>OZ007587.1:264301562-265576249 GCA_963931845.1 Maratus michaelseni | reverse complement strand
TTCAATATCTTATGTGACTGTTCGAATTATGTAAATAAAAATGTATCATAAATTTTCCTTGTTCCGGGTTGCATTTTAAAAAAGTAAAATTAATGCAATTAGTTTAGGCTATTGGAATGCTCGAGTAGAAAATTTAAGACCAATATTTACATTTCATATGATATACATGAACAATTATATTATGTTTATTTTTTACATCAATGTAGCTTATTGACAGGGGTACAAAAATCTAGACAAGTGATGGAACAGTGGCGCAGCAGGTTGGGCGATTCTCACCAATAAAATGACCTTAAAATATCCTAAAAACCCTTAAAAAATCTCTGGAACTCTGTCCTTAAAAAAGACAAACAGTACAATTTAAATTTAACGGTGTCAATTGATTGTCTGCTGCAGCACTGTTCCATCACTGCTAGACGCCAATGGGCCGATTTTCACCACTAAATTTTTATTATTTTTCGCACAATATGAATACCGATAAAATTTAGACGAAGTAAACTAATAAAATTTGACGAAGAATACTAATAAAATTTAGTGGTGGGAATCAGCCGATTGGCGCCTAGATTTTTGCACCCCTGCTTATTAATATTACTATTCATGTTAAATTCTCAATATTTTAGATGTTTTTTACATTTAATTAAAAAAATATGCAGAAATCGTTTACATCTTACTTCACTGAAATATTTGAGATACGGCTAAATGATAGAAGTTAAACTTACCCACTTTTAGGAGTGTTCAAAGTATTTTTCTCAAATAAAATTACTTAGTCTACCTTTATTTACTTTCTGATAGTAAAACGAGATAATTATCTTTATTCAGAATAAGTATATAATACAAAACATGATAATTTAACTCTTCTTTTAAAATTCATAACTCTGGAATGTATAAGACATTGCCATGATTAAATAAATGTTGTAGATAAAAAATATTTTGAAATATTTCTTTTTTCATTTTTACGAATGCCTTTGATAGATTTGTTGGTTGGTTATTTGTCACGGCCGATTATCTGCGCTAGGGATATAGGCCGGCGGGGGGAGTGCTCTCTGTGGGGGTTTTTTCTAAAGGAACCTAACCTGTATTTACGCAAGATTCGAAGAAAACCAGGGAAAACTCCGAACGGTTAGGTCGACGAGCATGACAGGGGTTTTAACCCAGCACCTCCCGTTCACCAACTTTGACAGCAGAACCACTCAGCCACTGGTGGGGCCGAATGCCTTTAAAGGAATAAAAAAAAATCTGATTTATTTTCTCATTGATTGACTTCCGATAAATATTTTCGGATATTCATCGGACATTTTAATTTCAGCATTCTTTTAGTTAAGCAGATACCACTCCATATTCACAAATCAATAAAATCGCAGAATTAAGTGTATTCTAAGTTAAATAATTTATTATTCTTAATGGAATCTAAGTGAATTTCAATTGCCTATTTTTAATATACAAGAGAGAACTTTTTATAATTGTGTGGAATTACCTTATGCTATATTTTATTGCAATGTAAATTAGCATGTACTATTAATTATGTTTTGTTTTATTAAAGAAGCATAAGGAGTTTTACAGAAACAAACATAATAAACCTTAATTCATTATGTAATATTGGATTGTTCGGAAAGTTCCTTCCGTTTGGGAAAACCATTTCGTCCAAATTCTGCCGGTCAATTATTAGACAGTTGCCGAACAGATGATGTCGGTTAAGGGGCTTCCGAGTTGCAGACATGTTTACGCACAGTCTACTAGTGAGTGGAGTGTCTTGTTTTAAGTTGAGCCATTGGGAAAAGTTAAGATGTAGTTATTAACTACAAGATGAAAGAACAATTACAATGTAAAGGATAGATGTAAAGTTAAGAAAATAGATGATAACAAATTTGGAATAAAAAGTAAAGCGAAGGAGATTAAGGATATAGTCTAAATAATAGGAAGAAAGTGAAATGATATAGCTGTAGTTATAAATAACTACTAGTAAGGAATTTGAAAAAGTATAAAATAGGGTTCGGAAAATGTTCGTTAAATAGCACATAAATGCCAGGAGGCGAAAAAGCGGACAAAGCATAAACAAAAAAAGGCACTCAGAAGGTCCATAATATTTTTTTAGTACACCTTAGATGCTAAGTTTAAATTAAGAAATTAGGTATTTATAACATTGACAAAATTACAAAGTATAAGTAAAAGTGAGAAAATATACAATTACGTTGTGCACTAAAGTTCACAATCTATAAATTATTATACATTAGATATCGGAATTAAGGTCTAATAATTAAATGATAGAATTTTCCGGTACGAACCAATTTTCCCAACAACCCAATACATACTTGCCAAACTCCCGCTTAAAAAAAGTATTTTGAACCAGATTTTTTTTTTAATAAAATGTGTCTTGCTTCTTTGTGACAGTCATTTAAATTCAACTTGATTCCATTCAATAAAAAGTCTGGTTTTAAGTATGTTGTCTATTTTTTTTTTTTTTTTGAAAGAGAAGTTAGCAGGTATGATTATGAATAAAAAGAATAGCGTAATATGGTAGTACACTATAAAAAACTCATGTAAAAAAAAAGCAAAATCTGTATAGCATAAATAAAAAATTGTCTTCCTTATATACATAATTGCAACTACTTTTAATTTAAATCTTCAAAAGCAGATGACGTCAAAAGCAAATGATGCTTCGATGCTACTTTAAAATTCCAAGCATACTCTACTTCTCGCACAGTTGAAATCTGTGTATTCATACGCCATAAAACATGGGTTTGAAAATTTTGATATTGATTTCTATTTAACATTTTCATATGAAATGCATTATCTGATTATGTTTCAATTATGCGTTTAAAGTAGACATTAAAACTCTAATTTACTAATTTTTATTATTTGCTCATACTTGTATAATTTATCTGATCATTTGATTTTTCATCTAATATGTATCTGAAAAGGATAATTTTAATTTTTAATTTTAGTGTGAAAATAATATTGTTTACGTGACATTAATCACATTAAATAATAAACAATATTTAATTCTTCCTGCACCTCAGCAAGCAATTGATGTTTTGTAAAGAGTAACTCTATAATTATGCATGTGAACAAACATTACCTTATATTTCTGACCAGGGAACCACGCCGATAGTGTAATAATGATAAAAATCTAAATAAGTAGCAATCTAAAAAGCATAGTGAAACGTGTCTTTTGACGCTTAATTCATTTGCTCTCATCTCCCCGTTATCGAGATATAACGTCTCAAAATTTGCTAATTTATTTATTTAATAAGATGGAGGGAGGCGTCAATATTTTTTAACGGAACAACATGATCAAACTCCAGTCACTTGTCCATTTCCAGTTTAGTGCGCGGCAATACTCCGACATTAAATGCTAAGCTTGGTACAAGTCTGGGTTAGTGCAAACTTGGCAACTTCCAATTGAAACGCCCTTGCAATTTTTTTCTCAGGAGGTAATCATTGCACTAAATTTAAGTTCATGAAATGTTCTTGTTGTCACGATTTTCTATGCTTCAATCAGTTTTTGGTTTTATTACTTTTTTTTTCTTTCTTTTAAATATTTTTGTATAAAATATATTTTGTATATACTAAATATATTTTGTATTTTATTTTAATCTTATTATTAAAATTTCTGAATCAGAACCTCGCCTTTTCTCCCTAAATAACTAAATTAACAAATTTTAAAACTTTATATCTCAATAACGGGCAGACGAGGGCAAATGATTTATGTGTCAAAAAGTACATTTCACTATGCTTTTTCGATTGCTGCTTACTTAGTAAGGCGTGGTTTCCTGATGAGTATAACGCGCAACATTTTATGCAAATAAACTTCCCTTATTTGATGGGATTCCTTAGAAAGGACTCCTACGGAGATCACACACCCAAAGGCGTATATCCCTAGAGCAGATAATCGGCAGTAACAAAAACACCAACACCACTGCATACTTATCTACTACTATGTACTACTTACTATCTACTACTATGTTCTATTTACTATCTACTACTTATATACAGGGTGGTCCTAAAATATATGTAAAAAATGCAAAGGTAGGTAGAGGGGATCTAAATAAGCAGATTTCGTATAGGAATGTGGGTTCGGAAATGCAGCGTTATGGCAGTAGAGGGCGCTGTTGAGTTCGTCAGAGGAAAGCGTTTCGCTGTCTTTAATCGTCTTTCCCTGCACGGTTTTCGAACAAGAGGCATCGTTACACCAATGCGGAACCTGCCGATATGCATTTCATGTATGAGGCTGCGCAAGAAGATGCTCAAAGGATGTACTTGGAACGATTTCTGGGTAGGAATCTGCCGGATCGCCGAACGATTGAGCGTCTTCATCGAGAGTTGTGCACGAGTGGTCGTTTTATGCTTCCAGGTATGATACGGGCACCCGAAGATATCGCAGAATTCCAGCAGTAGTAGAAGAAGTATTATGCACAGTAGAGTATAGTCCTTCGACAAGCTCGAAAGCTGTTGAACGTGCGCATCCTTTGAGCAGCCGCTCCATTTCCTTGCGCAGCCCCACACATGAAATGCATGTCGAACACCCCGCATTGGTGTAACGATGCATGTTGCTTAAATCGTGCGAGGAATGACGATTCAAGCCAGCGAAAGGCTCTCGTCCGCCGAAATCAACAGCGCCCTCTGCTGCCTGAGCGCTGGATTTCCGTACCCACATTCATATCCGAAATATGCTTATTTAGGTCCCCTCTACCTACCTTTACATTTTTGACATATATTTTAGGACCACCCTGTATAATGCAAATGGGAATTTCGTTCCGGCTCCTTATAAATTGAGTTCTGACTGGATTTTTATGGGACTTGTACTGTTTTTCAGGGGGACTTTTAGTGCATAACATATCGTTTTACTCTGTATGGTTACATGATTATGGGGGAAAGTTCTATCATCAGAAGAACAAGTTTAGCCTTTTTAAAAAGATTATGCTAAATAGATTTCGACAAAACTGGCACTGTTAGTTTGATAATTTTTGCAGAAAGGTTTTGACGTAACATACTATCGTTCTACGTTGCTTGCTTAATTATAGAATAATGGGGAAAAATTCTGTAATCAGATGAACTCGATTATGAAATATTAGCCTTTTTAAACATGCTGAATGGATTTTATTGGGACTTCCACTGTTAGTTAGATAATTTTCCAGGGAAGGTTTTAGTATATAACATATAGCTCTAGGTTGCTTAGTTACATAATTATGGAGGAAAGTTATGAAATCAGGTGAGCCGGATTATGAAAGATCTGCCTCTT
The DNA here is from genome assembly GCA_963931845.1 of Maratus michaelseni. Lineage (NCBI taxonomy): Eukaryota > Metazoa > Arthropoda > Arachnida > Araneae > Salticidae > Maratus > Maratus michaelseni. Next base: position 265,571,013 of record OZ007587.1, on the reverse strand, counting down.
TAAAAAGTTCTACTTGACGGATTTTGATAAGACTTGCATTGTTAGTTAGATAATATTTCAGGGATGTGTTTTAGTATATTGCAGATCGTTCTATTGTTTTTTACCAAATCTTCCTCTAAATGATCAACTAAACGAGCTGGTCCTTAACAGTCCAAATTTTCTCTGACTCATTACAAAGTATAACAGCACAATGGCTTTCGTATCGTTTTCAAAGCGAAAAGATATTCTATGTAAAGTTCCGTATTGCTTTAAAACACAAGGTTAAATTCACCGATATAGTTCGTTTGGAGGAACCGACCAGCATAGCGGCCGAAGCCTGCTAGTATATATATATATATATATATATATATATATATATATATATATATATATATATATATATATATATATATATATATATATATATAATATAGTATATATATATATATAATATAGTATATATATATATATATATATATATATATATATAATATTGTATATATATATATATATATATATATGTATATATAAGATGCAAATGGGAATTTCGTTTCTTTTCCTTATAACGTCAGTTTTAATGAATGGATTTTTATCTACTGTTAGTTAGGTATTTTTTCAGAGAAGGTTTTAGTATATAACATATCGTTCTGCGTTGCTTAGTTTTATAGAATTACTAGCTGTTACCCGTGACTTCTTTCACGTAACATTGAAAGTAGAATAAATGCACAAATTAAGCAAAATATTTCCTTCCTCATAATTAAAAACGTAACTAATTAATTAACTCTTTATCACATTTTATAGGAGGCACTGCGGTATTTCTTTGTTATAGGGGACTTGACAAAACTCAGTTTATAAAAAAGTTAAATTAAAAAGTTAAACGTGAATTAACCTATATTATTCACAACTAAAAAGAAATGGCGCATCTAGTATTTGTCGAGAATTAAATAAAAATCATGCACTCGTGACATCATAATTCACTTTTATATTTTAACAGAATAATAAGGCTAACTATAACTTGTGACTCGTGCTCTAGCCGCAGAATACATGTCAGGAGACATTGCTGTTATCATTATCTTTTTACACGTGAAGGTTTCGTTATGGTACTCCATTGTGAAATTAGGTAACTTTTTAAATTGAATATTTGAAAAACGGCATAATCATACACACGGCATTTGAAATTTATATAATTAAAAATACAATTTTTTACTTTTCTAACGCAGTTTGTCTAACAATTTTCTGACAAATACTTTTCGAGCTATTAATTTTTTCAGTAACTTCAAATGTCTCATTTTCAAAGAGTAATATGTGGTAAGAATTAGCGAAAATCCCAGTCGTCAGCAACGCGTAGCTTTTTATTAAAGAGGATGGGAGAAAGTTAAAAAATCAGATGAACCCTATTATGAAAGATTAGACTTTTTCTAAGTTTTTGCTGAATGGATTTCAGCAAAACTTGAACTGTTAGATAACTTTTGAGGGATGATTTTAGTATATAACATATAGGTTTACGTTGATTAGTTGTAAAATTATGGGGAAATATCTGTAATTAGGTCAATCCGATTATAAAAGATTAGCTTTTTAAATAGTTGTACTGAACGGAATTTGATGGAATTAATACTTTTAGTTAGTAAATTATGTAAAAAGAAGTCAAAATTATTTGTCAAATTCGTAATATGAATTGAAAAACTTTACATATTCTACGTGAGTTAAACCAAGGCTAGTGTAAATAAGATCGTAGACACAATATGCACTGTAAAATTAAACAACGCACTCTTGCTCTGAGAAATCTAAACCATGTATTTTGTTTTCCTGGTTTTAGCATACAAGGAATAAAAGAAATTACATTTTTATAAATTTCTACAATTTAGCTTACACTACATTTTATAGCAATATAAATGACTACGTTATGTTTTATGAAATAAGCACATTTCACAAGAGCTAACATAAGAAAACACAAATTTTGTGAGAAAACTGCCTCATATAATAGGCAAGCGCATCAAACAACTCTTAAGTAATAAATAAAAATTCGTAATAAATATTTTCTTAATTTCTTGTGCAGAGAAGTGTACGTATGTGTACTAACACAAGATGTGTACAAATATTTATATCTGAGGATAAAAAATAAGGAAATTTTATGAAATTTCGGAACTTTCCGTCACAAAGACTGGGCAGATGGTTTTTAATCCCGGAAAGCTGCAATATTTCACAAATTTTATATTATCATAACTAGATAAGTTTTGGTCGAAGAAGAATAGAATTTTTACTTTTGTATTTGCCAGAGCATGAAGAAATATTTTTTAAATATAACTTATATTACAAGACCGTATAAAAATTTCTAAGATTAACTTTGTGAATTTTAGTGGCAAGACTATTTTATCAACATATTTTAATTCCTATTTTATTTTGAACATTTTTCAATTTTCAAAGACCACGTATCTCCAACAGGTAAAAGTTTAAATCGTGCTTCAATATTTTTGGACACGCCGTATATACAGACACAGACAGTTAAACAAAGCTTAATTGGTTAATCTAAATATATAAATTGTGTACCAGGAAAATGTTAAACCGAAAAACACGCTCATAAAAGAAAATATATTGGTTAATACACTTAGACTAGTTACGATTGAAATATTTGCCTGCAACACAAACTAAGATATTCAGTTAAATAACAATTTGTATCTTTAACACAGCGAGCGTAAAATTTAAAGTTAACTGTGGAAATGAAATTTCGTTCGTATTTTCAATTTCAATTTTCTTACAAAATTGAAAATATTTCACATAGCTTAATTTATTTAGACGAAAATATTTATTGACAGAAAAACAAAATAGTTTCTAAGCTGAAATGCGCTGTTTTCAGGAATAAATTAATGAACAGATTTACCTTTTGGTGAAAAGTTTAACATTTTTAATATTAATATACTATGAATAAAATGTTATATGGTTTGAAGCTACAGAACCGTCTCTAGAACTACCTCAATGGATAACCTTTAATTATAATGACTCGATAGATAATTGTGTGTAGCGTAAAAGTAATATTTTGTCTTTCTAAATTATTTTTTATGATTTCTTTTCACATTCTATTACATTATCTTCTTTCCCAGCGGCACTTAAACTTTATGATTTCGCAGGCCCCCTTTGAAGTGACATGCATTTTGACGGACTACCTGTCAATATATTGCTTTATACGAGGGGTTTCCGAAAAGTAAAGCTACAATGCCGCATACTCATTCAAAAAACTTTTAATTTATAAAATGACTATTAGAAATTACTTACTGATATATGTTTTATTTTTCAACATAGTTGATGTTATTGTCCAAGCATTTCTTAAATCTGGGTACCAGATTTTGTATCCCATTGACATTGAAGTTTACCGCCTGTTGTCGAAATCACATTTCAATTTCAAGCTTGATCTCATCCTCATTTTGTCACTCTCATTTTGAAAGTTCACATTATCATCGAGAATCGGTTCAGAATAAAAGTTACGTCTGATAGAAAAGAATAAAATTCGACAAAACAAAAAACCGTTGCCATTGGTAACCGACTAACCGTTTGGCTAGTCACAAAGGAGGCATTCGTAACATAGTGGAAGTTATGCCCTTCAAGTTGATTCTTCAGGTAAAGGAGTAAGTGGTAGTCGCTGGGGTACAAGGTCAGTGATGGCATCGGAGGTCACAGATGGACTACCTGTTCTGGGTTTTCATTAACAATGGTCCTACCCCTAGAGAAAGCACAACACCATTTCGTTACATTTTGTCGATTCATAATATTCTCATAGACGGAAACAATTTCCTTGTGAATATCCGCTAGACGCTCACCTGTTGCAAGAAAAAAAAGTATTACGGAACGTACTTCACATTTGGCGGGATTCTGAATTGACGTAGCCATTATAGATACGTGCCACACGAAACAGACTCACCGTACAAATAACGAATGACTGCGAGGGAAAGGTCAAATGTTCAACGTTACAATATGTGTTGCCAACGCACTCATTAAAACGTTTTTTTCCTGCTGTCTGATGTGTACATTTACTTTTCGAAAACACCTCGTACGATCGCTGGTTTTGTTTAGATCTTTCTCTAGTTTTCTAAAACTAGCTACACTAACAGGACAATTGCGGGAAGAACTCAAACGCTGAGAGTTTCGTTTCGTTATGTTATACTTACTTAAAATTTAAATATAAGTCTATTATTATAGAGTGATATAGTATTGATTAATTAGATTATTGATATAGTAACAATATCAATATTACATTGATATTGTTACCTTTAATTTTTATAGGGAAATATTTTGGAAGAGCGATTAATCATTTTCAAGAGAACTTCACAGAGTGGTTCTAGTTTTTTGCATACTATATCTATTCTCGGGGAAACATGTGTACTTGATTCTAAATCCTTATGACCCTTATTTGGAATAAATTTATGCTGAATTTTACATGATCCCAATAATTGAATTTGCTCTTGTAATCTATGAATAAAGTTTTCTGGTGAGATTTGGAAAGTTTTCGCCTGTAAAATTTCACCTGGTTCATGAAGTTTCTTCTCATAAATTTATATCTCTTTCATTTTAACTACTGAGTACCCCGGAGTTTCCGCAAATGGCACCATAGGTTTTCAGTGCTTTCCAAGGCTTCTTTTTCCTATCCCTTTATTGTTTTATACCGTTGTTCTGATATTAACTTTCTTTTTCGTCCTTAACCCATTGGGGACGAGCGACACGTATACGTGACGCATAAGATGCTCAGAATCCTTCATTATTCCCACCAGTTAATTATTATTGTAAGTTTTGTCTTATTTAATTCTAGCATTTCTGCGATTCAATTAGATGCAAATTTCTGTTTTGAAAAACCGGTGATAAAAATTTAAAAATTCTGTAAAAGACGCTCGTCTCGAAGGGGTTAATTAGTTTTACTTCTCTGTTGAAGACCCCTAAACAACGCTTATACAGTGATCTCTCACTTATACGCGATGTTCAGTAATTACTTTTTCATACCACTATTTTAAAACAGTAAAATTCTATTTATAAATTCTGCGATTTAAGAAACTGAAAATTACCTTATAAATAAACTGGTGCAGAAAAACGATTTCCGTGTATCGCGTATAAGTGAGAGATCACTGTATTTAAGATCTATAATGCATGTCATTAACGTTATGACATTCCTTTGTTGAAAATTTCAAGATTTTTAGTCAATTGGTAATAAGTACCCTATAGATTTTTATAGTGAGTTTGTATGGAAAAAAAACGTTGTTTCAAGGTCTTAACTTTTTATTGCATTGAGATAGAAGCTTGAAAATTTTCAAAACAATGGGGCCGTGTACCTTGTTATTTGATATTATTTTCAACTTGATACCTTCAGTCTCTCCTAAAAAAGACAGTATTGAGAGATAAACGGTCAGACGGGTTTGTCAAGCAATAAATTGACATATAAATATAAGTTAATGATTTACTGATAGTTTTCTTCTACATGTGCTATAAGACTTTTCTTCGTGCCAAATTTCCCAATTATAGGTCAACAGCAAGTGCCCTATAGGTTTTGACATTGCGTTTGTATGAAAAACGTTGTTTTAAAACCATGATTTTTCATTGTTTTCAATTAGAAGCTTTAAACATTTACAAAACAATGAGGCTTTGAACCTTATTATTTGATATTAATTTCAAATTGATACCTTTAGCTTTTCCTGAAAAATGAACGGTCTTGATAGACAGACGGTCAGACAAGTTTGTCACGTAATAAATAAACATAGAATTACACTATTAGTATAATAGTATTACTGTTATAGAATTATTATAATAGAATGATTTTCGGATTTTTTCATTTACTATTCTTCGTGACTTTCTAGATTCTGGATCAACGAAAAGTACCAAATAAGTTTTGAAAGTGAGTTTGTTTAAAATAAAGATGTTCTAATGTCATATTTCATTGTGTTATAAACTTTAAACTTCTACAAAACAATGGGACCGTGAACCTTATTATTTATTACAATTTCAATTTGATACTTTCAGCCGTTCCTGAAAAAGGAACGGTCTTGACAGACAGACGGTCAGACAAGATTCTGATATAATAACTCGACATAGAAATATAAATTCAAGATTTTCGGATTTTTTCCTTTACCTTTCTACGTGACAAATTTCCAGATTCTCTGTCAATGAGATTTGAGTCAACCATATAAGTTTTGAGAGTGCGTTTTTATGAAAAAAAAAATTGCTTTAAGGCTGTAACTTTTTATTACATTGCGTTATAAGCTCGAAAGTATTACAAAACAATGGGATCGCGGACATTATTATTTCATATCAATTTGAAATTAATACTTTCAGCCGTTCCTGAAAAAAAACGGTCTGACTGACAAAGGGACAACATAATATTTCCGTTTTTTCCTTTGTAGGTATGGAACCCTAAAAATAGTTATAGCAAACATATCAAAGATGTTAAATATATTTATAATTATTTGCTATTGGAAAATATATGTTTTCGAAAATGAATGCTATTTCGTTGGCATAAGTTTTCATCTACATAATTAAAATTGTACCAAATTTCATTTTTTCAATAGTAACACTCACTTTTGACATTTCATTTGAGTTCCGTTCCTTGGACCAAATTAGTCAGAAAAATTACATAAGTCATGCATTTTGTCTTAAATATTGATAGAGTTAGCATTACTCAAAATTATAATATACTAATTTTAAAACCACATCACATTAAATAAATAATATTTACTATGGCTTGATGACTCTTAGCTGCAAACTCGACAGACGTTCAGAGGTCCACCGACCACAATTTAAAAATTACTGTATGAATCAACACAGTTGGATTCAAGATTTATAACTCTAGTTGTTTCCAATACTTTCATTAATTAATATATTTATATATTTCAAAAGTTTCATAGTACCTAATAAAAAGTTTTCCACTTTTTTCTGGTTATATGTGTTCAAGAGAATCATTTTTAGATATAACTTTATGTAATTTATGTGGATAACTTTTCTGTGCGATATATTGCAGATTAAATAAAATACATACTGAATAAGTTCTACCTGGAAGAGTTGTATCAAAAATATGAAAAACTCTGTACATATTGTTCCAATAAATACGAATGGGCAACAATTAACTAATATATATATATATATATATATATATATATATATATATATATATATATATATATATATATATATATATATATATATATATATACCGGGTGTCCCAAAAATGACTGATGGATTTTAAAATTCAATAACTTGCAAACGGTGACAGATAATTAAAAAAAATCTTGCAGGAGGGTTACGTATGATGTCTGGAGTTTTTTTACTGTGATTTTTGATTTTAGTTCGAATTTCAAACAATAGATGGCGCTGACAGCGATTGGCACTCAGTCGATGCCGAAACTGACGCCACTCAGCACTGATCGAGGCTAACGAAAAAGACAGGTTACCGCGGTGCATTCCACTTATCTTTTTTTACAGACCGCTAGAGTGACGTGTGCTCTTTTCGTACACCTGGATCGGTGCATTCGAGCATCATGTGACTCCGACGGTCTGTAAAAAAAGATATGCGTGAAGCACCGCGGTAGTCTTTCTTTTTCGTTAGCCTTTCGTTCGAGTGATGCACCTCCCCCTGAATACTAGGCCTGCGTGCGAGAAAAAAAAGGCGGCTGTCACGGGAGGATTTTTTGGAGCGTTTGAACGGCCCCTCGAAATTCAACACCAATAATTTCTGAAAGTTTTGTTCGCCCAGTTTTTCTGATATCAAATAAGTTAAAGAAAACTTTTAAATATTATTGGTGTTGAAGTTCGAGGGACCGTACAAACGCTGAGAAAAAAAAATCAGCCTGAGACAGCCGCCATTTTTGTCCGCGTGCAGGCCTAGTATTCAGGGGGCGGTGTATCAATGCTTAGTGGCGTCATTTTCAACCTCGACGGAACGCCAATCACTGTGAAAGCCAACTACTGTTTGAAATTCCAACTAAAATCAAGAATCACAGTAAACAAACTAATGACATCATACATAATCCCCCCACCTCTCTCTCTCTCTCTTTCTCTCTCTCTCTCTCTCTCTATATATATATATATACCATATATATATATATATATGCATTTTTTCTGGCTAAAATTCTATTGTAAATTTTTGGACGGCGACGTTTTAAAAAATGAATAAAAGGTTTATTTTAAATTTCATTTTACTTTTTATTTTTCGGATTTTTATTTTTACGTTTCCACAATAAAAAAATAAAATAAAATCAGGAAATAGGTTAAATGATTTAAATACGCTGATGAAGACTTCCGCGGGAAAAAATTTAATACAAAGATACACAGATAGAAGAAGACATCAGGGTTAATGACAGACTAATTATGTTTTTAATTCTTTAATGTAATATAAAATAACGAATTCAAGGAATTTACAGTTTTTAATTCGACTTTAAGAGGGAAATGTACCCGCGTAAATTTTAAAGTTAATTGCGGAAATTAAATTCCGTCCGCATAGGCAAATTGAATTTTCTTCCAAGGAAGTTCAAAATATTTCAGTATTCTTACTTTATTTAGATGGAAATATATATTAACAGCAAAACTATTTTCACATCGGAAATGCACATTTTTCAGAAGTAAATTAACGTAAAAATATTTATCGTGCGACAGTTATTGAAAAATGCAGTAATTGAATATTTCTGTTTCAAAATCCAGTCCTAAACTAATTTAGATTTAATGAGATAAAAATTAACGTTTATATTTACGGTTTTAAAGAGAGTGGAATTTCTTTTACTTTATCGAAATAATTTTTTCCATATATATATATATACAGGGTGGTTATAATTAAAGTAACCCTGTGTAGACCTACGTAGAGTCCGCTCTGGTTGACAGATAGCAATGAAACTTGGAATATAAGTTATTTGGACCATGGGGAAATAAAATCTGCAATAAAAAAAATAGTTCAAATTTCGACCGATAGATGGGGGTTTTCATCTACGAGAAAGGACTTTATGCAAATTTGGAACGGTTTAAAAAGCCAGTAGTTGCTGCCGTAAAGCCATTCTGCACCATGCCCTCAGAGAAGAAGGAACGAGCGTTATTGGTGAAGTTGGTTTATCAGAACGACAGTATTTTGTCAATTGCACTGCGAGAATACTGACGTTTGAAAGGCTTACGAAAAGGACCAATGGCGAGGCAGGCTTTGAAAAAGATGATGTCTAAATTCGAAGAGACTGGGGAGCTGGGTGTGCTGCAAGGAAGAGGACAGAAGCGGATTTCAAATGAAACTGCCAAAGAAGTCGCTCTTGCCGTGGTCGAAAGAGCGTCCGGTTCCCAATATTCTTCGACAAGGGCTGGAGTGGTGTCACGTGATTTGTCTCTCCGTTGGTCTACAGTACGAAAAGTTCTTCTATCCATTATGAAATGTTATCTACATAAGATTTACGTTGTGCAAGCGCTGAACAATGCAGACCCGGACACACGAACTCAATTTGCGAGGATGTTTTTAGCCCGAGTAGCCATTGGTAATGCACAACTTTGGAACATTTTACGGTCGAACGAGGCGCATTATACCCTAGATGGAGCACTGAATGCTCAGAACTGTCGCGTATGAGGTACTGCAAGTCCTAATATTGTGCATGAACAGTCTTTGAACACTGATTACATTACTGTATGGTGCGGCTTTACGGCTGATTTCATTCTTGGTCCCTTTTTTAGGAGAACACTTCTCAGGGTCCTAAAAGGTGTTCCATTACCGGTACCTGTTACTGAGACCTCCTTCAGCAGCAGGTCATTTCATCCTTATAAGAACAATAGCGTTTAGAGACTACCGTATTCATCTAAGATGGTGCATCACCTCACATAGCCCAAGCAGTGACGGCACTGCTTCGTGCCCACTTTGGAGATTATCGGGTAATTTCGAGAAGTTTTTCGACAACCTGGCCTCCTCGTTCTCCGGACATTAATCCCTGTGACGGCTGGTTGTGGGGATTCCTGAAAAATCGTGTGTATGGAGGAAGTATACTGAGTCTGCATGATTATAAAGCAACTAAAACTCGTCAAGTTGCTGTAATTGATCGAGAAATCATTCGCGCTATTGTTGAACATACTATAATACGCTTTGAACATGTTCTTGACGCAAATAGAAGGCACATTGAACATATGCTGTAAATAAAAGAAGTTTTGTGTTTCCAGTTTGAGATTTTTGGTCTTCATGCACCTCCTTCTCACCTGGTGGTCAAAATTTGAACTAATTTTTTTATTGCAGATTTCATTTCTCCATGGTCCATATAATTCATATTCCAAGTTTCATCGATATATGTCAACCAGAGCGGGTAGGTATCTCGATGTAGGTCTAGACAGGGAAACTTTAATTATAACCACCCTGTAGATGTATATATATATATAAGGAATGTTCTTGTTATTATTCAAAAATTCCGAATTCATGCCAGACAATCTGAATAGTAATTTTTGCTTTATTTACTGACGGACATTTCGTGATTACTTAAAGTAAAAGTTCTTCCTTACTCTTCTTAAGTTGTTCTTCTTTAGTTCGGAATGGTTTCGGCATTTCTGTGTAAAAAGAAATACGCATATAAGCTATAATGCACCACCTCCTGAATATGGGCTGACACAAAAAAGATGGCTAGCATAGTAGGATATTTTTCAGAATTTGTACACCCAATTGCAATTAAATACTAGTATTTTCTAAAAGTATTCTTCACCTTCATTTTCTAATATAATTAAGTTCAAGAATACATTTCGAAAAGCCGGGAATTAAAATCATTATCGTACAAACAGTGAAATATCCTCCTACGACAGCCGCCACTTTTTGTGTCAGTGCGTAGGTACATTATTCAGAGGGCTGCGGCCGATGATGATGCAAATGGTTTCGCACATTATTTATACGAGCAGGAAAGTCCGAGCTATGCTCGGTCAAAATTAAATTTAAGTTCAAATATCATGACCCAGGACGAAAATGACCCACTAATTGAATTTTCTCGAACATGTGACTTACCACAACAGTCTTCTCGTGCCCGAAAACCATACTATGCAATATTTAGTGTAAATAGTCTGAGCCGTTTTTAAGATAAAATAGCTTGACCCATAATGACCCATGACCAAAATGACCCACTAATCGAAATTTCTCGAATATGTGACCTATCCTAATAGTCTTTTCGTTCCCTAGACCCGTAGGATGCTAAATTTATTTCAAATCCTCTGAACCGTTTTTAAGATAAAATAGCTTGACCCATAATGACCCATGACCAAAATGACCCACTAATTGAATTTTCTCGAACATGTGACCTAGCCCAACAGTCGTCTCGTGCCCGAAAACCATACGATGCAAAATTTAGTATAAAATCTCTGAGCTGTTTTTAAGATAAAATAGCTTGGCCCATAATTACCCATGACCAAAATGACCCACTAATTGAATTTTCTCGAACATGTGACCTAGTCTAATAGTCTTCTCGTTCCCTAAATATGTAGGATGCTAAATTTATTTCAAATCATCTGAACTGTTTTTAAGATAAAATAGCTTGACCTATAATGACTCATGACCAAAATGACCCACTAACTGAATTTTTTCGAACATGTGACCTAGCCTAACAGTCTTCTCATGTCGGAAAACCATAGGATGCAAAATTTTGTGTAAATAGTCTGAGCTGTTTTTAAGATAAAATAGCTTGACCCATAATGACCCATGACCAAAATGACCCTCTAATTAAATTTTCTCGAACATGTGACCTATCCCAACAGTCTTGTCGTGCCCGAAAACCATAGGATGCAAAATTTAGTGTAAATAGTCTGAGCCGCTTCTTAGATAAATTAGATTGACTCACAATGACCCAGAAATGACCCACTAATCAGATTTTCTCAGACATATGACCTAGCCCAATGAGTTTCTCGTGTCCGAAACTCGTAAGACACAAAAATTAATCAAAATCGTTAGAGCCGTTTTTTAGATAAAATTAATTTGACCCGCGTTGACCCAAAAATGACCCACTAATCGAAAGTTCTCGAACATGTGACCCAACCAATAGTCTTCTCGTGCCCGAAAATGGTCGGATACAAAATTTCGTCAAAATCGTTTGAACTGTTTTTAGATACAATTAGCTTGACTATGACCCAAAATGACCCAAAATGACCCTCTAATAGAATTTTCTCGAACATGTGACCCAGCCCAATAGTCTTCTCGTGCCCGAAATTGGTCGGATACAAAATTTCGTCACAATCGTTTGAACTGATTTTTAGATACAATTAGCTTGACCATAACCCAAAATGACCCGAAATGACCCTCTAATCGAATTTTCTCGAACATGTGACCTAGCCCAATGGTTTTCTGGTGCCCCAAAACGGTAGGATACAAAATTTCGTCAAAATCGAGCCGTTTTAAAGATAAAATTTGCATATATATATAACCACACACAAGATTTGTTCGTATTAGAATATATGATTATATGCATAGCTGCCAACTTTTACGCTTTTTTACCACCACTAAAATTTAACAGAATTTTTTTACTTGAGTAATCGCACGATTTTGTTGATTTAATAAGATAAATGTTACTATAAAATTTTAGTGGTAGGAAAAAAGCGTAAAAGTTGGCAGTTACGTTATATGTGTGCTTCGTAGAATTCACCGACCCACTACTCTCAGAAAGAAAAGTTTCAAGTGGTTTATAAAAAATAAAAAAAGAACTGTATTTAGACAGTGTTTTAAACGTAATTATTTTAATCTTAAATGATGAATTAAATTTTGATTCAATATTAGATATCCGCAGCCAAGGAAAGTAACTCAATGGTTCTGTAGCAAACCGAATTTTAAAAAAAAACCCGCAAAAATCGGTTTATTTACATACTTAGACTAATTATGATTATTTTATGTAATGTTAATCACTTGATCAATCAGTTAATATTTTCTTAATCTGCGATAATGATAAAATATGCTGGCATACGATTTTAAAATTAATTGCTGAGATAAAATTTTGTTCATATATGAAATTCAATTTTCTTAGATAGTCAAAAACATTACAGTTTTCTTAATTTATTTAAGTAGAAATATTATGAGTTGTAATTTTCCGACTGGACGAAATACGTCCGGGCTAGGATTCGAACATGGGATCTCTTCGCTGAAGCTGTCATGCTCTACCAACTGAGCCATTCCGGTCGAATCTGGAGGACCTATTCATCCAGTTAACCTTATTGATCAAAACAACTGGTCTGATATCTGAATCAGCTCAACAGAATAAATCGCAGGTAATTTGGAACTCCAGTAAACGCTGACGAATGAAAAATTTATTCTGATGAGCTATCAGACGAGATGTTTTGATTAATAAGGTTAACTGGATGAATTAGGTCCTCCAGATTCGACCGGGATGGCTCAGTTGATAGAGCATGGCAGCTTCAGCCAAGAGATCCCAAGTTCGAATCCTGGCCCGGACATATTTCGTCCAGTTGGAAAATTACAAATTATATGATTTCTTTACCAATTTGAATCCGACAAGTAAGTGAATAGCCCCCAGTGAATGAACAATTAGTAAATATTTTAATAGAATAAAGTTTGAAAAAATCCCTATTATTTAATTGTAATGGTGGGTCTTAAAATCCCGCAATTTAGTAAAAACATGTTATAAGTTATTTGCATGAGGTGTACAAGGAGCAGTAAAAAAGTTCACGGAATTTCGTTGTAACTCTTTAATACCACAATATAATTAATTTATTTGTTTACACATAACGTCCTCTCATCGATCAAAGAAATTACATCATGTTAAATCCAAAACAAAAGTGATGGTAATTGCGTTTTTCTACAACGAAGGTGTGGCGCACCATGAATTTATACCAGTGAGACAAACTGTTAACGGCCTTTTGTACGTGGAAGTTTTGAAAAGACTGAAGGAGGCAATTTGAAGAAAACGTCCCGCCAAATGGCATGGAGGGTAGACATTGCATCACGACAATGCCACACATAGATTGTTGTGCAGACATGGCTCACAGAAAAGAACATTCCACTCCTCCACCAGCCTCTCTATTCACCGGATTTATCTCCGGCAGATTTCTGGCTCTTCCTCACGATCAAAATGGGCCTCAAAGGTAACCGTTTTGACAACGTAGAAGTCATCAAAACCAACGCCACGACTGAACTTGGGAAGATACCAAAGTAAGACTTTTATCGTTGTTTCCAGCAATTGAAGGAAAGGTGGAGCACGTGTATGTGTTCTGACGGAGCCTACTGTGAAGGCGATTCAGTAAATATGTATCTATATTGTGGTAATAAGGAGTTACAACGACATTCCTGAAATGTTTTGACTGCCCCTCGTGAAATAAATAACATAGTATGAAACTTAAGTGTTTTTAAATTGCTGCCTGTTCATTCCCTGGAAAATTTAGCGTTCATTCACTGGTAAGAACTTTCATTTGCTTGGTCTTGTATAGTATTTTATTAAGACACCCACAACATGCCAAACAAATTAAATATAAATTTACTTTAATTATTTTTAATTATTTGTATACCAACACACGTATTTGCACTGTCAGACACCAAAAGGTACGGTTTATAAAAATATTATCAATCTTTTGTTTAAAAAAAGTGCTTAAGTGTTGACAGCAAAACTTTTTTAAATTAAAATGAACATTTTTCAAGAGTAAATTAATGGATAGGTAAATATTTGTCAATTGTTAAATAACGCGGTAATTGAAAACATTTTTACAAAATCGAAATTCTGAAAATCTTAAACCAATTTAGATTTAATGAAACAAAAATTAACATCTTTATATTTAATGTTTTAAAGATAATGGTGTTTGTTCTACTTAACCGATTTCTTTTATTACATAAAACTAGTTTTTTCAGAATTACAAACTTGATATTTCAGAATTACAAACTTGATATTTCTTTCTTCAAAATTTATAAAATACAGCGAAAAAAAAATTAAAGAAATCCATTCATGTTGAAATAGAATTTTCTTGTTCGCTAAGTGCAGAAAAGAAAAACTTTCCGATTTGATTTCTGCTACACTCGATTTAGTTCCAGTTTGAGTTATATTATTAAAAATATGTCAGTGAAATAATCAGTTTTAACAATTTTATTAGTCATCCGTGTTGCATTTTAAAATAAAAACTATTTTTTAATTAAAAAAATATATATACAATGCCCTTATGTATTAAGGCCAAGCAGATGAATGCAAGACATTTTACAAGTTGAAAATAGCGCCCTACAGCGGCCTATTGTACAAAACTTCATATGTCATGTTATTGCCAGTCATTACCACCTATCTAGCATTGCCAGTTCGCATAACTGCCAACTTTTACGCTTTTTTCCTACCACTAAAATTTTATAGTAACATTTATCTTATTAAATCAACAAAATCGTGCGATTACTCAAGTAAAAAAAATCTGTTAAATTTTAGTGGTGGTAAAAAAGCGTAAAAGTTGGCAGCTATGCAGTTCGGTATTTCTTTTTAATTCAGATTGATTGATTTCCACCTTTTTTTTATGCAGAAATATTCGCTTTATTTAATAATAAATTAAATAATGCGAATATAAGACAATTTATATTATACTAGTTTAACAAATGGTGGCAATCAATCAATCTGGATAACAGCAGTTTTGGATTGTACAACACTGCAGCTATCGTAAAATAATTACTCGTACCAGAAAAGTATTAATTTTTCTAACCAATTGTTAAAATTTACAAAAGATAAATCAAATATATATAAATATTAATTTATTCATCTGATGATTTTCGTTAGAGGTTTACTTTTAGTAAAAAAAAATATTAGTGATATGAACGCTTTTACAAGGGGAAATACGAAAGAAACACGCTACTTCAAATAATAATATAAAGCGTATGAAATACAAGTACCTGGTTTCCCTGTAGCACTCATGTGCTTTTACAAACTTCCGCAGGTAGAGAAAAGTGGCGCTTAGAGTGCTAACAATTTTTAAAGTACCACACACACTAAAGTATAAACGCTTTCGGCTGTTTGTCTATATCGGAATTTTCTTTGTATTTTGGCGGTTAAAAAAGTCAACTTGTACAAAGGAAAATATGGGGCTTGTTTTAATTAAACAAACCATTTATTTTAATATTACCAAAATGGCTTTATCGGTATGGCTAAAGTTGAACAGGGATAAATAAAGGAACAGAAAGGCATGTTGAAACAAATTCTTTTTTGTTCTTTCAATACAAAGAAAATGTAGTCGTTTCAAAGAAAATGTTGGTGCTACCGTAATACTTACACATCATGGATATGCATAATAAAAAATATGAAAATAAAACATGTGTAAACTATTTATAAAATGCATTGCAATTCGAATGAAATCGTGGCTTGATGACGTCATAAACGTTAAATGCCCTGTTACTGAACTGCGTAAAAGAAACATCCTTAAAACTCCAAAATTAATAATCATATTAACTAACGGTTTACTGCGTCGGATTGAGCGCCTCCTTTCCAATTAAAATATATCTTTGTATTGAAATTTGAATGAAATACAGGGTCATGAAAAAACGAAGAGTGTGGTAAATATAATTACAAATATCTCGGCAACTCATTATCCGATTGACTTCATTCTTTATGCAAAATTTATATTTTTTATTGTCTTTTATATTCATTCCTTAAAATAAACAATTTCGAAAATTTATATGTCTTTTATCAGTACGAAAAAAATAGTTCCGGATAATCGAGGTTACTAAAATTCAATAAGCTTCTTCTCATTATTGCATACTAAGTACATACCGAATTTCAAGTCTCTATTTCAATTTGTTCGGAAGATAGAGCGTTTACATACACACACACATACACACAGACAGACGGACGGCAAATCTTTTTTCTAGAAATATGTTTTTCGGAATCTCTAGTATCTGAAACGTGTAAATCCGTGATTTTTCTTTTTATTTTATTTTCAAAGCGATTACAAGATTTACCCTATACTACGTATGATGGGTAAGACAAGCTACGCTGCCGAAGGCAGACGTACTTCACCGCCGAATCCAGATTCTAGTGAATCCATACGAGTTCACGACCAAGAAGGAGCCAGTTTACCCGAACACATCCAAGGTGGTGCTCTTCGGCCGGGGGAGAAGCGGAGGCGTGAGCCTACCTGCACTTCATCACCCTTTCCCAAATGAATTGACGACAGAGGTCGTTGCGGAGGACACCATCACAACACACTTGAGTGGAACGCGAAGTGAACAACAGCTTCGTAGCCGGGATCCCATAAGGGAAGCCGGGTCCTAGGCCAACGCTAAACACTCCCATGACCTACTGTGCCACATTTTCCGATTATCAAATCATAGGGATGGAGGAAGCGACTAGTTCATCTACTGTGGCGAGCAGGAGGAGCTTCTCGCCAACCCGGGACCTTGAAATAACTGGTCCCTGGCGCATAGAAACACCTTGGCAAGGGTCGACCTCGTCAAATGGATCTCTCCATTCAACGGCTCATTCACATATCATATCACGGAACAGATGCTTTACAATCAGGCAGAGATGTTTGGCGACTTTTTGGTCGGCGCGATTTTCAAGCCCGCGCCAAACCAAGAACTTAATACAATGGCTAGGTTGCCATTAAAGAAAAAAATCCCCTAAATTTGGCGACTTTTTTCTTTTTATAACCGATTAAAAAAAAGCTGTGGGAGGGTATGACATCATAGCCCATATCACTACAAGAGCGGGAGGTGCTTCTGGCCAACCCTGGTCCTCGAAGAAAACTGGTCCCTATCGCATATACACGCCTTGGCTAGGTTGCCACCTACCGAATGGCTTCCCGCGAGACAGAACCCCATAGGCGAAACTAGGACGTAGTCAAGCGACCCCATTCGACGAGATCTTGCACATATATATACACTTTAACAGAAGAACGAAGGACCACTACCGGACTAAGAAGAGGACCAGATCGAGATTAGCAAAAAGAAGTTATTGTTAAGAGAAGTCTGCTAGTCCGAACCTTGCAGGCACAGAAAGCTCTGACTACGCAAAGACGCGCTGGATTGTTTTCGGTCCAAGGTTCGAACAAAGGCGTGGTCGTCGTCTTAAGACGAGCCTCCGGCCCGGTTCCTCGCAGTCGAACAGTTCCGAGAAGAAATCCGCACCCTCCCAGAGAAAGCGACCCGAGCCACAGAACGGACCTGAGGGCCCCCGTGACTAGAACCGCTCTTGGTACAAACGGGCAATCTCTTTCCTGAACGACCCTGAGGGCGACTCACAACTACTCCAGCTACAGAGGGAATCGCAATGGGCATGTGAAGCGCGGAGTGTCTACTGACTCGAGCAACACCGCGTCGACCACAGTGCGTCAAACCACAGCGCGCCCACTTCCTACGTTCCGCCTGCACAGTACCGAGGGTTGCTGCACGCCGCCTCGCTCACAGACAGGCGTCACAACGGAACCGCCTGCGTTCCTTGTCGTGCAAAGTCCGGTCTCACCTCCGTCTTGCCTTAGACAAATGTGGTGACTGTTCTATCCCTGTTCTCTAGCCTTTGCCCTCACGTCACCTATCCTCGGTGGCAACACACATTCAACCACCTAGGTACGAAGTTTCGGCCTCCGCGGTTCCTTTTACCACTCGGTTGCCCCACGACTCCACGGAGACGAAGCTCTGCACATAGGATTCTCAAAGGACAACCAAGGCCGCAAACCTCCTGCAGCCGAGAACCGGCACAAAGGAGGGGACTACCCAGGGAGTGTGGGATGGTTAGGCAAAGCCCCCAGCGAAGTCGGCTGATCAGACACCGCTTTACCACCCGCTCACCACGTGTAGGTGGGGATTCGTCAGTCACCGGTCCCCGTCGTGTCGACGCTACTGTTCGCAATGCCGGGCTCCCGGTCATCTTCCCAACTCAATGGGCCGATTCGAGACCACCCGGAAGGAGGAGCAAAATACGTTTTAAGTAAAATACGTAAATAAGCAAAATACGTAATTAAGTAAAATACATTTAAATTCGGCCAAATTGTACTTATTTACTTCCAGTGCAATTTATATCACATTAATAATAAATATATTTATACAGTAATAAATTTTCATGCCATCTATCTTATTTATTTTCATTAATTCCTATTTCTAAAATTTGGTAACAGTATTACATTTTTGGTCTTTTCTTTTGAAATTATAGCAAAGTGTGAGATACTAAATGATCAATAAAATTCTGAACTGTCGATTCCGATACATAAAAACAGACGTTATGTATATCCTTGTAATGTAAAGATGATACAAGCAAACAATCCTGATCACTGCTTCCTTGAACTCTAGGCCTACGCGCTGACACAAAAATTGCGGCTGTAGAGGGCGGAAATAGTTAAGCGTTTGTACGGTCCTCTGAAGCCACCAGTGTTTTCTAAAAGTTCTCTTTGCCTTATTTAATCGCAGAGAAATAAGGCGGAGAAAACTTTGAGAAATTATTGGTATTCAAATTCAAGGAATAGTACAAACATTGAAAAATATTACGACAGCAGCCATTTTTATGGCAGCGCGTAGGCCTAATACGAAGAGGACAGTGTTCTAATATAAACATACATTTTAAAAACATTTAGAATCTAGAGTTATTGGTTTAATTTTGTTTGTAAAACCTTTCATAAGCGTTGCATGTTACTAAGGAAAGGAGAGCTGGATTTGTAAGGCGTTAAGCACGATAACTCATAAAGATTCATAATGTTACATACACAGTGAGGGGAAAATATTGTTTTCAACTGTCAAACAGTCAATTATTGTCAGAGTTATTAAAAAAGGCAGAATTGTTCAGTAAATATATTCTTATTATATTGTCTTATTGGGAGTTTTATAATATGCATGCATTCTTCACATATTTGCTTTCGAGTGAACTATATACTTATTTGTACAAATATACTTTCAAATAAAAAGAATTCTACTAAGTATGCGTAAAATTACAAAAACATATACTTTATTTCATACACATACGATATATTTGCATGTTGTTACACATGCAGACATGCCTACGCAAGCGGAAATTCAACTTCAAATAACTTGTATAGTGACTTGTATAGTGATTTTCCTAAGCTTCGAAAATATGAATGACATTGATGAAGGCCAAAAAACGTGATACGCATTCTTTTGTGCCTGGTTGCAGTACTCCATACAAGACAGCAAACTAGAAACTACCCTAATCAGCATACCAAAGGATGAATCTCTGCTAGAAGAGCGGAAAAGTTTAATTCCCTGATATGATAAAAAACGAACTTCAAAATCAGTTACAGCTGATATATACACTTACAAGAAGATTTTATTAACAGAAATTATGTTCATGTTGTCAATAGTGAAACGGTTACTTTTGCTAGAGGTAAATCTATTTTTAAAGCAGATGTCGCTGAGATCGCCCTATTCTTGTATCGCATCGTTGCACGTTAATCGGCTACAATTGTTTAGCACTTTTTAAAGCATTACTAGTTTGGCTTTTTTTAAAATCCGAAATTTTGCATCCACACCAGAAATTCTCTATAAAGTTCTTTTCCTTACTTGTGGCAGATATTTCGTGACTAAAATTAGTGAGTAAAAATTCTTGTTTCAGAATTTCCGGTTTGAGTTCGAAAATTTTGAATTAAAAAACGGTAAAACCGTTTTCCACACTATGTATTCTAGGCGCTGTAATTTAACTACGGATAGAAATTAAAAAAAAGCTAGGAAAGTGAGTCCACCACCGTCACGACCCAAGACGGCAAAGCTTGGGGCGCCGTATGACAGAGTAGAGAATAAAAGCAAAAAAAAATGGTCCGGCCGGACCTTGGTACCGTCCAAGCCCGTTTGCTCATCCTCGCCGGATACGACCACCTGCTTTCCATGTCCTTAACCAGCGGCCGCCCCACCAGTGGCCCCCGACTGTCTCCGGCGCGCCTTGAGCTCGGCCAAGAGAAGCACCATCTTGGCTAAGCTCTGGAGTGTCAGAAACAAGAAGAGTGACCAAAACCATCTATGTTGCTGTTAAAAACTATCCTACTTAATTTTGATCGCTGAACATGTGGCTCTGATTTGCTATGCTTTTTTGTAATGCACATTATCACAGCTGCTAACCTTCCGTTTTTTTAATCAAAAAAATACAGAATAATTTTTTTTAATGTTAGTTGTAAAAACATAGAATAAAAAAATCATTAAATATTTTCTCTAGTTCAAGTTCCGTTTATTTAAAAAAAACGGAAGGTTGGAAGTTTTTCATTATACCTGTGACTTAACTTCTATTGCTAGAAATGTACCAAATGTTGCTGCTAATTATATAGTAATACACGGTGGTCCAATTTTGCCTTGTAATAACCAAAATAACGCAACAGACACTTGATACAATTGTATTGAAATTATATTGTTAAATGTATATTATGAAAAACTATCATGATTTAAGTTTCATTTTGATCATCCAGAAGGTGGTGCTGGTATGCCATGCTTCCTGCGATGAACAGTAAATTTTTGACCCAACTTTTATTTGGTGAAACGCACCAAATTTTATATTTCAGATTATTCATAAAAATATACGGAGGTCTAATTTTAGTTTTTTTTTATACCCTAAATAATACAATGAGCAAGTGATGCAACTGCATCGAATATATTTCGTTTCATTTTTATTATGAAAAACTATCCTGCTTAAAGCTTCATTTTGATCACTCAGAAGGTTGTACTACTGTGTCATGCTTTTTGCGATAAACATTAAACCTTTGGCGCATTTTTTTTATTAGGTAAACATGCAGCAAATTTTATATTTGCGATTATACTTATAATTATATATGGTGGTCTAATTTTCACTTTGTATGCCCAAAATAACACATTATACACGTTTACACTTCCAAGAAAAAAGGCCTCGCGCTATTTAAAGTAATATATTAGAATGATGTAGAACGATTTATGAAGGCCACAGAATTGTAATTTTAGGCTACTTAAATAAATAAATAAATATATATATATATATATATATATGCTTCCATTTTTGTCCGTTATGTTTGCGTGTATGCATGTGTGTACTGTACATACAGTCGAGGAAAAAAGAAACTGAACACCCCCCACTAACTCTACAACAAATTATAGTAGAAGTAAGTTACTGGTATCAAACGATTGGAAATAAAGTCTACTTTTAAATTATGTATATAAAATTTGCTTAAAGGGCCATAAACATATCAAAACCAGACCAAACTTTATTTTTTTCAATGGCAACACCCAATTTTGACACGATATTTTACTGCGATATATCTGCGGTTCAAACTATGCCTATATACCAAATTTCAAATCTTTTGGATGGCAAGTTTTTGAATTATAAACATTCAAATTTTAGTTCTTCTAATGTTAAATTATGTTTTCATATTTTTATTAATATCTCCTGAAATTATAATCCTAATGGGCTATTTTTTTGTTTGGTTATAATACCCTAAAACCCAAACATAAATATGTCAAATTTGTAATTTTTATAATTTCATAATATGAATTATGAATTATGAAATTAATATTCGAAAAAAATATGAATTGCAACCTACAGTTTTTTTTTAAACTAAAGCGTAAGTGAATGCGCGCGCCAGCACAACAAACCTGACAACGACCTGTGATTGGAGTAAGATGTAAGATAGCAAGGCACCAGAACCCCAGCCTTGATTGGTATATACATATATATACAGTACAGTCTCGATAGTTCGAGTCTCGATTGTTCGAGTTTCCCGTAAATCCGAGTTAGTAAAAAAAAATCAGTTTATCTTCCAAATAATGATCAACACTTACACAACACGTGAAAAGATATATTTCGAAATACAAAATTGAAGCATCTATATATTTAAAGCTAAAGAGGCATTCTGTCAAATTCCACAAAATATCGTCTCTTTACGCATGCGTCAACTTTTTTTGAAGGATTCTCCCCTCAGAAACGATAAGACTGATTGATTAGCCTGTTGAGCTTAGGGGAGTTGAAAAGGGTTGATTTAAAGACCTTCTAATATATTTTTGCTTTGAGATTGAAAAAGATTGAAAGGCTGTTTTTTTTTCTTTTTTTTTTCCTTTAAAGAACTTATGTTTTCAATACTAAATATGAATCTTTTTTTGCAAAATTTTAAAGAGAGCTTGGTATCATGGTTTATCTGGGTTTTAGAATCAGCCTGATAAAAGTAAAATTAATCAAAAATTTTAAAGGCCGCGTGATTTAAAAAAAAAATAGAAAATACTAAATATTGATATATATATATTTTTAAATTTTTGAGACTGCAGTAAGTAAAAATAAATCATTCAATTAATATTTTTAGTTAGATTCTTGCTAAAATAATTCAAGTAAAATAGGATGTAAATTACAAGCTTAAAATTATTTCACTTCATTAGTTGAGTAGGCTGGAC
Organism: Maratus michaelseni; assembly: GCA_963931845.1. Lineage (NCBI taxonomy): Eukaryota > Metazoa > Arthropoda > Arachnida > Araneae > Salticidae > Maratus > Maratus michaelseni. The sequence goes on along the minus strand of OZ007587.1, from coordinate 265,547,780 downwards.
TGACAACACCATCTATCGTTTTACATCTATAGAAATCGCTTACACAATATAACAGTTCAGAAAATTTTCAACATTTAATTAATTTAAAAGCAGCTAATTAAAAATAAAAGTATATTTCTAAAGGAACTTTCAAGTTATTTACCGTCAAATTTTGACGGGTACCATCTAGTCTGGTTTTTATTTTTGTTCCAGGTGTTATGTCAACTGCGCATCACGAAGCCGCAGAAATCCCCCCTCCCAAAGAAAATGGGTATTTTCTTCCTATACGTGCGGGGGTGGGGGCTCTCACTCACTCCTTTTCTCTACGGCGAACGTCCCCCCCCCCTCCCAATTCTAAAAATAGATCACTGCAGAGTGCAGTCTTTAACTTTTTTTCGTGCAGGTGGATTTTATAGTGGAGCTTGAAAGATCTGCGGAATTTATAGTCTGTTTGTAAATCGTCGTTGTTTTATTTAAATGATAAATTCTACAAAAAGTAAAAGGAAATTCGTTCCCTTGAAAGTGAAACTGGAAGCATTAAAAAGACTGGATAAGGGGGAAACTGTTAAAAAACTTGCAGCTGAATACGGCGTAGGTGAAGTCCCGGTTGGTGATTGGCGGCGAAACAGAAGTAAACTAGAAGCGTTTTCTACTAACAAATGCTCTGATTTATCTTTGGACATAAAATCTTTAAAAAAGTCTGAGTATGAAAAAACTGGTGAGGCACTTTATATGTGGTTTACACAGCAAAGGCAAAAAGGATGCCCTCTTTCAGGACCGATTCTTCAAGAAAAAGTTTTGCTATTTCGAAATGAATTTGAAGAGGGTGATGAAAACTTTACTGCTAGTGTAGGCTGGTTTGACAGGTGGAAAAAAAGATATGGTATCCGGCAACTAGAGATCTGTGGAGAGAAGCTATCTGCTGATTCTGAGGCCGTAGAAATTGCATGAAGTCGTGAAAAGTGAAAACCTTACAAATGACCAGCTTTATAATTGCGATGAAACTGGCCTTAATTTCAAAATGCTACCTTCTAAAACACTCGCGTCACGCGAAGAGAAAAGCGCTCCTGGTCACAAAAAAAGTAAAGAGATGTTAACGCTTCTTGTTGCATCAAATGCTTCAGGAAATCACAAGATCAAACTTCTTGTTATCGGAAAAGCTGCAAAACCAAGAGCATTTAAGTATGTCTCGATATCTTTACTGCCGGTTACGTATAGGAACCAAAAAAGCGCGTGGATGACAAAAGAAATATTTAAAAACTGTTTTGTTACGATTTTGTGCCAGAAGTAAAAAATTTTTTGAAAGAAAAAAATCTGCCTTGCAAAGCCATCTTAACGATAGATAATGCGGGTTCGCATCCAAATGAGGATGAACTAACTTGTGATGGGATCCGTGCAATGTTTTTACCAGCAAACGTCACGAGTTTAATTCAGCCCATGGATCAAGGAGTGCTACAATGCTTAAAAAAAAGTATCGTCGCAGATTGCTGCAATGTCTCCAAGCCACGGAGGATGAGGAAACCATTGTAGGAGCTTTGAAAAGAATTACTGTGAAGGACGTTGTGTATTGGGTGGCTGAATCTTGGGATGAAATAACATCAGAAACACTTCTCAAGTCTTGGGACAAACTATTGAAGAACGAGAGTACAGAAAGCGATAATCATAGCATTGAAGAAGATGATTTGCCTTTGCTTAATTTGATTAAGAAAATACCAGGGTGCGAAAACACTGACGTGGCTGTGGTAGAGGAATGGATAAATAGTGACGAACAACTAGAATTTACAGATGCTACCATAGTTGAAATGATAAATGTTCCAGTAGTGCAAGATGACAGTGAGGAGGAGAACCCGGCAGATTCCACACCGCTAATGAGTCACAGCGAGGGGTTCGCTGCCCTAGAGTCCGCCATGCGATACGTGGAGCAACAGCCTGAGGCGACTTCAGCCGACAACATACTGCTTCGACGATGGCGCGATATTGCTGCACGGAAACGGGGCAATGTATTAAAACAAAAAACAATTGACACTTATTTTAAGATATAATAATCCTATTTCGAACAGCAGTAATGTAATATTATGTAAGTACATTTTTCATTTAAATATAAACTGAAATTTAAAAATTGCTTTATTTTCATTTATTCATTTATTAAATTTTAGGATTTCGATAATTCGAGTTTTCGATAGTTCGAGGTAAGCCCGGTCCCATCTAACTCGAATTATCGAGACTCTACTGTATTATTGTTTCAATGTCTGCTTTTAATTTTTTCATTAAAATTACGTAAAACGTATTTGCATGAGATGTATTTTTACGTCATTTATGCAATTTAGTTTCGTTTTTATTTTTAAATTAATAAAACTCATTTTTGAAAAATATGAACAGTTCTACATTAGAAAAAAAATGTCATCATTTTTGTTACCTTTAAATGAATTCATAGCTCCTTTTCCAGTCTAATAAATCTATTTTGTTTTTACTGCGGTATATATGTTTGAAGTGAAAGTTTCTTATAAATGCATATGTGTAATGTATTTGCTGAAACAAAATGGCCCCTCAAATAACTGAATCAACGAAAGGCCTAATAATTGGCATGTGGCAAGTTGGAATAAGTTTTCGTTATAAAGCTAGGCATTTTCAAGTGTATCTTCAAACTGTTTCAACATGGAGTAACAGGTGAGTTAAATGGTAGTTTATTGAAGAAAAGAAATGTCGAATGGCAAGTTTTCTTACCAAGCGGCATTAATGAGTTAATTGTAAAATTTAAAATGAACTAACAGAATAAGTTTAATCATACAATTATTAACCCCATTTCACAGGAAAATAATGGATGTAAAGTTATTCAGCTGTCTTTTAACATAGATTTAGTTTTAGTTCTTCAAATAAATCGGAATATAAATCATGTGAATATATCTCAAAACAAGACACGCCCCCCTCCCCACTCAAAAAAAAAAAAAACAATGTCGGGAAAAAAGTTTTAAAAATATGCCATTAGCAAACGACTAGGGATTTATTTTCAGACTAAAAAACAACTTATCTGAGTTTTTTTTACATTGTTCCCTTATGCTGCTTTATGCTATTTTTTATTCTAAATTTTGTATTTGCCAATATTATTCACATTTCTGCCAATAACTTTTAGAAAGAGCGAGTTAAATACATTCAAAATCTGGGAAAAAGCAGAATAAAAACACTTGTAAAATTCCAATCATATCTACATATTTTAAAACTATTTTAATTACATTTAATCTTAAATTTTTTTAATTGGATAATTCAACACTTGTAAACAATATTTTACCGCATATAACAATAACCGAAACTTATTAAGTGAATAAAATGGTCATATTGGTAAAAAATAATACATTAAAATAATTGACTTAGTCATTCTGCAGCATTTCAGCAATCGAGAACCGAACTTCAATTTGGATACAGCCCCTAAAATAGGCTCATTTTAATATAATTAATTTCTCGGAAACTAATCGTAAGAATTTCGTGAAATTTGGTACCTGGGCATATTTTGAACTGTAGATTTAAAATATCTTGTCAAATTTGGATCTTGCTATTGAAAAAAACAAAGTTTGGGTTTGTTTTTATATGTAAGATGCCCCCCCCCCCAAACAATTAAGTACATCATTTAAATGTAGATTTTATTTCTGATCGTTTGGTACCAGTAACTTTCTTCTAGAATAATTTGAGTTAGTGGGGGATGTTCACTTTCTTTTTTCCACGACTGTACATGTGTATGCAAGTTCTTAATTTTCTCAAAAACCAGTGAATAGATTTAAATGTAACATTTACACTACAATTCTAGTATACCAGAGGAAATTTTAAGGTAAAAGGATTTCTAGTATCGTGTATAGTTTTTTACAGATATGTGTCAAACTATTTTAATAACCTATATGATTGTCTACTGCGCTTCTAACGTGAGCGATGAGCAATAGATTGCCTTTATACATGTGTGGAAGATGGTATTCAAAAAATATAATTTGATTGTTTTAAGAAAAAAAATGGATGATTAGCAATTAGAGTTCATTTAGAAATAAGTAAGTGGAGACACACGAAAAATAAAGTGTCACAGATTAAGAGGATTTTGAGCAAAACTTAGCAAGGCTGCCACCATCTTCAAACTTGTATTTGTTGACTTGTCCCATTCGTTTACAAGAACTTGTCTAGGCGAGTATTGCCGATTTCTGGAATGTGAGTTGCAACAATTTGGACAAAAACTTCCAATCCATGTGGGTTTGCCATCACTTTTTTTATAACGACATTCAAATGGCGACAACGTAGATCATATTGAAAGTGGTTGTCATAATAAATACGTACTTGTGCTAAATAAATTTCGCTAAAATACGCCAACTGGGGCTCAATAAGTAAATAAAAAATAAGCAATTTTAATAACATGTGATTTTTTTCCACAAATACATGATAATCATATCATAAATATGAAAATGTAAAAGCGAAATTGTCAGAAGTATCCATTAATATGCTTTAATAATAATTAATTCCTTGGAAATAATTTATAATTGAAATTTTGTAATCTGAAATGATTACATTTTTATTAATATTCCAGTAATTTTAATGACACAACTAATGTTTTTCCATCAGAGTACATCATTTTAAGTCTAGATTCCTGCCCCCTTTCTTGTAACTCAAGAATTCATATAATTAATAACATATTTAGAGGAATTTTTCTTTCAGTGAGACTGTTCAATTTCAGTAAAACTTTTATAATTCATCAACATTTAAAAAATTTAAAAATAATTACATGATTTTATTACATGATTATTTATTGCATGATAAACATTTTGAAAGACTTCATTATTTATTAACCACTGTGTGCTCCAAAACAACAAATGTTTCGATGAGTAATATAAAATATGCAATTTAAACAGAATAGTGAGAAATTTGTCGTTAAAAATCAGTTTTAGGAATGGATCACAAAAATATCAAAATTCTCTGAACTGACTATTAAAATTGTCTCAAGAAGTGAATAAAGCTCCTACGTTCCTATACAGTTTATTATATATATATATATATTGTTAAATTTCTTTACACTTGATGTTAAAGACATTTTTGAATCTTTTGTATATATGAATAAAATAAAGTGAATATTTCTATACAATCGTGGGATTTATTTAACTTTAATTAAGTAGAATTTGTATCTGTTTCTCAATTTCTTCTATTCCTTAAGTTTAAATTTATCTCAGCTAAACATTTTTTATTTATTCCAGCATCCTCTGCGGTACGTTCTAAATTGAATTAACTATGCAAAATCTGGGAATGAAACATTTGAAAAAAAAAGGAAAAACATAATGTGAATGTTAGAGAATAAAAAATAGAAAAATTTTGCCGTGTTTTCTTTTCGTTTGTATTGAAACGGATTAGTAAAGTAATTGGCAGTAATGCGAATTTCTTGCAAACTGCGATTAATTAAAATCTTTCAAAAAATCTAATGTCTTTGAAAATTTGTTACCATACCCAAAGCCATTAAATAATAAGCCCAGTCAGATAGTGTTAAATTTGTTAGCGACACACTAGCGCCAAACTTCTGCTGCGGAAGGAGGACAAAACAGAAGTGGGTTGCAGAGAAACGATACGATTTATTTATATCGATATTTTATACGATTTTTATCGATGTTTTTTTTTTTGCACTTCCTTTAAAAGCTTGCTAATTATTGGGATCTTTTACATTAAAGCTAAAACTATAATGAAAAAAAAATGTGGAAATTTACTGGATCAATATTTCTATATAAATATAGTGGTGGCGAAGAAGTTGATTTATTTATTAAAAGTTAAATAAAAAGTGATGGAAATTTACATCACTATGCAATTAACCCTTTCCGGCACAGACAAATTATGTTCGTAAAATGTGAAATTACTGACTGACACCGGAATTTACAAACGACTTTCTTAGAAAATATGATCTCCTTATTCTAAGCTTTAATTTTAGAAGCAAAATTTTATTAAAATATTCTTGGTGCCGAATGCAGCACTCCCAACCGCTAGATGGCGCTATTTTCAACTTGCGAAAAGTTTCCCATTTATCTGACTGGGCTTATTATTTAATGGCTTTGACCATACCAGATACAGGGCTCCCACTGGTCCTTTTTTTGAAAAACAGTATTTTTTTAGAATGAAAATTGTGGTAGGTATTTGCAACAATTGCAACTAAAACGTTTCTCGAAGTTAGTTTCTACAAAATTTATAAAGAAGATTTATCCTTAAAAAAAAGTGGTGTTCAAAAAACGGACCAAGTGGGAGCCCTGCAGATAGTATAAAACATATTATCTAAACTTTCTGTCTAATTATCTTATTTTTTAATTAGTTTCAGAAGCAAATGTTAATTTTGTAAGGGATATTTAGCAAATTAAATTAACCTGTAAAAGAAAAGTTTTTTCTTTCTGTTTGACTTAAACACAATTACAGTAGATACGTAAAATACGAATGTGTTACGCAATTCTCTTTTTTTTAATAACTTAAATATTAATATTTAATACGCTGGTGCCGCCACACGAACCTATAGAATCTCATGCGTGACTTCCATTCTGTGCACCATCAGACCATAGGTATTCATGAATACACGATTGCCTAACCACCACCCGCTGAATACTAGGCCTGAGCGTTGACGCAAAAATTGCGGTAGTCGCAGGCGAAATTTTTTCAGCGTGCGTACGGTCCCTTGAAATTCAATACCAATAATTTCTAAAAGTTTTCTCCGCTTTATGTTTCTGAGAATCTAAAAGTCAAAGAAAACTTTTAGAAAATGCTGAGGTGTAAAATTATGGCACCGTACAAAGGTACGAGCGCCGCCATGTTTGTGTCAGCGCTTTCCGAAAACCTTATATCTATAATAATTTCTTATTTTGAGATAGACCTAAGTGGATTACAGAATATTTTGGGTAAATAATATGTTATTTTAATTATTTTCAGAAGCAAGCGTTACTGTAAAAAATTAAACTATTTAATAAGAAATTAAAAAGCCTTTTTTCTTTGCCTAAATTACAAACAATTTACAGTAAAACTATGAAATTTCACTTTTCCGAAAATTTATATTTCTGATCATTTCTTATTTTGAGACATGTAAATCGAATATGTTATTTTAATTACTTACAGAAGCAAGCGTTAATTTAGCAAATTAAAATAATCAACAAAATATAATAAAGCCTGTTTTTTTTTTTTTTTTTTTTTTTTTTTTTTTTTTTCCAAACTTACAAACAATTTATAGTAAAAGCATGAAATTTGGAATTTTAGATTATTTTTTTTTCATACAATTACTAAAATTAGTAGATTTCTTTCACACTATTCATAATTTACAAATTAATAATTGTCTTTTTTCACTAATATCTAGTCTTGAAGATTTAAATTAAAATAAAGAATCCAGGACAAATTATACAGTTAATTTATTAATTTAAGTTTAATTAATTGGCAATTCCGTACGTACGTTTCTTCATCATCTTTCTCGAAATTAATCTTAGTTAAGCATGTTTCACTTCTTACAATATTTTCTTCTATACGCTGTAAATTTAATTAGCTAGTAAAATGTAGGACTAGTATGTGGGGACGATAAAGTAGTAGCTGTTCACAACTTACTTGAAAGAAATAATCTTTTGAAAAAATACAAGCCATATTCTGTGATACTATTGCGTGAAACATAAGTAGTGTTAAAGAAGCCTACGTTTTGTTCGAACAAAAATTGGAAAAATGAACTCTGTCAGACCTACCTTGCAGACATCAAATATATGAATTAGTGTTAAAGTTCACTTGTGAATCGTGCACTGCTGCAGGACTTGAAATAGTATTATTTAAACGTTTCAACAAGCAAGGGTTAATATACATCAGGGTGGCTAGTAGTCAGGGAAAAATACAGTCAAAAAAGTGATAAACACCAGTATATTCTTATAGAAAAATTCATGTTGATTATTCGATCAAATAATCAAAATGAATTTTTCTATAAAAAATATACTGGTGTTCATCACTTTTTTTTTACTATATTTTTTCCTGACCACTAGCCACCCTGTACATGCTTCAAAATATGATGTTGGAATTGTTAATGCACTTGTCATGAGCAATATCCGCTCAGAAAGAGTTACATTTCATTTTGCATAAGGAGTAGTTGTTATTGAACAGACAAGAAACGGCTATGAACAGGAGTTAGTTAATATATTTATAGGATGACATGAAGTCGAAGTCATTGCATTTCAGTTACCTGGCTCTTTTCGCCATGCAAAATGGATAACGAAAACTATTTATAGATTAAACATTTCTTTTTCGAAATGAAATTTATTTCACACAATAGTAATTGCAAAGTTTTAGGATATTTCTATGTATATTATGTAAAGATATATATATATACATAAGCTTGATACAGTGCCCATTTATTCTGCAAAGAATCATCGCAGGATTGGATGTTTTTAGAAGAACTATATTTTTACAATGATCTAAACAAAAAGATTTCCCAATCAACAACAACAAAAAATCTGCCGTCATTTAAGATATCTCACTAAAGAAACAGCTCCTTTAGGATTGTTAGACGATTAAATTCCTATTCAACAACAAATAAATATGGCCAAAGCATTGAAAGAAAATGAAAGACATACATTACCTCTGTTTAAATTTTCTATTGGAGGATATGAATCATATTACGCAGACACAAAATTATATCTTTATGTCAAAAAGCACATGCAATTTTTTTAAAAACTGTTCAAAGATTCATCCGATTTTATTTCTCGTTGTCCTAAAATATGGAAATCTAAAATATGGAGTTAAGCATGTTTCACTTTTTACAATATTTTCTACTGTACGCTGCAAATTTAATTAGCTAGTAAAATGTAGGACTAGTATGTGGGGACGACAAAGTAGTAGCTGTTCACAACTTACTTGAAAGAAATAATCTTTTGAAAAAATACAAGCCATATTCTGTGATACCATTGCGTGAAACATAAGTAGTCTTAAAGAAGCCTACGTTTTGTTCGAACAAAAATTGGAAAAATGAACTCTGTCAGACCTACCTTGCAGACATCAAATATATGAATTAGTGTTAAAGTTCGCTTGTAAATCGTGCACTGTTGCAGGACTTGAGATAGTATTATTTAAACATTTTCAACAATCTACGGTTAATATACATCAGGGTGGCTAGTAGTCAAGGAAAAATACAGACAAAAAATGTGATAAACATTAGTATATTCTTATAGAAAAATACATATTGATTATTCGATCAAATAATCAAAATGAATTTTTCTATAATAATATACTGGTGTTTATCACCTTTTTTTAACTGTATTTTTCCCTGATCACTAACCACCCTGTACATGCTTCAAAATATGATGTTGGAATTGATAATGTACTTGTCATGAGCAGTATCCGCACAGAAAGAGTTACATTTCATTTTGCCTAAGGAGTAGTTGTTATGTTGATCAAATTTACGCAGACACAAAATTGTAATTTTGTGTCAAAAAGCACATGCAGGGCTCCCACTGGTCCGTTTTTTGAAAACCAGTATTTTTTTAGAACGAAATTTGTGGTAGGTATTTGCAACAATTTAAACTAAAACGAGCTTCGAAGTTAATTTCTACAAAATTTATAAATAAGATTTTTCTTTAAAAAAAACTGGTGTTCAAAAAACGGACCGAGTGGGAGCCCTGCACATGCAATTTTTTTAAACTGTTCAAAGTTTCATCCGAGTTTATTGCTCGTTATTCTAAAATATGGAATTTTCTTTCTGATCATCAAGGCCTTATTGTAGACATTGTAGTTAGAAATCTTATAGTGTTCAATGGTATCGCAGAAAAAAGAGTGTTTTAATAATGTTTTAACTCAACATGAAAAACAAAACCAATACTTATTAAAGGTTTTAAAAGGCTAACGGAACCATTTTCCATCTTCCTCAAACAATTTTCTTTATCAATATTTTTCTTTTTTTTTTCTTTTTTTAATTGTAATGTAATGTAATATAAAGTTATTTTGAGTGGCTAAGCAATTTAAGGCAGTTTATTTTACTTGCACAAGCTCCTAGATATTACTGACATTTAAAGAAAAATTAAGAAAAGTGTTATGGTGAAAATTTATGAATTAACAAACTTATTGAAAATTTCAATCTTCTTCAATTTTATTAATCAATCTACTTAAATTTACGTATTAAAAAAATATTATACCTAGTTACACCAGTTTACCCAACAGGAAACGAAATAAGGATTGTCATTTATAAAAATATAAAATTATTTTTTTAGGTAAATGCTAAAAATCACACTAATGGACATGGATAGAACGTGGAGTCTGTACATAAGCACAGGATGTATGCTCATATTTTTTTTTTCAAAATATAGCCATCCCCACTACAAAACAATCCCCACTAGTGGCTGAGAGGTTCTGCTCTCAAAGCTGGTAGACGGGGGGCGCTGGGTTCAAAACCCTGTCGCGCTCGTCGACCTAACCGTTCGGAGTTTTCCGTGGTTTTCTTCGAACCCTGTCGTAAATACGGGTTAGGATCCCTTAGAAAGACCCCCACGGAGGGCAGTTCCCCCCTAGGGCCTATATCCCTCGTGTAGATAATCGGCCGTCATAAAATCAACCAACCAAACATACTACAAAACTGGGCGATAACCGCCTTGACCAGTACACTGCGGCAAGTTAAGCAAGAACATATGCATTATCTTGGCGATAATAAAGATTTCGCAAAGAGTATTTTGGCAAACTTTTTTTTATTTGCGTTTGTTTGGGACTTTTTTATGTGTTTTTTTATTTTAAAATCGCCCCAACCAATCAAATATTATTGCCCTTATGTTGCCATTTTCTTAAAATAAAACCTTCGACTATAACAAGATTCGTTAAATTTTTACCACATTTTTTTAATAGAATTTTTCGCCTTATTTATATCCTGCCATTAGACGAGGCTTCTAGAATTTCTGCTATTTATATGTTAAATAGAAAAATTCTATTAAAAATTGTATTAAAATCTTACAAACCCTGTATAACTGCATAAAAATCATGAAATTTATAATATGTAATTTTCAATATTTTCAGTTGATATACATTGACAATATATTTTTTACATATAATAGGAAATTTAATAGAATTAAGACGATAAAGCTTTTCTAGTTTTAGTATAATAAAATAATATCCCTCCCCCATAGAAAACAAAAACAAAAAACGAAAGATTACTTCAAAGCGTATCAATACATTTGCTTTCTTCGCCAATTATATTTAAATAAATTGTGAAAAATATCTTGTGTTTAGAATATACGAGCAATTGTTTCTGCAAAACACGTACAGAGAATTTAAATAGAAATATTAATATTTTGATTGGCTATATAAGTATTTTAAAAAAGTTGGAAATTTTCAAAATATTTCCTGTTTTAATCGGTTAACTATATTTTTCATAAAGACACCAGTTAAAATTGGTTTTAATTTAGTTTATACGAGTTTTTTGTAAGGAACACAGTTAAAATTACTTTTGACGAAGAAGTTTAGTCGCAAATTTTCAAAACTAATTTCAGATTTTTGTCGTAAAATACATTCAACAAAATAAAATAAAAAAAAATAATTAAAACTCACACCATAATTTTTCAATGTAAAAATAAATCCATAATTTCACTTTTGATGGTTAATAGTGTTAATTTCGCCTAATCCGCTGTGTCAAGAAAATCGATTGCTGATTGCTCCTAAGCAATCGATAGTATTCTAACAAAGAGCTCTAATCTAAATCGACGCACTATAATTCGCTATGGGCATGCAGCGTTACTTTCTACCTGTGCTATGATTATCCTACAAATACATTTTTTCCTTCTTTCCGGTGAAAGATGTTAGGCAGATTTCGTATGAGATTTTTTTATTTTCTATGATGAAAGTTACATTTTTAATTTCTGGAAGGAAACGTCAAATGCAATTTTCTGAAAATTAAAAAATATATAAACTTTGGAAAGATAAATCAACATTAGAGTGTTGGATGTGGGTAAATAAATTAAAAATAAATTATATACCACCTGTTTATTTTACATGCACAAACTTACAATAAAGAAAACTAACCACATATCCTATCGTAAAATAAAGCCTTTTCATAAAGGAAAAAACTGTGTCTTGTAACTACTACCTGGCAAGAATTTTTAAAAATGGCTCTTTGAGAAGGATCACCAAAGCTGTAAATTGTGGGAAACTGTTTTACGCTTGCATAGCAGGGACGGTGAAGTATTTTGTTTGTCTGGGTGTTTATCACGGGAGCAGCACATTTCAGTGCCTAACCATTTCGGTACCTTCCCATTTCGGTTTTTTACCATTTTTGTCCCCCTACCCTGTAAGTTAGACTCAGATTGTTGTAGACCCACCAAAATGTGTATGCTTCAGTATCATGAGGAGCCATTATCATTTTTATCAATACCCTAAATTTTATAAAAAGATGAATACAATAAATAGCTCGAGGAATTTTAACTCTAACAACTAGTTACAAATTATGACAGCGCGCTGAAATTTTGTGTGAGTAAACAATGTGACATAATTTTATAGCGGACACTATCACTTTTTTATCCCCATGAAACCTCAAAACTTTAATAACGAAATTCAACAATGACAGCAGAATTTTACTAGAAATGTTTTTCATTTATTACATATGTAAAAATTCGCTTTTTTTTTTTTTTTTTATTTATTTATTTATTTATTTATTTATTTATTTATACAAATAAATTTGTTCATAATTTCCGGTGTCAGTCATTTATTTCAACATTTTAGCAATTGAAATGCTTTATCCCTTAAAGGGTTAACTGAAGCTCCTAAATTTTAGTGTAGTGTAAATATAAGAAACCGATAACCGCAAACATTTATAATTCGGATCCAAATTCTCGATCCCCACACAAATTTCGTATGGAAAACGTATAATCATTTTAAGGGGGGGGGAGAGGGGGAGGGCTCTGTGGATTTTTTATCTAAAAAAACATATTTTAGTGTATCATAAATACAAGGTCCCCGCAAATTAAAACACTTATAACTCGAGTTGTATTTGTCGTAGAACACTCATATTTTGTATATGTGTAATCTTTATAAAATAGGAGATTTTTTTTTTTACCGTAGACTCTAAATTTAATATAGCGTCAATACAAGGGTCCGATAAAAACAAACATTTATAACTAGGATCCAAATTATCGCAGCACATACAAATTTCGTATGGAAAACGTATTCGTTTTAAGGAGGGTGGGTTCTGTGGATTTTTTATAGAAGCCCCCGTATTTTAGTGTATCATAAATATAAGGTCCCGACAACTTAAAACACTTATAATTCAAGCTATAATTATCGTAGCAACTCATATTTTGTATGATAAGCTTAATCTTTATAAAGGGGAACCTTGAACCTTTTTTTTTCCATGGCTCTTAAATTTTAGTATAGCTTCAATATAAGGATCTTATAACCACAAATATTTATAACTCGGATCCAAATTATCGCAGTCCACACAAATTTCGTGTAATAAACGTAATCGTGTTAAGGGGAGGGACAGGTCTTTGGATTTTTTAATGAAGCCTACATATCTTAGTGTATTTTAAACATAAGGTCCCGACAATTTAAAACACTTATAATACGAGCTATAATTATCGTAGAACACTCATATTTTGTATGATAAGCGTAATCTTTATAAAGAGGGGACTTTTTTTTACCGTAGCCCCTAAATAGCGCCACTATAAGGATCGTATATCCACAAACATTTACAACTTGGATCCAAATTTTCGCAGTCCACACAAATTTCGTGTAATAAACGCAATCGTGTTAAAGAGAGGGACAGGTCTTTGGATTTTTTAATGAAGCCTCCATATCTTAGTGTATTTTAAACATAAGGTCCCGACAATTTAAAACACTTATAATACGAGCTATAATTATCGTAGAACACTCATATTTTGTATGATAAGCGTAATCTTTATAAAGGAGGGGACTTTTTTTTTTTACCGTAGCTCCGTAGCCCCTAAATAGCGCCACTATAAGGATCTTATATCCACAAACATTTACAACTTGTATCAAAATTTTCACAGTCCACACAAATTTCGTGTAATAAACGTAATCGTGTTAAGGTGAGGGAGAGGTCTGTGGATTTTTTTAATGAAGCCTCCATATTTTAGTGTATTCTAAACATAAGGTCCCGACAAATTAAAACATTTATAACACGAGGTATAATTATCGTAGGACACTCATATTTTGTATGATAAGCGTAATCTTTATAAAGGGGGGACATTTTTTTTAACTTTAGCCCCTAAATTTTAGTATAGCGCCAATATAAGGATCTTATTACCACAAACATTTATAACTGGGATCCAAATTGTTGCAGTCCACACAAATTTCGTGTAATAAACGTAATCATGTTAAGGGTGGGGGAGGTCTGTGAATTTTTTATAGAAACCCTCCATGTTTCAGTGTATTCTAAATATAAGGTCCCGATTTCTTAAAACGTTTATAACTCGAGCAATAATTATCGTAAAAAACTCATATTTTGTATGAAAAGCGTAATATTTATAAAGGGCGGGATTTGTTGGGCTTTTTTTTTCCGTAGCCCCTAAATTTAATATAGCGTCAATATAAGGTCCGATAACCACAAACATTTGTAACTCGGATGCAAATTGTCACAGCCCACACAAATTTTGTGTGGATCTTTTATAGAAGCCCCCATATTTTCGTGTATCATAAATATAATGTCCGGATAATTTAAAACACTTATAACACGAGCTATAATTATATTTTGAATGATAAGCGTAATCTTTATAAAGGCGGAGTTTTATTATTAATTATTATTATTATTTTTTTTACTGTAGTCCTTAAATTTTAGTATAACGTCAATATAAGAGTCCGATAATCACAAAAATGTATAACCTTGATACAAATCGAATCACGCTTCATTTTGTAAATAATAAGCTGCTTAAAAAATATGAAAATTTGCAGCATCACGATAGCTATTCCAATATCATAATTGATACTTATTTTTCTTGTTTGAAAGAAACTAGCTTTTAATGCGTAATATATCTTTTTACAAGCTTGTAAAATTTTCAAACTTTTTTTTAATTTTTCATTCATTTATTTATTTTTTTATTTTGCAAGCATGAGATATAGTTACATAAAATTTCTGCAAATTGAGAAAATCTTCTTATTTAGCTGCATGTAAAACTTTAATATTTACATGTTTACAAAATGTATTATTCTCTTTATGGATCTCTTTTCGTTAATCAAATAAATTCTTCATACTTTTTAAAGAAAATTTCGCCAAACAGTATGATAATGTAGGGAACAATTAGTTAAGAAATTCTTAGAATTATCTTTAAGAAGCTACTCCACTCTCACTCAATTGAAAAATCGAAATCGCTTAACACTTTCGCTATTAAACCGCTCAAAACGCCCGGAAAAGGAGATTTCTTCGAGACCACACGAATGCCTGAGCAACAAGTGTTGCATTTTCTCCCCCTCGGAAAAATCCAACTACTGTCATAGAGTAGTGGATTATTGTAGTTAGCAGGAGGTACACTTTTGTACTAGTAATCTTAGACAAGGTTACTATATCTAAATAGGGAGGTTCCACTTTTGTAGATAGCAGCCGTCTGGCTGAAAAGAATGAAGAGAGAAAAAAGGGGGAGAAAAATATCTTGTAACGTATTTTAGCGTTCGGGCCGTATTTTGAATTCTATTGGTGTTTTAGTCTTCATTATTCAAAGGGTTATCAGAGGGATAATGTTGCCGACTGGTAAGGAGTAAACCACTGATAATGATTGACACTTTAAACTTTCAATGATATTTACTAAGCTTGCTATTGACAGCAGAATGGTCATCCCACAACATAAAACACACTCTTTGTCTCCAGGCGAATAGTGAGGGAAATTGATACCCCATACGGAAAAAAAAAGTGATTAGCAAACAGGAGATAGGCTTCCAATTACATTTTCAATGAAAGATGTTCACAGGTCCAAACTTCATTTTCTGACATAGTATCAAAATCATACATATATATTTTTAAATTCACGAAATTTACAGATATTCTTATTCAGATACTATAAAATCGAATATATATTCTCTTTTTCCTATGAACGCAGAAGATCATTCGGAAATTGATAACAAAGTTTGTCTTTTGTATTGATTTTAGACAAAAAAATAATGAAAAAATTGTCATCGAAAGGCGATTCTATATAATTCAAAATACACTGCTCAAAACAATTAAAGGATATTGCAGTTTTAGGTAGATTTTGTATCTGGGAAACTTTTTAGCTGATTGATACATGGTCGACAGACATAGTAGGTTATATGAGAATAAATTACACATGTTTGGCAGAAAAAAATGCATTTTATTGCGCATTTGTGTACAAAAGGAAAAAAACACAATTTGTGCATATGAGATAAAAAGAATAAGAAAAGGTGTTTTCTTCAAAGAAAATCATTTTCAGTAGGGGGTATGGTTTCCACGGGCGGCCAGCAACGTTGAACACCTTTGAGGCATGGACTCAATGAGGCTATTAATGACGAGTTGGGGTATTCTGCCCCACTCTTCCAGAAGAGCTCTTTCCAGTTCTTGGAGAGTTTGTGGGGGTTGTTGGCGGCCAGAAACTCGTCTTCCTAGAGCGTCCCAAACGTGCTAGATTGGATTCATGTCTGGAGAACACGCTGGCCATTCCATTCGAACGATTCCTTCCTCGAAAAGGAAATCCTCTACCAGGTTTGCACGATGTGGCCTGCAGTTATCGTCCATTAAAATGAAGTTATCTCCGATTGCTGCAGCGTAAGGGACTACAATAGGTCTGAGGATCTCATCCCCATATCGGCGATCAGTCAGAGCTCCATCTCGAATGATGTAGAGGTCAGTGCGCCCGTCAATGGAGATGCCACCATACACCAACACTCCTCCACCGCCAAATCTGACACTTTCGTGCACGAACGCAGGATTATTCCTACGGCCACGGTCCCTCCAGATGAAAATACGCCTATTATCCGGATGCACAGAAAAACGGGACTCGTCAGAAAACAGAATATTGATCCATTCATTTCACCTCCAGTTGACATGCTCGGTTGCCCACTCCCTGCGGTCGCGACGATGCCTTGATGTTAATCTAACACATACCATCGGTCGGCGAGCATACAGACCTACAGCATGGAGCCGGTTTCGGACAGTCTGAGTTGAAATTGTGGTGCCTGTAGCCGAGCGAATGTGTTGTTGGAGAAGAGTAGCGTTCCTGTTTCGGTGTCTCCGAGCTGTTAACGCTAAATACCGATCTTCATTGGGCGTTGTTGCCCGTCTACGACCTTGCCCTGGTCTTCGGCCTCCACATCCACTCTCCAGAAAACGGTTCCAGATCCTGGAAATGACACTTTGTGACACTCCAATGGCTTGCGCTACTTCGGCTTGAGTTTGGCCCCCTTCTAACCTACCAACAATTCTCCAAGCTCCTGAATCTGTCAAATGACTTCGCTGAGCCATCGTACTCATCGAAACAAAGCAATCACTGAATGCCGATCATCCTTGTCTTCATTCTCATTTATCCAGTTGAAAGTCAAATTTCATTCGCTGCCGCTGAAGCGACGTTTTTGACGTCGAGCTCAAAATTTGCATACTCCACAGTTTGAAAACCAGAAAAATTTGCATTTGTGATTCTCTTCTTCTATTTTCGGCAAAAAAAAATTTCGTTTATATCTTTATTTTATATAAAACTTCAAATATCCTTTAATTGTTTTGAGCAGTGTATATTAAAATAAAAATGTGAATTAGATATTAGATTCCAAAGTGGTTGAATGGTAATGTCAATAAATTTAAAGTTTCTATGTAAGAATGTATCGGGAAGGTTCACACTGTTCAGCGGACTCAATTTTTTATTTTTTATTTATATTTTTGACAGCTTAAAGGGGGTCCGGGACACAAAAATCTTCAAATTTTTGAAAAAAATATTTTATTGTATTAAAAAATTCTCTGCTTTTATTCGCTTTAAATCACGTTTCTATCTGAAATAGAACAGGATATATTAATAATTTGTTTTAAAAATCTAGCTTTCAAGTAGTGGTTATCATGGAAACATTTTTGCTTTTTCTGCATGATGAGTTCTTTCACGCGTTCTCGTCTTTAAATCGTTATAAGTCAAAAAAAGTTAAAGATAAATGGTTCAAACTTGGAGCATGTCTTTTTCAACTATTGTACTTTAATTTTAATTCAGAAAATTTGAAAAAAAAATATTTACTTTTGAAAATATAATTTTTTTAGAAAAAGTTACATCATTTTTTAAAGTTTTTATTTTAATATATATATATTTTTTAATTAATATTTTTTAAAATGCTGAATCAAAATTAAAATGTATATATTTCTGTTTATTTAAATGAAAACAAAATTGAAATTCTACAAATAATATTTCGAGTTATAACGATTTTAAATTACCCCACTTTTTTAATAAATTTTAAATAAGATTTTTTTTTAAGTTATGAGAAGTTTTATCATGTGATTTTGTTTACAAATGCTATGGTTAACCATCACAAAAAATTCAAAATTTTAACTCAATAAATAAAAAAAAAAATGTGTCCTGGACCCCCTTAAATAATGTAATGAAACAATAAAATTAGGAAATTATTTTTTAAAATAGGGTGAAATAGGGGAAATTAGTGTCCCAAATTCTTATTTATTTATTTATTTATTTCCACTTATAAACATCACATCACTCATATGAAAGAGTAATAGCTCAAACATTCTTTTCCATATATTAATGGCACCGTATTTCCATTCACTGTAATTCGGGAATTTTTCGATGCACATGTGTTTGCTTCCTAAGGACATTTATTATATATGGATGAGCAAGCATTTATAATGTTTGCTTGAGATACATAAATTTTCATTAACTTTTAAGGCGATTTTTAATTTTCGGCTCAATAAACGCGAAACATTCTGACATATTTTCTGACTTATTTTTAAACGTAAAAGCATCAAACTTGCAAGCCTGACTATAAGCAATTTGAAATCGAATAACCTTTTTCCAATTTTTGTTAAATAAATTTCTTATCAAATTATAATCGATTTTTGTCACATGACGACATGTTTTTCTACTTTTCACGGCAGTCGCGTCCGGAAATTCTGTTCAAAACGTCAACTTTGATAGCATTTTCTGAAGGATCTTTTGTCTTTACCAAAACGCTATTTGATTACACATTTTCTAAAAAAGAACACCTGCCAATTTCATGCGGTTTCGAACAAAAATGAACTCAGTAAGTTGTCAGAAAGTAGCTTCTTTGGATTTTATAACAGACTTAAACAAAATGTATGCATGACAAAAAAAAATATTAATGACACACTTATAATCCTTATTACCAGTAAGTTTGGCGGAAATTCGTATATATTTCTACTTTTCAATCTTCAATACGGAACCTATTTATCTTTCAAATGGTTAGAGTCCAGCCATGGAATGAGCAAAGTAGCTTTTGTTAAAGTACTGTATTCGATAGGTGACGTACACAACGCATTTATTATGTCCACACTCCTTTATAAAGATTACGTTTCCCATGGAAAATATGAGTGTTCTACCATATTTACAGCTCAAGTTATAGATAATTTAAGTTGTCAGGACTTTATATTTATAAAAGAGTAAAATATGGGAAATTGCTATAAAAAAATCCATATCTCCCCCCTTAAAACGACCCTATTTATCTTACCATACGGAGTTTGTGTGGGTTGTGACAATTTGGATCCCAGTTATAAAAGTTTGTGGTTATCGGAACATGATATTCGCTCACTAAAATTTAGAAGGCTATTTGGATTTGAGGGAGCGGTTAAGTTCCTCTAACTCTAATAATTTTTATATCCTTATTTAAGAAGCATTATGTAACGATATACAGATTAACCTCGATTAGTGTGGTTTCAGTTAGTTAGGACTGATCTCTATCAAGTATCTGACTTGGCTGGGTGTTTTTGTTTTGCATATGGAATACATTTCTGAAGTATTATTTTAAGAAGTTATATAAAAAGATATAGAACTGTCTGAACAAAATGCTGTTTCTAAAGAAGTTGGAAAAATTGTGCGATGAGCTAAAAGTTCATGTCATTTAAATAACTTATATATACTTGTTCAAAAAGCAGTATGTTACGATATACAATTTTCTTTTGCTTAGTGCGGTGAACTTAGATGTCCGTTAGATTACTGCGGAGAAAAATTCAATTAGTGCGCAAAGCACACTATTTTTTTTCTAGAAAGATGGCGTCGAAATTTTTAAAATGTAATTTGAAGAAAATGCTAAAAAACAAAAAAAAAAACAAACAAATAACATTATAGTAATTCAAAGAAGCTTTTAGAAAATCAGAATTTCTCAAACAACATTTGACAGATATAGTAGACCCAGACATTAATAGAGGTATGTTAAGGTCACCGAAATTTAGAAAATCTAATTTTGTGGTTCCGCAAAATATATTTAAAGAAGAAGAAGAAGAAAAAGAAAACAATAACTGTACAAATGATAAGTTTTCGCTTAAATAAGTTTAAAATGTATGTAAGTTTACAGAAATCAAATAATATTACAAATAGTTATAAATAAAAAATATTACAAAAATTTCGTTTTTGATACATACAAAAACGTACGTATGTTATTTGTTATTGTTTATGTACATACACATATTAAGTGTGTGTAGACTCGGAGTTGTCCAATGTTAAGAGTAAAAATCGTACAAATATAAAAGTGTTAGAAATTTAAAAAGTGTTCGCTAAACAGAGATGTCCGCTATTCGGGAGTGTCCGTTACGGTGGGGTTTTTTTTATATAGATTTTTCTCCTGAAAAAAATATTTTGAAAATTCTTTTCATAAATCGAGTCAACCCGAACTCTAAACAAAGAAAGGCAACCCAACCCACAACAAAAAAATAAAAGTCAACATGACCCGCACGAAAATATATAGCGCAATCCCGACTCGACCCTAAATGCGGTCTTTCTGGTTTGGGTAAAAACCAGTTATCCGACCCGATGTAGAACTCTAATTTGTAGCAAAAATAACATTAGAAGCAACATTAAAAATAACATTAAAAAGAAAGAACGTTAGAAAGCATAATGATTAGTATTTGTAAAAAATTCCGATAACAAACATTATCAAGCTCATAATTTGGAAAATATTTTGAAAATAGATAACATGTTTTTCAAATGTAAAAAATTCCAATTCTTATAATCATTTGTATTCTTAATTTTTACTCTTTCAATTTTATAACCAGCGTATAACACGCACCTGTAAAGTGAGATAATTTTTTTGTAACAAAAGTGACCGTTATAGGCCGGTATAAATGGTGTACTTATTGCATAGTAATCCGACATCATTTATGTCAGTTAGAGAATGGACAGACAAACCGAAGTGATAAATACTTTTCAACTATGTTAGAAAGTGCTAAACAGCATTATATTAAATTATTACCCATCATATAATGAACGTATTTTGAATGGTAATATATTACCCTATTCTTAACGCAATTTCAATTCAAGTGTTAGGAAAGCTGATTAAAATCTAACACCCCTTGTATCCAGAATGATGTAAAATATTTATTCTATGTCTCAAATGTCTGTAATCCACAAAATATCAGTCATTATATTAAATGATTATTTAACGGGCGTAATCTCTAGTGATTACCATTGTAGTATAAACGTTATAGAGTTAGTAAATCAATTGCAATAAGAGCTAATTCATGCTGAAATGTCGGATCAAGCCAAATTCTTGTCGCAATCAACAACTTGAGTAAGTTAGAATGGAATTCCATATAACATCAGGATTGCTTAAATGTTTTCTTAAATTTAAGCAAGAATGTAGTAAGATAAATATCCCCTCTTCTAACTAGTTACGACTGTATTTTAGCAATATACAATTATCACTAAGCATGTTCTCAAGTTTAATTATGTCCTAAGTTTTATTTTACTTTTCAGTCTCAAATATAATGTTACATACGAAACATCCGTCATTAAATTTCAAGCTCATAAACTATTATATGTAACTCATGATAATTCTTGCAGTTATTATCTTCAAAGCTGTAAACGTTATAGAGTTAGTGAAGCAATTGGAATGAGAGCTAATCCATGCTGAAAATACAGATAATTCCAAATTCTTGTCTAATTCAGCAGCTTGAGTGAGTTAGTATGGGATTTGATATAATTTCAGAAATGCTTAAACTCTCTTGTTACTAGAGAAATTTAGGCAATAGCATTATATAAGATATATATTTTCTCTTCTAAATGTTTATTCAACTCTTTCTTTCAAATTATTCACATTATGTATCTTTTAAATAATTCCCACATTTTATATGTATGCCTCTATTCTAGCAATTACCACTTAATTATGTTGCTAAATTTAATTCTGTATTATTGTTTTTGTTTTATCAGTCTCCTATTCTTATAATTTACAAAATATTAGTCATTACAATTAAAAGTTCAAAAACTATTATTTAACCGATGTTAATTTTCCAGTGATAACGATCAAAGTTATAAGCGTTATAGTATTTCAAGAAGCAATTCTAATAAGAGCTAGTTTACGCTGAAATATCGTATCATCTCAAATTCTTGTCGCAATCAATAAATTTAGTATGTTAGAATGGGATTTCAAGTAACTTCAGGAATGCTCTGGATATCAGTAAAATTGTAAAGTTTTCTTCGCCTTGATAATCACAGAAAGTTCTCCGATTACATAAGGCAAAGGAAACGTTACAAAATTACTGGTATCAAGAGCATCTGGATGCCCACCCTGGCTACGCCACTGACCATCCAAATCAAAATAGCGCTGAGTAGAAGCTCTAAATTTCCGTATGTAATTGGTAATACATTACAGTCTCAGCTGTTGAAATATTGTATAATTCCATCATTTTTCATAATACTTTTAACTGTCGCACAAAGTAATACATATATATTGATAATCTCTTTATTTTGTCAACATTATGAAGAATAGTTATGTTCTAATTAGATTGATATACCATGTATTTTTAAAGGAATAAAATGATTATACGCCTCGTTCATTATACAAATTTTTTTTTGTTGTAATGTACTCTAAAATTCCTTAAAGTTTGACAGATCAATTTTTAATAATTCTATAAGTTTTCCAGAAACAATGACTCAGTACATTGCTCGTATATTCATTTATTCGGTCTCATCATTACTGAAAACTTTAAAACACCGTCAACAAAATATATTCGTTATTTGCCAATCCTAATGTTCTCAGATAAAGTGGAAAATTAGTAAATCGAAATCCAACTTAATGTGACATTGATATGTCTCATTTCATGACAAAGCACAAATGATTTTTTAAAAAAACTTATCGATACTTCTGACTGTTTCTTTCTACTTAAGAGTCCAATCTCTGGATCTGATTTAACGTTAGATGATGATTAATCATGAAGAAATGATATGAGATGAAAGTTTCCCAACTGGGCGAAAAACACCGGGGCAGGATTCGAATCGGGGATCTCTTAGCCAGTGCTCTACCAACTGAGCAATCCCAGATAAATATGGCGGAACTTATTCATCCAGTTAACCTTATTGATCATAGCATTTGGTCTGATATCTGAATGAGCTCAATAGAAAAATTCGCAGGAGCTCATTAAGATATCAGACCAGATGCTATGATCAATAAGGTTAACAACTGCTGCAAACAATGAATTTGTTTTCTTGCAATTTCTAAATGCTTGATAATTCTTAAATGTTCGCTGGAAGTAATTTTTAAAAATTTAGAAACGCGTATAAGATACGATTCTTGCCGTACAGTGCACGAGCGAACTTTAGTTGTAACAACATGCAATTTTCTCGAAATTGTGTTTTCTAACTTCTCTGCCAGAAGCATCTAAGCAACGGATGAACCCATTTTATCGGGGTTTTTTTCTGTAAGTGAAAACTTATATATTTCTCTAGTTCCTGATAGAGGCTTTTCTTTTCTTTTAAGTTCTTTCGTTTTTTATAAAATAATTCAGATTTCTTTTTAGAAAAATGTTACATTAAATTTGGCAATCTGCCCTTTTCTTAAAAATTCAACTTTCCATTTAACCATTTCCAGCACAGTGATCCCACTCCGGTCACACCTAATTTTAATTCCAAATTTGCATTCGGCACCAAGAATATTTTAATAAAATTTTGTTTCTATAATGAAAGCTTAAAATAAGGCGTTCATATTTAATAAAAAAAGTCATCTGTAAATTCCGGTGTCAGTCAGTAATTTTTCATTTTACAAACAGACTTCGTCTGTGCCGGAAAGGGTTAAGCAATAAAACATTATTAGAGTTTCATGTCATAAAACTTTATGACATAATACTCTCAATAATAATAGTAGTTTCCTAAAATTACTCGATTCTGCAGAATAATGTTAAAAAAATACCATAGCCAAGTCTTAAATTGCATAAATCACATATATAAGAAGATCTGGTAAAGACAAAAAATTACTTAAAAATGTGATAAAGTTTGAAACTTGTATAAAATGATTTTTCTTGATTAAATAGATATGGATGATTTGGCAGATTACTAGTGATGTGCAGAATGAATGATTTTGATTTCAAATGGATCATTCGGGCATACTCAAAAGCATAGCTGCCAACGTTCATATATTTTTTAATCAATTTAACCCCTTCGGGACCGATGGCTTTTACACAAATTTTATTCGGTGGGCACCACTTTTTTTAAAAAAAGTTTCCTTTACTTAAACTATTGCAAAAGTGCTTGAATTAGAGAAAGTAAATATTACTTAATTTTTTTACTGGTGTCTAAAACAAATTTTGTAAGCTCTTTTTTAGGGTGCATATATGCACCCATGGTTCCGAATGGGTTAAATTAGAAATTTTGTAAAAGAAACATAATTTTATTTTATATTTTAATAAATTAATAACCACATCAAAATAAGAAAATTATTTTTTATTTTACGAAATTTCCTGTAGGAATTGATTAAAAGTAACACGAAATGTTGGCAATTATGCTTTTGCGCATGCCGATATCATGCCAAAATAATTGATTATGCCGAGCACTACAGATTACCATAGGCTTAAAAGCGTACTTATAAAACAAATCATCGAACACCGTCATCACAAAAGACACAAATCATCGAGCGAAATGAATGTTATCCTGATTACTGATATTATCCAATTTACGTCGGAAAATATCTCTAATCTGCATGCCTGTCATTCTGCTTTGTAGTGGAGTTTGTGACGTTATTAATAGAATTATTAAACCGATGGCAACCTAACAAGTCATTACACCTATTCCAAATATGCATGAAAAAATCGCTTTATAAAGTTTTTTAACATTTATCAAATTAGATTAATTTTAACACAATTATTCAAATTGATAAAGAAATCATATGAGTTGTAATTTTCCAACTGGACGAAAAATTTCCGAGCCAGGATTCGAACCTGGGATATCTTGTCTGAAGCTGCCATGCTGTACTAAATGAGCCATCTCGGTCCAATCTGGAAGACCTAATTCATCCAGTTAACCTTATTGATCCTAGCATCTGGTCTGATATCTTAATCAGCTCAACAAAATAAATCGCAGGTAATTTGGAACTCCAGTAAACGCTGGATACGTGATTACATTAGATTAATTTTAACACAATTATTCAAATTGGTAAAAAAAATCATATGAGTAATTACTATCAAATAATTAAATTTATGCGAAGTGTAGATAAGGATTGTTTTTCACCCATCTGCCATGACACAGGACCTTATTTTTCTTAAGTATTGAGAAGTAATGAAAATATGCTTATTAGTAAAAATATTTTTACTTTTAAAGAAATATAATTAATTTGAAATTATATTTTTATTAATAAAAATTAACTTGTAGCTCACGAATCGTAATTAGAGTATATTGTTGCAGCATTTTCAAGTACTTGTGTTTATTCCACATTTTCTTTTTCTTTTGGTTGAAAAATATCGCGAATAAACAAGATATTTTAAAACGTTAGTGGCAAGCTCTAAACAACCGACAACGTTTGCGCAGACTCTATTTTTTTAGCTAGAGTATCTTTATTTGTCAGAGAAGTGACATAAGTCTACATGTTTATGTTTGCAGTTTTTCCCAAACTACAGCAACCTGCATTAAAGAACTGGGTGATTTTTTAGACGTTTACGAATTTTACATCAGTAAATAAACATTATCTTGTTAGCTGGTTCTCCAAGTCTTGTGTTGTCCAGTCAAATGTTACAGACTGTTTGTCACTACTCTGATAAAGAAAGTTACTTTATCTGAAGGAAAACGGACATAGATATTAATGGGACTCTCCAAAAAGTTTTTTTTCTTTTTTTTTTTTTGGGGGGGGGGGGGGGGGATTATTTTACATTGAAGGACTCGATGAACCAAAATAACTTTACCAATTTAAAAAGTTAAACCATTTATTATCTAATGACGTACATGTTATTCTGTTTCATGGAGTCTCTTTAACTGAAGTAATATGCAATAATTACTCAAAACCCGTACAAATTTGGGAAAAAAGGGGCAAATTCGTTCATTTTTAAACGCCATTTTTAGAGCTTACTCTTGTTTTTCAGAACTAAAACGTGAACTAAAACTAAAACTCAAAATACGTTCTGAAGGTTATATATTCAACTATTAAAAAATAACATTTATTAATTCTAAGCTAAAAATTTACTTTTTATGAAATCGCCTGGTGAAAACATGCAGTTCGTAAACCCCTGTATTTTTATTCACCAGTCCTCTTTCTAAAAGATTTACTAAATTAAGGATTAATAAATTTTTTTCAAGGCAGAAATTATTTTAAAAGAGACATTTCTTTGCATTTTACAACTTTTTTTCTGCAGAAGGCATTTATTTCCTTATAAAAATTAGAAAAGTTTAAAAGTTACTTTTAATGTAAAAAGGATTTTCTAATAATTTAGAAAACTTTCGAGCAAAATAATCAATTTCCTTGGAAAACATGTAGCAGGAAATTGAATTTTCTAATAATTATCGCTCTTGGAGAAGCAGAAATAAATGCATTAATGAAGCGAGTTAAGTCCTGTTACGTACTTGAAATTATTTTCTTAAATTTTTATATTAGTGAAATTTTGTTCCGGAAGTTAAGTAGCTTAAATTAAGGAATTTAACTTGCTATGTTTTTTTATGACATTTACAGTGAATGATACCCAATTGATTATTTTGTGACTTAAATCATATAGAAAAAGGGTTTGGTTTATTGTAACTTTTTATTAAACACCAGAACGACAACAGCGGTCACTTTGACCAGTACCGAATTAATATATTTCGATTCGAACCAGAAATATCTTTATAAAATATGTTAAATATAAACCACTCAGAAATAAGTTAAATAATTAACTTAAATAGCTTAAATACAACATTAAAAAATGAAATATATAAAATGAAATAACATTATAATATAAAATGAAATATTTTTATAAAACTTCAATAAAAATTTAGGTCGTTCCAGTGTTAAACGATTAATGAGATTTTTTTACAGAAATTTAGAAAACATTTTCAGAAAAAAATAAATAATTACAGAACATTAAAAAAATTACAAACTTTCAGAATGATTTTAAATTCTATTTAAGGTACAGTATTCTCTCTGTAAGGCGGACTCTGTGTAAGACGGAAATGTGTCTAACTCACAAATATGTACAAGTCCCTGCGAATCCTCCATAGACATAGACTAAAATTTGTCTAAAGCAGAATATTGTCTACTGCGGAAAATGGTCTTCCCGATTGATTCCGCATTAGACAGAGTTTACTGTATTTAGTTATTTAAAGGAAACTTTGATGCCAACAAAAATCAGAATTTCAAATAAATTAATCATAAATTATCACATATTAAACTATATTTGTGATGCTTAACCCACCGTTAGGTGCACCTCTGGACTCCCGGGTTCGGACGCTGTGCGCCTGACAGGTGCGTGTTTTAAAATAGTTCTTATAACCTAACTATTTAATTCAATTCTAACTCTCTGAAAGTGATTAGTGAGTTTAATTAGGAATTATCATAGGAAATATTCGAAATTTGATTTATAGGACCTCATTTATTAACCTCAAAACAAGTAAAACAATAAGCAATTTGCGAGGCCGCCTTCACTAAGACTTGGCAGCGCACCTGTCAGCCTTATTTAATAACATCCCAATAATATTATAAATCCGATTGTGTGCAAATGTTAGGCTGAAGCCAGCGTCAAAATGGAGAATTTAATGATCCTGTATCTTTACATATAGGTTGATTATAACCCGGAAATGAACATAGGGTGGTTTTTGTTTATTTTATTCAAATAATTTTCTTAATAATTCAAAATTTCGTTATTTTCATAGAGAATAAATGGACATTTCTTCGTAAAATATTTTAAAATTGTTAAATTTACTTTACCGTTGCTAATACTTTATCGTTGCCAAAACGAAATCAAATCGCGGAATAATAATTTTTACTGAACAATTTATTTTCAAATGACAAATTTCCACGTGAAAAATGAAAATGAAATTAAATATTTAAGAAACAGAATATAAAATGACGTCATATTAGAAATAAAGCTTGAGTTTTCAAATATTTGATAATAATACAAGGTGCATAAATACGAGTAAGTACGGAAAGCAAGCGAATATGATGTCATATATCAAAAATAAAACAGATTTGCTTTGATGTTGAAATAAATCTATCTTGAGTTATCAAATTATTTGTGATTAATTCCTCACTTTTTGTTCTTTTTCTATTTCACATGAAATGAATTATTTTAAATGTATGTAATATATGTATTTTAAATGTATGTAATATATGTATTTTAAATGTATGTAATATATGTATTTTAAATGTATGTAATATATGTATTTTAAATGTATGTAATATATGTATTTTAAATGTATGTGTTGTAAATTAAAGTTCTGTGCTTTAAATGGAATGAGTGAAATATTTATATTTTAATACGAATTCAATACGAATGATGGTGATAGGAATAATACTTGGCGGTTTATCGTCTGCACACGGCTAACATAAAGGTACCATATTTTTCATTTAAATTTTAAAAAGTAAAAAAAAACAAAAGTTTGAAAAGATAATGGACGGCAAATGTCAATAATATGCACCGTAAAATTATTCGTAGAGAAAATCAGAAAATCTTAATAAAAATAACTTTTTTTTTTAAAAGAAAGTTGAATTTTTTCATAAAAGCTAAATATTTAATATGATTGTGTCGAAGTAACATCATTTTTCCTCTATCATTTTCTTACAATCAAAACACATTTGTAAATGGTCGTTTCGAACCGGAATTTAATTTTACATTTCTTTTAGCTTTAAAATAGTAAAAACATTGTTGTCGTTTTTAAATATAGCTTTTTTTAAAGTTCTGTTTCATAATAGTTTTTTGGGTGCTTCTCTATTATCCCATCGACCACTTTTCATAACAAAAAACTATCGCCAAACTGTAAGATTAAACGCCAAAAATGCAGTCCTATTTACTTGATGTCAGAAGCATTATACGTGTTTGTTATGTCATGAAGTGGTTTTTAATTCGACATTTGCGTGTATTTTTCATTATGTTTTACTTATTTATTAGTTGTTTCATTAATTAAAATAACAGTCGGGTCCTTAAATTCTGATATTTTATTTATTTATTTATTTTGATAATCCAATGGCATCGTTTTCCCGTTTATTTGGCGCTACAGTTTGGCGATATTTTTTTGTTATGAAAACTGGTCGACGGGCTAATAAAGAAGTACCGATTTTTGTATAGTCTTGTAGGTTGAGAAAAATGGCATGATTTTAAAGCAATATTTAAGTAAAATTATAATATTTTTAAAAACTTAAAAAGCAACAATGTTATCGAAACGAAAATCAATTTTACCGACAAATTCGCGTAATGCAAAAGCAAAGAAGAAATCAAAAAGTAATGGAACTTTTCTTCTAGTATTTTCTTCTATTATGTAAACTTAAAGACGTCGATCGTGTCAATTCATAATATTATAAACGCGAAAGCGCGTAATAGAAACGGTTTTCACATATAGGTAAAAAATTTCCGGGAATAGGAAGGTTAGGGGTCTGTAATAGGGTCCATAGCCATTTTTTTTTAAATGAAGGGAAATAGTGGAATTTGGCGCAAAATTAAATACATTGTTGTAACCAGATTTATTTTTGCGTGGTATTTTAGATGATCATTTCCTCGCTCACCTTTGATGCCAACTTTGACTGTAAAACATATTAAAAAATATCAGACAATAATTTTCCAATTTTCTTATCCTGATGTAAATAGACATCCTGGTTCATCCTTTAAACCTGAATTAATAATGCCATTGTCGTCCAATTTTTGTTCTTAATCCTAACCCTAATCGTATCCTATCCTAATCCTAATAATAACTTTAAACAACATTCTTTGAAGCGAATATGTAAAATAAATCAATATCCATAATGGGATGAAGGGAAAATAGAATAAATAGAAATGACAAAATAAAATAACAAGAAAGTACATTTATTCGACACTTAACCCTAGAAAAAGCATAAAAAATTTGAAGCGCACGAAATAAATTAAAATAATCCTATATATACTAACAAAAATACCGGGTGATTATAATTAAAGTTACGATTTCAAAAATCGATAATTTTAAAATTACTGGTCAGAATGACTTAATATTATAGCAGAACAATCGTGAGGCAATGGAATTTTGTTTGGCGAAAGAAAAAAATAGTTAGAAATTGTGCCGATAGATGGCGTTGTCAGGGTAATGTCAGGGGAAAGACCAAAAATGTATTCTTGAACCCTTTCCGGCGCGGAGTAAATTTGTTTGCAAAATGATGAAATAATAGACTGACACCGGAATTTACAATCGAATCCATTAGTAAAAGGAAACTTGCTTATTTTTCTGGTTCTTAATGAAAGGAAAATTTTAATTAAATACCGGGTGATTGTAATTAAAGTTACGATTTCAAAAATCGATAATTTTAATTAAAACTACTGGTCAGATTGACTTGATATTTTAGCAGAACAATCGTGGAATCAATGGAATTTTGTTTGGCGAAGGAAAAAAAAAGTTTCAAAATGTGCCCATAGATGGCGCTGTCTGGGTTCACATTGTCTGAAGATATGCAAATTACTAATACATAACAACCATAAAAATGCAGAGCAGCAGCTCTTTGCCTGAATTCTTCATCATGACTCTGACTATGAAGGATCGCGCTCTGCTCTTGAAGCTTTTTTATAAGAACGATGACTGTGCACTTACAGCTATTAGGAAGTTTCGGACATTAAAATCCATAAAAAAAGGTCCAATAACAACAAATGGTCTGCAAAAAATGATTGCTAAATTCGAAGAGACCGGTTCATTTGACGTTAAACGGGGTAGAGGAAGGAAACCAGTTTCAGCTGCGGCAGTGGAAGATGTGGCTACAGCATTACAGGAATATACTGACAGGGATGCTGGAATCAGCAGTGCAAGGGGGATTGGCCGAATGCTGGATATGCCGAACAGCACTGTGCGTAAAGTCCTACGGAACGTCTTACGCTGTTATCCGTACAAGATAACTCATGTGCAGGAGTTGCTACCTGCTGACCTGGAAACACGTCAATCTTTTGCACTAGAATTTCTTGCCCGGATGGAAGTGGACAACGGATGGCCATGGAACATTCTGTGGTCTGACGAAGCCCACTTTCATTTGCAAGGTTCTGTAAATACGCAAAATTGCAGGATATGGGCGACCGAGAATCCGTCCCAGCTACAGCCATTACCTCTTCAGTCTGAAAAGGTCACTGTGTGGTGCGGAATAACGGCAGCGTTTATCGTCGGTCCATTTTTCTTCGAGGAGATCACACCTGCGGGTCCCGTTACCTGCACAGTTACTGGCAAGCGGTATGAAGCACTTTTGCGTAACCATGTTCTTCCAGCACTTCAACAGCGTCAGTGTGTGGATCGCATAATATTCATGCAAGATGGCGCTCCTCCGCACATTGCTACTACTGTGAAGCAGCTACTGAGTGATAATTTCGGAGATGATAGGATCATAAGCCGCCATTTTCCAACAACGTGGCCGCCACGTTCCCCCGACTTAAACCCGTGTGATTTCTGGCTTTGGGGGTACCTGAAGAATGTTGTTTATAGCGGGCGGATTCAGAATCTAGCCGACTTGAAGGCAAGCATCACACAACACACCCATTGCATTAGTACAGATACCCTCCGATCTGTTGTGGAGCATGCCGTTTTGCGCTTCCAATTAGTAGCGGAACAAGGCGGAGGGCATATTGAGCAACTTATGCCTTAATAATCAGTAAGGTGTTTGTTCCATGAAGCTCTTTTTTTTTCATTTTTTGTCATTATCGCTGTCGTCGCTGTAAACACGTAGTCTTGTCTTTTCTCTAATAAATTTTTAGTAAATCTCTGAACTCTATTTTTTTCCTTTTGGCAACATCATTCCTATGTTTAACCCTTTAACGGGCGGTGGTCACAAAAAAGGACACCCAATTTTAATTCTAAAACTGACAAACGGCACCAAGAATATTTAATTAAAATTTTCCTTTCATTAAGAACCAGAAAATAAGCAAGTTTTTTTTTACTAATGGATTCGTTTGTAAATTTCGGTGTCAGTCTATTATTTCATCATTTTGCAAACAAATTTACACCGCGCCGGAAAGGGTTCAAGAATACATTTTTGGTCTTTCCCCTGACATTACCCTGACAACGCCATCTATCGGCACAATTTGGAACTATTTTTTTCCTTCGCCAAACAAAATTCCATTGCCTCACGATTGTTCTGCTAAAATATCAAGTCATTCTGACCAGTAGTTTTAAAATTATCGATTTTTGAAATCGTAACTTTAATTATAATCACCCGGTATATAAATTTAGATCATCAGATTGGTGTTGTCGGTATTTATTTATTTATATTGTCCTCGACGCGATAGAAAAATATCGAGGTTAAATTGGGAAGAATTTAGAGTACTTCCTAGGAACCTTTATTTACATTTTAGAATCGCATCAGATTGTTATATCTTTATGAAATATCTATGAGTGTATGAAATCCACAAGTAGTTTGTTCAATATTTATACCACTTAGCGAGAAGAACTTTATTTAATATATACATAAACAAGACATAAAATAATAATGTAGTAAGAAATATATAACACATGTCTAAACAAATAAACAATATAATAATGCCAATTTAGAAATGAATGCATATACAAATTTCACACCACATACCACCTAAAATGCATTGTTGTATAGAAGAATTCTCTCAGTGTTGTTTTTCGTTTTACGAAGAGGTATTCGTCGATTTTCACGATTTTACTGCCCCCCCCTTCTTTTTTTCATTGGTTGCAGTTTCATTTTCGCAATTGTATATATTATTTGGCATGAATTTTCACTTTTTTAAGACTGAGTTATGTTAAGGCCCCTATAACAAAGAAAGGCCGTATTGTCTCCTATAAAATGTGATAAAAATTTGGTTAATTATATATGTTTTTAAATATTGAATGAAATGCTTTGCTAAATTAATGCATTTATTCTTTTTTTAATGTTACGTGAACGAAGTCACGGGTAACAGCTAGTATTAAATAAAGCAAAAATAAGGCGAATTACTTATCTTTA
This sequence comes from Maratus michaelseni, assembly GCA_963931845.1. NCBI lineage: Eukaryota > Metazoa > Arthropoda > Arachnida > Araneae > Salticidae > Maratus > Maratus michaelseni. Next base: position 265,514,351 of record OZ007587.1, on the reverse strand, counting down.
AAAAGGTTGTGGGAATCAAGCAATCTGGAAAAACCAAAAATAGCGAATTTACAACACTGATTGGATGTACTTTATCACATTTTATTTTCTTGTAATGAATTTAGTGTTTAAACATAGAAACCGGAAAAAAGATATTAAAAAATTAAAATAAATTATATAAATAAGAATTTATCGTGAATTCTTCTTTTAGTGCAAGAATAATCATGGCGCTTAACTGTGCCTGTGTGGCAAGTTAGAGTTCCCAATTGTATAAATACAGAATATTACATTCACGTTTTTGTCCTAGTTTACCCCGGGCATTCAAATTAATGCGAAGTTATTACCTTTCGGTTTTTCTATTATTGGAAACAAGGGCATCCAACCCGGGCTAACCGGAATAGAGAATATAGGTGAAAACCACTCATTAGGTGCGTTCGTAATTATATAAATACGTAGCACCTATAGTCGTCGCTTGGTCCGTCCGTCTGTCTCTCTGTCTGTCCGTCCGTCTGTCTGTCTGTCTGTCCGCATATAACAACGCAAAAACTACCCAACCAAATGGTTTGCAATTTAAAATATATTGTCTTTGCAGAATTTTGTCGAGACATTTCAAATTTTATTAAAATCGAATCAAAACTTTAGGAGATATTAATAAAAATATTTATTAAGAAATTTGAATTTTTTTTTTTTTAATCGGTGCTTTTTTGTTATAGGAGCTTCCGATGGATGTTAAATCGTCAAGCGACCGAGATACTTATTTTATTACAGAAATTAATCTGCAGACGATATAATTCATTTCACAGAATTAAAAATCATCAAGATCTGAATATTTATATAACTAGCTGATACATATATATCTGAATATTTATATAACTAGTTAAGATATTTGTATGAACAGTGTCATAAAATATATACGTAACTAGCTGTTTAACCCGTTCTACGCACGGGATATCATGAATTTAATTCTAAAACGTGCGTACGAACGCACCTCGTTTGTAACGTTTGACGTACAATTTCCAACTTGTTTGTTTTATTGTCATTCATTTGTTTAATTGTTAATTCTAATAGAATTTTTACATTTAATATTTTTTTTTAGATTTCCCCCTAACACCAAAGAGTATTTTTATATGAAATATGTCAGTTATATTTTCAAATACAACTTTGAAATTTATTAAAAGCGTTAATTTCGTATTGGCTTCGTGGCGGAAGTTAATAGCAGAAGAACTCCCAAAAAAATTCTGCAGCATTTCCCTTTAAATTCTGATTATTTAAACGATTTTAAGTCTTATTTCGATTACATGTCTGTTGAATTTGTATTTTATTTATACTATTTTACTTATTGCTTAATGAATTTCCAATTTCGTTATGGAATATTAGCTGGAAACAAATGATGAACTTTTTATATTGTTTAACCCTTTATATCCTCAATTAATTTTCCAGCTACTTTTTAGATGCTCAGAATCCTCGATTATTCCCACCAGTTTTTTTTTTTTTTTTTTTTTTTTTTTTTTTTTTTTTTTTGTAAAGTTTTTCTTATCTAATCATAGCATTTTTGCGATTCAATTAGGTGAAAATTTCTCATTTGAAAAACCGGTGGTAACAGATTAAAAATTCTGTAAAAGACGCTCGTCTCGAAGGGGTTAAAGTGGTACTTATAAGTACCGTCAGGATAAAAAGGGTTAAATTGAAAACGGATTAATATTCTGTAATCGTCTGCAAGCGATATAGAGAGATTTAAAAAAAATCATGCTTGAAATTTAATTTAAATGCTATAATAAATGAGTAAATTGGAATACAGTTTTCAAACAAATTGCATTTAAAAGTAGACTTTTCCCCCTATATAACGGTGTAAAAATTTAAAATATGTTAAGTTTAGAAATTAAAAAATTGCAGTAGGAAAAATCGCAAAATCGTAATTTTATCGTCAAGTGTTGCCATTTGCAAATTGATGTCAGCGTTTCACACGGACACATTTGTCCTTTATAATTGCCGAAACGTAAATGAAGTCTCACTGTGGAGACGCGAAAAGTTTTTGGTTTCTGTCTGTCTGTTCCGCGATAACTGCCGTAAAAAAACGTCAGATTTGGTTTATTTTTGGTAGATATGTTGGCGATGGACCCGGAATTAGCTGTATAGGTTTTGGCTAAATTGGGTTCATTTGTTCAAAAAATATTGAATAATTATTTTTGTTTATTTCTCAAACAATTCTCTACGCCTGATACAACTTGAGAAATTCAAAATTTGAAAGAAGCAAGCCAAAATTGATGATTTTTCGAAATTAAAAAAAATATTTTTATACAAATCTGATGAGATAAAAAAATTATAAAAATATTTTCTCATTTAAGATATAAAATAAATCAACATTAAAATATTTAGTATTTAGAATATTGCTCTCGGCTTGTAACTATTATTATTATTTTTTAATATCAATTGATGCTCTGTAAACAAAATTTAAAGAATTTTTTTCTAATTCTAATTATTCTAGCAGAGCGATAAAAAAAGAAGAAAAAAATGAAATAAGCTACAATAGCAATGTGAATTGTACAGTCGACATCAATCATACGCAAGACCCTACCTCTGCAAACTGGAGATAAATAGTCATAATAAAAATTAAATCATGAGATTTCTTGCACATAAAATGATGCGAAATAGAAGTTTAGTTGTGATTTTGAGAAATTAAAGTAAAAACAAATGGGTAATTGTCATCGAAGATCTCAAAAAGGGTTTCGTTTAATATTTCTTTCAAACACTTTATCCTTTCTTTAATAAATCCAAATCAATTTCATTTTACAAAAAATTTCCCGCTATTATACTCGGTCATAATAATATCTGTCATGTGGACTAAGTGCGATATTAAAAAAAATCAATTTTAAAATTAAACATGTTGTATAGAAACCTTCAAAATGTTATACGTCGGATTAATTTTATTTTTAATTGTCTAATGACGTCATATAAAGCTGCTTTCTGTATTTACACATACTCATACTCCTTGTATTATTGAGAAATGTTTGAAAATTTCCGTTTTATTACCAATATGAAGTCATATTAATATTTTTTCAATTGGTGAAACTTTTTATTTCATTTTCATTTTTTCACGTGGAAATCTTTCAATAGAAAATTAATTATTGTAGAAAGAATTGTACTGCGGATTTTTAATTGTTGGCAACTGCTATAACGAAAAATGTTTAAATTTAATAGAAAAAGCTGTTAGATTTTTGGTTTTTTATCTCTATATATTAAAATAATACGATTTTTTCAAATTAATGATTTTGAGCTTCATAGCAGGTATTCAGCTATAAGTACACAATATTTCATGACTGTAAGTTATATAGTTTCTGGGAACCGGCTGTGTGACAGACGGACAACGAAGCGGGACTAATAGGGTTTCGAGAGATGAACGAAACCCTAAAAAGGAGCGAAAAAGGAAACGATAGTAGAAAAAAAATCTTAAAATATTTTACGAATGCAAGCAGTTTGAAATTAAAACATGCAGATTAGTAAACATGTTCGGAAAAGATAGCAAATTAAAAAGTTTCAAATAAGTGTAAAATAAATGTCGAATAAATAGTCGAAATAAATTATGAATTTTCAAAATATACTACGGACAGTATAGCTTAAAACCTTTTAATGGACTAGAATGAAAATCCTGATTTCTTGTTAGATAAGTACTTAAACATGAAAAATGCATAATGCATTTGCATTGACTAAAAATTTGCATTGACTAAAAATGCATAAATGCATTTTGCATTGAAAAATGTTATTCCTGACACATTTTCATGTGGTTATTTTTGCGAACAGAATTCAGACGCACGAAATTAGCAGGTCCCTTAGTCAAATACGAAATCGAATAGTGTTTCCATTTGTCCATAAAAATAAACTATCTTTCAGAAAATGCTCTCAAAGAATCAACGGAAAAATGTTCATCAATTCACAGACTTTTTTGAGAGTGTATATTAATATTAATTAAATTATTATTATACGTTGAGAAAACAATTTACAAATTCTGAATAGATAGTTTAAATAAAGCTCTTTTTTTCTTTCTTACGGCCATATCTTAAAAATAAACTAAGCAATTATTATTCTGATAAATTCACTATTTCGCGTTTTCTACTGAGCATGAATAAATTTAAAACTTTCCATAATCGGGGCCCATGGCAAATTCTCGTATTGTAACGAACATGTTTTAGAACAACATGAATCATAGGTGTGAAAATAGGTGCGATTTTAAAGATAAACATTAAATGCTTATAAAAGTGTGATTTCGTTTTTAAATAAAATTTTACTTTTATACTTATTTACTTATTTATAGTTCTTCGAAATTTTCTGTCTATGATTTATTTTGCTTTTTTCATTATGCAAAATTCATATTCTCAACAAACAAAATGGTGAAAACAAATATTCACCGGTACTGGGTTTAATTTATCCCATGATCTAAGATTAATTTCAATATATGGCACGAGCACGAATATCAAACATTTCCTCTTCTGGCTATGTATAAAAAAGGTCACATCATATTTTAAAGCTGAAATGTTAAGAATTCATAAGAAAATCAAAAAGCAAAAAATAATGAAAGCGTACTTTTAAAAATGTACATATATTACTCTTTATTTTTTATTTATACTTTATGTTCTACTTTTTAACTTTCAAAATATTTCTTTGCTGCAATTTCAGAACCAAATGGCATATTTCATCAATCAAAAATTGAGCCTTATAGAAAAAATTCCACATTAAGTAACGGGATTTTTTTTCAAAAAAGTTGTTAGAAGTTTACCTAAGAGATAATCAGGCTTTCTTTATAACAACAGTTGTATATCTCATTAGTTGCATTCTATAATCGGAAGGCGTGGTTACAGTAATCGGTCGTGGGTTCGTTTCGGCAATGGCCTAGAACCCGGTTCCTCTCATGAGGGTCCGGCAACGAAGCCCAAGTGTTGTGTGGTGGTGTCCTTTATTTGGGCTCCACCGCATGTCTCAGCGTCCGCTGACTTCACTCATTTGCAGGGCTGCCACTGGCGACTATCTCACACCACTTTTTCAAAACAAATTTTTTCCACATACACTTTAACAACGTGTGCAAGAGAAATATACTACAAAATTTATTTTTTTTAAATAGTGGTGCGAATAGAATATAAAAATAGTCGCCAGTGGCAGCCCTGCATTTGGGTTAGGGTGAGTGGCGCAGGTAGGCTTCGGCCCCCGTCTTTCCCCAGACCGAATAGCACCACCTTGGAGATGTCCGGTTAAACCAGCCCTTCTTGGTCGTGACCTCGTATGGGCTCACGCGAGCCCGGAATCGGCGGTGAAGTACGACTGCCTTCGGCAGCCGTAGCTTGTCATCTCATTTGTTGTTGTTTTTATATTTATAATACACGAAGTTAATGAGAAAATACCTCGTATTGATGAATTATTAAACTAACAAATTGCATACGCACTCAAATTCTATGTTCAGATTTCTGTATAGAGAATAATCTAACATTTATTTGTGCACTAATAATTTTTTCAGCAGAGCTGAAATTACGCTCTAAATTAATGAAATACAAAGGATGTGAATTATCACTGATATTAGTGATAATTCACATCCTTTGTATTTCATTAATTTACAGCAGATAAATTAATAAGTGTATAAATAATCACCGCTATTGGGTTTAATTTATCTCATGCATGCCAACGGTATTGTGCTCATGATTGACTTTCCATCTTGTGCTGCGTGGTTGTAGCCTTGCCATATGAGTGAGAGAATGCTAGAATCTGGATGTCGTCTGGATGGCTTAATTGGCAAACCAATTGGTGCGCTATACCGAGGGATCCGGGATCGAACCCAGGTCTGGACATTTTTTTTCACTCGTTGTACGCTGTTTAGTATAGTGATAATTCACATCCTTTGTATTTCATTAATTTACAGTAGATAAATTAATAAGTGTATAAATAATCACCGCTATTGGGTTTAATTTATCTCATGCATGCCAACGGTATTGTGCTCATGATTGACTTTCCATCTTGTGCTGCGTGGTTGTAGCCTTGCCATATGAGTGAGAGAATGCTAGAATCTGGATGTCGTCTGGATGGCTTAATTGGCAAACCACTTGGTGCGCTATACCGTGGGATCCGGGATCGAATCCCGGTCTGGACATTTTTTCATTCTAATAGTTGTACTCTGTTTAGTAAAGTGATAATTCCCATCCCTTGTATTTCATTTCTGTTTCAAGCGTGCAATCGGCAACAGGGTCTCTATTAGACTTACCTTTTGAAAAAACAATTACACTTGGTATTGAACCTAATGTTTTTGTGATTGACACATATACATACTAACGTGAGTCTGCTGTTCCCACAGCTAACATCTTTGGCTTTTAATGTAAGCAAAGCAAAGCAGTGACGTTGCTATAGTGACCAATGAATTAGCAAATTAGCCTCGTATTTTGAAATTTATTTCATTTTATTTTTATCTTTTGTAGAGATTTATCCTCATTTATGGATGTTTGTATGTTTTTCTATATCCACGAAAAACATAAACCTGTCGGTTACAGTGACCAAGAAATTAACGAATTGCATTTGCTGGCAAAGAAATATTTTTTTGTTTCCTGCAAATAATTTATTTTGAAGAGTAAAAATACACAATCGTGTATTTTTACTCTTCAAACCCATGAAGTGCAGTTAGGGGACATATCGAATTTAGAGATTAGGAATTTATACACTCGAATTAGAATTTTACGCTTATTAGTTAATGCATTAGGGAATCATAAATATCACATCCTGATTCGCGTGTATTTGTTTTTGTTATTTAAGTTTCAAAACTTTTCGCACACTTTTCTTACTTTATGCATGCAATGCTATGTCATTTATTTCGTTCAAAACATTTTTGAATGATTAGATATTTTGAATTTTACCTAGAACAATTGAGTAAAACTTTTATTGTGTGATAGCTCTACAACAGTCTTTTTGGTAATATAGAGCTCAAACTTTTATCGGTCACGTCGTTTTTCTTAGAACACGTGCAGATGTGAATAGTTCCCGAGTTGCTCATGTATCTAAATTCTCTTCAATGAAATAAATAAATAACAATCTTAGAAAAAGTACTTTTTTGTATTTAAAATACAAATAGTATATCATTAGTGTGATACGTTTAAGATAATGATCACACGTTTAAGATAAAGTAACAAAACAAATTTCTATAATTATCTGATAAAAATAGAGAACTCTTTACAATAAAGCATCGATATAAATTCTAAAACTACAGCATTTAAAAAAAAAATAAATGTAAATGCTTTTAAATTGAGCAATTTAATAAATTCTGCAAAGGCAAATCATATTAAGCCAGTATAATAGATGATTTATAATAAAATATAATTTTCCTTCTGCTCCGGACTGCTATAATTTAACGAAATGAAAACTCGTTTAAATTATCCCATTTCTGCCTTTCGAATTTACGACATTTTAAATTGCCTGTATATAAATCTAGATTTAGAATATGAAAATATCTTTCAAATAATCATTAATTACCATAGCTATTATGTTGATCTCCATTCTGTAAATTCAAATGAAAATACAATAACAATTGCTGTTTTGTTTCTCATAAAGATACTTTTCAAAGTTTTTTTTTCTGCACGGGACGCGGGACAGTAGTCCAGGTCCGTGAGTAACGCTATCTTCGAATAATAATCGTCGTATCATTAAAATTCAAAATTTCTGCTATATATAAGGTGAAAGTTACTATTCAGAAATTGGAATATTTGATCCGTTTGCCAAACTGCTTAGTTGAGTCCTGATACTTTTACTCTTTAAAAGTAGACTTTCTCCCATACATAAGGTGAAAAGTATACTATTCGGAAATAGTGCTGAATATGTGAACCGGTACTTAGTGGGTTCCTGATACTTGTAAAGGTTTTTGAACCGGTTTGCAGAATAATATTAAGGATTTTTTTATCCCAATACTATCAAACTTCGCCCGCTACGCTGGTCAGTTTCTACAAACGAACATTGAATCAAACGAAATATATTGTTGCATGTTACATTGTTTTTAAAGCAATATGGACCTTTGCAGCAATATGGATTAAATGGAAATTAAAGATTTTTATGGGAATTTATGGAAAATATTTTTATGGATTAATTTATGGGAATTTAAAGATTTTGGAATTAAAGCAATATGGATAATTTGTTATTTTAATTTTATTTAATTTAAGAAAGTATTATTTACACAATATACGAGGTAGGGTCAAAAAGTTACCGGAATAGGTCAATTGCAAATTATGCTAAAATAGAACAATAATTTTACCTTATTGGCCTTCAAAGTACTTTCCTCTTGCATCCACACACTTATTCCAGCGTTCGTATAACTGTTCAGAACACTCCTTAAATACATTTTTTGAGACGTCCTTCAGTAGCTTCGTCACATTTTCGATCACCTCATCTGAATCCATAAAATGGTGTCCCTTCAATTTCATTTTCAGTAGTGGAAAAGGGTAAAAATTCGCTGGTGCTATGTCGGAAGATGAAGGAGGTTATTAGAGTGGTAACACTGTGTCTGGCAAGATAATTTTTCACAATCGGAGCGCGACGTTGTGGAGCATTGTCGTGTAAAAGAAACCAATCGTTTGTTGCCAATTTTTCAAGTCGTTTTCGTCTGATTGCATCTTGTAGTCGTTTAAGGATCCCCAGGTAAAGTTCTTTATTGACAGTTTGACCTTCAGGAATAAATTAATAGTGAATGACGCCCTCGTAATCGAAAAACACCTCCAACATCACTTTCCTCAACTTTTGTCCAAGCAAAATTTTTCCTTTCTTGGTGATGTTTTCGCTTTCCATTCACTTGACTGACGGTTTGTCTGAGGGTCGTAAAGAAAGCACCACGTATCATATGTATAATTTTTTCATGGCATGGTTTCCGTATGCTTTCTTCAGCATCTCGAGCGTCTAAGAAAGGGATTTCTCGAGCAAAACGCAGAATTTGATGTTTGCACGTTGCTTTAAAGACGACATTTCAAAATCCGAAGAATGAAAAATTCCCTTTGTCAGAAATAATACGCAGTTAACGCCGACAGTATCGGAAATTAATTCCAGATGTCTGTGTGTTTTCCTTATCAGTGATACCAACCTCCAAAAAAGATATTTTCCCTCCAACGAACACCTGCCTGAATGTAGGCGACAATTCCGGGAATTTATTGACTCTACCTCGTATAATTTTTAAATATTTTCACAATTTTGGGGAAATACACTCTTGTAATCTTCTTTTCACCCAATCAAACTGCAAAAGATAATATGACATATTGTCTCACAAATTCACAGAAATGAGTTTTCCTTCCACAATACTGGTTGAATCCTCCTAAAAAAGACTCTGTTTTACCGATAATTCATTAAATTTTATAGAACCAATGTCTGAGAAAGTTGCCACTGAAGTGTTGAATTCTGTGATCCAAAAAATATTTTACCTTTGGTTAATTTGGGGTAGGACCAATTTAAAATAACTAACATATTTCAAAATTCTGGCAACAGTTAATAGCCTATTAAAATTATAAAGCATTATGTATTCATCAGTAATGTTTGCAACAACTTTCAGACTGTATCTTGTTTGGAAAGCTACAAACCATGCCCGGCTACATTGACTATTAGTGTGAAAAATGCTATTCCATCGTGATCTAGCCTGAAACTAAATGCCTTCATCCAAATGAAAACTTTTCATCCTTAAGTTATATGTTGTCAGGCAAGGCAGACCCACCTGCTAGTAGCGGCCTGCATGCGTCCCAGTACTGTAATAAATGCCGTGCGGCACAGAATTTGAAAATTTCCATACATATAGAAATTTTAATGTATTTTTTTATTTACGTGTTCTATAATATATTTATTGAAATCATTGCTTCAAAATGATGTGAATATACAATTATTGCTCAAAGAAAGGCATTCAGTGTATTTTCTATATTACATTGATCAGATAAAGCGGGTCAGCAATCCCTATTTTTTCCAAATGAGTGCACCTGACATAATTATGATTCCACGGCAACTCAGTCTCTTTTATTAATTAAACACACTACGTTCCGACGAGAATTTACTCGTGTAGATAATCGGCCGTCATAAAATCAACCAACCAACCAACCTACAAGAATTTTTGTGTAATAGTTTTTGTTTTATTTAATTACGAAATGCCTGTCAGTAGTTTCATAAAAAAGTACTATAGAAAAACTCTGGTAAGATGACAGTTTTTCTAACAGAAGAAGGGATTGTAAGTTGGCAGCACTAATGAGTAGATAATTCATGTAAGATATACTGATGATATAAAGCGCATTGTAGATAATTGTAATAAGTTTAATAGGGAACGCTTGTGATATTGTATATTCGACAATGGACAGTTTTGTAGCAGCTCGATTGCTCAGAACTTGTACATTTTAAAGTGGTAAGTTAAAGACTCAATAATTACTTCATATTAAACTACATTAAAAGTATTTCCAAAGTATTTCTACCAAAACCCTATAAGCAACTATTGCTAATATCGCATAAACCTCATTCTACTTTGAGATTGCTATATAAATGCTACGTGCGGTCACGTTTTCGTACGTGAAACAGTCTCGAAAATGTCTTCGATGAAACTTCATAAATTTGGTAAAAGGACATGATGCTGTGGAAATATTTCGAAAATTTTTTCACAAAATGTTCTAAAATATCTTTCAGAAAGATCTAAATTTATGAACTTACCTGCAAAAGAGTCAAATATAGATATTTTTTTAAATAAATTTTCTGACAATTCGATATAAAGCAGTTGAATTCTAATTTTTAGTAAGCACATTTTTTTTCCTTTGATGATCGGGAATAGAAATATTTATTTATAATTTTCATAGTTATTAAAAATAAATTAACATTTTACAATCTAACATTTTACAATCATTTAATGCTGTTTTCAGAAAATTTAATTTAATGTCCCCAAGTAATTTATGTTTAAAAATATAAAAATAATATACGCTTCCAAAGCTGCCAAATGGTACGATTTTTAGCCAGCGCGAATTTATGATGGAAATCTTTGACTTATTTAGTCACAGATATCTGCGGTTAAATGAGGCGAATAAAATAAATTTAAAATCTATACACACACACACACACACACACACACACACACACACACACACACACATATATATATATATATATATATATATATATATATATATATATATATATATATAGATATATGTATATATATATATGTATATATGTATATATATATATGTATATATGTATATATATATATGTATATATGTATATATATATATACAGAAATAAATTTTTTAAAAAGGGATTGTAATCTATAAATTTTATAACCAAAATAGATTTCTAGAGGTTTCATATATGTGAATCCAGTATTACAGTCACGCTTGTCGCTTAACTGTGCGGAGGTTTCTTTCGTTTTCTTCTACCTTGTAAATACAGGCAGTGGCGTAGCCAGGGAGGGGGGGGGGGGTCCAAACGCTCTGGATACCAGTAAAATTGTAAAGTTTTCTTCGCCTTCATTATCGCAGAAAAGTCTCCGATTACATAAGATAAAGAAAACTGTAAAAAAATTAGTGGTATCAAGAGCATCTGGACCCCCCACCCTGGTCCTACGCTACTGAATACAGGTTAGGATTCCTTAGAAAACTCTCATAGAGGACACCGCCCTTCCTCTACCAATATCTCCTATGTAGATAATCGGAATTAACAACACACCATCACCACCGGTCAAGTAATTACGTAAAACATATGTTATGTAAATATGTAATTACGACTGAAAATGATTTGTGAAGCTAATGTGCAAAATTAAATTTAATGTTGGCGGGAGACCTTTTAGGGGATTCCTCGTGCATTTCAATATTTTCGAATCAGTCAGATATTAAGGGGACCGTGAACCTTTATTTGATCAAAAATTGACCCAAAAATCGAAATTTACTTTTGTGTGTATTTTTGAGTTTGTATTGAACCATTTGAGGAAGACTACATGCAGCTGCGGTGATGTGTTAGCAAAGTTACAAGCGTTTGAATTATGTACACAATCAAATTTTCGGTGCTTTAGTAAACTATAAACCTGTTTTTCTTAATACGGATTTTACACATTTTTTTAGATTTTTGAAATGCTCCATGCGTCTTAATTTTCATTCAATATTCATCAAATTGATAAGGAAGAATCCTGAAACGGTTTACAAAAAATTGTGTATGCATTTTACAATTAGACTTCGCTAAGATAATTAAATTTGATTTATAACTTATTAAAATGCTAAATTTTGATGAAACTTGGAATGGAATTCAGAAAAAAAACTTTCAAAAACTATCTATTCAAGGGATTAAATAACTGATAGACAGATTTGCTTGTAATATAGTTTTAAGTGATCCAAATATGAAATCGAGGACATATCTTAACTAGTCGGATGTGTCAATCCCAAAACTTTCTTCTATCTCACACAGGTTTCGCATACACTAAAAAGAATCAGCACCAATTTATATCAATGTCTAACTGAAGCTCAAGTTTTATTAAATTCCGTGCATTATTTCTTGAGATATGACTATCGCTAAAATCGTGTAAATCCTTCAAAATGCTGCATAGCAGCGCCACCTGCTGGGTGATTTTTACTAAAAACTAATCAACGCCAATTTATATCAGAGACTAACAGAATATAAAGTTTTATTTAATTCCGAGTATTAGTTCTTGAGATAGAGCTATTGCGGAAATCGCGAAAACTGCTGCATAGCAGCGCCACCTGCCGGACGATTTTTACCAAAAACTAATCAGCACCAATTTATATCAGGGACAAACTGAATCTAAAATTTTATTAAATTCCGAGCATTAGTTCTTGAGATAGAGCTATTGCGGAAATCGCGAAAAATTCTGCCTAGCAGCGCCACCTGCCGGGCGATTTTTACCAAAAACTAATCAGCACCAACTTATATCAGGGACTAACTGAATCTAAAGTTTTATGAAATTCCGAGCATTAGTTCTTGAGATAGCGCTATTGCGGAAATCGCGAAAAATGCTGCATAGCAGCGCCACCTGCCGGGTGATTTTTACCAAAAACTAATCAGCATCAATTTATATCAGGCACTAACTGAATCTAAAGTTTTATTAAATTCCGAGCATTAGTTCTTGAGATAGCGCTATTGCGGAAATCGCGAAAAATGCTGCATAGCAGCGCCACCTGCCGGGCGATTTTTACCAAAAACTAATCAGCACCAATTTATATTAGGGAATAACTGAATCTAAAGTTTTATTAAATTCCGAGCATTAGTTCTTGAGATAGAGCGCCCACAAAATTTTTGTCACATACAGACAGACAGACAGACAGACAGACAGAGTCACAGACAGACATTTTCTAAAAATAGTCAAATCGTGTTCAGGACCTTCTAAAACGTATAAATACATCGAAAACCGGTAGTCGAAATTTTTCATGAATCCAATACTTTCTTCTTGTAAAGATAGAAGAAAGTAAAAATTACAACGCAAGGAGCATTTTAAAATTTGGCTTAAAATTTAAATTTTTTTTAAAATCTTAAAATGATTTAAGATTAGACATATTTAAAAGGTATTCTATATACTTATCATGAAATGTAGGTATGCACAAAATTTTATATATCTATGATGAAAAAAAAAATCAATTTTAACGTCCACCGTCCCTTTAACTAGCATTGTTGTTCGTTTTACAGTTTTTCACTCAAGGTAATAAATAGATTCAGTGATTACTAGATTCATTTCATACATTTCATTGATTCATAGATTACTTTCATTTAGCATAGGGCACACAGAATTTCGGTCTTAATTACAATCATTTTAAAAAGAGGGCTTCATTTAATCTTATTAAGAATTTATAATGAATAATAAAATGTTCGTCAGCTGCACTTAAAAGTCAGCCTACCAGACGGTTTGAATGGTCCCGACATACACATTTAATATGATTATTTGAACCAGAATTTGTTTCATAAAAAAAGTTTAAATAAACCAAAAAAAACACAGAAAACTAAAATAAATAAATAACTTTAGTTAGTTAGAATAGTTTTAAATAAATATCTCGTGTGAAATGTTTTTATCAAGGTTGAGTAAAATTGCCGGTAGTTCTAGGGTTAACCTTACACTGCATGATTTTTACTTTCTTCTATCTTTACAAGAAAAAAAGTATTGGATTCACGAAAATTTTCGACTTCCGGTTTTCGACGGATTTATACGTTTCAGAAGGGCCTGAACACGATGTGACCATTTTTAGAAAATGTCTGTCTGTATGTGACAAAAATTTTGTGGGCGCTGTATCTCAAGAACTAATGCACGAAATTTAATAAAACTTTATATTCAGTTAGTCCCTGATATTAATTGGTGCTGATTAGTTTTTGGTAAAAATCGCCTTACATGTGGCGCTACTATACTGCATTTTTCGCGATTTCCGCAATAGCTCTATCTCAAGAACTAATGCGCTTATTTTCATCAAACTTCAGGTTCAGTTAGACCTTGACATAAATAGACGCTGATTTTGATGTAAATATCCCAACAGGTGGCGCTGCTATGCTACGTTTTCATTATTATCACGATAACTATATCTCAAGAACTAATGCACGGATTTTGATCAAACTTCAGATTCAGTTAGATGTTGACATAAGTTGTTGTTGATTAGGTTTTGGTCTAAATCTCCTAACAGGTGGCGCTGCTATGCTGCATTTTTCAGGATTCACATGATTTTAGCAATAGACCTTGATATAAATTGGCTCTGATTCTTTTTAGTGTATGCGAAATCTGTGTGAGATAGAAGAAAGTTTTGGGATTGTCACATACGACTAGTTTCTTTCGGAAGTATGTTTTTTATACTCATATTGCGGGTTACTTACCAGAAATTTTAAGAGTTAATATTACACAATACCAGACTTCCGTGATATCACAATGCAAATATTTTTATTTTAATATAGAGGTTTCTTGGAAAATAATTTATTTATTAAGGTTTAATTTTTTATTCATTCATGTAGGCATCATTTCGCAGCGTAGGGTCAAATCTAATTGTTTAGATATAAACGTGAACATAAATAAATATTAAATTAATGCATGCAGTTTAAATTTTTATAGATATCGCGCGTATTTAAATCGCACATTTTCTACTCTTTATTTGAACTACCTTTCAAGGTGAACTGGCACGCAAAATTTTAGTAATTTTTATCATCACGAAAAGAATAATTTTCTCTTATCTTTCCATGCGATTTTTCATACTGAAGTTAGTGAATAAAATTTCACTAACTGTCAGCTCATAAATGCTATCAAATCCTTTCAGATATGAAATTTTGAACTGGTTATATATTTATGTTAGAGATAAAATTTCAGAGTATGTCTGATACTGGAAACAAGCATAAAGATATGAAAAATCTGTTTCTAAAGTTTTATAAATTGTTACACCTGGTAATTTTAAAAATATAATTCGCTGGGATTAAATATTTGGTAAAGCTGCAGGTTTTTTATGTTTTTTATAGGTAATTATTAAAAAAAAAGATTGGGTTATTATTTAATATTAGTATTTGGATAACATATTAAAAAATAAAATAATTTCAACTTTTGATGAAACTACTTTCATTTTATTAAATTTTAATGTAAAATTATTTTGCTCAGTGCTAGATTTCTATCATTTCACATATAATATTTGTTGAATTTCTAATCTCGAAAGATGATGCTTCTGAATTACATTAAATTAATCGCAGAATTTCTGTCATTAACCTTTTGATTACGGGATAGGACAGGCGACTGTTTTACATTCACTTGTACGGCAATTTACGGAAAAATCAATCTCTGTGGTAGCTTTCGCTCGAGAGTATTGTAGTATAAGACTACGGTATGGATTATTTTTCAAAAAGTGGGGCTAATAGAATAAAGAAATAGTTGCTGTGACGACATATATTCCAACCCCATAATCTAAGGGTTAATTAAATCTATTATTAATATTCAGAAATAGTTGAGATCAAAAACAAGAAAGGTTGGTGGCTCTGATAATTAAGTAACTTGACAGATGCTCTATCAATTCATTGCAATTAAATGTAAAATCTGTGTTGCAATCAGAAAAAATTCGACATCGTTACTACCTTAGCTCAGGCGTTTTGTAAAATATTAAAGAAGTAACACAACTTTAACCTGTTCAAAATTTCGCTTTTTTTTTGCTTGTAATACATTTTTTATCCATTAAAATCATATTTCATTACTGAGATACTGATAACGAAAAACGGTCAATTTTGAAGTTAAAGCACTCCACAGCGTGCAAAACAATATCAAAGGCTTTAAGCACGTTTATCTAAGAAAGATATTTTTAAAATCGGTGGTTGTTTTACCTCTACTACTTTTCAATCAATGAACTTCTCTCATTTTGTAAATTAATTTTCACATATTTTTCTGGTGCAAGATTTAGGATTTTTTTCGAAATATTGATATCTCGATTATCTTTTAAGAAACAAATTGCAAAAAACAAAAAATTTCAAAAACAATGTAATTTTAAGAAACAAAATATGTGGTTGAAACATTTTATTTTGAATCCATGCTGATTCAATAGAATTGTATATTATTTTTAAACAGCTGAGTATTTTACTAGCTTTACTATTCTTTTGGTACATTGTTCTCGGTCTACAATGAGTTCACGTGTGTCTACCGCTTGACCTTCTATTTTCGAAGACTCCATGTCCATCATCGATCAAGCAGCCATTTTTCAATGTATCAACTAAACAAAAATATGTTTTTCTACTTAATATATGTATAAGAAATTAGTGTAAATGTATTTTATAAATATTTCGCAGTTCTTAAAATAATTCGTGAAAAACTTTAAATTTCAGATCGTGAAAGTTGTGTTTCGCTTTAAATAAAATATTTAAAATATTTATATAAAGCGAAACAAAAATTAAAACTGTGTTTCTTTTATACTCCATCCATCGAAAGTACACGTTATAAAATACCAATATTGGTTTGGCTTCATACTGAAATTATTTGCAGTAATATTCTGCTGCCACAGTAATTTTGGTATTTTATGTTACATTACAATAGAAATATTTGCAATGAAATGCAAATAGTGCGTAAGTGTTTACAATAAAAATATTGGTAAAAAAATGATAATTATAATATTAGTGTAAAAATAACAAAATGTAAAAAACAATTTTGCTTTTGTATGATATTGTTTTTCTAGTGGGATGCTGTGATTTTATAATCGATAGATGGGTAATATTTTAACAAAATATTTAAATGAAAATATTTTTATGGTAACTGTTACAGATATGTAGTGATTGTAAATAAATGATTAATACATTCTTTTTGAGATGTTGAAAAGATTAATGGATCACAGAGCATTTTATTTTTTCAAACTTAACTACAGTCGGACACGGTTAAGAAGCTCCCGGTTAATACGCGATCCCGATTAATACACGGATTTTTTCTGGTCCCTGGGACATCGCTGATAAGACTAATGCAAAACGTAATGTTTAATACGAGAACAGATATTACGCGATCACGCTTGATACGCGATAAAATTTCGGTACATTGAGGGAAAAAATCTCGCTTAAAACGCGAATTCATTGACCAAGATGTGTCTTCCCTACTGTTACCAATTTAGTTGGGTTTTTTTATTCAGATATCTACTACGATTTCCGAATGGCAATATTCGCCTTAATGACAGATTAATTAAAGCGAATATTATTAA
Organism: Maratus michaelseni; assembly: GCA_963931845.1. Classification (NCBI taxonomy): domain Eukaryota; kingdom Metazoa; phylum Arthropoda; class Arachnida; order Araneae; family Salticidae; genus Maratus; species Maratus michaelseni. The sequence continues at coordinate 265,496,727 of OZ007587.1, read as the reverse complement.
TCGAAAATAGTTGTAGATAGTTGAATAAGAAATCCCAGTAAATTAGCAACACTGCAACTCTTCTTTGATCCCGTTTCCTGATATTCTTTCTCTCGCTTCGTATATGTTTTTCTGAAGTAGATAAATATAGTCGAATTTTTCTCTTTTTTATTGTTACTTACTCTTCCATCTTTACGCGGTGTATGTTGTAAATCTAAAAGGTGGATTAAAACTTTGTGCCGTTATATTAAAAATAAATGTGCAACGTTAAATTAGCACAAATTAAAATAATTTCTAATGGCAAACAGCTGTTTCAGAGCCCTTAAGCTCCATCTTCAGTGCCAACTCAAAAGGTAAAAACTAATTAAAAACTCCTAGGCCATGACCGCTTGCCTGCCATCTCTCGCCCCGCGGCCAGATGAAATGGCGTTAAATTTTTCAAAACAACACCGGAGACGAGGAAACACACGTGACAGAGAGACCAATAGGAACACTCCGCCGACCGGGAAAGTTTAAGTGTGGAGGCGAATAAAGGAGGGGGGACGAAGAGAATGAACTAAGCGAAACGCAGCCAGACGTTTGAAACGCCTTGTACGGCAAAGAAAAAACAAGAAAGGGGGGGGCAATGAGGATGAATTAAATGAACGGTAGCCAGACATTTGAAAAATTTGGTGTACTGGACAAATCATTAACCAAGTTGCTCGAATTTTTCCATATGTAATAAGCTTCCCAGAAATTTAGGTCGTAAATTGATGAGCATTTCTGAATTATCGCACCTTCCGAAAAACCTTCCAAAGGTTCACAAACTCGGTATTCCATTCAGACCGATCGTTTCAAATATTGGTACCTCCTCCTATAGATTAGCGAAATATCTCGTTACTATTTTCTCCCCGTTACTCTCCAACAATATTCATACCTGCAAAAATTCTTATGATTTCGTAAATAAATTACGTAACTTCCCCTTTACTCAAAGCCGTATGGTTTCATTTGATGTCAAATCCCTCTTCACAAATGTACCGGTTCAAGGTGCCTTAAACTGTCTCAAATTACGCCTTCAGGAATTTCACTTCTCACAGTTTGAAATAGATGAATTATTGCGCCTTACGGACAGTTGTCTATCACAAAACACGCTCATTTTTAATGGTGATTTTTATCGCATGACCGATGGGTTGTCTATGGGCTCGCCCCTGAGCCCAATTCTCAGTGATTTCTATATGCATTATTACGAGTCAAACCTTTTCAATAAGTTAAATTTTCCATTTTACACCCGCTACGTCGATGACTGTTTCGCTTTAGTTGATCCTAGTGATGTAGATATTCCTCATATCCTTTCTGTTATGAACTCTGTAGATGAACATATACAGTTTACATCTGAACTTGAAAATAACAACCAACTACCTTTCCTTGATGTCATGGTTTACCGCGAAAATGACTCATTTCAAACTACAGTTTATCGTAAACCATTCGCAGTTTCATTACCGCCACACCGTCTTTCATCTCACCCCCCGAATCAAAAATTGACTGCTTTTAATACATATGTTCATCGCGCCCTAAAAATTTGTTCATCTGAGAGTTTACTCAAAGCGGAGTTAGACTACATCAAATCAATAGCCTTTGACCGAGGTTATCCTGTTGAAATAGTTGATTCAATTCATAATAAACAAACAAATTAAACGTACGCATTCCAATGTTAACAATGTTCGCAATGAAAATTTAATTATACTTCCATATTTTCCGAGAATAAGCCATCAAATATCTAGAATTTTGAAAAGTTTCGACTTTAAAATAGTTTATGCACCGTTTAACAAAATCAAATTTACAGACCTCAAACATCCAATAGACAGATTTTCACATTGGGGAATTTATAAAATATCTTGCGAATGTGATAAAATGTACATAGGTCAAACTAAGAGACCGCTTAGAGTCCGTTTGGGGGAGCGTAAAAACTATGTTAAAAATTGTGATATTAAACGATCTGCAATAGCTAACCATTGTTGGTCTGAAAGTCACAGTTTTAATTTTTCGGAAGGTGCGATAATTCAGAAATGCTCATCAATTTACGACCTAAATTTCTGGGAAGCTTATTACATATGGAAAAATTCGAGCAACTTGGTTAATGATTTGTCCAGTACACCAAAATTTTCAAATGTCTGGCTACCGTTCATTTAATTCATCCTCATTGCCCCCCCCCCCTTTCTTGTTTTTTCTCTGCCGTACAAGGCGTTTCAAATGTCTGGCTGCGTTTCGCTTTGTTCATTCTCTTCGTCCCCCCCTCCTTTATTCGCCTCCACACTTAAACTTTCCCGGTCGGCGGAGTGTTCCTATTGGTCTCTCTGTCACGTGTGTTTTCTCGTTTCCGCTGTTGTTTTGAAAAATTCAACGCCATTTCATCTGGCCGCGGGGCGAGAGATGGCAGGCAAGCGGTCATGGCCTAGGAGTTTTTAATTAGTTTTTACCTTTTGAGTTGGCACTGAAGATGGAGCTCAAGGGCTCTAAAACAGCTGTTTGCCATTAGAAATTATTTTAATTTGTGCTAATTTAACGTTGCACATTTATTTTTAATATGTTGTAAATGTTTGTTTTTTACTCTCGTACACTGTAGTAAATAAAATATCCACAGTACTGTGTGATTTTAGATACATTTGACGAGTAATATAGGAAAACGATCTTTCGTTTTCAATTCTATTTCTTGGTTACATCCTTCTGATGGCTATCCTGTTTTATTCATGGCCATTGAGTTTCTTGCACAACAAGTTTCATGGAATCCAGACGTCTCTTATTGTGTTGTCAAATTTTAGTAATTTATCTGTTAATATGCAGAATAGAATTGAACGAAAAGGCCCTATCTGTGCCAGATAAATTGGATATTATGCAAAAATATGTTTCTGAAATCCCCGCTAAATAAAAGATTTATTCAATCTTTTCAATCAAATTAATAAATAGTTCGGAATCAATATTATTTAATCTGCTATAAAATCTTGACACAATCGACAAAATTCCAGTTTCTGATTTGTCTAAGATAATTAATGCAAAAAGCAAAGAATACGATGGTGCATAAAGATTATTGTTTGACTGGAATACTCGAGCTTGAGCTTTGAACATATCTCTTAATGGCCAATAGAAAAATACAAGGCTTCACGAATAGCAATGATTCTCAACAAAAAATTCAACAGTCAAGTGGATGGTTGGACAGATTTAAAAATCGATATGGAATCGTATACATGCATGTTTCTGGGAAAGCGTCAACCGAGTGTTGGAAAACCAGTGTGCCTCCGCAAAATGCCAAATTATGCATTGATTATGATATCTTTAATATTGGTCAAATTTGCACTATTCTTCCAAGTAATCAATTAATGCCTGATAGAATATTCACTGCGATAAGGGACAAATATATCAAAATAGAAGGTATATTATGAAAGTCAGATGTTGAACAGACAGGGGCAAAGAAAAAAAAAGACTGAACATTTTCAAAAACACACTATATGTATTTTTTTAGATACATACAAGAAACAAATACGAATAATGACAACTTCGCTTTAATTTTTTTTTTCAAAGCAAATCGTTATAAAAATAGAAAGAAAAATCAACACAAAAATGACAGTTTAATATAATTTCAAAAGAAAAATCTGTCTGAGAGAAAAAGAAATATTTCCCGACAAAAACTTATTTTTATATTAATATGAAAAAATCTTAAATTTTGTAATTTAAATTAAGTAAGCATTTATTTCGTTTTTCACAATTTGAATGTTTTTATACTGTGGTTTAAAACCGATACAGCTATTCAGTATTTACCTTATCAGATTTTTAGAAATCACAAATAAATAAAGCAATATTGATGTATATTTTACAAATTTAACACTAGAACGGCCGTATATTTGATTCAAATTTATATAAAAAAAAATTAACCAGAATGTGCCTTTTTAACTATTTAAATCAAAGCCATTAAATAATAAGCCCAGTCAGATAGTGTTAAATTTGTTAGCGACACACTAGCGCCAAACCTCTGCTGCGGAAGGAGGACAAAATAGAAGTGGGTCGCAGAGAAACGATACGATTTATTTATATCGATATTTTATACGATTTTTATCGATGTTTTGTTTTTGCACTTCTTTTAAAAGCTTGCTCATTATTGGGATCTTTTACATTAAAGCTAAAACTATAATGAAAATAAAATGTGGAAATTTACTGGATCAATATTTCTATATAAATATAGTGGTGGCGAAGAAGTTGATTTATTTATTAAAAGTTAAATAAAAAGTGATTGAAATTTACATCACTATGCAATTAACCCTTTCCGGCACAGACAAATTATGTTCGTAAAATGTGAAATTACTGACTGACACCGGAATTTACAAACGACTTTCTTAGAAAATATGAACTCCTTATTTTAAGCTTTAATTTTAGAAGCAAAATTTTATTAAAATATTCTTGGTGCCAAATGCAGCACTCCCAACCGCTAGATGGCGCTATTTTCAACTTGCGAAAAGTTTCCGATTTATCTGACTGGGCTTATTATTTAATGGCTTTGATTTAAATTATATTTATTTGATATGTATTTAATATATTTTGAAAAGAAATTTCCGGTTCTAATCGAATTATATGTAGTTGGCATATTTGACGCCCTTGTACTAAAGGTAATAAAATGTTGTCTAAAACAGTGTTTTTTTGTTTCAAATATTTAAAATACTTTGCATACACAGACGAAGAAAAGAGAGTTTAGTTAAGCTTTTATAATAAGTATGCTAATACTGGGCATTTTGCACGTAAAAAATATCCATATATCTATAATCCCCATATCCATTGGGTTGGAATTTAAAGTGAAACACACTTCAAAAAAGTAATAAATTTAAATGTATTCAACTAGCGTTTGTGCGTTTTTTATATACCGCTAACCAGGCCCCTACCTGCTAGACATGAATGCCTAGCTTGACGGGTTAGTACCTGGGTGCGGGGCGGAAATCGCCTGATCACAGCATGACTGTGATCCACCTGACTGTAGATTTGTTGACATCGCTGCTGTGCTTGCTCTCTTGTGGTTTGCTACAGTTATCTTTGTTTGCCGGTTCAAGGTTTCTGTTTAACTTTGTTGAATTGACAGATTTAATAGGTCTCGTATTCAGAGGCAACTAATTTTGTTGCTAAAATGTTGAAATGATTAATTGACAATACATATATATATATATATATATATACAGGGTGTTCCGTTAAAGGGGTCCAATATTAATAGGGGTAATAGAGGAGATCACACGGAGCATAAATCAGTATATAATGCCTGGCCGGATCTCAATAATTTTCAAGTTACAGCAAATAGAATGAAAAATCGGAAATTTGTAAAAAAACCCTCATTGCTAAACTATCGATAATGCTACATAAAAACGAAGCACATATTTAGAAAGAGCAGAAAAAATCCTACGAAATGATATAAGTTGTTTTACAATATTGAGAATTAATGGCGAGTTACAAGCTCTGAAACAGTGAAAAAATACAAAATCAAATATTTAGCAAAATAGTTAATCGTTAATTCCAAAAATGCAACTCTACCTACATCAAGGAAAATGTTATAAAATTTGGTCCATTCCGAAAGCTTTCGAAGAAGCTGACAATAAACCATATCAGTTTAATTGTATGGGAGAAATCAAGCAGTTCCCTAGTTACAACTCTGTACTGTTGCACGCTCGGAAAGAGCGAAACTCCACCCATGACGATTGTAAACACCCCGTTTTAATATCTTTCAATTATACATTTCTGATCAACCTCTATCAATACCCTTTCATTATTCAGTCTGATCAAGTGAATGACATATTGTGCAGCTCTCGCCTTGTCTTAAAGCAAACTCCGTGACTGCTGCGTTTCCTCCATGAACTTTCAGGATGATGAAGAAGAAGTACTTTTTATGCAAATTTTCTATGTGTATAGGAAGAAAAGTGTAATAAAACAGCAGTCATCAGTGGGCGTTATGTTAAAGGGAGGCTGTTGTAAGTGGGATTGTAGTAAGTTGATGTATAATAATTATGCCGGAATACTCTAACGAAGAATATGCGGACATGCATCTGATGTACGGGCAAGCTCATGGAAATGCATGTCTAGCACAGCGCATGTACCGTGAGCAATTTCCAAGGAGACGTTGCCCAAGTTCGAAACTCTTCATAAAAATCGATAGACGATTACGGGAGACTGGATCGTTTAATACAGCAAGCATTGATGTAGGGAAACCTCGACATGTACGAACACCTGCAATGGAAGAAGATGTACTGAATATTTTTAAAGATAACCCCTCCACGAGTACACGAGCTGCTGCGTCTGAAGTCGGTGTTTCTCACCAAAGTGTGTGGCGTGTTCTGCGTGCAGAAAACATGCACCCCTTTCATGTGCAGCGGGTACAACTGTTATCAGTAACAGATTGTGCTCAGCGGACAGAATTCGTACGCTGGTTGCTTAATGTAACAGAAAATAATCCACAATTTCTGGAAAATATTTTATTTACTGATGAAGCAACATTTACGAGAGAGGGCGTGGTAAACACGCACAATATGCACACATGGTCATATACAAATCCGCACACTGTTTTCCCGTCGAACGCACAACAAAAGTTCAGTGTGAACATATGGGCAGGTGTCCTCGGCGATTATCTCATAGGACCATATTTACTCCCAGATGTACTCAATGGCAGTACGTACTTGGTTTTCCTACGGGATATCTTACCGCAGTTACTGCAAAATGTGCCAGCAACATTGCGCCACAATATGTGGTTTATGCACGATGGCGCACCGGCACATTTTTTCATAGATGTTCGCAATCACCTCAATTCAACATATCCTGGGAAATGGATTGGACGCAGTGGACCTGTTGCTTGGCCTGCACGCTCTCCAGGCCTCAATCCGTTAGACTTTTTTGTTTGGGGACACCTTAAATCGCTGGTGTATGAAACGCCTGTGGATACACCGGAGGATTTACTAGCGCGAATCGTTGTCGCTGCAGAAGACATTCCCAACTCCGTCGGAGTTTTTCGGCGTGTTCGCCAATCTTTACGACGTCGCTGTCGGCTGTGCGATTCTGTTAATGGGCGCAACTTCGAATACCTATTATAATAATGTCCGTTCGTCTGCCTTCCGACATTGAACTGTGCAGCGCAGGCCAGAAGACTATGCTTCACATATGTCATAAAGTACGTGGAATGTAATTCTTTATTTGTCATTTTTCTTTTATTTTCAACACTTTTTGGCACAGTATTTTGTAAGTCACAGACTGTGGTGTACTCAAATTGTAAATTACAAAGTTTGTATGAATTAATTTAAAATTTAGTGTCTTTTTTAAATTTATAATTAATAAAATTATTATGCTATTTGTTATTATTATTTCCTATCATAAATTATGATGCACATATACATACAATAATTGTCCATGTAAAACATGTACTGAAACTTCTTGCATAGTTACCAATCGCAATATTTTTAATTATTTCCGAATTTTCACCACCAGTTTAATTTTAAGGAATTTAACTTAAGCTTTATATCAATAAAAGACCACTTTAAAATGTAGACTATTATTGTAAAGTTATTTTGGTTCATTCAACTCTTGAATAATTAAAAATGTTGCATCTCAGAAGAAGCATGATCGAAAATGTATAGTTGAGAGTAATTAAAAAGGCGGTGTTTCCAATCGTGATGGGCGGAGTTTAACATTTGCTAGTGTCAAAGAAAGCGGAGTTGTAACTAAGAAACTGATTAATTTCTCTCACACAATTAAACCGATATGGTTCATTGTAAGCTTTTTCGAAAGTTTTCGGAATGGACCAAATTTTACTACATTTTCCTTGTTGTAGCTAGAGTTGTCTTTTTGGAATTAACGATTAACTATTTTGATGTATATTGGATTTCGTACTTTTTTCACTGTTTCAGGGCTTGTAACTCGTCAATAAATATTGCTATTTTAATACAATTGATGTCATTTTGTAGCAATGAGGGTTCTTTTACAATTTTCCGAATTTTCATTCTATTTGCTGTAACTTGAAAACTATTGAGATCCGACCAGGCTTTATATACTGATTTATGCTCCATGTGATCTCCTCTATTACCCCTATTAATATTGGACCCCTTTAACGGAACACCCTGTATATATATATTTAAATAGCTGAAAGTATTTCTTAACTTAGATTATAAAAGCAAAATTTTACACATAAAGTCTGGTGCCATTATGGCATTTGGGGATTCAAATTAAATGGGATAATAATACCACCCTTCGAGTTCTAAAAGTATGCGAAATAAAAACATTCTATTTGCTCCACCCTCCCATCGCTTCAACTGTCACTTGTTAATTTTTGCTATTTAAGAATAATTTTTAAGGTCATAAAAAATAATAAAAAAAAAAATAAAAAAAAAAACTTTGAATTTTTTAAAAGAACTACAATGAGCCGATTACATAAACCTTTGAGATTTTTTTTTTCAATTATTAAATTTGTAGAAAAAAAAACTGAAATAGAAATCATAAACAATATTAAAGATTAAAGAAAATGTTCAAAAAATACTTTAAAAAAAGACTGTTTCAGAATGAAAGAAGTGGTAACTGAGAAGGTTGCTTTTTTTTTTTTACATCTATAGGTATAAAAAGTAAAATGTAATTTAACAAGCAAAATAAAACATACCTACTATTTTCTCTTTGGAGGAATTTATTTGTTTTTAACTTAGCTTTCTAAATAAGTATGATCAATCAAGCTTGAGTCGAAAATGAATAAAGGATCGGATACCACCTAAGACAAAAAAAATTAAGTGACATTAAAATGTTTTTCCAAAGAAATGTTTGTGAAAAGGTTAAAATGGTTACAGACAGAGATATACAGAATAAAACGTTTCATAGCACTTTAGATATTTTGAACGTAAAACGTACCAGGGAGTTATCCATTAGATGTGTAGACAAAAAATTCCCTAACAAAAGAAAAATCTTTGTAATCCACGCTTATAATTTAAATTATTTAAATTCAAATGATCTTATTTAATCAAAATGCGCAAATTAAAAAACTTTTTTTTTTATAATGACTGTTACGGTTTAACAACAGCTGCTAATCTAATGAGGGGCAAAGGTCATGTTTCTTTAGCGTATACCTAATAATAACCCCTTTCGGATCAATCACGAGTGTGAAAGGTTTAAAGTAAACGTTGCCTTTTGAATCAATTACTGGTGTGATTCGTGATCAGGATTGACAGTTACGCTTTTTTTATAAAGTCAGTAATTTCTTACTGTTACCGAAAAATTCAAACAAACATTTTTGCTTTATTTAATGAGAAATGGAACAATGTAGTTTGCAGCATGGAATACCTAGTTGCGTACCAACTGAACTTCCAGGTTACAATTTGAATTTACATAAAATAATATTTTTCTTTCAAAATTTCCGGTATTAATTTGGAATTGCGTCGTGATCGAAGCACAAGGGGTGGAGTTAAATAATCATTTCAAGTATATATATTTTTTAATTAAGTAAAACCACACGGGATTAATAATAACCATATAATTTGCAAAGCATTTAATTTTTCCTAACTTATATTACCGAAAACAAGAGATGCGGACGAATTATTATAAATCAAAACTGCTCACAAGTGTTACATACTCTTAGATTTCATCTCAGGTTTATTTCCTTAAAATATTTCCGGTACGACGATCAGTTTTTGCTACCAATTTAAGTGAAACGTATTTCTACGTTTTCAGCTTACGATGTGTTAATAAAAAATAGATTATTAACCTGTTAACTAGGTAAGACTAAATATTTCGTCATACACGAACTACTACTGTAATGTGCATGATGACATCTTTCGTCATGGAAAATTGCCGTAATATTTTGAACGCATTATTACTACCAGTAACATTTTAATAGAAATTTTCGTCTTATTAAAACGCTCTATTTATGCAAAATTACTGACATGAATAAGCAAAAAAATTCTATTATTTTATACTGGTGGAAGTGTGCCCTGTTGGTAATCAGGCATTGATGATATTACTTATCACTATGAAGAAAAAAGTCTCCATTGTGAAACGAGTTGAGCAAAAGTTAAATTCAAGTTAAAAAATAGTTTGAAAAATAACGAATAGCTTTATACAAATAGGAGACAGCATACTTATTAAAACGTTTATTCTAACTATAAAGTTTATTAAACATCCAAAACGACAATAAAAATTGAATTAAAATATGCCTCTTTTGAAACCTCTGGAAAAAAAGTGTCAGAAGTTTTGAATTACGCTCGGCATTCTAGTATCGGATGCATATATATGATAAAAAAAATCAGTTATTATATTAAATTATATATATATTGGCATGAGACTAGTGGTCGTAAAATATAACGTTTTAGATCGAAAAAGAAATCTTTATGATATTTAAGAAACAAATCAGAATTAAAAACAGTACTTTAAAAATATAAATTAAACTGTAGTTAAAAAAAGTAAGTAATAATTTCTTCTATTCTGTGAAAAGTAACAAGTGATCAAGGTTGTAAAAAAACTCAATAATAAAACAAGCATGAAAATAATTGTTCAAAAACGTTTTAAAGAAAAATCATCTTCTGAGTAAAATGAATTTTATTTCACCAGCTTATATTTTTATAGATATGAGAAAGAGAGTTTAATTTCAGCAAATAAAATTAAATATAATTTATTTTTCTGATTTGCAGATCTTTATTGTTTTCATCCTGGGGTTTAAAATAAATATTACCTATCAAAATATTTTTTTTCCCTTTTTGTGTTTTTATGTGACGTAAATTAAAAAAGCCTCAAAGAGAGTTTCTGATTAATAAAAAAAGTATTAAAAGAATATAAAGTTTTGTAAATGAACATTTTTTGTTTGAAATGTATTGGAATGTTTTCCATACATGAAATATGAATAGAAAGTGTTTAGCGCTATAAAAATGTTGTGACACAGAACATTTTTTTTTTACATAATCAACACAACAAATTACCTATTAGTTTATATATTGTAACGAAAGAGAACTCTGGAAAATGAAAGCAATCTAAGTGTTTTAAGTTTACATTTTAGACTTAAACACAATGCAGGAAATTAAATACGGAAAAATCTACTTGTTTTGTATCAGTGTACGTTAAAAATAGTATTTGTATCTCGATTTAGCTATTTAATTTAATATTGTATTTATTATTTATTAATTAACCAACCCATTTTTTTCGGCTTGCATTTCAGGAATTTTTCTAATTCAGAAATTCCGAAAGAAGAATTTTTTCTTTATATAGTTACGAAACATTTGTCTTCAAGTATACAAAAAATTACTATAAAAAATTCCTGGTATCAATTTGTAATTTATGAATAAAAAATATCCTGGAATGATGCATATATGCACTAATGATGCAAATGGGTTAATAAATTGTCTAATTATTATTCCAGTAAATGAAATAGCATAAGATAAGGCTAAAATTTTATTTGCCTGTCAATCGTTTACTATCACTAATATTCTTTACCTTATTTAATCGTAAAGTTTTTGTCATTAAAACAACAATAAAAAACGGATAAACATGGCAAATTATTCTAGTCAAAAATAGCGATAGAGATTTGACACGCGATCTTCAAGTTGTGCAACAGTAGCGTAAGTGGCTAAGAGAATTATTTACCTTTCCGAAATAGATATACATGGAAATAGGACTTAATATTAATTTAGGGTGAAACCCCCAGTTATTGACACCTAACCAGTAACTAACACTTCAACAGAAATCTAACTGAAATGAGCATTTCTTGTAAAAATCTGCAAAGTAATATCATCTAGTGGTAACTTATTTGTCTTAACTGTTATAACTTATTTTTCAGCTATTCGTTTTTTCAAAAAAGGGATGGTGTCAGTTACTGGAGATATTGACCATATTTATGACAAAAATTAATTTTTAGTAATATAAAAATATTTTTTCAAAATTTTGTCAACAATAATTTTATAATGTATCTTTACTATACTTTGAAAAACAAAGATAAGTATAAAATAGATTTAAGACTTTGTAATAGTGATTTGAACAAGAAAAAATCCTTAAAGTTTCAGTTACTTGGGGTTTCACCCTATAATGAATTAAACAGCAGATAATTGCAGACAAAAAACAGTGACCTTCGATAAAATATGCAGATGTTTTTAAAAAATTAAACATTTTATTATAAGCATAAAACATCTGATATAGAAAATGTTACAATTTCAAAACCTCCACATAAGCATGATCATCATTTACATATTTCACATTATATATCTCAGAGCAAATGTAATTTTGGCATGTTTATTTATGGTACGGTACTTCATTACATATTAACCTAAAGGTGCAGTTTAATTTTGAATTAGTATTCAATATTTAAGGCAGACTGTTAATTACATTTGTGAGTGGGAAGTGCATTCATCTTTGGAAGCATGCTATTATTAATATTGATGGTTTTCATTTTGGTTCAGCCAGGAAATTTATTACATGTCGTATAATCACATTTGGTACTGAACTAACAGACATTCTTGCTTTGAAGAATGCTATTAATATTATTTAAAACTTTCACTTTGACTCAAGAAAGAATGTATTATAAACTGTTATAAAGTATTTAATTAGGAAGAATTTATATTTAGAATATATATATATATATATATATATATATATATATATATACATTTGATATTATTACAGAAACATATTACTCAATACTGTTTTTGTGGTGTAAAAAAAAGAACTCTCTTAAAAAGTATGAACTATTTCAAGTTACGCACACTCCTCAGAATCTACAAGTAGTAATACACAACTATTTTAGATTATAAACATTTGCTTAATATTTTTTGTCATTACAGAATTTAGACTATTTTTCTGCAATTAAAAAGAGGAAAAATTATATTTGAAAATTGTGAAATTATATACCTCGCTAACTCAAATTTTAAGAATGACACAAAGGACGCAAAATGTATTTATCTATTGAAAGCAATTTGACAGATACAGGGTTACCATTTGTCCGTTTTTCATTCACCAGCATTTCTCAAAAACATTTTTTATGCTAGCTTTTTACAACATTTGCAACAAAAATTACGTTCCGGGTTGGTGCCATAAAAAATGTACAGAAATGTTTTTATTTAGAAAAAGTGGTATTAAAAAAACGGACCTAGCGGCATTTCTGCAGATATGGCACGACTCCTACTCAAAGTAATCGGAAATATATCGCCTTACTAATTTATCTATACTAATAATATAAAAAGTAACGTTTGTTTGTTTGTAGGGGATAATCTCTGTAACTATCAAACGGATTTCAAAAATAGTGATGGGAGAATGCTTGTGACGCTCTCAGCTCCAACACAGGCCCTATTTAATGTCGATACAACAACCCCAAGTTGAAAGCAGATGCAAAAAACCTTCTAAACTTACGATTTATGAGATGTTGTTGGGGGTAGAAATTTGAAATTTGGAGTGGAGGTATCTGTTAAGGATACTTGCTATGATGGTTTCTAAAAAGTTTCGAAATTTCAAAGGATGAAATGAGCGGAAAACGCTATAAAACGTTTTAAATTACGATTTGTTTGTGACTATTAGTTTCTTGAAATATGGTATGGCTGTTACAGTAGAGACTTGAAATTTAATATAGTGGTTAATTTAATAAGGCAGATGCTCGATATAAACAGTTTATAAAAAATTCGAAATTTAAATATGTGAAATGAGCGGAAAACGTTCTAACTTTCGATTAATTTACAATTGTTAGCGATAGACACTTAAAATTTGCATGTTTGCTATTTTTAAGACTTAAATGCTCTCATAGAACAACAGTTCTTACAGTATTAGAAATTTAAAACAACGCAGAAGCAACAGACGTTATCAAATTGTGACTTTTATGATACTGCTGAAGGTAGAAACTTGTAATTTGGCATGGTGGTTATTTTTAAGATGTAAGTGTTTGTAAGAACGGTTTCTAAAAATTTCGTAAGTTAAAAAAGTGAAATGACCGAAAACTGTTCTAAAAACATTCTAAATTCTGATTTATCTGAAATTATTAGGTGTAGAAAATCGCTAAGAACGGTTTCTAAAAAAAACGAAAGTTAAAAAGGTGAAATGACCAATAAATGTTCTAAACACATTTTAAATTATGATTTATCTGAAATTGTTATTGATAAATAATTGAAATTTAACAAGGTTGTTACTTTAGAGACGTAAATGCATCCACAGAATAGTTTTTAAAATTTCCGAAATAGAAAAGCGCGCAGGAGTAAAAAGCGTTTTAAAATTGCGATTTCTGTGATGTAGTTGAGATAGAAATTTGGATAACTAGTAGCTTTGAGTTGGGCATGGTGGTTGCTTTTAAGATGTAAATGTTCGCTAAGAACGGTTTCTATAAAATTCGAAATTTCAAATGAAAAGTGAAAGGAGCAGAAAACCTTCAAAATACATTCTAAATTGCGCTTTATTTGGAAATAATTTTCGATTTTCTCATTCATTTAAGTATCAGGTTTGCCTAACGTAGAATAAAAATGAAGTTTACTCGAAATGTGGCTTAAATTAGTAATTTATGAATTATCCGTAGCTGTATAATTACCTCTAAGAAAAATCGGCACCACAAATACCACTTGGTATATTGAAACAACTATGCGTGCAAAGCCGCGTGTTGTGCTAGTTAATTATAAATAAAAATTCTTAAAAAATCTTGTTTCTAATTATTCTATTAAATTGATTATGTTTCTGTACAAAAAAAAAATGCATTACACTTAGTCATCGACTTACAACCGATTCGAGTTATGACCGACTACAAAATCGTAGAAACAATAAAAAACTATACAAGATTTTCGATTATGAAATGTTCGGTTATTTTTTTATATTTGGATTTTTTATACCATTTTTCTCTAACTTATTGATAAAAACTTATGTCTGGTCACTCGCAAAACATTGTGACGTTACAGCAACATCCCTGTGAATTCACATTGTGACTTTGTGACCGTGGATGTAACGTCACAGTGACGTGAATGAGATATCGCTATGGCCGTTTTCACAGTTACAACCGGTGTGAATCGTTCATAACTCGTAAGTCGACGACCAAATCTAATTAGCGTAGCAGATCCAACGTGTAGACAAAAGTTAAAAGCAGAGTTATTAAACCAAGATACAGGCATTATTGCACCAACATTAATTAATTAATAGGAACGCATGGGCAGGCCATGTGTGTAATAGCTCCATTAGTACCGGGTGGTTGTAATATAAGTATCTCTATTTGGAGCTATCTGTAGCTTAAAGGAATAGCAGGAATGAAACCAAAATCGGTACACTTACTATTCGAGAAGGGGGAAGAAGAATGGAACAATAAAAAAAATAATTGCAATAATCGTCGACAGACCATGCAAAAGCGTAACCACGTTCACTGTGGCATTTTCAAATAAATTAGGTGTGCCATCCAGTTTGATACCTTAATTTTTTGATCTCGTATTACACATTACATTTCACACTCATTAGCGCAATCTGTCGTTGATTATTACAATTTTTTTTATTATTATTGTTGTTCCATTCTTTTTCCCCCTTCTCGAATAGTAAGTGTACCAATTTTGGTTTCATTCGGATAATTCTTTCGAGCTACAGACAACTCCAAATAGAGATACTTATATTATAACGACCTTGTATACAGGGTTCGTACGGGTCCTGGAATTTTAAAAACAAAAAATTCTTCGGCACCAGTTGTTTTTTATAGGTAATCTCTTCTTAAATCAGGTGGAATTTCGCAAGTTTGAATTTAATGCATTTTTTTAGAAAAATATACTGGTAAATCACTTGGAAAATAACGGTACCCGTACGAACCCTGGTATAACTAACCAAACAGGTAATCATTTTAAGAATAACTGGGATGTTAAATTTGGTATAAATAAATAAATAAATAATAACATGAACTTTCTTGTGTGAGAAATGCAATATAAATTTATTAATGTTGTTGCTTGCAGCTTTATTTCTGAAGCAACTTTATTTTTAACTATATTATGCGATGTAAATGAAAATAAAATATTCCAGATTCATTAATAGAGTAGCCCGCACAAAGCAGTAGTATTTAGGTATTTAGATCTCAACTAGAGTAATAGGCTTTCAGTATATATTTCTGTACTTATTATTACTTAAATTTAATATATTTTTTTCATTCTGATTAAATATATCTATTAGTTATATTTAAAATTTGTAATCGTTGACTAAAGATGTTATAGTGAAACATGTGTGAAACTGAATCAAGGGTTTCATTAACAAAATCTGAGTAATTTTATACGCATAATGTATTTACAAGTGCACTTCAAAGTTTCCTGTTAATTAAACATCTGCTATATAATTGCGCACTTTTAAAAACATAATACAGGGTTAGTACGGTTTTACCAGAATTTTTTAATAGAATTATTCACCTTATTGAAATGCAGAAAAAGTATTAAAAATACTGCAATTAAACAAGGTATCTACAATATCTGCTATTTAAATATTACATAGAATTAAAAAATTGTGGTAAAACCGTACGAACCTTGTAATATTTAATATGTTAAATTAATAGAAAAAAATAATATACATTCTGTTCCAAGTTTTGATTATGAGATTAGGACATATGAATACAAGTGACATTTTTAAAATCTTTATCTGCACAACTATTTGATAAATAATGTCTGTCGTACACTTGTGTTAGGATATTTTCAAGAGAAATCTACCACAAAATTTTTTATTTTGTAAAATGTTGTATAGGATATAAAATATAAAAATGTTGATTGTAAAACTATTTACTATTCCTGGCCCTTAATTAAAATGTTAAGACAGATAAAATAATTTTATTGATATTGTTTTATATTACATTATTTTTTTAATGTAACTATAACTATATTAAACGATATAAATGAAAGCTGTTTTGATCGAATTAGAATATTGTTTAAGCAATGTAATTTCGTACATTAAATATTACTCATATTTAATAATTTGTATCACATATATCTTCATATCTGCCAACCCTCAGGTTTTTTTAAGACGATTCTTTTCTTATTAAGAGATTTGTTTTATTCGATGAAAATTCTACGATTATATAAGACGGAGATTATTATTAAAAAAAGGAGTTTGAAAAAACAGAAGAAGTTGACTTGTCTATTATATCTAATGTAGCAATTTTCAAGTTTTGATTAAATTTATTGTTTTTGAAAATTTTGATTTCAGAAAACTATATTTTATATGTAATCACGTAGTTGCATTTTCCCCCCATAGTTTCCCCCGCCCTAAATAACTATAACGTGGATGCCAATTAAAAAAATAATAAAATATTCCTAATTAATATATTCTTTATAATGTCCATTAACAACACCAGAAATAATTTTTATATGAAAAATATAACTGCTTTCAAATAAAGCATTGAAATTTATAAAAAGCGATACTTTTCAGCCAACCAAAACTATCTGCTGTTCGATAGAATGATTGGGAAATTAAAAAAAAAAACTATACCCAATAATAAAAAAAAATGAAATAAAAAATGAAACTAATCAAAATAACAACGTTTTATATTCATATTATGTTTTATCTTAAAAAAATATCAGTAGCGAAAGTTGCAAAACCGAAATTTAATCTTGTGGTGTCAACCACAAAGTGAGTCAGCGTTACGCATTGACATGTTCGTCGTGTATAATATAGGTAGATATAAATGATATCAATACAGCAAAAATACTTAATGTGTGGCATTCTTGTTATTTTGCTTATAAAGTTGGATTTGAAAAGAAAAACACATATTTTCTTTTAACTGCTAAATAATAGTGATTATTTATTTTCTTAAGCCTTATCAAAATTACCTCAGTATAACAATTTTTCTTTATATTTTACACCATAAAATCAGAAAATATGTTAGCACAAAAGCAATAAAAAGAAAGTCATCAGCATTTAATTAAATAAACACATACAACACCTCTGTTATTGGATAATTAAAAATGTGTTCTTTCATATTAATATTTGATGGAAGAAAATAATGTGGAGTTGTTAGCGAACATTTTAAGAATTTTTTATCGCACATGTAAATATAACTATTAAATAAAAAACAAATTGTTGTACAATGATTTCACTATTTTATGATTGGTTATGTCTTTTAAGTTTTGTTGATAAGATGTCAATTCAAGCAAAAAATTTGCAAATTAGCTTTTAAAAGTTTTTATTTCTAAATTAAGAATAATAATTAGTGAACTGTTTATTAACATTTTTTCTACACGTAGCTAATAAGTTATTAGAAAAAACAGAGTTACCAACAGTAAATCTGAGTTTATCATTTAATGTACTTGTTAAAATGAGTGTTAGAAAAAATATCTTTAATATAAATATGAAAAGTATGTAAAATACCATTTAAATGTACGCATTACTCAGTGAAAAGAAGATGATTGTTTAGAGGTACAATGCATTTTTTTCATGTTTTGTAATTATGTTCTTAGCATTTGATTGTTGCTTTTACTAATCGACATATTTTTATTTTTCTATTTCTTATTTTATCTATATATATTTTTAGTTGGGCTCTTTTTTGTCTTTGAAGAATTGAATTTTCTTATTAAAAAATAAAACAAATAGAACTTAGAAAATTTCTTCCTTTATTATATAATAACGTATTTTTACTTTCTTCTATCTTTACAAGAAGAAAGTATTGGATTCATGAAAATTTTCGACTTCCGGTTTTCGACGGATTTATCCCTTTTAGAATGTCATGAACATGATTTGACTATTTTTAGAAAATGTCTGTCTGTGACTCTGTCTGTCTGTCTGTCTGTCTGTATGTGACAAAAATTTTGTGGGCGCTCTATCTCAAGAACTAAAGCTCGGAATTTAATAACATTTTATATTCAGTTAGTCTCTGATATAAGTTGGTGCTGATTAGTTTTTGGTAAAAATCGCATAGCAGGTGGCGCTACTATGCAGCATTTTTCGCGATTTTCGCAATAGCTCTATCTTAAGAACTAATGCTCGGAATTTAATAAAACTTTATATTCAGTTAGTCTCTGATATAAATTGGTGCTGATTAGTTTTTGATAAAAATCGCCCAGCAGGTGGCGCTGCTATGCAGCATTTTGCAGGACTTACTCGATTTTAGTGATAGTCATATCTCAAGAACTAATGCACGGAATTTAATAAAACTTTAGATTCAGTTAGACCTTGATATAAATTGGTGCTGATTTTTTTAGTATATGCGAAACCTGTGTGAAATAGAGGAAAGTTTTGGGATTGACATATCCGACTAGTTTTTAGTAAAATTTTGGATTGCTGAAAAATACTTAATAATAATATTATATAATAATATTATATAAGGTATGTTTTATATTTTTCATTTACCCTTTTAATCCCTTTGCGACGTGCATTACGTATACGTGGCATAGACAGTGCTGAGAATACTTGATTAGTCCTATCAGTAATCTTAAACAGAAAATTTTGTCTTTTTTTAATCACAGCAATGAGCAATGTAATTAGCAGAATGGAATACCTAGTTGCGTACCAACTGAACTTCCAAGTTATAGGTAAATGACTTACGAGGCAAATAGTAAGCCGTGAAACTGTAGTTTCAATGTATGATAATAGAAAGAATACCCTCCGTACCATTGTGGAGCTCAGTGGACGTAGTATGTTGAAGTTGTTGTTAGTTTTGCCATGGTTTTTGAACGCCAACCCACCGCCCCCTGAATACTAGGCCTGCGCGCTGATAAAAATGGCAGCTGTCGCAGAAGGATTTTTTTTTCAGCGTTTGAACAGTCCCTCAAACTTCGAGACCAATAATTTCTAAAAGTTTTTTTCGCTTTGTTTTACTGAGATCAAATAAGTCAAAGAAAACTTTTAGATATTATTGGTGTTGAAGTTCTAGGGACCGTATAAACACTGAAAAAAAATCTACCTGCGATAACAGCCATTATTGTCAGCGCGCAGGCCTAGTATTCAGTTGGCGGTGGCGTTCCCGAGACTTTGTTGTTCAGCATTATTTTGCGTCACACTCGTACCCAAACTTTCAAAACAAGTTTTAAGACGCATTTCTAGATGTAAAAGTACTGTATAAGTGCATTATTGTGTAGAGCACTAAATGTACCAACAACCAGTCATTTGATAAGTTCTAAATGAAAATATTTCAATTCGAACAAAAAATTTCTTGATAAAATAGATAAAATATAAATATAAATGTCACCGAAATAAGGATAAATTGAAGTAGTTTCAAATAAATTTTTTGATGTGAAATATTTTTATAAAAGATGAATAAAATTCCGTTTAGTTTTAAATGAACTGTCGACCATTTTCATGTGCATGACGACATACGAAACCCTCCAAGATAACAAAGTAAACTGAAATTAACCTTGAAGAACTGGCTGAACTCAAGACGGGTAACCTTTTCAACGTTATTTGTGACTCTTCGAATTATGTAAATAAAAATGTATGATAAATTGTGTGTTTTTCTTGTTGCATTTAAAAGAAACTCACTCTGTAGAAAAAGTTATGTTTAGAACAAAAATTAATTAGTTTTGTTCTATTGAAATGTTACAATAGAAATTTAAAACCAATATTTACAATTCGTAATATACACGAAAATTGCATTACATTATGTTTATTTTTTATTTCAATGTAGCTTTTTAAAATTGCTAGTCATGTTGAATGTTGATGTTTTAGATGATTTGTACATTTAATAAAAATATACAGAAATCCATTACATCTTTCCTCAAATAATAAACGACATACGAGGTTCAAACTGAAATATTTGAAGTAAACTTTCTAAGTTAAACTTTCTAAATCTTAGGAGTGTTCAACGTATTTACCTCCAAAATCAATGCACTTTTGTAGGCGAATTGTCCAATGATTAAATGCCTGACGCCATCTATTTCTTGGAATAGATGAAAAATACGCACATCAATCTCATAGTCAGAATGAAAACGACGGCCACGTTTTTAGATTAAAAAATAACTAAAAGTTGTAGAAATATCAGAGAATAGAATGATGTTCTATCACTTTGATGCATTTTGTTTTTATTGCTGTTGTACAACATGTTTGACTGAAACTCTTGCTTAATGAGAAGGAGCAAAGTCATGGTGAAACACGAGTCTCCTGACATCCACTTCTTGAAGAATTTCTGTAAGGCAATTAGTAGTGTTCCATTTCACACTGTATCTGTAACTGTCTTCTTCCTCTCTAGCATTATGACTTCGACCAACCCTGCACTTCTGAAGAACACGGTATACATTACTTTTCCCATTCCTCGTTGTCTTTTCAACGTACTTTTTTTAATCATCTTTAAAAACCCTTTTTTAATTTCATTGATGTGGTGGAACGTCTAAAACTTGTGTCGTCTCATTACCAGTTACGATTTTAGAAATAATTTTGTGCCCACTATCTTAAAGTAATTTTAGTGTTTCTTTGATGACTCTAAAACGCTCCGCTCTTCTTATGTTCCGTTAAACTATGTTTGACCCAACGGTAATATAATTTTTTATACGCAGTTCATCATAAATTATGCAGAGCAGCGGATCTAATGTTCCTTATGTATCATTTGGTAGGCTCGAAAATTACCATCAACTAACATGTTTCGTACAGTCCATACATTTTCTGGGACTACAGCTGACAAAGGTCATCCTGTGCGCTCTTCATACAGGAGCGAAATTCGACCTATTCTGTATCTTTCGTTAGCTACCTGAATCCAGTGGCACGAGATGGAACTTCAATTCCATAAGCTAATTGTAAATGTTGAAGACATTTTTCATTATTTAGCCTGCCTTAAAATCATAGAAAATCATAGCTCGATTATACTCTCGCATCAACTCCATTTTCTCATCTTTCATAATTTATCACACGATAGCTAAATTGCAATTGTTGCCACAAATTATCGTCTGCGGACATAACACTTCAAATTTAAATATCTAACCAAAATTTGGTACTTCTCTATTATCCTGTTGACCACTTTTCATTACAAAAAACTATCGCCAAACTGTAAGATTAAACGCCAAAAATGCAGTCCCATTTACTTGATGTCAGAAGCATTATACTTGTTTGTTATGTTATCAAGTGGTGTTTAACCCTTTCAGGGGCAAGCAATAGTGTTCCTATAACGTCGAATTCACACCGATATTTACGAAAGAATTTAGTTCAAAATAAGAAAAAGCAATTTTTCATCTTTATCCGTCAAAGTTAAAAAAGTAAAATTTAATTAAAAGTTTCCGGTTCGAATTGGATTAAAATTAGGTGGTATATAATATATACCATCGCCCCTCAAAGGGTTAATTCGTCATTTGCGGGTATTTTTCATTACCGTAATTTCGCGCGTGTACGCCGCACCCCAGTTAAGTCTTTTTCAAACCGGAAATTTTATTGAAAATAAGAAGTCAAATAAGTGCTAAGCAGAAGTAAGTCACATTTTATTTAAAATAAATTCTGGTAGGAAATCGAATATTCTGAGGTGCGGCGCATACGCGCGAAATTACGGTATGTTTTACTGATTTATTCGTTATTTCATTAATTAAAATAACAATTGTGTCCTTAAATTCTTATATTTTATTTATTTATTTATTTTGATATTCCAATAGAAACGTTCTTCCGTTTATTTGGCGTTAAAGTTTGGCGATAGTTTTTTGTTATGAAAAGTGGTCGACGGGATAATAGGGAAGCACCCAAAAATTTTTTTGGCGCTGACCCTGTCTTAAACATTTTAGTGTCACACTCGTAGGAATGGGTAGTATTTTGGGTAGCACACCTTATTTAGTTGAAAAAGGTTACAAACACACTGTATATTAAAATAACATGTATTTTTTAACTTTTAAGTAGACGGATGGTTTGTAGTATCATAAAGTCATGGGCAGCGCACTTTAGGCACCATTGGCTTTTAGAGCCTAAATAACAACTTTTAATGCTAAAAAATAATTTTGTCCAAAAGACTAGCAATAATATAAAAGTGGCAGATATTACATTTACCAAAAATTTTAATTAAAAAATATAGAATAAATTACACAAGTACACTGGAACAGTGTATTCCGTACACCAGCAGTGAACTAATATAAATAATGCGAAAAGGAAGAAAATATTGCGAACTTCATCTTTAACCATTTGTTGAACATTGAGAAGTCTTTGGGACGAGGGTAAATAAAGCACATATGTTAATCACGTAATTATTTTAGAACTGTTTTTTTTTTTTTACTGAGTAGCACTCTCAGTAAGCCGTACCTATATTCAAAGGTTAATTAGAAAATTAAAAATTTCAAAGTATGTCTCTCAAGCACAATTACTTATTCAACCATTATTTACTTTTTGATAGTAAAGCATAAACCATCTTTATACGTAATAAGTTTATAATACCTACACAAAACATGATTAATTAACTCTTCCTTTGAAATTCATAGCACCGGAATGTATCAGATTTTGCAATGATTAATTAAGCGCTGTACATAAAAAAGAGTTTCAGATATTTCCTTTTTAATTTTCACAAATGCCTTTGAAGGAGTAAAAGAAATTCTCATTCATTTTCTTATCGATTGACTTCTGGTAAATGTGTTCAGATATTTATCGGACATTTTAACTTCAGCATTTTTTCATTTAAGAATTATAACATTCCATATTCATTGGTAAATAATACCGAAGAGGGAAATATATTCTAAATTAAAGAATTTATTATTGCTAACGGAAGTGAATTTCAATTGCCTGTTTTTAACATCCGTGAAAGACACTTTGTAATTGTGTGGAATTGCAATTAGGCTATATTTTATTGAAGTATAAATTAGCAAGTATTATGTTTTGTTTTATTAAAGAAGCATAAGACTTTTGACAGGAACAAGCATAATAAACCATTATGTATTGTATAATAAATACGTGCCGACCTACCACTTTTTTATAATTAAAATACGTGCTGAACAAGTCATATTTTTAATTCATGTGCTCCGCTTCTTTATGCAAGTCATTAAAAATTTCCTTCCTTTCATTTATTAAATAAAATTTCTGGTTCAAAGTAGTACGTTTCGGGAGGTTGGCAATTATGATTATAAATAATAGAATCGTGTAATATAGAAGTACACCATAAAAAACTAAAGTAATAAACAAATATCTGTGTAACATAAATTTAACAAATTGTCTTTCTTATATACATAGTTGAAAATTTTACTTTCAATCTTCGGTAGCAGACGGCTTCAAGGGCAAATGACGCTTCGACGGTAACTGAAAATTTCATGCATACTTTAATTCTCGCCCAATTAAAACCTATGTAGCCTTACGCTATAGAAGTTGGATTTTAAACTTAAGACTTTGATTTCTATTTCCCATTTTCATAACTTATATGAAATGCAGTATCTGATCATGTTTCAGTTATGTATTTAAATTAGCGTTTAAAACTCTAATGTACAAATTTGAACTATTTGATCATACATATATATAATTTATCTGATCATTTGACTTTGTCACCTGATATGTTAGCACATTGAAAATGATAATTTAAATTTTTCATTTTAAAGAAAACATAATGTTGTGTCATTAATAACATTAAATAATAAATAATGTTCGATTCTTTCTACACCTCAGCAACGAAATTATGTTTTGTAAAGAGTAATTGTAAAATATGCATATAAACAAAATTACTGTATATTTCGGAGTATGATGCCCATCTTTTTTTTTTTTTTTGCAAAGAAAACTTCATAAGATGTGTAGCTTAAAAATACAATGAAAAACATTGAATACTATAACAGGGTTCGTGTGCTTTTACTATTTAAATATTAAATAGAAAAATTCTATTTAAAAAATGTGGTAAAAGCGTACGAATTCTATATAATAACTAGTACGAACATAAAGAAAAAACTAAGAAAATGATGAAGTTAGAACTTACTACACAAACACTATTTATTAAAGTATGAATATGAACACTTTTCTCATCTTTGCTTATTGTTTAATGTTACGTTTTTATACCTGTTTTTATAATGCGCACCTGAAAATTTAAGTGAATTTTCCTGAATGAAATGTGCGCACGCCTGAATAGAATATACGATAATTAACTTTCCTTTATAAAATCATAAATAAATAATGAAAATATAAGATTTTTTACGATTGCCGACACGAATTCCGTTGGAGGAGTAAAACATTCTCATTTATTTTATCAATGATTGACTTATTTAAAAATTCGTCAGATTTGCTTTAGAAACTTTAATATCTAAATCCTTAAAAAATATATAATTGCATGTATCTAAACCATGTATTTTATTTTCTTGCTTTCAGCATACAAGAAATGAAAAAAGTTCTTTCTATTAATTTTGTCAATTCAGCTTACACTACATTTTATTGCAATTTAATTGAATGCGCATTAAAATTTATTTAAGGAACTACACAAAAGCAATTTCATAAGAGCAGACGTTATAAAACATAAATTGTATAAGTAAAAACATCATATAATAGGCAAGCGTATGAAATAACGCTAAAGTAATAAATAAAAATTCGTAATAAACCAATTTTTAATTTCTTGTGCATCGTCTTGTGCATTCATTGTGTTCGTCTGTGTTCATATCTGTGAGGTTACTTTACTTTACTTTCTTTAGTAAGGTAATTTTATAAAATTCCAGAGCTTTCCGGCACTAAAAATGGGCGGATGATTTTTAGTGGCGGAAAGCTAGAAAATTTCGCAAATTTCAAATTATCATAACTTGATAACTTTTGGTCGAAGAAGAATATAATTTTTACTGTTGTATTTCTTAGACAGACCTGCCAAGTCTCCGGCTTTTTGGATACTAGTAATTTAGTACAGAAAATGTCGTTCTATTTAATCAAATCATTTTGCGATTTAAGAGAACAAAATTTTCTCTAAAAAATTACTGGTGTGCAAAAATCCTGAGACTTGGCAACTCTGCTTAGAGCATGGACAAAACCTTTATTCCGTAGTTTTAAAAAACTAGCTACACTGATAATAATAATAAACCGTGATGGTTCCATACCGTTAAGTCATATTTCCGTAAAATTTAAACATATGTCTGATAATTTTATGCCTTCATATTGTTACCTTTAACTTTTACAGTGAAATATTTTGAAATGCGATTATCTACTTTGTAAGAAACTTCATATGGTAGTTCTACTTGTTTTCATACTCTATCTATTCTCGGGAAAATGTGTGTACTTTATTCTAAATCTTTATGAATAAACTAGGGGGCCTACCCCCTGCGAGCTACGCTCGCCAACCCCCGCTCAGACATTTTCGAGGCCTCTAAAAAAATGACAGCGTGCTTCGTTTTAAAAATATTGGTAAATCTGTAATTGGGTTGCCATGCTTTTAACGTTTTAATGGGGCATTTTTTTATTATCATGGCCTCGTACACAGCTGTTGCGACAACTGACGACTGTTTTAGGGATTGGTAAGTAAAATCAATTACACCTTGAAAACCAGCTTGTATAAAATTGTTAGGTTTAAATTGTGGCTACCTCTCGCACTTTTATAACAACGATCTGTATTCTATTCTTCCTTTGCGTTTAAGGATGAGAAAAATTCCATCTGCTTGTGAATAACATTAAGAACCACGGTATTGAAAAGTACTATGTTATAGACATTTTCAGTAACAGGTTTTAATTTTCTCTGTATTTTAGTGCACCAATATGCATATTTTCATGTTATTTTAAATATGTAAATTATTTATTTTAATTAATATGTATATACGAATTTTCTAATAATTATTTATCATACAAAATTAATTAAATATTTTATGCATGCATGCCTGCATTTATTCGGCATCAATTGATGAGATATTTAAACAAATTCGCTATCCGCGATAATTTTACACCATGTTATGTCACTTGAATATTGTCCATAAGAAAATCGGGTACTTTTCCATTATAGGATCCTTTGCTTTTAGGTTTGTCGTAATTTGAGTTTCAAAAACGAATAGATTCGTTAATATACATATATTTGTTGCCAAAAGTTATGAAAACAAACCCAATGAACTTTTGGTGATTTTCTATAATATTGGTCTTGACGCTTTTTTAAAAAGCTTGGCGCAATTCGGGCATCAGAAAGTGAGATTTGGTGCCAAATTACATAAACAGCCATGGAAACAAAATCGACGATTTTTTTTGTTTATATGCGTATTTTAATTATACGTATATTATTATTGTTTTTCCTATACAAATTACTTCTGATTATATATAAAATAGGATAAATGACATTTTACGCTAAACAAATTGTATAAATATTGAAAAAATGCTTCTGCATACGAAATGACAAAGTAAATAGGTTGACAGAAAGTATGTTGCGAAATTTCTTTTTCCGCCAAGGCTATTTTCTCTGTTTCGTCAAGGCCCCATATACTGGAAAAACACCGAACTTTTATGCTTGTTTATACATGTATTTATATGTATATATACAATTTATTTATAATTGTCTTTCAATTTACCTCTTCTTGTACATAAAAATAGATAAATGGCTTCTTTATATTAAATAAATTGTATAAACATAAATGACGTATTTACATAAATGACGTCATTTGGACGAATTTATTCAAAATATTTTCAGTTTATAAATTAAATTAAATGCTGACAGACGATTGAATCCTGACGATAGAAATATGATTTTTTTTTTTCAAATTTTCGTGAAAAACATAATTTAATCACAATCTTGTCTTCATTATCGATTGAAATAAAAGATAAATTCAATTTCAATTTGAAAATGACGAATAAAAAGAAATCAATAATCCCTATCGGGATCCTTTTTTATTTTTTTCCCTTTTTTGTCACAAAAAAACTGAGTAATTAGTTGCCATCATTACAGAAATGTCATTAAAATTAGAAAAAAATTAATATCTCGAAAACTAATTCCAATTTCAAAATTCTATTACCAGTTTTGACATCCGCGGATTTTTATGGACAATTGGTATTAATTTCACCATAAAGCGTTTAATATTTTATTAAAAATAGCCCTGAAACATAATCAGTCGTTTAATCAGTCGTTTCATAAAATCGTTTCATAAATTCGTTTCATAAAATCGTTTCACAAATTCGTTTCATTAGGATTTTATATATATAGGGTAGATATATTTGGAATGCAAACATGATGAATTTTTCGCAGAACAATTTTCAATGAATTTGCTCTTGTAATCAATGTATAAAATTTCCTTTTGAGGTTTCCAAAGTACTCGCCTGTAAAAATTCACCTGACAGATGAAGTTTCTCCGGCATAAACCATTTTTGTTATGGCATACTGATCATTTAATATATGATATGCTATTAGTCATTTTCGCTTCGGGATAGAGAGTGTCATTTAGTTTGATTTCATTTTCGTGCTTTGTTTTTCGCTTTCCACGTCCCGTTCTAGATATTCTTTCCCCTACTCTCATACACCTGTTGTCCTCGTATTAATATTCTCTTTCGTTTCATATATCTTTTATTTTCACTACTGACGGCGCCAGTGGTCCAGTACCATTGTTTTTCTGTTCTTCCCAATGTTTCATTTTTCCCATTCCTCTAAAGTGGGTGAACCAAAGGAGGCTAGTGTCCCTAAGGTAGCACACCCCTCAAAAATATAATTCATTTAATTTTTAATCACAAAATGGTGGTACTGCATTGCCAATCATGTATCTGCAGTGCACGTGGCTGAATTTAAAGAGATCACCTTGATACTTCCACATTTTATGCAGTGATTTCACTTTTGAGGAGTAGTCGTTCAAATTTCCAGCTAAGAATATATTTAAATTTACACGTGTTTAAATTCTTAGAACTTTTAGGTATAATACGTTTTCTGAAAGCTTATTTCCTTCTATTTAACCCCATTTATTTCAATTCTAATAAATGTATCAGATTAATAATTTTACGTCGTGCAAATGGCGATCATACACATGTTCCCAAGGAGGCCACCTTAGAAAATAAATGTGGAAATCAGTGTAGTAAGGGTGATTTTCAAATTTTCTACATAAATATCAGAAAAATCTTATTACCAATCATTTTTAACACCAGAGATCACTCAAAAAAAGTCAGTAACTCCAAGAAGAAAATGCCTGAACTACCGTCCACAAAAAGTGCTTCAAGGTCTTTTCGTGTCATAAGATAAGAAGATTAAGAAGAAAAACTCGAAAGCTATGAAAAGAAAGGATGATCAGAGCATAATAGTAAGAAAAACAGTTTGCCGATCATTTTTTTTTCACATTTTAAAAGTGATTTTAATACATGGACCACATTTGGAACACTATGCGCGAAATGTGGACCACAAGCTACAATTTTAAAATTTTATTATAAAAGTAATTAAATTTTATTTGACAAAAAAAGTATACCTGCTATGTGTTAGAGATAAGTGTGTAAAATTTTACAAACAAAAGTTCAGCCACACACACACACAACCAGAAAATTATGAAAAATCCTCAAAGCTTAACTGTGACCACCTTTGGGTCACCTACCTTATACTTTTACATCGCAGTTCTGGTATTAACTTTATTTTTCATCCGTATTTAGTTTTACTTCTCTCTTGGGGCCCTCGCCCCCGTTAAATAACTATTATACATCTGTTTAACGTTATAAGACTTCCATTCGTGCACAATTTCACTATTGTAGGCGAACGGGAAGTACTCTATAGTTTTGAGAGTCAGTTTGTATGAAAAAAAAAAGTTGTTTCAAGGCCTTAACTGTTTATTGCATTGAGTTAACAGCTCGGAATTATTATAAAAGAATGCCGCCGTGGACCTTATTATTTTATATTCATTTCAAAGTGATACCTTCAGCTGCCCCTGAAAAAGACGGTCCTGAACGACAAACGGCCAGGCTGTGTTGTCAGGTTATAAATCAACATAGAATTATAAATTAGTGATTTTCCGATTTTTTATTTTACATGTGCTATAAGACCTTCCTTCGTGCCAAATTGCAAGATTCTAGATCAACGAGAAGTACCCTATAGGTTTTGCGATTTAGCTTGTATGAAAGACGTTGTTTTTAATTCCGTAATTTTTTCTACTGCATTGAGTTAGCAGCTTTAAACTTCTACAAAACAATGGGACTGGGAACTTTATTATTTGATATTAATTTCAATTTGATACTTTCAGTCGTTCCTGAAAAGGGTACGGTTTTGACAGATAGACGTTCAGATGTGTCTGTCAGGCAATAAATCCACATAGAATTAAAAATTAATAATTTTCGGATTTTTTCATTTTTCTTTCTTCGTGCCAAATTGCAATATTATCCGGCAACGAGAAATACCGTATAAGTACTATTCAGCAGCTTTGTATGTGAAAAACGCATTTTTTATTGCGTTGAGTTAGAAGCTTTAAACTTTTACAAAACTATGGCAAAGTTAACTTTATTATTTGATATTAATTTCAGTTTGATACCTTGAAACCTTCCTGGAATAGGACCGGTCTTGACAGACAGACGGTATGAGACGTTTGTCATATAAGGCGCGTCTGACAGAAAAAGACAATTTAGAAATTGACATAGAATTATAAAATAAAGGTTTTGGATATTTCCTTTACCTTTTGTCTTGCCAAATTTCAAGGTTCTGGGTGAGCGAGAATAGCCCTATAGGTTTTGAGAGTGAGGTTGTATGAAAAAAAAAAGTTCCTTTAAAGGCGATAACTTGTTATTGCATTGAGTTAGAAGCTTGAAAGTATTATGAAATGATATGGTCAGGTACCGTATTATTTGATATGAATTGCAACAAGATACCTACAGCCGTTCCTGAAAAAAAACGGTCTGACAAGGAGAGTGCTAAGTTTAGTAATCACAGATTTTAATTATTTTTATATATATTGTACTCACTTTGGACATTTAATTTGAGTTCCTTGGATTAACTTAGTCAGAAAAATTATATAATACTCAAAACGTTCTACCTGGCATTTTGTCTTAAATATTGATAGAGTTATCAAAAATTTGAACATACTAGAGGCTAAAATTTTGAAGATACTAATAATAAATTCATATCACATTTCGATTCGATGCTCACCGTAGTTTACTTTTCTGATTCCAAAAATGCAAATTTTGTCAAAATCAGACAGCCAATTTTTAAATATTTTGACCAAAAACTGATCCGCTTTGAATCAAATGATCCAGATATTTCAGTGGGGGGGGGATATTGAATTTACTTCCGCTTCGGGGTCCGTCTCTCTATTTAAATTCCGAAAAACAAAAGCGTTATCAGAAGAACTGCTTCGTGCATCGATCTTTAGAGTGATTTCGTGTTTCTTACTGTTTCTTGACGGGATCGGTCAACGCCAGGCGGATCAGCTAGTACTCAAAAAGTTCTATCTGGTATTTTGCTTAAAATATTGATAGGGTTAGGATGGTTCAAAATTTGACGATATTAATGATAAATCCACATCACATTAACCCATTAACGCCCAAATTATTTTCTACGTTAAAATTTAAATTTCCGATTTCCCACTACTTTTAAATGAAGGGTATTTTTTATATTATTTTATCAAGGGATTTGTCTCGTGAAAGATAGTATACAGGGTGTCTCAAAAGGTCTTTTACAAACTTAACATGCTGGTCTGTCATATCATGATGAACAAGATTTACATAGGAACTAGTGTTCGAAAATGCAAACTGCGACCGCTAGAGGGCGATGAGCACAGGTATGGAGGGGAAGAAAAAATGGATATCGAAAGAGATATTAATATGACTTTTATTAATGAACATGGTTTAATTTACAGAAGATATTCAAAATTCCTTCTATTCGCCGCAATGCATGCTTCCCAACGTCGACGCATGGATTCACGGACCCTTTCAAAATTGGCAGGTCACAGGTGTGTCACGGACACACGCCGCCGCACAGTGGGGCATTTTGCTGATTTAGCCGGCCAAAAGTCAATTTTCCAAAACATAGTTGATGAGAAAAAAATGTAGCTAACTTTGGAGGTAAATAGTTGTGGAATCTCCGTAGAATAATAAAATTTGTCCAAGTGCAATCAAATTGGTGCCACGCAAGTTAAAACTTGCTTGTAGCAGTAGTTTGGTTATCTCTGCTGTCAACTACAATTTTGTGAGTGCTCAGTTCAGTGTGATTGTTTTTGTTCAAAATTTTTACTTACATGAAATAGTTATGGATTATGAAAGACCAGGAATATATGTTTATATCTCACACGAATATGTTTATATTTGCTTAATTAAAATATATGATAAAGCGACATGAAATGTACCGTATAATTTGGAAAATTTTATTCTTATTTTAAATATTCCATAAGGGATTAGTTAACCTTAAGGGTGAGATACGATGATATTTTTTACATGAATTGAGAGTTCAAGATATGTTGTTAATAACTTTCAAAACAATAGCCGCTAATAACCGCTAATTTAGAAGAATTTCTTTCAAACGGAAATGATGATGTTTCTGTAACTGATGATGTTTTCATTTACCCCCTTTTTAAAAATGTCTTTTACGATAGCTAAATTGCAAATGTGGCCACAAAATGTCATTTGCAGACATAAAAGAGTTCAAATGTGCATGTCTGATCAATAAATTTATATCTGAAATGAAAATTATATCAAAATAAATCCGGTTTGATCATATAAATAACCAGAATTTGGAAAATTTAGATAAGAAATTTTAATTTCTCGAGGATTACCTTGTCAACAAAGATAATTATTAAGAAAAGCAAAAGCATCCGATAAATCATGATTTAAGTGTTTTTTCTAAGAAAAAAGTTAATCTATATTTCAGGGAATATTCCAATTGCAGTACGTACGTTCAGGTTGGCCTCAGAAATTTTTCTGTGATTTGTAGTCAAAGATGAAAGAAGCAAAAGAAGCAAAACCGAAGAAGTACATAGCAAAGCAAATCTTGAAATCCTTCCTCATGCTACCGAATCACAATCGTATGTTACTGGACATAGGAATGCTTTCACAATAGTCAACGAAATGACATGGGTTCTATATCTTGCAGCTAAAAATAAACAGGTGTTATATAATTATCATGAAACAACTTATTGGTAGTTCTCGACTGTTTAAGTTTTATCAATGTTTGTTGAAGCAAAATCTCGAAAATGCATTATAAAACAGTCAGACATTCACATAAGAAAACATATCAGTCGTATAATTCGCAACAAATGGAAATAACTCTTACACAAATAAGGACTCCTACAAAGTTACAGAGAGTTCTGGAGAAGTTCAATTGAAACGTTTATTATACCACGCCATTAGACGCTTCTTGCATTATCTGAAAGAAGTTGTCGAGACAATGAATGATTCCACTCTTATCAATCCACTCTTATCTTGTATAAAACGTAAACCAAGTGAAAAAAAAAATCAAAATCATTTTTTAAGGCTTTAGCACTACTTATTCCTGTTGAACAGTTGTATGCAAGAGCTCATCAGAGTCAAACAGAATAGGATAGTGATGAAAACTATTACGATGACAATTTTGCATCATCTGATGAATAACCATAGATTTCGTTACCAAATATGTATGATAAATGAATATATATATTCATTTATCTAATATGATATTTGTAATATTTTGTTTAAATTAAGTAAAAAATATATGTGATTAATAAATACTTGATTTCAATATACTATTGATTTACTCTGTGAAAGCGTAAATGGAAAATTTCTTTTTTAGGAAAGATTAAGGGTTAACAATGCTTAAAAAGGTAGGTTTCTAAAGTTGATACAATTGTTTTAATCAACTGTAATGTAATTTAAAATTGATTTCAGAACTTTCAAACACGCTTGAAGAAAAACGTAAAATAATCTATATCTATGAATAAAAATATATATCTCCAAATTTTTTAAACAAATTAGAATATGACTTAAAATTTTTCAATTTTGAGATATTCTGTATAAAAAATTAGTTTTATATTGATGGGCAAAATACAAGTGCAATCAGAGAATTAATCACTGATATTTTACTAATAATTAAAGTTAGTGTTACATGTTACAGTGACTTTCACATACCCTGTATATACATAAAACATTTTTTTCTAAAAAAAATTGCTATAAAAGTATAAAAATATGATAAACTAATAAAATATAAACGTCCCATCATTTTTTCAGGAAGAAATATTTTTGGCCGGCTAAATCCGTCAAATGCCCCACTGTGCGCCGCTTCCACGATCCTGGCGATGAGATGCATGTCCGATGTTACAGGCGTCTCGTACACCATGGACTTCATGTGTGCCCACAGATAGAAATCCAGGCGAGTCAGGTCGGGGGATCATGGTGGAAATGCGACTGGTCCGCCTCTGCCAATCCAGCGATTAGGATATCTCCTATCGAGGTATTCTCGCACAAAGTAGCTAAAATGCGCAGGCGCACCATCATGCTGAAACCAAATATTTCGGCGTGTAGCGGCTGGAACGTCACCGATCAGATCCGGCAAGACTCTTTCTAAGAAAATTCCCGCCGCGGCATTGAGGTTGTAGGTAAGGGCCAATTAACATGTCACCGATAATACCAGCCCAAACGTTTACGCCGAGACGTTGTTGACGTGCATATGCACGTTTACACCTTGGGTTTTCATGCGCCCATATGTGCATGCTGTGCAGATTTAGCACACTGGCCTATGTAAAATAGTATTCATCCGAAAACAAAATCCACTATGGAAATTCCGGCTGTGCGCCCCGTTGTTGCAAATACCAGCATGCGAATGCAACGCGTTGGGGATAATCGTCAAAGCACGATGCCTGTAATCTTTGTAAATGGTAGGGCTGTTGCGTGTCCTCATGCAATACGCGCATAATACTAGAACGATGTATACGCAAGACACGTTCGCTTGCTCGGAGATTTGCTTGGGGGTTCCTGTCAAATACCTGTAACACGGTTTCCTCTACGACAGGCGTGCGTGTAGTGCGTTCTCGACCGATGTACTTGGAAAGCTCCTGCTTCACGCAATCTGCGGTGCAATTGTCCAAACAAAACATGACTTGGCTGACGTCTGCTGGAGAAGCGCTCTAGATAAATCCATACCGCAGCCAATTCTGCGTTACTAAACCGATTCACCCTTCTCGTGCAAAGTCCTCGCCTGAAATGAGTACACTTCCCACTCTCCCGTAATCCTACGCTCATCGCCCTCTAGCGGTCACAGTTTGCATTTTCGAACACAAGTTCCTATATAAATCTTGTTTATCATGATATGACAGACCAGCATGTTAAGTTTGTAAACGACCTTTTGAGACACCCTGTATATTTATCTTCATATTTACAGGTGTGAAAGACGCTTTCTTGCCACTAAGTCTAGTGATCTAAAAATGTGCCACTGGGCACTGTGGGTGCCACTGTGGGTTAAATTAATAATATTTAGTATGGTTTGCGACCAAGTGACTGCAAACTCGACGGACATCCAGAGGGCTGCCTACCACAATTTTAAAATTATTGTTCTATCGCGAATCTTCCCAGTTCGACTCAAGATTTTTTATTTCGAAAGATAGCCAAATGTTAAACTCTAATTATTCCCAATAATTTCATTATTAGATTTACATATTTCCCAAGTTTCATAGTACCTAATTGAAAGTTTTCCACAATTTTTTTTGGTTGTTAATTGTGTTTAAGAGAATAAGTTTTAGATGTAACTTTATGTAGTCTCATGTGGATAAATTTCTTATGCGAGATAATGCAGATTGAATAAAATTGAATATTCAATAATTTCTAACTGAAAGGCTTGTATGTAATAAAAAATATGTATAAATGAAAAACACTGTAAATAGTCTTCCAATAAATACGAATTCTCAAGTATAAACTAATAAAAAACACAATTTTTTTTATACTTTTTTTTGTGTCTAAAATTCTATTATACATTTTTGGTTTACACACATACGTTTAAAAAAAATGAATGCAAAGTTTTTTTTTCGGATATTTATTTTTTTTTATGGTTACTTCGCATCCCCCCCCCCCAAAAAAAAATAAAAATATAATAAAATAAAAATAAATAATAAAAATAAAATCGGGAATGGGGTTAAATGATATTTATTTTTTTTTATTGTTACATTTCCACAATAAATAAATAAATAAATAAAAAGGTAAATGTATAAATGATTATGTTAAATTATTATCTACTATAAGTGGATTATAAACGCTGATGAAAATTTCAGCTTAAAGGTACACAGACAGAAGAATCTATCCGGATTAATGCACAATTATGATTTAAATTCTTTCATGTAATTTAAAGTTACTTATTGAATAAATAACAATTTTCAATTCTGCTTTAAGAGAGAAATATCCCCGAGTAAATTTTAAAGTTAATTGTGGAAATGAAATTCCGTTCGCATATGCAAATTCAATTTTCTTCTTAGGAAGTTCAAAATATTTCAGTAACCTTTCATTATTTAAATGAAAATATATATTGACATCAAAACTATTTTCTCATTGAAACTGCACATTTTTCAGAAGTAAATTAACGTAAGATATTTATTATGTGACAGTTATTGTTGAAAGCAATAATTGAATATTGCTATTTCAAAATCTTGTTTCCGTAAATCTTAAACTAACTTAAATTCAATGAGATAAAAATTAACATCCAGATATTTAAGGTTTTAAAGAGAGTGGTATATGTTTTACTTTACAAAAATGTATATATTTTTTCATTTCCTTTTATTTAACCTATTTCAATCCGAAACGTGCATTTCAAGAATTAACTTTTTATTCATAAATTCTGAATTCATGCCAGAAATTCTGAATAATAATTTTTTCTTTATTTAATGACAAACATTTCGGGGTTACATGAAGTAAAAATTCATCTTTCGGAATTTCTGAATAAAAATAAATTTCTGAAATGGACGCATGTAGGCGCCAAACCACCGCCTCCAGGATACTAGGCCAACGGGCTGATTAAAAAAAAAAATGGCTGTCGTAAGGCGGATTTATTTCAGTATTTGCACAGTCCTTTCAATATAAATACGAGTACGAGTATTTTATAAAACTATTCTTAGTACTTTTTTTTAAGATTAAGTACATAGAAGAATACTTAAAAAAATTCTGGTATTAAAATTCAATGAACCGTACAAACGTTGAAAAATTCGCCTACGACAGCCACCATTTTTTGTTCATCGCATAGGTCTTTTATTTAGGTGGCGGAGGCGAATAATTGAAATTAATTTGCAATTTATTTATTTAATTTGTGTGGCTCCGTTGAATTCACCATAACCCTACTCTTGAAAAATAAAGTTTCCAAAAGTTTATAAAAAAAAAAAAAAAAAAAAAAAAAAAGATTTAATCTTTGAACGGTATTTCGAAAGCGTTTTAATCTTAACTAAATGAAACAAAAAGAATAAATTCAGTTTTTATTCAATATTAGATAACTGCAGCCAAGAAAAGAGGCACATTGCTTCTGTAGAAAACCAAATTAACAAAAACTCCGCAAAAATTTGCTTTATTTACGTACGTGCACTAATTATGATTCACATTCTTTTACATAACGTAGTTACTTGATCATTTAGTGAATATATTCTTATTTTGGTTATAAGGGTGAAATATGCTGGAGTAATATTTTAAATTAATTGTAGAGATGAAATTTCGTTCGAATATGCAAATTCAATTTTCTTAGAAAGTCGAAAACATTCCAGTATTCTTAATTTATTTATGTGGAAATATATCTTGATAGCAAAACTTTATAAAACTGAAATGGAATTTTTTTTTATTTAATGTGTGACGATTATTACATAATGACTAATTACAAAGCTCTATTTCAAAGTCTAATTCTTGGAAATCTTGAACAAGTTTAGATTTAATAGAAAAAAAAGTTAACATTTTTATGTTTAATATTTTAAATATAATGGTGTTTGTTTTACTGAACCGATTTTTTAAATTAATTAATTTTTTAGATTTACAAGCTCGATATTTTTTTAACATATAAAATACAGCGAGAAAAGAAAATGGAAAGAAATCAATTCATGCTGAAATAGAATTTTCTTGTTCTGTAAGTGCCCGGGAAAAAGAAGAAAAAAAAGAAAAAAACTTACGGATTTTATTTCTGCTATACTCGATTTATTTACTTCTTTGAGTTATGTCTAAATTTCCAGATAATTTTCAACAGGACTGAAACTGCGCTTAAATTTAATAACACTTACGAATGATGTGAATTAATTTTCACTCTGCTAAACAACGCATAACCAACAGAGCGAAAAATGTGCCTAGACCGGGGATAGAACCCAGAAAACCTGGTGTAGCGCACCAAGTGATTTACCATTTAAGTCATGTGGACGACATCCAGTCTGTCATTTTTCTCTTATACGATGGCAATGCTACAACTTCGCACCGCAAGATGGAATGTCATATATGAGCACACTACCCCATGGTGTACATGAGACGAATAAATTCCCAGCAACTTTTTTCACTCTGTTGGTTATGCGTTGTTTAGTAAAGTGAAAATTAACTCACATCCCTTGTCTGTGTTATTAAATTTATGCACAGTTTCTGTCCTGCTGAAAATTTAATTGGAAATTTACATATTATACGTTGCTGGAAATTTATTCGTCTCAAGTACGCCACTGGGTAGTGTGCTCATGTATGACACTCCATCTTGCGCTGTGAAGTTGCAGCCTTGCCAGCGTATAAGTGAAAAATGCCAGACTTGATGCTATCCAGATGGCTTAAATGGTAAAGCACTTGGTGCGCTATACCAGGTTATCTGAGTTCGGTCGCCAGTCTGGACACATTTGTCACTCTGTTGGTTATGCGTTGCTTAACTAAGTGAAAATTAATTCACATTTTTTTTCAGTGTTATTGAGTTATTAAAAAAATATGTGAGTGAAATAATTAGTTTTAACAATTTTATTTGTCATCAACGTCGCATTTTTAAATAAAAGCTTTAAAATATTTTTTTTTTTAATTTGTCTAAAAATTGTTATTCCTATGTAAGTTAAATATTTGCTTTGCCTATCTCTTCCGTTTTATAAATTGACTCTATTTTTTTTAAAACTGAAATGGTGTCTTGTAATAGTATTCATTGTGTAACTTGAATTTTAATTCATTCACGAAAGAAAGTATACTCTTTTGAAAAAATAAAAATGTTGGGGATAAAATCACGTGTAAAAAATCATAATAGATGCAAATACTACGTTGGATTTATGGAAGTGACATCGGGTAGATATTTTGTAGGATTCGGGTGAGTAAGATAAAATTGAATTCATTGTAGATTTGGATCCACAAGACGATTCTGTAACTGTAGGAGGTTTCGAAGAATTTTATCCTTCTACTCTTTGTGTTGATATTTATTCCTTAAAATATTCGAAAATACAATAATTTTTTCATTCCTTTGTCCAATTTATTTC
Organism: Maratus michaelseni; assembly: GCA_963931845.1. Taxonomy (NCBI): domain Eukaryota; kingdom Metazoa; phylum Arthropoda; class Arachnida; order Araneae; family Salticidae; genus Maratus; species Maratus michaelseni. The sequence continues at coordinate 265,457,653 of OZ007587.1, read as the reverse complement.
ACAGTTATAAGCATTCCTCTAAGTCAACTGTTAACTTTTTACTTCAAAGAAATTAATGTTTTTAAAACAATAATTATAGGAAATAACTATAATAATTTTTAAATAATGTGCAAAATATAACGGAAGTGATAAATATTGTGTGTCATAATAGTAATGAAATGGTCGGCGTTAAACACCCTTTCATCCACATTAATAGTGATAGTCTTTCGGGTATGTAGACTGCCTGCACCCATAGAATCAAGCACCCGCTAATCCTATAAATCAAATTTAAGCTAAAGTCCCTTGAGTAGGTCTTGGCCACGTTTCAGCGCACACGGGCGTTCAAGGTAATGAAATTGCACTCGCAAAGGAAGCAACAGATAAACCCCATATTGACATTCATCTCCCAATTCCAGCCGCATACATAAAACGTTTACTAAAAGAAAAAATACTCACGGAATGTCAATTAATGAGGGATAAAACCCACAAAGGCCGACACACATATAATCAAATACCAAAAGTCTCAATAATGTGCCACAACCTCTCCGCACACACAACAGTATTTATTACGGAGCACGGTCCCTTTCGAATGTACTTCTACAAATTTAAACGTGTAGACACATTTATTTACGAGTGCGGGGCAAAAGTGTCGGCTCCTCATTATTGCTAACAGCAGAGTGGCATGTTAAGAAGTCTGACATCCCTCCCAAGGCATGGTTTCCTAATATTGTAAATAAGCACACCCTTAAGAAAAAGCTACTTAAAATGTATATGTTTCTGGCAGATATCTCCAATCTTACCTAGTAATCGTCGGCTGCCACTCACGATGAACGACTTCTACTCATACGTTTTATAACCAGCATATAACGCGCACCTGTAAAGTTTTATAATTTTTTTGTAACAAAAGTGCTCGTTATAGACCGGAATATATGGCGTATTTATTACGCAATAACCCAATCACATTTATGCGAGTTAGGGCATGAACAGACAGATGTCAGTCAAACAGACAAACCGAAGAGATAAGCACTTTTTAACTATCTTGGAAAGTGCTAAAAAGCATTATATTAAATATCCACCCTTCATAAAATGAAAATATTTTAATGGTAATATTTTACCATATTTATAATGAACTTGCTATTCAAGTATTAGGAAAGCTGATTACAATCACACTAATCAAAGTCCCCTTGTATTCATAATGATGCAAAATATTTGTTTTATGTCTCAAATGCCTGTAATCCACAAAATATCAGTCATTATGTCTGATGCAATCTCTAGTGATTACGATTAATAGTATACACGTTATAACGTTAGTAAATCGATTGTAATAAAAGCTCATTCATGCTGAAATGTCGGATCAAGCCAAATTCTTGTCGCAATCTACAGATTGAGTAAGTTAGAGTGGAATTTCATATAACATCAGGAATGCTTTTAAATGCTTTCATTATGAGAGAAATTTAAGCAAGAACATACTAAGATATATAACTTCTCTTCTAAATAGTTACGACTGTATTTTAGCAATATACAATTATCACTAAGCAAGTTCTCAAGTTTAGTTAAAGTTTTATTTTATTTATCATTCTCAAATATATGTTACAAAAGAAAGATCCATCATTAAATTTCTAGCTCATAAACTATTATGTAACTGATGATAATTCTTGCAGTTATTACCTTCAAAGCTGTAAACGTTATAGAGTTTGTGAATCAATTGGAATGACAGCTAATTCATACTGAAATTACTGACCATGCTAGATTCTTGACTAAAACAGCAGCTTGAGTGAGTTATTAGTGGATTTGATATAATTTCAGAAATGCTTAAACTCTCTCGTTACTAGAGAAATTTTGGCAATAGCATTATATAAAATATATATTGTCTCTTCTAAATGCTTATTCAACTCTTTTTTCAAATTATTCACATTATGTATCATTTAAATAATGCCCACATTTTATATTTATGCCTGTACTCCAGCAATGTACAATTATGAATTAATTGTATAGATAATTTTAATTCTGTATTAATTTTTATTTGTTCTATCTGTTTCATATATCTATAGTCTACAAAATATTAGTCATTAAAATTATTAATTCAAAAACCATTATTTAACTCATGATAATTCTCCAGTAATTACGATCAAAGCTATAAACGTTAAAAAGTTCGTGAAGCAATTCTAATAACAGCTAGTTTACGTTGAAATGTCGTATCATCTCAAATTACTGTCGCAATCAGCAGTTTGAGTATGTTAGAATGGGGTTTCACGTAACTTCAGATTTGCTTAAACGTTTCAGTCCCTGAGCCAAATTTATGTGAGAGTGTAATATACTACAAGTATTGAACATAACTATTATTAATAGTAAAGATAAATAAAGTCTAATTTGTTTAACTCTCTAGGATTTAGACTTTTACTTACGAGAGCGACCACTATTTACAGAAATTTTCGTTTTGATAAATTTCTCTTGAAACTGCGTAACAAGTTTATGGCAATAATGATAGTTATTATTTTCGAACAAATTGTTACAATTAGAAAAATCAGTAGTCAGCTTTGTCATCCATACGTAAGGAAAAAGAGGAATCTTGTAATATATATATATATTTGTTAAATGTATATTTACACAGTAAAACAGCGTAGACAATAGAAAATATTTAAAAAAGTATATTTCAAACCTTTGTCTTACTGCAGTTTTAAATTACGTCCGAGAATATTTTTTAATACTCTGTAAGTAATAGACGAAGAATATTTTAATATTATTCAACTTTTTAACACTAAAACACTCAGAAATTTTACACAACTTTTATAAAATGCTTGCTCTACACCAGACTTTTTACTTAGAAGAATTTAAGTTTATTGCTTTGTTTATATATAACTTATATTAAGCTGAAATTTCGGAGTCGAATCGACTCCTTTCTGTGCGTTTTAGTGTTGAATTGAATATTTACAAACTAAAAATATTATTGTTTTGGTAAAGTTTAAAAAAAAATATATTTATATATACTTTTGTTTTTTACATTAAAATTTATTTTTTCAAAACTCCTTTATTTGAAGGTAATATGGTCACTGAGTGTAATTCGGCAACGTTTCTATTTTTCGTCTTAAATCCATTTCTGTGAGATTTTACTCCACTTAAGAAAAAACGGCAATGCTAAAATTACCAACCTCATAATTTTCTGAACAGATCTTTATTCTTTAGCATTATACAAAAGTTTACACAATATACTATTAAATAAAATATGTGTTATTTTGGTACATGCGGTCCCTCTAACTTAACCCTTTATATCCTGAATTAATTTTCCAGCTACTTTATAAGATGCTCAGAATCCTCGATTATTCCCATCAGTTATTTTTTTTGTAAAGTTTTCCTTATCCAATCATAGCATTTTTGCGATTCAATTAGGTGAAAATTTCTCATTTAAAAAACCGGTGGTAACAGATTAAAAATTATTTAAAAGACGCTCGTTGCGAAGGGTGCTTAAGTGGTACTTATAAGTACCGTCAGGATAAAAAGGGTTAATAATCAAAGTATTGTTGGTACTTACATAGGTGCTAACCTCTCATTAATATTCCGTAATATGCGGGTTAATTTGACCCAGGTTTAACATGTTTCGCACCAGCATTTTTTTAAGAAATGAAATTAAATAAATTCCACGTAGAAACCTGAAATTGAATAAATAATGATTCATCCAATAATTTTTCTGGTTTGAAGCGTTGTTAAACTGGGTCAAATTAAGCCGCATATTACGGAATATTAATGAGGAGTTGGCACCTATGTACTTATAAGTACCGTCAGGATAAAAAGGGTTAAATATATCGTAGCTACCATGTCAAACTATCGAATAGGAAAAAATGCAATTTTCATTACATTTAAAAACATCTTTACGTTGCTTTACTTGTTACCACTAAAAGTAACTTTAGTGGCCGATTCTCACCACTAAAGTTTAATAGAATTCTTTTCCGGGGTTGCCAATTTGCCCTCGTTTTCTATTTACAAATTCCGAATTCACACCTGAAATTTAAAATAGAATTTTTTTGCTTTATTTAATGACAGATATGTCGCGATTAACTAAAGTAAAAAATAATTTCTCAAAATTTCCGGTATAAATTCGGCATCTCTGAATAAAAGAGAAGCCCAAACAGGAAATCCTGTTCTTATCAGAAATTTTATTAATATTCTTTCTAGGCGAAGAATTCTAATACAATTTAGTGGTAATAATCGGTCCATCTTTAAAAGTACTGAAAAAGACATTTTTCATATTCGATAGTTGGACATGGTAGCGACGATATCATAACGATTTGAAAAATCGTCAAAATGTACAAAAAACAGAGGCAAACACGTTCATTTTAAAGTGCCATTTTTACAACTTACTCTTCTTTTTCAGAATTAAAACTTATACAGACTTGACGATTATATGTTCAACTAAAAAATATAACATTTTCTGATTTTAAGAATAACGATTAATATTTATGAAATTATTTAGCAAAATTATATCTACTCTTGCTCTTTCTTCACCAGTTCTATGCCCAATCACTACCTCCGGGTCTAATAGAGTTGTTACTTAGTTAGGAATTAATAATATCTGTCCTTCAAGCAAGAGCAGTAAACAAGTTAAAAAAAAATAATTTAAAAAAATCAAAAAACCCGACTGCGTAAAAAGCTAACTAATAATATTTAAATGGAGCTTCTGACTGTAAAATAGTCTAGGAAACATCGTCTTCATTTGAAAGACCTATCCAATGATATGCCAATCAATATGGTGCTTAAAATTTTTATTTCGTCTCTACCGCCATTTTGAATTTATTAAAACCTAGCCTATAACCATTGGACGGTTAAGACGAATCGATGAAGACATCAATCATTAAAATAGATCCAGCCTATGGGATGTTTGGAGGGTATAAAGAATTCCCCATACCCACCCACCAAAGCCATTAAGTAATAAGCCCAGTCAGATACTTTTCGCAAGTTGAAAATAGCGCCATCTAGCGGTTAGGAGTGCTGCATTCGGCACCAAAAATATTTTAATAAAATTTTGCTTCTAAAATTAAAGCTTAAAATAAGGAGTTCATATTTTCTAAGAAAGTCGTTTGTAAATTCCGGTGTCAGTCAGTAATTTCACATTTTACGAACAGAATTTGTCTGTGCCGGAAAGGGTTAATTGCATAGTGATGTAAATTTCATCACTTTTTATTTAACTTTTAATAAATAAATCAACTTCTTCGCCACCACTATATTTATATAGAAATATTAATCCAGTAAATTTCCACCATTTTTTTTCCATTATAGTTTTATCTTTAATGTAAAAGATCCCAATAATTAGCAAGCTTTTAAAGGAAGTGCAAAAACAAAACATCGATAGAAATCGTATAAAATATCGATATAAATAAATTGTATCGTTTCTCTGCTACCCACTTCTGTTTTGTCCTCCTTCCGCAGCAGAGGTTTGGCGCTAGTGTGTCGCTAACAAATTTAACACAATCTGACTGGGCTTATTATTTAATGGCTTTGCCACCCACATACATACATACCCATATAAGCAAACCCTTCTTGGCAGTCGGCTGAAAAATGTGTCGCTAACAAATTTAACACAATCTGACTGGGCTTATTATTTAATGGCTTTGCCACCCACATACATACATACCCATATAAGCAAACCCTTCTTCGCAGTCGGCTGAAAAATATTCTGTTGATGCAATTTATATCTTTTTTTTTCTGGTAGAAGAGATTTAATTTATTTACTTCAGAAAACTTTCGAGCAAAATAATGAATTTCCTTGGAAAAAATGTAACAGGAAATTGAATTTTCAAATAATTATAGCTCTTGGAGAAGCAGAGATAAATGTATTATTAAAGCAGGCAAGTTCATTTACATACTTGAAATTAATTTCTTATATTTTTATATTATTATTACTATTTTCTTTCGGAAGTTAAGTAGCTTAAATTAAGGAAATTAACTCACAATTTTTTTCATATTAATCATTAACCAGTTACAGCTTAATTTTTATTATGGGATTTAAATCAAGTAGAAAACTGATTTGGTTTGTTAAAACTTTTTAATTAAGCAATAAAAGATAATTGTTTGCAGAAAATTACAGATGAAGCAAAAATATACAAATTTTGAATTTTTTTATTTTTTTAATTGTTTTTAGGAAGATATTTTGTAAATTAAGGGAAACTTTTATGCTGGAAAAAAAATTAATTAATAATAAATTCTCACACATGAAAATATTTTAGGCTGTCTAAAAAACACGATATTGATACTCGAAAGTAAACAAAAATGGTGACTCAACAAAATAACTAAATAAGTTCAGTCAAACATAAGCGCTTCAAGGATTCTAATGATATCAATACATATGTTTATAATGTGTGACAATATAAAATATTTCAAACCTTTATTTAAAAGCCTTTTAAAACATAATTTTATTTAAAACCTAAATTTTCTTTTCTTTCGGGTACTAAAAAATAAAATAGTAAGTGCAAACATGGAAAATATACTGTTATATCTTTATTATGTGATGGAATGAAGCCTTAATCTCATCATTTCATTTCAATAAAATAACTTTAAAATATTTAAAAACTTTATGTAACAATAAATAAACAATTCAACGTAGAAACATCCTGAAATCACGAACAAGATACCAAATTAATGGCACAGACATAACGATGCCGAATTTGTATATGACTTTATTATTAGTTCATTACTGTATTCATTTGTAGTTTTGATATATTTATTTTATATATGTCAGATGTTTAACTCTCAAAACAATTTTATTGCCATTGAGCAAACAGGAAGGCGAGTGTTCACAATGGATCCTGTTTGAAAGTTTATATAAAATTTATTTACGACGCAATTTAAGAAAATATATTGCAGGACCACACATTGATAGACAGAAAGGAGTTGGCTGTTCATGTGATCTAAGAAGAGGTACAATTTGCGGTCCAAAATCAGCGAATGCGAAAGCATGCATGTTTACAAACAAGGCCACTTAAGTTTTCTCTAGAAAGGCAATAAAATAAGGGTGTAACAAAACAGTCCTAGTAAGATAGTTGAGTTGTACCGAGACATTTTCATTCATGAATTCAAAAAAGTTTAAGTTAGTTGTTGTTTTTCAACAACGACGTTCCAATCGTTAAGTCAACAGAGTCTCCACAGCTAAGATAGATTGTTGGAGAACAGAGATAAATTGTCTCTTTATGCATCATGTTGCAGCTAAATTGCTCTTTAAGATGAGTTATAGCAGACTGATTGCTATTAAAGAGTTAAGAGGACACATCTTCATAAATAGAAGTAACGTTCTTATTTTGTTTAACTTTTTGCACTTAGTTCCTGATGGATGTCGCCGATTATCTATAATTCTGGAGAGATCGCCAGATGTTGTCCTATTATTTATCAGGAATCAGATCTCTGTGCATAATAAGTAACTTATTTTGTATAATTTATATGTTATGTAGTGAATGAATTTCACCGGGATTTATGTCATCTTATATTTTATATAATTTTAAAGAAAAGGAATTATACAATTTTTTACATAATTTAAATTTAATTGATATCCGGTATCAAGTACAAATAATGACCTGTAAACAAAATAATAGGATTTAATTACGCTAAATTTCAATAGAGTAATAATTCAGCTACAAAATGCTAGCACTTCTTAAACATGATTTATTTTTATTATTTTATTTTTTCTTATAAACGTGTAATTCTAAAAATATGTGAATTAACTATTTTAAATTAATTATTTAAAGTGTATTTTCTTTAGCATTTATTGTGATGATCTTTTCCCCTATTAGTTTGATTAGCATATCTAAACCGATATATTTTGAAATAGGCTCTTTATTTACTGCGAATTATGAAATCTCTTGTCATGAGAAAAGCTACTCCAAAAATTATCACAACGTAGCACTAACGCTTTTAAGCACTTATTTTAGGGAATTAAATTAATCAATTACTATTATATTTTTCGATCAATTTATTTCTAACTAGCTCTGCCCAGAGATGCTTATCCTACGAACATTTTATGGTAATTTATATTTATATCACAGTAGAGTCCCGCTATTCCGAATCCCGCTATTCCGAAAATCCGCCTATTCCGAACAGTGTTTAGGAAAAATACCAATTTTTTAACTTGAAAACAGGAAAAATTTTAAAAGACGTTCTTGAAAAAACGTACATTTATTGTTGTACAAAGAAGTTAAATAGAGACATACATAGAGTCTAAGTTTGATAAAAACGCCTGAAACCAAATTGGAATGATAGCTGGTTACTTACAGTACATGTCGGCAACATTTATACAATTCTGTAGAATCACTTTTAATCACTGCTAAATACAAAAAATAACTAATTTAAGCAAACTTAAGAAGTAAAGTCAGTGATTTTTTTCTGACGAAGAGCACTGAATCGACTTGAGGAACCCCGTCATCGCCGCATGAACATAACATCATTTTGTGTTGATGAATTGCGTTGTCCGACGTATCGTAAGGTGAGGTCTAGAGCATTTGCCGCGTTTGTGTGTGATATGAGTTCAGTTTGGGCGTTCAACTCCTCCTCGTTTTCCTCCGAGTTGATCTCAGATGATAAGTCCCACCATTGCTACGATGTCTTCAACTCCGTACTCCTGGTGGCCATTGTCGTCAACAGCAGTCTACTCCTCAACACAGCTTTCTTCTTTGTATTCACAGCCGGGGATTTTTTTGACTACTGGAAAAAGGTGACAGTCTGTCACTGGCGTAAAAGTTGTTTCAACAAATTCCAAGGTAGCCCAGATATTTTTCATGATTTTTGTATTGCGCCTTTACTGGTGTTATCCCACGCTTCCGCCACCCAGTAAATCACATCTTTTATTGTAATTTTCTTAACTTTTTGCAGAGTTGTGAGTTTATTTTCATCCTCTTCAAGTAAGGTGCGAAGCAGCATTTTTCTGTATTTTTGTTTAATGGCCTGCTATACACCCTGGTCCATAGGCTGAAAAATTGAAGTAACATTCGGTGGCAGAAAAACTACTTTGATGTCTCCGTAAAAAAGTTCCGTTTCTTCTGGGTGGGACGGAGCATTGTCTGTAATCAGCAGAGCACGATTATGCAATCCATTTTCTCTATTGAACTATTATCACTTTAGGGACAAATTGGTGCTCGAAGCATCCTTTCAACAAGTCGCGCTCCATACAAGCTTTTTTTTATTCTTATAATACGCAGGAAGGGAGTTGATGTTAATTTTTTTGAACGCTCGTGGTTTCGCCGATTTGCCTATTACCATCAGTGGAAGTTTGTTTGTTGCCGAGGCGTTGCTGCAAGATAAGGCAGTTAGACGTTGTCTGTCCATTTTAAGCCTTTCAGGGGCAAAGTACTTATGTTTCTAAAATGTTGAAAACATTGAGACACCCGGGATTTAACAACAAATTTATTTCCAAATAAGTAAAAGCTTTTTTTCACGTGTATTATAAAAGCAAAATTTGATTCCAAAATTCCGGTGTCATTGTGGCGTTTGGAAATTAAAATTAAGTGGAATATATTATATCCCACCGCCCTTCAAAATATTAAACCCTGGGGCAGATTTCTCTTCTTTCGAAGCAAACCTTTTGGTAGGCTAAGCCTTAAAATTTAGTCCAGTTTCATCCGCGTTGTAAACTTGCTGCGGTAAGTAAGTTTGGGAAGAAACAAGGTCTTTAAATTGTTTTATGTAATTTGCTGAAGCTTCGCTGTGAGTTGACAGCTTCTCTTCAGCAATCGTGAGATGTCTAATTATGCGTCTCTTCTTCCAACGATCCAAAAAACCACAGCTAGCTGAAAATGATGGGTCACCATCCGTAAGCTTGTTCAGTTGAAGCGCCTTTTCTTTTACCAAAGGACCAGAAATGGGGATTCCTTTCTGTTTTTCTTGAGTGAACCATAAAAATGCCTTATCAAGTTTTTCATATGATGCCACAGTCGTTTTTTGTCGTTTTTCATGAGTTTTTTCACTTGAATCAGAACAAAACTGTTCAATTTTAAGGCGATTTTTTCCCAGTCATTAATGGTTGATTTTACGATACCATATTCGTGTGCTAATTTAGTAGCACTTTCTCCCTTGTCCAGTCTTTTTAACACTTCAAGTCTTTCTTTTAAAGTACACGAAGAACGACCTCGTTTACTTGCCATGTTTAATGTTTAACAGTTGACGTCAAGGACTACAAACATAAATAAAAAAGACATAGTGATTTGGTAAAGTAGTAATGCAATACTCACGGAACCACAATTTTTCACAATAAATTTTCAATAAGTGCACACAGTTCATCAAACTCCGCTGGAGTAAACACTGACCGCGAGGCGGGTTGCAAAATCATAACGTTGGCGAAAACACGGAATCTATACGTCAATAATCTGTGGCAGCGTAAATGCAGAAACCCTGAAAGTAATTCTTAAAACGCGGGAGGGAGAGGGATAAGTAGGGTGGGATGATATGTCGTCAAAGGTCACTACCCTTTCTTTTCCACTTTCACTGAACTTGTTCACCACGAGCCGATCAACGCTGTATACAGCTGGCACTAGCAGATGTATCCCTACTTAACCCTTAATTGCATAGTGATGTAAATTTCCATCACTTTTTTTTTAATTTTAATAAATAAATCAACTTCTTCGCCACCACTATATTTATATAGAAATATTAATCCAATGAATTTCAAGTGAACTATGTTGCTGAACAAAATTAAAAATCTATTTTAAAATTTATGGTGTCTAATATTTAATATATGTATAAAAAAACACAATTGTAAAAGAAAAACTCATGCAAAGAAGGGTTAATTTACGCCTTAACAAGTGAATATTTTGATTATTATTAAAGAAATGCGCCTATTCCAAATTCCCGCTAAACCGAAAAGGGTTCAGTCCCAATCAGTTCGGAATAGCGAGACTCTACTGTATATGCTAACAAATTACACGCACTCTTGTTTTTCTTCAAGTTGGATAATTTTAGAATAAAATCTTAACCTAAATTGTCTTCCACCTAGACAGTTATGTTTGCATTACACAATATTGAGATAGAAAATAAGCTAAAATAGCGGCATATGTACACTGCATAAAACACAAGTATTTAGTATTCTAATGTAAATAATATTAATGAAAAAACCTCTGCTACAAACTGAATAGAAATGTGTTACATTAAACATTAAGGTGACATTATTATTTATTTGCATAAAAATGCTGTAAAAGATAAAAAAATTATATTCAAGAAAACTGCGCTTAATCAACAATAGAAAAATCTAATTGTTTAAAAACATATGGACTAAGGTAAAATAAATGTTAGTGAAAGTGTATAACTTTACCTCACTCTTTAATGGATTGGTTTCTTAATTTAATAAGACACGGGATAAGTAACACAATTAATAACGCTAACATGTGATATATTTTAATGTTCGCTGAAGCATATTGATGGACATTTTGTTAGTAAGAATGTAATCAATAATGCTCGCGGCGTACGTAAATTTGAAGCCAAATAATAATGGGTATTAAATTTTATTCTCAGTTTCCTATTAAATATTATTAATAAGAAGCTGAATATCACGAAACTAAGTATAAATAGAGTATTTACTACGCTTCAATAAAATAAATTTTATTAAATAAAACGGGATGTTTTCTGTATTTCGGTGTTTTTCTGAATCTTTTCTTTGATAACTTTAGAAGTGTGCACGAAGATTTAAATTGATTTTACATTTTAAATGTAAAATATCCTAAAAATATATTTCTAGATTAAGAAAATTTTCATTGATATGAACTTAGAAGTTATATTACTATGAATAAGAAGTTAAAACTTTTCTAATTTAAGGAATGTACATTCATAATTCTGATAAACAGTACATACACCGTAATTTTTAATGAAATTCATACTATAAATAATTAGTTTATTAGTTTATATACGGTTAAGCTATATCGTAAAGCCATTTATAATTCCTGTATTCTATACTAGCAAAACCCGCGGCTTTGCTCGCGTAATTGTTGAAAAATTCCAAGTGGTATTCGTGGGTCTATTTTCATTAGAGGAAATGTTATTGCCACGCATAATTAAAAATTACTAACTAATCCACATTTTGAGTAAACTTCATTCTTATACTGCATTAGGCGAACATAAGACTTAAATGAATGAGAAGAGCTAAAATTAATTCCAAATTAATGGTAATTTAAAGAGTATTTTAAAGTTTCTCTTTGATTTCATTTTTCATTTGAAATTTAGAAATTTTTTGAAACAGTTTTAAGCGAGTATTTACATCTTAAAAGTAAGCATCGTGTCAAATTCTAATCTTCTAGTTAAGGAAATTTCTGTAACAACTATATCACAGAAATTGCAAATTTAAAATTTTTTTCTTCCTGCACACATTAAAATTTCTAAACTTTTTAAAATTGTTCTGTGGATGAAATTATGTCTCTAACGTAGCAGCCATGTAAAATTTCAAGTTTCTATACCTAGCAATTTCAGAGAAATCATAGCTTAGAATGTTTTTAGAATTTTTCCAGCTCATTTCACTCTTTTAAATTTCGATTTTTTTTTAAAAAAACCGGTCATAGCGATCACTGAAATCTTAAACATAGCCAAGTTTCATGCTAAATGTCAACTTTTTAGACCAACACTAAAATCGCACAAATCACTAACAAACTAAAATCGCAGTTTTAGAAAGTTTTTTGCTTCTGCACCTTTTTTAAATTCGATATTTGTAAAAACTGTTCTGTGCAAGCATTTACGACTATTAAATAACAGGCATGTCAAATTTTAAGTTTCTATCCGTAAGGATTTAGAAAAAGCCGCTTATTTCCGCTTATTTTGCTCCTTTAAATTTCGAATTTTTAATAAACTGTTTATACCGAGCGTCTGTATCTTAAAAGTGGCCACTATACTAAATTTCAAGTTTCTAACCCGAATAAATCCAATTAAATCCTAATGTAGAATGTTTTTAGAACGTTTTCTGCTCATTTCAGCCTGTTAAATTTCGAATTTTTTAGAAACTGGTCTCTTCATTTGCATTTTAAGAGTAACCACCATGCCAAATACGAAGCTTCTATACCAGCTGTACCACCTAAATTGCAATTTTAGAACGTTTTATTTTTGCTCCTGCTCTTTTAAACTTTGCATTTTTAGTAAACTATTGTGGGGGATCATTTACGTGAGTAACAGCCATGCAAAATTTCCAGTTTTCAGCCATAACAGTTCTAAATAAATCGTAATTTAGAAAGTTTTTAAAACGCTTTTCGCGCTTTTTTCACTTTAAATTTCAATTTTTTTTTAAAACTGCTCTGTGCGACCAGTTTAAAAGCAACAACCATGTCAAACTTCAAGTTTCTATCTTTAACAATTCCATAGTTTTCTTAGTTTCCATAGTTCCAATTTCTATTTCAATTTAGAACATTTTTAGAACGGTTTTCCAGCATTTCAATCTTTCAATTTCGATTTTTAAAAAAATTGTTCTGTGCGATCATTTATGTCTTAAAAGCAACATCCATGTCAAATTTCAAGTTTCTATATCTCTAACAATTCCATAGAAATCGTAATTTAAAACGCTTTTAAAACGCTTTCCGCTTATTTCTCCCTTTTAATTGAAATTTTGTATTTCTTTAAAAACCATTATTAGCGAGCATTTGTATCTTAAAAGTAACCACCATGCCAAATTTGAAGTTTCTAATCCTGTAAGCTATATTTTATGTCGGTGCCACTAACCCCAAGGGGGGGGGGTAAATTCTATAGAAATTGTAATTTAGAATGTTCTTAGAACATTTTTCGCTCATTTCACCTTTTTAATTTTTTTTTAACTTGTTCTTAGAGATAATTTACATCTTGTAAGTAACTACCATGTCAAATTTGAAGTTTCTAACTCCTTCAATATCGCAAAAACCTTAATTTTAGAACGTTTTTCAGTCTTGCACCCCCTGGTGGCACCGACGTAAAATATAGCTTATGTTACAGCAGGGACTGAGACCATCAATTTGACACAATCACTTTTGAAAATGGTTCTGTACTTCAAGAGATTCAATAGAAATTGTAATTTAGACTGTTTTAGAAAGCTTTTCGCTCATTTCACCCTTTTAAATTTCCATTTTTATTTTTTTTTATTATTTTTTTTTTATATATTTTTTTTTCTTAGACGGCATTTACATCTTGTAAGTAACTACCATGCCAAATTTCAAATTTCTAGCTCCTTCAGTATCACAAAAATCGTAATTTTAGAACGATTTTTGCTCCTGCACCCCTCTGGGGGTAGTGGCACCGACATAAAATATAGCCTATTGTGGAGCGGGGATTATCACCATCAATTTGCCACCATCACTTTTGAAAAGGGTTCTGTAGTTCAAGAGATTCCATAGAAATTGTAATTCAGAATGTTTTTAGAATGCTTTTTGCTCATTTCAACCTTTTAAATTTCGATTTTTTTTTAATTTGTTCTTAGAGAGCATTTACATCTTATAAGAAACTACAATGCTAAATTTCAAATTTCTAGCTCCTTTAGTATAAAAAAATCGCAATTTTAGAACGTTTTTCGCTCCTGCAACCCCCTGGGGTTAATGGCACCGACATAAAATATAGCCTATGTTGGAGCAGAGGTTGTCACCATTAATTTGCCACCATCACTTTTGAAAAGAATACTGTAGTTCAAGAAATTCCATAGAAATTGTAATTTAAAATGTTTTTAGAACACTTTTCGCTCATTTTATCTTTTTAAATTTCGATTTTTTTTTAAGAATTTGCTCTTAGAGAGCATTTACATCTAGTAATTAACTACCATGCCGCATTTCAAGCTTCTAGCTCCTTCAATATTGCAAAAATCGTAATTTTAGAAGGATTTTCGCTCCTGCACCCTCTGGGGTGGTGGAACCGACATAAAATATAGCCTATGTTACAGCAGGGACAGTGACCATCAATTTGCATCATCACTTTTGAAAAACGTTCTGTAGTTCAAGAGATTCCATAGAAATTGTAATTTAGTATGTTTTTATAATGCTTTTCGCTCATTTCACCCTCTTAAATTTCGATTTTTTTTTTAAATTTGTTCTTAGACAGCATTTACATCTTGTAAGTAACTACCATGCCGAATTTCAAATTTTTAGTTCCTTCAGTATCGCAAAACTCGTAATTTTAGAACGTATTTCGCTTCTGCATCCCCCTGGAAGTAGTGGCACCGACATAAAATATAGCCTGTGTTGGAGCAGGGATTGTCACCATCACTTTTGAAATCGGTTCGGTAGTTTCAGAGATTACCTCCTACAAACAAACAAACAAACAAAAAAACAAACGTTACTTCTTTATAATATTAGTATAAATGGAATATGGAATGCATTCCCTATATAATATAAACTCGGTATATTTATTGTAAAAACATCTGAAATCGTTGGTATATTGTATATTAAATACCATTGCAGGGCTGCCACTGGCGACTATTTTTATATTCTACTCGCACCGCTATTTAAAAAAAAAATAATTTTGACCTACATTTCTCTTGCACATGTTGTCAAAGTGTAAGTGAAAAAATTTTGTTTTGAGAAAGTTGTGCGAGATAGAATTAAAAAATAGTCGCCAGTGGCAGCCCTGCCATTGTATAATAACTTTAGATAATAATTAGCACTAAATATGCCATATATTTACCAGAAAAGACTGTGAAGAATGAAAATGGTACAAATACCGTAAAATGTTCTGTACCTATGCTGGAACTTTATTATTATTTTTTTTTCCACAGTGCGGTAGATATGTCATATACTTTCCAACATACTGTTATTTTACGGATTTTGAACGTTTTGCAACAATTGTTTTACATACTTTTCTTATAAGTGTTATCAATAACTATAAGATCAGATTTCCAAAATGTTAATAAGTTATAAAGTAAATAAAATGTCGTAACATATGTAAAAATACAGTAAAAATGACTAATTTCTTAACACATTTTTTAAATTATTTTTATGAAATATGCGAGAAATCCAACTCTTAATTTTGTAAAATGCCCCATAAGAACCGTCTATTAAAATCGAGTTAATTGGGAAATATATGTTTAAGTTTTAGAATTTTGATCACACGGAAAATATTTAAAAAAGAAGACAAAATTAGGAAAGTGAATTTAACACATTGTTGACGATTATAGTGAATTCTCTTCTTTTGGATAAGTGTAACTCCTCTCACGGGCGTTACTTTTGCGTTTTATATATTTCATTATTCCTGAAGAATAGACACAATATTTGTGTTTTATGCAGAATAGACCCGCTTCCAATAGCAGCGCCACTCATTCCAGACAAAACAGTTACGCCCTTATTTTCTACCGATTATCAATCTGATTATCTATGTGGATTTTCAAGTTAAATAACAATATTTCAGCCTAAAATTTTATTTAATGGGTGAAAATATATAATTTCAACATAGAAGGAAGATAACATTTTATTAAATATTTTTTATTGCTGAAAATGCGTATCTTTTATTTATACAGAAATCGAAATGTTGGAAGCTGTGATATCATAATCTTCCACTTGTCTAATCGCTGAATTTCTCCAATTAGGCTTTACAAAAAATTAACTTTACGTGTGTAGTACTTTTGTTTTATTTTAATCATTTATAATATACAAGGAATGGGTGTAAGATTTCACAACCTTAAGTACTCATATTTATTAAGAACATTTAACTACACTTTTAAAATTTCGCCCAATTTTTAAATGATGAACTTGTGTTATTTTTAACCCGGGAGAAATCGCGCATCACCAGTGTATGAACGCTTTTTACTTTGTCACCACTAATTACGAATTATAATCGTCACCTTTACCAGTCGGATACAATTGTTGCATATTCTCGGATACTATCAATTGAAGATTACTTTTGGGAAAATAGTGGTGACAATTGTAAAAGCCGTACTCACACTGGGTATGTCATATCTTGTGCGCCTACTCCCGGGTTAAAGATCTTGCTGCAGTTATAGTTTTTTTGTTGCATTACTATTTCATTAGTGAAATAGGATGGAATGTATCAAATACACTGGTGTCCAGAAATTAAGGGGCAGTGACCAATTTCAGACGTTTCGTCGAATATCTTACTGAAACTCGTGAGAAAATGTCCGGAATGCCCTTGAACTTTCAGGGTGTAAAGCACATGTTTGCCTTCATAGTTTTCAGTGATGATTTTGTAGCGAGGACGATTAGGGGGGAAATAATAATTTTAATAATAAAATAATATTTTCGATCACACAAGTAACAGAAAATGTTAAAAATGGTCTGTCACTGTAGCAAATGACTATGTAGGTCCTGTTCAACATTTGTGTTCATTTGTGTAAGCATAGCACGTATATTCGTGAATATGTTAACGTTTCTGTGAAAACTTCAAAAGGTTTATATATATATATATATATAGCATGTAGAGTTTGCAGCCGAATTTAACACCGCTTTTCAAAAACTTGACAAAAAATCGTAGAAATAGTGTACTGTGATTAAAATATTAATATATTTAATATTTGAAGAGATATAAGTATTTTTATGAAATAAATTTTTGCTGCGCATGCGTGAACTACAGCAAAGATTCTTTGTCATGATTTGATAGTCAATACTATAGGGCAACTCATATAAAAAGACCAGCGAAATATCGTGAAAACTCAACAAGTTACAGCAATAATTGTGAAATTGAGAAATAAGTCCCATATAATCCTAAAACAATTCTCAGAACAAATAGTTTCAAAACTTTTGGAAAAACTCATTTGATATTTTCGCCATTTTTTAAATTGTTACATGTATACATATTCTTAAAGCTGCAATGAAAATGTTCGTGTTACTGTTTAAAATGTTGTTAAAAATGCTAATTCAACAACAGCAACAAAAAACTAAAACGTGAATATAAAACGTTTCTGGACTAAATGGAAATTTCAGTAATTACAGATTGTTATTTCATTGTTATAAAAAATACATTATACTACATTTTTAATAATATTTCATTAAAATTCCACCGAACGCCGATAATGATACATTGAATTATGAATTAATTTACGCTTTAATCGTTTAACGGCTTTATTATTTCGAATCATTAAGCAATAAATTTAAGATTTTGTGAGTGCAAATATAATATTTTTTATTTAATGGTAGGAGAAAATTAATTTTCATTAGATTGTTATTAATATGACAACAAAAATGGAGAAAAAAGCAATAAAATCACAAGAGCATTAGCTTTAATTTATATGCGTGTATATGGATTTTTTTTAACAAGTTAATTTTATATTACTTTCCAATTAATCACCAGAAATAGACTGGATAAGTAATTTTATTAATTTTATGTCAAGTTTATCTGTATAATTTTTTGTTATAGTCTAACATTTTGTTTAAATAATCATTTTAAAGAATGGTATCTGACTACTTAAATTGCTTCAGGAATTTTTTTCAATTCAAAATGATTAAAAGATTATGAAGAAAGAATCGAAGTTATTTCCTAAATAAAACTATTTCCCACAACATAAAAGTTAGGTTGATTAATTTATTGGATAAAAAATAATCTATTTTATTTCCTAATTACTGCCTAAGCAAACTCCAGCCAAATGTTTTAAAAGAATATTTTGTATAGCTTATAATTCTGCGATTAAATAAGATGAACTTTTTTTTAAAATTAGTGGTAGAAGTATACCTAAGCGGGAATCAGGTCCTGATGATTTGGGGTTTACTGGAAAAAAAGCATAATTCAAAAACCTAACTCCCTCCGCATTTTTAATATCACATTTTTCTTATAGAATAATCCTGTGTCTAGACTTCTTCTGTAGGTTTTCTAGAAACCTATCCCGCAAGCTATTACTATTGCGAATGGGGTAAAAACAGACCACGATATTTTTTTTTTTGCGGAAATATTGGTATTAAAAATAACTGGACAAGTAGGAGCGTTGATAATGGTAGTAGTCTTTATAACTGCTTAAAATCTTGTCCGTAAGCCATACGTGCGATAAGAAATAGTTTGCGCCGTTTTTAAAAACTTCAAGTACCACTATCTTTTAATAGTTATCTTCCATTTATGTATTTACTGCAATCTTTCAATTAGAATTGACCTTTGCTAATCATAAATGCCCTAAAAATGCTATGTTAATTGATGATGAGATTGAGTTTTCCTCTCTCTTTAATTAGTATACTTATGTTGCCTTTCGTATGTATTTATTATTTAAAAAATATTTAGTCTGTCCTAGTGCCTTTTATAATCCTTAATATTTTTTGTAAATATTGTTTACAATGTTTTTTGTAACTTTTAAACTTAAATCATAGTTGCCAACCTCCCGATGATTTTCATACTAGTATTTTTATATAAAAATATTTGTTTTATTTAATCGCACAATTTCTGTAATTCAATAAAGCGAACATTTTTGTAAGATTAAACTGGTATTCAAAAAATCAGGAAGTTGGTAACTATGCTGAAATGTATGGTCTCTCAAAAGAGTCTTTTTTTTCTTTAGATATGTTCGACCCTCGGTAGGTTTCGTCTGTCATTTTCTTGGATCTAATGGAAAGTTTCTTCTTTATTTCAGAAGAAACTGTCTCTTATACTTTTTAATTGTTAAACTTTTATTTCTCTTAACTATATTAAAGATTTTTATTGCTTTAATATTTTCTGTTACTTAATTCTTTACCGCATTTTAATTACCTTTTTACGTATCCATATTGCCTCGCAAGTCTCTTACCTATACACTGGAAGTAAAGTTGCTACACAACTAGGTGTTCTAATCAGCTATCTACATTGGTCCAATGTTTATATTTCAATCATAAAATTCAAAAAGTACATTTTGAAAAAAATAGTGTTTTACCCGTGTTTGGGCCTCTAATTAGTTTATTATGTTAAAAAAATATAAAATAATAAGCTGTCAAAATAAAAGTCCAAATAATTAAAAAAACTATTTGAAATAATATATCTTAAGAGTCGGCTTTTGGCTACAATTGAAATTTAAAAAAATGATGATTCATGTAAAAGAAAAAAACTTGTTTTCTTATTCAAAACATTTGTCGATTGTCCTGAAAAGAATTTGTAGAATTGTGACTCTTTATTAATAAGCATGTGATATATCCAAATCATTCATTATTATAGAAAGGTTACGGTTATTGAGAAATATTTGTCTCAGAAGCGTTTAATTTATTTAATTATACAAATCAGTAATACCAAAAAAAGTTATTTTTGGAGTAAAGCAATTATGACGACGATTTTTCGACGAAAATTTTCCTCAGCGACAAATATTTAAATTCAATAATTCGAGTTAAAAATAATTTTATTTGTTGAAGAATGAACTTTCGTCTAACACGAAGATAAATAGAAAGATCAATGGCAGTTTTTACTTATATCAAAATCATTTAATATGCAGATGCTATATGGGCAAAAATAAAAAAGCTATATATACCGAACATTTTAAATTTGATGTAAAATTTATATTTTAAAAATTGACTTTCTTTGAAATATAGTCTTAAATAATTAATTAATTTTATTATTAAGAAAGATATATTGTATTCATTACCAAATAGTTGATTATAACAGACAGATATCAAGGTGATTTACTGGCAAAAATGTTTTATTATTAAAATAAACGTTATTGAAAATCTCTCTGTTTTACTGAAAATTAAGTGTTTGTATCTGTATAAAAGATGTGGTGTATATCGTGAGATAATTTATAACATTGATGACAGTTTTAGTTTAAACCAGTATAGATTTTCTTGAAACAACTGGAACCGAAAATTAACAGTATACGAAATAATTAAAAGAGGTAGTTAATTAATATTCTGAAGAAACAAATTCGTTTAAAATGTGAACCTTGGTAGTTGGTAAAATATCCATCTTTAAAACATTTTTTGAAAGTAATAAATAAAATTCATAAAACAATATCCCTATAGTATTGACTATTACAAAGCAGATACTTTAAAAATGATTCGCTGACTGAAAATTTAAATCCTGACAACTGTGTCTATTGAAAACGTTGTCTTAATGAAAACTGAATATTTTTATCTTTTAAAAGTAATCGATGTTTAATCCCTTAATTGCTTTATAAACATAAAAATATATACATTAGAGTAAAAAGATATGGGGAAAATGACACTTTTAAAAACAGTAATATTTGCCTTATTTAATCGAAGAATACCCGTCATTAAATAAAGCGAAGATTTCTATTAAATATTTCTGGTATATAAATGCTCTGAGTAATGAAGCAAGCAAATTCTTCTTGCATCTACAGAGTTCGGGCATAACTCTTATGAGATCAACGTGAAAAAAATTATTTAAATGGAAATCAACCTTACTTGCTACCCCTATCGCTTTGTCATCCGATAACCAACGAGTAGATAAAACACATGTTTAAAATTGAACATGAACGGTTTGAAGCATGTATGCAGGATATCAATTATTACAATTAAAAGATAACTCATTAAAAATGTCCATGCAGTCAGTTGTATGATAAGTGTGACGCTCAGTATTTTAATTGTCAACAAGTCAAAATATTTAATTAAAAATCAACGTTCCATTTTTTGAAAATATTCATCAAGGAGGTTTAAATTATTCATATTAGAACAGATCAATTATCAGCTGCTACTTTAAATATATTTAAACAATTTTCAAGGCTTCGATTAAAACCTTGCCGTAATAAAAATTCAAATTTTTTATCTTTTAAAAATAATCGGAATGTAACGCGATAATAATTATTACAATGAATGACAGTTTTAATTCCTATCACAATCGATTTCTTATCAGTTGAATAACGAGAAGGAAAACAATGTCATGCATAAAGTGACACATGAATGGTTAGAGACAATTAGAAGATCAGCTATTAAAATTAAAAATACTTTTATAAATATTTCAAAGGAAGTGACAGTGAAATAGTTTAACAGTGAAATTTTGAATAATAAAAAAATGCTTTTATTCCAAATATTTAACTCAAATCAAAGACATTATTTTTCTGATCTTGAAAATATTCAAAGCTTTTTGGCTTTAAATATTTTTAAGCTCAAAATATTCAAAAGCACATTTTAAATTAGTTATACTTATTTAGAAATGTTTACGTTTCATCGAAAATTGAACTGTAATATTTGTATTTTTCTTATACTGTTATTGCTGGAAGTGTCTTTGAATGATTTTTGAACGCGAGGAAACTTTAGATAATGAAAAAACAGATAACTTCAATTTATCTGTTGTCCATTCGAGACTTCGTTGCAGCAGTAAACGAAACAATACCAATCATCACAGAATGGTCGACAATTTCGATAACATTTCCTTTTAAAATTATTTCTTTAAATAAAATGCCGACTTTGAGATACGGTTGCGGAGATCTTTGTTCAAATTTTAACTGGATAGTAACATTTACCTGTTCTATTCGCCTTTAAAATTTTCTGGGATGAGTCATTTTAATGGGGAAAATTTAAATTTATGATCGGTAAGCAAACTGTAAAAAAGACAAATGTTTCTTTATCTATGAAAGTATATAATATAAATACGAATAAAAATACAGTCGGACCCGGTTAATACGCGAACCCGCTTAATAAGCGGCTTTTTCCGGTTACTTGAACATCGTACATTAGACTAATGCAAAAATATCGCTTTTAATACGCGAACGGTTATTATGCGATCTTGCTTAATACGCAATAAAGTTTCTGTCTCTTGAGCCAAAATTTCTCGATTAATACGCGAAAAAGTTTTGGCCTCTTGAGACAAAAATTCTTGATTAATATGCGATAAAATAATAGGCTAACAGGAAAATTATTTTTAGAGTTTTAATTTTTGTTGTAACGTACACATTCAAGTCATATCTGAATCCGTATTCTTTTCAGCTATTTTTTTAGTCGGTTCTAGAAAAACACAATGAATTAAACATGAATACAGTTAAATGTTAATCTAAATATGATTAAAAAAACACTATTTCGACCATAAACATATAAGCGAAAGTTCATTTAGACGATTAGATGTGTAAATAAGCTCAGTTCTTGCAACACTATACAAATCACGTTTCATACGCGGACCCGCTTAATATGCGACTTTTTCCGAGACCCTTGAAACCTGGCTTAACCGTGTTCGACCGTATACAATAACCTCCTCCAAGTTACTCATTATACCCATAAGCGTTCTTTATCATTAGAAACCCAAGAAACCAAATATTTTTAAAATTTAAAGAAGGATTTGTAAAAACGAAGTTTCTTCAGCTTCCACTGATTTTCAGAAACGTTTCCGAGTAGTTTTTCTAGCGTGTTAATAAGTTTTCTTAACACGTTCGCTTTCGAGGACGCATACATGGCGTCGCTTGGTCACTCATTTAGCATATTATTTTTAATCCAAAATTACGAATTCATACCAGAAATTTTGAAAGAAGAATTTTTATTTTATTTAATCATGAAATGTATGCCGTTAAATGAAGAAAATATTGCTATTAGTATTTTCTGGTATGAATTTAGTATTTCTAAATAAAATAAAATTTCGTTAATTTTAACCTGGTAGTAAACATGTTAAACTGGAATATAAATTTTTAGGGTGTTATCAATTTTCATTTAAAACATTTTCAGCTGCGTAATTGAATTTATATATGCAAGAGTAACAAAATAACATATATTTTAATGTTAATGTTATAATAGCATAAACCAATATTCCTGGTTGAGGAAATTGCTTAATGCACGATCAAAATTACTTGAAAATGTTTTCAAAAATCGGTGGCAGCAAAACAAACTTTGTTTTTATAAATGCTTCTTTAAATCTCAAAAATATATTCGTTTCTGAAGTTTCTAAAAATCATGAATGTTTTTCAGATTTCTTTCAGTGAGAAAATCTAACGTTAGAATGTGTGCTTTTACATCCGATGGAAATGAGCCCTGTTGAGATATTCCCTCTCTGATTTCAACAATTCTGCTCTCAATAGGGCGCTTCACTGAAACTCCCCGAATGCGAAATCCCATGTTAACCTATGGGAAAACATAAAAGCGCGATTACTCATTACATAATATAATTATTAAAATACGAATTTCACCATCAAAAAGTAGAAGTCAGATGCCCACGTTGTGAGCTTTTAAAAATTATCTTCTTAAAAGTTAAGTATTATTGAGAAGAGGATAACGTTTCATCAAGTAGAATTTCAAAATTTATAGAATTTTTCAAAATTGTTAAAATTTGGGGACACAATTTTTAAAAACGCACAACGTCGGCATCTAACGTCTACTTTTTGATGGTGAAAACCGTATTTTAATAATTATATTAGGTTATGAGTAATCGCGCTTCAATTTTTTCCCATATGTTAACATACAATTTCGCAATCAGGGAGTTTCACTGAAGCGGTCTTCATTAATGATGTTCTCTTTTGAAATATTTGGGAATAGACGGTTTTCACTGACGTCCCGCTGCTATTTGCAACAACTGGCCATAACTGTCATTTCATATCTGACGCCCACAAAGTGCTGCGTTTGTCATTACATAGTCATTACATACTTCTTTGAGATTTGTTACATTAATTTTCCTTTTATATAAGTTTAATTTTTCTTTGTCAAAATATGTTTGATTTCCAGAACTTAATATAACGCACATCACCATGTTTGCAATTGGGAAATCTCCACAATTGCTTTTTATTTGGACGCCAGATGAGGCTATGCAACATACTGCTGAAGATGTGACGTCATGTGCAATCCATATATGGGTATTGCTGTAGTAAATATTTAGACTAACGATAATTTTGTGATAGAACTCATAATGATTAACTTGAGCGTATTTAATAGCAAATTACATTTTATATTAATTTCGTTTTGGTGCCTAATTTCTCCCTAATTCTTCTTTTAATTCTTTTAATTCGTTTAATTCCTCTTTTAATTCTTTTAATTCTTTTAATTCTTCTTTTAATAGTTTTTTCTTAGAATTATTTTGAATCACAAATATATTTATACTTCTCCAAGTATGTTTTTTTTTCTATAGATTTTTTTATACGTTTGTACTTAAAGAATAAAATGATTTGTAACTGTATGCTTAGTGTATTACATTTTATATTAGTTTTATTTTAATTGCTATTTTTTCATAATTGAGCTATTATTTAAAATTTTATTAAATCACAATTTTATGTTTTGTGTTTTCGTGTTATTCTTGTATTTTCTTGTTCTATAGTAGTACTACAGTGCGCGTTATATGTCTCTATTTCAGTAGAAAAACACCTTTATTACTATATGCTTATATTATAGACATAATGTTTTAATATAAAAATAAATTTGAAAAACAAAAATAAATAAATGCATTTAATTATACTCTTTGGAACTTTCATGTTAACAGGAGGAAATCTCGGCAATGAAACTTTTTTTCGCCAAAAGTAGCATTTATTTTCACATGAGCAAATTAGAAACAATGCTTTGATTTTGAAATAAAATGTTTCCGTTTCTGGTATTATTTCTTATTTCTTTATTTATTTTTCTACTTTAAATGAAATGTTTGAGTGGCATGTATTTTAAATGCATGTAATATATTGTAAATGAAAGTTGTGTATTTTAAAGAAAATTAATGGAAAGTGTATATTTAACCCTTCTTTGCATGAGTTTTTCTTTTACAATTGTGTTTTTTTATACATATATTAAATATTAGACACCAGAAATTTTAAGATTGATTTTTAACTTTCTTCAGCAACATAGTTCAAGGGAAATTTAATGGATTAATATTTCTATATAAATATAGTGGTGGCAAAGAAGTTGATTTAATTATTAAAAGTTAAATAAAAAGTGATGGAAATTTACATCACTATGCAATTAAGGGTTAAAATAGAATGAATTCAATTCGAATAATGCCAATGGGAACAATAATTAGTAATATATCACATTCGCCCTTCTGACATAAAAGTACCTAATGCTTTTATGAAAATTCTATTTCATTTGTTCTACGTCAATTATCATTATTTAAATAATTGTTTCAGAAAGAATTTAGTTTCATTACGCAAGGTGCATGTTCAGTCTGTTTTCTTTATTAATGATTCTTCAATAACTGTTGCTCTTTGCTTCATTTACAGAGCAGACGAGAAAATACTGTCACGTGTCCAAAGAAAGATTAACGATGTGTTATTTCGAGACATTTTAAGATTTATTTATAAGATATTTAAACATGGATGTTCCAAATTAGGCACTATTAAGATGATTCAGTGTTATTTCAAATTATAACGATCAAGAAGAATGTTTAATAGCACACTTAAATTTTTTTTTATATTTAGTTGCTAAAGGCTCAATGAGTAGAATATTGATTAAAATTACTTTGAATGACAAACATACAAACACATTTACACGCACACACACACATACATGCTCACGCACACACACACACACACACACACATATATCCTTTATATGTTTTGTTATTGTTCATGCTTATTTCCTTATGTTGCAATACATTATTAATGCAGTGTTCATTATACGTTTCTAGTTCAAGAAATAAATATTTTTTTATTTGCATGCATTTCTGGACATACAAACATGTGTTACCAAACAATAACAGAAAAAAAATTGATCATTCCAAATGTATAGTCATTAAGTATGATGCAGTTCTCCAAAGAATGCGCAAACAAGCATAGGATTTGTTTAACAAGGAAAATTGTACTGATACCGTAATTTCCGGCGTATAATCCGCAGCTCAAAGAGTCGTTTTTCGACCCAGAAATATTATTTTATAAAATGTAACTTAAAAGATCGCTGTAAATATTTAACTACAATTATTGAATAAAATTTCTGGTTCGAAAAACGACTCTTTGAGCTGCGGATTATACGCCGGAAATTACGGTATAATAGTATATAATAGTTACATTTTTCAACCGACAAGTATTGGTTTGTCCGGCAAGTTCGTGCCCGTTGGAAAAATCGATTCGTACCGTTAAATTCTGCCCGTTAATTATTAGACATTGGATATTGGAATCAATGTGTAATAATTAAATGATAGAATTTTCCGGGACAATTGATTTTCCCAAGCGCATTTCAGTTGCGTCAACAGCGTTTTTAGCGGTGCAGTACAGTTTGCAATGGAGGTAGGAATGCAAACGTTCAATAGGATGCCTGATGGGAATGACTGTGAGACATGCCACGACATTCTACATTGCATCAAAGAAAATAAGGAAATAAACAGATTCCTGTCACATTGCGGGACCAATACAGCCCTAACATTGTATTACAAATGTGATTATTCTTGCAAAAAACTTTTCGCTCTAACAAGTCGTTTGCTATTCTGCGCATTTCTGTTAAAATTGTACTATTGTTTATGATTTTTGATTTATTTAATTTTCCGGTTATTTTGGATCACCGGTATTTCGAATATAAAAATATAAATGTAAACTAAAGAACGAAGCAGCTATGATTTTAAAAACTAATTAAAAGTGATTTTCTTAAATATTCTATTTTACAAGTTTTTGACTTGATACTTTTTAATACTTTCCAACATAGTTAAAAAGTGTTTATGACTTCGGCTTGTCAGCTTGTCCCTCTGTTCGTGCTCTAGCTCTCGTAAATATACTTGGATTGCCTAAAATTTATATATGTTATTGACGTTTACTAAAGCACGATTACTAATGAAAATGGTAATCAGGTGGTGCATTTACAGTTCGTTTACAGAGACAGTCAAAAGCATTTCGTTTCATTACAGTGAACGGGAAAAATGGTTTCAAGTGCAGTTTAATCATATTACACGATTTCAAACATGATGAAATTCATGTGAATTTAAAAAGTACTCTAAAACATGCATAGAACGTGGTGTGTATAAAGGATAATAATCCTATACAGGGCTACACAAAAGAATTCGTAAGCATTATTGAGTATGAGCGTGAGTTGATTAACCGTGGTTTTTAATTGAGTAAGGTATTTCCAAGCTAGATAATGTTTAGTATAATAAGAGATGGTTGAAGCATATAAACAAAATCATAAATCCACGCAAGGAACTGGATACATAGAAGCTGAATGATAGTTTTTGAAAGTATTTTATCAGTTGTTTTAAGAGTGTTTTAACCTGAATTACATTTTAGCTTAATATGTGGCATCTTCCAAAATCTGTAGGTAATATACAGGGCTGTACAAAAAAAATCAAGTATGTTTCCGTCTATTGGTATAAATTGCTGAGAGTTTGCAACCAATTATGAGTTTTCTTACTAAACGAAATTTTAGAATAATATATAGAATCTATATATATATCTATAGATTACATGCAGGGCTGCACAAAAGATTTTGACTACTTTCCAGCTTTTGACGGTAAATTCTGTAATCTGGTTTTCAAGCGTGTTATTTGTTTTATAAGATGGCTACTTAGGTATCTTATTTGCCTTATGAAACAGCGAAGTTTTGTTAAAGTATTCTGGAAGTGTTGGAAAATGTTTCATAATGTATGCTTAATACATGATTTTTCTTTCTTTTTGTAACTGCTCCGGATAACAATCGTTAGTAAAATAAATTCTTTAAACATAAATGGCGTTTCACTATCCAAGGTCTATGTTCTTCTTTGTGTTCTCTTTAATTAATAAAACTCGAACGACTCCGTTCTTTGTTTCAATTAAAAAACAGAGAGGAAAATATAGTCATCTGTCAAAAAAAAGAAAGATTAACGAATGTTCTCATTGGGAACATTTCGATAATAATTTATCAAATAAGAATAAAATGGATATTCATGAAAGTTTCAAAACAGACAATAACCAAGATGATTCATTTATTTGCGTTATAAGGATTGAGAAGAAAATGTTTAATAGCATATTATATTACTCGTTTTACATGTACAGTAGAGTCTCGATAATTCGAGGTGGACGGGACCGGGCTTACCTCGAACAATCGAAAACTCGAATTATCGAAATCGTAAAATTTAATTAATAAATAAATGAAGATAAAGCAATGTTTAAATTTCAGTGTATATTTAAATGAAAAATGTACTTACAAATTATTACCACTACGATATGCTTACCGGTTTTAGCTTGGTTTTTGGTCTGTTGGGTTATTAAATGGCGGTATAATTCAGCCTGTAGTATAGGAACTCTATATATCTGTAGGTGGCTTCGGGGTGCGCAGTTGGCATATGACACGTCGAACAACAATAAAAACCAGATACTTGAATTTTGTGGTGCGAAATAACTTTTTCACGTGTTGCGTGTATGTTGATCATTATTTGGAAGCTAAACTGATTTTTTTCACTAACTCGGATTTATGGGAAACTCGAACAATCGAGACTCGAATTATCGAGACTCTACTGTAATTAATTTTTACAACTAATTTCTTAATGTTTAAACTATTATTTAACCCATACAGTGCATAGTGTAGCCAATTGGCAACACTTTCTATTTAATTTTTAATAAATAAATTAAGTTCCCTGCAACCAGTGTGACCGTTTTTTTAAGCTAAATGCAGGCTAGATTTGGACTGACAACAAGCTAAAAATTAATTGGATGATCCCGCCATCTATTGACGGTTAATATAGTTAAAAAGGGAAAAATCCTATTTTTAGGTGCGTTCATAATTATATAAATACGTAGCACATATTGGCGTCGCTTGGTTCGTACGTCTGTCTGTCCGTCCGTTCGTCTGTCTGTCCGTCCGTCCGCATATAACAACGCAAAAATTACCCAACCGAATGGTTTGAAATTTAAGATATATTATCTTTGCAGAATTTTGTCGAGACATTTCAAATTTTATAAAAATTGAATCAAAATTGTAGGAGATATTAATAAAAATATTTATTAAGAAATTTGAATTTTTTTTTTTAAATCGGTGCTTTTTTGTTATAGGAGCTTCCGAAGTTTAATCGTCAAGCGACCGAGATACTTATTTTATGACAGAAATTAATCTGCAGACGATATAATTCATTTCACAGAATTAAAAATCATCAAGATCTGAATATTTATATAACTAGCTAATAGTACGAACGCACCTCATTTGTCACGTTTGACGTACAATTTCCAACTTATTGGATATGAAATCAATATATGATCTTCAAGTTCACTTTAACACGGCCCCAATCAAAAATGGTTTGAGTAGTATTTGTTGTCCGTGTACAGGACTTCACAAAAGTCATCGGATCCATCGCTTTCGATGTGCGATAATTGTTAGAAGTACTACATTTTAATTGACATGAGATGCCCTGCTTTCAACATTGCGAAAATTATATAAATTGTTGATATAAATTATTATAAGTTTTTATGAAAAGATAGTGTGCTAGACATTTATTATTCATCTACAGGGAAAAGTAAAAATATAAATAGCATAACTGCAATTGTTTGATGTGCGTGTCCCCGATACTATACTATTTCTTTGATAATTGAGATTCTGATATATGCGGTTCCTATAATATTTTAAAAATGAAACAATGCATGTGTTAGATTTAATTTTGTTTTACAGGGCTGCACAAAATAAATGAAATATACTTTCGTCTACGAATTTCGAATGATAACTACTGAAAGGGCGCTTTCTATTGCGTCATTCATTTTCATGCTGAACTAAATTTTCGTATATCAAGGAATGTTTATACATTGTATGTATATACAGGGCTAGAAAAAAAAATGTTCGAAGGCGCTGACGTATAAGAAGGTAGTTGATGAGAGTACTTTTTAATCTGTTTCCCGATTTTTATGTGAACTAAATTTTAGTAAAGTATCTTGTTCGAAAAAATAAAAACAAAAAAAACATATACATGGTTGTAGTAAAATATGTGGATACATTGCTGACAATGGTTGTTATCTGCTTGAAAAGAGTTTTGTTATGCGTTTTTTAGCTAAATGAAATTTTAGTACAATATGTGGTATGGATAAAAATATATAGATAATTTAATACGGTTCTGAACTAAATAATTCGAATGTATTATCGTCTATGGGCAGTGCTTTAACTTTGGTAAAAATGCATAGAGGGGCATAAAAATGAAACGTGGTATTAAGATTCATTATAGTATGTTCCCGCTTGAAAGTGAAGTGTATTAATTATATGCATTTCAACTTTTTTCTACACAAAATAGTATGAGTAGCATTTATAATTCATTTAAACAGGGACACGCCATGGACTATATTGCATAATTGCATTACTGTCCGAAGACAGTTGTTTGATGAGTGCCTTATGAAATTGGCATGCGTTATTAAAGTTGAGCGATAACATCTTCCGTAAACATAAAAATATATGTAATATTTAATATATATATTTTTTACGGAGTGCACAAAAGAATTTCATTGCATTTTCTTTTATGATAGAGAAATGTAGGAAGGCGAGTTGCAATCGAGGTCAGGGTAGTTCCACCAATCAGAACTGACTATTTGTAGTGTGTGACCTTCCAGCATGACGTCAATTGCAGCTGCCCTATTATGCATTTTCAAGCTTAACTTATTTTTGGTATATTATGCAGTGTGTATCTAATTTCCCAGGTAGCACAAAACTATATGCCCATGTGGGTCCATATGGGCCCCATGTGGACAGATGGGCTCTAGCTGGGCCCATTTGTCCATGAGAAACCCAGGTAAATCTATGTAAATTATTTTTGTAGCATGTGGCTCAAAGCGCACTTGTCGTGTATTTATTTTATTATCAGTTGTATACTACTTTATTAATCCATTAAATTAAACATAAAAAAACACGAAAATGTTGAATTAATAGTATCTGTACAGCATTTGGTAAAACTACATAGATTTGCATGGATCGATATGGGGTACCTATATAGGTCTTAATAGAAAATCTATCAGAATCTGGGAACAACATTTTAGCGTTACACAAAGCCTTTTTTAAGTTAAATTAAAATAAAAGTTAATGATAATATAAATAATATGTAATTATTTATAGTGTAATTAAATATTATCATTATATATTTAATATTGATAATATAATATCTATGCAAATTGATTTTGTAATCTGTCGTTCAGACCGCCTCTATCATGTATTTATTTTAATATCAGATGTATACTACTTTATTAATCCTAAATGAACCATAAAAACAAGAAAATGTTGAATTAATAGTATGTATACGCAAAATTCGGTAAAACTACATAGATTTGCATGGATAGATATGGGCTACCTATATGGATCTTTATAGAAAATCTATCAGAATCTAGAAACAACTTTTTAGCGTTACACATAGCCTTTTTTGAGTTAATTTAAAATAAAAGTTAATGATAATATAAATAATATGTAATTATTTATATTGTAATTAAATATTATCATTATATATTTAATAATGATAATATAATTTATATGCAAATTGATTTTGTAATATGTCGTTCGGAGCGCATTTATCATGCATTTATTTAAAAATATCAGATGTATACTACTTTATTAATCCATTAAATGAACCATAAAAACAAGAAAATGTTGAATTAATAGTATCTGTACAGCATTCGGTAAAACTGCATAGATTTGCATGGATCGATATGGGCGATCTATATAGATTTTAATAGAAAATCTATCAGAATCTGGGAACAACTTTTTAGCGTTACACATAGCCTTTTTTAAGTTAAATTAAAATAAAAGTTCATGATAATATAACTGATATGTAATTATTTATATTGTAATTAAATATTATCATTATATATTTAATAATGATAGCATAATATCTATGCAAATTGATTTTGTAATATGTCTTTCGGAGCGCATTTATCATGCATTTATTTAAAAATATCAGATGTATACTACTTTATTAATCCATTAAATGAACCATAAAAACAAGAAAATGTTGAATTAATAGTTTCTGTACAGCATTCGGTAAAACTGCATAGATTTGCATGGATCGATATGGGCGATCTATATAGATTTTAATAGAAAATCTATCAGAATCTGGGAACAACTTTTTAGCGTTACACATAGCCTTTTTTAAGTTAAATTAAAATAAAAGTTCATGATAATATAACTAATATGTAATTATTTATATTGTAATTAAATATTATCATTATATATTTAATAATGATAGCATAATATCTATGCAAATTGATTTTGTAATATGTCTTTCGGAGCGCATTTATCATGCATTTATTTAAAAATATCAGATGTATACTACTTTATTAATCCATTAAATGAACCATAAAAACAAGAAAATGTTGAATTAATAGTATCTGTACAGCATTCGGTAAAACTGCATAGATTTGCATGGATCGATATGGGCGATCTATATAGATTTTAATAGAAAATCTATCAGAATCTGGGAACAACTTTTTAGCGTTACACATAGCCTTTTTTAAGTTAAATTAAAATAAAAGTTCATGATAATATAACTAATATGTAATTATTTATATTGTAATTAAATATTATCATTATATATTTAATAATGATAGCATAATATCTATGCAAATTGATTTTGTAATATGTCGTTCAGAGCGCATTTACCATGTATTTATTTTAATATCAGATGCATACTACTTATTAATCCATTAAATGAACCATAAAAAACAAGAAAATATTGAATTAATAGTATCTGTATAGCATTTGGTAAAACTACATAGATTTGTATGGATCGATAAGAGCTACTTACAGGGGCGGCCCGTCATATAGGGCACTTAGGGCACGGCCCCACCTATACTTCGCTATTAAATTTTCTTAAATTTAACATTATTTTTTAATAAAATATCAGCAATGTCAGATAGTTTCAACTCCAGACTTTTCCAGCCCAGTCCAAAATTTTCTCTCGCTCGCTCGCTTCCATCCCCGAAGAACGTTATCATTCTCTTCCACCGGATGTCGTAAATCACCCTTTTGACAACTGACCGCTCACTGT
The DNA here is from genome assembly GCA_963931845.1 of Maratus michaelseni. Lineage (NCBI taxonomy): Eukaryota > Metazoa > Arthropoda > Arachnida > Araneae > Salticidae > Maratus > Maratus michaelseni. The sequence continues at coordinate 265,424,074 of OZ007587.1, read as the reverse complement.
TCTAGTAGTATTCAGGAGGGCCCCAGAAAGCTGTGCCCGTCTCACGATAGAGCTCTATGGCATTTTGCACAACCGCGCATCTTTGCGTCTTCCTCGTATTTATCGCCAAACAGCGTGAAGGAACAGCTTGAATTGGACACTTTTGGGGCAAAATCTGTCTGGCCCCATATAGAAAAAGACTATGTTTGTTTCGGAAGATATCAGCGTTTAAGAATTATCGACATAATTGGCGACTTTTACTGATGGGAATCAGTCATTTTTTTTAAATTATCCGAATCTTTTTTTTTTTTTCAATACCAATAAAAAATTCTACATCTATTTATGGTGCATTTAATACTTTTTGAATAATAATAAAAATATTTTTAGTTATATTTTTGAGTTTATGTAGTTGGTATTTTTCTTCAATGATGAATGTTTTTATTTTTTAATTTAACTACACTGTTAAAAATTTGCAGCAAACTGTCCAGTCATTTGACCGTTTTTAGAGATAATATTTAAATATTAAATATTATTAGATAATTATTAAATATTATCTCGTTTTTTTTGAAGATCTCATCTCAAACTTCAATTTCTGTTTCTATATTTTCAAAATCATCAAAACTTTATAAATTTTCACAGTATGAGAAATGTCGGTATCTAGATTTTTGCAATTATATAATACGTAAAATAAACACCCGCAATAATTTTAATAAAATGCAAAGTGTATTTTTTTTTTCTTTTTTCAAAATTTAGTTGCTTTATTGTTGTGCAAATCTTGTTTTCGGTACACACAGTACTATTTGCATTATAGTAAAAAATATAGTATATATGACTCCAGTTTACTGATATCTACTACACTGTCACACTTATCATATAGGTGCCCCACCTGTGAAATAGGGCACGAGCCGCCACTGGCTACTTATATAGATCTTAATAGAAAATCTATCAGAATCTAGGAACCACTTTTTAGCGTTACACATAGCCTTTTTTAAGTTAATTTAAAATAAAAGTTAATTATAATATAAATAATATGTAATTATTTATATTGTAATTAAATATTATAATTATATATTTAATAATTTTATATAATATCTATGCAAATTGATTTTGTAATATGTCGTTCGGAGCGCATTTATCATGTATTTATTTTAATATCAGATGTGTATTCGTTAGTAATCCATTAAATTAATCGTAAAAAATAATAAAATGTTGAATTAGCCATAGCTGTACAGCATTCACAGTAAAACTATGTAGATTTGTGCGGGTCAACATAGATCTATGCAGATCTCTACCTGAATCTGGGAAAACTGCTTTGCGATACCTTATTTGCGGTACCCGAGTGGCAACACCGACAGATTAATGGCGACTGGCTGACTGTGATTTGTTTATTCTAGCGTCAGGAAGGATCGGCGTGTTTACGTTTCAGAATCAAGGTAAGTAATCTGTAATGTATACTTCTTCAACTGTTTCTTTTATCTTTCATGCATACAATTTATGTTCGTATCTAAACGTTTTGAAAGATATCTTAATCCGTATTTAAATCTTGCCTATGCTGCATGAACTCCGTGCTATGCTGGCTACGATCCTACTACTTACATGCCTCCTATATACACATATATATGCTTCTAATGCTCATATACACATACTATAACTCGACAATATGTGTCACGAAATGTTATATGCATCATATATTATTATAGTGTCATATATGCTTCATAATTTGGCGATAAACATTGGTTGCTTGGTGATTCATCCCCTGAATCCACTAGAACACAAAAAATATCGAAATTGTTTTCCTGCTTCGCTATTTTATCATTGCTTCCCCCCCCGCCCCCCCCCTCACTCAATTATATAGACATTTGAAACATTTGGCAATCCGCATTTTCTGAACATGCCTGGAAACTTATCTTTTTAAATTATGTATTAGGTAACTAATATTTTGTACTTTCTTCTAAAAAACCCCCATTTTTTAAAACTTTCTCTATATAAAGTCTAATAAAGAATTTCTGAAAATTAAACGTGGCTAAATTTTTACAGCTTGTTCTGACTAAGATTTTAACATTGAACATTTTTCATTTTATCAGTTCATTACAAAATGGCAGCCAATTATGCGAGAATTAAAAAAAAAAAAAGTCACTTTTCCAAAAAATAACTCATGTTACTTGAAAAAAACACCTGACATAAAGAGCTGAAAACGAAGCAGTTTATTACATATTAATGGTTTAACATAAAAAAATATGTAGATCATTCTAAAGTTCTATTATAAAAGAAAATCTGTGAAAATGAAGCGCTCATGTTTTGCCAGAATTCTGCAATTGTTAATTTCAATTATTTTAAAACTAAATAAGCACTCCTTAGGTATTTTTATTGTTCTAAATAGTGTATAAAAACAGAACAAAACAAAAAACATTGACTTTAGTAAAATTTCTGATGTAGTAAGGGTGTTTTTTTTAAGGAAACATTTCACTGTGGGTTTTTTTTTAAAGGACAGCACAATAATAATTCTAAACTATGCTTCTTTTTTTTTTCTCTCAATTAATTCATAAAAAAACCCTTTTTTTAAAATCAATGACAGGGAAAGGGTTATTTTTACTGGCAACTAGAACTTTTTGCTGGCTACCGGATTTTATCAAATTTGTAAAGCCCTGTAGCCTATGCTGCCTTCTTCGAATTTAAGTAATATACATATTACAGAGTTTCCACCAGACAGTTTCAGAAGGGTGCTGCACCCTGCCTGCCCTTTGGTTTACAAAATAGCACCCTTCTTGCACCTCAGTAAAAAAGGTGCTCTTTTTCCTTTTTGCATTAAAAAATTTGCTTTCATAGTAAAAATTGACGCAATGTTGTTTTAAAAAGAGTGCCCTGACTTTTAAATAGCAAAAGTGGCTTTAAAAAATAATAATAATACATTTAACAATTAAAAAAGTGCCTTCAAGAATCCAAATAGTGCCCTTTTCTCACCAGCAGCACCCTGCCCTTTTTTAAACCTGGGGGAAACTCTGCTAAATATTTGTTTACTATTTTCATATTATTGCTATTATTATTACATTTATATTTATTATTATTATATTCTTTTGTGGATTTCAAACTGATTTTGCACTTTTGATAATTTTAAAAATAACTGCCTTTCCCAAAAAATCAAACGTTATTTTACCAGGCTTGTGTGGGATTTTTTCCCCCCAATCTCTTACAATTGCTGATTCACTGTTATGGAAATACAATGATTATGATTTAAAGAAAGTCTAAAATAGTTAATATTTTACATTAGTGCACCAAAGGTGAAATGGGGGGGGGGGGATTATTAAGAGAGTTGAACACTAAACATTCATAAAACAAAATAACAACAAAAAAAAACTTTTGCCATGATGTTTAAAAACCAATATAAAGAAAAGCACAAATTAGAAAGAATTCAGCTTACTGCTCTTTCAAGGATATATTAAACAGTAAAAAAAAAAATTTATCTTCCTCAATTGGGAGTCGTTTAGAGCTGTAAAAGTTGTATGCAAAATTATTACTAACCTTTTGGGCATTTTTTTATGCTTGTTTTTGAATGTGACATGTTTTCAGTACAAAATATTTTCACGCACAATAAACAACAGTTATTTTTGTTTTCTCTTTTTTATGAATCCAAAGCTCATAACTTCATCCAGAAAAAAAAAATAAATAAACTGTGCCGTGCCTCTAAATTTTACAATGATTATCTGTCAAATGAAAAAAAAAAAAAAAAAAAAACAAATTTAATGGTACTGTGAAAGTGTAATATATATGTATTAGAAAACTAACATTATATATTAAAACGTAAAATTTCAGCTACAGTGATATTAAAGTAGACAAGATCAAGGCTAAGCTATCGTATTCGCCCATGGTCTGCCATCTTGTTTTTTAAATCAAAACAAACTTTTATTATTGAATATAAATAAATTAGTCAGCAAATTTAAATAATGTATTTATAATAAGTAAATAGGGACGAAAATTATTTTGGAAAAGAGAAACAAACCATGTTTTGATTTAAAAAAATTTGTGGTACTTTTCGGTTAGCCGGGCGCCAGTGAAATGTATATATATATATATATATCTATGTATACATACACACATATATGTATGTGTATATATATATGTATATATACATACATGCATATATAAATGTGTGTATGTATAGATATATGTATATATATGTATACATAGATATATAAATTTCACTGGCGCCCGGCTAACCGAAAAGTACCAAATTTTTTTTAAGCAATCCCGTTTGTTTACATTGTGTTATGATCACTCTATTGAAATAGACTGATTCATTTATCCAATTGCTTATTTTATGTGCTTTTGTCTCCTATGGCACTGACACTTCAACAATTATGTAATGTAAATTATCCCTAGTTTAAATTTTTGGGCTATGATGTCATACACTCATGCAGAGTTTTTTTTTTTTAATCAATTATAAAAAGGGAAAAAGTCACGAAATTTAGGGGATTTTTTCCTTTAATGGCAACCTTGCTATTGTGTTAAATTATTGGTTTGGTGCAGGCTTGAAAATCGCTCCAACAAAAAGTCACCAAACATCGGTGCATGAGTGTAACACATCTGTACAAATTTTTGTTACAGTAATTCGTCCAGTATGTTATACTTTATCTTCAAGTTAACTATTACTTCTTTTCCTGCAGTTATATTAGAAAATATAAGAAAACATATAATTTTATAATTCAATCTATCACAACTTTGTCTGCATATTAGTTAAATGATAATTAAAACCATGTTTAAAAAACAAGATGGCTGACAGCGAGCAAATATGATAGCTGTTCAAAGACCAAAATAAATAAAGAATAAACACTTTTTTTTTTTTTTTTTTTTTTTTTTTTTTAACACAGAATATGAAGTTTTGAAATATGTTTAATGGATATTATAAAGAGCATTTAGTTACATATTCAGGGCATGTTTTGGGAAATCCTCCCCCCCCCCCCTTACTAAGGAAAGCTTCTGGATTTTCTAGTTTTTGATGGTTTAGATGTGCAAAGTGAACTGACACACACACGTATATATATAATATATAATCATCTTTTGAAGATAATTAGTTTTAATTATGAATAACAATGCTTTTGTTAGTGTAAATATTATTTACTTAATAATTTTTATTTTAAATTACTGGTGTACCAAGTAGTGCTTTGGCCGAGTACCGAGTAATTATGTGTAAGAAAGAATATCTGATGCACACATGAAGTGAACTTAGGGATAACATTCCTGTGTGTGTGTGTGTGTGTGTGTGCATTTATATATAAGAGTTTCCCCCAGACAGTTTCAGTAGGGTGCTGCACCCTGCCTGCCCTTTGGTCTACAAAATTGCACCTTCCTGGCCCCTCAGTAAAAAAAGTACCCTTTCTCCTTTTTGCATTACAAAATTTGTTTTCAAAGTAAAAATTGACTCAATGTTGTCCTGACCTTTAAATATCGAATGTGGCTTTAAAAAATAAAATACACCTTTTAACAATTAAAAAAAGTGCCCTTAAGAAGCTGAAAAGTGCCCTCAAGAATCCAAAAGTGCCCTTAAGAATAAAAAAGTGCCCTTTTTTAAACCTGGGGGAAACATAAACATGTTTCTTGAGCATATAATCATATATTTTTTTAAACTTCAATTAGAAATTTAATTTATTGCGCACCTTTTTAAAGAAGCTTTTTGTAAATTCAAAATTTTAAGACAGTAGTAACATTATTTACAAAATATAAAAAAATAATACATAAACACTACATTTAACCAACATGAAATTAAAACCCATCATTACTCATTCTAATACCTGAAATCTGTCTATGAAAAATTGTTATTGTTTGCTGTAACAATTCATTGAATAATTCAAAATATTTCACATTTTCTAACTATACCTTATTTTACAGTTTTTTTTTCATTTTTTCATATGTACAGCATACAAATGCATTGTTTTAGCAGTGCTTGCAGCAAGTGCATTTTTTTTGAGGCAGGCCAAATTTACAATAATCAAAGAATGGCCTATCTTTTGAAAATGTAGAACAATTGGTTTTTTTGTAACATACTTTACAATATAACAAATAATTAAAATTTGTTTTATTGTATTTTCTGTTTCTACAAACTGTTTCTTTATCCAAAATCAGTCTTTTCCTCCAGATTTAAAAATGACTTATTTTTATTTGTATAGTTATAAAACTAAATTAATTTTAATCAGCATTAATTTTACATAAGGGTTTTTTCTTACTTTTTTCTATATTTTGTATATAATTTTTTTTTTTTGTACCAAGCAAATAGTTTTTGTGAATGATTGCATATGTTATACATTTATATTCAAATAACTTTTTATAGATCAATTATAAATTCTTTTGTCTTCATATATGCTTAAAAAATGCTATTTTTACAACTACTCAGTAATGGCTGGGTACTCGGCGAATAGGCAGAGTACTTGGTACGACTCTATTTTTAAATATTTAAAATTTATAAAACAGTTTTCATCTTAAACGGTTTGAAAAAACAAACAAACAGATATAGTATGGAAATGATGCAGGTTTATTTTAGACAGGTATTTTTAAAATTATTTTGGAAAATATCAGTTTCATCATCTAAAAATGAAAAATAATTCATTCAAATCAAACTTATGTAGTTTGGGAAACAGAATCTTTTAATAAACATGCACACGTGCATCAGACGTTGTGCTTAATAGCTGAAAGTCCGATGTCTAGCCACTTTCTTGACACATTTTCTGATTAGTAAATTAAACTTACATGCATGAAACTTGCAGGCATGTTTATTAAAGTTATTTGTAACTTATTATTATTATTTGTTAATTAAGTAGGGGAGACCGGTACACACTGGACCTATGGACACAGTGGACCACCCCCTAATATTTTATTTATTAAAATTTTTTTTAAGCTTCTCTTCTATCCTAATAGACAACAGCACTGCAATGATTATTTATAGCCTTCAGAAAATATGTTTAGCTCAGATTGAACTATTTTATCCTGATAGGTTGTTTTGAGCTTCTAAAAGTAAAATTTTTCATCATCATATTTTTATTTTTTTAGTAATTAAAGGTTGTAGATAAATAAAATAAAACAGCTTTTTTGCAAAGCTAAGATACTTGTTTTTATTTTACTTTAAAGTTAATATGTTCAAAAGAAAGCTATAAACAATATTAATATGATTATTTATTGAACTTCAACATGGGGTACAGTGGACCACCCACTCCTGGGGCACAGTGGTCCACAATCCACTCTGCTCCTGTAATGCAGAAAGTTCAAAATATTTAATAATTGCTTATTTTCTATAAAGAAATATTGTTTTAAAGTAGATTTAACTGTAAAATAAAGTAAACAAATAAAAAATAACAATTTATTTAACATAGTAAGAAATATTTTGTTTTGTATTTACTGCCTTTGATAAATCCTATAACTGTAGTCTAATTGTTGATGATTCTATTCAAGTAAGATTCATGAGATGTAAATTAAATGGAAATCAGTTTATTTCTCCTAAAACTGTAGATGAATCTGCTGTTGATGTCAATGATTTCATAATGTTGCTCTCAGACCCAAAATTATTTCTTGAAAATTCCAGGCTCAATCTTACTCATAAGTACTTTGGAATTTCATTTGCAAATTTTAATGTGCACTGATTTTTTTGTACTTAAGTAATAACTTCAATTAAATTGCAATTGTTCCTTTATTAATCTGTTATTATTTTCAAAATATAATTAATTTTTTGTTTTTGTTTCAAATTTTATATTACTATGTTATTTTGCGGGTGAAGGGGCAACAAAAAAGAATTAGATTAATGAAAAATAGATTTATATTGTATTTTAGATAATACCTAATAGTGGTCCACTGTACCCTGGTGGGTGGACCAGTGTACCCCACTTCCGGGGTACACTGGTCCACTTTACAAGTGTATATAATTTTTTTTTTTTTTTTGAAAAATGTATTGAAAATTATGATGGATGTAAGAAGGTTTAAGGAATATTCAAAAATATTTTCATACAGATCGGTCAGTCTGTTAAAGAGAAAAAAAAATGTTAACTGAAAAAGTGGTCCACTGTGTACCGGTCTCCCCTGCGTATTCAGTTGTGAATGATTTTTGTCTCATGACCGCAGTTTTTTTTCTCCTGGACTGTTGCATTCATAAATTTTGTTTAAAAAACATCAACTTTGATAGCATGTTCTAAAAGATTTTCTGTCTTTACTGAAAAATAGAAAATCTTTTTGATTGCATAGTTTCTAAAGTACCTGGGCCATTTTCAAAATTCGCTTACTTATGCTGTCCCAGAGGAAAAAGAAGAAAATTCAAACATAATTTATATTTAATGTTTAATTTGATCTATGCATTATATAAAGAAGACTATATTAAATATTTCTAGCATTAAAAATTAAAAAAATCAATAAGAATTGTTGATATAAATCTGTATAAATGGATTAGTGTCAAATCCATTACCAAATGTCAAGTCTTACTGCATATTTTTTTATGTATTTTAATATTAATATAATTTTTTCACCATTCTATTGATATTTTTCTTTCAACTGAGAAATAGAGATAATTTTCTTAAAATACAATGATTTACATAAATATATATTATTGTTATTAATAGAAAGAGTTCTGTATAAATTTTTATGTGGTCAAAATTTGTGGTTATAAATGTATATCATTTCAAATTAATGTAAGTATTATTGTTAAGCATCATGTTCTGAAATTTAGGCACATAAGTTACTTCAAAGTAAGTTGATTTTTGAAACTTTAAAAAAATTAAAAGGTGACTATTTTCAGCAATTTTGTATGGTAACGGACTTGACACAAATCCATTTATACTGATTTATATCTCAACAACTTTTATTGGATTTTTTAAATTTTTAATGCTAGAAATATTTAATATAGTCTTCTTTATATAATGCATAGCTCAAATTAAACATTAAATATTAATGAATTAATGTATGTTTGAATTTTCTCCTTTTTCCTTTGGGACAGCATATATAAGCGAACAGGTCTGCCAATTTCATGCATTGGCAAACCAAATTGAATCCAAAATTGTCTAACAGAAAAAAAAAATTATTTGACTCAAAAATTTGTTAAAAATAGTTATTGTTACTTAATTTTAAAGAAGGGGACATAAGGTGTATGTAATAGTGATTAAAATGTAATTTTAAATGCTATTTTCTCGACTTTTTTTTTTTTTTTTGTTTGTTTCAGCAAATTGAAAATATTCCGAGCAACTTATTTTTTGTTGAAATTTTAGAAAGTTTTATACAATGCTTGAAATTTAATTTCCCCTATTAGGGGAATCTCCCTCCCAACATTTTTAAATGGGGGGGGGGGGGTAAACTGTTTGGGATGGAGAAAAAAAATCTTTAAACCCAACTATTGTTTTGCATGGTATTTAAAATACATTAATACAGATATGACAGAATACCATTGAAAAAATTTAAATCAGCGACTCAGAATAATTACTCAAAATATTTATTATTAAAAAAGGAAGAAAGTCAAGCTTTACATATACAACGACTATTTTAAACTTTCATCAAATGTTATGGGGCCTTAATCCCCTGACTGCCGAGCAAAAGGGTAAATTTTTAATGTTATTTTCTCTGTAATTTTCTAAAGTGCTAAAAAAAGATAAAATTTTCAAACTTGATATAAAAAACTTAATTACGTGTATGAGTTTAACCCTTGAGAGTTTTAAAACTGCTTTATATTTGTGTAGCATATTCTGCAGCATAGTGAATGGATATATCAGTTCAGGACGGTGAGAAGGTTAAGAATTGGATTGTTAAATGAATTTCTGAATTTATATTTTCTTCGATTTATGGTGCTGAAGCCTCTTTCGCAAGGTACCCTTTGGTTTACCTTTTTCAGTCACAGAAAAAAAAAAAATTGCGAAATACGTCCATCAGTCATAGGGGGAAAACTTATGAATTTCGTCAATTGGTCGAGGGAAAAGAATTGTGAAATTCTACGATTGTTCATGAGAAAAAATGCAAAATTTGCCAGTCAACTGTAGAAAAAAAAAGCAAAATTTTAATCGGCAAGAGGTAAAAAATAGTGAATGTCATTTTTCTGTTACCAGACGAAAGCGAGAAATTTGTTAATCTGTTGCAGAAAAAATCGTGAAATTTGTCTGTTAGTCATGGTGAAAAAATTGTAAAATTTGTCAATTGGTCATGTTAATATTACAAATTTCGTCAGTCGATCGCAGGAAAAAATTGAGAATTTCATCAATCTGTCACAAGAAGAAACTGAAATTTGCCAATAGGTTGTACGGAAATATTGCAAAATTCATTAATCAGTCATAGGGAAAAAAATTAATAAAATTTCAGTTGTACACAACACAGGAAAAAAATTTTAGAATTTCATCGGTCTGTCACAAGAAGAAACCATGAAATTCCCTAATCAATCGTGAAAAAATCGAGAAAATTGCTACTTGGCAGCGGTAAAAAAAGTGTGAAATTTGTTGATCGGCATAGATGTTGATCCCCATAGAAAAGTCACGAAGTTCGTCAATTGGTCATATGAAAAAAATCTCAAAACTCAATTTGTTGCGAGGGGGAAAAAAATCGCAAACTTCGTTGATCAATCGTACAGGGTTCATACGCTTTTACCACAATTTTTAATAGATTTTTTTTGCCTTATTTAAATGCAGTAAAGTATTACAAATCCTGCAATTAAATGAGGCGTCTACAGTTTCTGCTATTTAAATATTAAATACAAAAATTCGATAAAAGATTGTGGTAAAAGAGTATAAACTCTGTCGTAGGAAAATATTGCAAAATTTGTCAGTCGGTCGCGGGACTAGATTGCTGTTTCATAAAGCAAAATTCTCCGGAAAATGGTGGATTTTTTCCGGTGTGGAGTCTCCCGCCCATGATATACTTTCGGGCAGGATTTGAAAATTTTGTGTGTGAATTCTCCCACCCCGCTCTGAATTTCAAGCCCTGCAATGATATGTATGATAGCATAAAACTAATCTATAATTTTTATTTTATTTTTTTTAAATTTTGTAATTTTGAAATATTTATAGATTTGTTGACTCTAAAGTTCATACGGAGATGCTTATGAAATTTTTTGCAACTTGACTTATGCATTTGTAGTTGTGCAATAAACTAAAAGTTAAATTTTTTATTGAATTTTGATTTTGTATAGTTATTAAGAAAAAAAAATATTTTACTGAAAATGCTGACATTTTCAACAATTTCAACATATTTCATCAATTTTCAAAATTTTCAGTTTACTGCACAAAACAGATCCAGAACATGTATTTAAAATGAAATTTAAATATTTTAAATTTAAAAGAATTGATAGTTTTTTTTAAATTATTTAATTTAACAGATTTAACACCAAGTAACACAGCAACTTTTAATTCGGAGTCCATTTTTAAAGATGATGCTTAACTATAATGTAAGTATCTTTTATTGTTTTTACTATATTGGAATAAGTGTTAAGAATTCAATATATACTCAATGTTTTTAAACAAGGTTGGCAAAAAAAGATTTTTTTTAACTTTTTAAAAAATAATTTTCTATTACTGTACATGCATATACAGGGTGTCCATAAAATAATGTCCCAGTTACAATGGTATATTATAAGTTTAATTTAGACAATTTACAACAAATCATGCATCAAATTGAAGGTCCTAAAATAACCTAGTTTTTCTTACAAATGTTCAATATGGTGTATGTACACTATGGATGCACCGAATATTCGGTATTCGGCCATATTACCGAATATTCAGATAAACCAAATGTCAAACTATTCGGCCTGGCCGAATATCGAAATATTCAGCCAAACCGAATACTTAAAAAACTTTTTTTTAACTATTTTTAAAAACCCACAATTTCTACTTTTAACTGTCAATAAAGATATTCAAAATAATTAGAAATAGAATCATATTTCAATGAAAGAAAATGTTTTTACATTATTTATTCACTGTTTGAAAAGTATCCCTTAAGAAAATTAACCATTAATGATGACCTTCATAGGATTAATGATGCACAAATAAATGCAATTTCCTGAATATTGCCTAGTAAATAGCCTGTTTCTTGCTTTTTCGCAAACATCGTTTCTAAACAAAATAAAAAAAGCTTACACAAGTGATCCCAGAAGCAGAAAATTCTCTAAGTGTCTGCGACGGATATTTCAGCGGCAGAAAATAATCTGCAGGTAAACTTTGTTACAATTCAGGATTGGCAGGTCTTTGACATGTCTGTTTTTGAGAGTTTAAACTGCTATGTCCAAAACAATCTTATGTCAAATAACCTCAAATGCTACATTGATATGTAAAATTTTACATTAAACAGTACAACATTATATGTAATAAAGAAGTCTTTTACTGTATATCAATAATTAATATCTTGTAAAGTATTACTGTTACATGCAATTTTTTAACTTTGTTTCTCGATATTTACCAGCAACCTATTGGTGAATTGAGCAGTTTTTTCCCTGCGACATATTGACTAATTTCAAGTTTATTTTCTGTAACCAACCGACGAATTTCGCGATTGTTTTCCTGCGATTGGTTGAAGAAATTTGTGATGTTTTCCTGCTACCAATTGACAAATTTTCCTTTTTTTTTTTTTTTTGCCAACCAATAAGCAAATTTCCGAATTTTTTCCCCGTGTCTTAAGGTGAAACGCGCATGTTTCTTTTTTTTTTTTTTTAACATGTAATTGTGGACAAATTTCACAATTGTTTTCACGACCGATCGGCAAATTTGGCTATTTACCTGCAATAGCTTGACAAAATTTACAATTTTTTCTCGCGACTGACTGACACATTTCGCAATATTTTCCTGCTATCTATAGACTATTTTTGCGATATTCTTCTGCAGCAAATGTTAGAATTTGGGTTTTTTTTTTCTGTGACTAACTGAAGAGATTCACGATTTTTTTCCGTAACAGACAGATGAATTTCTAGATAGTTTTCCCACGATCGATTGACGAAACTAGTGATATTTTCCTGCGTCTTACTGGCAAAACCCGCAGGCTTTTTTTTTTCACACGATCATAGACGAATTTTGCTATTTCCCCCCTGCGATCAACTGGTGAATTTCGCAATTTTTGCCACAACCGACTGACAAATTTTGCGATTTTTTTTCTTCACACAATTAATTAACAAATTTCGCAATATTTTCACGTGACTGTTTAACGAACTTTGCAAAATTTTTCTGTGCCTAATTGACAAATTTTCAGTTTTTTTCCACGACCTATTGGTGAAATATGCAGACAGAAATTTTTTTACAAACCTAAAACGCTATGCCGCTATTTAAAAAAAAAAAAAAAAAAAGCAGAGCTCATTTGCATCTATAAAAGAAAAGACAAGGCCTGCTTTTCGCTGATTTCTTCAACCGCTTTTCACTGATTTTCTCCTTTGAACTTTCTGGCGAGATGCACGCACAGTATATGAGCAAACGCTGTTGGTCTATTGAGCAGGGATGTTGGAGAAATTTTTTTTATGTAGCTTGCAAAGAATGAGGAGATGCGCAGAAGATCATAGCGCTTCTCCAGATGCGAAGCGAAAGTGTGGCTGCAGCACCGCGCCCACTGACGAAGTAAAAAAATCTGCAGAAAGAGGGAAAAAAATCTGTGAGTCGAAGAAAATTCCATAGAAAAAAATCTGCAGAAGAGGGGGGAAAAATTTGCGACGTACGTCGCCTGTCTCGAACTTTCTGCTACCAGGCAAGTGATAACAGACATCAAGACAGACAATTTTTGTCCAGGAAACCAGGATCACAACACACTTATTCAATCAGAAATAAAGTGCATCTCACTCCAGGTCAAATTTGAATTTCTGTTTGTTACTTTAATAATATTGAAGATCTTGTGACTATATTTTCAACATAATTACTTTGATTTCTGTGAATCCCGAGAAGTACTGGAAATTGCCACCATTCATATCTAAACAAAACTGAGCTAGATATTCCTTTATTCAGAGTGCAGCTGACAGTACTACTTATATCTGTGTCACTAGCCAAAATTCAGCCACTTCCAATAATATCATATTTGCAACAAGCAAAATTAATACGATGCAAATTTCTTTAAAATATCTTCATTGTTGTTAAAGATGTGACAGAAAATTCAGTTTCAGCTTGCAGTGACACACCCTGTGTTTTTAATTGAATGTTTTGTATTTTTGATAGAATAAGTGACTTGAGATGTTTCTTGCTCAAAAAATGTTTGCCTTGACCAACACAACTTATCTATAAACTTTATCTATGCAGAAAGTTTGTTCCAAGATGTATAAACACCCTGTATGTTTACAACCTCTGAATATGATCGTTCATTCCAGACACCTGCTCCTGGTTTATTTTTGCCAAATCAAAAGGAGTAAGGAAAGTTATTCTTGCTGGTTTGCCACCATTTTAATATATTGTATTGTTTTACTTTAGTCCCTTCCTGACAAATAAACACTATATCACTGTAAAATGTTTCATCTAATTCATTCAAAAATTTTCTTTGATTTTAAAGTATTTAAGGAATATAAGAACATTTTACAAATTTATTTTAATTCACAGAAGAAGCTATGAAGTTTAAAGCTTTATTAAAAAAAAAAAAAATTTAGACTATCCTCTTTAAGTTATAACTTAGCACACATTTAAGTTATAACAAAGCACACTTTTTTTTTCTTTTTTGGTATGTAAATGTAAAGGTTTCTTGTAAAAAGGTCTAGTTCATAAAATGTTAGTATCTGTGTTAAATATTATCTAAAATTGTTTTATAATTTAACTTTTAATACTTTTAAACTCTGAAATATCGAAAATTCAATATTTGGCTGAATAGTTATTCAGTTGACTGAATATTCGGTATTTGGTCTCACTGTTACTATTCGGCATTCAGTTTGCCTGTGGACTGAATATTCGGTATTCAGCCAAAATCACTATTCGGTGCATCCCTAATGTGCTCCATGACAATTACCATAGTCAGCCTTTAAAGCATGTACCAACTGTAACTGGTATGGACGCATGTGTAAATATGCTCTTAAAATTTTCCACACTGTCGTCTGTGGCTACTGAAGTTCAAGACTTAGTTTCTGAACAGATTTCTTAGGACTAGGCTGGGAAGATAATCACAATCAACATCCTGTACATACACTTTTGATCGTCTCGTGTTTTTCCCTTTTCAACCACATCCGTTCATTTTGATTTGCCTATACCATCGGTGGATGTTTTTGCCACATGGTGATCACAATTCAACTTTAAGCAAAATGCAGGTTGAACTGAAATTACAGATTCACTCTTAACAAATTGCAGAACACAAAATGCTTTACGCTCAGCAGTTGCCATTTTGCATATGTGGTAAAAATATATGAGCACTATGTGGCACTGCAAGCGAGTAAATAACAAACCAGTACTTACGCATATACTTATCTTAAAATGTTTGAATTACTCTTTATTTGTATTAACTTTTTATATTCAAATACTTTTTGTGATTTTGTTTTTTCATTAATACCTCCAAGTCAACATTTTATTAGATTCCACAATGAAGAGAAGACAAACTGGTATTGAAATGCTATAACTGGCTCCAAATTTTTTAATCTTCACTTATTGAGCTTCATATAGTATATTTTCTTTTACAACTTGACCAAAATCTTAAAGATCGTGTTATTACTTGCTGAAAAAGATTTACATTTTTAAAAATGAAATATTTTATTCTAAATATTGAATATATATATTATAGAACAAAATTAGCACTTGTCAGTCTGCGAGTAATATTGAAAATTTGGCGATTTGACTTAATTGCTACCACTGGCCGAACTTAATAGTCACACTTGCTAGTTGTGATGATTCAATGGAAAATGTGATTTTTTTTCCGCTATAGCTCGACAAATTTTTAAACCATTTGCGAAGGTTTTCCTGAAACCATTTGGCAAATTTAGCAATTTTTTTTTTTTTTTCTACCAAAATCATTTGACGAGTTTTGCAAAAAATTTTTTTCTCAAAACCATTTGACGATATTCACAGTTTTTTTACTCGAGAACATTTGATGAATATTGTCATTATTTTTCCACTATCAATTGGGGAATTTTGTGATTTTTTTTTTTTCTTCTGCGATTGTTTTACGAATTGCACACTTTTTTAGCTGTGGTTCAACGAATTACCCAATTCTGTTCCATGATTGTTAGACTAATTTCGTGATTTTTCCCCCAGATCATTTGACGATTTTTTGCAGTTTTTATCAGTGTATGCTTTTTCTTTCTTTCTTTCTTTTTCTTCCTTAAAAGCACCCTGAGAAAAAAAAAAAATCCTAAAATTCCTACATTTTTATTTTTAAAATTAAGTATCAACCTTTAAACTGTATAAATCTAACTTAAAAGAAAATAATACAAAAAAAAAACCCATTGTGGCTGAAGGAAAAATTGATGCACAAGGAACATTTTTAATTAAATTTCATCTTATTTTCAATTTGGTATTATCCATCTATAAACTCATGCAATGCTTCATCATAGCAATTGATTTATAAATGTAAAAGATTATTGTCCACTGTCGCCTTAATTTTCAAATTAAATTATGAAATTGAAAGGGGAATAATCAACAAACAAAAAAAAATTAAATATAGCTCAAATGTGAAACTATTGCTTGAAAATTGAAGTGTCTGAAAAGTGGTATCAAGTTGTAATAAATGATTTTTTTCTGTTTTAAGAGACTGCTAGTCAAATGACAACAATCTTAAGTTAATGTTGAGGGTACTCTTCACTCACGTATAAACGCCCGCCGGCTAATGTTAAACCTATGGACCGGTTCTTTTCGAATTTCTTGTTTGAATTTTAGTATTTTCAAACAGTTTTCTTTTTTTTTTTTTTGTCATAGGATAACTGAGATCAATCTTGAATATGGCGATTTTTGATTCGATTTTGGTTGCAGATTTTTTTTAATAAAGGTTCTTCCACTTTTGGAACTAGTTTCGAAAGTGAAAGAACATTTATTAAAAAAAATCTGCAACCAAAATCGAAAAGTAAAAAAAAAATAGTCCTATTGGAG
Source organism: Maratus michaelseni (assembly GCA_963931845.1). Taxonomy (NCBI): domain Eukaryota; kingdom Metazoa; phylum Arthropoda; class Arachnida; order Araneae; family Salticidae; genus Maratus; species Maratus michaelseni. Next base: position 265,407,131 of record OZ007587.1, on the reverse strand, counting down.
ATAGACTTCAGCTTTCCTGTTCAAAATAAAATCATTTAAAAATATTAAAATTCAAACAAGAAATTTGAAAAGAACCTTCCCATAGGTTTAACATTAACAAGCAGATTTCTGCATTCTTAATTATCTTATGTGTGTACAAGCCATTTTATATCTTAAAAATTTTACTCTTACTTTTTTAAAACAGGTGGTGAAATTTACCAGAAGCTTGGAGCTCATGTTACCAGACTCAGAATCTTAATTAAAATGATACCAAGCCTTAGAACCCGGCATGTTTATTATAGATGATCTTCATCGTAAGCTCTTCTTTCGATTTTTATATAAAAAGAAGTAAAGGCATAATTTTTGTACTTTATTTTTTAAACCAGCAGACAGGGTATATCACCCTCATTAAATTGTTTGAGGGGAAACTGTAAGTAAAATAAGATTATATTGAAAAGTTATTAGTCTATTTTTTAAACTGTATAATTTGTACTTTCAATAAAAGGAGCGGCATACCGCAAACCAACTAAATTGTGTTCCTATTTTATTGTATAGGTGTCCATTTTTATTTCAGCTATTGCAAGACTGCCATTGGCAACTTTATATATATATATATATATATATATATATAGTGATATGTTATTATTGAATTATTAGTTATTATTCATATTGAATAAGATGAGCACAAAAAAAAAAAAAAAATGTTACCAGTGGCAGCCCTGCTATTAATTAGGCTAGCTAGGAATTAAGGCTAGCAGAGTAAGTAAGTATGAAACTGTGAAAGAATAATATTTTTGAATGAGCTGCTTACCCGAGGAAATCACCAAAAAATTTTCTACTCGCAAATGTGTTAATCTTCTGTAATCAAGCTGCATGCAATGTGTTTTTTTAAAAAGTTATGCTTAAATTATTTTAAAAATAAAAAAAATCAATAAATTGAAATACCGTTTTTAAATTAATTGAATTTAAAATTAGATATTTTTTCTTCTATTTGACAGTGCAAAAATAATGTGAAGGTTAGAAGTATTTAAATTTGTGAAAAAAGGATTGCTTAAATTATTGTGAACTTACTGTCTAAAATTGTACTGTTAAAATGCTTAAAACCTGAAATAGTGGTATGAAAAATCTCATGTAATCATTGTACTTTTGTTTATTAACAGTATGAAGAAATATCTAAATATTTTTTACTATACAGTAAAATGATAGATTTTTAATTATTTTTATTTTGAGAAAAAGTAAAACTTGCTGAATCACATGTGCACACCTTCCCCAAGTCCATCGGACAAAAAATGCTTCTCAGGCTGCATGGTGCACACATGATTTGCATTAAATAAATGTATTTAGCTGCATAAAGTTGATAAAAATTTATGGTTATTTTTTAAGAAGTTGGCTTGAATGTAATTTTTTTTATTACAGTGGTCAATGTGTTAACTGCATAGTTTCTGGTAGCTGTGTCAGAATATAATCTTCAATTGAAATAGATTTCTGATTTTCTACATATCTTCAAAATTAAATGTATTTCATTGACATTTCTTACTTTACTTAATTCTTATATAATATCGTATATATTATTTCTCCTGTCAACATCCCTTTTTCTAAGAAAATACGAAACATAGAACGACGAATGAGATACCATTTGAACAGACTTCTGACATAGTACACTTACATTTTTCTAAAACATGTGTTTTGATAAAAATTTGCTGATAATTAAAAATTAAATCGGCATTGTTTTCATAAAAGAAATGAAAGCATTTCCTCAAATTACTGTTGCCACAAAATAAAATACCACATTATATGATGTTCAGCAACGATTAATATAAAACATTACATGGGTTTATTTCATATTTAGGATTAAAAAGCGAAATTGAAATTGAAATGTTTAGATTTATATTTCTATGTCCCATGTTTTTCCCGAAGCGGATGATGTCGTCCTCTACCTCTAATGCAGTTAAAATATGATTGTTAAATTTTTTATCTCGCACGTGCCTTTTGCAATCTTCGATCAGTTTTTACTCTAACTTTGATTGAATAAATTATATGATATTCTGGCTTGACTAAAAACTAAATTTTGTTTGCAGATATTTTTATCCTTACTTTTTCTTTAGAAGTTTAAATCTGCATCTGTGAAGTATTACATATTGATAAAAAATATTAGATTGCAGTGTGAAATCTTCGCATGGGCCCACTGGTCTTGCTTTATTGTTTAAATATAGCCCAGTACTCAGTTTACAGCAGATCAACTTGTTGAGATTATTGAACAAAAAAGAAATAATTATAAATTCATTGCAAAAATAAATAATACAATTTATTAGGTGCAGAAAATCAGAGTAATGATTTGCAAATTAATTTGATCTGGATTATTTCTGAGAAATTCTTTTGCTATAGTTCAAAGTCTTTAATTTAAAGATTTTTATTACAATTTCAACGATACAATGCATAGCATATATCATAAAACTATGCAATTATAATAAATTCTGTAAAATTTTTAAGATGGGTACGTTCTAGTGTGGTTTAAAAATAAATCTGTCATTAAAAAAAAAAAAAAAATTAAATATTTTTGAGAAAATTCATGTTTTACAGTGTTAAAATTTACTGACTGTTTTATGAAACATTTTGAAAATGAGGAGTGTCAAACCATTCATGCTGCTCAGATACTAAATCTCATGTTTTGGTATTAAGAAATACGATAATGGAAGTTGATTGAATTCATGGTTTTACACTTATTTTCTATATGGATAACAGAAATATTCAGTATTGGTCTAAAGTTTTATATATTGTTAGGATACTATACTTTGACTATGTGCTTAGCCTGCAAAAATATTTTGAAAGCTAAACAAGTTTCGAATTGTTATAACTATTTCATTTATTATTATATTTTAATATATAGGTATGACATATAATCACATTAAATAGTTACAGCTGTTTTACAACTTTTCAAAAAACACTTTTACAGTTGCTAAAGTACATTACTAATGTTATTTTTAAATCTGCAACATGTAAATCCTTATAGATCTGTGTAAATAGCTTTATAGATCTATATAGATATATAAATAACAAATATGGGCCCATATGAAAAAAAAAGGGGACATTCTACATGGGCCTATATAGGTAGCCCTTATAGATCCATGTAGATATCGCTATAAATCTACATAGTCATCCATATAGATACATATAAATAACACATATGGGCCCATATGGAAAAAAAAGTGGACATTCTACATGGGCCTATATAGGTAGCCCTTATAGATCCATATAGATACCGTTATAGATCTGTATAGGTAGCCCTTATAGATCCATATAGATATCGTTATAGATCTACATAGGCATCCATATAGATATATATAAATAACACATATGGGCCCATATGGAAAAAAAAGTGGACATTCTATGTGGGCCTATATAGGTGGCCCATATAGATCCATATAGAAATCGTTATAGATCTGTATAGGTAGCCCTTATAGATCCATATAGAAATCGTTATAGATCTACATAGGCATCCATATAGATATATATAAATAACACATATGGGCCCATATGGAAAAAAAAGTGGACATTCTACGTGGGCCTATATAGGTGGCCCATATAGATCCATATAGAAATCGTTATAGATCTGTATAGGTAGCCCTTATAGATCCATATAGATATCATTATAGATCTACATAGGCATCCATATAGATATGTATAAATAACACATATGGGCCCATATGGAAAAAAAAGTGGACATTCTACGCGGGCTTATATAGGTTGCCCATATAGATCTATATCCCTGACCCACTTTTGCCCACATGGGCCCATAAGGATGTGCTGCCTGGGTTATAGAATATATATACAGGGTGCCCAAATAAATTCAAATTACTATCTATGATGGATAGGAACTTCTGACAATACGTTTACAAATGTGTTACGCGTTTTTTTTAAGTTGATCTGAAACTTGCTGAAATGTTGTGTGAATCTATATAATTAATGTTATAAAGAAGTAACGTTTGTTTATTTGTTTGTAGGGGATAATCTCTGGTACTACCGAACCGATTTCAAAAGTGATGGTGACAGTTCCTCCTCCAGCATATGCTATAATTTATGTTGGTGGGGTACTACACGGGGGGGAGGGAGGGGTGGCAAGAGTGAAAAACGTATTAAATTGCGATTCTTGCGATACTGAAGAATCTAGAAACTTGAAATTTGGCATAGTAGTTACTTATAAATTTTCTAAAAAATTCAAAATTTAAAATGGTGAAATGAAAGGAAAGCGGTTTAAAAACATTCTTAATTACGATATCTATTGAATCGTTAGGCAGGGCTATAACTAGTATTTTGTTCATCAGTCGCAAGTGTGACTTTTTGGTGCCCCCTCACCATTTTCCAAAATTAATTTATAAATAAAAATTTTCGATTCATTGATCTTATTTTTTTGTTTTAAACCTGAAATAATTGATAGAAAGTATATTAACCTTCAAATGTTTAGGTTGATTTCTTTAAAAACCGACCTATCACAATCATTTCGTTTATATATTATATATGTATAATGAAAATCTTGTCATTATCATAAAGTGTGAAGTACTGAATCAGTTTGAAGCTAATGAGCACAGTAAATTAATCTGTGAGTATCGTGGATGAATTCGTTAATCAAGTTATAGTTATAGTTCGTTTGGAAGGACACAGAAAAGCACAAAAACATTTAAAACTTGTCACCACGATAACGTCCGAAATACTGAACCAATTCTAACCTAATTGGGACAGTGTATTAATCGTGTGAGTATCTTGAACGAAATCGTTAAACAAGTATTGATTAAGAATTTTGCCCCTACGTTATCACATAATGAAAAAAAAACAGCCCTACTAAAAGAAAAATATATAAAATCAATTAATACATTTTTACTTTGGGTTATCCGATTGCAAGTTTTTTTCTCTAAATTTCGTTATTTGTCTTTTTGTACCGAAAGTCGAATCAAATCCTCTTTTCGCGCTCCCTTCTACACTTACATCCGGGGCATATCCTTACATCCTCCTTTGTTCCCCCTATTTTCGGCCTTGTTTTTAGGTATAGAAGCTTGAAATTCGAAATGCTATTACTTTTAACACGCAAATGCACAACATAGAACAGTTATTTAAAAAAATTGAAATTAAAAAGCGTTTCTAAATAACTTTTTGAAGTGAAAACTTCTTTAGGCGCGTTGGGTATGTTTTGAGATGGGAAAAAAACATTGAACGCGAGACATTGTTACTGTAACCAACACCTCTGTATGTAAGTATGACATGTATTGTGTATAGTTCGGTATGAAGTAGAGCGGGGAATGAAATGTATGAGTAGTGTGAACCAGAATTTTTAAAAAATAAACTAAGCGACATTTGAAATTCAGTTCCTAGCGGAACGAAATAAATCAAATTTTAAAGATGTATAGGGATCAGCCTAATTAGTCATTTAACGAAGGACACTGGACCTCCCCTTCCCTAATTTCATTTAGCAACCAAAAAAAAAAAGGTCACGTTTTTTATAAAGTATAAAATTACTGGTATATTTTTCTCGTTTTTTCGAATATCTAAATTAGTCCGATAGCGGGCAAAGCCCGCTATTATATTCTGTCATAATAATATCTGTCATGTGGACTAAATGCGATATTTAAAAAAAAAATTCAAAATTAAACATGTTGTACACATTCAAAATGTTAAAATATACGGATATTTCCGTAATCGGGTTTTTATCATGATTCAATACGTTCCTCAAACTTATATATTTACTACATTAAAGACGTGAGTATAAAACATCACAAATTTACTGAATGGTGTAAACAAACGTTTTGTATACACCATTCAGTAAATTTGTGATGTTTTATACTCACGTCTTTAATGTAGTAATGTTTCATGGTGTAATCGCCCAGCATTTATATCATATATTTACTATTCTCTATTACACATATTGATACTCGCTTTGTATTATTCTGAAACATTTAAAAAATCTGTTAAACTTTCGATAATATGTCAGATTTTCTTTTTAATTCTCTAATGACGTGATATTAATCTGCTTTGTGTACATACACATACTCAGACTTCTTGTATTATTCAGAAATATTTCCGTTTTATTACCGCTATGACGTCAATAAATTTTATTTCATATTAATCTTTTTTTTCAATTGGTGAAACTTTTTATTTCATTTTCGTTTTTCACGTGGAAATCGTCTGATAGAAAAAAAAAAAAAAAAAAAAAAAATAAGGCACTCCGGGAGTGCTGACAGAAGTGAAAACTTGAACAACTACGTGTATATTTTTTGAATCGTCAGGAAATGTTTTATTGTGCAGGAAATACTTTTAAATGAAGTGTTTTTTTATTCATTATCATAAACTACTACTACAAAAATTATATTACAATTTTTATTTAATGTACTATACTGTCCGTTGTTGAGATATGAAAACAAGGCATAGTTAGTTAAAACACCGTAAAAGGGGGGTCGGGGGGGGAGGGGAGGTCCAGTGCCCTTCGTTAAATGACTAATTAGGCTGATCCCTATACATCTTTAAAGATGGATTCATTTCGTTCAGCTAGGAACTGAATTTCAAATGTCGCTTAGTTTATTATTTAAAAATTCTGGTTCACGGTATTCATACATTTATTTTAATGTTACGGAGATTCATTACTCAGTGAATTATAATGTTTGAAATCAGTCACGTTGAAATTGGACTGTCCGTTTTTGAGATATGGAAACGAGGCATAGTTAGTTAAAACACCGTAAAAGGGGGGCCGGAGGGGAGGCGTGGGGTCCAGTGCCCTTCGTTAAATGACTAATTAGACTGATCCCTATACATCTTTAAAATTTGATTTATTTCGTTCCGCTAGGAACTGAATTTCAAATGTCGCTTAGTTTATTATTTAAAAATTCTAGTTCACGGTACTCATGCATTTATTTTAATGTTACGGAGATTCACGGTACTCATGCATTTATTTTAATGTTACGGAGATTCATTACTCAGTGAATTATAATGTTTGAAATCAGTCGCGTTGAAATTGGACTGTCCGTTGTTGAGATATGGAAACGAGGCATAGTTAGTTAAAACACCGTAAAAGGGGGGCCGGTAGGGTGCGGAGGGTCCAGTGCCCTTCGTTAAATGACTAATTAGACTTATCCCTATACGTCTTTAAAGAATGATTCTTTTCGTTCAGCTAGGAACTGAATTTCAAATGTCGCTTAGTTTATTATTTAAAAATTCTGGTTCACGGTACTCATACATTTATTTTAATGTTACGGACATTTATTACTCAGTGAATTATAATGTTTGAAATCAGTCGCGTTGAAATTGGACTGTCCGTTGTTGAGATATGGAAACGAGGCATAGTTAGTTAAAACACCGTAAAAGGGGTGCCGGAGGGGAGGCGTGGGTTCCAGTGCCCTTCGTTAAATGACTAATTTGACTGATCCCTATACATCTTTAAAATTTGATTTATTTCGTTCAGCTAGGAACTGAATTTCAAATGTCGCTTAGTTTATTATTTAAAAATTCTGGTTCACGGTACTCATACATTTGTTTTAATGTTACGGACATTTATTACTCAGTGAATTATAATGTTTGAAATCAGTCGCGTTGAAATTGGACTGTCCGTTGTTGAGATATGGAAACGAGGCATAGTTAGTTAAAACACCGTAAAAGGGGTGCCGGAGGGGAGGCGTGGGGTCCAGCGCCCTTCGTTAAATGACTAATTTGACTGATCCCTATACATCTTTAAAATTTGATTTATTTCGTTCCGCTAGGAACTGAATTTCAAATTTCACTTAGTTTATTATTTAAAAATTCTGGTTCACGGTACTCATACATTTATTTTAATGTTACGGAGATTCATTACTCAGTGAATTATAATGTTTGAAATCAGTCGCGTTGAAATTGGACTGTTCGTTGTTGAGATATGGAAACGAGGCCCAGTTAGTTAAAACACCGTAAAAGGGAGGCCGGAGGGGAGGCGTGGGATCTTGTGCCCTTCGTTAAAAGACTAATTAGACTTATCCCTATACATCTTTAAAATTTGATTTTATTCGTTCCGCTAGGAACTGAATTTCAAATGTCGCTTAGTTTATTATTTAAAAATTCTGGTTCATGCTACCATACATTTCATACCCCGCCCTACTTCATACCGAACTATATACAATACATGTACATACTTACATACAGAGGTGTCGGTTACAGTAACAGTGTCACGAGTTAAATGGTTTTTTCCCATCTCAAAAAATGCCCAACGTGCCTAAAGAAGTTTTCACTTAAAAAAAAAAAATGATGTAGTTGACTGTAAAAACATACTAAAATTACATTACAGTCAGCGTTCTACAAATGCCACATTTAACATATATTCGTATTCTTTTGTGCTGCCCTGTAAAATAATTATAAATACAATATTCATCCTCTTCAAGAAAAAACATGCTGTAGTTGACTGTAACAACGTACTAAAATTACATAACGGTCAGCGTTCTAAAAGCCCCGGATTTAACAAATATCCGTACTCTTTTATGCAGCCCTGTAAAATAACTATTTATTATTATTATTATTTTTATTGCAAATGTTGCAAAAACAAACTACGATAATTATTATTAGGAATTACTGGTATTCAAATAATGGACCAACGGTTCACCTCAAATTACATACCTGACAACTTTCAACTAAACTTCCGTAAAATGTGAATTAATTTGATCCAGATTAAAGACATTTCTAACCAGAAAATATATCTGAAGGTATAATATAAATTTAGTTGCAGCCTTGTCAACGTATATGAGTGAAAATTCCAGATTGGATAAAGGTTGGATAAATGGTAAAGCTTTTGGTGCGCTATAACAAGGTATCCGTGTTCGATACCCGGTCTGGACACATTTCCTTTTTTATTTTGTTGGTTGTGAGCTGTTTAGCAAAGTGAAAAGAAATTCACATTCTTTGTAGTGTCATTTATAGCTTTTAATTTCTGATGTTTTTTTCTAAAATGACGCATAATCCTGGTTTAAGTAAATGGCTAAGAAGCTTTCAAAAGTGCAAAAATGTCTCTTCCATGTTTTTTTTTATCCATTGGGAAAATGGTTGTTGCTTTCGATCGAGAATGGACCAAATGATGTTCGCATTTTACTATTTTAAGCGTTTTTAATGAAATTCTGTAACTTTAGAAGAATTTTACTTTGAATACGCAATAAAAATGCATAAAATCGTTACAAAAATCTTAAAGTTTAAGTGATAGATGCAATTTATCAGATATGAAAAATAAAATAGAAATTTGGTACTTTCGCGTTATAGCCGCCCCCCAACGATGAATCGCCAAGCGACCAAGATTTATCGCTAAATTATAAAGCATGTATGACATTAAAATAATATATGATCTATATATATATATATATATACATTTTTGACATATTTGGCCAAGTTATAGTCATAGATGATGCATATATGATGTATATATATATGACATGTGTATATGATATATATACGAGACATAAGACGTAAATAATATGTGTATAATGATGTATATGGCACGTATGGGAGTCTTTGGAATATATATCTGCGTATATATGATATATATATAAGCTTTGCGATGATCTTGGTAAATCATAACTGCAACTTTTGCATAGTCATAATTGTATGGCCGCTATAACACAAAAATACAGTTTTTCTTTTTTTTTTTTTTTTAAGCTTTTGGAATATTTTTCCAATGGTTATTGTAATTTGTTAAATTATAATTATTTATTTATTTACTTATTTTTTTGCTAAGAAATGCTATGATACTGAACTTGTATTGTAAATCTAATTATGTAGCAATTTTACTTTAATCTCTTATGTGATATTCAACATCTGTATTCTAAAATATGAATTTTGAGTAAACATTTCCCGTCGTGGTGAAAAGTTCCTATGCTTAACGGCTGGCTCTCCACGAGAGGGTGATGTAATTTCATTTCGTTTCATTGTTTTTTTATATATTTTATTTCACCCTATTAAGCTGTGAAGTTTTGTTAAAGTATTCTAGAAGTGTTGAAAAGTGTTTCATATTTTATGCTTGACACATGATTTTTCGTTCTAGTTTTTTTAAATAAGTTATTGCAGAAATTAAAAAATTGGTATATAAACTAAAAAAGTGATATCATGGCTACATTCTTGCATGTAATTACCATACATGAAAGTAGATTTTGATTAATATTTAAAAGTAGATATTTATTATGTAGTGATGGAAAGATCAATCATAATTTTTAACCTTTAATAATATATTTGATGGTAGACATGAGAATTTCAGTTATTTATTTTTCTTTCCAGATTCTATATTGTTCATAATTTTTTCAGATATTAATTTTTAGCTTCAAACTTGTCTTTAAATATTCTTGTTTTTCCAGTAAATTTTTAAATAATGGTTTAATCTGTAGTAATAATGAAATATATTTCGTAACTATGAATTTTATACATATCTTTTCAGAAAAATGTTCCTCCCCATCTTTTTATTCACTAGTAAACACTGTACAAAAATTGCCGCAATGTATCCGGTCATTCAACCGTTTTTATAGAAAACGGTTACATTACCCTACTTTAACAGTATTCTGACTATAATATGGCAATATTATGGTCAGAATAGCGTTAAATTACTGTTATATAACCGTTTTCTATAAAAACGGTTGAATGACAGGATACTTTGCCGCAATTTTTTTACAGTGAATGAATGATCTATAAGAATAACATTTAAAAAAAAAAACATAGATGAATATGATTCTTTGATATGCATTTTACTAATCGTGAGTGTATTTAAAATGCTTGTCTTCATTTTTTTTAATTATAAATAGAGGAATGTACGGTATAATGGAATATTATTTACATTTAGAGCAATACATCATCCCGACACTGTTTAAAACCCGAAAACCGAATACAATTACAAACTTCAAGTATGTACGAATAATTTTTATAGAAAATATTTTTAGATGGCTGTTAATCTAGAGATGTAAATGCTGGCTTAGAACACTTTTTTTTAAACTTTAAATTTAAAAAGGTGCAGGAGCAAAAAACATTTTAAATTGTGATTTATGCAATACAGCTGTTACAGAAGTTTGGAAATTCACATGGTGATTACATTTAAAATGTAAATGGGTATAATGTAAAAGTTCTAAGAACGGGTCTGAAAAATTCGAAATTTTATTGTTGAAATGGGTGGAAAATGTTCTAATTAGGATTTAGTTGGATTTATTCGGGATAGAAACTTTTAAAACACAGATGAACAGAATAAACAACTGATTAAAAATTCAAAATTTAAAGATGTTAAAAGAGCTGAAAACGTTCTTAATTGTGGTTTATTTAGAATTGTTAGGGATAGAAACTTAAAATTTGACATGACTCTTACGTTTAAGACGTAAATGCTAGCACAGAACAATTTTTACAAAGTTCTAAATTTAAAACAGTGCAGAAGCAAAAAACTTTCTAAAATTACGATTTTTGGGATGCCGCTGAGAAGAAAACTTGAAATTTAGAAAGGTGGTTATTTTTAAGATGTACGTGCTGGCTAAAAACTCTTTCTAAAACATTCGAAATTTTAAAAGGGTGAAATAAGCAGGAAGCATTCTAAAAACCTTCTATACAATAATTTATCTGAAATTGTTAGGGACAGAAACTTGAAATTTTACATGGCTCTTACTTCAGAGACGTAAATTCATCCACAGAACAGTTTTAAAATATTTAGAGTTTTCAAAATACACAGGAACAAAATACGTTCTAAATTGCGATCTCTGTTATATAGTTGTTATATCTCATCAAAAACAACTCGTTGTAAATGATCCCGCCAAGCCACAAACCTAAAACGTCAGCCATAAAAAGAAGTGATATCACATAAAAAGAAGCGACGACATATAAGACGACATATAAGACGTAAATAATATGTCGCATAGTTGCCAACCTCCCGATTTTTTTTTAATACCAGTAAAATCTTCCAAAAAAATTCGCTTTATTAAATTGAAGAAATTGTACGATTACATAAAACAAATGTTTTTACATAAAAATACTGGTATGAAAAAAATCGGGAGGTTGGCAACTATGTATGTGTATAATAACGTATATGGCACATATGGGAGTCTTTGGAATATATATATGCGTATATATGATATATATATATAAGCTTTGCGATGATCTTGGCAAAATCATAACTGCAACTTTGGCATAGCCATAATTGTATGGCCGCTATAACACAAAAATACAGTTTTTCTTTTTTTTTAAGCTTTTGGAATATTTTTCCAATGGTTATTGTAATTTGTTAAATTATAATTATTTATTTATTTACTTATTTTTTTGCTCAGAAATGCTATGATACTGAACTTGTATTGTAAATCTAATTATGTAGCAATTTTACTTTAATCTCTTATGTGATATTCAACATCTGTATTCGAAAATATGAATTTTGAGTAAACATTTCCCGTCGTGGTGAAAAGTTTCTATGCTTAACGGCTGGCTCTCCACGAGAGGGTGATGTAATTTCATTTCGTTTCATTGTTTTTTTAAATATTATATTTCACCCTATTAAGCTGTGAAGTTTTATTAAAGTATTCTAGAAGTGTTGAAAAGTGTTTCATATTTTATTCTTGACACATGATTTTCCGTTCTAGTTTTTTTTTAATAAGTTATTGCAGAAATTAAAAAATTGGTATATAAACTAACAAAATGATATCATGGCAACATTCTTGCATGTAATTACCATACATGAAAGTAGATTTTGATTAATATTTAAAAGTAGATATTTATTATGTAGTGATGGAAAGATCAATCATAATTTTTAACCTTTAATGATATATTTGATGGTAGACATGAGAATTTCAGATATTTATTTTTCTTTCCAGATTCTATATTGTTCATAATTTTTTCAGATATTAATTTTTAGCTTCAAACTTGTCTTTAAATATTCTTGTTTTTCCAGTAAATTTTTAAATAATGGTTTAATCTGTAGTAATAATGAAATATATTTCATAACTATGAATTTTATACATATCTTTTCAGAAAAATGTTCCTCCCCATCTTTTTATTCACTAGTAAACACTGTACAAAAATTGCCGCAATGTATCCGGTCATTCAAATTTTTTATAGAAAACGGTTACATAACCCTACTTTAACAGTATTCTGACTATAATATGGGCAATATTATGGTCAGAATAGCGTTAAATTACTGTTATGAAACCGTTTTCTATAAAAACGGTTGAATGACCGGATATTTTTCCGCAATTTTTTTACAGTGAATGAATGATCTATAAGAATAACATTTAAAAAAACAAAAACATAGTTGAATATGATTCTTTGATATGCGTTTTACTAATCGAGAGTGTATATAAAATACTTGTCTTCATTTTTTAAAATTATAAATAGAGGAATGTCGGGTATAATGAAATGTTATTTACATTTAGAGCAATACATCATCCCGACAGTGTTTAAAACCCGAAAACCGAATACAATTACAAACTTCAAGTATGTACGAATAATTTTTATAGAAAATATTTTTAGATGGCTGTTAATCTAGAGATGTAAATGCCGGCTTAAAACACTTTTTTTAAACTTTAAATTTAAAAAGGTGCAGGAGCAAAAAACATTTTAAATTGCGATTTATGCAATACAGCTGTTACAGAAGTTTGGAAATTCACATGGTGATTACATTTAAAATGTAAATGGGTATAATGTAAAAGTCTAAGAACGGGTCTGAAAAATTCGAAATTTTATTGTTGAAATGGGTGGGAAATGTTCTAATTACGATTTAGTTGGATTTATTCGGGATAGAAACTTGAAATTTTTTATAATGGTTACGTACTTTTAAAACACAGATGAACAGAATAAACAACTGATTAAAAATTCAAAATTTAAAGATAATAAAAGAGCTGAAAACGTTTTTAATTGTGGTTTATTTAGAATTGTTAGGGATAGATACTTAAAATTTGACATGACTCTTACGTTTAAGACGTAAATGCTTGCACAGAACAATTTTTACAAAATTCGAAATTTAAAACTGTGCAGAAGCAAAAAACTTTCTAAAATTAAGATTTTTGGGATGCCGCTGAGCTGAAAACTTGAAATTTAGCAAGGTGGTTATTTTTAAGATGTACGTGCTGGCTAAAAACTCTTTCTAAAACATTCGAAATTTTAAAAGAGTGAAAAAGGCAGGAAGCATTCTATAAACCTTCTAAACAATAATTTATCTGAAATTGTTAGGGACAGAAACTTGAAAGTTTACATGGCTCTTACTTCAGAAACGTAAATTCATCCACAGAACAGTTTTAAAATATTTATAGTTTTCAAAATACACAGGAACAAAATACGTTCTAAATTGCGATCTCTGTTATATAGTTGTTATATAAGCTTGGAATTTGGCATGGCGATTACATTTAATATGTGAATTTTCGCTAAGAACGGTTTCTAAAAATTACTAAATTTCAAATGAAAAATAAAATGAGTCAGAAAACCTTCAAAATACATTCTAAATTACTATTTATTTGGAATTAAATTTAGTTCTTCTCATTCATTTAAGTCTCATGTTTGCTTAATGTAGTATAAGAATGAAGTTCACTCAAAATGTGGCTTAATTAGTAAATTTTAAATTATAGTATGTGGCAGTAAAATTCCCTCTAATGAAAAAAGATGTACAAATACCACTTGACATATTTAAAAATTAATCACGTAAAGCCACGGGTTTTGCTAGTATTATATAACTTTTGTACTTACCACATATTAAACTAAAATTTAATGCAGGTAATAAAAATATAAAGCAACTTAAAACTCACTTCCAGAAATTACCAACCATAAACGACAATGCTTCTTGTTCTATGCGTAGCCCTGTGTATAAATTTACTTATATTCCACAAACTTATATTACTCTACTAAATATAGTTTAGCAGGAAAGTGCGTAACACAATTAAAAATACCTTTAAACAATTTACTCCCGTAGTCAGTAATACTTACGAATTCCTTTCTGCGGCCCTGTATGTGATCAACAGAATTTATACACATCACGCAGAAATTCAGTTAAACTTAAAAACCCAATCCGATGTTGAAATCGCACTTAATCACATATAGACTGTAATTATCACACAGAGACTGTAACCGAATTCTTTAATAGTTTTAACCCCTTCAAGACGAGCATACTTTACAGAATTTTTAATCTTTTACCAACGTTTTTTCAAAACAGAAATTTTCGGGTAATTGAATAGCAGAAATGCTATCGTTAAATAAGGCAAAGCTTACAAAAAAAGGTAACTGGTGGGAATAATCGAGGATTCTGAGCATCTTATGCGTCATGTATACGTGTCGCTCGTACCCAAGGGGTTAAATAGTGAAACATCATTAAATTACACTGCAAACTTTTCCCCCGTAGAACACAATGAATGAATAACACCGTAATTTCACGCGTATACGCCGCACCTCGAATAATTCGATTTCATACCAGAATTTATTTTAAATAAAATTTGACTTACTTCTGCTTATCACATAATTGACCTTGTTTCCAATAAAATTTCCGGTTTGAAAAAGATTTAAGTAAGATGCGGCGCATACGCGCGAAATTACGGTAAGTAGAATTAATAATAAATGCTTTGCACACCATATTTTAGAAAAAGCATGTTTTAGTGCGCTACATAATTTTAAAGCAATTTTATCATGTTTCGAATTGTGTAACATGATCAAAATTCACGTAAAACGATTTTTTACCATTGACCGTAATGCAATAGAATATTTTTTGGTGTCCCTGTAAATAAACTATTAATACTACACACTTCATTTTCAATAGGGATCATGCTAGAATAAGTGTCAATGACATACAAAAATGTCAGGACAATGCGAGTATATTTACGAGTGTTAGAGCATGGCCAGGCGGCCAGAAAATCCGAAGTCATAAACAGTTTTCTAATTCCACTTTCCTGATCAAAGGTCCTGGATGTCTAAAAGACGTTTGTTTTGGTGAAATGGTCAGCTAGCGCGGGACGTCCAAAGTTTAAACTCCCAAGCGCGCTTTGTATTCATTTTATCGATTGGAAATAAAAGAAAAATTGAAGAAATCCGTAGGCCGAATTCTGACTCCTAAAAATGCTGCGCAATGCACTAACTATAGTTAATGCATTCTAAATATATTATAAAAACCTATACCTGCAATTCACAATTATCAGTATACTGATAACCCCCATGGGGGGGTTAATTTTTAAAATCTGGAGGAATATATATTATATCAGTTAATGATATGGAAATAAAGGAATATTCTACTTACAAATTTATAAAAAAAATTAAACTTTTTCAAAAGACGCATAAAACAATTATACTTAAATGAAACGCAATTTTAACGTCCAGTTCAAAGCTTTAATTTATTTTTCTCCCCAGAAGGTATCAAAATTTCTGTTTACATACATTAAAATAAAGAAGAAAAATAGAATAATATTTAGTCTGATTTTTAAATATTACTTAAACTTAAAAAAAGGCTTGATTCAGTAGTCTTCAATAATATTAAGTTTTTCTTACAAAAAAAAAAAAAAAAAAAAAAAAAAAACTAATATCTTACATTTGAACTTGTCACGAAAATAAGTTTTAATTCATGAAAAAAAAAATTATACTGAATAAAAAATATGTTTTATCTTCAAGTCGAAATATGCCATGTTATATTTGGAGAGTGTCAGAAGTTTCATTTAATTAAATATGCGAAGATGGAATATTAAATATCGAAATTAAATCTCTCTTACTTATAATATTACATGATATTAAAAACAAAATTACGGAATACAGAATTTATTAACCCACTTTATTTGGTTATGGAATATTAAATGTTATAACTGCTTTTCTTGTTTTAAAAAATATGCTGACTAACCACGTCCAAAACCAGTTTTTTTGTTTGAATTTTATTTTCCTTGTTTTATGTATGTAATAAGAAAATGCAGAAATACGTTGACTTCTTAAACACTCAATGTACTAGTATTTTCTTATAGAAAAATTCGAATAGTTTAATCGCGAGATACTTCTCCCTATCTAAAATGTGTTTTTTCTGTAAGAAAATACAGTAATTAATCCCTACTTGCCAACATCGCACTAAACTTCCGTACAATGCAAGTTAATTTAACGGAGATTAAACACGTTTCAAACCAGAATGTTTTAAAAGAAATACCATCAAACACGTTCCTACTGTTTCACTTAGAACGTGTTTCATGGTATTTCTAATTCACGTTCTGCCTAAGAACATGAAACTAAATATATATTATTATTTTAGATATAATTTCTGGTTAGAAACGACTTTAACATGGATCAAAATCAACTCACATTGTTCGGAAGTTTAGTTGAAACTTGGCAGGTATGATTAATTCCTTAAAATTCGCTAGAGTTACGTTCGAGGAAAACTCCGCGAAGGTTAAAGTCATATCTCTCTACACTAAAAAAGGTGCTATGTTCTATAAAATTTAAATTCAAGGTGGCACTGCATTTCAAAGAACAAAAGGATATGTATATTAACAATACTTTATGCATAACATATGCGTATGTACACACATATTCATAAATATGAAATTTATTTAATGACGATAATTAAAATTAATTGACTGGAGAAATATTTACAGCAAAAAAAGCATAGGTATTTGTTTAAAGTAATATCGACTCTCTTTATTCGCAAAAGATGACAAGGTATTAGTGGGTCAGTATGCGACACAATATTAAAATACGATATTTAAATACAGCTAAATGCTTCAGGAATTCTTTTATTTTCTATCTGTTGCAGAAAGAGAGAAAATTATCCCTCTCCTGTCAAGGTCATTTTTCCAGCACGCGCTGTAACCCTTTCGTTGCGTGCGCATCTTTTGTATGCAATAGTCGACGCACCAGACAGTCGCTTAAGAACTCTTCTCAGATCAACATGTAAATAAAAGTTTTGTTCTGTTTTTAACTATCGGCTGCTTTTCTTTCCCGGCCTTTGGAATTATTTCTTTTTGGTTTAAGTACGTACGTCACATTCTGGCATCCCACTACCGAGATGAATGTTAATTATGACATTCTTATTTTGCCGATAGTTAAATGTTAAGCTTAAGTAAGTTTAAATTAAGTATTTAAGTATTTTTTACGAAAAAAAAAAAATATGACGGATCTAGAAAGTACAAAGCAGCAGAGAAAAGCCACTAGATCATCTTTTACGAAGACGTCTAACAAGCTACAAGAACTAATAAGTGCCGCTGCTCCGGATTTAGATGATGTGGAAATACTGCTAGATCAACTACAAGAAAAATATAAAATGCTCCGAACTATAGATGAAAAATTTTTAGAATTTTTTCAAAAACAAAGCTGCTCTCAAGAAGATTACGAAAAGGAATATGAGGCAGCTCAGGAATATTACGAGAAGATGTCTACGTTAAAGGTGAAATGTAACAGGTTAAAAACGAAGCTTAGTTACAATACAGTAAATGCTGTTTCCTCTTCTTCAATTATGGCGTCACCGGTTGCTAAACAGAAACTCCCTGAAATAGAACTCTTTAAATTTGACGGCAACCCAAGAAATTGGCTCACCTTTTGGACGCAGTTTAGCAAAATCGATGAAGACCCAAGAATAGATGTCCGCGACAAGTTTCAGTACCTACTACAGTCTACTAAGCCTGAATCAGTAGCTCGACAAATCGTGGAGAGTTTTCCTGCTACAGAAGCTAATTATGAAAAGGCATTGAACTATTTAAAAGAACGTTTTGGAAAAGAAAGTGTCCTTATACAGATTTACGTTAGAGAACTTTTAAAGCTGGTTATTACGGACAAAACTCAAGTGAATTTGTTGACTCTCTATGACAAGCTTCAAACACAACTGCGTGCCTTAGAATCTCTGGGAGTTACTCAAGATAAGTTTTCGCATATGTTACTCCCATTAATAGAATCTGCACTCCCCACCGATTTAATTAAAATTTGGGAGCGACAGAAAAGTACATTAGCTGAAACAGGTAAGACCGATTTAGATCTCTTAATGGATTTTGTTAAAAATGAAGTAGAAACTGAATTTAGACTTAAAATCACTCGTGATTGCTTAAATTCTGAAAAATTAACTGTTAAGAAAAATAAGCCCTCTGAACCTAAAAGCAGTGTGTCAACTGCTTATGAATTACTTAATGCCAATAACGGCAACAATAGTAGTAATTTTCAAGAAAATTCTAAGTTTAAAAAATTTGATTGTATTTTTTGTAGTAAATTTCATAATTCAGAGAACTGTAACGATGCTTTTGCTATGAGTTTAGATTGTAAAAAAGACATAGTTAAGAAAAAGAATGCTTGTTTTGTATGCTTAAAACGAAATCATAAGGCTAATCAATGTAAGTCAAAACATCGATGCCCAATTTGCAAAAATCGGCACTTTGTAATTTTGTGTCCGGATTTAGTTTCTAACAAAGTTGATAATATCTCGGTTGGAGATAAAAGTGAAAACAAAACAAGCACTCTGAATAATTACATTAAAATTTCAGATGTACTCTTGCAAACTTTAATTGTAAAAATTCATAATGGTTCTAAAACAATGTTTATTCGTGCTATTTATGATAGTGGTTCAATGAAGTCTTATATTTGTGAAGATGTTGCACAAAGTATGAAATTTAGGTGTATTGGTGAAACGAAAATTAAGCAATCTCTATTTGGTGGTGTTGAAACACCAGAAAATGTATATAAAAATTATTTAATTGAATTAAGTGATGTAAATGATAAATATAAATGTAAATTAGAAGTACTTAGTCAGAAACGTATTTGTTCTGAAATTAAGCAAATTCCTTCTGGTCCTTGGTTAAATGAACTTAAGTTACACGGAATTAAAATAAATGATTCAGAAAACAAACATTTTAAAGTTGATAAGGAAATAAAATTGTTAATTGGTGCAGACGTTGCAGGTAAGCTTTTAACAGGAAACATTGCAAGTCTTAAATGTGGCATAACAGCGATAAATACGAAATTAGGATGGACATTAATGGGTAAATTTAATCCTGGCACTGAGCCAAATTCTCAGAGTACAGCTTCTCTTATTATTTCTTCTCTTTTAGTTAAAAATCGGTGTATAAGTGATCTTTGGAAGTTAGATGTTTTGGGAATTAAGGAACCCCCAATAAGTAAAACGAAAGCTGAATTGCAGGAGGATACACAGAAATATTTTGAAGAGACTCTAAGTATAAATAGTGAGGGGCGATATGAAGTTGCGTTGCCTAGGGTTCTGGACAACACTCTTTTACCGGATAATAAAATAAATGCGGAAAAATCTATTTTAAATACTAAAAGAAAATTGATGAATTCCGGAAAGTTTAATGATTATTGTGATATTTTTGAAAACTGGTTAGCTCTCGGCATAATCGAAAAGACATCGACTGAGAAACTAAAGGGTGTTCATTATTTACCTCATAGGGCGGTAATAAAGGAGAACAGCACCACGAATATAAGGCCAGTGTTCAACGCTAGTTTTCATTTACCTGGTTTTCCATCTTTAAATGATTGTCTGGCTACGGGTCCAAATTTAATAGAAATGATCCCCTCAATTTTGAATCGTTTTCGTATGAATTATGTAGGCGTCACCGCTGATATTGAAAAGGCGTTTTTGCAGATTGCGATAAAAGAAAGAGACCGAGATTTTTTGCGGTTTCTGTGGTTTGATAAAGAAAATCAAGAACAGGTGAATGTTTATCGGCATCAAAGGGTAGTTTTCGGCGTTACATGCAGCCCTTATTTATTGGCCGCAACTTTACTGTATCATTTAAATACGGTTCCAGAAAATTTAAAGCACTCTGCAGATATTTTGAAAACAGCCTTCTACGTAGATAACTGCGTAACAAGTTTAAATTCCGAGACAGAAATGAGAAAGTTTTTCTTAGAATCAAAATTAATCATGTCTTTAGGTCATTTTAATCTAAGATGTTGGAAATCCAATTTAATTAATGAAATATTTGAGGAGGATTCCTCCACGAAAGAGGATGTTTCCCTATTAGGTCTCGTATGGAATACACATACGGATACACTATCGTGTAAAATAGAACAGGCTATAAATCCATTAGAATCAGTCACAAAAAGAATAGTTTTGGCAGTAGCACACCAAGTTTTTGATATTGTTGGTTATACAACTCCAGTGATGCTAATTCCGAAACTAATCTTACAGGAAACATGGAATTCAAAACTAAAATGGGATGACAACCTACCCGATGATTTGGCAAAGAAATTTAAATCGTGGAGAAAAAACTTAAATTTACTCTCATTGATAAATATACCTAGATGGTTTGGGCTTAAACAAAGTGATCAAGAAATAAGCTTGCATTTATTTTGCGACGGCAGTAAAAAAGCATACGGTACCTGCGTTTTCTTAAGAGCGGAAGACGACGATGGGGTAAAAATTAATCTAGTACAAGCAAGATCTAGGGTAGCTCCTTTAAAACCCATTACAATTCCTCGCTTAGAGCTTTTGTCTTGCAATATTGGCTCTAGGTTGTTATCTAACATAATTAAAGATCTAAATTTATCAGGGGTTGATATTTATTGCTGGACCGATTCTACAACAGCCTTATGTTGGATTCAGCGAAAGCAAAATTGGGGAATATTCATTCAAAATCGGGTTACAGAAATTAACTCATTGACTTCGCCTCATTGGTGGCATCACATCTCAGGTTCTCTTAACCCTGCCGATTTGCTTTCAAGGGGGTGTTCTGCTGAACAGTTAGTTGAGAGGAAATGGTGGGAGGGACCTGATTGGTTGCACGAAAAAAAAGAAAATTGGCCTAAATCGAATGATGAGCCAAATGAGGATTTAGTCAATTCTGAGATTCGTAAAACAGTTATAACAACGTTAGTAAAAAATGATGAAGATGCTAAGTGGTATTATAAATATTTTTCTTCATTTAAGAAAATTGTAAGGATGTTAGCTTGGATTTTTAGGTTTTACGACAAGGTAAGTAAAGTTGACAAAAATCTTTCAGGGGACTTATCTGTACAAGAAATTGAAAAAGGGGAAAAGGCTTTAATGGTACTAATTCAGAAAGAATCCTTTAAGGGAGAAAATGATGAGAAATTAAGACAACTTAGACCAATAGTTGATTGTGACGGCCTTATAAGAGCTAAATCAAATGTTGTTTATCGGGATGATAAATACGATTTTAAATATCCTATTATATTACCATCTGATCATTCTGTTGTAAAATTGTTGATAATGAGTGTACATAATGATTTATTACATGCTGGTACTTCATTGTTAATGTCAAATTTAAGAGAAAAGTATTGGATTTTAAAATCTCGTAAGACCATAAGAAATTGTATTAGTAAGTGTCTAAAATATCAAAAGTTTAAAGCGAAAAAATGTGAGGTCATCCCAGGAATTTTACCAAATGATAGGGTCCGCGATGCTTGTGTATTTGAAATTATAGGATGTGATCTGGCTGGACCACTTTATTTGAAAGATGGTAGAAAAGCATATATTGTACTGTTTACTTGTGCAGTCTATCGTGCCGTCCACTTGGAATTAATCACTTCCTTATCGACCGAATCCTTCTTTCAATCTTTAAGACGTTTTATCGCACGCCGTGGACGACCTTCTACCATATATTCAGATAATGGAAAAAATTTCATAGGCGCGGAGAAATTTTTGCAAACTGTAGACTGGGATGGTCTCCGTTTTAAAGCTGCTGAACAAAAAATTCAGTGGAAGTTTAATCCTCCATCCGCAGCCTGGTGGGGCGGATGGTGGGAGCGTTTGATTCAGATTGTAAAACAAAGCTTAAGAAAAATATTGGGTCGTGCTTCTCTTGATTATGAAGAACTACTAACTGTATTGTGTGACTGTGAGAGAGTTGTTAATTCCAGACCACTTACTTACGTATCAGAGGACATTGATGAGGACTTTGCTATAACACCAGAGAAATTTTTACATGAAACTCCACAGTCAGGTGTACCTGATATTGATAATGTAGATAAAGTGAAATTGAGTAAAAGAACTAAGTATCTGCAGCGGATAAGAGAAACTTTAAGGCTTAGGTTTCGTACAGAGTATTTAGGGCAGTTACGACAGCAGTCTATAAAATGCTATAAAAACAAATCACTTAAAGTAGGTGAAATTGTCCTACTTGAAGATACTAATAAAAAACGTTCTTATTGGAACCTAGCTCGCGTATTAAAAGTTATACCAGGTCGAGATGGCCAAATAAGACTTGCGCTTATAAAAACAAACAATTCTGAGTTATTACGGCCAGTTCAGCGATTGTTCAGATTAGAATTGGAAAATCCAATACAAGAAACAAATGATGAGGTTATGCCTTTAACCACCAGTAGTGGCAGAATTGTCAAAACACCTGTAAGGTAAATTTTATATTCAGAATATTTAATTTCAGTAATTATTTTACTTAATTTCACTTCTCTTCTTTATATGTATTCCAGTGTTTATTGTTATTTTGCATATACTATATACTGTATTTATGTTGTAATTTGTAAGGTTGTATTTTGATTGTATAAGTGATTTCTTATGTAAGTACTATGTAATGTGTATTTTGTGCATAATATAAGTAAAGATTTTGAGTGTTTAGCTGCCCACTCAAAAGGTGGGAGAATGTTGCAGAAAGAGAGAAAATTATCCCTCTCCTGTCAAGGTCATTTTTCCAGCACGCGCTGTAACCCTTTCGTTGCGTGCGCATCTTTTGTATGCAATAGTCGACGCACCAGACAGTCGCTTAAGAACTCTTCTCAGATCAACATGTAAATAAAAGTTTTGTTCTGTTTTTAACTATCGGCTGCTTTTCTTTCCCGGCCTTTGGAATTATTTCTTTTTGGTTTAAGTACGTACGTCACACTATCTAAGCGCAGCTTCAGCTACATCTCAACGAGAAACTGCACATTTTAAATTAATAAATTGAAGATGCCGTTACCTTACCATTTCTAATATCCCTATTGCAATGAATATTCTTCTGTTATTATTTTGCTTATCTGCAACACTCGCCCATTTTTCAGATGACAAATGAAAATTGATTTGTAAATGCACACTATGAAAACACAGGTGGAATAAGCTTTAACCACTATAAAATTCTGAAAAAAAAGAGATAGTTACAAAAAAAATCGTGAATAATCAAGTCAGAATCTCGCGAATGTTAAGTTTCTTTCAGAAAGTAAGCATTTCGTTACATTACAGTCAATGGGAAAAATTGTTTCAAGTGCACTTTATTAATGTTACTCAATTTCAAACATAACGAAATTCATGTGCATTTAAAAAGTACTCTCAAATATGCGGACAACGTAGTGTGTATAAATGTTGTTAATCATATACACAAAATAATTCATAATACACAAAAGAATTCATAAGTATTATTGAATATGAGCGTGAATTGATTAACTGCGGTTTTTTCTTGAGTTAGGTATTTTCAAGCTAGATAATGTTTAGTATATTAAGAGAAGGTTGTAGCATATAAATAAAATCATATACAGGGCAACGCCATGAACTGGATACATGGAAGCTTAAGAATGAAAATTTTTGAAAGTGTTATTTTAGTTGTTTTAAGAGTGTTTTAACCTAAATTAAATTTTACCTTAATATGCGGCATGTATAAAAATTTGTAGGTATTATACAGGGCTGTACAAAAGAAATCAAGTATGTTTCTGTCTATTGGTAGAAATTGCTGAAAATGAGTTTGCAATATATTATGATTTTTCTTACTAAACGAAATTGTAGAATACTACGTAGAATATATACAAGTTTACATACAATAGATTACATACAGGGCTGCAAAAAAGATTTTGACTAATTTCCACCTTTCGACGCTAATTTCGGTAATCAGGTTTTCAAATGTGTTATTCGTTTTATAAGGTGTTTATTTAGGTATCCTATTTGCCTTATTAAACGGCGAAGTTTTGTTAAAGTATTCTGTAAGTGTTGGAAAGTGTTTCATAATCTATCCTTGATGCATAATTTTTCTTTTTTTTTAACTGCTCCAGATAACAATCGTTAGTAAAATAAATCTGCGTTTCGCTATCCAAGGTCCAAGTTCTTCTTTGTGTTCTCTTTAATTAATAAAACTCAAACGACGCCGTTCTTTGTTTCAATTAAAGAACAGAGAGGAAAATATAGTCATCTGTCCAAAAGAAGAAAGATTAACGAATGTTCTCATTGGGAACATTTCGGGAATAATTTATCAAATAAGAAGAAAATGGATATTCATGAATGTTTCAAAGCAGACAATAATCAAGATTATGCATTGATTTACGTTATAAGGATTGAGAAGAAAATGTTTAATAGCATATTATATTACTCGTTTTACATGTAATTAATTTTTACAACTAATTTCTTAATGTTTAAACTATTATTTAAAAGTACAGGGCTCCCACTCGCTCAGTTATTTGAAAACCATTTTTTTATACAAACATCTTTTTTTAGATTTTTCTTGGAAATTTGGTAGAAACTTTCTCCGAAGATCATTTCTATTGCAAATGCTCTAAATACGTACTACGATAATTATTATTAGGAATTTTTGGCATTCAAATAATGGAACAACAGTTCACCTCAAATTACATACCTGCCAACTTTTAACTAAACTTCCGTAAAATGTGAGTTAATTTGACCCAGGCTAAAGACGTTTCTAACCAGAAAATATATCTGAAGATATAATATATATTTATTTGCAGCCTTACCAACGTATATGAGTGAAAATGCCAGACTGAATGTCGTCCTGGTGACTTAATAGTAAAGCACTTGGTGCGCTATACCAAGGTATCCGGGTTCGATCCCCGGTTTGGATGCATTTTTTCACTCTGTTTCTCATACGCTGTTTAGCAAAGCGAAAAGAAATTTCCATCCTTTTTAGTGTCAGTTATAGATTTTAATTTCTGTAATTGGGATTGCAGATATTTTTTCTAAAATGACGCATAATCCTGGTTTAAGTAAATGGCTTAGGACCTTTCAAAAATGTAAAATGTAGAAATGTTATGATACTGAATTTGTATTGTAAATCTAATTATGTACTAATTTTACTTTAATATTTTATGTGATATTCAATATCTGTATTCTAAAGTATGAATTTTGAATAAATATTTCCCTTCGTGGAGAAAAGTTCTTATGCTTAACGGCTGGCTCTCCAAGAGAGTGTGATTTCATCTCATTTCGTTTCATTGTTTTTTTAGATATCACATTTCACCTTATTAAACTGTAAAGTTTTGTTAAAGTATTCTAGCAGTGTTGAAAAGTGTTTCATAATCAATGCTTGACACATGAGTTTTTTTTTAATAAGTTATTTCAGAAATTAAAAAATTGGTATATAAACTAACAAAGTGATATCATGGCTACATTCTAGCATGTAATTACCATACATGAAATTAGATTTTGATTAATATTTAAAAGTAGATATTTATTATGTAGTGATGGAAAAATCAATCATAATTTTTAATCTTTAATGATATATTTGATGGTAGACATGAGAATTTCAGTTATTTGTTTTTCTTTTCAGATTCTATATTGTTCATAACTTTTTCAGATATTAATTTTTAGTTTCAAACTTGTCTTTAAATATTCTTGTTTTTCCAGTGAATTTTTAAATAATGGTTTAATCTGTAGTAATAATGAAA
Source organism: Maratus michaelseni (assembly GCA_963931845.1). NCBI lineage: Eukaryota > Metazoa > Arthropoda > Arachnida > Araneae > Salticidae > Maratus > Maratus michaelseni. Next base: position 265,380,644 of record OZ007587.1, on the reverse strand, counting down.
TATATTTCGTAACTATGAATTTCACATATATCTTTTCAGAAAAACGTTCCTTCCCATCTTTTTATTCACTAGCAAATAAAGGATCTATAAGAATAACATTAAAAAAACAAAACATAGATGAATATGATATGTGTTTTACTAATCGAGAGTGTGTTTAAAATGCTTGTCTTTATTTTTTTTAATTATAAATAGAGGAATGTCGGGTATAATAGAATATTATTTACATTTGGGGCAATACATCATCCCGATACTGTTTAACCCATTCAGGGGCAAAGTATTTCTCTTCATAAAATGTTGAAATGACTGACTGACACCATATTTTACAAACAAATTTATTTTTAAATAAGTAAAAGTTTTTCTTCACGTACTTAATGAAAAGAAATTGTTCATTTCAAAATTCTGGTGCCAATATGGCATTAAGGGACAAAAAAAATAGATGGTCCAAAAATGAACCACCGCCATTAAAAGGGTTAAAATCCGAAAAACAAATTCAAACTTCAAGCATCTGCGAATACTTTTTATAGACAATTAGGTAGCTTTCAATACAAAAAAGTATAAAGATACCTATTGCAGCCGTTCGGAGGAAAGCAGTTCCGGAAAATTTCCATATATTTTCACCGATCATGACCCCCAGACCCCAAAACAACCCTCCGTTCAAATGTTGATATATATATATATATATATATCTGACCTTATGTCATACGATAACGCTCGTATTTATAAATCAATTTGGATGAAACTAATTGCGTGTATTAAGCTCACCAATGTCTCGACCGAGTTCGTTAGCCTGCTTGGTCCGCCATCTTGTTTCAAGATGGCGGCCACTTAAAGATTTAAAATTAAAATAAATATAAAAAAGTTAAAAATTCAAATTTATAGGCCTTGATGCAAGGATTCCAGAGCATTTTTTGTTTTATCTCTATCTTAAAAAATGGCTGAGATAGAGCAGTTTGAAATTCTATTGTGGCTGACATTTTGAAAAAAGACAGCACATTACAAAAATTTTCACTGTTGTAATCATTTTCCCAATCATACGCATAAAACTATATATTCATATCCGTTAGCGCCAAATTCTCGCCAAACTAGGCAACATTTGGCGAAATATCGCCAAATTTGGCGACCAAAATTAGTTTTCATAAATGAAGCCAATTTGGCTATAGCTCAATAATTTGGCGAATTTCTTATTCAAATTCAGTATTAACGAATCTTTTGTAAACGTTTTCTTTGCATTTTAACTCGCTGTTTTTGTGTAACATTAGCTAAAATTTTAAAAAGGAGATATAGGAAAGCTACATTTTCCTCCCGGTACAGGCCGGAAGGACGTTTTTTATATGGCTGTTAATCTAGAGATGTAAATGCAGGCTTAGAACACTTTTTTTTAATTTAAAATTTAAAAAGGTGCAGGAACAAAAAACATTTTTAATTGCGATTTATGCAATACAGCTGGTACAGAAGTTTGGAAATTTACATGGTGGTTACATTTAAAATGTAGATGCTGTATAAGAACGGGTCTGAAAAAATCGAAATTTTAACGTTGAAATGAGCGGAAAATTTTCTAAATTACGATTTAGTTGGATTTAGTCAGAAACTTGAAATGTTTTACAATGGTTACTTTTAAATCACAGATGAACAGTATAAACAATTGATTAACAATTCAAAATTTAATGATGTTAAACGGATGATGAAAACGTTCTTAATTGTGGTTTATTTACAATTGTTAGGGATACACACTTAAAATTTGACATGTCTGTTATTTTTAAGACGTAAATGCTTGCACAGAACAATTTTTACAAAATTCGAAGTTTAAAACTGTGCAGAAGCAAAAATCTTTCTAAAATTAGGATTTTTGTGATGCTGCTGAGCTGGAAACTTGAAATGTATGGTGGTTATATTTAAGATGTAAGTGCAGGCTAAAAACGATTTCTAAAAAATTCCAAATTTAAAAAGGTGAAATGAGCAGGAAGCATTCTAAAAACATTCTAAACTATGATTTATCTGATATTGTTAAGGACAGAAACTTGATATTTTACATGGCTGTTACTTCCAGACATAAATTCGTCCACAGAACAGTTTTAAAATATTTAGAATTTTCAAAATGCACAGGAACAAAATACGTTCTAAATTGCGATTTGTGTTATATAGTTGTTTTAGAAGTTTGGATAAATAGAAGCTTGGAATTTGACATGGCGATTACATTTGAGATGTAAATTTTCGCTAAGAACGCTTTCTAAAAATTACTAAATTTCAAATGAAAAATAAAATGAGTGGAAAACCTTCAAAATACATTCTAAATTACTATTTATTTGGAATTAAATTTAGTTCTTCTCATTCATTAAAGTCTCATGTTCGCTTAATGCAGTATAAGAATGAAGTTTACTCAAAATGTGGCATATTTAATAATTTTTGAATTACAGTATGTGACAGTAAAATTCCTTCTAATGAAAAAAGACACACGAATACCACTTGGCATATTTAAAAATTAATCAAGCAAAGCCACGGGTTTTGCTAGTATTATATAACTTTTGTACATACCACATATTAAACTAAAATTTTATTCAGGTAAAAAAAGCATGAGGCAACTTAAAACTCACTTCCAGAAATTACCAACCATAAACGACATTACTTCTTGTTCTATGCGTGGCCCTGTATATGAATTTACTTATATTCAACAAACTTATATTACGCTACTAAATATAGTTCAGCAAGAAAGTGCGTAACACAATTAAAAAAACCCTTAAACAATTTACTCCCATAGTCAGTAATACTTACAAATTCCTTTGTGCAGCCATGTATACGATCAACAGAATTTATACACACCACGTACTTTGCAGAAATTCAGATAAACATAAAAACCCAAACCAGTGTTGAAATCGCACTTATCACACATAGACTGCAATTATCGCACAAAGACTGTAACCGAATTCTTTTGGGTGTCCCTTTAAATGAACGGTAAACGCAATATGCAACATACCATTCGTCGAGCCATTTACAGTGCATCTTAGTAATACATATAAATTTCACTATGTTTTAAATAGTGAAACATCATTAAATTACACTGCAAACGTTTTCCCCCGTAGAACATTGTGTAACAGAATTCTTTTGTGTGGCCGTGTAAATGAATAATAAATGCTTTGTACGCCATATTTTAGAAAAAGGATGTTTTAGTTCCCTACATAATTGTAAATCAATTTCATCATGTTTCGAATAGCAAAACATCATCAAAATTCACTTAAAACGATTTTTTACCATTGACCGTAATGCAATTGAATACTTTTCAGTGTCCCTCTAAATGTCTAAATAAACTATAAATACTACACACTTCATTTTCAATAGGTATCATGCTAGAGTAAGTGTCAATGACATACAAAAATGTCAGGACAATGCAAGTATATTTACGAGAGCACGGCCAAGCGCTCAGACGGCATACAGCCAGAAAAACCGAAGTCATAAACACTTTTCAACTATGTTGGAATGTGTTAAAAAGCGTGACAATCGTAATATGGTTTAAAGAACGAGGCATTCTTAACGTAAAAATTGAATATTTTAACCGTGTCTTCGTTTTATCCGTGCTTGTATTAATTGAGTTCTGCTGCAATCCGCTATTTTCTTTGTTATCCTATTATTTTCATAATTTTAATACAATAGCTTACAGGGGAAATGTATCACACCAAACACAAATTTTGATGCAGAATCTAATTGGAGGATGAAAATTACTGTAATTATCCTGCATCATTTCCCCTATCTTTAAATTAAATATACCATATGAAAATAATATTATATGAAAAAAATAATTTAGATAATTTTTTTGTATGTTTAAACTGATGGAAAAAAAACTAACTAAACTTCACGGCGCTGCAAACCATTTTGGATCTGGGCCTGTGGTACCTAATTCCACTTTCGTGACCGTAGATCCTGGATGTCTAAAAGACGTCTGATTTGGTCAAGTGGTCAGCTGGCGCGGGACGTCCAAAGTTTAAACTCTCAAGCGAGCTTTGTATTTATTTTATCGATTGGAAATAAAAGAAAGTTGAAAAAATTCGTAGCCCAACTTTGGACTTCTAAAAAGGCAGCGCAATGCACTAACTATAGTTAGTGCATTCTAAATATATTATACAATCCTATACCTACAATTTACAATTATTAGTATACTGATAATTGTGAATTGTAGGTATAGGTATTTATAATATACTAGCAAGCTACGCAAGCGAGCTTTGTATTTATTTTATCGATTGGAAATAAAAGAAAGTTGAAAAAATTCGTAGCCCAACTTTGGACTTCTAAAAAGGCAGCGCAATGCACTAACTATAGTTAGTGCATTCTAAATATATTATACAATCCTATACCTACAATTTACAATTATTAGTATACTGATAATTGTGAATTGTAGGTATAGGTATTTATAATATACTAGCAAGCTACGCAAGCGAGCTTTGTATTTATTTTATCGATTGGAAATAAAAGAAAGTTGAAAAAATTCGTAGCCCAACTTTGGACTTCTAAAAAGGCAGCGCAATGCACTAACTATAGTTAGTGCATTCTAAATATATTATACAATCCTATACCTACAATTTACAATTATTAATATACTGATAATTGTGAATTGTAGGTATAGGTATTTATAATATACTAGCAAGCTACGCCCGCTACGCTGGTCAATTACTCTTAACGAACCTTTACTCAAACAAAATATTGACATTTCATAATTAACTTTTATATTTTAACAGAATAATAAGGCTACTATAATTTGTGACTCGTGCTATAGCCAATATACACGTCAGGACACGTCGCCCTTACCATTATCTTTTTACGCGTGAAGGTTTCGCTATGGTACATCATTGTGAAATTTGGTAATTTTTGAAATTCAATATTTGAAAAATGGCATAATCATTAGATTTGAAATTTATATCAAGAAACATACAATTTTTTACCTTTCAAACTCAGTTTGTCTAACAATTTTCTGACAAATACTTTTCAAGATATTATTTTTTTTCAGTAACTTCAAATGTTTCATTTTCCGAGATTAATTTGTGGCAAAGATTAGCTTCAAACCCAGTCGTCAGCAACGCATAACTTTATATTAAAGAGGATGTTGGAGCAGGGATTGTCCTCATCACTTTTGAAATCGGTTCTGTATAGTTCAGAGATTCCATAGAAATTGTAATTTAGAATGGTTTTAGAACGCTTTTCGCTCATTCCACCCTTTTAAATTTCGATATTTTAAATTTTATTCTTAGAGAGTATTTACATCTTATAAGTAACTACAATGCCAAATTTCAAATTTCTAGCTTCTTCAGTAAAAAAAGTCGCAATTTTAGAACATTTTTCACTCTTGCACCTCATTGGGGTTACTGGCATCGACATAAAATATAGCCTGTGCTGAAGCAGGAAGTATCACCATCAATTTGCCACCATCACTTTTGAAATCAGTTCTGTAGTTCCAGAGATTCCAGAGAAATTGTAAATTAGAATGTTTTTAGAACGCTTTTCGCTCATTTCACCCTTTTAAATTTCGTTTTTTCTTATTCTCAGAGAGCATTTACATCTTATAAGTAACTACAATGCCAAATTTCAAATTTCTAGCTCCTTCAGAATAGAAAAAAATGCAATTTTAGAACGTTTTTCGCTACTGCACTACCCTGGGATTAGTGGCACCGACGTAAAATATAGCCTTTGTTGGAGCGGGGACTGTCATCAAAAATTTGCCACCATCACTTTTGAAAAGGGTTCGGTAGATCCAGAGATTTCATAGAAATTGTAATTTAGGATGTTTTTAAAACGCTTTTCGCTCATCTCACAGTTTTAAATTTCGATTTTTTTTTAGAATTTGTTCTTAGAGAGCATTTACATCTTATAAGTAACTACCATGCTAATTTTCATGTTTCTAACACCTGCAGATTAAAAAAAATCGAAATTTTAGAACGTTTTTCGCTCCTTTACCCCCTGGGAGAAGTGGCACCGACATAAAATATAGCCTATGTTGTAGCAGGGATTGCCACCTTCAATTTACCACCATCACTTTTGAAATCGCTTCAGTAGATCCAGAGATTACCCCCTACAAACAAACAAACAAACAATCTTTACTACTTTATAATATTAGTATAGATTTAGAGTATGTAATAGATACTTTAGAGAGTATCGTGTTTCAAAATTCTAATTCAGATTGCGGTTAAATTTATGTTAATTCGTAATTTTCAACCAGCTTTTATTAAGTTTTTTAATATTAAGTAGTTCCTAATTAATAAATTAGGACACATTTAGAAAGAAAAGATATGAATAATTTTATTCGTTTTATAATAAATTTTAATAATATTTTTAATTAGTTAAATGCATTTTATACACACTAAGATCATCTTAATTTAGCAATCCTCCAACCCAAGTAGGGCCTGATACAATTTTCGCCTCAGCAAACTAAAAATATTCGGTTATTAATTGTGGAATATGCAAGAATATGCAAGAATAAGTCAGTATAAAAATTAAAATAAAATTTACGACAAATGTAAACAATTTCTTAATTGAAATTCTGAAGTAAAAGTATGAAACTCTCTCATTCATTTCAGAGGGAGTAGGGATGGTAATATATATTGGAGAAATATAGATTATCTCAGTTAATGATATGGAAATAAAGTAATATTCTACTTACAAATTTATAAAAAAATTAAACTTTTTCAAAAGACGCATAAAAAATTATACTTAAGTGAAACGCAATTTTATCGTCCAGTTCAAAGCTTGAATTAATTTTTTCCCCAGAAGGTGTTAAAATTTCTGTTTAGAAACATTAAAATAAAGAAGAAAAATATAATAATATTTAATCTCATTTTTAAATGTTACTCAAAATAAAAAAAAGGCTTGATGCAGAAGACTTCAATAAATGTATATTATTTTTTTTTCTAAAAAAAATACTAGTGTCATACATTTGAACTTGTCACGAAAATGAGTTTTAATTCATCAAAAAATATATTCTATACCGAATAAAAAAATATGTTTTATCTTCAAGTCGAAATATGTCATTTTATATTTGGAGAGTGTCAGAAGTTTCATTTAATTAAATATGCGAAGATGGAATATTAAATATCGAAATTAAATTTCTTTTACTTATAATATTACATGATATTAAAAACAAAATTACGGAATACAAAAGTTATTAACCCACTTTGTTTGGTTCTGGAATATTAAATGTTATAACTGCTTTTCTTATTTTAAGAAATATGCTGACTGACCACGTTCGAAACCAGTTTTTTCATTTGAATTTTATTTTCTTTGTTTTATGTATGTAATAAGAAAATGCAGAAATATGTAGACTTCTTAAACACTCAATGTACTAGTATTTTCTTATAGAAAAAATCGCCTAGTTTAATCGCGAGAAACCTCGCCCTATTTAAAATGTATTTTCTGTAAGAAAATACAGTAAATCCATACCTGCCAACATCGCACTAAACTTCCGTACAATGAAAGTTAATGTAACCGAGATTAAACACGTCTCAAACCAGAATTTTGTAAAAGAAATACCATCAAACACATTCCCACTGTTTCACTTGGAATGCGTTTTATGGTATTTCTTATTCACGTTGCCCTTAAAAACATGAAACTAAATATATGTATATATATATATATATATATATATATAGGTATATTTTCTGGTTAGAAACGTCTTTAACCTGTATCAAAATTAAGTCACATTGTACGGAGATTTAGTTGAAAGATGGCAGGTATGATTAATCCCTTAACATTCGCGAGAGTTACGTTCGAGAAAAACTCCGCGAAGGTTAAAGTCTTCTCTCTCTACACTAAAAAAGGTGCTAAGTTCTATAAAATTTTAATTAAAAGTGGAACTGTATTTCAAAGAACAAAAATATATACAGTATGCCCACTAAAGTCCCTTGCCACCCTCTTAACTTCGGAACGGCTGCTGCTATATTAATAAAAGTGGTGTCTAGGTATAGTAAAGTAGCCATGCGCTACTGAATGAAGCCGTCTATGGCGCCACCTAGTGGTTATCATTCCTATCTCGTAAACGGAAAGAAATAGGGAAAACAAGTGATTTACAAAGTTGTAGAGCATCATCTATTTAGTACAAAAAACACCTTGTGTATATTAATGCGAAGACTAGAACGATTAATGCGCGCATTTGTTTTTTCGTGATTTCCTACACGTGACAAAACGATCTTAGAAAGAAAGAAACAACCAGTTATGAAACAACAGGTGTATGCGACCCCCCCCCCAAACATTGCAGGACCTTAATCGACGAATTACGGACGCTTGTGCCAACGTGTGCAAAGTGAAATTCAAACAAGAATCCAAATGTGCATTGCAGCTGACGGTGAGAAGTTTGAACATCTAAAATATAGGTAAATTATTATAACTAGTTGTTTTTTCTTTCTAAGATCATTTTGTCACATCACAGTGTATGAGATCACGAAAAAACAAATGCGCGTTTTAACCGTTCTATTATTCGCATTAATGCCCACGAGGTATCTTTTTGTACAAAATCGATGATGCTCTACAACTTTGTAAATCACTTTTTTTCTATATTTCCTTTTTCGAGATAGGAATGCTAATTCTGCAGTATTACATCAGGTGGCGCCATAGGCGATTTCATCGAGTAGCGCATGGTTACTTTACTATACCTAGATACTACTTTTATGAATATATCAGCAGCCGTTTCGAAGTTAAGGGGGTAGCAAGGGACTTTAGTGAGCATACTGTATATATTAATAATACGTTATACATAACATATGCGTATGTACACACATATTCATAAATATGAAATTTATTTAATGACAATAATTCAAATTAATTGACTGGAGATATACTTACAGCAAAAAAAGCTTAGGTATTTGTTTAAAGTAATATCGACTCTCTGTATTCGCAAAAGATGACAATGTATTAGTGGGTCAGTATGCAACACAGTATTCAAATACGATATTTAAATACAGCTAAATGCTTCAGGAATTCTTTTATTTTCTATCTAAGCGCAGCTTCAGCTCCATCTCAACGAGAACCTGCACATTTTAAATTAATAGATTGAAGATGCCGTTACCTTACCATTTCTAATACCCTATTGAAATGTGTATTTTTCTGTTATTATTTTGCTTACCTTCAACACTCGCTCATTTTTTAGATGACAAATGAAAATTCATTTGTAAATACATACTTTGAAAACACAGGGGGAATAAGCTTTAATCACTATAAAATTCCGAAAAAGAAAAAGATAATTATAAAATATCGCGAATAATCGAGTAAGATTCTCGCGAATGTTAGGTTTTATTCCCCCCATTTTCATATTCGCGATAAATCAAAACTCGCGAATGTTAAAACTGCGGATATTAAGGGATTACTGTACTAGTTTCCAAGAATTTTCCTCTTTCAAAATCCCTTGATCGGTAGGAACTCTGTATTAATTTGAAAATTCAAGGAATTTGTGATAGTGCCAAATTTTGATGCAAAATCGAAATAGACGTTGAAAGTTTCTGCAATTATTTTGCATAATTTTTCCTATCTTTAACACGTTCTCTGCCAACTAACGAGTATACTCGTAGTTCTATCTACGTTTGTTCAATCTAAAAGTAGTTGTTCGCACCGGAAATTTAAAAAGAAGAATTTTTATTTTATGTAATCACGAAATGTCTGTAATAAAACAAAGTAAATATTGCTATTAGTATTTTCTGGTATGAATTTGAACTTTCTAAATAACATAAAAATTCCGGCATTTTTAGGTTGGCAGCGAACGTGTTAAAATAAATATACCACATGTTTAAACTAAAAACAAAACTGAACACTACGGCGCTACAAACCAAGAAGGATCTTGACTTGCGGTACATAACTCCGCTTTCATAACTATAGGTCCTGGTTTCTGGAGTGTTATAAGACGGTTAGTTACTTTTCCAGTATACCGTCGACCACTTTCCATAAAAAAAAAAAAAAAAAAAAAAAAAAAAAACTATGGGCTTTAATGCCAAAAATGCATGACCGTGACACCACATTCACTTGACGTCAGATGCGTTACACGTGTTTAGTATGTCATCGAATGATTTTTAATATTAGACGTTTATCTTCATTTTTAATGATGTTTTACTGATTTATTAAGCATTTCCGAAAAAAAAAACAATTATGTCATTAAAAACAGCGACAAAATGATATTAAAAGAGAAATAATTGAAAAAATGTTGTGAAGCTTAGTTACGTAATATATCAGTAATAAAATATATCAGTTTCAACTGACGTCAGAAACATTTATACACCAGCTGATAGGGATAATTAAGAAAAATAATATAAGCCAGTGGACCCATGCGAAGATTTTGCACTGCATTTTAATATTTTTTAGATGAAAGTTTAAATTTATATAAAAAAATAAAGACTAAAAATATCTGCAAACAACATTACTCAAGCCAAAATATCGTCTCATTTATCCCATCAAAGTTACAGTAAAAACTGATCGCTGATAGCCAAGGCAAAAAGAAAAAAATATATATATCAATCGAATTTTAATTTGCATTAGAAGATAACATCATATGTTTCGGGAAAAACATGGGATAAAGAAAAATAAATTGAGCATTTGAATTTAAATTTTGCTCTTTAATCATAAATATAAAATAAACCCGTGCTGCAATCTTTATTTTACTTTTTTTTTTTTTAAATTAATGCTGAGCACGATATAATGCGGTATTTTATTTTTGCGGCAACATTAATTTGAGGAAAACGTTTCATTTCATTTATGAAAACAATGTCGATGTAATTTTTAATTAACAGCAAATTTTAATCAAAAAACATGTTTTAGGAAAATGTATTTGTACTATGTCAGAAGCCTATTCAAAATCCTTTCATATAGTATCTCATTCGTCGTTCTGAGTTTCGTATTTTCTTAGAAAAAGGGATGTTGACAGGAGAAATAATATATACGATAATTAAATATCCAAGATTATTTTTTTTTCTATTTTCATTAATATGTTGTAAATTTTATTGCTAAAAGTTACTGATAGTCGACTCTTTATTCAGACGAGCTTCTTCGACTTTTTTTTTTCTTTTTGTGGAAAGCGTTCGACGGGATAATGGAGAAGTACCGACGTTTGCTTTGATCAAGTGGTCAGCTGGCGTGTAACTCCGGAGTTTAAATCCCCAAGCCGGTCTTGTACTAATTTTATAGTATCTGAAAAAAAGATAAAGTTGAACAAATTCGGAGGTAAACCTCAGGCTTATAAAAAGTCAGTTTAATGAATTAACTACTGATAATTCTGAATTCTAGGTATAGGTTTTTATAATATATTTTCAATAAGTAAAACACATTTCAATAAGTATGGTGTACCGAAATTGTAATTTAGATTTCGTCTAAAATTATGTTAATTCGTAATTCGCAACCTTCTTTTACTGGATTATTTAATATTATAAATAGTTTTTAATTCATATTTTAAGATACATTTAGAAATAAGAAAATGCGAATAATTTTATTCGTGGTATGGTACATTTTTAATAACATTTTAAAAAGTTAGATGCATTTTAAAACATTTTAGCGCGTCTCCACTCCAAGCAGGGCCAGATAAAACTTTCGCCTAGGCAAAATATCTTTTTTTTTTCTAAAGGAATAATCGTGTTATTAATTGCAGAATATCCAAGAATATGTGTGAGTAAAGAATTAAAAATTAAATTTACAACAAATGTAAACAATTTCTGAATTAATTCAAATTTAGAAGAATAAGTTCGAAAGGCTTTTATTAAATTCAGGGGACAAAAAGATAATTTTTAAAATCTGAAAAATATATAACCTCAGTTAATGATATTGAAATAAAATAATATTGTATTTTAAAATTTATTTAAAAAAAAAAAAAACCTTTTTCAAAAGACGTATAAAAAACTATACTTAAATGTAACGCAATTTTATCCTCCAGTTCAAAGCTTTAATTTCATTTTTTTCTCCAGAAAATGTCAAAACTTGTGTTAGATACATTACAATAACGAAGAAAAATAGATTAACATTTAATATAATTTGCAATTTTATCCTCCAGTTCAAAGCTTTAATTTCATTTTTTTCTCCAGAAAATGTCAAAACTTGTGTTAGATACATTACAATAACGAAGAAAAATAGATTAACATTTAATATAATTTTTAAATATTATTTCTAATTAAAAATTTTCTTGATTCAGAAGTCTTCGATAAATGTATTTTTTTACCTAAAAAAATAATCTGATGTCATACACTTGAAGTTATTCCGAAAATAAACTTTAATTTATGATATATATATATATATATATTAGTTTCAAGTTGAAATATTTCATTTTATATTTGGAGAGTGTCAGAAATTTCATTTAATTAAATACGCGAAGGTGCAATATTACATATCGAAATAATTTTTTTTAATACTATTATATGATATAAAAAACTAGTCGTTGGGGGCCACCGTAATACTTACCCATCATGGATATGCATAATGTAAAATATTAAAATAAAAATGTGTAAACTACTTATAAAATGCATTGCAATTCAAATAAAATCGTGGCTTGATGACATCATAAACTTTAAAGGCTTGATTACTGAATTGCTTGAAAGAGGTTTTCCCTTATAACTCCAAAAATAATAATATTATTAACTAGCGGTTTATTGCATCTGATTAAGCGTCAAATTTCCAATTAAAATATATCTTTCAAGTGAAATTTGGATGAAATACTGGGTCATGAAAAATCGAAGAGTGTGGAAATAGGATTCCAAATATCTCGGCAACTAATTATCCGATCGACTTCATGCTTTATGCAAAATTTATGTTTTTTTATTGTCTTTTATATTCATTTCTTAAAATAAACAATTTCGAAAATTTTTATATACCTTTTATCAGAACGAATATTTCGAGAGTCCGAAAAAAATAGTTCCGGTTAATCGAGGTTATTGAAATGAAATAGGCTTCTTCCCATTATTACATACTGAGTACATACCAAATTGTAAGTCTCTATCTCAATTTTTTCGGGAGATAGAGCGTTTACAGACACACAGACACACAGACGGACGGCAATTTTTTTTTTCTAAAAATATGTTTTTCGGAATCTCCAGTGTCTGAAACGTGTAAATCCGTCAAAAAAAATTTTCGATTTTCAAAACGATTACAAGACTTACCCTATACTACGTATGATGGGTAAGTAAAATGAAGTTGCTGAATTTAAAATATCTTAATTAATCTCTTAATATTTCATTCTGAAATAATAAATTCTATGATTTTGTTTAGTAATATGCTAAGCTGATTAACCACGCACAAAACTTGTTTTTCTCAATCTGTTTTTCAATTTATTTTTCTCAGTACATGTACGTAACAAGACAATCTGGGAAAATGCAATATTCAAGGAATTTGTGATCGAGTATATAATGATAAGCTCCAATGGTATGTTTTTTAATACCATTTCATGAAACTTTTTCGGGAATTACTATAAATAAGTTTCATTGGGATATGTAGGGAAAATGTATTAATTATATGCCATGAAAATTTATATAATTTATATATTTAAATTTTAGAGTTTAATGTGTTTAAAATAAAAAAAAAAGATTTAATAAAATCGCAGTACTTTTAAAATTAAATTTTATTAGTAGATTCAGTAGTATATATATATATATATATATATATATATATATATATATATATATATATATATAATTATTTACTCATTAAAATTGTAGGGAAGAACAAAAAAAAATTTCAGATTTAAAAGAATTATGACCCACTCTAGTCACCAATATTGGCTGGATTAAATTATTACTCCTACGAACAAGATTCTAATCTAAAAGGATTGATTACTTTCCCTAAGAAACTCCCATGTAATCAACGAAAGTCTTGTAAAATTTGTAACTTATGTTTACAAAGATATGTTTCAAACACAGAAGACGATTACAAAAAGTTGAAAAAAGAACTCCAAAATTCTTACTAAATGTTACTGCAGCACTTTACAGAAACGCAAAAATGTATCAGAAATGATTTGGATCGTTAAAAAAATATAAAAACATTTATGTTTAGTTGTTTCAAGCACCAGACGGTGGTGTCAGATAGAATTACAGCATAAATATGAACAATTACTGTATAACGCGCTTCTTACTATAACGCTCATCTGAAATTTGAGACTATACAGGGTGTAACTGAAATGCTTCAACAAACATTGAGGGATGATAGTACTCATGAAGATGAACAAAAAATGCAATAGAACACGGGGTCGGAAATGACATTTAACCCTTTCAGGGACAGTGGTATGTCTAAAAAACCACTTAATTTTAATTCCAAAACGCCACAATGGCACCAGAATTTTGCTAAAATCTTTTCCATTTAATATTTATGTGAAATATAGCCTTTTTCTTATTTACAAACAATTTTTTTTTGTAAATTCCGGTGCCAGTCCATTTTCAGACGCATTTTCTCTATTTTTATCCTTTAAGCCTTTTAGGGGCAAACTACTTTTAGTACTAAAATGTTGAAATAAATGACTGGCACCGGAATTTATAAAAAAAATTTGTTTAAAAATAAGAAAAAGGCTATATTTCACATAAATATTAAATGGAAAAGATTTTAGCAAAATTCTGGTGTCATTATGGCGTTTTGGAATTAAAATTAAGCGCTTTCATAAACATACCACTGCCCCTGAAGGGGTTAAACGTCATTTGCGACCCCATGTTCCATTGCATTTTTTGTTCGTCTTCATGAGTACTATCATCCCTCAAAGTTTGTTGAAGCATTTCAGTTACACCCTGTATATCGTCGCTACCATGTCAAACTATCTAATGTGAAAAAAATGCATTTTTCATTATTTTTAAAAATGGGCCAATTGTCGCCACTAAATTTTAAGAGGGTTGCAACATCACCAGGGTTAACAGAAGGCCTTTTTTCTATTCAGAAATTTTAAGTCCATATCAGAAATTTTAAATATACATTTTTTAGGTGCGTTCGTAATTATATAAATACGTAGCACCTATAGTCGTCGTTTGGTCCGTCCGTCTGTCCGTCCGTCTGTCTGTCTGCCTGTCTGTCTGTCTGTCCGTCTGTCTGTCTGTCCGCATATAACAACGCAAAAACTACCCAACCAAATGGCTTGCAATTTAAAATATATTATCTTTGCAGAATTTTGTCGAGACATTTCAAATTTTATTAAAATCGAATCAAAACTTTAGGAGATATTAATAAAAATATTTATTAAGAAATTTGATTTTTTTTTTTTTAATCGGTGCTTTTTTGTTATAGGAGCTTCCGAAGTTTAATCGTCAAGCGACCGAGATGCTTATTTTATGACAGAAATTAATCTGCAGACCATAAAATTCATTTCACAGAATTAAAAATCATCAAGATCTGAATATTTATATAACTAGCTGATACATATATATCTGAATATTTATATAACTAGTTAAGATATTTGTATGAACAGTGTCATAAAATATATACTTAACTAGCTGTTTAACCCGTTCTACGCACGGGAGATCATGAATTTAATTCTAAAACGTGCGTACGAACGCACCTCGTTTGTAACGTTTGACGTACAATTTCCAACTTGTTTTCTTTATATAATGACAGCCAATTTCGTGATTACTTAAAATAAAAAAAAATATCTCAAAATTTCTAGTATGAATTTGGCATCTCTGAATAAAAAAAGAGGCCAAACTGGCAACCCTGTTCTTCACAGAAATTTTATTACTATTCTTACTACACGAAGAATTTTAATAAAATTTAGTGGTGACATTCGGCCTATTTTTAAAAGTAATGAAAAATGCATTTTTTCATATTCGATAGTTTGACATGATAGTGACGATATCTCTATTTTTAAGTACACTGCTCAAAACAATTAAAGGATATTTGAAGTTTTATATAAAATAAAGATATAAACGAAATTTTTTTTGCCGAAAATAGAAGAAGAGAATCACAAATGCAAATTTTTCTGGTTTTCAAACTGTGGAGTATGCAAATTTTGAGTTCGACGTCAAAAACGTCGCTTCAGCGGCAGCGAATGAAATTTGACTTTCAACTGGATAAAAGAGAATGAAGACAAGGATGATCGGCATTCAGTGATTGCTTTGTTTCGATGAGTACGATGTCTCAGCGAATTCATTTGACAGATTCAGAAGCTTGCAGAATTGTTGGTAGGTTAGAAGGGGGCCAAACTCAAGCCGAAGTAGCGCAAGCCATTGGAGTGTCACAAAGTGTCATTTCCAGGATCTGGAACCGTTTTTTGGAGAGTGGATGTGCAGGCCGCAGACCAGGGCAAGGTCGTAGACGGGCAACAACGCCCATTGAAGATCGGTATTTAGCGTTAACAGCTCGGAGACACCGAAACATGAACGCTACTCTTCTCCAACAACACCTTCGCTCGGCTACAGGCACCACGATTTCAACTCAGACTGTCCGAAACCGGCTCCATGCTGTAGGTCTGTATGCTCGCCGACCGATGGTATGTGTTAGATTAACATCAAGGCATCGTCGCGACCGCAGGGAGTGGGCAACCGAGCATGTCAACTGGAGGAGAAATGAATGGAGCAATATTCTGTTTTCTGACGAGTCCCGTTTTTCTGTGCATCCGGATAATAGGCGTATTTTCATCTGGAGGGACCGTGGCAGTAGGAATAATCCTGCGTTCGTGCACGAAAGTGTCAGATTTGGCGGTGGAGGAGTGTTGGTGTATGGTGGCATCTCCATTGACGGGCGCACTGACCTCTACATCATTCGAGATGGAGCTCTGACTGGTCGCCGATATAGGGATGAGATCCTCAGACCTATTGTAGTCCCTTACGCTGCAGCAATCGGAGATAACTTCATTTTAATGGACGATAACTGCAGGCCACATCGTGCAAACCTGGTGGAGGATTTCCTTTTCGAGGAAGGAATCGTTCGAATGGAATGGCCAGTGTGTTCTCCAGACATGAATCCAATCGAGCACGTTTGGGACGCTCTAGGAAGACGAGTTTCTGGCCGCCAACAACCCCCACAAACTCTCCAAGAACTGGAAAGAGCTCTTCTGGAAGAGTGGGGCAGAATACCCCAACTCGTCATTAATAGCCTCATTGAGTCCATGCCTCAAAGGTGTTCAACGTTGCTGGCCGCCCGTGGAAACCATACCCCCTACTGAAAATGATTTTCTTTGAAGAAAACACCTTTTCTTATTATTTTTTTCTCATATGCACAAATTGTGTTTTTTTCCTTTTGTACACAAATGCGCAATAAAATGCATTTTTTTCTACCAAACATGGGTAATTTATTCACAATTATATAAGGTGAAAATAATTTGTAAAAAATAACGGTTTTCAAAATCCGTAATCCTTGGCACCTATATGATATGACATTACTTATGTGTAAAAGAATAATAAAAAAAAGGAAAATTTAACCATTTTAGTATGGGTCGTGCCATATTTCTCACTCGATTAGTTTTTTATTCTATTCCTACCACTTTTTGAAATACAATTTTTGTGTTAGATTTATACTAGGGGGGGGGGGGGGTTGAATCGAAATCTACCAAAAATAGACATTTTTGTAAATTGTGGTACTATTGACTGTAAAAGTATACTCCAGTCCTAGCCTGTAATAAAAAGCTTAAAACTTGTTCATCAGAAATTTACTATGAAATCTGGGTTTTGAAACGATAGAACTCACATTCTTTTCTAAAATTCTTCGACCTAGATAGTTTTTCAAGATTTTTCATTAGTGAGTATCATTAGTATTATTAATATACATTAATAAATATTAATTAGTAAATACATTTTATGGATTTAATAGAAAATGTCTTACAGTCTCAGAAATTATACCCAAATATATGCCATAATGTATCTTTTAGATAAGTTTTATGCAATAAAAATTATATAAGCTGAATTAAATGTTTAAGACACAATTTGACTCAACGATGCTGGTTCTAATACATTTTTATTATTAGAGTACACAAGGAATTTCTATTTCATTAAGAAATTCCGAATTCGTACCAGGAGTTCTAAATAGTATTTTTTTTATCCATTTAATGGTAGACGTTTCGTGATTAAATAAAGTAAAATTTCATCTTAGACTTTTAGACTTTGGTATATTACAAAATTTCTTCCAATAAATAAATCGGAAAATTCTCTTCAGAATTACTGTTGCCAAAACTTCGTAGCAGTTGGCTGATATAGGTAACTACATTTAATTAGTTATATAAAATAGAAAGAGAAAAAAATATACTATTCGATATGGTAATTGAGTTTGAAATCGTCATGTACGGAATTAACTAGGATTATAAAGTGCGTAACTTTTTTCTTTAAATACAACTGAAATCAGTGTTGTCCGGTTGAGTATTTTTTTCCATCTAGTAACACTGGCTTTTTTAAATCATGCATGTTAAATAAAGCGATGATTTTTTGACTGAATACTAGACATTTAAAAAAAAAATCCCCAACATGATAGCACTAAATTGGATATACTATTTCAATCTATTTTATTATTTCGTATCAGTTTCTGAAAACGCCTGTTTGAATATAAACCTTATTATCTAAAATATATTGATATAGCAATTTACTCAGTTTTTAGAAAAGTGCAAAAAAAGTATCTGTATTTAATTAAAAGTATTTAATTTCTATTGAATATGTAATGACAGATATTATAAGCCTTATTCTTTCAAGTAGCAAATGCTCAACACAGGGACAAAATTGTAAAAATTAATTATACACACAAGTTAAAATCAAATACAGAGTTATAGTTCATTTAAGGTTTCGGTAAATATTAGATTATTCATAGCTCTCTTTGAGGAAATTAAATTGCATATTAAAGTAAAACCTGTGAAAATGGAAACTGTCTATAAATGAAACCTTTCTTAAACTAAATTATTTCATAATACCAAGGCTTATAATGCTATACGATTATTTCTACTAAAACAGAAACCTGTCTAAAATGTAATTTTTCGGGATCCTAGGGAGTCCTTTTTCGCAGGTTTTAGTGTATTATTGAATGCTTTTAAATTAATCAGAAGTAGATGTTAAAATGAATTTCTTCTATAATCGCAATTATGTTTTTGTATATTATTTTATAAAATAATTACATCCAATTGCAGCAATGTTAAAAGTAGACTTTTTCTTGAAGACTGAAAGTTTAAGCGATTACAGAGTTCCTTAACGAAGCTTGTACGGTTCCACATGAATATTAGGTTCTACTCGGACGTATACCGCATAGAGATTTATTTATTTAACTGTATATTTTCACCGTCAGCATGTCGAACAACAACTTTAGTTATCGACCGATATTGTACTAATGAGAGATTTGTTTGGAGTTTGAATTGTTTACAAAAAATGTTTTCTATTGTGTGTAATAATTGTGTATTTTTTTAGCCTTTCTAAACGTCTGAAATAAATTAAATGTTTTAAACTTTTTAATTGTGATTCAGACGTAATATGTTTAGGTATTTAAAGTTTTTAAGTTATTTAAAAATTTAATCGTACGTGTTAAAAAAAAATGGATTTTTCTAAACAAAATAAAGAAAGTTTTTCAATATAAATTTTTTTTTTTTTAAGTATCCACTTTAAAATATATATATATATATATATATCATGTTGTTTATATGCTTCCTTTAATATTTATATAATTAATTTTTTATTAAACTTTTGGAAAGACAAGCGTAATCTGAACGCAATTCTTATGGTGACTTAAATGGTATTTTCATTTAAGTTCTGGAATGAAGCATGAATTTTAAATTACATAATAATTAAAAAATGAATGTCACTCACTGTTGACTGATATTAACTCACTGCTGAATATCATACTTTCAGGTTATTAACAATAAAGAATACTTTAAAAGTATTTGAGTGAAACATACTTTTATGAAGCATTTTTGATTTATGATATATTATAATACATTACATATTTTCATTTATGAAAGATTTTTTATTTATTTCTAGGAGGTATTAATAATTTTACAGAAAAAAAAAACATTTATTTGAAATTAAAAAGCGAAGATATAGAAAATATTTCTTATCTTTTTTTTTTTCATATTGACGGAAACTGATAAAATAATGCACTTTAAATATGAAATATATATCTCATCAAAAAGTCACCTGTAAAAAATGCAGCCAAGTCTCGTAACTCATTTACCGTAAAAAGTACTGAGATCGTATAAAGCCAAGTTTAACTATCTTATTAACTCTGAAATTTTCATTCGCAAATCACTCCTAGTCTCTACATCTTTAGTTAATTATTATTTTGTGACTTGGCAATTACGTAGCACGAGAATGTGATGTATATAGTTAGTCTTAATCAAATAATACTATAACATATTAAAGTGTAATAACTTCCCTGTGCGTATATAATTTGCCTTAATTAAATTATCCCATCCTATTCCATAACATAGTAAGGTGTAATAACTTCCCTGTGATGCGTAATTGCCAAGTCACAAAATAATAATTAACTAAAGATGTAGAGACTAGGAGAGATTTGCGAATGAAAATTTCAGAATTAATAAGATAGTTAAACTTGGCTTTATACGATCTCAGTACTTTTTACGGTAAATGAGTTACGAGACTTGGCTGCATTTTTTACAGGTGACTTTTTGATGAGATTTCACTTCTTTTTGTAAGTAATCCTCCTTTTCTTGATTTTCTCCTTTTCTTGAGATCATCCACTGATTTTCGCTAAGCCCACACTCTGTCCCTATTATTTACAGGTATCAAAAATTTGAAGCTTTAGTTTCGTTTGCAAAGTACTGTAGATAAAAAGAGATTTCATGTTCCTAGGCAAGCACTAAGTTATGGGAGGGGGGGTGTCAAAAGTACTCTCAATTGCTTCCAGGATAGGTGCTATCCATCTGAGATGTTACTCGCAGCCCTAGATACTTGATATTTAACATAAAAGAACTTTTTAGTGTGAAAAGAAAGCCAAAATTAAAATTTCCGGAAATTTCCAATAAATCAAATTATATTCCTTTATTGGATGTTTTTTTTTCGTTTTTTTAGTCTTTTTTTTATTATTTACAGATTTTTTAATTTTTCCTTACTCTGTGTACCCTGCCTTTCTGCCAAATATCAAGCTTCTAGGACTACAAAATCGAATTATTTTCAAATTTTCGACTTTTTATAAATTTATTGATTTTTCGATTTTAATTCTAAGTTACCTGATTGTCATGCCAATATAGTAATTATTTCATCCGTCTTCTTAGGATCATTTAGGTTCAATTTAGAGATACATCAAGTGAATCTTAGAGTTACCATGATTTTATTTAGAAAGGACTATCAAGCCATAACCAGCCAGTAATGTCGGGAGGGTAGGGGGAGCTGTGAAAATTTTTGTGGGGATGACAACATTTAACAATCCATATTTCATATGTGAAGTACATAGAGTACAACCTGTGAAAGAAAACAAACCTGTCTATAAAGAAATCGCCTATATCGTAGCCAATCTATAGCGGAACTTCTCTATAACGAAATTCGTAAACGAAAGAAAAGAAAACCATAATCCGGGGGAAATAACATAAAACAATTAGGGGCGTTGTACTAGCTAATAGGACAATTATCTTAAAACTAATGTTTCTAGCAGTACAAAATCAAATTGTTTTCGAATTTTCGATTTCTTAAAGATATTTCGATTTTTCGATTTTATTTCCGAATTTAACGAATATTTTAATTGTTCCTTTTATTGAATAGTAAATACTACTTTTACACCAAGTTTTAAGTTTCGAAGACTACAAGATAAAATTATTTTCAATTTTTGATATTTTCGAATTTTTTTTATAATTTTCTGGATTTTTTAATTTTTTCTTATTTTGTATCCTTTATTACAAATTTCAAGTTTCTAGCGCTACAAAATCGAATTATTTTGAAATTTCCGATCTTTTTCGAGTTTTTTTATTCTATTTTCGAATTTATTGTGTTTTAATTTTTCCTTTTTCTGTATCCTAAACAATAAGTTTACGCCGAATTTTAAGTTCTAAAGCTACAAAATCGAATTTTTTTTCAATTTTTCGGATTTTCGAATTTTTTTTTTTTCGAATTTTACAGATTTTTTATTTATTTCTTTTTTTGTATCCTAAATACTACCTTTATTCCAAATTTTAAGTTTCTAGCTTTACAAAATCGAATTATTTTCAAATTTTCGTTTTTTTTTTTTCGATTTTTTTTTTCAATTTTTGTTGTGTTTTTAATTTTTTCTTTTTCTGAATCCTAAACACTACCTTTACACAAAATTTTCAGTTTCTAAGACTACGAGATCATATTATTTTCATTTTCTCTCTTTTTCTTATTTTTCTCTTTTTTTCTTTTTTTTTTTTTTTTTTTTGAAATTTTCGATTTTTTTTAACTATCTATATCTTTTAATGTTTCCTTATTTAGTATCTTAAATATTACCTTTATTCCAAATTTCAAGTTTCTAGCGCTATGAAATCGAATTATTTTCAAAATTTCCTTACTTTTTCGATTTCTTGATTTTATTTTCGAATTTTATTGCGTTTTTATTTTAACTTATTCTGAATCCTAAACACTATCTTTACTGCGAATTTTAAATTTCTAAGGCCAAAAGATCAAATTATTTTAATTTTTTTCAATTTTTTTCCAATTTTTCGAATTTTTGATTTTTTTTTCGAATTTTATGGATTTTTTAATTTTTCCTTATTTTGCATCCTAAATACTACCTTTATTCCGAATTTCAAGTTTCTAGCGCAACAAAATTTGATTATTTGAAATTTTTCCATTTTTTTCGATTTTTCGATTTTATTTTTAATTTTTTTTTTGTGTTTTGATGTTTTCTTTTTCTGAATTCTAAACACTACTTCACACCTAATTTTAAGTTTTTAAGACTACAAGATCGTGTTATTTTCAATTTTCAATTTTGTTCGATTTTTTTGAATTTTCGAATGTTTTTTTTTTTAATTTTCCGGATTTTATAATTTTTCCTTTCTTTGTATCCGAAACACTAGCTTTATTCCAAATTTTAAGTTTCTGTGGCTGCGGGATCTACCCAATCTTTTTGATGACGCAAGAGTGAGTGAGTGACAAAAAATCGAAACTTTGAGTTCATATATCGTCTGCACTAATTTATGGGTATTTTTTTAATTATGCATATTTTTTAATTTTTCCTTATTTAGTATCTTAAATATTACCTTTATTCCAAATTTCAAGTTTCTAGCGCTATGAAATCGAATTATTTTCAAATTTTCCTTATTTTTTGATTTTTCCGACTTTTGGATTTTATTTTCGAATTTTATTGCGTTTTTTATTTTAACTTATTCTGAATCCTAAACAGTATGTTTACTGCGAATTTTAAGTTTCTAAGGCTAAAAAATCAAATTATTTTAATTTTTTCAATTTTTTACGAATTTTTCGAATTTTTGAATTTTTTTTTTAATTTTCTGGATTTTTGAATTTTTCCTTATTTTGCATCCTAAATATTACCTTTATTCCGAATTTCAAGTTTCTAGCGCAACAAAATCGGATTATTTGAAATTTTTCGATTTTTTCAATTTTGCTTTCGATTTTTTTGGTGTTTTTGATGTTTTCTTTTTCTGGATACTAAACACTACCTTCACACCAAATCTTAAGTTTCTAAGACTACAAGATCGTATTATTTTCAATTTTCAATTTTGATGGAATTTGTTGAATTTTCGAATGTTTTTTTTTTTTTTTTTTTTTTTCGAATTTTATAATTTTTCCTTTCTTTGTATCCTAAACACTACCTTTTTTCCAACTGTCAAGTTTCTAGGGCTACGGGATCAACCTAATCTTTTTGATGACGCGTGAACGAGTGAGTGAGTGAGTGACAAAAAATCGAATGTTTGAGTTCATATATCGTCTGAACTAGAAAAGACAGAAAGTTGTAATTTTAAATTTTGGTTCTGTGTGCCAAATACTCTAGAAAAACAAAGTTTCAATTTTTTGGGATACTCCAGCGCGGAGATGTGGGGGGTCAAAAGTGCCCTGAGTTGCTTCCAGAAAAGTATGCTTACGGCTGTCCTCTCTCGATTTGGCGGAGGCACTGCCATGCCTCCAGATCTTGCCAAGGCTGTGGTTTTCCTATTAGACTTAATGTTAGCTATATGCTCCATTTTTCTGCAACTAAATTTCCTCATGCCAATATAGTAATTCATTGATCCGTTTTCTTAGGATCGTTTATGTTCAATTTAGAGATAAATCAAGAGAATCTTAGAATCACCATGATTTTATTTAGAAAGGACTATCAAGCCATAACCAACCAGTAATGTCGGGAGGGAGGGAGAGATGTGAAAATTTTTGTGCGACCAACATCTTTTAACAACAAATATTTCATATATAAATTAAATAGAGTAAAGCCTATGAAAGAAAATGAACCTGTCTATAAAAAAAAAAAAAAAAAAAAGGTCTATAACGTAGCCAGTCTATAGCGGAACTTTTCTATTACAAAATTCGTAAACAAAAGAAAAGAAAAGCATAATCCGGGGAAAATAACACAAACAATAACGGAAGGTGTACTAGCTAATAGGACAATTATCTTAAAATCTATCTAAAACAAACTATCCCCATCCTGTGGGATTTGTTTTTCAATGTTTTACTTTATTTAATGCAAAACATAGATTGCATCCGACAACTCATAAAAAAGTCCTCCGGCCTGTACCGGCAGGAAAAGGTAGCTTTCCTATATCTTCGTTTTAAAATTTTATCTAATGTTACTCGAAAACAGCAAGTTAAAATGCAAAGAAACCGTTTACAAAAGATTCGTTTACACTGAATTTTAATAAGAAATTCGCCAAATTATTGAGCTATAGCCAAGTTGGCTTCATTTATGAAGACTTATTTTTGTCGCCAAATTTGGCGAGATTTCGCCAATTGTCGCCAAGCTTGGCGAGAATTTGGCGCTAATGGATATGAATATATAGTTTTATGCGTATGATTGGGAAAATGATTACAACAATGAAAGAAAATAATTTGCGAGAAATCGCGTTCACTAAAACTTATAAATTTATATTAAAATCATTAAAATTACAGACATTACAATACACTTTCATAAAACATTAAAAACATATTAAAATTGGACGTTTCGGATTTACATGGAAAATCCCTCTTCAA
This sequence comes from Maratus michaelseni, assembly GCA_963931845.1. Taxonomy (NCBI): domain Eukaryota; kingdom Metazoa; phylum Arthropoda; class Arachnida; order Araneae; family Salticidae; genus Maratus; species Maratus michaelseni. The sequence goes on along the minus strand of OZ007587.1, from coordinate 265,355,667 downwards.
CAACAACATTTCACTTAGCGTAAATCATAGTTCAAACATATCAACAAATAGAAAATGCAACGTATCAAAATTTCGAAGTCAAAGTTACAGTTATAATAACACGGAGTATTCATTCCGGATTGCACCTGCTTGACCATTATTGACCATAAATTTATCGTTGGTTTTTTGTAATGTGCTGTTTTGTTTCAAAATGTCAGCCACCCTAGAATTTAAAACTGCTCTATCTCAGCCAATTTTTAAGATAGAGGTAAAACAAAAAATGCTCTGGAATCCTTGTATCAAGTCCTAACACCTAATCAAAAAATAAACTTGTTTTTTAACTTTTTTGTATATTTATTTTAGTTTTAAAATTTTCCGTGGCCGCCATCTTGAAACAAGATGGCGGACCAAGCTGGTCAACGAACTCGGTCGAGGCATTGGTGAGCTTAATACACACAATTAGTTTCATCCAAATTAATTTATAAATACGAGCGTTATCGTATCAAATTATTTTCATTTTTTCAATTTTTTTCGAATTTTTTTATTTTTTTTTCGAATTTTCTGGATTTTTTTAATTTTCCTTTTTCTGTATTCTAAATACTACCTTTATTCCTAATTTGAATTTTCTAGCGCTACAAAATCGGATTGTCTTCAAATTTTCGGTTTTTTTCAATTTCTTCGATTTTTTCAATTTTGCTTTCGATTTTTTTGGTGTTTTTGATGTTTTCTTTTTCTGGATGTTAAACACTACCTTCACACCAAATCTTAAGTTTCCAAGACTACAAGATCGTATTATTTTCAATTTTCAATTTTGATGGAATTTGTTGAATTTTCGAATGTTTTTTTTTTCGAATTTTCTGGATTTTATAATTTTTCCTTTCTTTGTATCCTAAACACTACCTTTTTTTCCAAATGTCAAGTTTCTGGGGCTACGGGATCTACCCAATCTGTTTGATGACGCGTGAACGAGTGAGTAAGAAGTGACAAAAAATCGAATGTTTGAGTTTATATATCGCCTGAACTAGAAAAGACAGAAAGTTGTAATTTTAAATTTTGGTCCTGTGGGCCAAATACTCTCTATAATTGAAGTTTAAAAATTTTTGGGATACTCCAGCGCGGAGATATGGGGGGGGTCAAAAGTGCCCTGAGTTGCTTCCAGAAAAGTATGCTTACGGCTGTCCTCTCTCGACTTGGCGGAGGCACTGCCGTGCCTCCAGATACATGATTTATCGTTAAAAAAGCAGTGCCATTTTCAACAGCTTATAACGAAAATATAACTTTTTTTTATAGAAGAGTTTAAAATATTATTAAATAAAACGAATTTTCATCTTGATATTAAACTTCTTTTTTTTTCTTACCATGCGTCAAAATTTTCATTAAATTTAAGATATGAAGAAGTAAAATTGAATATCCAAATATTATTTCTCCTACTTGTAACAATACCTAATATTAATATATTAAAATCTGTCACTCCACTAAAAAATTACATATCACATTTCATCTCTGAAAAATTATATTAAAATTTTATCACATTTATTTTTCCTGTAATATATTAATAATATGATTAAATGGTGTTACAATAGATAAAAACAAACTATATCTGAGTTATTAATTTGTGAGTATGTGTGAGGTAAGAGTGAAAAGGAAAGGTACAGACACGAATTACAAAATTGGGATTGGGGGTGGGGGTGGGGGGGGGTACAGGTTTCCCGTGTACAATTACCGAGTAGTCTCTTACCGCTGTTCAAGATAAGAAAAATTATGTTTAATATTTAAGTATCAGAATGCGTAATAGCCTCATTTATTCGCAGAATTTTCAATATTAATTTTTCTACGATTAAATAAGGCGAAATAAGAACAAAATTTTGTGGCAGAATTGTACGCATCCTAAAATTTACACATGTCTGCAATATAACCCTTTTTTTCTGCGCCGTTCGAGATGTTTCCAACGATTTGTGGTACGCTGAATTCAGGAAAGTTTCAGGTCAGTCATTCTGAATAGCTTTTAAAATCACACAAAATGTCCACGTATTTAAAAAGCATATATACCACATAAATATAAGTATTATCTTTAATTTCATTTTCACATAGCTTCCACTACTATAAGTTGTGTATCGGATCTCATTTTTTCCCTTGAAACTTGTTTAAAACTCTTTCTCTCGGTCACTGTATATAACTACTCCCTATATAGCCCCCAGAAGTAGTATGCTATTATGTTCTAATCTTCCGCTGATGTTGACAGAATATTAATAGGAGTAGATATATTACAGATGTCTTTTTAAGGACCTTCTGTATATTAAAGTGTCTTATCAATAAATTAAGTCTATACTTTTTCCTGTCTTGTATCGAGCACTGCAACCAGGCACAAAAGAATACGTATCACGCTTTTTGGCCATGATCAATATCATTCATATTTTCAAAGCTATGAAAATCACTATCCATGTCAAAGGAAATAGGGTATAATTTAATTATTTAAAATATTTACCACCAGCTGAAACGTTTTCTCAGTTCGATTCTTATGTAATGTTTGAGTTGAAAAGAGCTAGCAGACAGTGGCGTAGCCAGAAAGGGGGGGTCCAAATGCGCGGAAACCAGTAATAGTATAAAGTTTTCTTCGCCTTCAATGTCGCAGAAAATTCTCCGATTAGATAAGGCAAAAATATTTTTATAAAATTGGTGATATCCAAGCCATATGGACACCACCCTGTCTACGCCACTGCTAGAAGATATCGCTGGGATCAATCCGTTATCTTTTCAGCATCGTTCTACATTTATCGGATTCAACTTTTTAGTACTATTTTGTAGCTGTTTTCCAAGCGCTGTAGTACTACTAAGTCTGGTGGAATTCTACAAGCTTCATTTAGAGGAGATTTCTGTAATCTTACAGGGTGTTCTAGAAAGGACTCCCCAACTTTGAAATGACATAACTTCGAAACAGTGAGAGATAGAAATATGAAACAAGTTGAAAGTTAAACAGATAGGTCTGGAATTTGTTATGCACGACTTTGAAAAAATAGTTCCAATATTGGATAATAGGTGGCAGCACAAGGACATGGAACTTTAAATGGTACTCAGAAGTACAGAAATTTCATTCGTGCGTCTGTTTCATTGCTGACACGTGTAAAAAAGTTGTATAGAATTAGAGAATAATTCGGAATTCAAGAATATCATGCCGTATTCCTTGGAACAACGAATTTTTATTGTACTTGAATACCATCGATTAAATTGAAGTCCGACGATGACAAAGCGAAGTTTTCCAAAAAAATTAATGTTAAAAAAGGTCCAGACTTGAAAAAATTCGAAATTTATTCAACAAGTTTGAACGGACGGGCAGTGTGGCCGATGATTTAGGCGGAAATGTGGGATGCAATCAATCAGTCATGATACCTGAAAATGTGCAAGCAGTCGAAGAAATTGTTAGACGTTGTCCTCGAAAATCCATAAGGCGAGTCACTGCTGAAGCAGGATTGTCAAACACCACTACGCACAGTATAATGCGAAAAGGCCTGAAGCTGTTTCCCTATAAAATACAGTGCCATCAAGCGATCACAAATACAGCTCTACAACAAAGAGAAGTTTTTGCAAATGAGTTACTGCAGATGATTGTTGAAAATAAAATTGATGTCGGTCATGTATGGTTCACCGATGAGGCCCATTTTCATTTAGAGGGATATGTGAACAAACAAAACTGGCTATTATGGGGCACTGAAAACCCGTTTGTGTGTCTTTCAAAACCACTGCACTCAGCAAAAATTATAGTGTGGGCAGGACTGTCCAGTAAAGGAATCATTGGGCCCTTTTTCAGGAGGGAAACGATTAACGCATCTCAATATATTGAAATTTTTCAGCAGTTTATTGGAACATTTCAAGCTCTAGAGGATGCACCAGAGATTTCATGGTTTATGCAGGATGGGACCCAACCGCACCGTACTACTGCAGTGTTTGCGTTCCTCGAGGAATACTTCAGTGAGAGAGTCATTGCTTTAAATTATATCAATGTGACAGGTATTGGTATGGATTGGCCACCATATTCCCAGGATCTGAATCCATGCGACTTCTTTTTGAGGGGTTACTTGAAGGACGCTGTTTATTCTAAGAATCCCCAAACGTTGGAACAGCTGGAACAAATCATCTCTGAGGCATGTGCATCCATTTCAATAGAAGTATTGCAACAAGTGATTTCGAACTTTACCTGTAGCTTGCGTCATGTTGTTGCTGAAAAAGGTAACCATATCGAAACCATTGTAATGTGATTTTTATCTCAGTTCAAGCAGCTCACTTTCAGGAACTATTTCAAAGACACAGCTTTGTGATTGCAGCGCCCTCTCGTGTCCAATATTGGAACTATTTTTTTAAAATTGATGTATAAAAAATTCCAGGCCTATCTGTCTAATATTCAACTTGTTTCACATTTCTATCTCTCACTGTTTCGAAGTTATGTCATTTCGAAGTTGGGAAGTCCTTTCTAGAACACCCTGTATAAACCAAACTTCTAGGAAAATTATACTTTTAAAATTCTTGCAGATAATATGTAGTCTTACTGTGACTTATACCCCTTGTTGATTTAGTATTTTAAATGCATATTTATGAATGTGAACATGTGTAAACGACATCTTTGGTTTTCGATTGATGATTGTACTGATCAGGAACTTGTATAAAGCTCGAAGCATCTAATGCAATTTATTTTATTATTTGATATTAGTGTGTTGCTTTTCAGTTTTGTTAAATGTCTGATTTGGAATACCTTTTTAAATTTTATTGTTCTTATACAAACATAGTATGTTTATTTATTTCTCAATTTTTTAAACATAAAGAATGAAAGGAAAGGTGAGCGTATACGCACAGGAATTAGTACAAGAGGACAACACGTTCGCATTCAACCTATTTGCATCATTTGCGCATGTAAAGCTCCATTTCAGGATTTTCTTTTTCATTCAGAAATTCCGAATCCATGCAGGAAATTCCAAAAGGAGGTTTTTAACTTTATACTGTGCCAAAATGTAAGCCTTTAAATAAAGTGAAACACACTATTCAGAATTTGTGACATGAATTCGAAATTTCTGAATAAAAAAAAAATCCTGAAATGCACGCTTCGGATGCAAAAGGGGAACAAATCTCCCACAGACTGCGCAGTGGTCTATTCAGTAGCAAATTATTTTAAATTGTAGAAAGTAGTAGTACGCTGCTTTAACTGTAATTGTAAGGAGATCAATTGACACATTTTAAAAGCTTTCGATTTATGGTTGTCTTTGTTTGTTTTTTTGATTAAAATAATCACAAATCATTTTTAATAATACATAGAATACTTATTTTTGTTGTTAATATTAGGTTGTTCGGTAAGTTGAAGTTAGTTTGGATCGAAAAATTCTATCATTTAATTATTAAACATAATTCCGATATCTAATCTATTTTTTAATCCGCTGTCCAGGCCCATACCTGCCAGACTTTTGTCCAGATTAACGAGTTGATACCTGGCAACGAGACGAGGATTCGCCTGCACTCCGCTTGGCGAAGATGTGTTTCATAAATCTATAGGCCAATGGGGCTTCAGTGCATCTTGCTGTCTTAATTGCTTTTTCTTACTTAGCCGGTTGCTAATTGATTTTGAATGAGACGGTTCAGCACTGCGCAGTGTAGCAAAATCATGGTGGATGGATGTGATATCTAATCTCTTAATAAGTGACGGGGAGAATTTTCAGGTACGAATTGGTTTTCCAAAACGGAAGGAACTTTACAACCCTATAGTTTTAAAAATTACGAGTAAAATAAACATAAATCAAAACTTAAAAAGGGTATCATTTGACACAGCAGCAATAGTGTTAAACATATTTTAAAACATTTTAATTCTTTGAGTGCCATTCAGGCATATGAAATATCTCGTTTATTTCATCTTTCTTGAAATTTCCAAAGATACAATATTCCATTCATTTCATTTATTTATTTATCTTTAATTTTCACTGTATGAACGACTTATCTCGTCCATACCGCTTAATTCCAACAATACATCCGAAATACAACTTTGAATATCAATAAACCTGCAATATTTCAATGTACCTTTTAAACAAAAGTTTTCTTATATAAATATATTAAGAATCAAGCCACAGATTATACTTGACTGAAAATTTAATTTATAGATGCAGAAAATTCTATCGTTATTTTACTTACGGTAAAATGAATTATGCAATGGAAAGCGCCGTCTTTTCTAACAGAAAACTACTCAAAGATATAATAATACCTGCTCTATGCTAGTGTGCTAATAAACTTATTGTCGTTTGAGAAAAATTATTAGGAAATGCAATTTCCTGATAGAAACTTCTTTTCTGCAACGATTATTATGCTCGTTGATTCTTTATATAATTAGAGAAATTTGTTTGAAACAGGATGTAACTTTTAAACATTTTTGCCTTCAATACAAAGTACATAAAATGTATTAATAATCTATAGACAGGAAATAGTTAATTTTATTTCAATATACAGGGTTAGTAAGTGTGCTTACTTTTGGATACCATTATTTCCTAAAAGGAAATTTCACCTTATGTAATCGCTGAATCTTGTAATTCAATAACATGAAACATTCTTTAAGGAAATACTGTTATTAAAAAATAAGCACCCCTACTAACTGATATATATATACAGGGTATTTGAACTTCCAATTACAAAAATGTTTCAAATGTTGTTCTTTGTGATCTTAGAAGCTATTTGCTTCAGAAATATTAATTTTGCAAAAGTTGTGAAATTTAAAATTTATTCGTTTCCTGGATCTTTTAACTGTTATTTAGAAAAACTTTTCTCCATGCGCTGAGAAGTAAAATAATCAAGATCAAATTCTTTTATGATAAAAAAATTGTCGAGTTATAATTCTTTCAATTTTATAAATTTGTAGCGTTTTCCTTCAAGTCCACAAAGAAAAACTTTCAATATTTAGAGGCAGCTCAATTCAAACAACGCGCTTCTACAGCTTTGTTTCTGTCTTTTACGGACTTGTCAATACCTCTTCCCAACCTGAAAAATGCATTTTTCTCGAAAAGTTACTTTTCAACGGGTGGGTGATGTGGGGAATGTACTAATTTAAAAAAATTAATATTGGAGTGAGACAACTACTTATCTGGAGAACCATTAAATTAGTTTTAACCCCTTAATCGTCGCGTCCGATACATTCACGGGCAATGTAGGCTACTTTTTACTTACCCATCATACGTAGTATAGGGTAAGTCTTGTAATCGTTTTGAAAATCGAAAAATTTTTTTTGAAGGATTTACACGTTTCAGACACTGGAGATTCCGAAAAACATATTTTTAGAAAAAAAAAATGCCGTACGTCTGTGTGTGTGTCTGTGTGTCTGTAAACGCTCTATCTCCCGAAAAAATTGAGATAGAGACTTGCAATTTGGTATGTACTTAGTATGTAATAATGGAAAGAAGCCTATTTCATTTCAATAACCTCGATTAACCGGAACATTTTTTTTCGGACTCTCGAAATATTCGTTCTGATGAAAGGTATATAAAAATTTTCGAAATTGTTTATTTTAAGTAGTAAATATAAAAAACAATAAAAAAACATAAATTTTGCATAAAACATGAAGTCGATCGGATAATGAGTTGCCGAGATATTTGTAATCCTATTTTCCACACTCTTCGATTTTTCATGACCCTGTATTTCATCCAAATTTCACTTCAAAGATATATTTTAATTGGAAATTTGACGCCTAATCAGATGCAATAAACCGCTAGTTAATAGGAGTATTATTTTTGGAGTTATAAGGAAAAACCTCTTTCAAGCAATTCAGTAATCGAGCCTTTTTATGACGTCATCAAGCCACGATTTTATTTGAATTGCAATGCATTTTATAAGTAGTTTACACATTTTTATTTTAATATTTTACATTATACATATACATGATGGGTAAGTATTACGGTGGCCCCCAACGACTAGTTTAAAATTCAGATTGTTTGATTCCCACCAGTTTTTTAAAATAGTGTAATTGGCTTTATGCTCACATCGTTTTATCTGCCATTGAGCAATCTGAATATTTCTACTTAAAAAAATTGGTGGCAATCAATCAATCTGAATTTTAAAAAAGTAGTCTACGCTTATTGCGCGCGACGATTAAGGGGTTAATATTCCATTTTTTTTAACAAAAGTTGCTTTCAAGAAAATATTTTGCCTTTTCCTCTCAAAAAAGTTTCACTGTAAAATTTAAAAAATAATAATATTGTAGTTTTTTGTGAAAATGATTGGTTTGTAAGATTTATGCATTTAGTTTAAATATTTTTAACTCGTGTATGTTTCATTAGCAAGACGCACCGTTACCAAGTGGGAGTGCTCGCCATTCTGAAGAGTTGTTCTGAGAGAGTGACATGAATTTTCATTCATCGTCTGCTGAAAAGGAGGTATTTTGCATTGGTGATGTTTTAAGTTGCTGTAGAGTGTAGTAATATTCACACTTCTCTACATGTCTATCTAAATAAAAGTTATGAGATTTATATATATTAAATTGACTACACTTAATTAAGTCACTTCAATGGGTTTAAAAGTCTTGTAAGTTTCACATTACTTGCTACATACAAGCACAAATTATTTTAATTCATATTAATAAAGAGAGTGATTCCGTAAGTCTCTTTCGTCTCAAAACAGTGGTGAAACCGATTTGGCTCTTTTTAGGTGCGTTCGTAATTATATAAATACATAGCATCTATAGCCGCCGTCTGGTCCGTCCGTCTGTCCGTCTGTCGGCATATAACAGCGCAAAAACTAAACCAAGCTAATGATCTGAAATTAATTCAGAGTGGCTAGTGGTCAGGAAAAAATACAGTAAAAAAAAAGATAAGTACCAGTATATTCTTATAGAAAAATTCAAATTAATTATTTGATCGAATAATCAACATAAATTTTTCTATACGTATATACTGGTGTTTATCAATTTTTTTTACTGTATTTTTCCCTGACCACCAGCCACCCTGTAATTATATATAAACGTTGCAGAATTTTGTCGAGTCATTTCACATTTTATGAAAATTTAATCAAAACTCAAAAAGATATCAATAAAAATGTTTATTAAAAATTTGAATTTTTTAAAAATTGGTACTTCCTTGTTATAGCAGCTGCCTAGGATTAATCGTCAAAGGACTGAGATGTTATCGCCAAGTTATCTGACATGTATGACGTAATAGTCATATATAACGTACATAACATTTTATAATCTCAATGACCAATTTATAGTCACATTCTTCTTCCTATTAAATCTTACTATACGTAATTAATTCCATGATATCCCATGATAATAATGATTCTAGGTTGCCATGATGATTACGTCCTATTTAAGATGGAGTCATATTATTTCCGCATTACTGAACTTAAAAATTTAATTTGTATAGTAAAATGGTTTAATTATAGCAATCGTATAATCTACCGACAATTTTTTGGATAAATGTTTACGCATAAATAGATATTAAATGTCAAAAGAGTCTAAATGTGGATTTTAAGTTCTGAAAATTTCAAAGCTAGGCATAAGTTTCCTATTGGTATTTTCAGTAAAGGTAAAAAAAAAATAAAATATTGCCAACTTAAAATTTACTTTTTCTATTACGGAAATTAATCATTCCATAATAACAAACGATATAATTCATTTCACTGAAATAATAACTGTACGAAAGCACCTCATTTGTCACGTTTGACGTACAATTTACAATTTGTTTATGTCTAGGTGTAGTAAAATAGACATGCACTATATGATGATGTATCTAGCGGTGCCTCCTAGCAATAGATTGCGGATTTAGAGATCGTATATCAAAAACTATACGATATATTATCGACAGTTCCATGGGAAAGTTTTAGAGTATCATCGATGTAGAAAGAAAAGTCATATAGTTCATACGTGTACGATAAATACTTGCCTATACAGAGCAGAATATCTGACAGTGATGCAAGACATTTTGTTTATAACAAACAAGATATTTTTTAGAATGCGAAATGAGACTTATTTTTTACGTATGCAAATGCAACTTTGTGAAATCAGAATGCGACCTATGCAAATGTGAAATAAAAACTGTGTACAAGCAGGAAAAAAATTGGAACTGTCCGTAACTTTTTTTATATAAAACGAACAGTACCTTTGAGAGCGCGGGCGATTTTCTTTGCAAACACTATTGTTTAATATTGTAAAATAAATTTATCGTCTGCCGTCATAATTTTTTTTTCAAACAAAATACCTCGCACTGATTTGGAATATTCGGCATCTGAAGATGCATCTGATATGGATAATTATTTTTTTAAATGACTTATTTCTTTCTGTACATTTCATTAGTATGGATATTCTGTTCAGATGCACAAGGCATTTACAAATCCAATAAGATATTTTCAAACCTCTATGTATTTTAAAATGATGCGAATGCCAGAGGTCATTCCAGAACACAGTACAATAAGGTGAATAAGATACCACAAACGCAAAATGAAAAAATATGTTTTCCTATGTCGGAAAGATATTTCTGGAATGATCAACGATATTTGAAGCAAGAAAAATGTAGTAAAATCTGAAGTAAAATCAACGGAAACATTTCATAATAATAAGTTATGGGCGTAGCGGACCCTGTCCCAGTAGTCAAATCTTTGTTGCCAATGATTTTGGTTTTAAATTTCTGTTTTAATTTATATTTTAAGTGAAAAGCCAGTAGTAGAAGGATGCACGACGAAATATCTATGCCCGTAACTCACATTTTGCCAGATTATCACTTATTTCATTCCTTATGACTCCTGATTTTCCTTTTACTTATTTATGTGAAAAGATAGTTTTGTGAATAAACTTTAGAATCTCTCTCTAAATAAGTTTCTCGCGAGAGGGCTTAGGGCACCTTATGTCATTTTGTAGCTGTTCTGTGCTTCAATTCTACTGAAATCGTACAACCCAACAGAGTAATTAAAATTTAACTTTAATAATCTGTATCTCTCTGTTTAGTGCCATCTTTTTACTTTGACAAGTTATAGCCATTTTGAGTTGAACCTTTGGCGTAAATCTTTATAAATGTAGACTAAAATTATATTTTCTTTAGTTTTCCTTAAACGAAAGTTCCTGTGCATTCTAAATACGGGGGGATTTTTATTAAAGTTGTGAAAGTAAAACCCTATAACAAATGAAACAATGAATCCAATGACCTGAAATTTCACCAATAAGGTCCCAAAGCAATGGGAATTTTTTAAGCGTGGTTAAAAAAAAAATATATTGCACCAGCAGATGGCGTTGTAATTTAACAGAAACAAAGAATATCGTTAGTGAGAGGAAAAGAATGGCGGTACTTTGAGAAACCATCTTCCGTAGACCTTCTGTCGTCATTGAACCTTCTCTTAAATTCTTAAGTGTCCTAAATTTCCTAAGAGCAGTTGCTGTGCTGTCATTATTCTGATAATACAGTTTCACTAACAACGCACCGTATGTCAATGGCACAGTCATTGCGAGGACATCCTTAGAATAATAAACACGAGGTGTGCGTGCTTCACGTTTGTATCGCCACTGTGCGTGTGTAGTGAGCAAGCTCGTTTCTTGCATATACAGTGCCATCTGTCGGTACAATTTTCAGTTATTTTTAACCACGTCTAAAAATTTCCCATTGCTTTGGGAGCATAATGGTGAAATTTCAGGTCATTTGGATCAGTGGTTCTTTTGTTCTAGGGTTTTACTTTCACAACTTTAAAAAAAATCTCCCTGTACAATCCACCGAGTTGCCCTTAAGCTAGTACGTAATAAAATATGTAATTTACATATAAATACAAACAACACTAAATGATACTTTTATAAAATTCAAGATGATTAGTCTGGATTAACAATGTAGGCATTCAACGTCCTAGTATTAAACCAAAAGTTATTAAAGTCATAATATACTTTTTTTCTAATTTAGACCTTTTCACACTTTTAACATTCATTCAAGCGTTTCAATCAAGTCTTATTAAAATATAAATCCTTCATCAAAGTCATTTTATGTTATGGAATATCGTATTAGAAATTAACAGGATTATTTTTCGGTTCGAAGAAACTCTTCAATTTTTCGAGCCAATGCACATAGGCTTAAATCAAAGAAGGAGAATTTGATCATTAGTCTGTAAATTAGATTCACTTTAAGCTGCGGATTTCATAAACTGTGACGGGTGATTTTCAAAATGAAGGATTTGTTTGAAACTGAATTCTTTAATTAGGCCTAGCGTATGTATGCATTTTTTTTATGAAATATCATGTAAGGCATTTCATTATTCTCCTTAATAATTTACATTCGTTTACAGTTCCCCACATAGCAATAAATACTGAACATCTTAAAAAGTTATGGTTCTTAATTCTTAATATACTATTTTTTTTCTTATTTTTATAGCAGAAGATGTTGTGCAAGGCAAAGACAACTTTAAGAAACAACTTATAGGAAATATTTTCTCAACGCTCTGAATTTGTAGAGTGACATGATATCGATTTTTATGAGTTGAATTTGAATACAAATTGTTTTAATTATTAAAATATACAGTTGTATTATTTAAAAAAAATAATATACCTTTTAAATTTGTATAATACTATACTTTTGAAGTGAAAACATTCTATACAAGTTTAACTTGTCAACCAAAATTGCACACGTCTAGAAAAAAATATGAAACTTGCAACGATGTTGATACGAATAAATCCACGTTCCTGGAGGCAAATTGTCATCACTTTTTTCAAAAAAATATTCTTGACTTACTAGCTGACCCACCCGGCATTGCCCGGGCCCGTAATAAAGTTAAACAAACCTAAATTTTGTATGATTTTATATATTTAACCCGATTTAGTATGAAATTATTTATTTAAAAGTGCTGCGCGGAAAATCCTTTATTTCCACTTTCAACCGATGAAGGTGTATTCTGATATAAACGAAGCTGCGACACGTGTTCCCGCCGCCTGTGGCATTTTATAGAGTCGTGTAGCGCACGCTACAAAATATTTTAGTTCCACCTTCCACCGTCAGGGGGCACACTCTGTTCCAAAAAACCACCTTCCAAACAAAACACCGACACGTGTCCCCGTTGCCTCCGATATCGTATAGCAGGCGTGCAGCGCACGCGCTTCAAAATCCTTTAGTTCCAGGTTCCACCGCCAGGGGACGCAATTTGTTCTATACGAACATCCGACATGGGCACCGGTTGTATCAAGGGAGTTCAATGAACCAATTCCTGTCTAAATCGGGTCCATACAACTCGAGAAAATGATGTGCCCCCTGGCGATGAAAGATGGAACTAAAATCTGTAACGCAATCGAAAACCAAGTTGAATCTTCTAAACTCGTTGTGATAGTGCCAATAGAACCCGATATAAGAATGCAAGTGCTCAACAAAAAGTCACTTACTTTGATTGTTGGTATGCATCAAGTAAATACGGGTTGTTCATAACCCGTTCATTATGGTTCGGGAGAAACATAAATTTAATTTTTACGAAAATCCTTATTTGAAATTACCAGTATTCTCTATATATAACATTTATAAAACTCTACGGAAGCTAAAAATGTTAAATTTCTTAAATAGAATTTGTTTTGTGTGAATTCAGAGATGCCAAGCTCCGACTAATCCACCGTAGTATGTGGAGTAATTTGACTCTGTTTAAAAATGTTTGGAACCAGAAAATTTATTTGGTAATCTTTATTTAGTTAATTTCAGATTTCTACGAAGAATATATTTAATTTCATTTCTGAAAAAAAATTGCTGGTGCGAAATGTATTAAACTGGATCAAATTAACTCGTATATTACGGAAGATTAGTGGGAGATTGCAGCAAATATAACGAATAATTTGTTCAAGAAAATCACTTTCTTCTGCATTAACGCGATCATTAAAAAATAATAATTATATTTTCCTGGTAATTACAACATAACGAAGACGCTACGCTAAAATAGCCGCCAGATGGCGCACCTTCCCATCCTCAATTTCAAGTCTATTTCTTAATTAGTTATCTTAATTTTTGTTTATTAGTAAACATTGGCAATTATTTCCTTTCATTTTCGCAAACAAAATGGATGGACTACCTAAATAAAAATTTTCAGACTTCTAGGTGCGCTAGATTTCGCTGGTCATCGCAGACAGACACACAGAGAGAAACTTACTTTTATTAGTACATATTTAAAGAAAGAAATTCCGAAAAATGCGAAGAGAGCTATTCAGAAAATGCAGTGGCATTTGGCTTTCTGACACGCCGAGCGCTGTCTCACCCTGATCTTGCGCAAACACTTGAAGATTGTTCTTATGTACCTCACTATTTTTTAATTAAATAAGCAAAGTTTGAAGCAGAAAATGTATTTAATTAAATGCTTCTTATTTCTGTGTAGTTAGTCCCTTTATTTCCATTTGATTTCACTTATATTGAATAATTTTTTTTATTCAAATATGATTATAAAACTTAAAAAAAAAAAAAAAAAAAAAAAAAGAATGTCAGCAGTTATAAATTAATTTTGCGAAAAAATGTCAATTTTTCTACTGAGAGCTAACTTTTTGATGTTGTAAGAACTCGGCGATGAAAATTTCTTAAAAAAGAATTTGAAATTTCAATATGTGAAACAGAATATGTCATATTAGACGATATTTAAGGGAACAGGGATTGAGGAGATGAGTATGGTCTTAGTTCTCAGCTTACTTTCAAAGTGCTTATTGAGTTTTAAAGTAGCGATTCTACTTTCTGCCCGTGAACATGATCATGTATATAACTCAGGAAATTGATTGTAATTTATACATTAACACTTTGTTGATCTGCTGTTTATTAGGAAATCACTTTTTAATAATGCATTTTTCTTCTCCTACATTCAGAAAATAATATTAGCTTTATTTAAACGCTAATTTTTGCATTTAAATAATGCGAAGATATTTGTAAAAATTTATTGTAACGCATAGAATTTATAGAATAATCTTAAAAATAGAAAAAATAATCTTGAACAATAAAATAATCTTATTTGAATAAAGTTGAATGAGTTCACTTAATTTCGGTTTAGAATTTAGATTAGATTTTTAATGGCTTTTGCGTTTTTAATGGCTTTTACTTTAATTACGCCGTCTTTGAATTAAACTATTATGCAGAAAAGTGCCTTTCATTTTAAAATATCAATTATTAATACATTAAATTACCACATTTGAATATTAGATTTGTGAAAAGTTATTGTTAAATTTGGCAAAACACACTTTCTTGTAAAGCTATTTAATCAGTCATGCAAGTCAAATTTTATAAGCGTTAATTTTTTTCAAGTATGGAATTTCATTTATAATTGGTTTGTTTACTTACTTCAAATTGTTAAAGTTTCACAATATTTTAAAATTAAAAAAATGTAGATCTTATTTAATCATTATGCATTATAGTCTCACATAAACATGGGATTTATGAAGTGCTTCATGTTTAAATATTCAATCTTCATATCTAATTTACATCGGTTCGTCATCAATTCAGGGTTGCCAGTGGGCTACTTTTTTTTATTCAGTTTTCTTGATTGCCACCAGTTTTTGAGAAAGTAAAATTCATCTAATTTAATGACAGATTAAATAAAGGAAAAATAAGGCAATTTATACCATTTTAAAAAAGTGGTGCCAATCAAGCAATCTGAATTTTAAAAAAGTAGCCTACTGGCAACACTGCATCAATTTGGAATACATTCAAAATAAATTGGTAAAAATAAACATAAATCCTTCTTTCTGTTATTAGTGGTATAAATATGCAGTACAAGAGTTTCAGTAAACATGCTATATTTGTTTTATTAATTGCCGAAACGTCTGTCTATCTGTCTGTCTGTTCCACGATAACTGCCGTACAAATCGTCCTATTAGGTTGATTTCTGCTGCGTATGTTAGTGAGGTACCTGGTATTAGCTGTATATTTTTTAGTTACATTTGGTTCATTTGTTCGAAAAATATAGAAAATTTATTTTTAGGTCATAATGCTTTCCTATGGGAATGCAGACGATTTTTAAAGTTCATTTTTAACTGAAATGGAAATCACATATTTGAATTATGGATTTAAACATAAAATTATGGATGTTAAATGGAGGGTTTTAAATATATCCAATAGCTTTGAAAATTCGCCAATACATTTACTAAAATTTAGAAATTAATTGTTTAAATTATTGGAAATTTTTTTGCATCTGTTCGGGAAATATAAAACATTTCACTTTCATATTTTTTTTTTACATATTTTAAAATGCATTTATTTTTACTTTGCTCTTTAATTTATTAGTTGCTTAGCAGCCATATTTCAAAGAATATCAAAATAATAAAATTCAAGTAACTCGCACTATTTTGCTGCAATATATATATATATATATATATATATATTGTAATTTATTAAAATTTATGTAATCAAGGTTTATTATTATTCTTATTATTTATATTATTATTTTTCTTTATATAACTAATTTAGTGATTTTAGGTATAAATTAAACTAGAAATCAAATTAGTCTAGAAATCAAATGACAAATTTGTTTTGATTATTGATACTTATTAACCTAGCAATCAAATAAATTGTAGTACTAATTTTATAATATATTATTTTATATTATTTACAACTTTATGTTCATTTATATTTAAAAATTGTCTTATATTTTATAATATACAATTCTCATTATGGCAAGTACTAAAAAAGTTTTAGCGACTGGCAATTTAGGCTTTAATAATAATATTAGGCCTAATGCTCGGTACATGGAAATTGACAGGGATTTCTTTGGATCGTCAAACAGTTACCTGTCTTATTGTCCCACAGTAAATCTCAAATTTAAAAAATGTTCATCACCACGCTGCTTAACTTGCCCACATGCAGATCCACTACAAATTGTTAATAGTTTTAACTCGAAAATTAATGTATTCTTTTGTAAAGCATACAATATTATTTATTCGATTAATTGCAATATGTGTAAGATGGAATATATTGGTCAATCATGTAATCCACTGCACTTCAGAATCAATCAACATAGACAGGATATTATAAAAAATAATTCTATAAATGTTGAGCATATGCACTTTAGACAACATGACTTTAAAGATATTACTATTAAAATCCTGAGTATGCACAAAAATTTCAGTGATAGACTACTTTATGAATCCATTTATATCAAATCCCGTAACTCTTTATATCCTTATGGTCTAAATTCTAAGTTATTTAATCGCACAAACATTGTTTATACAAATACTAATAAACATGAACATTATACTAGCACTTATGCTAATTTAAATCATAAAGTAAATACAAAAACTACACGTACAAAAAGGGGTAAATATGGTACTAATACACAGTATATTTCTAGTAATGATATTATACAGCAATTATCTAATATGGAAAATGAATTCACTAATACTTTCAATTGGTTTGATATAAGGAAACATATTTTTTCGATCAAAAAGAAAAATCTTAATAATTATTATAAAGTATTTTTAACATTAAATTTATCACCACATTTTAGTGATGTATATTTTGATCTTCTATTATATAGAATTAATCAACTTAATGTAAAAATTTCAAAAAATACTTATAAAAAAACTAACAATACTCAACTTATAATCACTTTTTCCAATATAGTACTTAATAAAATTAATATACACAATGTAATTAATAACAATAACAAATTCCCCATAAAAAATTTTACAATACATAAATCATACAAATACAATGTTACACTTGGACGTAGAATTTTCAATTACAATAATTTTGCAAAATTTCTTACATCAAATGATAAACCTCCGTGCTTATGTAATAATCCTAGTTTTAGTAATTATGTAGATAAGGTACATGGTCACATTATTACAGGGGATATTAATATTGTCGAGAATGATTATCTGCGCAGTTTTATGACTAATGGGACTAAATTTCGAACACCATCATGTTATAATATTTTTTCTATATTAAAACAATTTAATTTGGATCTTGACCTTTTTATATATAAAATTTCAATAGATTATAATAAACCCATTGAATTTTTTAAAGAATGGAAATTAAATGTATTAAGTAATTTAAATGTTGAACTTTTCAGAAATATGGAAAATTTTAATTTTAATGTTAAACAACTAAATAGTGAAATAAAGAATTTACAAAACAAATTTATTATTACTTATGTTGATAAATCACCAAACAACTATGCTTTCATCTGCAAAAAATATTATTCACAGCTAATATCTAATGCAATAAATACAAGTTTAAATTTTAAAAAAACTAATCTTAATACAATTATTAATAATCGACATATATTTCAATATTATAAATTGCTAAAAATTAAAAATTACAACTTTAATTATCCATACATTGTTGTTATACCTAAATTTCATAAAACTCCTATAAAATTTAGAACTGTAACTATAGGCTGTAATACGTATAATAATAATGCAAGTAAATTTCTATTAACTATTCTCAATAAATTGTTTGAACTTACAAAACTAAAAGATAATTTGTTTAGCATAAAAAATAGTTTTCAACTTGTCAATAATATAAAAAATTTAAATAACATAACTTACATGAAGACGTTTGACTTTAATGACTTATTTAATAATATTGATATCAAGGATATGTTCAGGAATGTCAATTTATTATACAAAGAATACAAGGATTCCATAAAATTAAAAAATAACATTTCTTTAAATTACTTTAAAACTTTAACTAGATTTATTCTACATCATAATTATATTGTTTTTAATGAGAATATATATATTCAATGCTGTGGATTACCACAGGGTGGTATTGTTTCTTCAATTCTTGCAGAATTATATTTATATTATTATGAACGTAATTCACATATTGCTAATTGTAAAATGTACCGTTATATAGATGATATAATTGTCTTCTATTTTAATAATAATTCAAATTATTTACTACCAATAAAATATCATAAAAATTTAAATTATAGTTTCAACCTTATGGTAAATAATGAAATTAATTTTCTTGATCTTAAGATAATTCTTAAAGATAATAAAATTTTGTTTGACATTTATGACAAAAGAAATGATTTTACATTTAAAGTTAACTTATTTACTAATTATAAGTCTTGTATACATAAATCAGTATTTGTAAATATTTTACTAAATTTTGCACATAGAATAAACAATCTTTGTTCTAATAATTTTAAAACTCAAAATTTAAAACTTATTCTTCAACATGCAGTAGAATATGGCTATCCCTTTTATTTAGTTAAGTCAATTTTACGAATATAAATTTTGCTTTCATTGGGGTTTATATGTTTGCACATTCTATCTGTTAAAACACTTACATTTTGATTACTGATATATTTGGCTAAAGAATGAATTCCTTTATGTGAGAGCTGAGTGGGAATATTTTGGTTAAATATCTTTTATTAATTAAAAAATTTAAATAGTAAATTCTAATTTTTTTTTCTTTTCTAGGGAGAGAACTTTAAATATAATATTGTTCCAATAAGTGCGTTGCCATATTGGAGATTTAATGTTTTTTTTTTTTCCCTTGCCAGGTAGAGAACAATTAACAATTTAGTTAAATGCTTTTTTATTTTTTATTTTTTGCAAGATATTAGATTCAATACGTGAGGTTAACATATTGGAAATGTTTGGTTATTTTTAGCTATCAGTGTGTGAAATCTAATTTTATTTTTCAGAATAAATAATATTTAGCAAGATGTTAGTTCCATTAAGTGTGTGTAGCCATTTTGGTATTTCTTTTAAACTTGCATTGTTATTTATAAAATGAAAATCTAATTTTATTTTTCAGGGTTAATAAAATTTTGCAAGATGTTAGTTCCAATAAGTGCATGTAGTCATATTGGTAAATCTTTTAAGCTTGCATATAATTATTTATAAAATGAAAATTTAATTTGACTTCTACAATAATATTTTAGATTTTATGGGTTTATTTATGTTTTGAAATTATTTAAATGTTGACATATGTAAAAATAAATAGATAAAATAATTTTATACTGAAAATTTACTTAATCAAAATAATTAATGGTTATTTAGATATTGTTTTAATCTTTAACTAGATGGCAGCACCATATAATGATTTTAAAAAAACTATTACTATTATTCTTTAGTATTATTTTTTAGTTATTGTTTATTATAAAACCAGATGGCAGCACCATATAAATTTTCACAATTTTTTTTTCTCTTTTAAGTGAAAACTTGGAATACAAGTGAAATTTTTAAATATTCCAATAATATAATATATATATTAAAATTATTTAAGTTAAAAAATATTTTTGGTAAATGAATTTATAGTTTTTATATTATTTATTTGTATTTTTATATTTTAAATTAGAAATAGTTAAAATCACAATGGTTAAATTAATAACCTGCTACTTTTAGAAAATTAACTGTAATTTTAACTTGTACGTTTGAATTCACTTATTCACTTTACCATGTGCTTAGCACAAAACATTTTTGGCTTCGGATTCTGGACAAATTTATGTTGTAATGTATAGATTTTCTTTGTCTTCCTTTGTATTTATTTGTTTATAAATGATTTTATTTTCTTCCGTTTGATTTGTAGTGTTCTATTTTCAAAGGTATCCTTTTTTTTTTTTTTTTTTTTTTCCAATTTCTTTCCAATGATTGTTAGGGCTAGGAATTGTCACAAAATTTTGGCTTTAAGCTTGTGACAGTTACAGAAAACAATCATTCTTTGCTTATAATGTGGTTTCCCAGCCCTTGAAAAAGTAAATTACATTATAAGCTTGCATTTGTGTTTTTTTTTTTTTTACTTATGTTTCACTTTTTGAATAAATACTTCATTTGTTAGGACTATGTTTTATAATGTGTAATTTGACATAGCTATTTGGGATAATAATCTCATTGCATTTGGTCAGTTATTTCTGTTTCAATGGTTAATTTTTGCAATAAGTTTTTATATATATATATATATATATATATATATATTGCAAAATAAATTATTTTCGAGTGGTTTTAGTGTTCTATTGACATAGACGAGAATTTCCTTTGATACAAGTTACCGTTTAACTACTGTCGAATGATTACCGAAATATTTTTTTTGCAAACGAAAATTACAAAAACATTGAATGTGTAATTTGGATTAATGCGCCGTAGTATGTGTTAACATTTGTATACATTTCTTACATGAGATGTTATTCATTTTCTGGAACTTATCTGGATGTTTCGTCGTTGAAGAGTTAATATAATTTTTAAAAATAGGATAAAATCTCTCGTATAACGAGGGAGTTAATCTATAGAAATTAGAGTAGTAAAACGATCCTGAAATATTATAATTAATGGGAAATGAGAACGTAAAAAGCTATCACAAAAAATACTTTATAGCGCCAAATCACGATTGCTATTTGGTGAATTGGCAGTGGCCACGATTATGAATGATTGCCCAATTGGTCTAAAAGTTTTCAAATAAGACTATTTTGGGGAGATTTTAGTATGCTACTATTGCCTTCGAGTTAGATCAGAATGTACTTAGATAAAATCATTATTACAGAATGACCATCAAAACTGTTTATCGAAACAAAAACATTAGATTATAACACTAGATTTCTAAAATAGATACAAGCGAATTATAGTAGATTCAGTTTATATTTCCATAAGTTGCTTTTTTACATGAGATATTATTCAAGTTATTTATCAGATGTAGGTGTTTCGTGGTTGGCAGGTAAGTAAATATTGCTTTTGGGGTATTTGGATAACATGAAATTATTTTCGAAATTGATACTTATCCTAATAAAACTACTGTATTGAACGAAATCCAAAGTATACTAGAATCATTCACACAATCAATAGGAAATCGCGAATATAAATTTAATAAAAGTCCGGCGGTCAGGGGGGGGGGCAGAGCCCCTTTAAAGAAATGTACTATTTTATCTAAAAATTTACAACGATAAGAAGTTCATAAGAATGTCCGAATATTATTGCATAAACCGTGTTTAATTTAATGTTTCTAATTTCTGAAACATTAGAAATATTTTATACGCCTATAAATAAATATGTAATTTTAAAAATTTAATTTGCGAATTGTAAGATTTTAAATACAGTGGGCTCTCTCTATCTCAACACTCCCTAATGTAAACACCCCGATATTATGAACACATTCAGATGGTCCCGGTGAAACTCCATAGACTTAACAAAAGATGAACTCTCTGTATTCTGAACACCCTCTAATCTGAACACCCGCTATTGTGAACGCTACTTTTGATCCCTATTCTATTCCCACCTCTCTGTAAACTGAACGTGTGTTTGCAATCGGAATTCGGGGAATTCCCCCATCATGGAGATTCGGAGAATAAAAGAATAATAAAGAGGTTGCAGAAGAATAAAAAGGTTCACCGAACTCTATTTAAAAATAAACAGACAAATGCTTTGCTAGATTTTAAGCATCTACCCGATACTGCAATTTGTTTGAATAATTCAGATAAAATCTTCAGTTAACAAAACAAACAAAACATTTATTATAAAAAATTTAAAAAAAAGAAAGAAAGAAAGAAAGAAAAATTTAAAACATGTACGATTTTACCGTACGTGTTCTACATCTCAACTAACTAGAACATTCTTATATTTTTTTTTAACAAAAAAGTCCAGATATAACACTGTTGCCATTTCACAAAAAGTAAATCATGATAATCAAATTAACTGGAATGAACAAAACAATCAATTTTTATGCAAAGAGATATAAGAAAAATAATGTTAAAACCATGTCACGTGATTCCCCGTCTCTCGAGCTGAGATAAAAATAGAAAGATTATGCAACAGAAATGTCCTGCCCCTCAGTGAGTTATAACAGACAACAGGTGTTAGAAGAAGTGTTTAAAAGGATTATGGTTTCTTTTCCGCACACCTGGTTGGACAGCAATATCACTTCTGTTACTTTCTTCCTTTTTGCTCGGCAAAGGTTAATTTTCTTCGACATTTCGCTATTGTTGCAGGTAAAGAAGCACATCACTAACGTAGATATGTCAGAAATGAGTAGAAAAACGGAAATAACAGAAGCTTCAGGAGTAATACGAAGTTGTTAAAAAATTAAAATCAAAAGTAAGTAAAAAAAAATTGCATCTGAGTTTAGAATTACAGTAGGCCAAGTCAACGCCATCAGCAAGAAAAAGAAAAAAATTATAGTCGCATTTGAAGCAAATGTAGCATCCTCAAAGTGTAGAATTTTCGAAAAGAAAATGGGAAACGAGAACATAAACAATCACGTCTGGAAGTGTTTTTGCCAAATGAGAACGAAGAATCACCCCGTCACTGGGCCCTGGCTAAAGCAGATTGCTCTAGATTTTCAGAAAAGGAGAAAATCACGGAATTCAAGGCATAGGAAGGATGGTTGCCTTGCTTCAAAGTCGCCATAACATTGAATTCAAAATAATCAATAGTGAAGCTGCAGACGTAAATATCGACACTGCGCAGGAATGGAAAAAAACACTTCTGGACATAATGGAGAATTTGACGCCGCGGATATTTTCAAATGCCGACGAAAATGGCTTGCCTTTTGGAACTCTTCCAAATAAAACCCTAGCAGAAAGAAGTGAGAAATGCGTGGCGGGAAAATGTCGAAAGAAAGACTTACCGTCATGTTCTGTGCCAATTTTACGGGTGAAAAGCTCAATCCACTTGTGATCGTAAAAAGTGAAAAACCACAATGCTTCAAAAATGTGAAGATAGCATCATTGCCTGTGTTAAACCTATTGTCCATGTTTTATTTATTGCCTTTTTTATCCTCTCATCTTTTATTCTCGTGATGCTTCTTTTTTTGTAATACGTAACGTGAATTAGAATTTGTTTACTACTGTTTTAAATATTTTCATGGAATAAGGTAGAAATTTCTACTGCTGAATAAATTATGAGTATTTTGAAAGCTTAAGAGGTTGATTGACTTCTTTATGCATGTTTTAAGTTATTAATTGGCGTCCGCATTATCTTTTAGAAAGCTGAGGTGTTAAAATAACATCTTTTGAACGCTTTAACTAACATTTTGGCGTGTCCACGACAGGACTAGATTTATTGAAGCAAGATGTTTCAAGTCGTAAGAGGTTTAAAAAAAATACGATTTAAAGTTTGTAGTAGAAGAACTTGGTGAAACAATTCCGCAAGATTATACGATTGCAACCCTAAAAGAAATAATTTTGAATAGTAAGGAATATAAACAGGATCCTGATTTTGTACAAGAAATTTTATCAACAGCCATTGCTGAAAGAAAGGAAAAGGAGAAGTTACAATTAGAAAAGGAGAAGGAGAAAGAGAAGTTGGATCAAGAAGTACAGTTGAAAAAATTGGAATTAGACCATCAATTAGAATTTGCAAAAATCCTGTCACAAGGGCAAATTCAAGGTGAGTACATTTCAACTGTTAATGAAACTAATGATTCTAAACGAAAATTTACGTTACCTAGGTTAGAATTTCGTCAATTTGATGGAGATTTAAAAGAGTGCCTACCATTCTGGAGTCAATTTGAACAGATTCATACGGATGCAAATATTGTCCCCGGAAATAAATTCCAGTATTTGATTCAAGCAACAGTAGTTGGATCTAGAGCAAGAGAAGTTGTAGATAGTATTCCGCCAACTGCCGCTAACTATGCCAAAGCTATAGAGAGTCTTCAGGCTCGTTTTGGTCGGGAAGATCTTTTAGTTGAAGTATATGTTAGAGAATTATTGAAATTAATAATATCAATACAGTCAAAAGAAAAGTTTTCTCTTACATCCTTGTAGGATAAACTTGAATCGTATTTAAGAGCTCTTGAGACATTGGGAGTGACAACAGATAAATGCGCCTCAATATTATATCCAGTGGTAGAATCTTGTTTTACTGAGGAATTTTTGAAAGCGTGGAACAGAACCTATACGTCTTCTGCTATTTCCGATCCGAAAGAACGCCTAGATAATTTAATGGCGTTCATCAAAAGTGAAGTTGAAGGCGATGAAAGAATAAATTTGGCAGTGGCAGGCTTTGGCTTCGCGAAAAAAGATGATGATAGAAACTTTAGAAAAAGGAAAGGTTACACCGATTTTTCTAAACATTTACCAACTGCTGCTACTCTATTAACAACTTCTTCAAAACAAGACTTAAGGAAAAATTGCGTTTTTTGTAACGGAAGACATCTCAGTTCAGAATGTTTCTTAGCACGGAAGATGAGTTTTAGTGAGAAGCAGAATATATTGAAAGACAAAAGGTGTTGTTTTTTATGTTTGACGTCAGGCCACACAACGAAACAATGTAAAGCTATCTTGAAGTGTTTCATTTGTGATTAGAAACATGCATCTGTGATGTGTCAAATACTCGATAAAAATATATTAAATGAAAAGAAAGGGGAAGAAAAATCGTCTGGAAATGAAGTAAGTATGGCTAATGTCAGTAGAGGAAATGAAGTAAATATGGCTAATGTCAGTAGAAATCCCAAGGTCTTTCTTCAGACACTCAAAGCAAAAATCACTTCAGATTACAAAAAGAAAGTTGTTCGACTGCTTTTAGACTCAGGTTCTCAGAGATCGTAAAGTTTAAAACATTTAGCCGAAGAAATGAAGTATTTACCTCTTCGAGATGAAAAAGTCGCTCATTCCCTGTTTGGCGGAGTCATAACAAAAGAATTTAATCATAACTACTACAAGATAAGATTAAGCGATTTGAAAGAAAATTTTAAATGCAATTTTGAGGTTTTGGACCAAAACATTATCTGCGAAAATGTTATGCCTGTAGGGAAAGGATCCTGGTATAAAGAATTATCGGAAAAAGACATCACTCTGACGGATATTGGTGAGACTCCTGAATCTATTCAAGTATTGATTGGAGTCGCTGTAATTGGAAAATTACTGACAGGTCGCAGAGAAATATTGTCGTCTGGACTAGTAGCACTGGAAACACATTTAGGATGGACCTTAATGGGAAAAGTGCCTCAAGATAACGTATCTAAAGAAAACTTAGCTTTAATAGTTACATCTATGTTCGTGAATGAAGCAGAGATTAGCGATTTATGGACACTAGATGTACTTGGAATAAATGATCCAATTGAAAAACAATCTAAAATGGAGATTGGTTGTCAGGTAAAAGAGCATTTTTTACAGACAGTAGAAATGAATGAGGATAATCGTTATGAAATTTCTTTGCCATGGGTGGAAGATATACCACCTTTACCCGATAATTTGAGTTTAGCCAAGAAAAGATTAATTAATGTTACAAAGAAGTTGCTTACCAATAACCTTTATCAAAAATATGAACAAGTGCTTTTAGGCTGGCTTGATGATAAAATTATTTAGGAAATTCCCGAATCTGAAATGAATCTTTACGGAAACTATTTGCCTCATCGACCAGTAATAAAAGAAAGCAGTACAACTTCCATTCGTCCAGTGTTCGACGCATGAGCTAGAATACAGAACCATCCATCTCTGAATCAGTGTTTACATTCTGGACCAAATTTCATTGAATTAATTCCTGATATTCTCTTACGTTTTAGAGAAAAGAAATTTGGCGTTGTAGCTGATATCAGGAAAGCATTTTTACAAATCGATGTACGAAAAGAAGATCGGGACTTTTGCGTTTCTTGTGGTGGAACGATCCAGAAGAGAGAAATATTAAAATATTTCGACATGCTAGAGTCGTGTTTGGAGTCAGAAGTTCCCCATTTCTTCTTGCTTCCGTCATAGAATATCACATAAAAAACGATGAAGAATACGATCCACATCTTAAACAGCAATTGCTGAGAAGCTTTTATGTTGACAATGTCGTAGCTAGTGTCCATACGCAAACAGAATTAGAAAAGTTTATTGCTGATTCTAAGTGTCTTATGGCTAAAGGTGGATTTGATTTGAGAGGATGGGAACATAGAGAAGAAAGAAAAAATAGTGAAAATGGCGAAGAAACTGCTGTACTGGGATTACAATGGAACAGATTTCTAGACGTTTTGAAAGTTAATGTAAGCTGGACGAGATATAAATTTAGAAAAAATAACTAAACGAATCATGCTATCAGTTGCACATAAAGTTTTTGATCCTATTGGTTTTACGTCTCCTGTTATGATTTGTCCCAAGATGATGTTGCAGAAAACATGGAAAGAAGGTATCGCCTGGGATGAAGAAATTGCAAGTGATCTAAAATATGAGTTTATTGAATGGTTTCGTGAATTGAATATTTTACAAGAAATTCAGATTCCAAGATATAGTCAGTTCACCTCAGATAATGTAAAAGATTGTACTCTTCACACATATTGTGATGCAAGTCAATATGCGTATGCTGCTGTTATATTTTTGAGGATAGCAAGTAAAGATCATGTTGAATTATTCCTTTTTGCTTCGAAATCCCGCATAGGTCCTTTAAAATGCGCAACCATACCTAGAATGGAACTTTTAGCTGCTTTGATTGGTGCCAGATTGGCTAAATCAGTAATTGACGCATTGGGCTGGGAAGATATGGAAAGATATTTTTGGAGCGATTCCACGACGGTTCTTGCATTGATATCCAGAAAAGAGAACTGGTATGTCTTTGTTAGAAACAGAGTTCAAGAAATAAAAAAATTGAGTGACCCTGCTTTATGGAAACATATACCTGGTGAAATGAACCCAGCAGATCTGCCATCTAGAGGCTGTAAAGCAAAGAAGCTGGTATCTCTCAAATGGTGGGAGGATTCATCTTGGCTCCGAGATCTTGAAGAATATTATAAATATATGAATTTCACATGTCAAAATGTAAATGAAGAAGAAATTGAAGTCTACAAAATTACTGGTTAATGTTGATGAAAATCCAGAGAAAACGTGGTACTACCGGTATTTTTCCAGTTATGAAAAAAATCGTGCGTCTTGTTAGTTGGATACTACGTTTCAGACATTATTCTTCTAATCCAAAAGAACAAATTAGAGGAGAATTGACAAGTCATGAATTTAAGAAAGCAGAAACGAAGGTAATTTGGATGATACAACAGGAATGTTTTTCCCATGAAAGCGATCAGAGATTGAAAACTCTTGAGACGTTTAAAGATCAACAAGAAATAATACGTGTAAAGACTAAAATTATGTATAGACAAGACAATATGGATTTCCTCACACCTATAGTTGTTCCTTCAAATCATGAAGTTACCAAGCGATTAATTCTACATTTTCACCTCAAAAATTGTCATGCAGGTCCTCAGATTCTTTTAAATTTGCTCAGAGAAAAATACTGGATTCTGAATGGAAGAAGAACTGTGACTTCTGTTTTATCCAAATGCACCATTTGTAAAAGATTTAATTCTAAGAATTTGGAATCTTCTCCTGTTTCTCTACCAGAAAATCGAGTAAAAGATGCAGCAGTATTTCAAATTATCGATCTTGATAGAGCTGGCCCTCTATTTCTTAAAAATAATCAAAAGAGTTGGGTTATCATATTTACCTGCGCTATATACAGAGCTGTACATTTTGAACTTGTTACTTCAGCATCTACAGAGGCTTTTTTGATGGCTTTAAGAAGATTTGTATCACGCAGAGGAAGATGTCCTATTATATATTTCGACAATGGTCCGAATTTTATTGGTGCAGCTAATTTTTTGAAAAGATTGAATTGGAGTCGCATAGTGAAGTATGGAGCACCCAATTCAATTGAATGGAAATTCAACCCACCGACTGCTGCATGGTGGGAGAGACTGATCAGAGTGATGAAAGATCTATTAAAAAGAGTCTTAGGACACGCCTGTTTGAACTATGAAGAGATGATAACTGCATTGGCTGATTGTGAAAGTATTATAAATTCTCGACCACTAACTTACATGTCAGAGAAAGAACCTATCAAACCCATATCTCCAGACATGTTTTTGAAAGACATTCATGAGTGTGATTTACCAGACGTTGATGCAATCGAGGAAAACTCTCTCACTAGAAGACTTAAATATAGGCAAGAACTGCAAAAGGATCTAAGAAATCGATTTAGATCAGAATATTTAGGCCTACTTATCCAACGGCCGATCGGGAGACGATTCCAACGTTCAGTGGCTGTAGGAGATATAGTCTTGGTGGGAGCAGATAACAAGAAAATAATTAACTGGCCATTAGGACATGTTACAGAGCTCATTTCTGGTAAAGATGGAAAAGTTCGCCTTTTAAAGTTACAAACGTCTCATTCGCAGATACTTCGGCCTGTTCAAAGAATTTATCCTCTAGAAGTGTCATCGAGTGATTGTACCAAAATTAATTTTCCTAAACCAACTTTGAATGAAACTCAGGTTGAGCCTTCAAAGAACGAATCTCAAGTTAAAAAGACTAGATCTGGTAGAATGATAAAAATGCCAGAGAGACTTGATTTATAATGTTCATGTAAATATATTTATTTAATGTGAAGTTTTGATTATACGACAAAATCAAAAGGTGGGAGGATGTTAAACCTATTGTCCATGTTTTATTTATTTCCTTTTTATCCTCTCATCTTTTATTCTCGTGATGCATTTTCAGAGTTGCCAAGTCTCCGGCTTTTTGGGCATCAGTATTTTAGTACAGAAAATGTTGTTTTATGTAATCGGAACATTCTGCGATTTAAAAGAACAACATTTTCTCTAAGCTAATACTGGTGTGCAAAAAGCCGGAGACTTGGCAAGTCTGCATTTTTTGTAATTCGTAACGTGAATTAGAATTTGTTTACGACTGTTTTAAATATTTTCATGAAATAAGGTAGAAATTTCTACTGCTGAATAAATTATGAGTATTTTGAAAGCTTAAGAGGTTAATTGACTTCTTTCTGTATGCTTTAAGTTATTAATTGGCGTCCGCATTATCTTTTAGAAAGCTGAGATGTTAAAATAACATCTTTTTGAACGCTTTAAGTAACAGCCTGTGCACTGTAAAACAAATCGAAAAGCCTGGATGACATTCACAATTTCTCACAATGGTTGGAGGGCATTAACGAGATGATGAAGAGAGAAGGAAGAAAATTCCTTCTTTTTGTGGATAATGCCAGATCACATACAAACATGCAGCTGAGCAACGTGAGCCTGAAGTTCTTGCCACCGAACTATACTTCTATAATCCAACTACTGGATCAAGGAGTAATCAAGACCTTTAAAGTTCACTACCGAATCCATTTTCTGAATAAAATGGCAAATACAGCAACCGATCTAACGGAGAAGGTCAATGTCATGTATGCTGTCCATTGGATATCAACGGCTTGGAATGAAGTAATCCCCTACACCATCCAAAGATGCTTTTACAAAGCTGGATTCCTGTGTGAGAATGAGCAATCAAGAATAGAGGACCAAGAAGCAACAGCTGTGTGTGACTTGGAGTCAATTCTTCAGGAGTCACATACTGAAATTGAACCTGGAGCTTATCTCGAAGCCAACGGAAGCTTTCCGGTTTGCGACAACAACTTCTTTGAAAAGGAAGAGAATAGTGAAGAAGAAGCAGAACCAGAAGAGACCGATGAAACAAGGATTACAATTACCTTCAAGAAATATGCTTAAAAGATTCAAGACCTGTAGAACTATGCGGCTGAACATCACCCGGAAGGCTTTCCTCTTCTTAAACAACTAGACAAAACAGGGGTGCCCAGAGAGGGGTTTGGTGACGCAAAGTGCGTCATACAATTTATTTCGGGGGGGGGGGGGGGGTGATTTAGAGAAAAGGTACATTTTGGGGGGATTTTTAAATTCTTATTATTTCCTTCTTTCACTATTAAAAAAATTTTTGATTTTTTTAATATTACTTTTAACTTTTTTTCAACATTCAATTTCCAAAAATGTTCCTGTTTTTTTCATTCTTTAAATTCTAGATAAGGACAATAAGAACCCATTCTGCATCTTTCTAATACTACAGGATAGCAACAAATAAAAAATTTCTGCTTTTAAGCAGAATTTCTTGCAATTACTTACTCCTACAACTTATAACGAGTAAAATAAGTAAAATAAGCACGTTTCTTAATACACTACGGTCACTGCTACGACTTTCTACGAAATATATCGTTCCCCTCCCCCCTCACACACATACTACTCCAAGCTATACTATTTAAAAATTTCCTGTTTTATGCGATTTTTCGGGGTTTTTTTTAGACAATGGTTGCGACAAGGTCATTTTCTTTAAAAAAGTCTTCTTAGAATCTCTAAAACAATTCTTTCCATATTTAAAAATTTATAAAGCATAATTCATGTTTAGGCAAAATATTATAACTTAGTTTTGCATTCATGCAACCAAATACGTGAAAAAAATACTTTACATTTTGTCAGGTAATTCTAAAGACATCTAGTCTTCTCTCTCAGAGAGGGAAAAAAAGTTTAATCAAGAGTTTAATAATTTTTCTGAATATATGCAACTTCAGTAGCTTAAAAATTGCATTTTTTTAAACTTGTAGTTCACATGTCTGAAAATACCTTTTCCAACATAATAATCTGTTTCTGATTGGTGTATTCTTTTATGCAAAATTATTTTTATTTTAATTTACTTCTACTTGTTTTCAAACCTTTATCAAATTTGTTTTATAGAATTGTTCTCCTTTCCATTTTTTCCAGAATATGTTTTCTATATTTGTTAACATGCACTGTGTTTTTTCCAACCGCCGACCAATGGATAATTTCTTAATCGTTAGTCTTAGGCATATAGTTCCAATTGCAAAAGGATTTAAAATTAGCTAAATAATTATGTTGAACACAATTTGGATCAAAAAATTCAATTTTGATGAATAAGTTTTAAATATTAACTTTTTATACAGCCTACGGGTCCTATAAGTTATATTTGGTAAAAGAATCCTGAAGCTCTGATATATCAAATGAAAAAAAAATGTATAATTTTTGTACGCCCAAAACTCACTTTGTTAAGCGAGTTTAAAATTTTGAATTTTTTCACTTTTAACAGGGTGCCCGAAATGATGTGCGGTTAGATAAAAATCATACATTATTTCAGGCACTGTTTTAAGTGTCAAATCTTTCCAAATTTAAAACTCAGTAATTTTTAATTGTACTAAAATGATTTTCCCCCGCATGTCAGAGAATGAGGACTGTTTCACTAAATATAACTTTTAGGACCCAGAGATGTATAAAAAGTTATGTTTTGTAACGTCTTCAAAAATACATTTTTTGACTCAAACGCGTATAACATAATCCTTATTCAGCTAATTTTAAATATTTTTGAAATTGAAACGGTTTATAAAGACTAACGGTTCAGAAATCATATATTAGTCAATGCTTAGAAGGGATATATTTTATATTTTTTATAATTTGCGTAGATTAAAATTTTTGATTAAAAAAAATTCTTTCAACAGTTTCAAAAAGTTTATATTGTATTTATTTGTTATTAAATTATTTAAAAATGAACCATTAAGTGTAATATATCGAGCTATCATACTGATCTTGAGAAACAAATACTGCCTTGCAAGAGTGATCCTCATGTCCTGCAGAAAGCAAGGGACAAGCACTGATGTTGGGACGAATTTAAAATTTCATATCCTCCGGCTAACAAGCAAATGGAAAAAATTGTAATGTTGTTTTCTCTGTATTTTATCTTAAATGCTAAAAATAATTGATTTTTCTAACATAAAAAAAATTGGTTGATTAATTGATTACGTATATGAATGTTATCATTAAGTGTATTAATCATTCCTTCAGTCATTAATATTGTCGAATTTTTAATAACCTCTGATAGACCCTACACCGTCCATCATGGGCCACGTGATCGACTGGGAAAGCTACTTTAAAGTCCCCCTTGGTCAAGTCGTTGAATGTTAGACACATTATGCACCTTTTCTTCCTTTTTGGGCACTGGTCAAACTTGTGTTCCCCTGCGCAGATGGAGCATGTTTGTCTTTGCTGACAGTTAACAGCTACGTGGTCAAAATCGCAGCAGCGGTGGCATCTCTGGATCGTTACATAATTTTTTACCGTGCACTTCTTGAGTCCCAGGCAGACCGTTTTCCCCTTAAGGAGGTGGTCTGCCAGGGGTTCCGGGAGCGTGATCGGTACATGCTTATGACCCTGATTTGCCTGCATTGGCTTCAGCATCTGTATAACATCTTCATTGTCCGCCTCTGTGTCTATGCATAGTTGCTTTATTTTCTTCGCCCTGATAGTTTCTTGTTCCACTTTTTCTGGTGCGTGAAATATAATAATCCTCTTCTTTTTGAGGTGCGCCGTCTTGATATGCAGGTTGCTGATCGCTTCTTGCTCTTCTGGCAGTGCCTCTTTGAGTTTTGATGCTTCGGCTGCATTTTCACATTCTATCTTTACTCCATTCCTGATGCGCCTAACCCTCTTAACTCCCATGTGGTCCTGGATTGGATCCATTACTTGATTTTCAATTTCTTCTGCCGTTCTAAGTTCCTTTCCTGGAATTATAACTGTGGATGACGCTGCTCTCACTGCCTGTGCATACGTTGCTGGCTTTTTACTTTCTTGACTTCTTAACTGGGTTGTCTCCGCACTGGTTTGGGGCATTATGTATCCGCTGGCTATGAGCTGTTCCATGCATTCCGCCTTTCCTTCTGCTCCTGTAGCCCTTACTTTCAATTCTGCTAGCGCTTGCGTGATCCCATTCAGAGCCATATTCATGGCGTCGCAGACTTTAGTTGGTAGCTTTGTCGTTTTCCTTTGTAGAACTTGGATATAGCTTACTGCTGTTAGGGCTTTTTCTAGTTCCCAGGATCATTTTTTCCCTAAGTCTGGCACGTCGAATAGTGCTACCAATTCTTTTCTCGTTGTCATGACTTCTGCATCTTCTAATATGTTCCCTTCTACTGACTTGCATGATGCGCTCGATTTCACCGAGATTGTATCTACATCTGATACAATATCTTCTTCATCTGTTTTTCCACTTGCAACTGCATAGTAATCTTCCATGTCTTTGATTCTGATCTTGATTTTCTCTTCTTGCTCGTCTTTTTTTGTAGCATTTTCCTTTGTCTTCATCAGTCTTTTCTGGACGGTGGTAGATCTACCCGAGGTCTCTGCATTATTTTTACGTAATGTTCTTGTTTCGTGTTTTGGTTTGTTAGGTTCTGGTGTTTTATTTGTTGTTTTTGCTGGTGATATTTCTTTAATTTCCTTTGTTTTTGAGCTTACACGTGGAGGAGGCATGTTGTTCAGTTGTTTTTACTTATTGAATTCTGATTCAATTTATTATGGTTTAATACCAACAGGAGGTCGGTGAAGAATGAAGCATTGTTTTAACTTTTACAATTAATTTAGTTAAATACTTCAAGCTAAAATTGGGTAAAACGGGAGGGAGAAAAATAAAGTATTAAAAAAGCCTTTTGGCTAAAAAAGAGGGTGAGGTGGGTAGTTCTGGAACCTGTTATAATAAAAAGGGTGAGTTCAGCTGTTTAGCTTGAAAAAGTGTGGGAAAGTACTTCTACTACTACTGAGACTGGAGTAATAAAGGTCATTGACACCCTCCTTACTTAATCCTGCTACTAGCCTGCACGAAATTCAGATTAGACCTGTGATTGACACAATTTCTGAAAGCACCTGTGGAATGTACTTTCACTTGCTTTGCTGTGCTAAATTGAAGTTATATTTAACCTCTTCACTCCCAGGACGTACGCTGCGTACGTCCTCTAATTTCAGCAATCAGCGACCAGGACGTACGCTGTGTACGTCTTCTCATTTCAGTAATCAGTGACCAATACGTTCACTATACATCTTACGTCATTATAAGAAAGAACAAAAGAAAATAAATAGAAATAAAATAAATTCCTAAGTTTTATGTATATACAGGGGCTAGTGGTCAGGGAAAAAATACAGTAAAAAAAAGTGAAAAACACCAATAAATTCTTATAGAAAAATTCATGTTGATTATTCGATCAAATAATCAAGATGAATTTTTCTTTAAGAATATACTGGTGTTTATCACTTTTTTTGACTGTATTTTTCCCTGACCACTAGCCACCCTGATATACTGTATGTATGTATATCAGTGTATGTATATAATGTGCAAGTTTTATATATTTTATACGTATTATGATAACGTTGTAAATCCTTTAGCGACCTTACATTCATTACTATTAAATCACGGAAGTTATTAAATGATTTATGACACAAACATTTTGCACCGCACAGCCTGGTATATAGCCCTTCACCAGCGAAATTAAGCCTGGGAGTGAAGTGGTTAAGCACAGGAAAAAAAAAGCAGAGAATTTTTTTTTCCCGGGGTTCTATTTAGATATTTATGATTTATTTGATTCTTAGCTAATTAATCTATTAAATGAAATTAAAACTGGGGGTGGGGAGGTTAGAATTTACGATTTTACACTATAGTTTAGTTATGTAAATGCTAAGTTGAAGAGATTAGTTTTAAATTGTTCTTTTGGGAGGATTAGAGAGGAATTACAATTTAATTATTAAACTGCTATTTAGGCTGTTTAGTTGAATTTAATATGTAGTGGGGGAGAAAAAGATAGTTGAATACACTAAGGACTTAAGTTACTAATAAAATAACAAAGGGCAATTATTTATTTACATTTTTGGGAAAAAGGGAGTAGAGGGAATTATTCATTGAATTAAGGATTGTTAATTGCTATGATGTTATGACTCGTTGAGTCCTAAACTTTTGAGTTAGAACACTGGGCCTACTTCGTGATGACCAAGTAGGTAAAGGACCTAATTAACCCGAGATGGCTGGGGATGTAGCTTCCAAAACTGCCGCAATCAGTAAATTAATTCACTAATTGAGATCGCTTTGGCGTACCCATCAGCCGCCAGTGTTTTAAAGATGGCCAATTAAGCTTTATACTTACATAGGCAATCCCCGCCAGGTACCAATTACCTTAATTACTGCTGTAATTATGACGCTGCTGATGATTTCTTCCGGCAAGGAGCTGCTATCTTGATCAAATCAGGGGTGGCTGTTCCGTTTCTACCGGGAGAACATCTTTTTCCCGTGGTCCTGTCTGCTAGCGTCTGTCCGCAAAGCCGAGAGTGTCCTTCCGCTAGCTCTTTCAACACGTGGTCCCTTGATTACACTAATTAGTACATAACTAATTGACCGTTGATCGCACAACTGAAAATTTTATGTCCACGGATAGGAAATGTTTTTCTATTTCCGGGGATTCAAAAATCTGTAAAAAAAATCTGAGGTAATTTCTAGTGATTACGATTAATAGTATACACGCTATAACGTTAGTAAATCGATTGGAATAAGAGCTCATTCACGCTGAAATGTCGGATCAAGCCAAATTCTTGTCACAGTCAACAGCTTGAGTAAGTAAGAATGGAATTTCGTATAATATCAGGAATGCTTAAATGATTTCGTTATGAGAGAAATTTAAGCAAGAACATACTAAGATACATAACCCCTTTTCTAACTAGTTACGACTGTATTTTATCAATATACAGTTATTAGTAAGCATGTTCCCAAGTTTAATTAGAGTTTTATTTTAATTATTACTCTCAAATATATGTTACAAAAGAAAGATCCATCATTAAAATTCAAGCCCATAAACTAATATGTAACAGAGGATAATTTTTGCAGTTATTACCTTCAAAGCTGTAAACGTTATAGAGTGTGTGAAGCAATTGGAATGAGAGCTAATTCAGGCTGAAATTACGGCCCATGGTAAATTCTTGTCTGAAACAGCAGTTTGAGTGAGTTAGTATGGGATTTGATATAATTTCAGAAATGCTTAAACTCTCTCGTTACTAGAGAAATTTTGGCAATAACATTATATAAAATATATATTTTATCTTCTAAATGCTTATTTTACTCTTTCAAATTATTCTCATTATGTATATTTTAGATAATTCCCACATTTTATATTTATGCCTGCACTCTAGAAGTGTACAGTTATTAGTTAATTGTATTGCTAATTTTAATTCTACATTAATTCTTATTTGTTTTATCAGTTTCATATATCTATAATCGACAAAATATTAGTCATTAAAATTATAAGTTCAAAAACTATTATTTAACTCATGACAATTGTCCAGTAATTACGATCAAAGCTATAAACGTTAAAACGTTCGTGAAGCAATTCTAATAAGAGCTAGTTTACGTAGAAATGTCGTATCATCTCAAATTACTGTCGCAATCAGCAGTTTGAGTATGTTAGATAAGGGTTTCACGTAACTTCAGAATTGCTTAAACGTTTCAGTCCCTGAGCCAAACTTATGTGCGAGTGTATATACTACTAGTATTAAACATAACTATTATTAATAGTAAACATAAATAATGTCTAAATGTTTAACTCTCTAGGATTTAGACTTTTACTTATGCGAGCGCAGTATTGCCATATGTGATTTTTTTTCTATTCTATTCGTACCACTATTTACATAAATTTTCGTTTAGATAGATTTCTCTGGAAACTGCGTAGCAAATTTATGACAATAATAATAGTTATTATTTTTAAACAAATTGCTGCAATTAGAAATATCAGTAGTCAGCTTTGCCATCCCTACGTAAGGAAAAAGAGGAATCTTATTAATATATATACTAGCTAGCTTCGCCCGCCAGCGGGCCCCTAATTGTAAAACCTCTAATCTTGTAAAATCTCGAATCTTGTAAAACCTCCATTAAGATAAACCTCGAACCGAACGAACCTCCGACCCGGGTCTTCGCTGCCTTAGGCACCGTATACCGGTCGTGCTAAGCACGCACCGGATAATCCCTTAATTTTTACATTGAATAGTATAAACCTCTAACCGAACGAACTTCCGACCCTGGTCCCCGCTGCCTCGGCACCGTATACCGGTCGTGCTACGCACGCACCGGATAATCCCTTAATTTGCACATCGAATAGTATAAACCTCTAACTGAACGAATCTCCGACCCTGGTCCCCGCTGCCTTCGGTACCGTATGCCGGTCGTGCTACGCACGCACCGGATAATCCCTTAAATTGCACATCGAATAGTATAAACCTCTAACTGAACGAACCTCCAGCTCGGGTTCCCGCTGCCCCTAATTGTAAAATCTCGAAAAGCTATCGATGTCGAGTCGAATGAGCCATACCCCGTTGTGATCCGGCCCATAGAAACAGAGTTCGGAAAGCGCCCCTAGTGGTGAAATGCGGAACTAAAATCGATAATCTCTAGTAAGCTCTATCGGTGTCGATTTGAATGAGCTATACCCCGTCGTGATCCGTCCCATAGAAACAGAGATAGGACAGCGCACCCTGGTGGTGAAACTCGGAACTAAATTCTGTAAGCTCTATCTATGTCGAGTCGAATGATCCAAACCAGGTCGCGATGGGACCCATACGAAGGGAGATTATTTGAAAAAAAATAGCAAATTCCTTAGCTTTTTCTTTTTTTTTCTATACAAAAATGACCATTATTTAAAAAATTCTAAAACTTTTAAAAATAAATGCTCCTGCGTTGAATCATAAACCGGGAGTTCAACAAACTATATAGAATCCGATATATAAAAAATAGAAAAAAAATTAATTTGATATCTTTTGGAGCTTTTGAAAAAGTACACACAGCAAGTATATTTGCAGTGCAATCGTCTGCTGCCCATTCAATTCTGTACGCAAAATGAACAACGATTTTTGATTTAAGATCGTTAATAAATAAGATAATTACGGCGAAAGCAAAGTCACTTATTACACTTTGATTAAACTGTGCTTGCGCCGAAAAACGCTAATTTCTAGAAACGGGTTTCACAAAAGAATTTTTTTTTAATTGATAATAATCGATTTTTTTAAAGTCGAAAGCATCTTTCTATATCTGAATGTATGCACTTTTAGCCTCTTCTCTCGGAATTTGTGTAATTCGATAAAAAAGTCCTGCGGCGCGGGGGGGGGGGGGTATACATTGGCAAATTAGATTAAATCGTGAAAGTGAGGTACGGGAACGACCGGTTTCTAAAGGGTTAATGTACATATTTTTTAAAACTGAAATATATGTTTCGAAGAATAAGAACGTGGCTATGATCTGGTGTATTTTATTTGTCTCTATTCACATTTTCCGAGTCGATGCGGATTTTTAAACATGGGCCGAAAAACGAAAATTCACGCGAATGAGTTTCGAAAACCATTTTTTTAGAAGGGTTAAAAAGCGAATTTTTCGAAACTGATACCTGATTTTAAAAGGAAAAAGAAGTTAGATTAGGCTCGGTAGTTTTATTTTTTCGTATCTTGTTTAGAAGCCCAGAATTCAATTTTTAAATATTGCAGAAATCGCTGAAAAACCGAAAGAGACTTACGGAAAAAAACGTTTTCGAAAGGGTGAACTGAAATATTTTTTAAAACTAAAGGTTTTACAGTGATCTCGAAAGGAGGGAAATGTACTTGGGTGTGATTGTTTGTTTTTTTGTTCTTTCAGAGAGCCGATGCGCGATTTTAAAAATCGCAGAGAATGGGAATTTGCAAAAGTGAGTCTGCGCGCGAATTTTTTTCGAAGCGTTAATATTTGTATTTTTCAAAAAGGATCACAGATTTCGAAAGGATAAAGAATGTAGATCTCGTCCGGTATTTTTAGTTTTCATTGAATCGTTTGGAATCGCCGCAGCAAATTTTTCAAAATAGTCGAAATTGCCGAAATCGCGAAACGGTGTAAGGAAAATATACGTTTTCGAAGGGTTAACTGACGTATTTTTTTTAATGGAAGGTGGAATTGGAGAGGACAAAGACCGATCTTTAATTTGGTGAAATCCGTTTATCCGAATCTTTCTTAGTCCGGCGGATGCGAGGCTCGGACCAAGTGAGAAAATCAAAAACACGAATTCGACACTTTTTGATTATTTTTTTTGAAAGGGTTAATATCGAAATTTTTTCGAACCGACAGGATCGTTAGAGACGTAAAAGTACGTTCTTTGAGAATATGTTGACGGTTTTTTCATATTTCAGTCGGTTCGCCGTCGGCGAGTTTAGACAATCGTAAAACGAAACCGGCCGAAGCGATCTTTCCTTCTTCTTTTTGCGGAAGATGAGGATTGAGCTCTTCAGGGCATGCGCGGAGGACTTTCCACATAGGTTTCTTTTGAAGCAATTAAAACAGCTTTGTTCGTTAAAAACTCCCTTAATTAAAGGCCGATTTTTTCGAAACTGCAATTCCTGAAGGCCCGGATTTTTCTGAATTTTTTGACACAAAAAGCGCTTTGCTACTCGCTACGCTCGCAGAGTTTATCCGGGTACAGATACACACACACACACAGACGGATACGAACATTAATAATAAGGACTAGCTGGCTTCGCCCGCCAGCGGGCCCCTAATTGTAAAATCTCGAAAAGCTATCGATGTCGAGTCGAATGAGCCATACCCCGTCGTGATGTGACCCATAGAATCCGAGTTTGCTGAAAAATCCTTTAATTACACCTTCCACCACCAGGTGGCGCAATCTGTTCTATACGAACCTCGGGCACTGAAACCGTTAAAGCTATTGATGTCGAGTCGAATAAGCCAAACGCCGTCGTGATCCGGCCCATAAAAACAGAGTTCGGAAAGCGCCCCTAGTGGTGAAATGCGGAACTAAAGTCGACTATCTCTAGTATCCTCTATCGATGTCGAGTCGATTGAGCCAAACCGCTTCGTGATGTGACCCATAGAACCCGAGTTGGCTGAAAAATCCTTTAATTACACCTTCAACCACCAGGGGGCGCAATCTGTTCTATACGAACCTCGGGCACTGAAACCGTTAAAGCTATCGATGTCGAGTCGAATAAGCCATACCCCGTCGTGATCCGGCCCATAGAAACAGAGTTCGGAAAGCGCCCCTAGTGGTGAAATGCGGAACTAAAGTCGATAATCTCTACTAAGCTCTATCGGTGTCGAGTCGAATGAGCTATACCCCGTCGTGATGGGACCCATACGAAGGGAGATATTTTCAAAAGAAATAGCAAATTCCTTAGCTTTTTTTTTCCCCTATGCAAAAATGACAATTATTTAAAAAATATTAAAACTTTTAAAAATAAATGTTCCTGTGTTGACTCTCTAGTTCATTTGACTGCGATCGAACATGAAGTTGACTCTTTACATATCGTATAATCTCTGATCCATCGAAGAGAAATATTGTATAGTAAGTTAGTCAGGTATTGTATAGCAAGTATTTGCAGTGCAATTGGCTGTTTCAGAATACAAATATCCTAGTAGAATAAAATTTTAACTATGAAAATATAATTATTTCTCAAAATAAATCATATATTCGGAAAGCCCATTCAATTCTGTACGCAAAATGAACAACGATTTTTGATTTAAGATCGTTAATAAATAAGATAATTACGGCGAAAGCAAAGTCACTTATTACAGTTTGATTAAACTGTGCTTGCGCCGAAAAACACTCATTTCTAGAAACAGGTTTCACAAAAGAGTTTTTTTTTTAATTGATAATAATCGAATTTTTTAAAGTCGAAGGCATCTTTCTATAGATGAATGTATGCACTTTTAGCTTCTTCTCTCGGAATTTGTGTACTTCGATAAAAA
This sequence comes from Maratus michaelseni, assembly GCA_963931845.1. Lineage (NCBI taxonomy): Eukaryota > Metazoa > Arthropoda > Arachnida > Araneae > Salticidae > Maratus > Maratus michaelseni. The sequence continues at coordinate 265,314,480 of OZ007587.1, read as the reverse complement.
AGTCCTGCGGCGGGGGGGTTTACATTGGCAAATTAGAGGAAATCGTGAAAGTGAGGTACGGGAATGACCGGTTTCTAAAGAGTTAATGTACATATTTTTTAAAACTGAAATATATGTTTCAAAGAATTAGAAAGTGGCTATGATCTGGTGTATTTTATTTGTCTCTATTCACATTTTCCGAGTCGATGCGGATTTTTAAACATGGGCCGAAAAACGAAAATTCACGAAAGTGAGTTTCGGAAACCATTTTTTTAGAAGGGTTAAAAAAGAATTTTTCGAAACTGATACCTGATTTTAAAAGGAAAAAGAACGTAGATTAGGCTCGGTATTTTTATTTTTTCGTATCTTGTTTAGAAGCCCAGAATTGAATTTTTAAAGATTGCAGAAATCGCTGAAAAAGCGAAAGAGAGTTACGGAAAAAAACGTTTTCGAAAGGGTTAACTGAAATATTTTTTAAAACTAAAGGTTTTATAGTGATTTCGAAAGGAGGGAAATGTACTTGGGTGTGTTTGTTTGTTTTTTTGTTCATTCAGAGAGCCGATGCGCGATTTTAAAAATCGTAGAGAATCAGAATTTGCAAAAGTGAGTCTGCGCGCGAATTTTTTTCGAAGGCTTAATATTTGTATTTTTCAAAACCGATCACAGATTTCGAAAGGAAAAAAAATGTAAATCTCGTCTGGTATTTTTAGTTTTCTCTAACTTGTTTGGAACCGCCTCTACGAATTTTTGAAAATCGTCGCAATTGCCGAAATCGCGAAACTGTGTACGGTAAATATACGTTTTTGAAGGGTTAACTGAAGTATTTTTTTTAATGGAAGGTGACATTGGAGAGGACAGAAACCGATCTTTTATTTGGTGAAATCCGTTTATCCGAATCTTTCTTAGTCCGGCGGATGCGAGGTTCGGACGAAGGGAGAAAATCAAAAACACGAATTCGACCCTTTTTGATTATTTTTTTTGAAAGGGTTAATATGGAAATTTTTTCGAACCGACAGGATCGTTAGAGACGTAAAAGTACGTTCTTTGAGAATATGTTGACGGTTTTTTCGTATTTTTGTCGGTTCGCCGTCGGCGAGTTTAGACAGTCGTCAAACGAAACCGGCCGAAGCGATCTTTCCTTCTTCTTTTTGCGGAAGATGAGGATTGAGCTCTTCTGGGCATGCGCGGAGGACTTTCCACATAGGTTTCTTTTGAAGCAATTAAAACAGCTTTGTTCGTTAATAACTCCCTTAATTAAGTGCCGATTTTTTCGAAACTGCAATTCCTGAAGGCCCGGATTTTTCGGAATTTTTTGACACAAAAAGCGCTTCGCTACTCGCTACGCTCGCAGAGTTTATCCGGGTACAGATACACAGACAGACACACAGACGTTTACGAACATTAATTATAATGATATATATATATATATATATATATATATATATATATATTTGTTAAATGTATATTTAAACAGAAAAACAGCGTAGACAATAGAAAATATTTTAAAAATTATATTTCAATCCTTTGTATTACTGTAGATTTAAATTACATCCGAGAATATTTTTTAATACTCTATGATATTATTCAACTTTTTAACACTAAAACACTCAGAAATTTTACACAACATTTATAAAATGTTCTACACCAGACTTTTTAGTTAGAAGTATTTAACTTTATTGCTTTTTTTATATATGACTTATATTAAGCAGAAATTTCGGAGTCGAATCGACTCCTTACTGTGCGTTTTAGTGTTGAATTGAATGTTTACAAACTAAAAATATTATTGTTGTGGTAAAGTTAAAAAAATATATATATATTTATATATACTTTTGATTTTTACATTAAAATTTATTTTTATAAAACTCCTTTATTTGAAGGTAATATGGTCACTGACTGTATTTGGGCAACGCTTATATTTTTCTCCTTAAATCCATTTCTGTGAAATTTTAATCTACTTATGAAAAAACGGCAATGCAAAAATTACCAACCTCATAATTTTCTAATCACATCTTTATTGTTTAGCATTATACAAAAGTTTACACAATATACATTAAAATAAAATATGTGTTATTTTGGTACATGGGGTCCCTCTAACTTAAATATAATCGTCGCTACCATGTCAAACTATCGAATATGAAAAAATGCAATTTTCATTACATTTAAAAATAGCCGATTCTCACCACTAAAGTTTAATAGAATTCTTTTCGGGGGATTTCCAATTTGACCTCGTTTTCTATTCAGAAATTCCGAATCCATACCATAAATTTAAAATAGAAATTTTTTGCATTATTTAATGACAGACCATTTTGAGATTAACTAAAATAAAAAATAATTTCTCAAAATTTCCGGTATAAATTCGGAATCTCTGAATAAAAGAGAAGGCCAAAGTGGAAATCCTGTTCTTGTCAGAAATTTTATTAATAATCTTTCTAGGCGACGAATTCTAATAAAATTTAGTGGTGATAATCGGTTCATCTTTAAAGGTAATGAAAAAGGCATTTTTCATATTCGATAGTTTGACATGGTAGCGACGATATCATAACGATTTGAAAAATCGTCAAAATGCACTAAAAACTGAGGCAAACATGTTCATTTTAAAATGCTATTTTTACAACTTACTCTTGCGTTTCAGAATTAAAACTTATACAGGCTTAACGAATATATGTTCAACTAAAAAAAATAACATTTTCTGATTCTAAGTAATACATTTAATTTTTATGAAATTATTGAACAAAATTATATGTACTCTTGCTCTTTCTTCTCCAGTTCTATGTCCAATCACTACCTCTGGGCCTAATAGAGTTGTTACTTAGTTATGAATTAATATTATTCGTCCTTCAAACTAGAGCTATAAAAAAAAATTCTTTTCATACAATTTGCATATTTTTTTCTGGTAGAAGAGATTTAATTTATTTACTTATAGAAATTAGGAAAATTAAAAAAATTACGTTTAATGCAAAGAGGATTTTCGAACAATTCAGAAAACTTTCGAGCAAAATAATGAATTTCCTTGGAAAAAATGTAACAGGAAATTGAATTTTCAATTAATTATAGTTCTTGGAGAAGCAGAAATAAATGTATTATTAAAGCAGGCAAGTTAATTTACATACTTGAAATTAGTTTCTTAATTTTTTATATTATTATTAGTATTTTCCTTCGGAAGTTAAGTAGCTTAAATTATGAAAATTAACTCACAATTTTTTTCATATCAATCATTATCCAGTTACAGCTAATGCTACCTTCATTTTTATAATGTGATTTAAATCAAGTAGAAAACTGATTTCGTTTATTGAAACTTTTTAATTTAGCGATAAAAGATACTTGTTTGCAGAAATTTATGGCTGTAGCAAAAAGATACAAATTTTGAGTTTTTAAATTTTTTTAAATTGTTTTTATGAAGATATTTTGTAATTTAAGGGAAACTTTTATGCAACAAAAATAATAAATTGAAATAAATTAATAGTAAATTCTAACATTCGAAATTATTTTATGCTGCTTAAAAAAACACTATATTTATACAGAAAGTAAACGAAAATGGTGGCTCAACTAAATAACTACATAAGTTCAGTGAACCATAAACACTTCAAGTATCCTAATGATATCAATGCATATGTTTATAATGTTTTACAATATAAAATATTTCAAACCCTTATTTAAAGGCCTTTTAAAACCTTACTTTATTTAAAACCTAAAAATTATTTTCCTTCGAGTACTAAAAAATAAAATATGTAAGTACAAACATGAAAAATATACTGTTATATCTTTATTATTTCATGGAATGAATGGCTTAACCATGGAATGAAGCCTTAATCCCATCATTTCATTATAAAGATATAACTTTAAAACATTTTTAAAATTTTCTGGAACAAGAAATAAATTATTCAACGTAGAAACATCTTGCAATAACGAAAAATGTACCATATTAATGGCAACGACATAACGATGGCGAATTTGTAACTGACTTTATTATTATTTCATTACTGTATTAATTTTTAGTTTGATAGGTTTTATTGTATGTGTCAGATGTTTACTCTCAAAACAATTTTATTGCTCTTGAGCAGACACGAAGGCAAGAGTTCACAATAGGTCCTGTTTGACAGTTTATATCAAATTTATTTACGAAGCAATTTAAGAAATTATATTGCAGGACCACACATTGATAGACCTGAAGGAGAGATGGCTGTTCGTGTGATCAAGAAGAGATACAGTTTGCGGTTCAAGATCAGCGAATGCGACAGCGCGCCTATTTACGAACAGGACCACTTAGGTTTTCTCTAGCAAGACAATACAATAGGGCGTAACTAAGCAATACTAGTGAGACAGTGCAGTTGTACTGAGACATTTTCATATATGAATTTAAAAACGTTTAAGTTCAGTTGTTGTTTTTTAATAACGATGTTCCAGTCGTTAAGTTAACAGAGTCTCAACAATTAAAAATAAATTGTTGGAGAACAGAGGGAAATTGTCTCTTTATGCATCATGTTGAAGCTAAATTGCTCTTTAAGCTGAGTTATAGCAGACTGATTACTATTAAAGAGTTAAGAGGACACATCCTCATAAATAGAAATAACGATCTTATTTTGTTTAAATTTGTGCACTTTTAGTTCCTGATCAATGTCGCCGATTATCTACAATGCTCGAGAGATTGCCAGATGTTTTCCTGTTATTTATCAGGTATCAGATCTTTGTGCATAATAAGTAACTTATTTTGAATAATTTATATGTTCTGTAGAGAATGAATTCTTCTGGGATTTCTATCATCTTATATTTTATATAATTTTAAAGAAAATGAATTATACAATTTTTTACATAAATTTAAATTTAATTTATATCCGGCATCAAGTACAAATGATGACCATGATTTGTGTAAAAAAAATATGATTTAATTACCCTAAAATTCAATAGAGTAATAATTAAGCTACAAAATGACAGCACTTCCAAAGCATGCTAGTTATTGTAATTATTTAATTTTTTTCATAAATGCGTAATTCTAAAAATATGTAAATAAACTATTTTATTTTAAGTATCTTTTAATCTTTTATTTAGCATTTCTTGTGATGATCATTTCTCCTAATAATTTTATTAGTATATCGACACCGATAATATTTGAAAAAGGCTATTTATTTATAGCGAATTATCAAATATTTCCTCATAAGGCAAGCTATGCCAAAAAAAATCACAACGTAGTACTAATTATTTGAATCACCTAATTTTGGGATTTAAATTAATCAATTACTGTTACATTTTTTGATTAATTTTTTTCTAAGTAGCTCTGCCTAGAGAAGCTTATCATACGATCATTTTATTTTAATTTAGATTTATATTATATGTTAACACAGGGTTCGCATGCTTTTATCACAACTTTTAATAGAATTTTTCGCGTTATCTAAATGCAGAAAAGTATTACAAATCACGCTATTAAACGAGGCGTGAGCAATTTCTACTACATAAATATTAAAAAGAAAATTCTATTAAAAATTGTGGTACAAGTGTACGAAACCTGTAACAAGTTATACGCACTCCTATTTCTCTTCATATTGGATAATTTTAGAATAAAATCGTAACCTAAATTAGCTTCGACCTAGATTATTCCAACTTTATGTTTGTATTACACAATATTAAAGTAGAAAATAAGCGAAAATGGCGGTTTATGTACACTGCATTAAACACAAATATTTAGTATTCTAATGATATAAATAATAATAATGAAAACAAACCTCTGCATCAACTTTGATTAGTTTTTATTATAACTTTGATGAAATAAATGAAATGATATTCTGGCTTTACTAATGTTGTTTGCAGATATTTTTTTACCCTTAATTTTTCTTTAGAAGTTTAAACTTGCATCTGAGAAATATTACATTTTGCTAGAAAATATTTGACTGAAGTGCGAAATCCTCGCATGGGTCCACTGATTATCATTTATTTGCATAAAAATTCTTTAAAAGCTAAAAAAATATATTCAAGAAACATGTACTTAATCAACAATGAAGAAATCTAATTGTTTATAAACATAAGGTCTAAGGTAAAGTAAATGTTAGTGAAAGTGTATAACTTTACCTTGCTCTTTAATGCATTGGTTTCTTAATTTAATAATACACGGGATAAGTAACACAATTAATAACACTAACATGTAATAAATTTTAATGTTCGCTGAAGCATATTGATGAACATTTTGTTAGTAAGAATGTAATCAATAATGCTTGCGGCGTACATAAATTTGAAGCCAAATGTTAATGAGTATTAAATTTTATTCTCCGCTTCCTATTAAATATTATTAATAAGAAGTTGAATATTGTGAAACGAAGTATAAATAAAGTATTTACTACTCTTCAACAAATTAAATTTTATTAAATAAATTATAATTAATTATGATTATAAATTAGAATTAATTAAAAATTCGGTGTTTTGCTGTAGATATAAATTGAAACATTTCTATGATAACTTCAGAAATATATACTAAGATTTTAATTGCTGCTGAAAGATAACGGGTCGATCACAGCGACATCTTCTAGCAGTGGCGTAAACAGGGTGGAGGTGCAGATGATTTGGATACCACTAATTTTATAAAAATATTTTTGCCTTACCTACTCGGAGAATTTTCTAGGATATTGCAGGCGAAGAAAACTTTATAATGAGCATTTGCACCGCCTTTTCTCACTACACCACTGGCTCCTATCTCTTTTCAACGAAAACATTGTATAAGAATTGAAACTAAGAAAACATTTCAACTGGTTTAAATATTTTAAATAATTAAATTATACCCTATTTCCTTTGACTTGTATAGTGATTTTCACAAGCTTTGAAAATATGAATTATATTGATCATGGCCAAAAAACGTGATACGCATTCTTTTGTGCCTCGATGCAGTACTCGATACAAGACAGCAAACTAGAAACCAAGACCTCCTTATCATAGTATCAAACCTCTCAATCAGCAAGTTGCCTTTGACCGCTATACTTGTCCTGCTACTAGCGCCATCAATCGTCAGTAATAGTATTTACGACACGAAATCACACGAAATTTTTTCACAGCTCCATTTGTTCTATGCATTTGCTTACGAACTAGTAGTTTTCCTACCACTAAAATTTTATAGTAAATTTTATCTTATTAAATTGACAAGATCGTGTGATTACATGACGAAAAAAATTCTATTAAATTTTAGTGGTAAGAAAAAAGCGTAAGAGTTGGCAGCTATGCGGTAGCAGACCAGCTAGATTTTTCTATAGATTTTTCTATTATATTTTTGGATACCAGTTTTTTTAGTAGAGACAATTTTGTTTTGTTTGATCGGAGAATTGTGGGATTTAAAAGAACAACATTTTCTCTAAAAATATACTGGTGTTCAAAAAGCCCGAAACATGGCAACTGTGCGGTAGTATCCACCAGGCGGCGATACTTTCCGGAGAAAGTCAATTAATAAGTTGGCAATTACCGCGGACATTTTCTCCCATAGACTTTCTCCGGATTGTCAAGTCTGATCTATGATAAGGGAATCTTGCTAGAAACTTTTCCTATTTAGCATATCAAAGAATGAATCTCTGCTAGAAGAGTGGATAAGATCAATTCCCTGATATGATAAAAAACTAACTTCAAAATCAGTTACATCTGAAATATACACTTACAAGAAGATTTTATTAACAGAAATTATGTTCATGTTGTCAAGAATGAAACGGTTACTCAGAGCCGTCCTTAGCGAAAGCGAGGCCGGGTGCAAGAACTTTTGCGAGGCCCTTCACTTCCGAGCTAGTTAAACCCCTCAATCCTACTAATGTAACAAATTTAGCCGATTTTGTTTTATTCATCGACCAGAATTTTCAAATAGAAATTTTTGCTTTATTTAATGACACACATTCCGTGATTAAATAAAATAGAGGTAACTATTCTCAAATTATGGTAGATATTTTGAATTTAAAAAAATCTGCTAAATTGGCAACACTACTTTCCAACTTTTGAAAAAGCAAGCATGCCATACACTATGGTGCACCCAGGATCACGCTTTTTCTTTGAGGAAGGGGAACTTTATACAGACTTCGGCTAATTTTCTTTCGTAATACTAGGACTGGACTCAGGCTATTCTTTTTTCTGCAAGTTTTATATTTTGAAATGACTTTTTTCTTTTCTGTTTTTTTTAATTAGGGATTTTATGCTGTACATACGTTTAAAAGAGAGAGAGAGAGAGCATCCCTATACTTTTTAATCGCCAAATCGTCGCAGAGAGATGCGAAAGGTACTGTTCGACTGGGAATTGTGTGTAATTTTTGAATTTGAATACAAATTTTGAAATAGAGGTTGGTCATTTATGTATTTCAAATTGTATCGACTTTGAATTTTCCAATTGTAAAACCCACTTTTGACAACATTTTTCGTTCCTCGGATTAAGGTAGCCCGGGAAAAAGAGCACCGATTTTATAATTTTCTTAAATCTTCGTAAGTTTGAGGATGTTAATTTTAATTCACATGATAAACTTTTATTTGTTATTTTCCCAAAAAATCACCAGACTGGTTTTTTAATGCGATACAATGCATAGACCTAGTGGGTTAGTAGTAGTTTATACAGACTTCGGCTAATTTTCTTTCATAATACTAGGACTGGACTCAGGATATCATAGCTGCCAATTTCTACGCTTTTTTGATACCAGTAAAAATTAACAGAAATGTTTGCGTTATTGAATCATGTGATTTCGGAGATTTAATAACATAAAATTTATTAAAAAATTTTAGTGGTAGGAAAAAAGCGTAAAAATTGGCAGCCATGAGGATATTCTTTTTTCTGCAAGTTTTATATTTTGAAATGACTTTTTTTCTTTTCTGTTTTTTGTAAATTAGTGATTTTATACTGTACATACGTTTAAAAAAGAGAGAGAGAGAGCATCCCTATACTTTTTGATCGCCAAATCTTCGCAGAGAGATGCGAAAGGTACTGTTCGACTGGGAATTGTGTTTAATTTTTGAATTTGAATACAAATTTTGAAATAGAGGTTGGTCATTTATGTATTTCAAATTGTATCGACTTTGAATTTTCCAATGGTAAAACCCACTTTTGACAACATTTTTCGTTTCTCTGATTAAGGTAGCACCGGAAAACGAGCCCCGATTGTATAATTTTCTTAAATCTTCGTAAGTTTGAGGATGTTAATTTTAATTCACATGATAAACTTTTATTTGTTATTTTCCCAAAAAATCACCAGACTGTTTTTTTAATGCGATACAATGCATAGACCGAGATATATTTCAGGCATTATCTTTTAATTAAAACACAAGATTTGAATTATAAAAAAAGTATTAATAAATTCTTATTAAAAAAATTATGAATTATGATCGACATTAATTTTCACAGAAAACGAACCACAATTCTGAAAAAATATGGGCATGTAAGTAGGGGATTACCGCCGGGGAAAAGTTCCACCTGTAAAAAGACAAGGTATGTTTTTTGTTATTCAAACTCTGTTGAATAAGGCATTTAAATATAACAAAATTTTATATTGTTTACTGGTGGAAGTTTTCTCCACTGGTAATCAGGCCCTGTATATATGTGAACAGTACAGATCATTCCAATAATTAGTTTTCGAGATATAGGTAGATTTTAGTTTTTGATTCTCACTCTCTCTTTTTTTTTCCGTTTTCCTTGTCGACTGCACATTTGTTAATGGGTTCTTTAGAAATTGATTTTGACTTAATAAGTTAAAAAGAAATATTTTAAAAATCTACCTTTTTTTTCTTTATAGAGCTTAAAAATTATAACATTTTTAATAATCCCTTTCTTTTCTTCTAAATTATTTAATTGTAATGCGTGTTCATTGGAATATGATCATTAACATTGTAATTCCGTATACCATGGCTTTCAGTATAGCTTTCTCTAGCCAGGGCTGGACATAGGTCTGAAAATTTCGGCCCGCGCAGAATTCTAGTAAATTTACATGTCATTCTTGAGCAAGCGATCAGTCATCACCCGAGAGTCAATTAAAAGTATCTAAAATCAAGCAATTTTTAAAACAGTTTAGAGGAGAAATTTTTTAATTACTTTCTGATAATTGAAATAGAAATATAAATCAAAGATAATGTTTAAATTATTTATGTATTTGGTTACGGCGGGACCTATACGTCCCACGGACCGATAGCAGGGCTGCTACTGTCGAATATTTTCATATTTTGTTTCGTACTACTCTTTACAAAAAAAATTCTTTGTGATAGATTTATCTTGAAATTGTCATAGAGATGTTGTGCGTGTCCATGTCATTGTATGGCAAAGATTTTTTTTTAAGTGCGACGAATAGAAAAAACAAGTGGGTAAGTGTGATCGAAGATCGCTCAAAGGGGTTTCGTTTAATATTCCTTTCAAAACACTTTATCCTTTCTTTAATAAATTCAAATACATTTCATTTAGCAACAACAACTAAAAAAAAGCCATGTTTTTTATAAAGTAAAAATTTACCGGTCTATTTCTTCCTTTTTTCGAATATCTAAACCAGCCGGATAGCGGTCCAAGCCCGCTATTATATTCTGTCATAATAATATCCGTCATACCGACTAAATGCAATATTTAAAAAAATAATTTCAAAATTAAACAAATTGTACACCTTCAAAATGTTAAAATATGCGAATATTTCCACAATCGGATTTTTATCACGATTCAATATGTTTCTCAAACTCATATATTTACTATTCTCTATTATTTATATTGATACTCGCTTTGTATTATTCTCAAACATTTGAAAAATTAGTTAAACTTCCTATATGACGTCAAATTTTCTTTTTAATTCTCTAATGACGTGTATTAATCTGCTTTGTCCACTTACTCATACTCCTTGTATTATTGAGAAATCTTAGACATTTTCCGTTTTATTACGACTATGACGTCAATCAATTTTATTTCATATTTATCTTTTTTCAATTGGTGAAACTTTTTATTTCATTTTCATTTTTCACGTGAAAATCGTCTGATAGAAAATTAATTATTGTAGAAAGAATTTCGTTGTGGATTTTTAGTTTTTGGCATCGGCTATAACTAAAAATGTTTAAATTTAATAGGAAAAGGCTGTTAGAATTTTGGTTTTTTTATCTCTATTTATTAAAATAATACGAATTTTTCAAATTTTAATATTTTGAGCTCTTCACAGCTGCTATTCAGATTTATACACTAAGTTTCAACTCTGTAAGTTACATACTTTTTGAGAATGGCTCTGTGACGGACAGACAACGGAGCGGGGGTAATAGGGTTTCGTGAGATGAACGTAACCATAAAAATAGTGGTTAGTTGCAAAAATTTCTAATAAAGAAAAATTTCGTAGTCAATGTTTAATCGATTAAATTACTTGATCAGACTACTTCATATTATGGCAGTAATAAATGTAATAAAGATTTAAAAATGTACCTGTAAACTTTATTCTTTCTTTATTGCAACGTGATTAAAGATTTTTATTTAAATAGTCAAACTATCTGTTCAACCCGTTCTACGCACGGGAGCTCATGAATTTAATTCTAAAACCAAAATAAAAAATAAAAATCAGTACAACCAAATTAAAGTTTATGAATATAAAAATTTGTTATGTCTATTAAAAATCAGTATTTACACAACCAAAAGCTGAATTTTTTTTTATATCAAAAGCACTCATGTGCTTCAGAGTCGAGTTTATCCGTTTACAGACAGACAGACGTTTACCGACATTAATATTATATAAGATTAAGTATGTTAATATTATTTTATTTAATAAGATAACCAAAAAAATATGAAAAAATCTAACTAGGACTTCCCTCAAAGGGATTAGTCTGAGTGATATTGCTGAGAACATAAAGTTGACAATTACGATATAAAGAAGATATCAACAAGAATCTAAGTGAATATACAGCATATGATAGACAAGAGATAGATAAAGATACAACATAAGAAAAATAGCAAATTAAATGATATAATTACAAAATATCATATATAAATTAATATACTGTTATGTTTTCATATGCATTTTTTTATAACATTTGGCAAATAATCTCATTTTCTTAAGCGGGAATTGCTCAAAACTAAAAAAAAAACCGCCGGATCTTTTAAAACGATATTTTTAAAGTCACATAATCAGATTTGCAGCCAATAGCGTATTTTAGCAAGCGTAGTTTAACGCAAATTTAATTTAATTTTTGCAACATTTTCTTTGTGACAAATATCTAAATAAAATATTAAAAAATAAAATATTAAATATTGAAATATTAAATCAAATATTTAATATTTGAATTAAAAAAATTTCCTTTGTTTATTTGTATAACTATTTATAGAAACTCGTATACTTCAAACCACATTAGCTGTGTCTCTCTCCGAACTCATCTGTCTACTGTCTCTCTACTCTTCTGTATACCGGTTTCAGTATCCGTCTGTCTTTCTACCCGACTCTTTAATCGTGTCTCTACCTGTCTCGCTTCCCGCTACACTACTCGTCTATCAACACGTCTGTCTGTCTATATACCCCTCTCTCTACCCGTCTGTCAAGTCGTCTCTGTACTCGTCTCTCTATCCACCACGCTATCCGTCTCCCTACCCATCTCACTACCCCTCTGTCAACCCTTTTTTGCACCTGCCTCGCTACCCGCCTGTCTATTCGTTTCGCTAACCGTTAGCTTATCTCTGTCGCTATCCGTCTCTCTACCCGTCTGTCTACCCGTTTGTTTACATGTCTATCTATCTCTCGCCAACTCTTCCCAATATTTAAACAATTTAGTAAACGGAAGCCGTTTATCTGTTATTAAATGCAAACAGGAGTAATTTATCTAAAGAGTGTAATCAGATGCAATTTTTTTAAATACATACATAAACCAGCATAATAATTCACCAGTTTTATTTTCATAGTAGTTTATGTCATTTGACAGTAAATCTCAACTTCTTCAACCCGAACTGCGTCAAGCTTTTTAAAAAAACCAAGCTCCGTATAACTGGGAAGGGGAATTGTCCTCAGGGCTATTAGATACATGTTATTAAGTTAAGTGAAAGTTTCGTAATCGGGTTCGCAGCCAATTTCTTATGTCAGAAAGGGTGGCTTCACGCCATTTTAAATTCATTTCTGTAACTTTCTTTTTCTTTTTTTGGTGGGTGGTTGGGGGGGGGAGGGTTCCAAATATATACACTTAAATTCAAACTTTTGCCCCCATGTTAATATTAGTGTTGTTTGTATTATCAATTAATACTTTGTTGATCGAGCTTCATTCGAAACAAATGTAAAAGACTTCTACAGTTTTTTTTTTTCTAGGAGAAAGTTCCGTAATCGGGCCCTAAGCTAATCGGGAATTTAATATCATTATTGTTTCTAACTCTTATAGAGTTAAAACAATATTGTTGCTAGCATTAATCTTGTTTGTGACCAACCTCTTCTGTGTATCTGAATAGGGAAAAGTTCCGTATCATGTACTGGTTGGTGCCAAAGGCAGTTGTAGAATCTTTATTAAACCATGTTTTTGAGCCATTTTAAAAAATTAAGTACGGTGCTAAAATAAAATTTTATTGCCATTTTCGATATTTTAATAAGAAATGAAAATACATAACAAACAAATTTAACAAAACTAAGCCATTTTTGGGTACTTCTCTATTATCCCGTCGACCACTTTTCATAACAAAAAACTATCGCCAAACTAAGATTAAACGCCAAAAATACAGTCCAATTTACTTGATTCCAGAAGCATTATACGTATTTGTTATGCTATCAAGTGGTTTTTAATTCGACATTTGCGTGTATTTTTCATTATGTTTTACTGATTTATTAGTTATTTCATTCATTAAAGTAACAATTGTGTCCTTAAATTCTTATATTTTATTTATTTTGATATTTCAATGGCAACGTTCTCCCGTTTATTTAGCGTTACAGTTTGGCGATAGTTTTTGGTTATGAAAAGTGGTCGACGGAATAATAGAGAAGTACCCATTTTTTGTGATAAATAATTGTTATTGCCTGGGGGCAAATTGTAAACAATTAATAAGCGAACTAAAAAAATTTCCGGAAAAAACTTGTGGGAATCTCAAGAAAGAAATATCTGATATAAATAGCATTTAAAATCTTAAAATGGAGAAGTGGTCCGTATAAAAATGCAAAACATTATACACCTGATATAAGAATTTTTTAATTTTTTTATATTTCCGAAAGCACAGATAAAAGGGTAAAAATCCCGGCACAGATGCCATATACTCACCACGTTGGCGCGATTTTTCCCCCGCCCCTTTGGCGAAAACTGTTTGTTGTGTTTGTTTACTTTTATTTTTTATTTTAATTCTATAGATTATTTATATATGTATATCAATATTAATTTAGGTACAGATGTCATATACGCACCAGATTGGCGCGATTTTTCCCCCGCCTGGCGAAAACTTTGTTTTTGAATATTAGTTACAAATACCATACAATAATAGCATGTAATTTTTTATTTCAATATAAAAATAAAATAACGTAATAAATGAAATAGCTCCTATTATTCAAAAATGGGAAATAAAAATAAATAAATGATAGTTTGATATAAATAAATATTGATATATATAATAAAAACAATTTATAGAATTAAAATAAAAAATAAAAGCTAATAAACAACAATTGAAACAAAATAACCGGGTTACCATGTGAGGCATAAAATTGCTATTTTGTTGCAATCGCGCCAATGTGGTGCGTATATGACATCCGCGCCTTTATTTATATCAAACTATTATTTATTTATTTTTATTTCCTTTTTTAAAATAATAGAAGCTGTTTCATTTATTACGTTATTTTATTTTTATATTGAAATAAAAAATCACGTGTACTATTTGTCACACTATTTGTAACTAATATTCAAAAACAAAGTTTTCCCCAAGCTGGTGGAGGGAAAAATCGCGCCAACGTGGTGCGTATATGACATCTGTGCCTTGTTTCATTTCACATAGAGGTCCGTCGACCACTTTTCATAACAAAAAACTATCGCCAAACTGTTAGATTAAACGCCAAAAATGCAGTCCCATTTACTTGATATCAGAAGCATTATACGTGTTTGTTACGTCATCAAGTGGTTTTTAACGCGACATTTGCGTGTATTTTTCATTATGTTTTACTTATTTATTAGTTATTTCATTCATTAAAATAACAATTGTGTCCTTAAATTCTTATATTTTATTTATTTATGTATTTTGATATTTCAATGACAACGTTCTCCCGTTTATTTGGCGATAGTTTTTTGTTATGAAAAGTGGTCGACGGGATAATAGAGAAGTACCCACATATGTATTGGTACTTTTATGTTAACTTTGCGCAGTTGATACATCGCCAAATATTTTTCTCATAACATCTTCATATTGCATTCATTTCATTTAAATATAAATCTTTCACTGATTTCATTTGAAATACATACATTAAAAATACACGTCTTTCACTCATTTAATTTAAAATACACGCCTTTCACTAATTCCATTTAAAATACTAAAAAGGAAAAGAAAATAAGAAATAATGCCACAAATCGAAACCTTTTATTTAAACATCAAAGAATTGTTCCTAACATACACACGCGAAATAAAAAAGCTGCTAATGGTGTGATTTACGCCAAATGTCTAATACTAATACTACTCTTACTAATCTCTAATACTTTTCAAACAGAAAAAATTCCAGATTAACTTTCCATTTTTATTAAATTGAAATATATTTTATTGTGCTGAATATTAGTGCTTGCATATTTTTTTGCTCCATGTATTCCATGAACTTTTCAATTCCGATTGTCTACGAAAATCTCCCGCCGGTGAAAATGACGTACGCACAAAATTTAGTGACGTATGTACTTTAATTGTGCTTTTTTATCTATTTTTTTAATATAACTTCCAAACGGTTTGACACTTATTCTTGGTAATAAATAGACGACGTTGTCACCTTTATAGGTACCTGCTGTAAAAATTTGAACGAAATCCGTTAAATATTTTTTGAGTTATGCTTGACGAAAGGTTTTAATATCCATCGTAGCTATATATGGGAGAAAGTAATACTGCGCTGTGTATGAGTCTTCGTTGCACTCAGACAATTAAAAATCAATATGTCCCAAAATTTTATTTTTTCTGAGAACCTCTAAAACCTTTCAAATTTTTTGGAAACTTTAAATATTTTGTTTCGTAGTCGGAAGCTCCAAAAGATGAGCCAAGCCTTTAAAAGTTTTGCTGGTTTGTAATGTCGCGTCCGGCAAGACTGGGGTTTCAGCTCTATTGCCTGTCAGCCGTGTTTATGCGACAGAACATATACGTATGCGTGTAGATGATTCGTTATTCATCAATATTCGTATAATAAAAAGAGAATCTTGATTACACAAGAAAGAAAACAAATCTGTATTATTACATTACAAATACATAGTTATTAAAATCCATTCTTTCCAAACTAATGAATCCCTCTCCTTCATTGCAATCGCCTTTCAGTAAAACTCACATAACCTATGTATGTGTAACAATTAATATTCAGTTCATGCACCCGGTTCTACCTAGGCTGAGTATAATAATGTCTATGGATTGAATATAAGCTGCAAACAATCTATTCTCATTTCGAGCGTCCACAACTTGCACCGAACATATTACTGATAAGACATTTTACATTTTATAAATAAGCATGTTTACACACATAAATTTTATTATGAAATAAATAACTCGCAACAAAATGAATAATAAATATTTAACTGTTTCACATTATTTTTTTTCGGGCGCGAGGCCCTGTGCGGCCGCACCTGTCGCACACCCCTAAGGACGGCTCTGCGGTTACTGTTGATAGAGGTAAATCTATTTTTAAAGCAGATGTCGCTGCGATCGCCCTATTATTGAACCGCATCGTTGCACGTTTATCGACTACAATTTCTGAGCACTTTTTAAAGCATTACCAGTTTGGTTTTCTTTTATTATTATTCCGAAATTTCGCATTCATACCAGAAATTCTCTGTAATCTTCTTTTGGTTAGTTAATGGCAGATATATAGTGACTTCTTAAAGTAAAAACTCTTGTTTCAGAATTTCCGGTTTAAATTCGAAAATTTTCAATTGGAAAACAGTAAAACCGTTTTCCTAGGCGTTGTACTCATACTATGAAGAATGAAAATGATACAAATAGCGTAAAATGTACTGTACATATACTGGAACTTTATGAATTTCAATTTTATTTTTACAATGCGGTAGATATGCCATATACTTTCCAACATACTGTTATTTTACGGATTATGAACGTTTTGCAAAAATTGTTTTACATACTTTTCGTACAAGTGTGATCAATAAGCATAAGGACCACATTTCAAAAAAGTTAATTACTTATAAAGTAAATAAATTGTCGTAACATATATAAAAATAGGGCAAAAAGGACTATTTCCCTAACACTGTTATTTTTAAAAAAAATTTAACTATGCGGGAAATCCGACCCTTACTTTTATGAAATGCACTATAAGAATCGTCTATTAAAAATCGACTCAATTGAAAAATATGTGTTTAAGTTTTAGAATTTTGTTCACACTGATATATGGAAAAAAGGACAGAATGAGAAAACTTAATTTAACACATTGTTGACGGCTAAAGGGAATTAGCTTATTTTGGATATGTGTAACTCCTCCCACGGACGTTACTTTTGAATTTTACGTATTATATTTTATATTATATTATATTGATATTATATTTATTTTATATTTATATTATATTTATTTATATTTATAAAAATTTATATTATATTATATTGATATTATATTTATTTTATATTTATATTATATTTATTTATATTTATAAAAATTTATATTATATTATATTACATTTATTTTATTTTATATTTTATATATTTGTGTTTTATGCAGAATAGAACAGCCTCCAAAGGCAACGCCACTCCTTTTAGACAAATCAGTTACCTCCTTATTTTGTACCTATTATCAATCTGATTATCTACATGGTTTTTCAAGTTAAATAACATATTTCAGCCTAAAATTTTATTTTAAGGGACGAAAAGATATGATTTCTACATAGAAGGAAGATAACATTTTATTAAATACTAGCAAGCTACGCCCGCTACGCTGGTCAATTTCTCTTAACGAACTTTTAATCAAACAAAATATTGACATGTCATAATTCACTCTTATATTTTAACAGAATAATAAGGCTACTATAATTTGTGACTCGTGCCAATATACACGTCGGGACACGTCGCCCTTATCATTATCTTTTTACGCATGAAGGTTTCGCTATGGTACTCCATTGTAAAATTTGGTAATTTTTTTAATTCAATATTTGAAAAACGGCATAATCATTAGATTTTAAATTTATATCAAGAAAAATACAATTTTTTACCTTTCAAACGCAGTTTGTCTAACAATTTTCTGACAAATACTTTTCGAGCTATTATTTTTTTCAGCAACTTCAAAGGTTTCATTTTCCGAGATTAATCTGTGGCAACAATTAGCGAAAAACCAAGTCGTCGGCATCGTATAGCTTTTTATTAAAGAGGCTGTTGGAGCAGGGATTGTCACCATCAGTTTGCCGCCATCACTTTTGAAATCGGTTCTGTAGTTCCAGAGATTCCATAAAAATTGTAATTTAAACTGATTTTAGAACGCTTTTCGCTCATTTCACCCTTTTAAATTTCGATTTTTTAAAAATTATTATTCTTAGAGAGCATTTACATCTTATAAGTAACTACAATGCCAAATTTAAAATTTCTAGCTCTTTCAGTACAAAAAAATGCAATTTTGGAACTTTTTCGCTCCTGCACCCCCCTGGGATTAGTGGCACTGACATAAAATATAGCCTATGTTGGAGCAGGGGTTTTCACTATCAATTTGGCACCATCACTTTTGAAATCGGTTCTGTAGTTCCAGAGATTCCATAGAAATTGTAATTTAGAATGTTTTTAGAACGCTTTTCGCTTATTTCACCCTTTTAAATTTCGATTTTTTTTTTTGTTCCTAGAGAGCATTTACATCTTATAAGTAACTACAATGCCAAATTTCAAATTTCTAGCACCTTCGGTATACAAAAAAAATCACAATTTTAGAACGTTTTTCGCTCCTGCCCCCCACCCCTGGGGTTAGTGGCACTGACATAAAATATAGCCTATGTTGGAGCAGGGGTTGTCACCATCAATTTGCCACCATCACTTTTGAAATCGGTTCTGTAGTTCCAGAGATTCCATAGAAATTGTAATTTAGAATGTTTTTAGAACGCTTTTCGCTTATTTCACCCTTTTAAATTTCGATTTTTTTTATTTGTTCTTAGAGGGCATTTACATCTTATAAGTAGCTACAATGCCAAATTTCAAATTTCTTGCTCCTTCAATACACAAAAAATCGCAATTTTGGAACGTTTTTCGCTCCTGCACCCTCCTGGGGTCAGTGGCACCAACATAAAATATAGCCTATGTTGGAGCAGGGGCTGTCACCATCAATTTGCCACCATCATTTTTGAAATCGGTTCTGTAGTTTCAGAGATTTCATAGAAATTGTAATTTAGAATATTTTTAGAACGCTTTTCGCTCATTTCACCCTTTTAAATTTCGAATTTTTTTAGAATTTGTTCTTAGAGAGCATTTACATCTTATAAGTAACTGGCATGCCAAATTTCATGTTTCTGACACTTTCAATATAAAAAAAATCGAAATTTTAGAACGTTTTTCGCTTCAGCACCCGCTTGGGGATAGTGGCACCTACATAAAATATAGCCTATGTTGGAGCAGGGGCTGTCACCATCAATTTGCCACCATCATTTTTGAAATCGGTTCTGTAGTTTCAGAGATTCCATAGAAATTGTAATGTAGAATGTTTTTGGAACGCTTTTCGCTTATTTCACCCTTTTAAATTTCGATTTTTTTAAAAAAATTTGTTCTTAGAGAGCATTTACATCTTATAAGTAGCTACAATGCCAAATTTCGAATTTCTTGATCCTTCGGTATACAAAAAATCGCAATTTTACAACGTTTTTTGCTCCTGCACCCCCCTGGGGTCAGTGGCACCGACATAAAATATAGCCTATGTTGGAGCAGGGGTTGTCACCATCAATTTGACACCATCACTTTTGAAATCGGTTTCGGTAGTTCCAGAGATTACCCCCTACAAACAAACAAACAATCTTTACTCCTTTATAATATTAGTATAGATTCTTCATTTCTGAAAATGCGTATATTTTATTTATAAATAAATCCGAAATCTTGGAAGCTGAAATTTTATAATCTTCCACTTATCTAATCGCTGAATTTCGCCGATTAGGCCTTACAAAAAGTTAACTTTACGCTTATAGTACTTAGGCTTTATTTTAATCAATTATAATATAGCATAAGGTATGGGTGTAAGTTTTCACATCGACAAGTATTCATCTTTTTTAAGAATAATTTAAAAATATGTTTAAAATTTTAGCCAATTTTTAAATAACGAACTTGTATTATTTTTAACGATTTTGCAGCTGTTGTACTTTTTCTGTAGCATCAGTATTTCATTAGTGAACTAGGGTAAATGTATCAAATGAAATAGCATATTTATTTCATTTAAAAAATAAAATAAAAATAAAGGATAGTTTCAACAACCTGTTGGAATACGGAGTATAGATGTCTACTAATCTATTCTTTCCACTTGGCAGTATCAAAACTGACAAGTTTCCGGATTTTTGAATATCAGTTTTACTCATAAAGAAACCTATTTTTTTTTTATTTAATCTTCCCCCAGCATATATTTTCAGAATTCGTACCACAAATTTTCTTTAAACAAGGGAAACATTGCTATTCAAAATGTAAGGTAATGAAAATCCCGTTTTGTTTTGCTTTTAATTTTAAATACATAGATTGTAAAACTAACAGCAATTCATTTTGTTACATATTTGTTCTCCACTAATACATTTAGCCTTTGTTTTCTGCATTATGCCCAATTGATTTAGTCAAGACTCCCTTATCATAGATCAGACTTGACAATCCGGAGAAAGTCTACGGGAGAAAATGTCCGCGGTAATTGCCAACTTATTAATTGACTTTCTCTGGAAAGTATCGCCGCCTGGTGGATACTACCGCAGAGTTGCCAAGGCTCCGGCTTTTTGAACACCAGTATATTTTTAGAGAAAATGTTGTTCTTTTAAATCCCAGAATTCTCCGATAAAAAAAAAACGAAATTGTCTGTACTAAAAAACTGGTATCCAAAAAGAGAATAGAAAAATCTAGCAGCTCTGCTACCGGCATTGCTGCCAACTTTTACGCTTTTTTCTTACCACTAAAATTTAATAGAATTTTTTTCGTCATGAATCACACGATCTTGTCAATTTAATAAGATAACATTTATTATAAAATTTTAGTGGTAGGAAAAAAGCGTAAAAGTTGGCAGCTATGCTACCGATACTAGTTCATAAGCAAATGCATAGAACAAATGGAGCTGTGAAAAAAATTCGTGTTATTTTGTGTCGTAAATACCCCTATTACTGACGGTTGATGGCGCTAGTAGCAGGACAAGTATAGCGGTCATAGGAAACTTACTGATTGAGAGGTCTGATACTATGATAAGGAGGTCTTGGATTTAGTGTTGTTTCATGAACTTTTACGTCATTTAACTGTGCTATTTCCCAATGGCAAATGTTAGTGCTAGACAAAAGACAGTCAATAATTCAACAATAAATGCCGATTTTACCCTCGGGCATCAGATTACAAAGTATAAAGTGGTATGTACAATATGCAAAGATTCTAAAAAAAATATTTCTCAGAACAAATAGTTTAATAACTTTTGGAAGAGCACATTTAGTATTTTCGCCATCTTTTAAATTATTGCATGTGTTCATATTCTTAAAGCTGCCAAGAAAATTTTCGTGTTGCTGTTTTAAATGTTGTTAAAAATGCTAATTCAACAACAGCAACAAAAAAAAAATGAAACGTGAATATAAAACATTTCTGGACTAAATGAAAATTTCAGTTATTACAGATTGTTATTTCATTGTTATAAAAAATAAATTATAGTACTCTTTTAATAATCTTTCATTAAAATTTCACCGCAGGACGATAATGATGAATTGAATTAGGAATTAATTTACGCTTTAATCGTTTTACGGCTTTATTATTTCGAATCATTAAGCAATAAATTTAAGATTTTGTGTGTGCAAATATAATTTTTTTTATTTAATGGTAGGAGAAAATTAATGGTCATTAGAATATTATTAATATGGCAACAAAAATGGAGAATAAAGCAATAAAATCACAAGAGCATTAGCTTTAATTTATAGGTGTGTATATGGAATTTTTTTTTAACGAGTTAATTTTATATTACTTTCCAATTAATCACCAGGAATAGACTGGATAAGTAATTTATTTTATTAATTTTATGTCATGTTTATCTGTATTATCTGTATAGTCTCACATTTTGTTTAAATAATCATTTTAAGGAATGGTATCTGACTGCTTAAATTGCTTCAGGATTTTGTTTTTAATTCAAAAATATTAAAAGATTATGAAGAAAGAATCGAGTTTATTTCCTAAATAAAACTATTTCGCACAACATAAAAGTTAGGTTGATTAATTTATTGGATAAAAAATAATCTATTTTATTTCCTAAGTCCTATTACTGGAATGGCCTAATTACTACCTAAGCAAACTATCACCAAATGTTTTAAAAGAATATTTTTTAAAGCTTATAGTTATGCGATTAAATAAGATGACATTTTTTTAAATTAGTGGTAGAAGTATACCTAATCGGGAATCAGGTCCTGATGATTTGGGGTTTACTTGAAAAAAAAAAGCATAATTCAAAAACCTAACTCCCTCCGCTTTTTTAATATCACATTTTTCTTATAGAATAATCCTGTGTTTAGACTTTTTCTGCAGATTTTGTAGAAACCTATCCCTCAAGTTATTACTATTGCGAATGGGGTAAAAACATACCACGATATTTTTTTCGGAAATATTGGTATTAAAAATAAGTGGACGAGTAGGAGCGTTGATAATGGTAGTAGTCTTTATAACTGCTTAAAATCTTGTCCGTAAGCCATACGTGCGATAAGAAATAATGGAACAGATGTGGAATCCTTGGTCACGGAATTTTAGCAATTTTTGTTTTGGCGCGCGTCTCAGAATCGCGCCAACGATCTACGAAAAACAACTAAATTCAGCAGTTTAACAACTACCGGGTTACCATATCAGAAATCATAGTCCCCAACATTTGGCGACTTTTTTCCTTTTTTTAACCTATCACAAAATAAAAAATCCGTGACCACTGATTCCACATCATAGCCGAAATGGTTTGTGCCATTACTAAAAAATATTAGTTACCACTATCTTTTAATAGTTATCTTCCATTTATGTATTGACTGAAAATTTTCAATCCGAATTGACCCCGCTAATCGTAAACGCCCTAAAAATACTATTTTAATTGATGATGAAGATTAAGTTTTCCTCTCTCTTCAATTAGTGAACTTACCTTGTTTTTTGTATGTATTTATTATTAAAGAATATTTAGACTGTCCTGGTACCTTTTATAATCCTTGAATTATGATGCTTTTTTGTAACTTTTTAACTTAAATGTATGGCTTCTCAAAAGAGTATTTTTTCTTTAGATAAGTTCGACCCTCTGTAGGTTTCGTCTGTCATTTTCTTGGATCTAATGGAAATTTTCTTCTTTCTTTCAGAAGAAAATGTCTCTTATACTTTTTAATTGTTGAACTTTTATTTTTCTAAACATTATTGAACACTTTTAATACTTTAATATTTTCTATTACTGAATTATTTACCACATTTTAATTAATTTGTTACGTCTCTATATTGCCTCGCAAATCACTTAGATACATTGGAAGTACAGTTGCTACGAAACTAGGTATTCTAATCAGCTATCTACATTGTTCCAATGTTCCAATCTATACTATTAAAATCCGTGCGTGTATCTATGTAACCTCAAAAACTCGGAAACCACAGGGCGCAGGTCTACGAAATTTGGCACACGGGTTGCTGGTAGAGAGCCCATGAACTATTGGGGCAAAAAATTCAAAATTTTAAATAGATTTTTGATAGATTAAATATAAATTAAAATCCATCCGCAAAGAGATCTCATCAAAAATACGCTTTTTTATCTTCGGTTGGTTGGTTGTATAAAATCTTCACAGAAATCATTAAATAAATCAAGGTAGGGATCATTGCAATTGGGCGAGTCGAGTGTTTATATTCGATAAATCAGAGATTATATGACATGCATACAATCAACTTAATTATTAACCGTTGCCAAATGCTAAAAACATAATTTTAAAGTATTTTATCTACTTAATGAATGATAATTAGCTGCGTTTAAGGGTTATTTACATGACATATATTAGTATGATAGAGATTTTTAATTCAGAAAACTTTATTTAACAGATCATTCGTTAAGTTTGTGGGAATGGTAAACGACTTTTTATTAAATATCACATTTATTTTACTTGACCGTGCGCCACCTGGCGGCGACTTTTTCATTGATTGACACTCCTTATTAATAAATCCAAATCAGCTGTAGAAACCTCTCCTGCAAGTTATTGCTATTGCGAATAGGGTAAAAACATACCATGATATTTTTTCTTCGGAAATATTAGTATTAAAAATAACTGGACCAGTAGGAGTGTTGATAATGGTAGTAAGACTTTATAACTGCTTAAAATCTTGTACGTACGCCATAAGTGCGATAAGAAATAGTTTGCGCCGTTACTAAAAACTATTAAATAGTTTCCTAACGATAACTATTAAATCGTTTAATAGTTATCTCCCATTTATATATTGACTGAAATTTTTCAATCAGAATTGACCCCGCTAAACGTAAATGCCCTAAAAATACTATTTTAATTGATGATGAAGATTGAGTTTTCCTCTCTCTTCAATTAGTGAACTTACCTTGTTTTTTGTATGTATTTATTGTTAAAAAAAATATTTAGTCTGTTCTAGTGCCTTTTATAATCCTTGAATTATGATGTTTTTTGTATCTTTTAAACTTAAATGTATAGTCTCCCAAAGGAGTCTTTTTTCTTTAGATAAGTTCGACTCTCGGTAGGTTTCGTCTGTCATTTTCTTGTATCTAATGGAAATTGTCTCCTTTCTTTCAGAATTAAATATCTCTGATACTTTTTAATTGTTGGAATTTTTTTTAACTATATTGAGCACTTTTATTACTTTAATATTTTCTATTACTTAATTCTTAACCATATTTTAATTAATTTTTTAGGTCTCTATATTGCCTCGCAAATTACTGAGATACACTGGCAGTAAAGTTGCTACGCAACTAGGTATTCTAATCAGCTATCTACATTGTTCCAATGTTCCAATTCCAATCATAAAATTCAAAAATTACATTTTGAATAAAATAGTGTTTTACCCGTGTTTGAGCCTCTAATTAGTTTATCATGTTAAAAATAGAAACTGATAAGGGATTAAAATAGCAGTCCAAATATTTAAAAATCTAATTGAAATAATATATTTTAATAGTCGGATTTTGGCTACAATTGAAATTTAAAAAACGATGATTCATGTAAAAAAAAAAAAAAAAAAAAATACTCGTTTTCTTATTCAAAGCATTTGTAGATTGTCCTGAAAAGAACTTTTAGAATTGTGACTCTTTATTAATAAGTGTGTGATATATCCAAATCATTCATTATTACAGAAATGTTACGGTTATTGAGAAATGTTTGTCTCAAAAGCGTTTAATTTATTTAATTATACAAATCAGTAATACCAAAAAAAAGTTTTTTGTGGAGATAAAGCAATTATGACGACGATTCAGCGACGAAAATTTTTCGCAGTGACAAATATTTAAATTCAATAATTCGAGTTAAAAATAATTTTATTTGTTGAAGAATGAACTTTCGTCTAACACGAAGATAAAAAGAAAGATCAATGGAAGTTTTTACTTATATAAAAATCATTTAATATGCAGATGCTATATGGGCAAAAATAAAAAAGCTATATATACCGAACATTTTGAATTTGATGTAAAATTTATATTTTAATAATTGACTATCTTTGAATTATAGTGTTAATTTAATAATTAATTTTATTATTCAGAAAGAGATAGATTGCGTTCATTATCAAAAACATGATTATCAGAAAGCGATGACAAGATGATTTACTGACGAAAATGTTTTATTATTATCATAACCTTTATTAAAATATCTATTTTAGTGAAAATTCAAGTGTTTGTATCTGTATAAAATATCTGGTGTTTATCGTGTTATAATTTATAACATTGATGGCAGTTTTATTTTAAACCAGTATTGATTTTATTTAAACAACTGGATCCGGAATTTAACTGTATACGAAATAATTAAAACATGTAGTTAATTAATATTCTGAAGCAACAAATTCGTTTAAAATGTGAACCTTGGTAGTTGGTAAAATATTCATCTTTAAAATATTTGTTGAAAATAATAAATAAATTTCATAAAAAATATCCCTATCGTATTCACTATTACAAAGCAGATACTTTTCAAAATGATTCGCTGACTGAAAATTTAAATCCTGACAACTGTGTCTATTGAAAACGTTTTCTTAATGAAAACTGAATATTTTCATCTTTTAAAAGTAATCGACGTTTAATCCCTTAATTGCTTTATAAACATAAAAATATATACATTATAGTAAAAAGATATGGGGAAAATGACACTTTTAAAAACAGTAATATTTGCCTTATTTAATCGAAGAATCCCTGTCATTAAATAAAGCGAAGATTACTATTAAATATTTCTGGTATCTAAATGCTCTGAGTAATGAAGCAAGCAAATTCTTCTTGCATCTACAAAGTTCGGCCATAACTCTTATGAGATCAACCTGAAAAAAAAATTTAAATGAAAAACAACTTCACTTGCTACCCCTATCGCTTTGTCATCAGATAACCAACGAATAGAAAAAACACATGTTTAAAATTGAACATGAACGGTTTGAAGGATGTATGCAGGATATCAATTATTACAATTAAAAGGTAACTCATTAAAAATGTCGATACAGTCAGTTCAATGATATGTTTGACATTCAATATTTTAATTGTCAACAAGTCAAAATATTTAATTAAAAATCAAAGCTTTCATTTTTTGAAAATATTCAACAAGGAGGTTTAAATTATTCATACTAGAACATATCAATTATCAGCTGCTACTTTAAACAAATTTAAACAATTTTCATGGCTTCAATTAAAACCTTGCCGTAATAAAAAAAAAAAAAAATATCTTTTAAAAATAATCGGAATGTAACATGATAATAATTATTACAATGAATGACAGTTTTAATTCCTATCACAATCGATTTCTTATTAGTCGAATAACAAGGAGGAAAACAATGTCATGTATAAAGTGACACATGAATGGTTAGAGACAGTTAGAAGATCAGCTATTAAAATTAAAAATACTTTTTTAAATATTTCAAAGGAGACAGAGAAATAGTTTGACAGTAAAATTTTGAATAATAAAAAAATGCTTTTATTCAAAATATTTAATTCAAATCAAAGACTTTATTTTTCTGAGCTTGAAAATATTCAAAGATTTTCGGATTTAAATATTTTTACTGAATTGAAATGGAATATCTAGTATTTCTCTTATACTGTTATTGCTGGAAGTGTCTTTAAATGATTTTTGAACGCGTGGAAACTTTAGCTCATGAAAATACAGATAATTTAAATTTATCTGTTTGCCATTCGAGACTGCGTTACAGCAGTAACCGAAGTAATGCCAAGCGTCACCAAATGGTCGACTATTTCGATAACATTTGCTGTTAAAATTATGTCTTTAAATATAATGCCGACTTTGAGATAAATGGGCGGAAATCTTTGCTCAAATTTTAACAGGACAGTAACATTCACCTCTTCTAATCGCCTATTAAAATCTTCTGTAATGAGACATTTTAATGGGAAAAATTTATATATATATATTTCTTTATCTATGAAAGTATATAATATAACCACGAATGAAAATACAGTTGGACACGGTCAAGACGCTCACGGTTAATAAGCGATCCCGTTTAATACGCGGATTTTTACGGTTCTTGAACATCGTCCACAAAACTAATGCAAAAATATCACGTTTAACCCCTTTTAGGGGCAAAGTACTCTTGTAGCTAAAATATCGAAATGATTGATTGACACCAGGATTCACGAACGAACTTATTTTTATAATAAGTAAAAGCTTTTCATCATGTACCGCATAAATTTAAAATTTAATTATAAAATTCTGGTGTCATTGTGGCATTTTGGGATTAAAATTAAGTGGTATATATAATATATACCGGTGCACTTCAAGGGGATAAAACGTGAAGGTTATTACGCGATAACGATTCGGTCTCTGGAGGCAAAAATTGTCGATTAATAATTTGCCGTCCGGCGACACCACTGTGGTGTCGTAAAGTAACTTAATTTTAATCCTTAAATGCTTCAACGGCACCAGAATTTTGGAAAAAAAATTCCCTTTTATCATGTACATTAAGATTTTACTTATTTTCGAAGAATTTTTTTTTTCTAAATTCTGGTGTAAATCAATCATTTCAACATTTTACGAATAGAAGTATTTTTACGAGACATGCGGACGGTAAAGTGTTGATACGCGAATTCATAGATCAGGATGTGAATTTCTTATTTCTTCTACAAAGTTGCCAATTTAGTGAGATATTTTCATTCCAATATCTACCACTATTTCCGAATAGTGATATTCGACTTATAACAGATTAATTAATTGAATGACATATTGAATTAATTAATCTGTCAATCGAAATCGTCTGATGATCGAAAATAGTGGTAGTAATTTGAATTTAAAAAAATCTCACTAAATTAGCAACATTGAAACTCGTCTTTGATCCCGCGCCCTAATATTCTTTGTCTCTCGCTTCATGTATGTTTTTACTAAAGTAGAGAAAGACAGACAATTTTGTCGCTTTTTGTTAGTATTTATTTTTCTTTGTTTGCGCAGTTTATATCGCCAATTTTCCCCCCTGTCGTACACTGTAGTAAAAAAAGTCTCCCCAGTACTCAAGGCTGCCGCTGGCGACTATTTTTATATTCTATTCGATCACTATTTTAATAAAATACATTTTGTGGTATATTTCTCTTTCACTTGTTTTCAAAGTATATGTGAAAAAAAAATTGTTTTAAGAAATTGGTGCGAGAAAGAATTAAAAAACAGTCGTCACTGGCAGTCCTGAGTACTGTGCGCTTTTAAACGTGTTTCAAAAGAAATTCAAAGGTTTTTTTCGATTTCAATCCTATTTCATCGCAACTTTCTTCTAACTCCTTCGTTCTGTTTTATAAATGTCCAGTGAGTTACTTGCACCCGTGTTTATGGAGTCATGTTGTCTCTGATTATATGTCTCGAGTTTTATCGAGTTTTCTGTTACTATGGAGAAAAGGCCTAAAAAAAAAGATAAACGTTACTCATTAGCACAAGTAATAAATATGAATTTAATAACTGGGTTGATCTGCAAAAATTTAATATATTAATAGTAATGGTTGTGTTATTAAAAAAAATAGGCTAGCAGGAAAATTATTTTTGTTGTTTTAATTTCTGTTGTAACGTACACATTCAAGTCATATCTAAATCCGTATTCTTTCCAGCTATTTTTTTGTCGGTTCTAGAAAAACCCAATGGATTAAACATGGATACAGTTAAATTTTAATATAAATATGCATAAAAAACACTATTTTCGACCGTAAACATATAAGCGAAAGTTCATTTAGACGATTAGATGTGTAAATAAGCTCAGTTCTTGCAACATTATACATATCACGTTTCATACGCGAACCGCTTAATATGCGACTTTTTTTCGAGACCCTTGAATCGCGGCTTAATCGGGTTCGACTGTATACAGTAACCTCCTCCAAGTTACTCATGATACCCATAAGCGTTCTTTATCATTAGAAACCTTAAAAACCAATATATTTTTAAGATTTAAAGAAGCATTTGTAAAAACAAAGTTCCTTTAGCTTCCTTTGATTTTCAGAAACGTTTCCGAGTAGTTTTTTTAACATGTTAATAAGTTTTCTTAACACGTTCGCTATCGAGGATGCATACATGGCGTCGCTTGGTCACTCATTTAGCATACTATTTTTAATCCAAAATTACGAATTCATACCAGAAATTTTGAAAGAAGAATTTGTATTTTACTTAATCATAAAATGTATGTCGTTAAATAAATCAAATATTGCTATTAGTATTTTCTGGTATGAATTAAGTATTTCTGAATAAAATAAAATTTCGTTAATTTTAACCTGGTAGTAAACATGTTAAACTGGAATATCAGTTTTTAGGTTGCTATCAATTCTCAATTAAAAATATTTCAGCTGCGTAATTGAATTTATATATTCAAGAGTAACAAAATAACATATATTTTAATGTTAATGTTAATCTTGTTAATTTATCATGTTTACCTGTAAAGCATCTCTGTTGAACATGAAAATGTTTACTTGTGAATTGCCAGCATAAACCAATATTCCTGGTTGAGGAAATTGCTTAATGCACTATCAAAATTACTCGAATTTTTTTCAGAAATCGGTGCCAGCAAAACAAACTTTGTTTTTATAAATGCTTCTTTAAATCTTGAAAATATATTCGTTTCTGAAGTTTCTAAAAATCATGAATGTTTTTCGAATTCCTATCAGTGAGAAAATCTAATGTTAGAATGTGTGCTGTTACATCCGATGAAAATGATCCATGTTGAGATATTCCCTCTCTGATTTCAACCATTCTCAAGGGAATGGCTCTCAAGGGGCCGCTTTACTGAAACTCAAAGAATGCGAAATCCCATGTTAACCTACGGGAAAACATAGAAGCGCGATTACTCATTACATAATATAATTATTAAAATACGGTTTCCGCCATCAAAAAGTAGACATCAGATGCCGACGTTGCGCGTTTTTATAAATTATCTTCTCAAATTTTAACTATTTCTGAGACGAGGATAAATTTCCATTAAGTGGTTCAAAGCTTATCTTTTTTTTAAGTAGTTAAAATTTGAGGACACAATTTTTAAAAACGAGCAACGTCGGCATATGACGTCTACTTTTTGATGGTGAAAGCCGTATTTTAATAATTTTATTAGGTAATGAGTAATCGCGCTTCAAAGTTTTCCCATAGATTAAGATGAGGTTTCGCGATCAGGGAATTTCAGTGAAACTGCCCTGATTAATGATTTCTCTTTTGACATATTTGGGAATAGACGACTTTCATTGACGTCCCGTTGCTATTTGCAACAGCTGGCCATAACTGTCATTTCATCTGACGCTCACAAAGTGCTGCGTTTGCCATTACATAGTCATTACATACTTCTTTGAGATTTGTTACATTAATTTTCCTTTTATATAAGTTTGATTTTTCTTTGTCAAAATCTGTTTGATTTGAAGAAATTAAACCAACACAAATCACCATGTTTACAATTGGGATATCTCCGCAATTGCTTTTTATTTGGACGCCAGATGAGGCGATGCCACAGACTGCTGAAGTTGTGACGTCCTGTGCAATCTATATATGGGGATTTCTGTATTAAGGGGTTACACTCACGATAATTTTGTGATAGAACTCATAATGATTAACTTCAGCGTATTTAATAGCAAATTACATTTTATATTAATTTCGTTTTAGTGCGTAATTTCTCTATAATTATTATTTTAATTAGAATTATTTTGAATTACAAATATATTTATACTTCTCCATGTATGTTTTTTTTTATAGTTTAGTAACACTATAGTTTTGTTTATACGTTTGTACTTAAAGAATAAAATGATTTGTAACAGTATGCTTAGTTTATTACATTTTATATTAGTTTTATTTTAGATGGTATTTTTTTCATAATTGAGCTATTATATAAAATTTTATTAAATCACAATTTTATGTTCTGCGTTTACGTGTTATTCTTGTGTTTTCTTCTTCTATAGTAATACTACAGTGCGCATTATATGTCTCTATTTCAGTACTAAAACACCTTTATTACTATATACTTATATTATAGACATCATGTTTTAATATAAAAATAAATTTGAAAAACAATAATACTAAATACATTTAATTATACTCTTTGGAACTTTCATGTTAACAGGAGGAAATCTCGGCAATGACACTTTTTTTCGCCGAAAGTAGCATTTATTTCTCACATGCGCAAATTAGAAACAATGCTTTGACTTTGAAATAAAATGCTTTCGTTTCTGGTATTACTTTTTATTTATTTTTTTATTTTTCCACTTTAAATGAAATATTTGAGTGGCACATATTTAAAATGCATGTAATAAATTGTAAATGAAAGTTGTGTATTTTAACCCTTTATATCCTGAATTAATTTTCCATCAACTTTTTAATTGTATTTTTGCATCATTGGATAAGTTTTCGTGCAGAATAAACATAGGAAAGAGGAAAATAATTTTTATAGTGTTTTAGTGGTTAATTATGCAACTGTAACCACCATAAATTTTTTATCCTATGATATAAAATAAAATAGTAAAATTCAAATAGTAAACTTCAAATAAAATATAGGAAATGTTCACCTGTAGAGTATAGAAAACAATAGAAAATAATAGTACTAAATAACCGGTAATAAACCACTAATATTACTCAAATAAAGAACAACATGCATGTCAATTCTATTGCAAAATGGATTTCGAATGTAGCGTGGCAAATGTACCGTAATTTCCGGCGTATAATCCGCAGCTCAAAGAGTCGTTTTTCGACCCAGAAATATTATTTTATAAAATGTAACTTAAAAGATCGCTGTAAATATTTAACTACAATTATTGAATAAAATTTCTGGGTCGAAAAACGACTCTTTGAGCTGCGGATTATACGCCGAAAATTACGGTAAAATCCCTACAATGCAAAGAAAGAGGATATGTGCTTGAATTTGTCATCTCCTGCTTGCTGTCAGAAATACACTCTTTGTGCCATTGTGAATACCGTTAGGAAAAACGGTCATATTACGAATATATAGGTGTTTTATTAAAGTGGTACTTATAATTACCGTCAGGATAAAAAGGGTTAAAGAAAATCAGTGGAAAGTGTATATTTAACCGTTTGAGTGCTGAAAATTCTGTCTATAATCCGCGGAACAAAAAATTGTGTTTCAACCCAGAAATTTTATCTTATAAAATGTAACTCACTAGATTGTTGTAAATACTTCAACGGTTGAATAAAAATTAAATGATTTCAATTATTCAACAAAATTTCTGGGTTGAAACAAAATTTGTTTGATCCGCAGATACATTGCGGCGTTATCGCGCTTCATAGCACTCAAACGGTTAAAATAGAATGAATTCAATTCGAATAATGGAAATGGGAACAATAATTAGTAATATATCACATTCGCCCTTCTAACATAAAAGTACCTAGTGCTTTTATGAAGATTGTATTTCATTTGTTCTACGTCAATTATCATTATTTAAATAATTGTTTCAGAAAAAATTTCGTTTCATTACGCAAGGTGCATGTTCAGTCTGTTTCTTTATTAATGATTCTTCAACGACTGTTGCTTTTTGTTTCATTTACAGAGCAGACGAGAAAATACTGTCACGTGTCCAAAGAAAGATTAACGATGTGTTATTTCGAGACATTTTAAGATTTATTTATAAGATATTTAAACATGGTTGTTTCAAATTAGGCACTATTGAGATGATTCAGTGTTATTTCAAATTATAACAATCAAGAAGAATGTTTAATAGTACATTTAAAATTGTTTTTATATTTAGTTGCTAAAGGCTCAATGAGTTGAATATTGATTAAAATTACTTATATTATAGACATCACGTTTTAATATAAAAATAAATTTGAAAAACAAAAATAAGTAAATACATTTAATTATATTCTTTGGAATTTTCTTGTTAACAGGAGGAAATCTCGGCAATGATACTTTTTTTTCGCCGAAAGCAGCATTTATTTTTCACATGTGCAAATTAGAAACAATGCTTTGATTTTGAAATAAAATGGTTTCGTTTCTGGTATTAGTTCTTATTTATTTATTTATTTTTCTACTTCTTTCCAAATGTATAGTCATTAGTATGAAGCAGTTCTCCAAAGTATGCACAAACAAGCATAGGATTTGTTTAACAAGGAAAATTGTACTGCTATAATAGTTAAATTTTTCAACCGACAAGTATTGGGTTGTCTGGCAAGTTCGTGCCTGTTGGGAAAATCAATTCGTACCGAAAAAATCTGCCCGTTAATTATTAGACATTAGATTTCGGAATCAATGTTTACTAATTAAATGGTAGAATTTTCCTATACAAATTGATTTCCCAACCGGCACGAACTTACCGGGCAATCCAATAGCATTTCAGTTGCGTCAACAGTGTTTTTAGTGGTGCAGTACAGCTGACAATGCAGATAGGAATGCAAACGTTGAATGGGATGCCAGATGAGAAAGGCTGTGAGACATGCCACGACATTCGACATTGCATCAAAGAAATTAAGAAAATAAACAGATTCCTGTCGCATTGCGGGACCAATACAGTCCAAACGTTCTATGACAAATGTGATTATTCTTGCAACCAACTTTTTTCTCTAACGAGTCGTTTGCTTTCTGTGCTTTTCTGTGCATTTCTGTTAAAATTGTGCTATTGTTTATGGTTTTTGATTATTTAATTTTCCTGTTATGTTGGATCACCGGTACTTCGAATATAAAAATATAAATGTAAACTAAAGAAAGAAACAGCTATGACTTTAAAAACTAATTAAAAGTGATTAATTTAAATATTCTATTTTACAAGTTCATGACTTGATATTTTTTAATACTTTCCAACATAGTTAAAAAGTGTTTATGACTTCGGCTTGTCAGCTTGTCCCTCTGTTCGTGCTCTATCTCTCTTAAATATACTCGGATTGCCCTTAAATTTATATATGTTATTGACGTTTACTATAACACGATTACCAATGGAAATGGTAATCAGGTGTTGCATTTACCGTTCGTTTACAGAGACAGTCAAAAGCATTTCGTTACATTACAGTGAACGGCAAAAATTGTTTCAAGTACACTTTAATGATATTACACGATTTCACACATAATGAAATTCTTGTGCATTTAAAAAGTACTCAAAAACATGCATACAACGTGGTGTGTATAAATGTTATTAATCATATACAGGGCTACACAAAAGAATTCGTGAGCATTACTGAGTATGAGAGTGAATTGATTAACCGTGGTTTTTAATTCAGTTAGGTATTTTCAAGCTAGATAATGTTTAGTAAAATAAGAGATGGTTGTAGCATATAAACAAAATTTTATACAGGGCCACGCAAAGAACTGGATACACAGAAGCTCACTGATAATTTCTGAAAGTGTGATATCTGTTGTTTTAAGAGTGTTTTAACCTGAATTGCATTTTAGCTTAATATGTGGCATCTGTAGATAATATACAGGCCTGTACAAAAGAAATCAAGTATGTTTCCGTCTATTGGAAGAAATGGCTGAAAGTGAATTTGCAACCTATTGTGCGTTTTCTTACTAAATGACTAAATCACCTGCAGGAGCACCAACCGTGAGGCAGAGGTGATAAAATCTCCTGCAGAAGTTCCCTACCTAAGCGTTTTCTTACTAAAC
Organism: Maratus michaelseni; assembly: GCA_963931845.1. Lineage (NCBI taxonomy): Eukaryota > Metazoa > Arthropoda > Arachnida > Araneae > Salticidae > Maratus > Maratus michaelseni. Next base: position 265,279,055 of record OZ007587.1, on the reverse strand, counting down.
GAAATTTTAGAATACTATGTAGAATATATACAAATCTATAGATTACATACAGGGCTGCACAAAAGATTTAGACTAATTTCCCGCCTTCGACGGTAAATTCTGTAATCTACTTTTCAAATCTGTTATCCGTTTTCTACGATGTTTACTTAGATATCTTATTTACCTTATTAAACGGTAGTTTTTTTAAAGTATTCTGGAAGTGTTGGAAAGTGTGTCATAATTTATGCTTAATGCAGGATTTTTTTTTCTTTTTGTAACTGCTTCGGAAAACAATCGTTAGTAAAATAATTTCTTTTAACAAAAATGGCGTTTCACTATCCAAGGTCCATGTTCTTCTTTGTGTTCTATTTAATTAATAAAACTCGAACGACTCCGTTCTTTGTTTCAATTAAAGAAGAGAGAGGAAAATATTGTCATCTGTCCAAAAAAAGAAAATGGATATTCATGAATGTTTCAAAGCAGACAATAATCAAGATGATTCATTGATTTAAGTTATAAGAATTGAGAATAAAATGTTTAATAGCATATTATATTACTCGTTTGACATGTGTTTAATTTTTACAAATAATTTCTTATTGTTTAAACTATTATTTAAAAGTACAGGGATCCCACTCGGTCAGTTATTTGAAAACCATTTTTTATACAAACATCTTTTTTTAGATTTTTATTGGAAATTTGGTAGAAACTTTCCCCGAAGATTAGTTCTATCACCAAATGCTGTAAAAACGTACTACGATAATTATTATTAGTAATTATTAGTATTCAAATAATGGACCAACGGGTCACCTCAAATTACATACCTGCCAACTTTCACCTAAACTTCCGTTCAATGTGAGGTAATTTGATCCAGGTTAAAGACGTTTCTAACCAGAAAATATATCTGAAGATATAATATATATTTATTTGCAGCCTTGCCATCTTATATGAGTGAAAATGACAGACTGTGTGTCGTCACGGTGGCTTAAATAGTAAAGCACTTGGTGTGCTATACCACGGGTTCAGGGTTCGATCCCCGGTCTGGACACATTTTTTCACTCAGTGAGTTGTACACTGTTTAGCAAAGCGAAAAGAAATTCACATCCTTTGTAGCGTCATTTATAGATTTTAATTTCTGAAATTGGGATTGCAGATATTTTTTCTAAAATGACGTATAATCCTGGTTTAAGTAAATGGCTGAGGAGTTTTCAAAAGTGCAAAAATGTCTCTTCCGTTTTTTTTTTTTAACCTTTGGGAAAATGGTTGTTGCTTTCGGTCGAGAATGGACCAAATGATATTCGCATTTTACTATTTTAAGCGTTTTTAATGAATTTCTGTAACATTAGAAGAATTTTTCTTTGAATAGGCAATAAAAATGCATAAAATCGTTACAAAAATGTTAAAGTTATAAAAAGAATAGATGCAAATTATCAGATATGAAAAATAAAGTAGAAATTTGGTACTTTCGCGTTATAGCGGGCCCCCAAGGATGAATCGCCACGCGACCAAGATTTATCGCCAAATTATAAAGCATGTATGATATTATAATAATATATGATAAATATATATCACATTTCTTGACATATTTGGGCAAGTTATAGTCGTAGATGATGCATATATGATGTATATATATGACATGTGTATATCATGTATATACGACACATCAGACGTAAATAATATGTGTATAATGACGTATATGGCACATGTAGGAGTATATGGAATGTATATATATATATATATGCGTATGTATGATGCATATATAAGCTTTGCGATGATCTTGGCGAAATCATAACTGCAACCTTTGCATAATCATAATTGTGGGGGCCGTTATAACACAAAAGTAAGGTAATTTTTTATTTTTTATTTGTTTTTTAGCTTTTGGAATATTTTTCCAATGGTTATTGTAATTTGTTAAATTATAATTATTTATTTATTTTTTTTTTTTTGCTAAGAAATGTTATGATACTGAACTTATATTGTAAATATAATTATGTACCAATTTTACTTTAATCTCTTATGTGATATTCAACATCTGTATTCTAAAATATGAATTTTGAGTAAACATTTCCCCTAGTGATGAATAGTTCCTATGCCTAACGGCTGGCTCTCCACGAGAGGGCGATGTAATTTCATTTCGTTTCATTATTTTTTTATATGTTATATTTCACCATATTAAACTGTGAAGCTTTGTTAAAGTATTCTTGAAGTGTTGAAAAGTGTTTCATATTCTATGCTTGACACATGATTTTCTGTTCTAGTTTTTTTTAAATAAATTATTGCAGAAATTTAAAAAAATGTATACAAATTGACAAAGTGATATTATGGCTACATTCTTGCATTTAATTACCAGACATGAAAGAAGATTTTGATTAACATTTAACCCATATATGCCTAGTGTCCCTATTTAGGGACGCTTTCGTAAAATGGGAAAAAGTGAATTTCACACCACTTTTTTCTTTATAGAAATTTGGTGGCCTTTTTTTATTGAGGACTCCTCGGTAAAATAAGATATCAAAATCCTATTACATTTTAAGTGGTGTGAAATGTACTTTTCTCATTCTACTAAAACACCGACCCTGGGCATAAATGGGTTAAAAGTAGATATTTATTATGTAGTGATGGAAAGATCAATCATAATTTTTAAAGTTTAATGATATATTTGATGGTAGACATGAGGATTTCAGTTATTTATTTTTCTTTTCAGATTCTATATTGTTCAGAATTTTTTCAGATATTAATTTTTAGTTTCAAACTTGTCTTTAAATATTCTTCTTTTTCCAGTGATTTTTTAAATAATATTTTAATCGGTAGTAATAAGGAAATATATTTCGTAACTATGAACTTTACTTATATATTTTCAGAAAAATGTTTCTTCCCATCTTTTTATTCACTAGCAAATGAATGGTCTATAAGAATAACATTAAAAAACTAGTCGGATGTGCCAATCCCAAAACTTTCTTCTATCTCACACAAGTTTCGCATACACTAAAAACGAATCAGCACCAATTTATATCAAGGTCTAACTGAATATAAAGTTTCATTAAATTCCGTGCAATAGTTCTTGAGATAGAACTATTGCTAAAATCGTGTAAATCCTGCAAAATGCTGTATAGCAGCGCCACCTGTTGGGAGATTTAGACCAAAACCTAATCATCAACAACTTACGTCAACGTCTAACTGAATCTGAAATTTAATGAAAATAACTGCATTTGTTCTGGAGATAGAGCTATTGCGGAAATCGCAAAAAATGCAGCAGAGCAGCGCCACCTGTTGGACGATTTTCACCAAACACTAATCAGCACCATTTTATATCAGGGACTAACTGAATATAAAGTTTTATTAAATTTAGTGCATTAGTTCTTGAAATAGAGTGCCCACAAAAGTTTTGTCACATACAGACAGACAGACAGACAGAGTCAATGAGTCACAGACTCACAGACAGACATTTTTTTAAAACAGTTAAATCGTGTTCAGGAGCTTCTAAAATGTATAAATCCGTCGAAAATTTTCACGAATCCAATATTTTCTTCTTGTAAAGGTAGAAGAAAGTAAAAACATAGATAAATATGATTCTTTGAAATGAATTTTACTAATCGAGAGTGTATTATATAATGCCTGTCTTTAATTTTTTTTATTATAAATAAAGGAATATCGTGTATAATGGAATATTATTTACATTTGGGGCAATACATCATCCCGATACAGTTTAATACCCGAAAACCGAATACAATTACGAACTTCAAGTATCTGCGAATAATTTTTATAGACAATTTTTTTATATGGCTGTTAATCTAGACATATAAATGCTGGCTTAACACACTTTTTTAAAAACTTGAAATTTAAAAAGGTGCAGAAGCAAAAAACATTTTTAATTGCGATTTATGCAATACAGATGGTACAGAAGTTTGGAAATTCACATGGTGATTACATTTAAGATGTAAATGCAGGGCTAAGAACGGGTCTGAAAAATTCGAAATTTTAATGTTGAAATGAGCGGAAAATGTTCTAAATTACGATTTAGTTGGATTTATTCGAGTTAGAAATCGGAATTTTTTTATAATGGTTACCTTTAAAACACAGCTGAACGGTATAAACAATTGATTAAAAAATAAAAATTTAAAGATGTGAAAAGAGCTGAAAATATTCTTAATTGCGGTTTATTGAGAATTAATAGGGATAAAAACATAAAATTTGACATGTCTGTTACGTTTAAGAAGAAAATGCTTGCACAGAACAATTTTTACAAAATTCGAAATTTAAAACTGTGCAGAAGCAAAAGACTTTCTAAAATTAGGATTTTTGTGATGCTTCTGAGCTGGAAACTTGAAATTTAGCATGGTGGTTATTTTTAAGATGTAAGTGCAGGCTAAAAACATTTTCTAAAACAATCGAAATTTAAAAGGGTTGAAATGAGCAGGAAGCATTCTAAAAACCTTCTACACTATGATTTATCTGAAATTGTTAGTGACAGGAACTTTAAATTTTACATGTCTTTTACTTCAGAGACATAAATTTATCCACAGAACAATTTTAAGACATTTGGAATTTTCCAGATGCACATGAACAAAATACGTCTTAAATTGCGATTTCTGTGATATAGTTGTTATAGAAGCTTGAAATTTTGCATGGCGATTACATTTAAGATGTGAATTTTCGCTAAGAACAGTTTCTAAAAATTACTAAATTCCAAATGAAAAATAAAATGAGCAGAAAACCTACAAAATACATTCTAAATTACTATTTATTTGGAACTAAATTTAGATCTTCTCATTCATTTAAGTCTCATGTTCGCTTAATGCAGTATAAGAATGAAGTTTACTCAAAATGTGGCTTAATTAGTAATATTTGAATTATAGTATGTGGCAGTAAAATTCCCTCGTATGAAAAAATACACACAAATACCACTTGGCATATTTAAAAATTAATCAAGCAAAGCCACGGGTTTTGCTAGTATTATATAACTTTTGTACATACCACATATTAAACTAAAATTTAATTCAAGTAAAAAAAAGCATAAGGCAACTTCAAACTCACTGCCAGCAATTACCAACCATAAACGACAATACTTATTTTAAAGTAATCAAAAATATTACGTCTGAACATATTTATATTTATATTAAAATCATTAAAATTACAGACATTACATTGCAATTACATAAAACATTAAAAACATATTAAAATTGGACGTTTCGAATTTACATGAAAATCTCTCATCAACAAACATTTTCTTAACGTAAGTCCCGTTAAGAAAAAGGTAACGTCCCTTAACGTAAGGACTTAAGTTAAGAAAAATGTTTGTTGATGAGGGATTTTCATGTAAATCTGAAACGTCCAATTTTGATATGTTTTTAATGTTTTATGTAATTGTAATGTAATGTCTCTAATTTTAATTATTTTAATATAGACAATACTCCTTGTTCTATGCGTATCCCTGTATATGAATTTACTTATATTCTACAAATTTATATTACTCTACTAAATATAGTTCAGCAAGAAAGTGCGTAACACAATTTAAAAAACCCTTAAGCAATTCACTCCCGTAATCAGTAATACTTAGGAATTCCTTTGTGCAGCCCTCTATAAATTAACAGAATGTATACATACCACGTACTTTGCAGAAATTCAGTTAAACTGAAAAACTCAAACCAATGTTGAAATATCACTTATCACACATAGACTGTAATTATCGCACAAAGAATGTAAGCGAACTCTTTTGGGTATTTCTGTAAATGAACGATAAACGCAATGTACACCATACTGTTCGGTGAGCAATTTATAGTGCATCTTAGTAATATATATAAAATTCATTATGTTTTAAATAGTGAAACATCATTAAATTACACTGCAAACTTTTTCCCCGTAGAACATTGTGTAACAGAATACTTTTGTGTGACCCTGTAAATGAATAATAAATGCTTTGCACACCATATTTCAGAAAAGCATGTTTTAGTGCACTACATAATTGTATATCAATTTCATCATGTTTCGAATGGAGTAACATGATCAAAATTCACTTAAAACGATTTTTTACCATTGACCGTAATGTAAATTGAATACTTTTCAGTGTCCCTCTAAATAAACTATAAGTACTACACACTTCATTTTCAATAGGGATCATGCTAGAGTAAGTGTCAATGACATACAAAAATGTCAGGACAATGCAAGTATATTTACGAGAGCACGGCCAAGCGCTCAGACGGCATACGGCCAGAAAAACCGAAGTCATAAACACTTTTCAACTATGTTGGAATGTGTTAAAAAGCGTGACAATCTTAATATGGTTTAAAGAACGAGGCATTCTTAACGTACAAATTGAATATTTTAACCGTGTCTTCGTTTTATCCGTGCTTGTATTAATTGAGTTCTGCTGCAATCCGCTATTTTCTTTGTTATCCTATTATTTTCATAATCTCAATACAATAGCTTACAGGGGAAATGTATCCCACCAAACACAAATTTTGATGCAAAATCTAATTGGAGGATGAAAATTACTGTAATTATCCTGCATCATTTCCCCTATCTTTAAATTAAATATACCATATGAAAATAATATTATCTGAAAAAAATAATTTAGATAATTTTTTTGTATTTTTAAACTGATGGAAAAAAAACTAACTAAACTTCACGGCGCTGCAAACCATTTTGGATCTTGGCCTGTGGTACCTAATTCCACTTTCGTGACCATAGATCCTGGATGTCTGAAAGACGTCTGATTTGGTCAAGTGGTCAGCTGGCGCGGGACGTCCAAAGTTTAAACTCTCAAGCGAGCTTTGTATTCATTTTATCGATTGGAAATAAAAGAAAGTTGAAAAAATCCGTAGGCCAACTTTGGACTTCTAAAAATGCAGCGCAATGCACTAACTATACTTAGTGCATTCTAAATATATTATACAATCCTATACCTACAATTTACAAGTATTAGTATACTGATAATTGTGAATTGTAGGTATAGGTTTTTATAATGTTAGTGCTAGCATTTCTAACTAATCTAGCTAGCATTTAGAATGCACTAACTATAGTTAGTGCATTCTAAATATATTATAAAAATATATACCTACAATTCACAATCATCAGTATACTGATAATTTTGAATTGTAGGTATAGGTTTTTATAATATATTTAGAATATGAAATACATATTTTAGTGAGTATGGTGTTCCAAAAATTCTAATTTAGATTGCGGTTAAATTTATGTGAATTCACAATTCTCAACCGGCTTTTATTAAGTTTTTTAATATTAATTAGTTATTAATTAATAATATACGATACATTTAGAAAGAAAAGATGTGAATAATTTTATTCCTTTTATAATAATTTTTAATAACTTTTTTAATTAGTTAAATGCATTTTATACACACTAAGAACACCTTTATTTAGCACTTCTCCAACCCAAGCAGGGCGTGATAAAATTTTCGCCTAAGCAAACTAAAAATAGTCGTGTTATTAATTGTGGAATATGCAAGAAAATGCAATAATAAGTCTGTATAAAATTTAAAATAAAATTTACGACAAATGTAAACAATTTCTTAACTTAATTGAAAATCTGAAGTAAAAGTTTGAAAGGCTCTCCTTAATTTCAGAGGGAGGGGGCGGGTAATATATACTGGAGAAATATATATTATCTCAGTTAATGATATGGAAATAAAGTAATATTCTACTTAAAAAATTATAAAAAAATTAAACTTTTTCAAAAGACGCATAAAAAATTATACTTAAATGAAACGCAATTTTATCGTCCAGTTCAAAGCTTGAATTTAATTTTTTCCCAAGAAAGTGTCAAAATTTCTGTTTAGATACATTAAAATAAAGAAGAAAAATAGAATAATATTTAATCTGATTTTTAAATACTACTGAAAGTAGAAAAAGGCTTGATTCAGAAGACTTCAATAAATGTAGTACATTATTTTTTTCTTAAAAAAAAATAATAAAAAAAAAACTAACGTTATACATTTGAACTTGTCACGAAAATGAGTTTTAATTCATGAAAAAAATATATTTTTTATGGGGAATAAAAAATATGTTTTATATTAAAGTCGAAATATGTCATTTTATATTTGGAGAGTGTCAGAAGTTTCATTTAATTAAATATGCGAAGATGGAATATTAAATATCGAAATTAAATGTCTTTTACTTATAATATTACATGATATTAAAAACAAAATTACGGAATACAAAAGTTATTAACCCACTTTATTTGGTTAAGGAATATTAAATGTTATTACTGCTATTCTTGTTTTAAGAAATATGCTGTGACTGACCACGTTCGAATCCAGTTTTTTTGTTTGAATTTTATTTTCTTTGTTTTATGTATGTAATAAGAAGATGCAGAAATATGTTAACTTCTTAAACTCTCCATGTACCAGTATTTTCTTATAGAAAAAGTCGCCTAGTTTAATAGCGAGAAATTTCGCCCTATTTAACCCTTTCCGGCACAGTGATCCAACTCCGGGCACACCTTATTTTAATACCAAACTTGCATGCGGCACCAAGAATGTTTTAATAAAATTTTGTTTCTATAATGAAAGCTTAAAATAAGGAGTTCATATTTTCTAAAAAAGTCGTTTGTAAATTCCGGTGTCAGTCAGCAATTTCTCATTTTACGAACAGACTTTGTCTGTGCCGGAAAGGGTTAAAATGTGTTTTTGTGTAAGAAAATACAGTAATTAATCCATACCTGCCACCATCGCACTAAACCTCCGTATAATGCAAGTTAATTTAACCGAGATTAAACACGCTTCAAACCAGAATTTTTTAAAAGAAATACCATCAAACACTTTTACACTGTTTCACTTGGAACATGTCAAATAGTACATCTCGTTCACGTTCTACGTAAGAACATGAAACTAAAGAAATATTATTTTTTTAGATATATTTTCTGGTTAGAAACGTTTTTAACCTGGATCAAAATTAACACTCATTGTACGGAAGTTTAGTTGAACGTTGGCAGGTATGATTAATCCCTTAAAATTCGCGAGAGTTACGTTCGAGGAAAACTCCGCGAATGTTTTAAGTCTTATCTCTCTACACTAAAAAAGGTGTTACGTTCTATAAAATTTTAATTCAAAGTCGCACTGCATTTCAAAGAACAAAAGGATATATATATTAACAATACGTTATGCATAACATATGCGTATGTACATACAAATTCATAAATATGAAATTTATTTAATGACGATAATTCAAATTAATTGACTGGAGAAATACTTACAACAATAAAAGCACAGGTATTTGTTTAAATTAATATCGACTCTGTATTCCCAAAAGATGAGAATGTATTAGTGGGTCAGTATGCAACACAGTTTTAAAATACGATATTTAAATACAGCTAAATGCTTCAGAAATTCTTTTATTTTCTATCTAAACGCAGCTTCAGCTCCATCTCAACGAGAACCTGCACATTTTAAATTAATAAATTGGAGATGCCGTTACCTTACCATTTTTAATATCCCCATTGCAATGAGTATGAGTACATTCTTTTGTTATTATTTCGCTTACCTGCAACACTCGCTCATTTTTCAGATGACAAATGAAAATTGATTTGTAAATGCATACGAAAACACAGGGGGAATAAGCTTTAACCACTACAAAAATCTGAAAAAGAAAGAGGTAATTACAAAAAAATCGTGAATAATCAAGTCAGAATCTCGCGTATGTTAAGTTTTCTCCCCATTTTCATATTCCCGATAAATCAAAACTCGCGAATGTTAAAAATGTAAATATTAAGGGATTACTGTACCAGGTTCCAAGATTTTTTTTTTTAATTTGGAAATCCCCTGATCGGTAGAAACTCTGTATTAATTGGAAAATGCAAGAAATTTGTGATAGTGCCAAATTTTGATGCAAAATCGAAATAGACGTTGAAAGTTTCTGCAATTATTTTGCATAATTTTTCCTATCTTTAAAATAAATATACCATATGAAAATAATATTTAAAATAAATATACCCCATGTTTAAACTAAAAACAAAACTGAACCTTACGGCGCTATAAACCAAGTAGAATCTTGACTTGCGGTACATAATTCCGCTTTCATAACTATAGGTCCTGGTTTCTGGAGTGCTATAAGACGGTTGGTTACTTTTCCAGTATACCGTCGACCACTTTCCACAGGAAAAAAAAAAGAAAAAAAAACTATGGGATTTAATGGTAAAAATGCATGACCGAGACACCACATTCACTTGACGTCAGATGCGTTACACGTATTTAGTATGTCATTGAATGATTTTTAATATTAGACGTTTATCTTAACTTTAAATGATGATTTACTGATTTTATTTCCGAAAAAAAAACAATTATGTCATTAAACAGAGACAACATGATATTAAAAGAGTAATCATTGAAAAAAATGTAGCTATGCTTAGTTATGTATGATAAATATATTAGTTTCAACTGACGTCAGAAACATTTATACACCCACTGATAGGGATAATTAAGAAAAATAATATAAATAACTAAATATCCAGGATTACTTTTTTTCTGTTTTCATTAATACAGTGATCTATCACTTATGCGTGACAAAAGGGGACAACGAAATTTTCGCGCACAAGTGAGATTCGCGCATAAGTGAAAAACCACAAAAAATAAGCTTAAACGAGAAAAGTTACCATAACTAATACTAATAGTTACACTACTAATACACTAATAAATAAATACGCATATAATTTCCGTTTATATATTGTAATTTAATAAGAATGTAAATATTATAAGTTGTTACATAGGTATCAAACTTCACCAAAAAGGATACGAGTTGACAATCCATATCTAATCTTAAATTTCTCCATCCATCCGTGTGACGCAGAAAAGGCTTTCTCTCTTAGAAGTTCAACGTTTACAGGAATGTTGGATGCACGAGTTTCTTTAAACCAGGGAACGAAAACTTTCTCTAATTCTTCGTTCTTACCGCTTTGAATTCGACTCTTTTTCTTGACCTTTTTTCCACATTCTTGATAAGCTGCATTTATAGCTTCTCTGGTTTTCAGAATTCCTCTTAAAGTTCATTCTGGAATACGGAAATGATCAGCTAACGCTGTTTTGATTTAAAGCATTTTTCATTAAAAAAAATTATGATATCCATTTTCAAAGAAAGCGACAAGTTCGTAAGTTTTGTCATTTTTTATACACTGTACAGTACGTAAGCTAATGGCGTAGTAACGCAAACCTAAAGCTTGTTCCGCGAGCAGTGTTTACCGTCCTCACCGATTGGCTGCGACGTTTAGTGACGTCAACATTTTCGTATGTAACCCGTTCTCCCATCTTGATGTCAATCACAAGCGAAAAAGAACGCGTTCATGAAAGAATCCGAACAATGGGTTAAGGGCGTGTGAATGCATTCCAAGAGACAGAACAGGTAGGGTACATTCTTACGACAAGCAACTTGACAAAAAAAATCGCGCATAAGTGAAAAGTGCATTTTAGATTTCGCGTATAAGTGAGAGATCACTGTATATTGTAAATTTTATTGCTTAAAGTTACTGATAGTCAACGCTTTATTCAAACGAGCTTCTACGAATTTTTATTTATCTTTTTGTGGAGAGCGTTCGATGGGATAATGGAGACGTACCGACGTTTTCTTTGATCAAGTGGTCAGCTGGCGTGTAACTGCAGAGTTTAAATCCTCAAGCGGGTTTTGTACTAATTTTATAGTATCGGAAAAAAGAGAAAGTTGAACAAATTCGGAGGTGAACCTCAGGCTTATAAAAAGTCAACGTAATGCATTAACTATTGATAATTCTGAATTCTAGGTATAGGTTTTATATTATATTTTCAGTATGTAAAACCAGACCTGCCAAGTCTCCGGCTTTTTGGACACCAGTACATTAGTATAGAAAATGTTGTTTTATTTAATCGGAGCATTCTGCGATTTAAAAGAACAACATTTTTCTCTAAAAAAATACTGGTTTGTAAAAAGCCGGAGACTTGGCAACTCTTTAAAACATATTTCAGTAAGTACACTCTAAATAAGAAAGAGTGACTATTCACTCCGGAGGAGTGGATATTCACTCTATCGCAGAGTCAAAATTTGCCCAACCTCTTTAGAGTGACTATTCACTCTAGGAAAAAGTGAAATTCTTGACTCCCTGAAAGAGTGAATACTCACTCTTTCAGGAGTGAGTTTTTTCACCCCTGATAGGAGTAAATAGTCACTCTTTAAGGAGTGACTAAAATTCTTGAATAAAAAAGAGAAACTCATTTTTACACACGGTTGTTCGTAGGCGGTCACCCTCCCAAGTAGTAACCGAGCTCGTTGCTGCTTGACATCTGCGCTCGGACGAGAACTGGTACCTACAGCTTGCTACAGCCGCTTACAATTAATAAAGCTCTTATTACATTATTTTAGCTTTGTTTCTTTTGTGATATTCGAACACACTTATTAAATTTGTGTAGAAATCATAAATATTTACGGTGTTTCTCAACTGTGTAAATAAGAAACTGAAACCTTCTTTTTGTATCATATAATACAGAGAATGTTCGCACATTTTTTAGACAAATTTGATAAATTATTTAAAAAAATGGAATTCTTTTAGAGGAAAAAATTCTGACAACAACTTATTATGTGTAATTTATATTATCGTCTGATACTTTCAAATTTATTCTTATTTCAAGATTGTGCATGCTAAAAAAGCTGTGAATGGGAATATGCGTTTGCGTTTTTTTTTTCTTCTTCCGAACAGAAGTATGCTAATTCCACAGTCTAAAATGATTGCAAAGCGCATAATATAAAAACTTTTTAGTGCGAAATAAACATAACAATTGATTGGAAAGTGCTATTCCAAAAATCAGTACATATACATAGTAAAAAGATACCAGATGAAAAAAAAACAAGGAAAAAAAGAGCCCATTTCAAGGCGGAAAACGAAGTTTCAAGTAAGGATTTATGACTATCGCAAATTTATCTTACATCGAAAACATCCATCGATATCCATCGAAAGCATTATGCAGAATTAGAATCAAGAAACAAGATTATCATACAGATTATTTCAGAAAGCAATATTCATATTTTAAACGTTAAAAACAACAACGCCGAAATCGTCTAAAAAATGTGCGAACACCCGTCTGTACATTTCCGCTATGACAAAAATTCCGTTACAACAAAGCAGTTATTTTTCGTTAAAAGTAATTCTTAATACTGTCTTCAATACTCTTAAAATGAAATGCATTCATTTTCTTTTAATAAATTGAAGTTGAAGTTCTCAAAAGAGGGAATTTTCTTCCCTCAAATTTACTTTTCAAAACTAATTTTTAGGGGGAAAATTTCAGTCAGAGTAAAAAACGTTTTTTTTTCTTAAATTATAGCTGTTAAATTTTTCCTAAGATTATTTCCGACACATTTATACTCTTTTTTTTTTCTATAATAAATGTTATAAAATCAGTGATTAAATGCAACGTTTTTCATTTCTCTTATGTTAATTTCAAACGTGCTAAAAATAACAGAAAATTTAATCTGTATAGTTATATTTTGTTTATATTCATAAAGAGGTTAGAAATGATATAAAATATGTAGAATAGGTTATTTAAATAAAGAGGAAAATAATTAGCATTCAGAGATATTAAATTTCTGTTTATAAAATAGAAGCAAAATTGTGTTGCAGCTAAGCATAAATTTACTTTAAATATTTGTTTTCCCTGCACTTTTCTTAGCATTGGCAAATCCTGCAATTTGTAAAGCATAAAATATATTTCCTATCCATAATTCTATCGATTCATTTATTATTTCAATGCTTTTTTCAGTTTTTTTTAAAATCGTGCTACTATATATAAAGGATTTCATTTTAGGCCTTTCGTTTCGATAACGGAGATTACTCGGATTCTCATCCGTGAGCTGGCGCCATCTTGAGATTTTATTGGAAAAAACTGTTTTTCCTCACTCTTCAACGGAGTGAAATATCTCACTCTTGTCAACGGAGTGAACAGTCACTCTCGACAACGGAGTGAGATATTTCACTCTTTTCTAGAGAGTGGAAAGTTCCACTCTTTAAAGAGTGCATATTTATAAAATTCACTCCTAAAAGAGTGAAAATGCCTCTCACTCTTCCAAAGAGTCAACTTCTCACTCCTTCCAATTTTAGAGTGTATGGTGTACCGAAATTGAAATTTAGATTATGTTTAAATTTGTATTAAGCAGTAATTCGCATGCTGTTTTTAATGAATTATTTAACATTATAAATAGTTTTTCATTCATAATTTAAGATAGATTTAGAAACATTTATTATTTATTATTTAGATAATTTTATTCGTTTTATTATACATTTTTAATAATATTTTGAAAAGTTAAATGCATTAGATTAGCAAAATTTAAACACACTAAGTTCACTTTTATTTAGCATGTTTCCACTCAAAGAAGGGCCTGATAAAACTTTCGCCTAGGCAAAATGCCTTTAAAAAGAAAAAAAAAGAAAGGAAAAGAAATAGCCGTGTTATTAATTGCAGAATATACAAGAATATGTGTCAGTAAAGAATTGAAAATTAAACTTGCCACAAATGTAAACAATTTCTCAAATAATTCAAATTTAGAAAATAAGTTTGAAAGACTTTTGTTAATTTCAGTGGATAAAAATATAATTTTTAAAATCTGAAAATGATATAACCTTGGTTAATGATTTGGAAATAAAATAATATTGTACTTTTAAATTAAAAGAAAATAATAAACTTTTTCAAAAGACGTATAAAGAACTGTACTTAAATGTAACGCAATTTTATCCTCTAGTTTAAAGCTTACTTTCATTTTTTCTCCAGAAACTGTCAAAACTTCTGTTAGATACATTACAATAACGAAGAAAAATAGAACAATATTTAATATAATGTTTAAATATTATTTCTGATTAAAATTTTCTAGATTAAGAAGTCTTCTATAAATGTATATTTTTTTACCTAAAAAAAGTAGTCTGATGTCATACACTTCAAATTATCCCGAAAATAAACTTTAATTTATGAAAAAAAAAATAAGTTTTACCTTCAAGTTGAAATATTTCATTTTATATTTGGAGAGTGTCAGAAATTTCATTTAATTAAATATTTGAAGGTGGAATATTAAATATCGAAATAAATTTATTTTTCTTATGATATTATATGATATTTAAAAAAAAGTTGCTGAATTTAAAATATATTAACGCACTCTATTTCATTTTGAAATAATAAATTCTATGTTTTTTTTAAAGTAATATGCTAAGCTGATTAAACACGTACTAAACCTGTTTTTGTTAATCTGTTTTTCAATTTATTTTTCTCATTACATGTACATAATGAGACAATCCAGAAATGCTGTTAAATGCAATATTCAAGGAATTTGTGATCGAGTATATAAAGGTAAGCTCCAATGGTATGTTTTTTTTTTAATACTATTTTATGAAACGTTTTCGGGAATTACTATAAATAACTTTCATTCGGATATGTACACTGCAAAAAAGTAATAATTATGTTTCAGGAAAATTTATATAATTCATATACTTAAACTTTAAAGTTTTTAAGCTTTAAAGTTTTAAAATTTAAGTTTTAAATTAAAAAAATACTAAAATCGTAGTACTCTTAAGAGTAAAATTTATTAGTAGATTAAGTAGTTTTAGAAAATAGTTGGAATTTTTCACTACTACTAGTCGGTTACTTAACAACTGTTTAGTTAATAATATATATATAAATTTATTTACACATTAAAATTATAGGGAAGAACAACAAAAAATTTCAGGTGTAAAATAATTATAAACCAATATTAGCTAGATTCAATTATTACTCCTACGAACAAGATTCTAACCTAAAAGGATTGATTACTTTTCCTAAAAAACTACCATGTAATCAAAGAAAGTCTTGTAAAATTTGTAAGTTATGTTTACAAAGACGTGTTTCAAACACAGAACAAGATTACAAAAAATTAAAAAGGAACTTCAAAATTCTTACTAAATGTTACTGAAGCACTTTACAAAAAATGTAACAGAAATGATTTAGATCGTTAAGAAAATGTAAAAAACATGTATGTTTACTTGTTTCAGGCACCTGACGGTGGTTACAGATATTTGGTTGGTTGGTTTTTTGACGGTCGATTATCTTCACGAGGAAGATAAGTCCTTGTTGGGGATCTCACTGGGGGGGGGGGGGGTCTTTCTAAGGGGTCCTAACCCGTATTTACGGTAAGGTGCGAAGAAAATCACGGAAAATTCCGAAAGGTTAGATCGACGAGCGCGACAGGGGTTTGAACGCAGCACCTCCTGTCTACCAGCCTGGACAGCAGAACCTCTCAGGCACTGGTGGGACCGGTTTCAGATAGAATTACAACATAAATATGACAATTACTACATAACGCGTTTCTTCGTATGACGCTCATCTAAAATTTGAGACTATATTTCTCCGGTTTTAAGTATATCCCATGTATATGCAACTCCCTTCTATGCAATGGAATATCAATAGATATGTAGCACGAAAAAAAAATAATGAACATTGAAAAGTATAACAACTAGTATGAATATAAAGAAAAAAATCCGGAGAAAGTGCGAAGTGAGAACGTATTTTATGTACAGTAATTAACTCTCTGACAACGAAATGGGGTACAATATACAGGATGATTATAATGACATGTGCACCGCACATTACACTTGTAATAAAAAGCCGAAGAACATGCATTTCCTGTTTTTCTGCGTCTGAGAAGGTAGTCATGACTAGTGGCGTCTCGTGACTGATCATTTTTGGGGCACTAAATACATACCTGAAAGGTTTATTCTTTTCGTACCAATTTTTTAAAAGAAATTTATTATTTATTTAATGGCAGAATTTTTCTGCCAATACATAAACCAAAAATTTCTTTTAAAAAATAGTGGTAAGAAAAGAATTAATTTGCCAGACATGCGTTTAGTTTCCCCAAAATAGCCAGTTATTTAATCTCGCCTTTTCTTTATTTTTTTGTCTGTATAAAAATGTACATAGGAAATGAGCACAGACGGCATTTTTTCTTTCCCCCAACTAGTGACCTTCCTGTTTTCTTGTAGTTTTAACATTTACATCATTTGGACAGCATCTGTCCGGCATTAGCATGTATTCTTGAAGGATCCCCTATCGAAAGAATGGAAGAAACAAGTTAAAAGGTTAATGTTTTCCTGTTTCATTATTCCATCGTTGCTCCCCTCATCATATATAGGTTTTGTAGCACTCAACTATCCGGTAACTTCAAGCTTTTGGCAATCAGCATTTTCAGAACATGCCGGTTAATGCAGCCTTTACGGTATTTTTTTTTTTTTTTTTTTTTTTTTTTTTTTTTAGAAATACATAATTTAAAAAAGTTAAAAAGTTTTACACTTAGTTTATATTATCTTTCAAAATTATTTACTATAGGCTAATTCCAAGAGTGGATGTAGTGTCAGTCACAGATATGTAAATGATTGTAGTGTTTTCTACCAGTATTATAGTAAAGGAAATTTTAACTTATTCAATCCCATATATCAACAATTAAATACAGTGAAGAATTAACAAAAATATCGGTGGCCAAGAACGGTTAACTTTTGCGGTTATGTGACTTATACTACATTCACGCATAGAATTAGTCTATACTAATCTATGTAACTAATAATTGTAAACTATGCTTGTTATTGTTTTTCCTCAAATAATTCACTAACAATTTTTGTGCTTTTTGAAAATCAATGACGGAGGAGAAGGGAGGGAGAAAACATTTATCACTGGCGACTAGAATTTTTTGCTGGCTACCAGATTTTGTCAACTTTGTAAAGGTCTGGCCTTAACTATATCAATATTAATAAAACTTTTACAATATTCTCAAATTTCTTAAACTGCCCACACATATGCAATTGGATACAAGAATAAAATTTAAAGACCCTTCGTTTAAATATGCTTACTCTATGTTTGTTTTGTATACTGATATCGCATAGTTGCCATGAATTACAGACTTTAAATACCACTATTTAAAAAAAAAATTAATCGCCTTATTTGTATTTTTTCTGTGTTTATATAAGGTGAAGACAAGTTGTAAAACATAGCGGTTCTCAAAATCTGTAATCCTTGGCACCTATGTGACATGACATACCTATGTCTAAAAGAGTAATTAAAAAAAAGGAAAACTTAACCCTTTTACTATGGCTGGGGCCATATTTCCCAGTGGACTAGTTTTTTACTCTATTCCTACCACTTTTTGGGAGACAATTTCTTCTTTAGATTTATACTAGGTGTTTTGAATAAAAATCTACCAAAAATAGACATTTTCGTAAATTATGGTACTATTGACATTAAAGTATACCCCAGTCCTAGCCCGTAATCAAAAGCTTAAAACTTGTTCATCAGCAATTTATTAGGAAATCTGGGTTTTAAAACTACATAAGCCACCTTCTTTTCTGAAAGCCACCTTCTTTTCTAGATAGTTTTTCAAGATTTTCCATCAGTAAGTATCATTAGTATTATTAGTAAATGTAATATACATTAGTAAATATAAATTAGTAAATACATTTTATGGATTTAATACAAAATTTCTCACAGTCCCAGAAATTATACCCAAATATATGGCATAATATATATTTTAGATAAGTTTTATGCAATACAAATTACATAAGCTGAATTAAATATTTAAGACACGCTTTGAATCAACGACGCTGGTTGTAATCCATTTTCATCATTACAGCATATAAGGAACTTCTCTTTTATTCAGAAATTCTGAATTCATTCCAGAAGTTCTAAATAGTATTTTTTTTAATCCATTTAATGGTAGACGTTTCGTGATTAAATAAAGTAAAATTTCATCGCACGGAATTTCAAGGATGAATTCGGAATTTCTGAATAAGAACGAAATTTCTTATATGCACTTTAATCATGCAAATGGGTGGTGAAAAATTGAACTTTTCTATAAGTTTCAAATATTGCTTCTTATTCGTAGATTTTGGTTCTTTTCTAATAAAAGAAATATCAAACTCTTATTTATCTAACTGAGCATTCCTAACAAATTTTCTGAATTTCATATTGTTTGATACTCGGTAAATTACCCATTTTCTTTTCACTCGATACACATAGCTGCCAAATGCTACGGTATTTCGTCACCAGTAATTCTTTAGTAACATTTTAGACTTTGGTATATCGCAAAATTTCTTACAATAAATAAATCAGAAATTTCTCTTCAGGATTACTTTTGCAAACAATTCGTAGCAGTTGACTGGTACAAGTATCTACGTTTAATAATTTATATAAAATAGAACAGAATATTATATATATATATATATAGTATTCTCTAAAGTTAAGTATATAAGAGAATCTTAACCAATCTGGTAATTGAGTTTGAGATCGTCATGCACGGAATTAACTAGGATTATAACGTAAAATATATTAACCCTTTATATCCTGAATTAATTTTCCAGCTACTTTTTAATTGTATTTTTGCATCATTGGATTAGTTTTGGTGCAGAATAAACATAGGAAAGAGGAAAATAATTTTTATAGTGTTTTAGTGGTTAATTATGCAACTGTAACCATCATAAATTTTTTATATTATGATATAAAATAAAATAGTAAATTTCAAATAGTAAACTTCAAATAAAATGTAGGAAATGTTCACCTGCAGAGTATAGAAAACAATAGAAAATAATAGTACTAAATAACCGGTAATAAACCACTAAAATTACTCAAATGAAGAACAACATGCATGTCAATTCTATTGCAAAATGGATTTCTAATGTAGCGTAGCAAATGTAAAATACCTAATGCAAAGAAAGGATAGTGCTTCAATTTGCCATATCCTGCCTGCTGTCAGAAATACACTCTTTGTGCCATTGTGAATACCGTTAGGAAAAACGGTCATATTACGAATATATAGGTGTTTTATTAACCCCTTGGGGACGAGAGAAACGAATACGTGACGCATAAGATGCTCACAATCCGAGATTATTCCCACCAGTTTTTTTTTTTTCAAGTTTTCCTTATCTAATCATAGCATTTTTGCGATTCAATTAGGTGAAAATTTCTCATTTGAAAAACCGGTGGTAACAGATTAAAAATTCTGTAAAAGACGCTCGTCGCGAAGGGGTTAAAGTGGTACTTATTTGTACCGTAAGGATAAAAAGGGTTAATATAGCAATTTACTTAGTTTTCGGAAAAGTGCAACAAAAATATCTGTAATTTGGTTTCAAAATGCAGCCGTTCAAAAAATTAATTTCTATTGAATATCTAATGACATATATTATAAGCCTTATTTTTTCAAGTAGAAAATGCTCAACACAAGGACAAAATTATAAAAATTAATTAAGCACACAAGTCAAAATCAAATACAGAGTTATAGTTTATTTAAGATTTCGGTAAATATTAGATTATTAATAGATGTGTCTATGAGGAAATTAAATTGCATATTACAGTAAAACCTGTAAAAATGGAAACTGTCTGTAAAGGAAGCCTTTCTTAAAGTAAAATTATTTCCTGACACCAATGCTTATAATGCTATACGATTATTTCTGCTAAAACAGAAACCTGTCTAAAACGAAATTTTTCGGTATCCTAGTTAGTCCTTTTTCGCAGGTTTTAGTGTGTTATAAAATGCTTATCAGAAAGAGATGTTAAAATGTATTTCTTCTATAATCGCAATTATTGTTTTGTATATTATTTTACAAAATAATTAAATCCAATTGCAACAATGTTAGAAGTAGACTTTTACTTACTCATCATACGTAGTATAGGGAAGTGTTGTAATTGTTTTAAAAATCGAAAAAAAAAATTGACGGATATACACGTTTCAGATACTGGAGATTCCGAAAAACACATTTTTAGAAAAAAAAATGTCGTTCGCCTGTCTGTGTGTGTGTCTGTAAACGCACTATCTCCCGACAAAATTGAGATAGAGATTTGAAATTTGGTATGTACTTAATATGTAATAATGGGAAGAAGGTTATTGAATTTCAGTAACCTCGATTATCCGAAACTATTTTTTTCGGACTCTCAAAATATTCGTTCTGATAAAAGGTATATAAAATTTTTCGAAATTGTTTATTTTAAGGAGTGAATATAAAAAGCAATAAAAAACATAAATTTTGCATAAAGAATGAAGTCAGTCAGATAATTAGTCGGCGATATATTTGTAATCCAAATTTCCACACTCTTCGTTTTTTCATGACCCTGTATTTCATTCAAATTTCAATTCAAAGATATATTTTAATTGGAAATGAGACGCTTAAAGTGACGCAATAAACCGTTAGTTAATATGATTATCAATTTTGTAGTTATAAGGATGTTTCTTTTTCGCAAATCAGTAATAGAGCATTTAAAGTTTATGACTATATCAGGCCACGATTTTATTCGAATTGCAATGCATTTTATAAATA
Source organism: Maratus michaelseni (assembly GCA_963931845.1). NCBI lineage: Eukaryota > Metazoa > Arthropoda > Arachnida > Araneae > Salticidae > Maratus > Maratus michaelseni. Next base: position 265,257,797 of record OZ007587.1, on the reverse strand, counting down.
GTTTACATATGTTTTATTTACATATTTTTTATTATGCATATCCATGATGGGTAAGTATTACGGTGGCCCCCAACGAATAGTTTCTTGAAGGCTGAAGGTTTAAGCCATTGCAGAGCTCTCCCTTTAATGAAGCTTGTACTGTTCCACAGGAATTTTATGTTCTTATCGGACGTATTCCCCAACGTGTTTCATTTATCTATCTGTATATTGTCACCGTGAGCATGTTGAACAACAACTTTGGTTATCGATCGATATTGTACCAATGAGGAGTTTGTTTGGAGCTTGAAACGTTTGCATAAAATGTTCTTACTGTCTGTAATAATTCGTAATATGTTTAGTTATTTAAAATTTTTGATATAATCGTACGTGTAAAAAAAAAAAAAAGAAAAAAAACTGGATTTTTGTTTTAAAAAAATATATATATAGAAAGTTTTTCAGATATGAAAAATATGTTTTTTTTCCAAGTATCCACTTGTGAAAGATATATATATATATATATATATATATCATGCTGCTTATATTTTTTTCTTTAATATTTATATAATTAATTTTTTATTAAACTTTTGGAAAGACAAGCGTAATCTTAACGTAATTCTTATGGTGACTTAAATGTTATTTTCATTTAAGTTCTGGAACGAAACATGAATTTTAAATTACATAATAATTAAAAAATGAATGTCACTCACTGTTGACTGATATTAACTCATTGCTGAATATCATACTTTCAAGTCATTAACAAAAAAGAATATTTTTAAAGTATTTGAGTGAAACATACTTTTATGAAGATTTTTTGATTTATGATATATTATGATACATTATATATTTTCATTTATGAAACATTTTTTATTTATTTCTAGGAAATATTAATAGTTTTACAGAAAAAAATATTTATTTGAAATTAAAAAGCAAAGATATAGAGAATATTTCTTCTCTTTTTTTCTTCATATTGACGGAAACTAAAAAAAAAAGCACTTTAAATATGAAATATATGTACATGATTTATCGTTAAAAAGGCAGTGCCATTTTCAACAGCTTATAACGAAAATATAACTTTTTTTATAGGAGAGTTTAAAATATTATTAAATAAAATGAATTTTCATCTTGATATTAAACTTCGTGTTTTTTTTTTTTTTTTTTTTTTTTTTTGCCTTACCATGCGTCAAAATTTTCATTAAATTTATGATATGAAGAAGTAAAATTGAATATCCAAATGTTATTTCTCCTACTTGTAACAATACCTAATATTAATATATTAAAATCTATCACTCCTCTAAAAAATTACATATCACATTTGATCTCTGAAAAATTATATTAAAATTTTATCACATTTATCTTTCCTGTAATATATTAATAATATGATTAAATGGTGTTACAATAGATAAAAAAATGTTATATGTGCGTTATTAATATGTGAGTATTCGTGAGCTAAGAGTGAAAAGGAAAGATAGAGGCAAGAATTACCAAGTTGGGAGAAGGTGGGGGGTACAGATATTCCAAGTACAATTTCCGAATAGTCTGCCACCTCTGTTCAAGATAATACATATATATATATATATATATATATATATATATATATATTTAATATTTAAGTATCAGAATGCATAATAACTTCATTTGTTTGCAGAATTTTTAATATTAATTTTTCTACGATTAATTCAGGCGAAATAAAAGCAAAAATTATGGTAGAATTATACGCATCCTAAAAATTATACGTGTCTGCAAAGTGACACTTTTTTCTGCGGCATTCGAGACGTTTGCAAAGTTTTGCAATACGCTGAATTTAGAAATACCTAGACGTTTTCACTATCAAGTAAAGTTTCATGACAATTATTGTAAATGTCCATTAAAATTACACAGAATGTCCACGAATTTAAAAAGAATAATACCACATAAATATAATAATTATTTTTAATTTGATTTTCATATAGCTTCCATTACTATTAATTCTGTATCAGGTCTCGTTTACTTCCCTTCGAAACTTGTTTAATCCATTCGAACATTCAAAATAAAAGTGTATGATAAAAAAAAACCTGCCTAGCCACCACTATTTTAATATGGTGACAAAAACTTTTCTATTAAAGTTACCAATTACTATCTTTCAGAATTTTTGGTGGGAAACGAATTTCAGTAAAACTATCGAAGACTCCGCCCACATAGTTTTGGCAGTTAATGGGTTAAACACTTTCACTCGTTACTCCTTATGTAAATCCCAGAAGTAGTCTGCTATTATGTTATAATCTTCCGCTGAAGTTGACAGAATATTAATAGGAGTAGATATATTACAAATGTCTTTTTAAAGACCTTCTGTATGTTAAAGTACCTCATCAATAAATTAAGCCTACGCTTCTTATGAGAACACTTTAACAATTTTGTTCGAGTACATGACTGGAACTAATTAATTGCAATCACGCTTGCAAAGGAAAAGAAAATGCCCTCTGTAATCCGATGTCGGCTAACTGGATTAAATAAGGCGAAGTTTAAATTGAAAAGCCTTCACTTAAATTAAAAAACCGTACGAACCTTGCGTAATTTCTACCACGTACACATACTATGCAGCTCTAGTCATGTTGGAAATTCGCATTGCATTTTCTGCACTAGTATTGTATTTTCTGTATTGTAGTTTCTTACTCATCGTTATAGTACCATTTGAAACAAATAAAGTTAATACTAGATGGAACCCGTCAAAATTTGACGGCAAACAACTTGATAGTACCCTTTGGGGGGGGAGGGGGGCAAAGTGGGGAGATGGACATCGGAGGTACATAATATGATTAAGTGGTCACAGACATTTCCAATGATATATAACATGAGGGTTGTGTGCAAAATTTAGAAAGTACCCTTATGGGGGAGGGGGGCAAAGTGGGGAGATTGACATCGGAGATGCATAATATGATTAAGCAGTCACAGACCTTTCCAACAATATATGACATGAGGGTTGTCAACAAAATTTAGAAAAGTATCACTTGGGGGGTTGGGGGGGGGCAAAGTGGGGAGATGGACATTGGAGATGCATAATATGATTAAGTGGTCACAGACCTTTCCAATGATATATAACATGAGGGTTGTGTGCAAAATTTAGAAAGTACCCCTTGGGGGGGGCAAAGTGGGGAGATTTAAAATATGATTAAGCGGTCACAGACCTTTCCAACAATATATGACATGAGGGGTGTCAACAAAATTTATAAAAGTATTCCTTGGGGGGTGGACAAAGTGGGGAGATGGACATTGGAGATGCATAATATGATTAAGTGGTCACAGACCTTTCCAATGATATATAACATGCGGGTTGTGTGCAAAATTTAGAAAGTACCCTTTGGGGGGGAGGGGGGCAAAGTGGGGAGATGGACATCGGAGATGCATAATATGATTAAGCAGTCACAGACCTTTCCAACAATATATGACATGAGGGGTGTCAACAAAATTTAGAAAAGTATTCCTTGGGGGGGGGTGGGGGGGGCAAAGTGGGGAGATGGACATTGGAGATGCATAATATGATTAAGTGGTCACAGACCTTTCCAATGATATATAACATGAGGGTTGTGTGCAAAATTTAGAAAGTACCCTTTGGGGGGGAGGGGGGGCAAAGTGGGGAGATGGACATCGGAGATGCATAATATGACTAAGTGGTCCCAGACCTTTCCAATGATATATAACATGAGGGTTGTGTGCAAAATTTAGAAAGTACCCTTTAGGGGGGAGGGGGGCAAAGTGCGGAGATGGACATCGGAGATGCATAATATGATTAAGCAGTCACAGACCTTTCCAACAATATATGACATGAGGGGTGTCAACAAAATTTAGAAAAGTATCACTTGGGGGGTTGGGGGGGCAAAGTGGGGAGATGGACATTGGAGATGCATAATATGATTAAGTGGTCACAGACCTTTCCAATGATATATAACATGAGGGTTGTGTGCAAAATTTAGAAAGTACCCTTTGGGGGGGGAGGGGGGCAAAGTGGGTAGATGGACATCGGAGGTGCATAATATGATTAAGTGGTCACAGACCTTTCCAATGATATATAACATGAGGGTTGTTTGCAAAATTTAGAAAGTACCCTTTGGGGGGAGGGGGGGCAAAGTGGGGAGATGGACATCGGAGATGCATAATATGACTAAGTGGTCACAGACCTTTCCAATGATATATGACATGAGGGGTGTCAACAAAATTTAGAAAAGAGCCCCCTTTAGGGGGGGGGAGTGGCGGGATGGATCCCGGAGATGCATAACATGAATAAGTGGTCAAAGACTTTTCCAGCGATGTATCACATGAGGGGTGTGTGCAAAATTTTGAAAAGTGTCCCACTTGGGGGGGGGGAGTAAGGGGATGGACCCCAGAGATGCATAACATGAAAAAGAGGTCACAGGCATTTCAACTTGCAACTTTTTTCTCGAAGGCATTTGACAATAAATTTTTTTTTACCCAAGACAATTTAACGATATTCTTATATTTTATTGCGTAATTTGTCAAACGTTCATGGAAAAAATCATGAAATTCGCTAATCAATAGTTGATAAATTATAAAATTCAACAATTGATAGTAGTAAAATTGGTCAATCGATAACGGAAAAAACACGAAATTCATCAAATGGTCTCCCATAAAAAAATTGTCCTGCACACTGATGTGATGATCAAAAGGGTTTTGAAGTATAGGACAAAATTAGCACTTGCCAAACAGCGAGTAATACTGAAAATTTGGCAATGGACTTTATTGCCACCACTGGTCAAACATAATAGTCACACTCACCAATTGCGATGACTGAATGGAAAAAGATTTTTTTCTCTGCTGTCGCTCGACAAATTTCGAAACCATTTGGCGAATTTCACGATTTTTTCCCCGAAATTGACGGATTGTGATTTTTTTCTCGAAGTCATTCGAAAACTTTTTCCTCCGAAACCAGTTGATGAACTTTGCGATTTTTCCACTGTCGATTAATGAATTTTGTTATTTTTCCGCTATCGATTGACAAATTTCGCATTTTATCGACTATCAATTAATGAATTTTACGATTTTTTCCATGAACGAACGAATTTCGCACTTTCTTTCCGCTAATGTTTGACACATTTCGCACTTTACAATTCAGCCAATGAGTTGAACATTGTTTCTTTCCAGAAATGTCAGGAATGAAACAATGCCCCATGGACGAATGTGTGCGATGCAGCAACGGGCGTCACAGACTTTTTAGGGCACCTGCCGACTAAAAACATCTAACCAATCTTCGTGGGGGGGAAAAATCACAGATTTCGTCAAATGATTGAGGAAAAAACACTAATTTCATCAAAGGATCATGGGAAAACATGACTTTCGTTAAAAGACCACAGAAAAAACGTGAATCATGCAAAAGGATCGTGAAAGATAAGCAAATTTTGTCAAAGAATAGCAAAAAAGGAAATTTCACCAAAAAATCACGCTTTTTTACTAAATTTCGTCTAAAAATTGCGGAATAAAATGTATTTTATCAACGAATCGCTGGAAAATGTGAATTTCATTAAGGATCGCGAGAAAAATGCGAAATTCTTCAAAGGATCTCTGAAAAAACACGAATTTCGTCAAAGAATTGCTTAAAAAACATGAATCTCGCCCAATAACAGAAAAATCATGGTTCATAATCATTGTATCTAGTAGTATATGTAAATACAGTTTGTGATATAAGACAAAATTAACACTCACCAATCGGCAAGTAATACTGAAAATTGGTGATTGATGTTATTGCCAGTACTGGCTAAACTTAATAGTCACACTCGCCAATTGCGATGATTGAATGTAAGATGAAATTTTTTTTCCCGCTGTCACTCAAAGAAATTTGAAACCATTTGGTGAAGTTTTTCCCAAAACCATTTTGTGAATTTCCCGATTTTTTCTTCAAAATCATTTTTCAACAATATTCGACACAGTACGCATGCGTCAAAAAATCTTCCGGTAGGACCGGCCAATGAGGTGAGGGTCTATTACTGTCTCTAGAAACGTGTTTGGATCATCTCCTGTTGTTTTTTTCTTGCACGTTGCATTAAACCTAGGAAGGTATTTATATAGAACTCACTGTGGAGTGTTTAGAAGGGATTTATTTTATTTATTATAATTTGTATGAATACTTAGGTGTCCATTTCGGATTTACTGTTTAAAATTGAATTTAGGCTCATTTAACATTCGCGAAATCAATCCCGATGGAAATTGTCTTTTTAGATCTCTATCATTTTGTTTATATAGTACAGAAAATAATTATTGAAACGTACGTAAAAATATCGTAGAACACGTAATACAAAATTAGACCACTTATAGTCCGTTTATTATCGGGGATGAATCTTATGGTGTTTCGATTGCTAATGAAAATGATTATGTAAATATATGGTTCTTCATATAAGTATGTGCTTCTTCACACTTCAATAGAAGCATTGTTTAAATTAATATAATTCTACAAATATGATGCAGTTTTAAAATATCGAGTAATGATTAATACTGTCAAGGAATCTACTCATATATGTAAGTTTTGGTACTTCTCTATTATCTCATCGACCACTTTTCATAACAAAAAACTATCGCCAAACTGTAACGCCAAATAAACGGGAGAACTTTGTCATTAATACACGCAAATGTTGAATTAAAAACCACTTGATGACATAACAAACACGTATAATACTTCCGACATCAAGTAAATGGGACTGCATTTTTGGCATTTAATCATACAGTTTGGCAATAGTATTTTGTTATGAAAAGTGGACGATGGGATAATAGAGAAGTACCTAAGTTTTTTATACCAAGTTTGAAAATTTATCTTTTTTTTTGTCGCATTCTTGGGCAAAGATGTATATTATCAAGATACCATTTTGATTTGTAAGCACAAAGTCAATAAAATCACCATTTTGTGACAAATTATGAGTTTAATAAGTATCGCCCAGAACAGAGATGCAATCTGGTATAAAATGAAATCATTATCGCCCAATAATGAAAGCAATAATAAATCAAAAGATTCAAGAATTGCTTATGAAGCAAAATTAATTCAATAACAAATCTTAATGAAAATATACATTTTACACTCTACTATAACTTTAAACTGAGTTTGATGTTTCAATTAAGAAATGAAAACATTCAATAAAGTGTAAAATATATGTTTTCATAGAGATTTCTTATGAAACTGATAGTATATGGGAAAGTGGCAAAAAAAAAATTAACCGAACAACAACAACAAAAAAAAAAACTAAATAACCTCTTTAAGTTTTCCTAAAATCAAAAATAGTTTTTTTTTTTTTTTTTTTTTTTTTTTTTTTTTTGTCGCATTCTTGGGCAAAGATGTATATTATCAAGATACCATTTTGATTTGTAAGCACAAAGTCAATAAAATCACCATTTAGTGACAAATTATGAGTTTAATAAGTATCGCCCAGAACAGAGATGCAATCTGGTATAAAATGAAATCGTTATCGCCCAATAATGAAAGCAATAATAAATCAAAAGATTCAAGAATTGTTTATGAAGCAAAATTAATTCAATAACAAATCTTAATGAAAATATACATTTTACACTCTACTATAACTTTAAACTGAGTTTGATGTTTCAATTAAGAAATGAAAACATTCAATAAAGTGTAAAATATATGTTTTCACAGAGATTTCTTATGAAACTGATGGTATATGGGGAAGTGGTAAAAAAGATTACAAAAAAAAAAAAAAAAAAAAACTAAATAACCTTTTTTATATCTCTTGAAGTCAAAAATATTTATTTTTTTTAGCTTGGATAACTATTATCAGGTATTTTTTCAGTTTGGTTTGTTGAGTTGATGAATATGTGTTCATGATTGAATCCTTTGGATGCTGTTTGTATCGTACAGAAAATCATTTACATTCTGCTGTATTTTAACTAATTCATATGGCCACTTACACACTGGCTCTGTAAATTATTTTGGAAATTAGCACATGATGTAAGCAAAAATCAATAAACAACAACAAAAACGTGGCAATCATTTTCAAACTGTTTTATATAATCAAAACTTTTCGATATTTTACTGCCAAATGTAAATATTAAAACATTCAGCTTTTCAAAGTAAAAATAAACTCCTTCAAAAAATAAATCCTAATAAAATCTCGACCATTACTTTTAGGTTTAAAAAATTTTAATTTTCAATATACATACGACATAAAAAGAAGAAAAAAATACACCAGAATGTATCTCTAATTTTGTGTTCACGAAAGCAAGGAACTCAATCATGATTATGTTTACTATGTTCATCAACTCAATAAACCAAAATAATAAAATGAAAAATTACCTGATAATAGTTATCCAAGATAAATCGTAAACCAAACTTGTCATATTTAAAGTAACTCAAGAGGAATGACCGATCTTAAAAAATCTCAAAATTAAAGTAACTCGAGAGGAATGACCGATCTTAAAAAATCTCAAATACACTTCTAATGCAAACTGCTTTAAATATATGGATTGGCGACACAGCAAGTTTCTAAATTTTTCCCTGCTGATGAGTTTTTTTTTTTTTTTTTTTTTTTTTTTTTCGTGCAGCTGCTGGTTGATTTTTGCAATTTTTCTCCCCGCAGCAAACTGAAGAAATTCGTGTAATTTTTGTGCCACCAAATTACTGAAATTACGATCTCTCCCCCCCCCCCCTCCCGAGTGAGTGGTGTTTTGGAAATTTGGATTACAATAAATATTTGGTACTTTTTCATTTTATCATTATTTATTCTGGTTTGTTGAATTCTTTGGATTCACCATATAATTATACTGGATGGAAACTATTTATAGTACGATCAGTTCTTTTTTTCTGGAAATATATTTGCAGTCTGGCTTATTTAGGAACTCTTAGAATGAAACATAATAGAAATTTGTAAGATGCTGAAACAGCCTTTTGTATATTTTAGTATTAGGTTATATTTAGCATTGGGTTATATTTAGTATTAGGCGAGTACATGCAGAGTATTTTATGCATTGATTCTCTAACATCGTCTATCAATAGACAACAACAAAAAGTGGCACCTCATTTTCAAACAGCCGAATGTTAACTATTAAAACATCTGAAATATTATATTCAAAAAATGAAATTTCTGTTTTTCCAAATGAAAATAAACCCCTTCAATAATAAAAAAAAAAAATACTTATAAAAACTCATAAGCAAAATAGTACTCAGTAGCAAAAAATACACCAAGCATGCAACAATTACATTACTCGCACTAAATAATTTCGCGAACAAAAAGAATTAAGAGATATCCAAAGAATTCAATCATGTACACAGAAATAGATATATATTTCTATGTTCATGAACTAAATAAAACAAAATAAATAAAGATAAAATGAAAAAATACCTCACAATTGTAATCTAAACTTCTTGCCGACGCCATACCCACAGAAGGGTCGTACCACGGAGGAAGATAGATGGAGGGGAAAGTAACGTTGAAATTTTACAATACAGTTTTTCTCTTTTTGATGGCGCTACGGTAAACTGAAGGCTGTCCTAACCTGCTTCTGCAATGCTTTTCAATGCGAAAAGAATTCGTTTTTTAAATGTTTTTGATTGAAAATTTGAACTTTAAAAAAAGTCAAACAAGTAAAAATTTCATTAAATAAAGTTTTCTTCACACCATGCATATATTTTAATAGATATTTAGCGTTTCGATTGCTTTTTATAACGATTTAAATAAGAGTTCATCCTGACAGAAGCATCTGAATAGTCATTTAAAAATAAATATCACGGATATTGTACTGCGAAGAAATACGGAATGGATGTATAATTTTTAGAGATTAAAAGTATTATTCAAATAAAAACAGCTTCAGATTACAGCCAAACAAATAGCACTCTATAAGACAATTTAAATGGCCATGTCAATTAGCCACAGACATTAGCATTCATTAAGTATAACATTTTAAAAACATATACACTAAGATCGATATACTAGAATAAAAATTTCTTAGTTTAAAAATGATTACATGCATATAACTTTAAATTAAAGTATAATAAAAAAATCCCTGACGGCTCGGCCTACAGGCACAGGTAGATTTCGAAGACGCAGACCGTTGGGCGCCTGTTTGTTGAGAATTGCGGAAAAAATTACCTTTTTGCCATGATGCGGCAGTTGGAACCGCCTACTTCGAAACCTAACTTGTTTGCAGGTGGAGCCGGCAGGGGTTTTTTTCTATAAGGGTTAGTCCTACAAAAAACTTGTCAATATAAAAGTTTTAGATAATATTAAGAGGATTTATAATAAATTAAACGGATTTGATATCTTCTGAATTGACGAAGTTATGAATTTTTTTCTTCTAAAACCCCCCTTCCCCACCCCCTCTTGGGGTCATTTTTAATGATATCAAAAATCTGTCATACATAAAATTTCGGCCCTTTTCCTAGAAGTAATAATAACTTCAAACGGATTCGAGACGTATCATAATTAAGAAATTATGGGATTTTTCTATTTTCACAAAAAGCCCCCCCCCCCATCCCCATCCCACCTTGGTTCGATTTTGCCCATTATTTACGAACATGACCGAGATTTTATGCCCCTTGATTTTATGTATCAGTTTCGAAAAGATGCGGGAGTTGGAACGTTTGCAGGCGGAGCCGGCAGGGATTTTTTTTGTTTTTAATTTTTTTTTGCTATAACGGTTGGTCCTATAAAAAACTTGTCAATATAAAAGTTTTAGATAATATTAAGAGGATTAATAATAAATTTACGCGGATTTGATATCTTGTGAATTGACGAAGCTATGATTTTTTTTCTTCTAAAACCAACTTCCCCCCCCCCCTAGGGGCCATTTTTAATTATATCAAAAATCTGTCATACATAAATTTTCGGCCCTTTTCCTAGAAGTAATAATAACTTTAAACGGATTCGATACTTACAATAATTAAGAAATTATGGGGGGGGGGGGTTCTGTTTTCACAAAAAGCCCCCCATTTCCCCCCCCCCCCCTTGGTTCGATTTTGCCCATTAATGAACTTGACCGAGATTTTAAGCCCCTTGATTTTATGTATCAGTTTGGAAGAGATTTATGCAGAATTTTTCCAGTTATCGTGTCCATAAAAAAGTGACATAGACAGATAGATAGATAGATAGATAGATAAAGTTTTGAACTGGGGGTGGTTTTGTGTTCTGGGAGTCATGATCGGCGTAGATCTGCAAAAATTTTTCAAAATTTCCAACTTATGTGAGAATGTAATAGGTAGTATTTCTTACGAAATCTACCTAAAAGCACTCACCTTTGGAGCTCTAAACATACTTAAAAAAAAAAAAAATCTTCGATTTTTCTGTTGTTTATCTCATCATCATAGCCCGATCTACATCCCGGAATAAAGCATTTATATCCCATCTTAAATTTATGACATATAATTGCTATAATCGAATAAAATACTTTCGGAATTTAACATGTAATCTAATGACATTCTGTTTAAAGGCAGCCGCCAAATTTTACAGCGCCCTCTTTCGTTAAAAAAATATGACTTGCATTTTCGATATCCTCGCCTATTCTAGTTTCCCCTCCAGGGGGAAAGTAACGTTGAAATTTTACAATACAGTTTTTCTCCTTATAGATGGCGCTACGGTAAACTGAAGGCTGTCCTAACCTGCTTCTGCAATGCTTTTCAATGCGAAAAGAATTCGTTTTTTAAATGTTTTTGATTGAAAATTTGAACTTTAAAAAAAGTCAAACAAGTAAAAATTTCATTAAATAAAGTTTTCTTCACACCATGCATATATTTTAATAGATATTTAGCGTTTCGATTGCTTTTTATAACGATTTAAATAAGAGTTCATCCTGACAGAAGCATCTGAATAGTCATTTAAAAATAAATATCACGGATATTGTACTGCGAAGAAATACGGAATGGATGTATAATTTTTAGAGATTAAAAGTATTATTCAAATAAAAACAGCTTCAGATTACAGCCAAACAAATAGCACTCTATAAGACAATTTAAATGGCCATGTCAATTAGCCACAGACATTAGCATTCATTAAGTATAACATTTTAAAAACATATACACTAAGATCGATATACTAGAATAAAAATTTCTTAGTTTAAAAATGATTACATGCATATAACTTTAAATTAAAGTATAATAAAAAAATCCCTGACGGCTCGGCCTACAGGCACAGGTAGATTTCGAAGACGCAGACCGTTGGGCGCCTGTTTGTTGGGAATTGCGGAAAAAATTACCTTTTTGCCATGATGCGGCAGTTGGAACCGCCTACTTCGAAACCTAACTTGTTTGCAGGTGGAGCCGGCAGGGGTTTTTTTCTATAAGGGTTAGTCCTACAAAAAACTTGTCAATATAAAAGTTTTAGATAATATTAAGAGGATTTATAATAAATTAATCGGATTTGATATCTTCTGAATTGACGAAGTTATGAATTTTTTTCTTCTAAAACCCCCCTTCCCCACCCCCTCTTGGGGTCATTTTTAATGATATCAAAAATCTGTCATACATAAAATTTCGGCCCTTTTCCTAGAAGTAATAATAACTTCAAACGGATTCGAGACGTATCATAATTAAGAAATTATGGGATTTTTCTATTTTCACAAAAAGCCCCCCCCCCCCCCATCCCCATCCCACCTTGGTTCGATTTTGCCCATTATTTACGAACATGACCGAGATTTTATGCCCCTTGATTTTATGTATCAGTTTCGAAAAGATGCGGGAGTTGGAACGTTTGCAGGCGGAGCCGGCAGGGATTTTTTTGTTTTTAATTTTTTTTTTGCTATAACGGTTGGTCCTATAAAAAACTTGTCAATATAAAAGTTTTAGATAATATTAAGAGGATTAATAATAAATTTACGCGGATTTGATATCTTGTGAATTGACGAAGCTATGATTTTTTTTCTTCTAAAACCAACTTCCCCCCCCCCCTAGGGGCCATTTTTAATTATATCAAAAATCTGGCATACGTAAATTTTCGGCCCTTTTCCTAGAAGTAATAATAACTTTAAACGGATTCGATACTTACAATAATTAAGAAATTATGGGGGGGGGTTTCTGTTTTCACAAAAAGCCCCCCATTTCCCCCCCCCCTTGGTTCGATTTTGCCCATTAATGAACTTGACCGAGATTTTAAGCCCCTTGATTTTATGTATCAGTTTGGAAGAGATTTATGCAGAATTTTTCCAGTTATCGTGTCCATAAAAAAGTGACATAGACAGATAGATAGATAGATAGATAGATAAAGTTTTGAACTGGGGGTGGTTTTGGGTTCTGGGAGTCATGATCGGCGTAGATCTGCAAAAATTTTTCAAAATTTCCAACTTATGTGAGAATGTAATAGGTAGTATTTCTTACGAAATCTACCTAAAAGCACTCACCTTTGGAGCTCTAAACATACTTAAAAAAAAAAAAAAAAATCTTCGATTTTTCTGTTGTTTATCTCATCATCATAGCCCGATCTACATCCCGGAATAAAGCATTTATATCCCATCTTAAATTTATGACATATAATTGCTATAATTAAAAATAATCGAATAAAATACTTTCGGAATTTAACATGTAATCTAATGACATTCTGTTTAAAGGCAGCCGCCAAATTTTACAGCGCCCTCTTTCGTTAAAAAAATATGACTTGCATTTTCGATATCCTCGCCTATTCTAGTTTCCCCTCCAGGTTCTTTCTCCGTGGGTCGTACACTCGTTTTGTAAACAGTTCCTAATCTAATGTGACTCTAGAGACAGGAAATATCCCTCACCTCATTGGCGGAAGATTTTTTTGACGCATGCGTATACGGTCCAATTTCGATGGAAATTTGACAAAATTACCAAACTGCTTTAAATAGATGGATTCAAGAATTGCTTATGAAGCAAAATTAATTCAATAACAAATCTTAATGAAAATATACATTTTACACTCTACTATAACTTTAAACTGAGTTTGATGTTTCAATTAAGAAATGAAAACATTCAATAAAGTGTAAAATATATGTTTTCATAGAGATTTCTTATGAAACTGATAGTATATGGGAAAGTGGCAAAAAAAAAATTAACCGAACAACAACAACAAAAAAAAAACTAAATAACCTCTTTAAGTTTTCCTAAAATCAAAAATAGTTTTTTTTTTTTTTTTTTTTTTTTTTTTTTTTTGTCGCATTCTTGGGCAAAGATGTATATTATCAAGATACCATTTTGATTTGTAAGCACAAAGTCAATAAAATCACCATTTAGTGACAAATTATGAGTTTAATAAGTATCGCCCAGAACAGAGATGCAATCTGGTATAAAATGAAATCGTTATCGCCCAATAATGAAAGCAATAATAAATCAAAAGATTCAAGAATTGTTTATGAAGCAAAATTAATTCAATAACAAATCTTAATGAAAATATACATTTTACACTCTACTATAACTTTAAACTGAGTTTGATGTTTCAATTAAGAAATGAAAACATTCAATAAAGTGTAAAATATATGTTTTCACAGAGATTTCTTATGAAACTGATGGTATATGGGGAAGTGGTAAAAAAGATTACAAAAAAAAAAAAAAAAAAAAAAAAAAAAAAAACTAAATAACCTTTTTTATATCTCTTGAAGTCAAAAATATTTATTTTTTTTAGCTTGGATAACTATTATCAGGTATTTTTTCAGTTTGGTTTGTTGAGTTGATGAACATGTGTTCATGATTGAATCCTTTGGATGCTGTTTGTATCGTACAGAAAATCATTTACATTCTGCTGTATTTTAACTAATTCATATGGCCACTTACACACTGGCTCTGTAAATTATTTTGGAAATTAGCACATGATGTAAGCAAAAATCAATAAACAACAACAAAAACGTGGCAATCATTTTCAAACTGTTTTATATAATCAAAACTTTTCGATATTTTACTGCCGAATGTAAATATTAAAACATTCAGCTTTTCAAAGTAAAAATAAACTCCTTCAAAAAATAAATCCTAATAAAATCTCGACCAATACTTTTAGGTTTAAAAAATTTTAATTTTCAATATACATACGACATAAAAAGAAGAAAAAAATACACCAGAATGTATCTCTAATTTTGTGTTCACGAAAGCAAGGAACTCAATCATGATTATGTTTACTATGTTCATCAACTCAATAAACCAAAATAATAAAATTAAAAATTACCTGATAATAGTTATCCAAGATAAATCGTAAACCAAACTTGTCATATTTAAAGTAACTCAAGAGGAATGACCGATCTTAAAAAATCTCAAAATTAAAGTAACTCGAGAGGAATGACCGATCTTAAAAAATCTCAAATACACTTCTAATGCAAACTGCTTTAAATATATGGATTGGCGACACAGCAAGTTTCTAAATTTGTCCCTGCTGATGAATTTTTTTTTTTTTTTTTTCGTGCAGCTGCTGGTTGATTTTTGCAATTTTTCTCCCCGCAGCAAACTGAAGAAATTCGTGTAATTTTTGTGCCACCAAATTACTGAAATTACAATCTGTCCCCCCCCCCCCCTCCCGAGTGAGTGGTGTTTTGGAAATTTGGATTACAATAAATATTTGGTACTTTTTCATTTTATCATTATTTATTCTGGTTTGTTGAATTCTTTGGATTCACCATATAATTATACTGGATGGAAACTATTTATAGTACGATCAGTTCTTTTTTTCTGGAAATATATTTGCAGTCTGGCTTATTTAGGAACTCTTAGAATGAAACATAATAGAAATTTGTAAGATGCTGAAACAGTCTTTTGTATATTTTAGTATTAGGTTATATTTAGCATTGGGTTATATTTAGTATTAGGCGAGTACATGCAGAGTATTTTATGCATTGATTCTCTAACATCGTCTATCAATAGACAACAACAAAAAGTGGCACCTCATTTTCAAACAGCCGAATGTTAACTATTAAAACATCTGAAATATTATATTCAAAAAATGAAATTTCTGTTTTTCCAAATGAAAATAAACCCCTTCAATAAAAAAAGAAAAAAAAAATACTTATAAAAACTCATAAGCAAAATAGTACTCAGTAGCAAAAAATACACCAAGCATGCAACAATTACATTACTCGCACTAAATAATTTCGCGAACAAAAAGAATTAAGAGATATCCAAAGAATTCAATCATGTACACAGAAATAGATATATATTTCTATGTTCATGAACTAAATAAAAACAAAATAAATAAAGATAAAATGAAAAAATACCTCACAATTGTAATCTAAACTTCTTGCCGACGCCATACCCACAGAAGGGTCGTACACTCGTTTTGTAAACAGTTCCTAATCTAATGTGACTCTAGAGACAGGAAATATCCCTCACCTCATTGGCGGAAGATTTTTTTGACGCATGCGTATACGGTCCAATTTCGATGGAAATTTGACAAAATTACCAAACTGCTTTAAATAGATGGATTTGTATAATATTGCATCAATTTGCACAACATCGGCATATCAAAAGAAATTACTCTAATATTTTGTAAACATTAGAACTATAATAGTAAAGCACTTATAGATCAAATTGGCTCATGATTTAAAAATTGGAAACAGTTCAATTTTGGGTACGTATTGTCGAACATTAAACTAAGCATTAGTTACTGCCATAAACATATTATAATACTAGCGTATCCCTTAGTATTTGACTGCCTAGTTTCAGATGATACTTCTGAGCTGTCCATAATTCAGGTAGAAAACAAATTTCCAAAGCTTTTAATAGTTCACAATAAACAAGAAAAGGTAGCGCGCAGTAGATATGACTTTTGGAAAATTTCACTAGAAGAATAAAAAATTATTATATTGACTAGTCTTCAAAATATTCACAACAAAAATCACCTTTTAAAGAATTCAAATGTCCTTAGCTGCATCTAAATCCCCTTTTTCCACTGAGATATTCACAACACAATAATTGTCATTAACCCTTAAATGCCTAGAGTATCAAATTTGAAACACTTTTATTTAACTTTTAATAAATAAGTCAAGTTCTTCACACCCACTATATTTATATCGAAGTATTAATCCTCTAAAAATCACATAAATATGCTACTAAATAAAGTTAAAAATATATGTTAAAATTTCTGGTGTCCATAATATACGTACAAAAACCTCACAATTCTAAATGAAAAATTCATGCATTGAAGGGTTAAGGATTAGACACCAGAAATTTTAAGATATATTTTAAACTTTATTTAGTAACATACTTCTGCGATTTTAACAGGATTAATATATCGATATAAATATAGTGGTTTCGAAGAACTTGATTTATTTATAATGTTAAATAAAAAGTGTTGCAAATTTGATACTCTAGGCATTTAAGGGTTAAATGTCTTAATCTAACGAAGTTCCGTGAGATTCACTAAGTTTTATTCGAAGTAAACAAACTTCTTGTCTTTCTATCGTGAACGCTCAAACAAGGTTACTTTAAAATCAAGAAGTTCACAAAATTTTGTACTGCAGCCAGAGGTGTAGTCTGGGAGAAGTCTAGGGGCGCCATACCACCAGTTTTCCCCACACAAATGCGCCTCATTTAATTGCAAAACAATTTTAATGTTTTCTGAGATTAACCCAGAAGAACTCGCGCATACCCAGGGTATGAATGGTGTGTACTTTGTCATCAAGAAATACAAATGATAAACGTCATCTTATGTAATCGTAGGCAATTGTTACAAATTCTACGATAAAATAAATTGAAGATAACTTTTCTA
The DNA here is from genome assembly GCA_963931845.1 of Maratus michaelseni. Lineage (NCBI taxonomy): Eukaryota > Metazoa > Arthropoda > Arachnida > Araneae > Salticidae > Maratus > Maratus michaelseni. The sequence goes on along the minus strand of OZ007587.1, from coordinate 265,240,203 downwards.
AAAATAGTGGGACAGTTGTAAAACACGTACGTACCATGGGTATGTCATTCCCTGCACTATTATTCCTGGGTTAAGAACGTGAATAATTCGTAAAAAGTTGTTGGACCCCATTTACCTATCATTCTCTATGGTCTTTGCTGCAGGTGAATTTCAGCAAGAAAAGACAAACTGCTTTGTCAGCACCACGACTAATTTTCATTATTCGGCGAGGTGTGTTGCAAAAAGCTGCTCTAATTAGTGATGTCTTCACTTTTATAGTTAACAACCACGTGCGACACTTTTTAACAAAAATTTGCAAAGTACAAAAAACACTCCTTTTATTCAGAAACTCCGAATCAATGCCGAGAATTCCGAAAGGAGAATTTTTACCATATGTAATCGCAAGATGCCTGCTTTAAATAAATCAAAATGTACTATTCAGAATTTCTGGTATGAATTCGAAATTTCTGAAAAAAAAAAAATCCTGAAATGCACTCTTCGGATGCAAAAAAGGTTTAAATAAATCTCCGACAGAGTGCGCAGTGGACTATTCAGTACCAAATTCTTTTAAATGGTAGAAAGTAATATGCTTCTTTAACGCTAACTGTAAAGAGGTCAATTGCCACAGTTTAAAAGCTTTCGATTTATGGTTATTTTTGTTTGTAATTTTTAGATTAAAATAATTACAAATCATTTTTAATACATTGACGACTTATTTTTAAACTTATTATTGGGTTGTTCGGAAAGTTTTTTCGTTTGTGAAAGTTGGTTCGTACCGAAAGATTCTATTGTTAGGCATTAATTCTGATATATAATCTCTAATAATTGCGATCGGAATTTTCTGGTACGTATTGGTTTTCCCAAACGGAAGGAACTTTACAACCCTATAGCTTTAAAAATTACGAGTAAAATTAACATAAATCAAAACTTAAAAACGGTATCATTTGATACAGCAGCAATAGTGTTAAACATAATTTAAAAACATTTTAATTCTTTGAGTGTCATTGACGAGATATCCCGTTTCTTTTACCTTTCTTGAAATTGCCGAAGATGCAATGTTCCATTCATTTTATTTATTTATTTATCTTTAATTTTCTCTGTATGAATGACGTATCTCGTCCATAGCACTTAATTCCTCCAATACATCCTGGATACAACTTTGAATTTCAATAAACCTGCAATATTTCAATGTACCTTTTAAACAAAAGTTTTCTTTAAATATAAAGATATTAAGAATTAAGCCACAGATTATACTTGACTGACAATTTAGTTTATAGATGCAGAAAATTCTATCGCTATTTTACTTACGGTAAAATGAATTATGCAATAGAAAGCGCCGTCTTTTCTAAAACAAAACTACTCAAAGATATAATAATGCCTGCTCTATGCTAGTGTGCTAATAAACTTATTGTCGTTTGAGAAAAATTATTAGGAAATGCAATTTCCTGATAGAAACTTCTTTTCTGCATCGATTATTGTGCTCGTTGATTCTTTATATAATTAGAGAAATTTATTTGAAGCAGGATGTAACTTTAAAACCTTTTTGCCTTCAAAACAAAATACATAAAATGTATTAATAATCTATAGACAGGAAATAGAATAATTTTATTTCAATATACAGGGTTAGTAAGTGTGCTTACTTCTGGATACCATTATTTCCTAAAAGGAAACTTCACCTTATGTAATCGCTGAATCTTGTAATTCAATAACATGAAACTTTCTTTAAACAAATACTGTTATTCAAAAGTAAGCACCCCTAAGAACAGGGTAGTTGAACTTCCAATGTTTCAAATATTGTTCTGTGTGATTTTAGAAGCTATATTTACTTCAAAAATATTAATTTTGTGAAAGTTACGAAATTTAAAATTTATTTGTTCCCTGGATCTTTTAACTGCTATTTAGAAATACTTTTCTCCATGCGAGGAGAAGTAAAATAATCAAAATCACATTCTTTTACAAGAAAAAATTGTCGATTTATAATACTTTCAATTTTATAAATTTGCAGCGTTTTCCTTCAGGTCCAGAAAAAAATATATCTTTCAATTTTTAGAGGCAGCTAAATTCAAACAACGCGCTTCCACAGTTTTGTTTATGACGTCTACCGACTTGTCAATACCTCTTCCCAACCTGATAAATGCATTTTTCTCGAAATGTTACTTTTCAACGAATGGGTGATATGGGGAAATTACTAATTAAAGAACTTTAATATTAGAGTAGGCAACAACTTACTTATCTGGAGAACCATTAAATTAGTTTTAATATTCAAATTTTTTAATAAAAGGTGCTTTCAAGAAAATCTTTTGGCTTTTCTTGAAAAGAATTTTTCTTGAAAATCTTTTGGCTTTTCTTCTTCTTCTCCTCTCAAAAATTTTCACTGTAAAAGGATCAGTGTCCATACGCCGTGTTTTTGGCCCATGATATAAAACAAAAATTTGATTTTGTTATATTGACTTAATTTTTTTACTTTTTAATTTTAGAAGGTTTATCCTGTACGATTTCAACAATATTTTTAATACATTCTGTTCGGATTTATATAACTTATACAATATCAAAGTTCGTATTATTCGTAGTTTTTGATGAATAATACGCAATTTCTCCTAATTTTACCTCAATTTTTAATTTATTTTTTTAATATTTTACTATGTGCGTAGCTTTGCAACACTTTTATTTTGATGTATTTTATAAAATATGCAAAGAAGAAAGTGTTGCACGATTGCGCTCCTATAAATAACTGAGGTGAAATTAGGAGAAATAGCGTATTTTTCATCAAAAACTACGAATAATACGAACTTTGAGCTTGCGTAAGTCATATAAATCCGAACAAAATGCAAAAACTATTGTTGAAATCGTACAGGATAGGCCTTATAATATTAAAAAGTAAAATAATTAAGTCAGTATAACAAAATCGAGTTTTAGTCTTATTTCATGGGCCAAAAACACGGCTTATAGACCCTGATCCTTTAAAAAATAATAATTTGTAGTTTTTTATGAAAATGATTGGTTTGTAAGATTTCTACATGTAGTTTTTTTGTTAATTAGTGTATATTTGTTTCATTAGCAAGAAGCACCGTTACCAAGAGGTAGTGCTCGCCATTCTGAAGAGTTGTTCTGAGAGAGTGACATTAATTTTCATTCATCGTCTGGTAAAAAGAAATTATTTTGCATTGGTGATGTTTCATGTTGCTGTAGAGCAGTGGCGTAGCCAGGGTGGGGGTCCAGATGCTCTGGACACCACTCATTTTGTAAAGTTTTCTTTGTATTATTTAATCGGTGAACTTCCTGCAATGATCAAGGATAAGAAAACATTGCAATAAAACTGGTATTCAGAGCATTTGGACCCCCCCCCCCTCCCTGGCTACGCCACTGCTGTAGAGTGTTCTAATATTCACAGTGCTCTGCACGTCTATCGAAATATAAGTTATGACATTTATATGTATTAAATTGACTAAACTTATTTAAGTCACTTCAATGTGTTTAAATTTCTTGTAATATTCCCATTAGAAGCTACGTACAAGTACAAATTGTTTAAATTCATATTATTATAGAGAGTGATTCCGCAAGTCTGTTTCGTCTCAAAATAGTGGTGAAACCTATGGCTATGTGAAACCTATATGAAAATCTAATCAAAACTTAAAAAGAAATTAATAAAATTATTTATTAAGTAATTTGAATTTTTTAAAAATTGGTACTTCCTTGTTATAGCAGCTGCCATTAATCGTCAAATGACCGAGATGTATCGCCAAGTTATCTGACATGTATGACGTAATAGTCATATGTAACGTATATGACATTTTATAACCTCCATGACCAAGTTATAGTCACATTCTTCTTTCTATTAAATCCTACCATACGTAATTAATTCAATGCTATTCCATGATAGCTAATGATTCTAGGTTGCCATGATGATTACGTCCTATTTAAGATGGAGTCCTATTATTTCCGTATTACTGAGTTTAAAAATTGAGTTTGTATACTAAAATTGTTTAATTACAGCAATTGCATAATCTACCGACAGTTTTTTGGATAGATGTTTCCGGAGAAATAGATATTAAATGGCAAAAGATTCTAAATATGGATTTCAAGTTCTGAAATTTTCAAAGCAAGGCTTAAGTTTACCATTGGGATTTCCAGGAAAGGTCAACTAAAGATAAAATGTTGCAAACTAAAAATGTACTTATTTTATTACGGAAATTAATAATATCATAATAACAGACGATATAATTTATTCCACTGAAATAATAACAGTACGAACACACCTCATTTGTCACGTTTGACGTACAATTTATAACTTGTTTAAGTCTAGGTGTTGTAAGATTGATATGCACTGTAGGATGATGTATCTAGCGGTGCCCCCTTGCAATATATTGCGGATTTAGAGATCGTATATCAAAAACTATACGATATACTATCGACAGTTCCATGGGAAAGTTTTAGAGTATCATCGATGTAGAAAGAAAAGTCATATAGTTCATACGTGTACGATAAATACGTGCCTATACACAGGAGAATATCTGACAGTGATGCGAGACGTTTTGTTTATAACAAACAGGATTTTTTTTTCCGAAAGCGAAATGAGAGTTATTTTTTACGTATGCAAATGCAACCTTGTCAAATCAGAATGCGACCGATGCAAATGTGAAACGAAAACTGTGACGTAGTTCAAACATGAAAAACACAATCAAAACTGTCTGTAACTTTTTTATTTAAAACAAAAAGTACCTATGAGAGGGCAGGCGTTTTTCTTTGCAAACGCGATTGCTTATTATCGTAAAATAAATTTAACGTCTGCCGTCATTATTTTTTTTTCAAACAAAATACTATCTCGCACTGCTGTGGAATATTCGTCGTCTGAAGACACATCTGATATAGATAATGACTTTTTTTAAATGACTTCTTTTTCTGTGTAAATTTCATTAGTCTGTACATTCTGTTCAGACACGCACAAGGCATTTGCAAATCCAGTAAGATATTGTCATATCTCTACGTATTTTAAAGCGATGGTAATGTCAGAGGGCATTCCAGAACACAGTACAATAAGGTGAATAAGATACCATAAACCCAAAGAGAAGAATTATGTTTTCCTTTGTCGGAAAGGTATTTCGGGAGTGATCCACGATATTTGAAACAAGAAAAATGTAGTAAAATCTGAAGTAAAATCAACAGAAACATTTGATAATAAGTTATGGGCGTAGCGGCCCCCGTCTCCGTAGTCAAATCTTTGTTGCTAATGATTTTGGTTTTAAATTTCGGTTTAAATTTATATTTTAAGTGGAAAGCCAGTAGTGAACGGATGTACAACGAAATATCTATTCCCGTAACTCACATTTTGCCAGATTATCACTTATTTTATTCCTTATGACACCTGATTTTCCTTTTAACTCATTTTTATGTGAAAAGATAGTTTTGTGAATAAACTTCAGAATCTCTATCTAACCCTACAGTGCATAGTGCAGCCAATTGGCAACATTTTCTATTTAACTTTTAATACATAAATCAAGTTCTTTGCAACCACTATATTTATATAAAAATATTAACATTGTAAATATATCATAAATATGCTACTAAATAAACTTAAAAATCTGTCTAAAAATTTCTGGTGTCGAATTCTTAATATAAGTATAAAAAAACACAATTCTAAATGAAAAATTCATGCACTGTAGGATTAAATAGGTTTCCCGCTAGAGGGCTTAGGCCATCTTATGTAATTTTGTAGCTGTTCTGTGCTTGCATGCTACTTAAATCGCAACACACAACAGAGTAATTAAAATTTAACTTAGAATAACCTGTATATCTCTGTTTCGTGTTTTCTTTTTACTTTGACAAGTTATAGCCATTTTCGGTTGAACATTCCGCGTAAATTTTACTGAATGTACATTAAAATTATGTTTTCATTATTTTTCCTTAAACGAAAGTTCTTGTGTATTCTAAATACAGGTTGATTTTTTTTTAAGTTGTGAAACTAAAAACCTATAACAAAAGAACCAATGATCCGAATGATCTGAAATTTCACCAATATGGTCCCAAAGCAATGGGAATTTTTTAAGCGTGGTTAAAAAAAATTAATATCGCACCGACAGATGGCGCTGTAATTTAACAGAAACAAAAAATATCGTTAGTGAGAGGAAAACAATGGACGGTACTTTGAGAAACCATCTTCCGTAGGCCGAGGCTAACAAAAAAGACAGGCTACCGGGGTTCATTCCACTTATCTTTTTTTACAGACCGCTAGTGTGACGTGATGCTCTTTTCGTACGCCTGCATTGGTGGATTTGAGCATCACGTGACTCCCGCGGTCTGTAAAAAAAGATACGCGTAAAGCACCGCGGTAGCCTTTCTTTTTCGTTAGCCTCGCCGTAGGCCTTCTGTCGTCATTGGACCTTTTCTTAATTTCTCAAGTGTCCTAAATTTCCTAAGAGCAGTTGCTGCGCTGGCATTATTCTGATAATACAGTTTCACTAACAACGCACGGTATGTCAATGGCGCAGTCATTGCGAGGACATCCATAGAATAATAAACACGAGTTGTGCGTGTTTCACGTTTGTATCGCCACTGTGCGTGTGTAGTGCGCAAGCTCGTCTCCCGACTTTACTGCATATACAGCGCCATCTGTTGCTACAATTTTAAGTTTTTTTTAACGACGCCTAAAAATTTCCCATTGCTTTGGGAGCAAAATTGTGAAATTTCAGGTCATTTGGATCAGTGGTTCTTTTGTTACAGGGTTTTACTTTCACAACTTAAAAAAAATCTCCCTGTACAATCCATGGAGTAGACCTTAAGCTAGTAGGTATTAAAATATGTAATTTACATATAAATACAAACAACACTAAATGATACTTTTATAAAATTCAAGATGATTAGTCTGGATTAACAATGTAGGCATTCTCCACTCTAGTATTAAACCAAAAGTTATAATGTACTTTTTTTTTATTTAGACCATTTCACACTTTTAACAGTCATTCAAGCGTTTCAATCAAGTCTTACTAAAATATAAATCCTTCATCAAAGTCATTTTATGTTACGGAATATCGTATTGGAAATTAACAGAATTATTTTTCGGTTCGAAGAAACTCTTCAATTTTCCGAGCCAATGCGCATAGACTTAAATCAAAGAAGGAGAATTTGATCATTAGTCTGTAAATTAGATTCACTTTAATATGCGGATTTCATGAACTGTGACGGGGGGTTTTCAAAATGAAGGATTTGTTTGAAACTGAATTCTTTAATTAAGCCTAGCGTATGTATGCAGTTTTTTATGAAATTTCATGTAAGGCATTTCATTATTCTCCTTAATCATTTTCATCCGTTTATAGTTCCAACATAGCAATAAATATTGAACATCTTAAAAAATTATGGTTCTTAATTCTTAATATACCCTTTTTTTCTTATTTTTATATCAGAAGATGGTGTGCAAGGCGAAGTGAACTTTAAGAAACAACTTCTTACAATCTTATAGGAAATATTTTCTTATCGCTTTGAATTTGTATAGTGACATGATATCGATTTTTATGAGTGTAATTTGAATACAATTTGTTTTAATCACTAAAACATACATTAGTATTATTAAAAAAATAATATGCTTTTTAAATTTCTAAAATACTATGGTTATGAAGCGAAAACTTTCTATACAAGTTTAACTTTTCAACCAAAATTGGACACGTCTTGAAAAAAATATGAAACTTGCAACGATAGCGATGCGAATAAATCCGCGTACCAGAAGGCAAATTTTCACATCTTTCTTCAGGGAAATATTCTTGACTTACTAGCTGACCCACCCGGCATTGCCCGGCCCATGATAAAATTAAACAAACCTAAAGTTTGTATGGTTTTATATCTTTAACCCGATTTAGTATGAAATTAGTTATTTATAAGTGCTGCGCACGCGAGGAAAATCATTTATACTTTCAGCCGATAGAGATGCATTCTGATATAAACGACTCTACGACGCATGTTCCCGCCGCCTGTGGCACAGTATAGTAGGCGTGCAGTGCACACGCTGCAAAATATTTTAGTTCCACCTTCCACCGCCAGGGGGCGCACTTTGTTCCAAACAAACCAACTTCCAAACGAAACTTCCACACGTGTCACCGCTTCCTCCGGCACCGTATATTAGGCGTGCTGCACACGCACATCAAAATCCTTTAGTTTCACTTTCCACCGCCAAGGGGCGCAATTTGCTCTATACGAACATCTGACATGGGTACCCGTTGTATCAAGGGAGTTGAATGAATCAATTTCCGTCGAAATTGGACCCATAGAACTCAAGAAAATGATGCGCCCCCTGGTGGTGGAAGGTGGGACTAAAACCTGTAACGCGATCGAAAACCAAGTCCAATCATCCAAACCCCGTTGTGATCGAACCAATAGAACCCGAAATAAGAACGAGAGTGTAATTTACTGTGATTGTTGGTATACACGAAGTAAATACGGGTTGTGTATCCCTGTTAGGAACATAAATTTATTTTTTACGAAAATCCTTATTTGAAATTTCCGGTATTCTATACATATATAACATTTATAAAACGCTACGAGAGAAGCTAAAAATGTAAAATTTCTTAAATAGAATATGTTTGTGTAAATCAGAGAAAGGAGTTAACCCCCTACCTCCCCATACCCGCAAATATAACGAATAATTTGTTCAAGAAAATCATCTTCTATTATCGCTATCATTAAAAAAATAATTACATTTTTCTGATAATTACAACATAACGAAAACGGTACGCTAAAATAGCCACCAGATGGCACCCCTTCCCATCCTCAATTTCAAATCTATAATATTTATTGGTACAGATTTAAAGAAAGAAATTCCAAACAAGTTGGAAATTGTACGTCAAACGTTACAAACGAGGTGCGTTCGTACGCACGTTTTAGAATTAAATTCATGATTTCCCGTGCGTAGAACGGGTTAAACAGCTAGTTAAGTATATATTTTATGACACTGTTCATACAAATATCTTAACTAGTTATATAAATATTCAGATATATATGTATCAGCTAGTTATATAAATATTCACATCTTGATGATTTTTAATTCTGTGAAATGAATTATATCGTCTGCAGATTAATTTCTGTCATAAAATAAGTATCTCGGTCGCTTGACGATTAAACTTCGGAAGCTCCTATAACAAAAAAGCACCGATTTAAAAAAAAAAAAAATTCAAATTTCTTAATAAATATTTTTATTAATATCTCCTAAAGTTTTGATTCGATTTTAATAAAATTTGAAATGTCTCGACAAAATTCTGCAAAGATAATATATTTTAAATTGCAAACCATTTGGTTGGGTAGTTTTTGCGTTGTTATATGCGGACAGACAGACAGACGGGCGGACAGACAGACGGACAGACAGACAGACGGACGGACGGACAGACGGACGGACCAAACGACGACTATAGGTGCTACGTATTTATATAATTACGAACGCACCTAAAAAGGTGAAGAAAGCTACTCAGGAAATGCAGTGGCAATTGGTCTTCTGGCACGCCGATCGCAGTCTCTCCCCGATCTTGCGCAAACACATGAAGATTGTTCTTATCTACATCACTATTTTTTAATCAAATAAGCAAAGTTTGAAGCAGAAAATGTGTTTAATTAAATGCTTCTTATTTCTGTGTAGTTAGTTTAGTCCCTTTATTTCAATTTGATTTCACTTATATTAAATAAAATTTTTGATTCAAATATGATTATCAAACTTAAAAATAAATAAATAAATAAATAAATAGAAGAATGTGGGTAGTTATAAATTAATTTTGCGAAAGAATGTTAATTTGGGAATTGATTATAATTTCTACTTAAACACTTTGTTGATCAGCTGTTTAATAGGAAGTCACTTTTTATTAATGCATTTTTCTCCTACTACATTCAGAAAATAATATTAGATTTATTTAAACGCATATTTTTGCATTTAAATAAGGCGAAGAATTTTGTAAAAATTTATTGTATCAAACAGAATTTATGGAATAATCTTAAAAATAGAAAATTAATCTTGACAATAAAAATAATCTTATTTGAATAAAGCTGAATGAGTTCACTTAATTTCAGTTAGAATTTACATTAGATTATCATCTTTCGTGTTTTTAATGGCTTTTATTTTAATTACGCCGTCACTGACACAAACGATTATGCAGATAATTGTCTTTCATTTTAAAATATCAATTATAAATACATTAAATTACCGCATTTGAATATTAGATTTGTGAAAAGTTATTGTTAAATTTAGCAAAACACACTTGATTTGCCAAGCTTATTTAATACGTCATGCAAGTAAAATTTTATAAGTGTTATTTTTTTTCAAGTATATCATTTCATTTCTTTATATATTTCAAATTGTGAAAGTTTCATTAAAAAAAAAAAAAAAAAAAAAAAAAAAAAAAAAAGGTCTTATTTAGCTATTATGTTTTAAGTTCTCAGATTGAGATTTATGAAGTACTTCATGTTTAAATATTCAAACTTCACATCTAATTTGCATCGGTTCGTCAACAATTTGGAATGCCATCAAAATAAATTGGCAAAAATAAACATAAATCGTTCTTTTTCTATTTAGTGGTCTAACTATTCAGTACAAGCGTGTCAGTAAACAGGCTAGGTTTATTGCCGAAACATCAGTGAAGTCTCACTGTGGAGACGCGAAAAGTTTTGGTTTCCGTCTTTTCTGCGATAACTGCCGCAAAAATTATCCGATTATGTTGATTTTTGGTAGGTATGTTGGTGCGGTACCCGGTATCAGCTGTATAGTTGTTAGTTACATTTGGTTCATTCGTTCGAAAAATATAGAACATTCCTTTTTAGGTCATATTGCTTTCCTATGGGAATGCAGACGATTTTCAAATTTCATTTTTAACTGATATGAAAATCGCATATTTGAATAATGGATTTCTACGTAAAATTATGGATGCTAAGTTTTCGATATGAAGGTTTGAAATACATTCAATAGCTTTGAAAATTTGCCGATGCATTTATTTGAATTTAGAAAGTAATTGCTTAAATTATTGGAAATTTTTTTGCATCTGTTCGGGAAATGTAAAACTTTTATTTTCATATTTTTTACAAAATTTAAAATGCATTTCTTTTTACTTTGCTCGTAAATTTATTAGTTGCTTAGCAACCATATTTCAAAGAATATCAAAATAATAAAATTCAAATAACTCGCACTATTTTGCTGCAATACTTTATTAGCAAAATACATTACTTTCAGGTGATTTTCGCATTCTATTGACAAAAAAGAGAATTTATTTTGATACAAGTTGCCGTTTAACTATTATAGAATGATTACCGAAATATTTTTCTCCAAACGAAAATTACAAAAACATTGAACATGTAACTTGAAATCAAGTCTCCTAGTGTGAGTTTACATTTGTATATGTATATTTCTTACATGAGATATTATTCATTTTCTGGAACAGAAGTGGATGTTTCGTCGTTGCAATGTTAATATAAATTTTAAAAATAGGATAAAATCACTGGTACAACAATATGGTTAATGTAAAGAAATTAGAGTAGTAAAAGAATCCTGAAATATTACAATTACTGGAAATTGAGAACGTAAAAGCTATCACAAAAAATATTTAAAGAGCCAAATCACGTTTGCTATTTAGAGAATTGATAGTGAGTACTAGACATGAGACGGGCTCAGCCCGAGCCTGAAACAGAGCCCGACACGAACTCGCGCTCAATATTTATACGAAGCTTCGGGCTCGGGCTCCTTCTTTCAGAAACTGACAATTTTATCTATTCTCATATAGAAAAATATATAAATATTTTTTCCCTAAAAAATTACATATTTCATTTGAAGTCATTTTAATGCTATTTTGATCAGAATAAATAGAAGAAGAAACAGAAATCTTATCTTTCCTTTCTTGTCTACTTAAGAAAATTAGCAATATTTGCAGATTTATGTGCGTGTTTAGTAAACGACTGGGTGATGTGGCGCCAATAAGAAAAGTTACGTATAATTTGTTGATCGATTTACGTTTCTGACAGTAGAATATTTCTTAATAGGAACGTTTATTTTATTTTATTTTTTAGAGATCTAACGCGACATGAATATTTTCTTTTGTTTTTAGGCAATCAGCATTACCTTAAGTTTTGCAAATTTTCAATCTTCTATTGTGTGCGAGTCATAATCTCTCTTCATATGAAAATACCGTTAGTGATTCTATTTTCATGCTGAACTCTGCTCATGCTAAAGCCATTTACGAATTCACTTTCATTCGTAAGTAGATATAATTGTAATATATTGTAATTCCCGACAGAAAGCAATCGAAAAGTGTTTCTACTTTTCCTATAAAAACATAGGATCTTCCATTTGACGGCATCAAATTTTTAATTTAAGCTGATTTCCAGGAACACGAAATATTGTTTTAATTAAGGAATCAATTATAATTTACAATATATACCTTTTATAAGAAATAAAAAAACGTTGTTCGATTCTTCGGCATAGAAATAGTAGTTTCTGCAAATTTCATGCACTTATTCATAAAACGCACTTCATTAATGTGCCCATCAGATTTGCTTGTTAGGAGAGAAAAATATGGGAATCCTTTTAAGGAAGTATAATTTTATTTGATACCAAACGTCTCTTTTGATAAGATTGAATATAAATTTCCATAAAATTAATTATGTGCTAGGTATTAACAGTTATTTTCATGCACGAAGTTTTAAAAAAATGAGATATCACTTTAAAAACAATTTCTAAATATTATGCATTTTTGTTTTTGGTATCAGGCTCGTACGGGATCGGGCTCTGCTGACACAAAATGTTTCTGTCTGGGGCGGGCTCAGATTTAAAATTGTGGGACTCGGGCAGGCCCGGGCTCCGAAAAGTTTTCCTGAACTCATCTGTAGTGGGCACGATTATGAATGATTACCCAATACGTCTAAAAGTTTCCAAATAAGCCTATTTTGGGGAGAGTTTAGTATGCTATTGCCATCGAATTATTTCAGGATGTACTTAGATAAAATAAATATCATAGAATGACCATCAAAACTGTTTTTTGAAACAAAAACACTAGATAATAACACTAGATTTCTAAAATAGATATAAGTGAAATATAGTAGATTCAATTTTTCTTTCCATAAGTTGCTTTTGTATATGAGATATTATTCAAGTTATCCATCAGATGTAAGTATTTCGTGGTTGGCAGGTAAGTAAATATTGCTATTTGGGTATTAGGATAACATTAAATTATTTTCAAAATCGTTGCTTATCCTAATAAAACCACTATGTAGAACGAAATCCAAAATATACTAGAATTATTCACGCAATCAATAGGAAATCACAAATATAAATTTAATAAGATTACTGGGGGTCAGGGGTGTGGGCAGACCCCCTTTAAAAAAATATTTTTTTTTATCTAAAAAATTACAAGAATAAGAAGTTTGTAAGAATGTCAGAATCCTCTTTAATAAAAAGGTATGTGTTGCTGACGACTGGGATCGTTGCCACAGATTAATCTCAGAAAATGAAACATTTGAAGTTACTGAAATAATTAATTGCTCGACAAGTATTTGTCAGAAAATTGTTAGACAACTGCGTTAGAAAGGCAAAAAATTGTATTTTTCTCGATATAAATTTCAAATCCACTGATTATGCCATTTTTCAAATATTGAATTTCAAAAATTACCAAATTTCACAAAGGAGTACCATAGCGAAAACTTCACGCGTAAAAAAATAATAATAACAGCAACGTGTCAGGACGAGTCACAAATTATAGTAATCGTATTATTCTGTTAAAGTATAAAAGTGAATTATGATGTCACGAGTGCATGATTTTTATTTAATTCTCGGCAAATACTAGATGCGCCATTTCTATTTAGTTGTGAATAATATAGGTTTATTCCCGTTCTTAAAAAATGTAGCTGTAAAACATATAAATCAATGGAAAACGGTAGGTAATAAATTGTAAACGTAATAATAAAGCGTATTAAAAAAACATAACTTATTGAAATAAGTATCCGTTTTTATGTTATTTTAGGATATTCCAGTTAAAGGTACTTTAGATTACTTTAAAATACAAGGTTAAATTTACCGATATATTTTGTTTGATTCAAGGTTCTTTTGGAGAAACCGACCAGAGCAGCGGGCGTAGTCTGCTAGTATTATTACATAAACTGTGTTTAATTTAACTTTTCTAATTTCTGAAACATTCGAATTATTTTATATGCCTTTAAATATATATGCAATTAAAACTAGTCGGATGTGCCAATCCCAAAACTTTCTTCTATCTCAGTCATGTTAATACTTCAAAATTCGCTATCACATCGCCAATAAAATCAATATTTTTCATCATTCTGTTGTACGTCAGCTGCTTGCGAATCGTCGGGTTACAGGGATGCGAACAACCGATGTATACTAAACTACGAAAGGTCTTTCTGGCCTGAACCAACAGGAACAGATAGCCTCCCTATTCCTTGGATTTACGATTTTAGCTAATTTTACTGGAAAACACGAAGGTAATATGCGCGGAACCTAAATAAAGAAGATTCAATCCCAGTTTCCGTCAACATTGAATTTGAATGAGGATATCGCCAAATTAGTGCTCTACAGCCAAGTTGGCTTCATTTATGGCAACTTATTTTGGTCGCCAAATTTGGCGATATTCCGCCAACTGTCGCCAAGTTTGGCGAGAATTCGACGTTGGCGAATATAAATATATAGTGATTAGCATGTAATAGGATGAATGGTTACAACAATGAAAGAAAATTTGCCGAAATCATGTTAACTAAAACTCATAAATTAAACCCGTTTATGGATGAAATTCCGCCGTCTTGTTTGAAAATGTCAGCCACCCTAAAATTTCAAACCGCTATATCTCAGCTATTTTTTAAGATAGAGGCAAAACAAAAATTGCTCCGGATTCTCCGGAACAAGGCCGAACATTTAACGAAAAAAAAGTTTTAGGATTTCTAATTTTTATGAATTTGCACATCTTTTTGAATTTGGAATCTTGAAATGGCTATCACAGCGCCCCCTTTCGTCGAAGTATCCCCAAATTCTAATAGAACATTGCTTGCCATCGCCAAAAGCCTAGAAAAAAAGGGGTTCAATTTGAAGCATAACTTCATACACTTTTAGATGATACAGTAGTGAAAATGGAACAAAAATATCGATCACAGCGCCCTCTTTCGTCGAAGTATCCCCAAATTCTGATAGAACCTGCTTGCCATAGCCAAAAACCTAGAAAAAAATGTGGTTCAATTTGAAGTATAACTTTATACACTTTTCGATGATACAGTAGTGAAAATGGAACAAAAATATCGATCACAGTGCCCCCTTTCGTCGAAGTATCCCCAAATTCTGATAGAACCTGCTTGCCATAGCCAAAAACCTAGAAAAATTTGTGGTTCAATTTGAAGCATAACTTCATACACTTTTAGATGGTACAATAGTGAAAATGGAACAAAAATATCGATCACAGCGCCCTCTTTCGTCGAAGTATCCCCAAATTCTGATAGAACCTGCTT
The DNA here is from genome assembly GCA_963931845.1 of Maratus michaelseni. Classification (NCBI taxonomy): domain Eukaryota; kingdom Metazoa; phylum Arthropoda; class Arachnida; order Araneae; family Salticidae; genus Maratus; species Maratus michaelseni. Next base: position 265,224,765 of record OZ007587.1, on the reverse strand, counting down.
GCCATAGCCAAAAACCTAGAAGAAAAATGTGGTTCAATTTGAAGTATAACTTCATACATTTTTAGATGGTACAATAGTGAAAATGGAACAAAAATATCGATCACAGCGCCCCCTTTCGTCGAAATACCCCCAAATTCTGATAGAACCTGCTTGCCATAGCCAAAAACCTAGAAAAAAAAATGTGGTTCAATTTGAAGCATAACTTCATACACTTTTAGATGGTACAATGAAAAGACACACAGACGGACAGACGGACAGACGGACGGACGGACAGACAGACATTTTGTAAAAACATGTTTTTCGGAATCTCTGACCCCTAAAACGTGTAAATCCGTCAAAAACCGGAAGTCGAAAAAAATTTCGATTACATTACTTTCTTCTATTATAGATAGAAGAAAGTAAAAAAATAATTTGCTGATTGTAAGATTTTAAATATTATGAAAAGTGAGATTAAAAAGTCCTTCCGGCCAGTACCGGAAGGAAAAGGTAGCTTTCCTATATCTTGGTTTTAAAATTTTAGTTAATGTTACTCGAAAACAGCAAGCGAAAATGCAAAGAAACCGTTTACAAAAGATTCGTTAATACTGAATTTGAATAAGAAATTCGCAAAATTATTGAGGTATAGCCAAATTGGCCTCATTTATGAAAACTTATTCTAGTCGCCAAATTTGGCAATATTTCGCCAAATGTCGCCAAATTTGGCGAGAATTTGGCGCTAACGGATATGAATATATAGTTTTATGCGTATGATTGGGAAAATGATTACAACAATGAAAGAAAATAATTTGCGAGAAGTCGCGTTCACTAAAACTTATAAATTAATCGTTGGATTTTTGTAATGTGCTATCTTGTTTCAAAATGTCTGCCACCCTAGAATTTCAAACTGCTGTATCTCAGCCGTTTTTTAAGATAGAGGTAAAACAAAAAATACTCCGGAATCCTTGTGTCAAAGCCTAACACTTAATTAAAAAATAAATTTGAATTTTTAACGTTTTTTTATATTTATTTTTGTTTTAAATTTTTAAATGGCCGCCATCTTGAAACAAAATGGCGGACCAAGCTGGCCAACGAACTCGGTCGAGACATTGGTGACCTTAATACACACAATTAGTTTCATCGAAATCTATTCATAAATACGGGCGTTATCGTATGACATAGGTCAGATATATATATATATATATATATCTATATATATAAATCAACATTTGAACGGAGGGTGGTTTTGGGGTCTGGGGGTCATGATCGGTTAAAATATATCGAAATTTTCCGGAATTGCTTTCCTCCGAACGGCTGCAATAGGTAGCTTTATACTTTTTTGTATTGAAAGCTACCTAAAAACAATGACTTTCAGAGCTGATGTTTAGGCTCCTGATCTGCAGATTTACTAGTTTAGACAATAATTATGACTTCAATGTAAAGGAAGACAAGAATGTCTATTCTCCTTTTTATTACATTCTTAACCCCTTAAGCACCACAACTTACCTGTGTACGTCATGAAATATCTATCTGTAATACCAGGACGTATGTTCGTACGTCAATGTTGCCAGTTTGGCCTTTTTTAAATTTTAAAATTTTGAATTCATACCAGAAAGTTATAGTAGTAATTTGTATTTTAAATAATGACAAACTTTTCATGAATGCATAAATAAAATTATTCTTTTAGAATTTCCGGTATGAATTTTGTATTTTTGATTTTTTTTTTTGTATTTTTGACGAATTTTAACATAGCTGGTATTCAGCATACTGTCACTAAATTGAATATGGTGCTTAAGGGGTTAACAAAACTTTTTATACAAGCGTAATTGTTATTAAAATGTTATATGCTATATAAAATTATAACAGAAATGGCTTCTCTTAAATTACGGGGTTTTAACCCTTTAAAGGTCAAGTAATTAATTGTGTTTCTGTAATTTCGAATTCAAACAGAATTTTCGATACGTTGTTTTAAATGATAATTATAAAAGTTAGTAATGAATATAATTATCGAAGTACTGGTTGTTTTCTTTCTCTCTTCTTAAAGAAAAATGCAATGCATAATTTTTATATAAGACGCCATTCAACCATATCAAATATTAACTCCTTAAGCACCACGACATACCTGCGTACGTCATGAACATCTCTAGCTGTAATACCAGGACGTATATGCGTACGTCAAGGTTGCCAGTTTGGCCTCTTTTAAATTCAAAATTTTGAATTCATACCAGAAAGTTATAGTAGTAATTTGTGACATATAGTAGTAGTAATGGCAGACTTTTCGTGATTGCATAAATTAAAATTATTCTTTTAGAATTTCCGGTATGAATTTCGTGTTTTTTTTTTTTTTTTTTTTTTTTTTTTTTTTTTTTTTTTCATTTTTGACGAAATTTAACATAGCTGGTATTCAGCATACTATCACTAAATTCAATATGATGCTTAAGAGCATCAGTCACGCGAAAAAACGCTCCAGCTAATGTTAAGTCTATGGGAAGGTTATCGCGCGATTTCTCGCTCGCATTTTAATATTTTTAAATGATTTGTTTTGCATAGGATAGCTGAGGTCGATCTCTAACGTTGTTAGTTTTTACTTTTTCGATTTTGGTTCCAGTTTTTTTATATAAGGGTAATTTCACTTTCAGAACCGGTTCCAACCGGTTCCAAAATTGAAAATGTCCGCTTATAAAAAAACCGTAACCAAAAGTAAAAACTAACAACGTTAGAGATCGACCTCAGCTATCCTATGCAAAACAAATCATTTAAAAATATTAAAATGCGAGCGAGAAATCGCGCGATAACCTTCCCATAGACTTAACATTAGCTGGAGCGTTTCTTCACGTGACTAGCGTAGGCTCTTAAGGGGTTAAGAATGAATTTTATATCTAACTAAGGTAGTTAAATTGTTTTGAAATTTATAGCAAAGAATATAACTTATTAAAATAAACTGCATCTACGAGTGTGTTACTTATAACCTAAGCTTAAAAAGAGTATATAATTCACATAAGTAAAGGATAAAATTCGTAAAAAAAACACATTCTCTAAACATAATTTATAACTAACTTTATTGTTTGATATTTCAAATGGTTATGAAATCGGAACTAATTTTATTTCCTCATTAAATTTCCCATTAACAATAATAGCAGCTACAGTTTTTCGGGAATGTGTGGATAATAATAAAATTCTGCGATGATTACTTTTTCCAAACAGAGATATAGATTCAGCGAAGAGGTATAATATTTCAAATGCTATTTGATAATAAATTTCAAAGCATTAAATTTTGTTTCAGTGGTGTTATATTTCTATTATGGAAGCATATCAAAGTAATTAATTCATAGATTTTCCGAAAAATATATTTTTTCCCATTACTTCGGCCACCTCAATGTTTTATGTCAAAACCAAATGATGCGAATACAATCGTTTTGCTCGATGAACATGACTTTCAAATCGCTAAAGATACTGCAAGCGACCATAATTCCTAATTTTCTATTTAGGTGAAATGTTTAGATTTAGTTTCAGGTGAAGCAATGTGAGTTATAACACGCAATCAGCTTCAAGATTTCTAATCTGAAACTAACTAAAACTCAAAAGATATGTAGGAAAATAATATGTTGTATTCAGACGTAGCAAGTTTCCTCTCATCTTCCGTAATATGTTGTTTAATCTGGCCCAGTTTAACAACGCTTAAAACCAGAAAAATTATTGGAAAAATCTTTCAGATTTCTACTTTAGAGATTTTTACTTTCAGATTTCATCTTTCAGTAATTTCAGATTTCTACTTTAAATTTATTTAATTTCATTTCTTAAAAGTATTTCTGGTGCGAAACGTGTTAAACCTACGTCAAATTAACCCACATATTACGGAATATTAATGAGAGGTTGACACCTCTGTCTGTAATAGTCACTTTCATTAAACATTGACGTTAATCTGGTGAAGCTTTTTACCATTTCAACTGTTATGTGAAAATAAAATTTAATGTTGTTTCCGTGGTATTACAATTCTACTGTGGGAAACATGTAAAGGTAGATTTTCTAGAATAATCTGTTCCCATTATGATAATTTTGATAACTGCTTTGTTTTGTGACAAATTCAAGTGATGTGAAATGAATATAATATTTTCTTCAATACACATGATTTTGAAGTCGTGTACGATCGTGTATGTATGATTTCATGTATATGATTTTTACAAGAATTCTTAATTGTCTACGAAGTTCTATCATTGAAATTTAGTACTGACAGAAGATATTTGAAAATAAAATAAGCACAAACTGCTTGAAAGTTTAAAACCCTTATTGTCCTAGAGGTACCGTATGGTACCAGCAACTACTTTGAAAATACCTGTTTTCAAAACATATTATTATGATTTGTACTAACAGATAGCGATTCTAGACTGTTTAAAGAAGTTACTAATCAGTCAAATAAAACCGATAACTGCGCATTCTATACTGTTAGTTTCAGAAAATTTTTGCGCGTTGAAGACAGGCGAAAAAAATGGCTGGTCAGCAAAAAATTTTACGGAAATTTGAAGTGTGTAAATGGGTTAATTAAATGTGAATTATTATTTATGTTTGATTGCCCTTCCTAGAGGACACCTTTTTTAAAAAGCGTCTCATATTATATCATGAAAGTTTTGTTTTGAAATGTTGTAGTACCGTATGGTACCGCTAGGCTTTCATGATAGCTTCTTATAACTAAGGTTGAATCTATATGTTTATTCATTTCAGTCACTTTCAGTGAATTTAGTTATAAATAATTAGCAGATTATTCAGAGATTCGTTCAAAATCACCACTTTAAATGTTTGAAATATTTTTGATAAAGACATAATTTCAATTTTAACATTAGAAATCACGAAGTATGTTTAATATACTGTTGATCCTCAGGTGACATCTGGAGTAATAAAAGTTTTCATTGGAATTCTAATTCTCAGCGGATACTGTGTGGTTCCTGGGAAAATAAAATTTGGGGTAAATAGTGCAGATTTGAGTAATGAACTTGAATATGATGCTATGCGACGGGATCGATTTATTCAAATTATAGAGTTGATGCATGTGACTGACAACCATGAAATTGATAAGACGGATAAATTATACAAACTACGCCCATTGATTGTCAAACTAAACAAATAGATTCTTTCGCATTTAAAATTTGAGCAACGGATAAATTATGGCGATACGATGATAAAATATTTCAGCCATCATGGCTACAAGCAGTTTATTAGAGGTAAAGCGATATGTTTCAGATATAAAGTGTGGTGCCTCAACACACTTTATGGGTCTCTCATCAATTTCGATATTAATCAAGTAAAAAGCCTAAATGTAACTCACAGTATGAAAGAAAAAATTGGTAAGGCTGCAACACCTCTTGTTGGAATGCTGGACAATTTTATTGATAGTATCAATAGTCTATCGTTCTGCTTGTATATCGACATCTTATTTCTCGGAATGACTCTGATAAAGGAGCTGCAAGAGCGAGGCTGTGGTGCAACTGGCACCATACGTGAGAATTGAATTCCGTCTGATTGTCCTTTGCCTTCTTGGAAAGAAATGAGGAAACAACAAAGAGGATGCATTGAAACGCGTTCTTACCCAGAAGAAAATGTTACTATCGTCCGTTGGGTTCATAATGCTGCAGTGATTGTAACTTCTAATTGCCATGGACTGAACCCTATCATAAATGTTCGACGTTTTTCCAGAGAAGACAAGAAAGAAATTCGTGCGCCGCGTGAAAATCGCATTGGCGAGTATAATCGTTTCATGGGTGATACAGATCGAATGGACGAAAATGTGTATTTATACAGAATCCCCCTTCGAGGAAAAAAATGGTGGTAGTCTATTTTTACATGGTTGAAAGATGTGATGGTGCACAACATATGGATATTCCACAGGAAGTCGAACTCCTCTATGAAGCAACAAGAATTTCGTAGAATCATAACCGAAACATACCTCACAAAATACTGTGATCCTCCAAAATCTTTGGGAAGTATCCCAACGTCAAGTGAAAGTTCTACTGGCGTCACGTAAGCAAATTATTTTTTTTTTTATGTGATTCACAATATACTCGAGTCCTATACGATTTTTGAAATGTTTTTAAAGAGTAACTGATAAATTAAGATTTGACAAAATGAATTATCTAATACGACCCACTACACAAAGACGCCCTTGTGCTGCTGCGTATTGCAAAAGAAGCGTACGTCCAGAATGTGCAAAATGTAATGTAGGACTTTGTGTTAGCTGTTTTGTTTGTTTTCATACAAGTATGTAATTTAATTTGAATTTTAAATCACAATTTTTTTTTATGGAGGGATAAAAATACAATATGTTCTTTATAAAAATGTTTTTGCTGCTGTAAAACCAAAATTTTGAAAAATACGCCTGACTTTCAAAAATGGTGGCGTAATTGAGCATATTGATACCAGTTGGTACCAACAGTTTCTGACTAAAATAATTATTTTTTTTTCTGAAAAAACATTCTATGCTACCCCAGGTTAAGCAGTGAACATACACTAAAATATAAAATAAAATTAGAGTGAAATAATGAATTCAGGCTTTGCCGGGTTAAACTTCTGCCTAATTATCCTGAAGGGTAAATTTTGATAAAGGAACACTTTTTTAAAAACGAGTTTAGAAGCAATAAAGGCAATATGCGAATAAAGCATAGTGTTCGGTGACTTCATTTGTATAATGTACAATAATAAAAAAACCTTTCATTAAAAATTATTATTTCTGCAATTTAAGCTGAAATATGTTGTATAGAAATTGTTATATATTTTAATCAAAAGTAAGATTAACTATGAATATCATTAATATAAATAATAAAGATAATTAGAGAAAAATAGGAAAAAAAGGAAATTGCTAATTTGTTAATTATTCTTTTGAAGAAAAGATATTTATTTTGTAAACAGCCTTGCATTTCTTAACACTATCTTAACCTTGAAATGGAAAGTAAATTATCGTTTTTTGAGCCTCATATTTCCTGAATACAAATATATTACAGTTAATGTTTTATTACTAAAACTGAGAATTTGCTGAATAAATTATTTTCATAGTGATACTTTCAATCAATGATTAAGCGACTAAGAAATGAAACCCGTATAGAAATTTCCTCATTGAAACTTACTGTCGTTTTTTTCTGTGATATTCAAGTATTTTCATAAAGGGAAATTTGAAATATTTTTTTATAAAAAAAAAAAAAATCGGATTTGTGTAGATGACAGCCTTAAAAAAAGAATGGTTTAGAAATCACAGATAGTAATTTTTTACGAATATTCTTCATGAAACAGGACATTAACAATAGTAATGGAGTCTCAAATACACATCGTATCCATTAAAAACAGTTCAACAAATTTCAACACTAGAGCAAACTTCAACAATTCAACACTAGAGCAAACAGAATTCGACAGTCACCAATTTCCAATGCATTTAATAGATCGTTCAATACGCTGGACTAATTTTAATTCTACTGTCTCTTTCATAACTTTAATTTATACTGTCAACCAAGGCACGCAAATTGTATTGAAAAATGTAGGATCCATATGTGTAATGCTGCCAATCACAAACGAAACACTGCCGAATACGCGTAGCTTGAAAACCAGCATACTGAACCTATTAAACCACTAATAAAAATAAACTGCACTAAGCGCCAGTGCCAAGGGGAGACATTTGAAATCTTCTCCTACTAGAAAAGGAGAACCATTCTGAATAGAAAAAAAACATAAAGAGAATAATTTGAAATATTTACAAGATTTCAAACATATGAAACACACAAATAAATTGATCCTGAAATATTAGATTTTCAGCCAGTGCAAAATCAGATTTCAGGACGAATAATTTATTTCAGTAGTGGTGATTTCGACAAAACTCAAAGTTTAATGATTTAGAGCAACTACAATGGAATGAGTATAAAATTAATGTCATTAAATGTTATAATAAAAAGTTACAGGCTATTTTAATCCTCACGAGAATTGCTAATTTTCTATGTTTGATAAATTTTGATACCTACGTTTCCATTGAAAGCATCTAAAATTCACAAACAAAAAACATGAAAAGGAAACTCAACTTGCTGTATCTTAAAAAAGATAACTGTTATTAAAAAATTGCTTTATAAAAAGTTTGATGTAACGAAGCGAAGGCGCAAAATATGTTGCACGCTAAGTTTAAATTGTAGAAGAAAATATTAAAAATATTTTACAGTTTAAATCTATGATGTGACAATTTAGAGTGGATATTTCTTTCCTATATTCTGATCAAAACCTGAAAGCAAAAATTGCACTCTTTCTACTCCCAACTTTGCATAAAATGTTTCTGAATGCCCGTAAAATATGTTTAGACCACTTTCTTGCATAAATGCACAACTATTTGTGTTATTTGTATCATCGTGTTGTTAAATATTTTGAAAATTAACGATTTCATTGTTCAAAACATTACTCTAAAAATAGGGGATATTCCCCTGGCCACCCTCTGAATTATCCTGGGCACCAAATTGCACTTACGCAAGATTTGTGATTTTGCATTTGGTAATAGTTGAGAATGTCCCTTCCTGCCGGAGCTGCAAAATTCTCTCCTGGAATACAATTCCTAAATTAAACATTGATGGGCCATTAGTGTTCCATTATAGACTGAGTTTCAGGAAAAATATATCAGTAGATTTTGGCTGCAAACATTGATAAATTTTTGTAAAAGTTACCATAAAATTAGCAAATTTAAATTTCTTTACATATCTTTATGGGGAAAAATGTTTTCCGTTGTTTTAATTTGGCTATTAAATTCGATTGTTCGTAATTTTAAAATCTTACAGATACTACAAATGATAGAACATTTTTTGGGGGGCTGGGGGGTGGGGGTTCATGAAAACTATCTGTTTGTTTTCCTTGAATTAAAGTATGTAATGGTTACATACTTTGTAGTATGTAGTTGAATTAAAGTATGTAATGGTTACATTTACTGCCTTAAAATGAATGAAAAATTAACTATAGTCAAACTACTCGTATTCAAAGAATATTTGACCCTACCGGTGGATGCCAGGTCTGCTCTCAAAAATGGTAGACGGGAGGTGCTGGGTTCAAACCCCTGTCGCGCTCGTCAACATAACCGTTCAGAGTTTTCCATGGTTTCCTTCGAACCTTGCGTTAATACAGGTTAAGATAACTTAGAAAGACCCCCATAAAGGGTACCCCCCCTAGGGCTTATATCCTCGTGTAGATAATGGGCCATCATAAAATAAAACAATCACCCAATCAAAGAATTTCGGTATAACGTGTATTAACAAAAAATACGAGTTTCATATTCTAACTATACTTAAGTTAACTGTTTTTATGTATCTATAGATAAGAAATTATCCAAAGAAGACCATTTTTTGATGTTTCTTAATAAATATATATTATTCCTAAATCAAGGATTAGCAGCTGATCAGATTTCTGTAAACCAGTGTTTCCAAAGAAATAATTCTGTGGTAGATTTTTACAAAATTTGCAACATAAATAACCATTAGGATAGATTTCTACAAAATTTGCAAAAGAAATTTAAAAAGTAGATTTTTAATGTGGTTTAAAAAAAAACGAGTAAAAGCACTGATCATACACTGATAAGTCCGTCATGACATCTATAGCTATTCCGAGATTATTCCCGTAATATAATGTGAGTGTGCTAGGCATGTGCATTACACATATGTTAAGCCTGTACATTACACATGTGCTAGGCCCCACCAGTGGCTGAGAGGTTCTGCTCTCGAAGCTGGTAGGCGGGAGGCGCTGGGTTCGATCCCAATCGCGCCCGTCGGCCTAATCGTTCGGAGGTTTCGTGGTTTTCATCGAGCCGTGGATTTATCCATGCGTAAATACGGGTTAGGTTCCTTTAAAAAGAGTCCCACGAAGGGCACTCCCCCCGGACGTATATACCAAGTGTAGATAATTGGCCGTCAACAATCAACCCAACCCAACCCAACCCACATGTGCTAGACATATCTAGAAACGACCAACTAGATTAGTTTATAGGTTTGGTTGTAGAATTAGTCCGTATTTCCCAATTCCCAAGCGCCATTCTAAAACTTACAATTATATACTAAGCACAGACATTTAACATTAAACTTTTGAATCAAAATGTTATAAACAAGTGTGATGTAAACACACTTGAATTAGAGAGCTGTAGATGAGATGGTTTTGTAACAATATGTTTTAAACGTTAATCCATCTGCTGACAGATTTATAATGAAATATCATTAAAATAAAAACTGATACTCAAAAAGTAAACATTACAATAAACATAAAGGCTTAAAAAATTAACATATAGATCTACTCGCTTCGTACACACAATCGGTGACAGTTTCACGATTAATAATACGATCACGAGATATCAGTCCTCATGGAAAGGGTGCTTTACGAAAAATGATCATCTGTACACCAGATTTATATATATATATATATATATATATATATATATATATATATTATAAATTTTAAAGCATTTCGCGCCAAATTTCAGGTAACTAAAAGGTGGTTGATTCATTGAATATACACTCGCTGAGCATATAAATTTCTATTGAATCACGGATAATGGACGGTAAACAAAATCTTGATGAATAAATGTTTTATTATTTTTTAAATTAATATTCAAAGGTTCTATGTTATGTAGTCTGGGTAGAGTTATAAATTTCTTCTTGTATTTTATTATTCCTAGATGTTTTTCTGTGCTCTCTTAAATTAAATCTTTCATCGTCGTAATCACTTTTACCATATATATATATTTTTAATGATAGTAAGGGATTTTTTTATATATAATTCTTTAAAATAAATAGCAGTTAGTTTACATCGTGTCCGAGAAAGATCTTTACTGTTCTAAAGATTAATAATACAAATACGAACAGGTCAAATGAAATGCAGTTTGTCGCAAATTAATGAAGAAATTTAAAGTTTTTTCTCGTATTAATTGCAACTGATCCATTCTTCTTCGTACAGAAGACTATTAACGGATGTGAATTACTTGATAGAATGCTCTCCCGAACGCTAAATTGGTCATTGAGGACCAATACTACAGCGCCTAGAATACATAGTGTGGAAAACGGTTTTACCGTTTTTTAATTCAAAATTTTCGAATTCAAACCGGAAATTCTGAAACCAGAATTTTTACTTTAAGAAGTCGCGAAATATCTGCCATTAAGTAACGAAAAGAACATCATAAGGAATTTCTGGTTTTGTAATTTAAAAGAAGCCAAACTTGGTAATGCTTTAAAAAGTGCTTAATAATTGTAGCCGGTAAACGTGCAACGATGCGGTACAATAATAGGGCGATCGCAGCGACATCTGCTTTAAAAGTAGCTTCACCTCTATAAAAAGGAAACCGTTTAACTATTGACAACATGAATATAATTTCTGTTAATAAAATCTTCTTGTAAGTGTATATTTCAGATGTAACTGATTTTGAAGTTAGTTTTTTTTATCATATCAGGGAATTAATCTTTTCCACTCTTCTAGCAAACATTCATCCTTTGGTATGCTAAATAGGGATAGTTTCCACTTTGCTGTCTTGTGTCGAGTACTGCAACCAGGATCAAAATAATGCGTTTCACTTTTTTTTTCCATGATCAATATCATTCAATTTTCAAAGCTTATGAAAATCACTATCCACGTCAAAGGAAATAGGGTATAATTTAATTATTTAAAATATTTACCACCAGCTGAAACGTTTTCTCAGTTCGATTCTTATACAATGTTTGCGTTGAAAATAGCTAGCAGACAGTGGCGTAACCAGAGAGGGAGGGGGTCCAAATGCTCTGGAAACCAGTGATATTATAAAGTTTTCTTCGACTTCAATATCACTGAAAAATTCTCCGATCAGATAAGGCAAAAATATTTTTATAAAATTAGTGGTACCCAACCATCTGGACCTCCACCCTGTCTACGTCACTGCTAGAAGATGTCGCTGCGATCGACCCGTTATATTTTCAGCATCGTTTTACAATTATCGGATTCAATTTTTTATAATTATTTTGTAGCCGTTTTCCACACTATGTATTCTAGACACTACCAATACATTAGGCATCTGCGATCACCTAACATAGTTCAACAGGATTTATTTTTGTAGAATTACGTTAAAGACATTGTTTATCAAACACCTATTTCTGATATTTTCATTTTAAAGGAAAGGATAAAATTCACAATCCTCACCGTAATACCGGGAATATTGAAAAATGAATTGGTGAGAAGTTGATTACATATTCAGCATTCTGTATGCTAGTAACGGACATCACCTACAGCTACATTGAAAATTACTGTAAAACAACTGTTATATTTCTTCATTCTTTTGCCTGAATCTGAATTTCATTTGACCCGTATGAATTTTTGTTATTAATCTTTAGAATAATAAAGATCATTCTCGGACACAATGTATATATATATATATATATATGTATGTGTTACCTACTATTAAATAAATAAATAAATAAATAAATAAATAAATAAATAAATATATTTATTTATTTAATAGTAGGTAACCTTGGTAAATGAAAACTTTTCGTGATGAAACAATAGGGAAACGTGGCATCATAAATATATAATGTAAATCAAATTCTAAAAAAATAATGTTAGGTTTTATAAAATACACATCCGATTTATACTTAAGCTACCCTATTTTACCAAATTTACCCCTACAGGAGATAATCAACCGATTATAGACACGTTCAGATGTTAAACATACAGTATACATGTAAATATTATCTTATTAAATTTGAGAACTTGTTGGAATAAATTGTTACCTCGGCGGATTATTTCAGTTAATTGTCTTGTTAATGATAAAAACAACTGAAATGGAACAAAACCCCGTTCCCGTTTATTAAACGTTATTAAAAGCTTTCGTAGAAAATACAACTCTGTGGAAATTTAGAATTTCCTGCAAAATGGTATTTGGAAAGCATTTTCCAGTTGAAGAACACAGTTAAAGACTTGCACACACGAAAGGAAAGATTTTTCAAAAGTATAATCATCGTATTTGAAATAATCACTGAAAATGTAATTGTGGCAAAATATTTTATGTTTCATAAATCATTAACGGTTAACGGGTAACACCATTTTTACGCCCTACAATTTAAGGCTTTTGATGGAATTTTGTTTTGAGAAATGCGAAGAGTTTATAAAAATCCAATTGCACTAATTTAGTATATATATATATATATATATATATACAGGGTGATTCAAAACTTATCTTTCAAATTTCGTGGGGAGGTAGGGAATACGTCAGGAAACTGATTTCAACATAATCTACTTGAACAAAATGGACAAGGAAAGTGAATACAAGGAAATAGTATAGTTAAGTGGTAACGAATGTAACTTTTATTCCATGAAGGTGAAGTACAGCCTCATGGTAAGAACTCAAATTTGCGACGATTTACACGAACACATGATTCACAGCGCCGTTGCATTGACCGCTGAACATTTTCAAAAACGCTGCGCATATCACAGGCAATGCTTGCGGCGGCCACTATTCGTGCAACAAGGTCCATTTCAAAGTCGACGGGGAACTCGTACCTTTCATGTGCATTTCGTCTTTCATGCCCCCCCCCCCACAAAAAGAAATCCATGGGCGATAAATCCGGTGACCTGGGTGGCCAAGCGCAATGGAAGGGAGGGTGCACACAGCGCCATCTGCATGCGCCTGCGTACATTTGCGGACATACTTCCCTGTGTATAATCGGTTTCCAGACATATTCCCTACCTCCCCACGAAATTTAAACGATAAATTTTGAATCACGCGGTATAATATACAAAGTTGCCAAGCTCTCATTAATCTTCCGTAATATGTAGATTAGTTTGACTAAGCTTTAATACGTTTCAAACCAGAAATTGTTTTAAGAAATGTAATTAAATAGATTGCTTGTAAAACTCTAAAATTGTGTAAATAAAGATTCATCAGATAAATGTTCTGGTTTGAAACTTTGTTAAGCTGGGTCAAATTAATCCACATCTTACGGAAGATATAGGAAGCTTTGGCATCTCTGATTAAAATATAATAAGCATTTACTTTTTAAATTGATATATTGGAAACTAGCATTTTGATAGCTGATGAGAGGCAGTGCAAAAGAAAAGGGATCAAGCGGTGGTCATGATAGCTTATCGTAGACTTAACCTAGAATAATGAAACTAGAAAACTAGTAATTTTAGTCCAAAAGCTAGTGAAGTACGAAACCGTTTTACAAAATATGCATTTTTAGGCAAATGACATATATTCAGAGTTAAATGTATTTTTTCAACCAAAATTATGGTTACTTAAAATTCCACAAGGAAACAAGATATCAATATTTTTAAACAAATCCTACGCACTTACTAGATAAATAGTGACGATTAGTTTTTAAAAAATATTTGAGTGAACTGATTGAAAATTGACGAAGTTAGAACACCCTCCGATTTTGCAAATGCTTTTTTGAGAAAAATACGCCTAACGTTTTCGTTACTGTTTAGCACTCTTCCCAGCGCTCTACTTCTATAGCTCCAGAATTGGCCTTTCACATTCGCTATCGAACTTAAAGAAATGTCATTTGCATGTATATGAAGATTTCTATCAGCAAAAAAATACAGTTTTCGAAATTTTCAAACGGTCAAAGTTGTGGTACCGTTGAAAACTAAAAACAAAATAATTTCTATGGCATTATGTAGCTTTACTTCTCGGAAATTTTACTTTGAACGCTTTAAAGTTTGAACTAGCAATATCATAGTTTATATGTTACTATGTGTACATAGCAATTAACTATATTATAATTAATATATTATATCCAAGTTTTATAATGCCTGTAGCTATATTTATATTTCAAATTTAAATTGGGATATCGTTTTAACTAATTACTATTTTACACGACAAAAGCATTGGAAATGAAAATGATAAATAATTTCGTCCATTAAACATCATTCACAATTTCTGTAGTATTTTGCGAAAAATCCAAATTTTCTGCGAAATGTAATTTTGAGATTTTAATAGAAAAATATAATTCCAGAAGTGCTATATTTCTATGGAAGAAGCATATAAAGTAAAAACTTCATTATTATTTTTGAATATTTCGGAAAGGAATGTTTCCTAATGCTGTCATTTCACCTACCTAGCATTAATACTCAATGATTTAGTGCAATTTACTTAATGTAATTCAATTAAAAATTAGGTCCATTAAAGGAGATTGTGAAATTATGTAGACTATTTTAATATCCTCGTGAATATTCTGAATGGCTTGCAAAGATGGAATATATGAAAAGTAAATGTCAATTAGATAATTTAAAAAAATCATATTTAGAAAACTAGATATCTTTAAAAGGAAATATTGTTGTAAATTTGCTTGTAGTTTATTTCGATTTGACAGAATTTTTTTTTAATTTAAAATAACTTCTTTAAAAAAGAGTTTTTTACAATTTAATGTTAATATTCTAAAAAGAAAGATTAGATTTTTTTTCTTTTTATTAAAAAAAAAAAAAAACCAATTTTTTCAACTGGTTATTTTCACTTTATTTAATTACGGAATTTGTACCATTGAATAAAGCGAGAACTATTATTCTGAAATAGCGGTAGATATTTTGAATTAAAAAAAATCATTAATTAGGCAACACTGTAACTACTTTAACTAACTTATACAATATCGTAAAAAATGTTGTGGCGGATCTTTCGAGCCCGTCATTTAAGAAAGTAGTCATAACACATAAATTAACAATAACAACGATTTGCCAGTGGATCCGTGCGAGTATTTTGCACTGCAATCGAATATATTTTTTAGCAGTATCTTATAATTTTTAGATGACGGTTTAAACTTCTAAAGAAACATTAAAGCTAAAATATCTGCAAAAACATTAGTCAAGCTAGAATATCATCGAATTTATTCCATCAAAGTTATAGTTAAAAGTGATCGAAGGTATCAAAAGGTACGCGCGAGAAAAAAAAGATTAACAATCGTACTTTGTAGAGAATGACGTCATCCGCTTCCGGAAGAACATGGGACAAAAAATAAATTGTATAAAGATAAAATACAATTTAATCCAATATAACAAAGCATAACATTTAGGCTACACGTGAAATATCACTGCTCCGATCGACAGATGATGTATTTTTCTTTTAAACATTTCAATTTCAATTTTGCTTTTTAATCATAAATATAAAACATCACACTTTACCTATTTTATATTATTATTATTTTTTATTTTACAGTCATTGCTGAGCATGATATAATGTGGTATTATAATTTTGTGGCAACATTGATTTGAGAAAAAAAAAACCTTTCATTTATGAAAACAATGCTGATTTAATTTTTAAGTAACCGCTATTTTTAAACCAAAAACATGTTTTAACGAAATGTGAGTATACTAAGTCAGAAGCCGTTTAAAAAACCCTTTTAAATGATACCTCATTCATTATTGTTCGTTTTGGAAATGTATAGAAAAACGGATGTTGACAACAGAAAAAATATATATGATTCAGGACAATAATGCGGATGGAAGGCAGTGGAGCCGGCACTTTAAACTAATGATGATTGAAATTAAGCTGAAACACTAGAAATTGAGTGGAGGAATGCTATTCCCAAGGAACTATCTAAATTTAAATACTCACTTACAGCAAAATGGCTACTCTGATAGTTCGCAGAAACCAAAGACGAGTTCACTTGAGCTGACGATAAAAATGCCACTAAAAACACTGTATTTAGCGCTATAAACTGTCATTGGAAACACTAAAAACTATCACTTTAGAATACTTCAATAATACTGACAATTGAATCCCCTGGATTCCAATATTCTTTGTTTGAAACAGAAACGTTAACACCTTACCACGATGTCGGAGCTCTCAGTCATAGATTCAACTGCAAAAAAAACAGCTCAAAATGGACACCGGCTATCAGCACGTGGCAAAATCCACCTTAGAAATCCGGATCATTGAAACTCTAGTCTAATACTACACAAAACTGCAGATACGATCACATTCGTTAGAACTAACTTCTACCCCCGTATTTATATCAGCAAGACAACCACAGAAATCTACTTATATTATTGCTGGAATGTACAATGAAAATCGAATTCCTGGAGATTCAGGCACACTTTGCGAAAATTAAAGGGATGACAGAATAGTTCCTCTTTCACGCACAACTGTTAGAATAACGAAAACACGTTAACACTCTAATCTCAAAACTTCATTTTACTCTAGACTACCTACATAAGATAAAAGCTAGGCACTTATTCTACAATATTACTATGAAGATCTTTTCAGCAGACAGCTATCTTTTTACACTTTTTTATTTAGCTTAACTTGGTTGATATATATGTTGCGGCCAAAACCCGAAATCGGACAATTCGCGAAGTGGCCGGCCAGTTCGCGAATTGGCCAACTTCGTTTTAAATTGATTGGCCAATTCCCGAATTGGCCAGAGGCTGTCGGCCAGTTCGCGAATTGGCCAGATGCCGTCGGCCAGTTCCCGAAATAACTATGGGTAGTTGGGCCGTTTGAATCTAAGTGTTTGACATGTTTGGTAATGAAAATGAAGTATGTAGAGTTAATCATTCATGTACAGGAGTACTCAAAAATAATATGTGACTTAATGGTCTATGGGGAAAATCAATTGCGGCGTGCCTTAATGGTGTTACACTGTTACAAACATAATAAAATGATACGAATTTCTGAGGTGCACTAAAACATGCTTCTGTAGAATAAGCAGCACAAATAATTTATCATTGATTTACAGGGTAACACAAAATAATTCTATTACATAATGGCGTATGGGTAAAAATTTTGGCATCGTATTTTAATTATGATTCTTTATTTGAAATGCGCTGAAACTGATATACATTGCTGATTTTTACTACAAGAATTTTTTCTGTAGAATATAATGTCTATATCAATTATTGTTCATTTACAGGGACACATAATTGATTTCGAATACAGTACTCTATCGGAAGTATTATCTATTAGGGATGATTACTGGAAGTGCGTTTTCAGTTATGCGTTTTTAAGTTTAACTAAATTTTTGTTTACTACGTGGTGTGTATAAATTCTATTAATCCTATATACAGGGCTGAACAAAATAATTCTTAAACTTTACTATTGTGATTTTAAAAAGATACATTAAATATGCTTTTTAATTTGAATTATGCATTTTCAAGCACAAATATAGTATTTAGATTACTAAGAGAAGTTTCTAGAATATAAATTAAATCATATACAGGGATATGATAATTATGATAATTTCTTTTATTAGGAACTTTATGCTTGGCTGCCTATAAAAAGTAATTCTTGGAAGTGTGATTTCAGTAGTTTGATGTGTATTTTTTCCTTAATTAAATTGTAGCTTAATATTTGGCGTGTATAAAAACATGTTTGTAATATACTGGTCTTTACAAAATAATTCTAGTACATTTATGTCCATTGGTAGAATTTTCAGAAGGTGTATTTTCAACTGTTTTATGCGTTTTCTAACTAAACTAAATTTTAGAATACTATATGGAATATATACAAATCAGTACAACATATACAGGGTTTCACAAAATAATTAGGGATTTTCTCCGGCTATGCACAGTAGTGGCTGACATCTGGCTTTCAAATGTGTTATGTGTTCTCTAAAATGTTTACTTGAGTATCTTTTTTACCTTATTAAACGGTTTTGTTAAAATATTCTATAAGTGTTGCAAAGTATTTCATAATCTATGTTTGACACATATGATTTTTCTTTCTTGTATTTTCATTGACGACATTTTATTATAATGATAAAAAATAAAATATTAATTTGCCTAAATGGTGTTTGTCAAAGGCATTAAAATTAAACTAACATCATATATCAAAAGAAAACATTCATTTAAAAACATGAAACTGCAGCATTTTCCTATGATTGCGTCAAAATGGAATTATTTTCAGATTTTTTTCATTCTGCCCACTCTGAAATTAGGTACCAAAATTTCAGTAGAAGAAATTGCTTTCACCTCTGATAATGACGTCATTTTAGAAGACATTCGACTGAAAAAATATTTTTTCTTTCTTCAGAAAATGGCAATATTTGACTACGATTGTGTCCAAATGACAAAATTTACATTGGTATTTCATTCCTCTGATATTGACATCAGACCCAAATGTTTTACAATATATTTCTATCAGAAAAAATGGAATCATGTTTAAGAGAAAACACACATTTTCTTCCATACATTTATGTTTGCCATAAATTGATGTTTGCCATCTGAACGATTTCTGGCCGCGCATAGTAGTGACCCGTTACAGAGAGGTTTATCGTTACAGTGATTGCCGTATTAAAGTTTAAAGGTCTAGAAGAGCACAAAACCATATTTTAGTGATAGATGTAGTAACAATTAAGAGGATACTTCACTCGCGCGAAAACACCCACTGGCAAATATTAATCCTGTAGGGGAATTTTTTTAAATATCTCGTTTGCATTTCAATATTTTTAAATGGTTGTTTTTGCCTTGAATAGCTGATATTGATCTCTACGCAGGTAATTTGGTTTACTTCTTCGGTTTTGTTTACAGGTTTTTTTTTTATTATGAGGCTTCTATCACTTTTGGAACCGGTTTCGAAAGTGAAAGTATCTTAATAAAAATAATTTGTAAACAAAATGCAAAAAGCAAAAAACGGCCTGCGCAGAGATCGAGCTAAGCTACCCAATGCTAAAGAAACTTAATTAAAAATATTTACGTATAAAAGAGATATTTAAAAAAAATCTCCCATTGGATTAATATTAGCGAGCGAGCGAGTGTTCTTCCGTGATTGAAGTAGCCTCTTAACGGACGCGAAGCACAAAAATGTCCCATTAAATTAAGGGAGCACGTTATACTGATCACAATTTAAAAGATTAATAAGCGCGAAGCCTACAATGTCCATTATATAAAAGGTGTCCGTTATAATTATCATTATTTTAACGGTTTATGAGCGTAACGCGCAGGGAGCCTCATTTTTCAGGAAACCATGTTACAGTGATTACCGTATTAACAAATTATAAGTGCGAATTGCACAAGGTCACGTTTTGTAAGTGACTCCATTACAGTGATTACCTTATTAACAATATATGTGCACGAAGTGACCAATATGATAAATACAAATATTCGTGTGCTAGAATGATTGTGCGGCGTTTAAAAAGCAACGTAAATAGCAGAATAAACAATGTAAATTTACGTTTCAAATATTTCAAGTCTTCATAAGAAAACTTTTTTTAGTAGGAAAAAAAAGAGAAGAAAATATATCAAGGCCAATGCATATGATCGCAATTAAATGTGATTGTGCTTTTCTTTATGCTGGTTTTATATATTAGATATTCAGCATGAAACTAATTTTACATATACAAAACACTGGATATATTTATTTGTTAACATGGGAGTCCGCAGAACAATATCAGGAAGGAGTAAGATTTTCGAACACATGTAACTCTAATCTAATTTTTACTTTCTTCTATCTATAATAGAAAAAAATATTGTAATCGAAAAAAATTTTCGACTTTCGGTTTCCGACAGATTTACACGTTTTAGGGGACGGAAATCTCGAAAAATAAGTTTATTACAAAATGTCTCATTTATCAAAGCAGAATGCTTTTCATTTTTTTTGTTTCAAAAATATACATAATTAACAAAATACGACTTTTGAAGTATTAACATGTATGAGGTAGAAGAATGTTTTGTGATTGGCACAACCGACAAGTATTCTGTTAAATAGAGAATATAAACACGAAATAAACAAAATGTATATATATATTTTTTTTTATCGGAACTCTACGTGCAAAACAATTTTTAAGTACATCAGCATAAATACAGAAATATAATAACACATATTAAAAATGAAGAATTGAAACAGTTTACTATATTTCCTAATAAGGCGGGGGTTTTGCCCCCTGTGTCCTCCGTTTAAGATAATTTTTAAACACATGAACATAAAAAGAAAAACATAATTAAAACTGACTATAACGGGCGGCTAAGGGGAGATTGATCCCGTGATGAAAATTATTAATTACTTCTCTTTTTAGTGTTTAATTATTTTACATTTGAGAAGAATAAATTTTACTATTGCTATCAAAATCACAAGAGAAAAAAAAATCATAAATTTGAAAAACCGGCAAGTGGCAATTGCTCTCCGCTGACCCCTCCTTCCCCCCCCCCGCCCCCCTGTTTTTCGAACTTTTAAACGAATATTAATGTTTTGAAATTCCTCCATACAAATACTTTGGCTTAACGTCAGATTAATAATAATAATTTTTTTTATATATACCAGTTTTTCGTAACAAATAATGATTTTGGACAAAGTATATATTTTTTATATGAATCATAAGAAATTGTATTTAAAAAAATATATAGAATAGCCTTTTACAATATTTATCTAAAATACTATACTAATACGAATAATACAATAATCAAAATTAATCATAAGTCACATAGGCAGGAAATTAATTCTTCAACAGATCAGAATATAATCGTCACAATGAATTCGCTATATCATAATAAGTCACAGAAGCGGAAAATTCTTCATCAGAGAACATCTGTCATAAATTTCTAAAAAGAATAATTGTCACAGCATGGAACTTCCTTTCCTATCACATGCCACGTGTCGCGTGTTCACGGTGTCACCTATCGGACAGCCTTGGATCACCATTTCGTATATTGGCCAAGGATTCCCGGCCACTTCGCGAATTGGCCGGCCAAAACCCGAAATGCATTGTTCATTTCATATACTTCGGGTTTTGGCTAGGAATCTCGGCCAATTCGCGAACTGGCCGAACTTCGGGTTTTGGCCGTAACATATGTTAAGATTGAATTTCTTAATAGATTGTTTCCTCTTTTCCTGATGCATTAGAATTTAAAACAAAATATGTTCATAAGGATGACTCTGATAACAATTCACAATTTTAATGTTTTTAGGATGTAATTAAAAGGTAATAAGTTAATTTTAAGGCTTTTCTCCGTTAGCCAGTTGCTCCTAAAAATATGTCAACTGCCTGTGAAAAAGCAACAATGAAATATTTTATACACTAAAATGTGAAAATGAAATAAAATATAAAGAGTGTAATGTGTATTTTTAAAACTGCACTTTTATTTCATAAGATCAGATGGAATACAAAAAATATCATATTTCGTTCATTAAACAAAGATTCTGTAGAACATTTTAATCGCTGTGGAAATTTCTCCACTTTCTGCGAAAATAGAATCTAGCTATGAAAATATATTTTGTGAAGTGTTTGCTTTCTACGAAAAAGACATATAAAGTAAATACTGCATTATTAAATCGGAATGCTTGTGAAATAACCGGTTTCTATGGCAATAACTTCTGGTAGACGTAATTTAAAATGATTTAGAGCAAATGAAATTAAACGTGAATAAAATTGCGTCCTCGAATTTCAATTTAAAGATATTATGAGAATTTTAATCCTTGAGAGAATATTTAATCTTCAATAAAAATGGCACAAGACATATTTAGTTTTGTGCTGAAAATTTTTAAAGACGTAAATATAAAATTAAAGCTTGGATTATTTAGTTGTTTTGGTATTTATTCGGATATTATTATATCTATCACTAGCTTTTGGCCGCGGCTCCGAAAGTTCCGAAATTCGAATGTTATGTTACATATATTTTTTACATTTGCCCAAATAAGTTATCAATCTAATAGCCAAACGCCCATGAAAATCCGTTCAGTAGAACTTTTTAAGAAAGCTCTCTTAATAGGGTTCAACTAATTACAGAACTTTCTCCCATATTTCTCTAACTAAACAAGGTAGAGCGATCTGTTATGCGCTAAAACCTTGCCCTAAAAATTACCTAATTGACAATATAATGATAAAAATCCTAGCAGAACTGTTTAACCCTTTAACGTTCAATGGTTTCCCCACGAAACCACAAAACTTTAATTACGAAACTCAACAATGACATGGCAGCAGAATTTTAATAGAAATGTTTTTCATTTATTATATATGTGAAATATCGCTTTTTTTATTATATAAAAGTAAATTTGTTCATAATTTCCGGTGTCAATTATTTATTTCAACATCTTAGCAATTGAAGTGCTTTATTTCTATTTACATTATATGTAAAGGGTGTCCCAGGGTTATAGGGACAAACTTTAAGGGGAGGTAGGAGACATCACAGGGATTCAGATCATAGCAGCCCGTAGTCGAAAACGGCTTCGTTCGCCGTTAGGTGGTGTTGTTCACAAGAGCATTGGAGAAAATCATCGTTCTCAGATTAGGATACTTTTTAATTCGGAATACCAGAAACTGTACATAGCATGTTTGATAAATCAAATTAAAAATATTTTCAAATTTTAACTCAAAACGCTGGGGGAAAACAGACCTGCATTGCCGCAGTCATTTGAGCTGTCGTCGTCCGCAGAGGAGTATGATTGACTGATATGGTTGATAGTTACCGTTTTGAGTTGCAACGTTACACATATGAATTTTGTTTGTGTTACTAAAAATCTTTTTGAGCTGTACTTTACGAATTTGTAATGATATTTTTCGTCATGTTCTTAACCAAATGTTATAAGTTAAGCAAACCCGGGCAATCATTTATGGACACTCTGTATATATGCAAGACTACCATTAGCAAATATCGTTTTATTACTTTGCAGACCACTATTTCAAAGGAATAATCTTCGTAATAGATTTCTGCTAATCTTTGAGGTAGATTATTATTCTTTATAGATAGTGGTAGGAAAAATTATAATAAAATAAATAGTCGCAAGGGTCACCCTTACAGGTGCATTCGAGAATGTAGTTTTCAAATACAACTTATATTTTAAATCGCAAATGTAAATTTGACTTTCCAAACTTGCGTAATATTTTATTGTTATTATTATTATTATTATTATTTTGTTCTTCTATTATTTAAAAATGTATAAATAAAAATGTACATACATGTATTTATACAAAAATGTATAAATATTTATAAACATATATTAATGGAAATAATTTATGGCTTTCAAAAAATTAGATCATACATCAAAAACAGATTTAATAAGTTTCTAATATGCTTAAGATTTGCTCCTTAAGATTAAAGGAAATGTAATGCGCGACAAAGTTTTAATGAACTGAGGCATTTCGAAGTTATTAAATGTCTTAGTGAAAGTATTTTAAAATATACACTCATTAACTTGATTTTAATTTAAGAAACTGAACTGATTTGTGAAATTGTCGTGAATTTACTCGTATTTTCCAGTTTGATTTACGAAAGAGGCTTTAATATTGATTTGCTGAATGCAGACGGATTTATGTTAATTTTTTTAGTAATATAACTATTGTAAATGACATCCCGTTGTTAAACTAAATTGTTGGTTCTTTGTAAAGCTTTCGGTTCCACATATGGTCAAAAATAATAATACAAAAATAGCCACCATGCTCAACCTTGTAGGTGCATTCGAGAATGTAGCTTGGAAATGTAACTTATATTTCCACTCGCAAATGTAAGTTAAATTTTCCAAACTTGCGTAATATTTTATTTTTATTATTATTTTATATTATTCTTCTATTATTTAAAAATGTATAAATAAAAATGTACATACATATATTTGTACAAAAATGTATAAATATTTATAAACATATTTTAATGGAAATAATTTATATCTTTCCAAAAATTAAATTATACATCAAAAACAGATTTAATAAGTTTCTAATATGCTTAAGATTTGCTCCTTAAGATTAAAGAAAATGTATTGCGACGAAGTTTTAATGACCTGAGACATTTCGAAGTTATTAAATGTCTTAGTGAAAGCATTTTAAAATGTACACTCATTAACTTGATTTTAATTTAGGAAACGGAACTGATTTGTTAAACTGTCGTGAATTTGTTTTCCAGTTTGGTTTATGAAAGAGGCTTTAATATTGATTTGCTGAATACAAACAATTTATGTTAATTTTGTTATTAATATAATTATTGTAAGTGACGACCCATTGTTAAACTAAATTGTTGTTTGTTTGTAAAGCTTTCGGTTCCACGTATGTGCAAAAATAATAATACAAAAAATAGTTGACAGATTCAACCTTGCAGGTTCATTGGAGAATGTAGTTTGCAGATGTAACTTATATTTAAACTCGCAAATGGAAGTTAGATTTTCCAAATTTGCGTAATTTTTTATTTTTATTATTATTTTATATTATTCTTCTATTGTTTAAAAATGTATAAATAAAAATGTACATACATGTATTTGTACAAAAATTTATAAATATTTATAAACATATATTAATGGAGATAATTTATAGCTTTCCAAAAGTTAGACCAAATATCAAAAACAGATTTAATAAGTTTCTAATATGCTTAAGATTTGCTCCTTAAGATTAAAGGAAATGTATTGCGCGACAAAGTTTTAATGAACTGAGGCATTTCGAAGTTATTAAATGTCTTAGTGAAAGTATTTTAAAATATACACTCATTAACTTGATTTTAATTTAAGAAACTGAACTGATTTGTGAAATTGTCGTGAATTTACTCGTATTTTCCAGTTTGATTTACGAAAGAGGCTTTAATATTGATTTGCTGAATGCAGACGGATTTATGTTAATTTTTTTATTAATATAATTATTGTAAATGACATCCCGTTGTTAAACTAAATTGTTGGTTCTTTGTAAAGCTTTCGGTTCCACATATGGTCAAAAATAATAATACAAAAACAGCCACCAGGCTCAACCTTGTAGGTGCATTCGAGAATGTAGCTTGGAAATGTAACTTATATTTTCACTCGCAAATGTAAGTTAAATTTTCCAAACTTGCGTAATATTTTATTTTTATTATTATTTTATATTATTCTTCTATTATTTAAAAATGTATAAATAAAAATGTACATACATATATTTGTACAAAAATGTATAAATATTTATAAACATATTTTAATGGAAATAATTTATGGCTTTCCAAAAATTAAATTATACATCAAAAACAGATTTAATAAGTTTCTAATATGCTTAAGATTTGCTCCTTAAGATTAAAGAAAATGTATTGCGACGAAGTTTTAATGACCTGAGACATTTCGAAGTTATTAAATGTCTTAGTGAAAGCATTTTAAAATGTACACTCATTAACTTGATTTTAATTTAGGAAACGGAACTGATTTGTTAAACTGTCGTGAATTTGTTTTCCAGTTTGGTTTATGAAAGAGGCTTTAATATTGATTTGCTGAATACAAACAATTTGTGTTAATTTTGTTATTAATATAATTATTCTAAGTGACGACCCATTGTTAAACTAAATTGTTGTTTGTTTGTAAAGCTTTCGGTTCCACGTATGGGCAAAAATAATAATACAAAAAATAGTTGACAGATTCAACCTTGCAGGTTCATTGGAGAATGTAGTTTGCAGATGTAACTTATATTTAAACTCTCAAATGGAAGTTAGATTTTCCAAATTTGCGTAATTTTTTATTTTTATTATTATTATTTTATATTATTCTTCTATTATTTAAAAATGTATAAATAAAAATGTACATACATGTATTTGTACAAAAATTTATGAATATTCATAAACATATATTAATGGAGATAATTTATAGCTTTCCAAAAGTTAGACCAAGTATTAAAAACAGATTTAATAAGTTTCTAATATGCTTAAGATTTGCGCCTTAAGATTAAAGGATATGTATTGCGACAAAGTTTTAATGACCTGAGACATTTCGAAGTTATTAAATGTCTTAGTGAAAGTATTTTAAAATATACACTCATTAACTTGATTTTAATTTAAGAAACTGAACTGATTTGTGAAATTGTCGTGAATTTATTTTTCCGTTTGATTTATGAAAGAGGTCTTAATACTGATTTGCTGAATACAAACAATTTATGTTAATTTTGTTATTAATATAATTATTGTAAGTGACGTCCCATTGTTAACCCTTTCCGGCACAGACAAAGTCTGTTCGTAAAATGAGAAATTACTGACTGACACCGGAATTTACAAACTACTTTTTTACAAAATAAGAACTCCTTATTTTAAGCTTTCTCTATAGAAACAAAATTTTACTAAAAATTCTTGATGTCGAATGCAAGTTTGTAATTAAAATTAGGTGTGCCCGGAGTGGGACCACTGTGCCGTAAAGGGTTAAACTAAATTTTTGTTTGTTTGTAAAACTTTCGGTTCCATGTATGGGCAAAAACCGATATACAATTAAGCTTAGTAAAAAAAAAAATATTTTTTAACGAAAATTAAATTTCGAGAAAATTAAAATGAAACTTTTTGTTGCAAATTCCATTCATTAATTTTATTTTCTTTAGCATATGTTTAATATGTTAACATGTGGTACTAAACTTTCTTAGAAATACTTATTGGCATTTAATTTTGCAATATTAAATTCATTAATATAATTTAAGTTATTAAATATTAAATAGTAGTAAATAGCAAGTTTTTATATTAAATCAAAGTTAAGTACCATAATTGCTGATATATAACCCGCAGCTCAAAGAAATCGGTTTTGAACCAGAAATTTTATCTCCAACTATAATAAAGAAGGAATTTTGTGTGTGTGTGTGTGTTTCTCGGTTGTGTTCTGAAAAGACCGCTGCACGCAGAGCTACAAAATTTTGTGGGAAGATACCTCTGTGCATGTAGTTTTGCACCTCGAAACCAGATTTTGGAATTTTTGAATATATTTTTTTAATTTAAATTGTTTATGCAATGTTTAGTGTTTTTTCACGTTCTGCTGCGATTTTTCCACATTAGTAACCGAAATCCGGTTCCAAGCTTTTAGCTCAATATAGTAAATGTTGTCCTCTTTTCAATAAAGTTTATGGGAAATTCGTACAGCAATTTTTAAATTTTGTGGGGAATTTTTTCCTTCGACACTAAGTAATTTTGCAAGAATGCTTGATTGGTTCTGTGGTTGCTAACATTTCAACCTCAGATACGCTCAGAATCGTCATTTTTAGGGATTCGTTAATCTCATGAAACCTTATTACTTCCGCTTCGTTGTCTGTCCGTCACAGAGCGGTTTACAGAAACTATTTAATTTACAGAGTTAAAACTTTGTGTACTCATAGCTGAATATCGGCTATGAAGCTCAAAATCATAAAATTTTTAAAAATCGTATTATTTTAATATATAGAAATAAAAAACCAAAAATCTAACAGCCTTTTCCTATTAAATTTAAACATTTTTCGTTATAGCAGTTGCCAACAATTAAAAATCCACAATAAAATTCTTTCTACAATAATTAATTTTCTATTGAAAGATTTCCGCGGGAAAAATGAAAATGAAATAAAAAATTTCAGCATTTTAAAGAAAAAAAAACGATTAATATGACGTCATATTGGTAATAAAACCGAAATTTTCAAACATTTCTCAATAATACAAGGAGTATGAGTATGTGTGAATACAGAAAGTAGCTTAATAATTTTTCAAATGTTTGATAATAAAAAAAAGAGAGTATCAATATGAGTAATAGCGAATGTAAATATATAAGTTTGAGTAACGTTTTGAAACATGATAAAAACCAGATTATAGAAGTATTGGCATATTTTAACATTTTGAAAGTCTCTATACAACATGTTTAATTTTGAAATAGATTTTTTTTTAATCGCATTTAGTCCACTTGACAGATATTATTATAACAGAGTATAATAGCGGGCTTTATATAATCGGACCTGTTCAGATTTTCGGGAAAACGAGAAAAAATAGATCGGTACATTTTTACTTTATAAAAAAACCTTTAAAAAAAAAAAAAAAAAAAAAAAAAAAAAAAAACGAAATTTATTTGGATTTGGTAAAGAAAGGATAAATTGTTTTGAAAGGAATATTAAACGAAACCCTTTATGCGATCTTCGATCACACATACCAACTAGTGTTTCCTTCTCTTTATAGCTTGGGGAAAGTTGATAATTCTTTGCAGTTGATAATTCTTTTTAAAAATGAGATTTTTAGTGTTTTTTGACATTTTGCTCCGATTTACCCACATCAGTCAGTAACCGAGATCCGGTTCTAATCTTTTAGCCCAATATAGTAAATTTTATTCTCTTTTCAATAAAGTTTATACGAAATTCGTACAGCAATTTTTTTATCATTCGGCGATTTTATTTTTTTTTTTTACACTAAGTAATTTTGCCCAGAATGCGTGATTGGTTCGGTGGTTGCTCACATTTCAGCCTCAGATACGCTCAGAATCGTCATTTTTTTTACTCTTTTTAGCTTGCAGAAAGGTGATAATTCATTACAGATAAAAAATCATAAATTTAAAAGGAAAGGGCGGATTATTTATTATCCCGATTTTTTTATTAGATTTTTTCTTTTAATTTAATTTTTTATGCGTTTTTTAAAAAAAATTTCATGTTTTGCAGCGTTTTTTTGTTTCAAATGACGTCACAAATCGCCCACTACAAGTCAAACGCCATTGGAGGGCAGTTGCGACCATTGGTAGCTGTTAGAATTGTAGGCACAGCTGGAAGTCAACCGGGCAATTGTGATAGGCAGATGAAAAGGTCGTCAGCTGATTACAATTCGAACAGCGAGTTGTGAATTTTTGCGATTTGTTTTATGCGATTCTTAAAGTTTTTTCATGTATACGTCATTTATGTATTTGATTTCAGAAAATAACAACGATAACTTACTGTTTTTGTATGTAAAAAAAGTCATTTTGTTTCTGTTTCAAAAGTTAATGATAATTCCTAATTTTTTATTGTCGTTGGTTTAATTCGGTGGGGGTGGGGGGGGGAGGTGCGAGTTCCGTTGTAGATTAAATATCGCGTTAATGCTTTGATCAAAACGCCCTCCTTCCCCCCTGCCTCAAAAATCATAACTATTTAATTATTAGTCCGATTCAAACGAAACCTTTTCTCAGGTACCCAGGTACTAGATAAACTTCGGTATGATTTTTTCAGCTGTTCGTTACCACTATTTCTCAGCATTAATGACCAAGGAGGGGTATTTTCTGGGGTTCTATGGGCCCAGTTTCAATCAGAATTAGTTCTTTCAACTTAACACGAACTAATCAAGATTTTAGATAACTAATTAACGTACAGATTTGGCACCACCTGGCGGCATAAAATGGAACTAAAAGATTTTGCAGCGCGTGCGCAGCACGCCTGCTATACGGTATTTCAGGCAGCAGGGACACGTGCCAGAGCTCCGATCGGAAAGAGTTTTATTTAGAACTCTGTGCACCCCTAGCGGTGGGAAGTGAAACTAAACAATTTTGCATTTAAAATTGGTCCGATTCAAACAAAGAGCCCGATTTCAACGACAATTGATTCATTCAACTTAACATAAAGTAATTAAGATATATATAACTAGTAAAGACATAGATTTGGCGCCCCCTGGTGGTGGAAAGCGGAACAAAAAGATTTTCAGCTCGTACACAGATAGCCTTCTATACGTTGTCCTAAGCAGCGGTGACACTTGCCGGAGTTTCGTTTGGAAAGAGTTTTGTTTAGAACAGAGTGCACCCCCTGGTGGTAGAAAATGTAACTAAAAATTTTTGTATTGATCTTTGTCCGATTCAAACGAAATCTTTTCTGACATTCTTCCGAGGTCTCCCAGGTACTAAATAAACTTCGGTATAATTTTTTCAGCCCTTGGTTACCACCATTTATCAATAATAATATCCAGGGGGTGATTTATTTTCTCGGGTTCTATGGGTCCGATTTCAACGGGAATCTGTTCATTCAACTTAACATGAACTAACTAAGATATAGCTAATTTTTTAAGACATAGATTTGATACTTCCTGGTGATGGAAAGTGGAACTAACAGATTTTTCGCGCGTGCACGGCACGCCTTCTACACGGTGCCGTAAGCAGCAGGAACGAGTGTCAGAGTTTCGTTCGGAAATAGGTTTATTTAGAACAGACTGCTGCACCTGATGGTAGAAACTGGAACTAAAAGATTTTGCAGCACGTGTCTAGTACGTCTGCTATACACAGTATCGTAGGCAGAGGGAACACGTGTCGGATAATTTGTATAGAACAAAATGCATCCCCTGGCGGTGGAACTAAAATATTTTCTTGCGCGTGCGCCAAACATTGGCTATTTTTAGAAACCGCAAAAGAAAGTTACTGATTTGATAATCCCAGACAACAAAATAGTTTCATTTTCACTAATCCTTGAGTATTAAGAAAAGTATTATATTATTTGAATCGAAACTTACAGTTAATTTTTTTTATTCCGAAAATTGCAAATTTTGTGAAAATCAGACGGTAACATTTTTTTTTTAATTTTGACCAAAAACTGACCCATTTTGAATCAAATGATCCAGACATTTGTTAAATTTAGTTCCGCTTCGGGGTCCATCTCTCTATTTAATTTCCGAAAGAAAAAAAGTTACCAGAGAATTGGTTTCGTGCAACAATTTTTAGAGTGATTTCGCGTTTCGTATTATTTTTTGACCGGACCGGGCAACGACGGGCGGATTTGCTAGTTTATAATAAAATCAAATAAGTACCAAGTAGAAAAGAGTAACATTTTATTAAATAAAATGTCTAGGTCGAAACCGATTTATTTCAGCCGTGATATTCAGCCGTTTATACCCGAAATTACAATATTAAATATTGTCTCAGATCTTCAAGACTTATTAGATTTTTAGATTTTTTTTATATATATAATGGAGTATTGCATAATAACTTTATCTATAAAATGAAACATTTTTATAGAAAATGAAAATAACAAATTCTTCCACTGAGGCTAAGCTTTTTAATTATTTTGATATATTTATAGTTCCTGTTTAAACATTTATGGTTTAATTTGTTTAAAATATTTATGTACTTATAATAATTATTTAACCCCGGACGTGCATTAATCAAGAGTCACGCTCCTGATTGATTCACAAGATACATTTACCACACATTGTACTTACCACGAGTCACACTCGTGACTGTTTCACTAAACAAAGTTTACTCAAGGCTCGCAGCGTTTCTACTTTTATTTTATTTTTAACCATTATTTAAAAAAAAAAATCGTGGTAGATTCCTCTAACATTTGTTATAATATTATACAATAAAGATTATCATTTTAAAATAGTTGTGGCAAAGAGAGAAAATTTTAGGAACTCTACGAGTCCTGGTTTAAATACACGAGTCACACTTGCTATTGCGTTAAATATGAATGATGATGATGATAATTACATTACGATTTAAACGGAATGTGAATATTATTAAAAGACTTTCACAAATCCACTCTATAGCACCAAATAATGTTTACTAAAACAATCAATTGGCAGTGGATACGATTAATAACGGGATACGATTGAAACGTCTTTAACCTCGGTTAACTTAACCTACATTGTACGGAAGTTTTTGGGCGATGTTGGCAGATATGGATTATGGATCTCTACCCTATATGTTTAAAACTCTCCAAATATGCCTAATATTGGAGGATTTTAGTATGCTACTGCTATTGAGTGGATTAGGATGTGTTCTGATAAGATCGAAAGTCTAAATACTTTATTCTGGCAACCAAAATTGTTTTTGCAGAAACAAAAAATGTAAAAATATTAGGTTTCTAAATTAGATATAAATATAGCGAAATTAACTTACATCACCATAAGTACCTTTCTTTCATGAGATTTTATTCATATTTCTATAACATGCAGATGTCTCATTGGTCGATAGGTAAGTAAGTATGGCTATTTTAATATTGGAATAATTCCTTTCGAAACTGATGATTATCCTAATAAAACCACAGAAAAAATGAAATCGAAGATATATTACAATCATGATTTTGCACAATGAATAGGAAATTATCTGAATTCTGTAACGAAAAAATATATATATACGATATCCCCGACAATACGGAAAAATGTAAAACAATCATACATATGATGTACCATTTTATAAAATTCTATTTCGCATGAGCATATATTTAAATGAAAACTTACATTTTCATTCATGAAAACTAAATCTATAATAGTAATGACGTCAATAATTTGTAATAATAGTAATGACGTCAATTTTCTGTACGAGTTCAGAGACGTTAATTAGGAAATTTTGTTCAAAAAGAGAAAAAACTGACAAAATGGTTTTTATGTAAAATTTCCTATTTAATAATTCGTATAAAATGGTACCATTGCATCTAAAATATTAAAATATTCACCTTTAAATTATAGCTATAAGATACAGCTGCAGTATACAAATGAAATAGGAAATTATCATAAAAACCAGTTGTTTATAATCAGATTGACGTCACACTGAAAGCGACTCATAGTAAATGACGTCATATTTAGTAAATTATATTATTCTTACATTTTATCCTGAATTTATTGTATAGTATAACACTCACTTTTAACATTGTAATTGAGTTCCTTTGATAAAGGAAACCCCCAAAAAGGGGGAATTTGTATAATTTCTATGAAATCTTCATAGAATTATAAAGGAAACTTTATTAAGTGTATATGTACAAATTTTTAAAATCCAATTAAAATAATCTGAAATAAAAAACGTATATTTCTTCACCATTAAAATTGTGAAGGTAATTCATACATAAATTAAATAAAATGAAATATTCATTTCTAAATTCTTTTTTAGAAATATTTCGCATAATTTTTCTGTTTGCTATTTAATACTAGACCTACCATGAGCTGTCATTTTTACGGTTACCAAATGAATATATTCCGATTCGAACCAGAAATTTCTTTTTAAAATAAATTATATATGAAACTTACAGAAATACGTTAAATGAATAAGTTAAGTAGTTTTAAATAAAGTTTCTGGTGTGAATTAGTTTTAAAAAACTTAAGTAAAATTTCCGTTAGTTCTAGTGTTAAGAGTTTCTTATATGGGATTGGAACGGAAATAGATTTTCGGCACTTTGCACCTTCGAAAAGTAAATTTTCGCTATATCTGGAAAAATGGTGATTGAAAAATGAACTGTAAATTAGACACCAGTGTTTTACGATGCCCTTTCTGTTTATGTAAAAAATTAAGTATGTCATATCTTTTAAAAGAATTTATTAATAATTTTCATAAAAAATGATGCTTTTAAGTAAAAAAATGTCTAGAAGAAATTCTCAATCGATCCGTTTTTTGAACACCACAATTTTAAAAGAAAAAAAAATTCCTTATATTTTTCTTGCAAATTTTGCGAAAACCCACTTCGAAGTTTATTTAGATTGCACATGCTATAAAAACTTACTACGAAAATTTCTCTTCAGATTTACTGATAATCAAAAAAATGGAAACTTCAAAGACCTTCTAGAATATGTTTGGCTCCTTTCAATGTATTTCACTGCAAAGAGAAGAAATTAAATCGGACGAGTTTGTGAAAAGATATAAATTAAAGTTAGTTACGTGAGTTTGATATTAGCATCCTGATACTTTGACCTCTTCTGATTCCATGAAGATTTTACAAAAATACACACATTATATGTACTTTTCCGATCCGATTTCATCTAAGGAATACATAGAAAGTGTCAGAAGTGGGTGTAACAGTTTGAAACATCAAGGTTTGTACAATTTTTATTATTTAGCCGAACCTTATTTAACCCGGGAGAAATCGCGCATATCTAGGGTATGAATAGTTTTTACTTTTTCACCAATAAATACAAACAATAATTCTCAACTTATTTAGTCAGTGACAACTGTTACAAATTGTAGGATAAAATAATCTAAAGATTACTTTTCGAAAAGTAGTGGTGATAATTGTAAAATGCGTACGCACTCGGGGTATGTCATACCCCATGCGACTTCTCCCGGGTTAAAAAATTGCATTCATATTCTGGAAGTAGACAGTATCCCTAATCTAATGGCACATTTCCTGGAATTTGATAGTAAATGGTTTACGAACAAAGTCAGGTGTGTTGAGTGGACATTCCTTTTTTACACTCTTCTATCATTACAAGAAGAAGGGATTGGATTAATGAAAATTTTCGACGGATTTATACGTTTTAGAGGTTCCTGAATACGATTTGGCAGTTGTTAGAAGCTGTCTGTATGGGAGCCTGTGAGTTTGTCTGTATGTAACAAACATTTTGTGGGTGTTTTACTTCAAGAACTAATGCACGGAATTTAATAAAATTTTAGATTCAGTTAGTCCCTCATATTAATTGGTGCTGATTAGTTTTTGGTGTAAATCACCCAACAAGTGGCGCTGCTATGCTGCATTTTTAACGATTTCCGCAATAGGTCTATCTCAAGAAGTAATGTACTGATTTTCATCAAACTGCAGGTTCAGTTAGACCTTGACATACACAGACACTGATTACGTTTTGTTGTAACTATCCCAACAGGTGCCGCTGCTATGCTATTTTTCCATGATTTTCACACTAGCTACATCTTAAGAATTAACGCATAGAATTTCATCAAATCTTCGATTAAGTTTGACCTTGACATAAATAGACGCTGATTACGTTTTGGTGTAGCTATCCCAACAGGTGGCGCTGCAATGCTGCTTTTTTCATGATTTTGACGATAACTATATCTCATAAACTAATGCACGGATTTTCATCAAACTTCAGATTCAGTTAGACGTTGACATAAATTGTCGTTGATTAGGTTTTGGCGTAAATCTCCCAATAGCCTCTGCTATGCTACATATGTTTCAGTACTTACACGATTTTAGCGATAATCATGTCGCAAGAACTAATGCGTGGAATTTAATAAAACTTTAGATTCAGTTAGACCTTGAAATAAATTGGTGCTGATTCGCTTTTAGTATATGCGAAAACGTCTGAGATATAAGAATATTTTGTGATTGGCACATCCGACTAGTTCGTTTATGGTAGGTTTATATTTGTTTTAACACCATTTATCGTCATTTATTCTTCCTTCTGACTTTGCAAGCCGGCATAGTTGCAGTCATAGAATTAAAAAAAATGCATAGGACATATTGAATAGGTTGTAAGAAATTATTCAGTTATTTACATGACATAGCTTACTGGCTACAAAGAAAAACACAGTAACAGGAATATTCCCTCCCTAGTAGTTTGATTGTCTTAATTTTTAAGTACGTATATCAGAATTTATTAATTGGACAGAGAGTCAATTAACTGGCGACTAAGACAAACAGATTACCGTGATGATAAAATAAATAAATATATATTTTTTATTGGTTCTACGATTTCTATTAAACTACTGTATTGCATAATGTTTTACACATTAATTGCAAAAGTTAAATGAGGTTAGACCTTAACTGTTGTTGTGGTGCGAATTAATCTCCACGTATTTTTTTACCCGTGCAATTTAGTCATCAATCGGTAAGATTCAGATTAAAATAATGAATTCTATAAAGGATATACGTACTGATTTATTCGACTGTTAACAGAGTGATGTAAAAATAAAATTGTTTTTATAACAAAAAAATATTTAAAAATAAAAGTTAAAATATTAGCTTTGGACGAAATGGCACCATGATTTACTTGCACACAAAAATCTTTTAACTCAGTTAAAAGATAATCAGCCGAATTTGTTCATGATTTAATTCTATTCTCTTACATGGAACTAGAATAAACTTTATTAACCCTTTGATTACGGGGTCGGGCCAAATACGTCCCAGGGTTTACTTTATTTTTTATTATTTTTCGTACGACTTTTTGAAAACTAATTTCGAAACTACGTGGGTTAATTTGACCCATGTTTATTACGTTTCAAACCAATTTTTTTTTTCAGAAATAAAATAAAATAAATTCCACGTAAAAACCCGAAATTAAATGAATAAAGATTCATCAAATAATTTTACTGGTTCGAAACGTTATTAACATTGGTCAGATTGAATCACATATTACGGAAGATTTGTGGGAACTTGGCATCCCTGCTTATACCAAAATAATTTAAAGAGAAATCTACTACAAAGAAAATTTTTCGTAAACTGTGCTGGAATTGAATATAAAAATAGTCAGCGACTCAAGTCAATGATAAAAGAGTTAATCTATATTTTGCTAATACTTTGAAATAAAATACATGCGTACCTTCACGACCTGGCGCTCTATTTCTCAATCTATCTGCACTCTTATTAAATTTTGCATCTATATCATTTACATCTAAAAATGTATTTAAGGCTGAATAATTATTTTATTTATCCGATTTCGAAGCTTATTTAGATTGCAAATGCTGTAAAACGTTGAACCCGGGAGAATTCGCGCATGACATACCAAGGATGCAAGCGGTTTTTACAACACTCACCACTATTTTTCGAAAAGTAATCTGCAAATTAGTTTATCGGAGAATTTGTAACCATTGTACCCGGTTAAGTAAGGTGACGATTATTATTTGTATTTATTGGTAGCAAAGTAAAAACCATTCATGCTCTGTGTATGCGCGACTTCGACTCGGTTAATAGGATCATTTTATTGTACTACATTATTAGCGCATACCATTATCGATGAGCACCATAATTTTTTGTATCTGAAAATAATATTCATTTATTACTCACTTGAGGACCAGCAATGGGTGGCAGTGGGCTATAAAATATTGGGCCTGTAATTTTATATAGACAATATTTTGACCAATATGTTCTACATTTGTAATTACTATTTCGTCATTATTGGAGTGTTCATATTTTGCCAATATTGCACAATCATTTCCTTGCGGTTTTTCTAACGTAAATAATAGTGGAATAATGTTTTCATAATAGTCGATTTTTATCAAAGCCATTAAATAATAAGCCCAGTCAGATAAATGGGAAACTTTTCGCAAGTTGAAAATAGCGCCATCTAGCGGTTGGGAGTGCTGCATTCGGCACCAAGAATATTTTAATAAAATTTTGCTTCTAAAATTAAAGCCTAAAATAAGGAGTTCATATTTTCTAAGAAAGTCGTTTGTAAATTCCGGTGTCAGTCAGTAATTTCACATTTTACGAACATAATTTGTCTGTGCCGGAAAGGGTTAATTGCATAGTGATGTAAATTTCCATCACTTTTTATTTAACTTTTAATAAATAAATCAACTTCTTCGCCACCACTATATTTATATAGAAATATTAATACAGTAAATTTCCACATTTTTTTTTCATTGTAGTTTTAGCTTTAAAGTAAAAGATCCCAATAATTAGCAAGCTTTTAAAGGAAGTGCAAAAACTAAACATCGATAAAAATCGTATAAAATATCGATATAAATAAATCGTATCGTTTCTCTGCGACCCACTTCTGTTTTGTCCTCCTTCCGCAGCAGAGGTTTGGCGCTAGTGTGTCGCTAACAAATTTAACACTATCTGACTGGGCTTATTATTTAATGGCTTTGATTTTTATGGCAAATATTTAAAATGTAATTCCAGTATTTGAAGTATTTCAGATTGCAATATCTGGTTTCAATGTAAGCAATTTAATTATTTGAAGTTTGCTACCATAGTTGAAACGGAATGAAACCTATGCAAGTTTTGTCCCATGAACCAGAGTTTTTTTTCATGAAAATTAACAAAATTAATTTTAAAATATGTCTATAGTGGCTCACTTTTTTAATTAAAATTTATACAATATCTAAAATCACATTAGGAACATGAGCATCAAATATTTTTCCGGCATTTTTAAACAAAATCTAAAAAAAGAAGAGAAAGAAAGAAGAAAAATAGATTAAAGTAAATTTTCTTTTACAGTTTTTCGAAATACAATAATACTTATCTTTCTTACCTTTTCCTTAAATATAATTCCGTTTAAAATAGTTTTGTCTGCAATCAATTTAATGAGCTTCCGAGTATTTGAAAATAAACGGGATAGATGGTTACAAACACGACATAATTATATTAGTCCTGGAGGCAATCAATTTTAGCGTCGATAAATTTTGTATACATGATAGATGAAACGCCGCGGTTAAAAAAAACTGTCAGTTAGTTGATGATGCAGCGAGAGAGGAAGGATCCATAGCAAGATGGAAAACCCTGCTACAATGAAAAACGACTTTCAACCCGATTATTAATGATGCCCTGAACAGGGCTTTACAAATTTCATAAAACCTCTAGCCGAGAAATAAATAATTATAGTTACTAGTAAAAAATATCCTCCCTCCTCCTTCCCCATGATAGATTTTGAAATAACAAAAAGTTTTTTTTATTAATTAATTGAGAAAAAATAATAACAAGCACTGTTTAGAATTAATAGTTACACGGTTTGGAATAGTATATAATTTAGAAAGATTTAGCAAGATCTAAAATTTCTGATGAAAATAATTAAAAAATATATATCTCTGATTAAAAAAAGGAAACAAAAGAAATACTGTAAAAGCTGAATTAACTGGCATGTTCGAAAATACTGATTGCCAAATGCTTGAAATATCCGGATAGTTGATGGCAACAATATCTCATGAGGCTGGAATTGATAAAATAGAAAAACAGGGAGACTTTTTTTTTTTTTTTTTTTTTTTTTTTTTCCTGTCGAAGTCAGTCAAATTATTCTGATTTTATTATTTTAATAATTGATATCAGGTTGATCAGTCCCTAAACAAAAACAGAAAAAAGTCAAACAACCGTGGTAAAAGTCCAAGAATAGGTGGGGAACAGGTGAAGTAGAAAAGATGAAGAGAGCAAAGGAGAATAGTACGATGGTGAAAAAACCTAAGGGATAGGATGAATAGCAGCCGAGATATTTGTAAAAAAAAAGCACGTGTAGGTGAAAACAGCGCTTTGGTTGGCGATAGCACTAAACAAACAAAGTGTATAATAAATATCCAATCGGCTCAAAAATATATAAAAGATATGGTTTAGGACCATGAGACTTAAATTTAAGAAACACATAAAAGAGTGAAGAGAAGGGGTTACAACGAAAAGTGAAGGACAAAATCGTGTCAGAATCTCGTAATCTATGGCAGCGATCGAAAAAATAATGGAAGAAAAAGGCTATTAAACGCACAGGTTGAACTAATATCCACATGAAGGCGATTTTTGTCAAATGTTGAAACACGCTTTTACCCGCACCTGACCCGAACCGCAGTTCGGATCGGGTGGGGTTGGCGCTATATTTTTTCGTTGCGGGTCGGGTTCTGTTTGACCTGATTTTTCAAAAGAATGTCCAAAATATATTTTCAGCTTAAAATAACAATATAGTTTAAGTAACATGTGTATGTGTGCATAAACTATCACAAATACAATACATGTGTGTTTGTGTGTATCATAAACGAAATGTTGGTAATATTTTTCATGTTCCAAGAAAAGAAAAAATGGTTCTTAAATGCACCGTAAAGAAATAATAATCTACGATTACATTTCTTATATGCATTTTCTTTTTTCGCATTCAGTAAATTGAATATATATTCATTCATATTCAAATGCGTATTTATTTTCATCTGAAACATAGTTCTGCTCAAACATTTTGTGAAAATCCTAACAACCCGACCTGTAAAAAACCTAAATATGACCCACAAGAATTATTCTGAGGTGAACCCGAACGACAGAAAAGAAATTAGTGTCACTCAGAACCGAAAAAAGATGATTATGGACAACCCGATATAGAACTCTATTCAACGGTCCCGAGATGTCCGATATTGAGAGGTTTTACTATATTTGAATTCTTATAAAATTGGTAATAGAGATAATTGTAGATTACTTTTCAGAATTCCATTAAAACACGATTTACTTTCCTTTCATTTCGGATTGGGGTCAGGTTGCGGTTGACCTCAGATGGAATTTTCTGTTTCAGGTAGAGTACAAACGTCTAGAACTCTAATCAGTACAGGACACCGCCTTTTGAAATACAAAAGCTGACCTAGTGTAATTGGACAGCCTTTCCACTTGAACTTAAATGGTTTTTTTTTTATACCGCTAACCAGGCCCCTACCTGCCCGGCATGAATGCCTAGCTTAACGGGTTAATACCTGGGTGCGGGGCGGAAATCGCCTGATCACAGCATGGCTGCGATCCACCTGACTATTGATTTGTTCACATCGCTGCTGTGCTTGCGCTCTTGTTATTTGCTACCGTTATCTTTGTTTGCCGGTTCAAGGTTTCTGTTTAACTTTGTTGAATTGACAGATTTAATAGCTCTCGTAATTTAGAACCTTGATCAGGTGACGAGACCCTCACCTGACTAGGCACCCCCAGAGGTATTATTCACAGGTAACTTGGAGGGCTTTGCACCCACGACGGATTTTACATGCACCAGGTGCCATTAGCGTACATAGATTTACATATTTACCATGTCTGTTGGCTTGTCACGTTCATGGTGGGTTGTCGCTGTAGTGTTTATCGCCTCTTTTATGGGCTGATTTCCCTTCTTGTTGTATTTGTCTCTGTCAAGGCTTTTTGGCGTTTTTATAGGCTCGCCCCTGTTGTGGGTTTTTTTTGTCTATCATTCATTGGTTTTTTGTCTCTTTCTTGATATATTTTTACCTCTAGCTTGTGCTAGAGCTGGTTTTCACATTTTGAATCTTGGTCTTCTTTCGAGAGTTTCACTGGTTTTTATGTCACTATCGTGGGTTTTGTCACGTTGTAACTTTTGTTACTGGTGGTTGTCACATTGTAACTTTTGTTACTGGTGGTTGTCACATTGTAACTTTTGTTACTGGTGGTTGTCACATTGTAACTTTTGTTACTGGTGGTTGTCACATTGTAACTTCTGTTACTGGTGGTTGTCACATTTCTGGATGTTGCACACTCATTTTTGTTGTCTTTGTCACTTTATCTCACCCAAGCATTGGGGATTTTGATTTTTTTTTCCTTCGTGAATACGCTTTTTGCGATCAGTCCATTGAATCCTAATGGCTGTTATCACTGCTTTTGAATTTTGTGCAACTTGTTGATTTGTTGTTTGAGAAACTTGTCACACTAATGGAGTGGGGCTTGTTCCATGGCCGTTAGTCCGTCATGTATCTATGAGGCTGTATTCACTTGATTTGACACTGTTTTTTTCCCCATTAACTTTCTTTGGCAGGTGTGCTTTGTGCATTCACCATTTAATTATTTTGTTCACTTTTTGTTGGCTATTTGCCTTCATCAGTTGGTGAAATTCAGTCCGTCACAGATGACTTCCACTTCTCACTAGTGCTGAAAAAAATCGATTTTTTTTGGCGTAGCAAAGAGGTTCCATTGCTACTTTTTTTTTTTTTTTTTTTTTTTTTTTTTTTTTAAATATATTAGAAAATATACTTACCAAATGGATGGCTTTTGAGAGTGGGATATGCTTTTGAGGAATCTCGCTGCTGGGAAGGTGTATTTATTGTGATATGAGATCGATGTTTTCTACTAACCATCTCATCACTGCTCTTCCTTTTGTTTGTACTTGTTTGTTGTTCGCTAACTGGTTGTGCCATATTTTTTCGTTGTTCGGTGTGATGTGGATCAGATGTAGTGTTTGGGTTAGTGGGCAGTCTGTTAGATAGTGTTTGGGGGTTCCCAACTCCCCGCATGAGCAGTTTGGTGCGTCTTTGCGCTTAAACCTGTGTAAGTAGTCCGGGAATGCTCCGTGACCCGTGTAAATTTGACTTAGTAGATTGCAGCTGATGATTCTGCGAGAATCTACTTTTGGGAAGTATTCATATGTCTTCCTGCCGGTTTCCCCATAATCCCACACGAACTGCCATTGTTTGATAGTGAGTTCTTTTAGTTTTCTTTTTAAGTTTGATATCGGTCTTTCTAGATGGTATGGAATTTCTTTACTTTGGTTTTCTGCAGCCTTTTTTGCTAATTCGTCGGCATCCTCGTTTCCTTGGATACCCACATGTGCTTTGACCCAGCTAATTTTGAATTTATTGTTGGAGTCTTTTGTATTGTATCGATTAATTTTACTACATTGAAGGGTTTACTGAGTGATTGGATGGCTGACATGCAGTCCGAGCGAATGCTGTATTCCTTCCCTGTGCTATTTCCCCATTCTGCTGCTTTTAGTATAGCCAGTAGTTCGGCTTGGAAAACACTGTTGTACTTCCTTAATGGAGCTGACCATGTTTTTATTTTTTGTTCATTTTTGAAAGCTACGAATGCCGAACCCGTAGCGCCTGTTTCCAATTTTGAACCGTCCGTATATATCACTATGTCCTTGTAATTATGGCCTATTCTTGGTTCTATGGTGTCCGCGGGATGTGTTTCCCATACATTAATCTTTTTTATATAGTCTGTATGGTGGATAGTGGTTCCGTGTATTTCTGTCGTTTCTCTTAAACGAGATATTGTGCCGTATTCTGCCTCGTATTTAACTTGGAGATGAATTGGAATCAGGCCAGCAAGTACCTGAAGGGCCGCGGTTGGGGCAGTTTTATATGCCCTAACTATAGCCAGCAAAAAATGCCTTTGGCATGTTGTTAGTACTTGTTTACTTCTTTGGTTTAGCTTATGTCCCCATATTGAGGCTGCGTAAGTCAGTGTTTTCTCAGCTACTGTTCTATACCATATTTTTAAGATGCTTGGTTTCAATCCCCAACCCCGTTTGGCCATTTGTCCCATCATCCAAAACGCTTTCCTTACTTTGGCTGTTTGTGCTTGGCAGTGTGTTTCCCAATTTAGGTTTTTATGTATGATTACACCTAGATACTTAATGTTTTCTTTTCCTTCAAATTCCCTTTCTTTGAATTTAATTCCTTCAATTTTATATGTGTCTGCTGTTGGTAGGTTTCTTGTGTGTGTTCTATTAAGGTACAGTAGTTCTGTTTTGTCCCAATTAAGCGTTAGGTTATTTTCCGTTACCCATTCATAAAATTCTTTTATTATTTTGTTTGCTAGTTTTACTAATTGTTCTTTTGTTTTTGCTTTTATTATTAAAATAAAGTCGTCTGCGAAGGCCTGTATTCTTACATTTTTACCCCAGTTTTTCTTTAGGGCTGTATCTGCTATTAGCAGCCACAGCAGTGGTCCCAGACAGCTGCCTTGTGAGCAGCCGCCAAATGTTTGTTTTGTTACTTTAATGCCGTTTTCTTCTAAGGATACGTATCTATCTTCTAAAAAGCTTAGTATCCAATTTATTA
Source organism: Maratus michaelseni (assembly GCA_963931845.1). Lineage (NCBI taxonomy): Eukaryota > Metazoa > Arthropoda > Arachnida > Araneae > Salticidae > Maratus > Maratus michaelseni. The sequence continues at coordinate 265,181,096 of OZ007587.1, read as the reverse complement.
AGTAAGTGGGGCATGGTGATTGTTTTAAGTTTTCGGCTATAATAGGCCATCTGATATTATCAAATGCACCCTTTATATCCATTGCTATTAGTAATGTTTGGTATTTGTCTTCTTTGTCTTTCTTTATTGTTTTTATTAGGTTATTTAGTGCGTGTTCAGTTGATAACCCTTGTTTGAACCCATATTGTTTGTCGCTCCAGTATTTGTTGATTGTTAGATGATGTGATATCCTGCCGTGTATTATTTTTTCTAGTATTTTACTAAGTGTAGGTAGTAAGCATATGGGTCTGTAATTTTTTGGTTCTTTTGGATCTTTTCCCTTTTTATGAAATAGGACTACTGTGCCTATTTTAAATGATTTTGGGAAGTAGTTGAAGTTAAGGCATGTGTTATATAATGTTAGTAGTAGTTGTGGTGCTGCTGTGTGTATTCTTTTCACTAGGTTATGGTCTATGTAGTCAAAGCCAGGAGCTTTGTTTTGTTTTATGTTTTTGATTATCCTGTTAAGTTCTTGTTTTGTTATAAGCTGTGGTTTTGTTTCATTAAATGTCGGTGTCTCTGGTTCTAATTCGTGTTCTATTGATGGATCTGTTAGATATAGGTTGTTTAGGAAGTGGTTTAATGTCTTTTCGACGGTTACTTCTTGATTGTTGGGCATGATGTTTTCTAATCGTGATGGGCTTGTTTTTTTGCCTGATGCCAGTTTATATTGAGGGCCATATGTATTAGTGACTTCCTCACAGTATTTTTTCCATGTATCTCTTTTGGCTTTTTGGACTATTTTCTTTAATTTTGCGCGTTCTTTTTTATATTCTATATGTTGTTTGTGTTTTAGTTCCTCATCTTGTTGTTCCTGGAATTTTCTCCTGAACGCCCTTACTCTATTTCTTGCTATTTTTACTTCTTGTGACCACCATGGTGGTGCCATTAATTCTGGAGTTTTTCTATGTTTGTAGCAGGCGAATGCTATTGCTGTTATTTCTCTCTGTAATCTTAGAGTTATGTTGTCTAACTGATCTATATTTGTTGCTTTTCTTAGTTCTTTTATATATTTGTTTCTGATTTGTTTAATTTTCTTCTCGAATTTTGCGTGTTTGCCGTGTTTTGTTTCTAATCTATGTCTTTGATAGCACGTATTTTTATATTTTATATTAAATTTTATGTATTTGTGATCATTGTTTGATTCGTCGTCGCTTACTTCCCAGTCTGTTATATTTTCTCCTAATTTAGCTGTTGCTATTGTTAGATCCGGCCATACTTCTAGCTTCCTTTTACCTCTCATGGTGCTGAACGATGCTTTTGCGTGTGGTGGGTTTTGTACAAAGAGGGAATTCAGGAGGAGGAAGTCTGTAAGTTTTACCCCCCTGTCATCTAAGTTCGCATAGCCCCATTGTTGAGAGTGTGCGTTAAAGTCCCCCGTCAGTAGTACTTCGCCCTTGGCTATTTTCAGAGTGTCTTCTACCTCCTGCAGCACATCTTCGAAGTCTTCTACTGAGGGGGGTGCGTATACATTGATTATTGTTATTGTTTCTTTTTTATTTTCGATTTTTATTGCTGTTGTGTATTCTTTTTCTGCTATTGTTATTGGATTGGTGCCTGTGTGAGTTACTATTTCTGATCGATTTCTTTTTGTTTTTGTTATTTTCCAATTACCATTATTGAAACCTGTTATTTTTCCTGTTTTTTTATTTTGGTGAAAGTCTTGTAAGAGTCCAATATTTATTTGTTTGTCTCCCATATATCCCATAAGTGTTTGTGTTGCATGGAGACTGTTATGTAGGTTTATTTGTATTAGTTTGATGTTGTCTTGATTTTTATTGTTGGAGTTTTCTTTTGGATTTTTATTTTCATTCAGGTTTGGATTGTCTTGGGTGCCGCTTAGGCACGCGTCTGTGTTAGCGGCGTTGATATTGAACATAATTCAATTCGTGTGTCCTTTGTTGCCTGTTGTTAAGTTCCTCCTGTGACCTTCTATGCACCCGTGTCACACCCCTAGTTGTGTTTAATGTGATTTTGTCGTTTAGGATATCATTACCTGTAGTTAGTTTTTGTCTTCCTTGTTCAATTTCAATTTGTCTAATTTTGAGGAGCTTTCTGTACACCCTGCACTGCCCATCATGAGCCGTGTGGTCTATAGGGATTTGTGCCGGTAAGTGCGCCTTATTCCATTCGTTAAATGTAGTGCAGATGATACACCTCTTCCTTCCTTTTGGGCAATCTTCGTATTTGTGCCTACCTGCACATATCGGGCAGTACTGACTCTGCTTGCACTGGTGCGCCACGTGGTCAAAACCTTGACATTTGTGACACCTTTGGATCGTCACATAGTTTTTTATCGGACATTCCTTGAGTCCCAGGCAGATCGTTCTCTCCTTGAGAAGGTGATCCGCCAGGGGCTCAGGGAGCGCTACCGGTATATGCAATCGCCCTGCTGGTGCCCGTAGCGATTTTAGCAACTGTATTTTGTCCTCGTTTTGTTCTATGTCGATGCCTAGTTCTCTGCATATTTTGTGCTTGATTATGGCTGGCTCCACCGACTCCGGTACATGGAAGATGATGATTCTCTTCTTCCTTAAATTGGCTGTTTTTACTTTCAGGCCACTGTTACTCTCCTCATTCTCTGCCAGGGCTTCCTTTATCCTCGTAGCTTCCGTTGCGTTTTCGCAAACAATTTTTATGCCGTTGCGAATCCGTTTGACATTCCTGACTCCTTCCTTGTTTTCTATCGTATTTGTTATTTGTTGCTCTACTTCCTCTGCTGTCCGCTCTTCTGTAGCCTGAATAATTACAGTTGCCGTCGCGGCTTTGACCGCCTGTGCATAACTGTGAGCAACTGCAGTCTTTTTTGTTGCCTTTTGTGCTGGTAGCGATGTTGTCTCTTCTTCCATTGGTTGGGTTCCTCTTTTTGCTGTTACTTTTTGCTGTTTCCTCTTTTTGCTGTTTCCAAGGCTTCTGCCTTTGCCTCGGCATGTGTTGCCCTCAACTCCATCTCAGTCAGTGAGTTTATCACTACCTGCAGAGCTTGGTCCATGGCTTCACACGTCGATGCTGGTATCTTTGTTGATTTTGATTGTATCATCTTGATGTAGCTTATTGCCATCATAGCCCTCTCTATCTCTAGGGATCTCCTTTTAGATCCATCTGGTATGTCGCAAAGGGTTATTAATTCCCCTCTTAACCTCGTGACTTCTGTGTCTTGTAGTACCGCAGTTTCTTTATCTGGCTCTGTCATTACACTATCCACATCTGAATCTGTCTCTTCGCACGTATCTTTCTTTGTTAATTCGTAAAATCCCTCAATGTCTGTCATCTTTAGTTTTGTTTTTCCTACTTTTTCGGAGGTTTTTGCTTTGCTTTTTACCTGCTCTTTCTGGGAAGTTCCAGGTGTACTACTTGCTCCTGGCGTTTTTTTTTTGTGTTTTTTACTTCTGTTTTTGAGCCTTTTGAGCCTTGGGTGGTTTTTGTTGACGCATTGCGCTTTTAGTCTATTGGTGTCATTGTTTTTTCGCGGGAACTTGCACGTGTGCTTAGTTTCATTTTTTTGTATTTGGTGTTTCTAGTTACCCTTTTATTAGTTTATTTATGTTTTATTCCCAGCAGGGGGAAACATGAAAATAACATTACAATTATAGACATCTTTTTCTAACGGTGTGTGTGTGTGGGGGGGGGGTTAACTGAAAGATTATACTTTAAGAGTTTGATCTAGGTGATTAATGCCTTGAGGCTTTAGAAAGGGGAGAGGGAATCGCTGGTAGAAGTAGGGATTAGTGGGTGATTGACACCCAACAATGAGCTAGTGGTAGCTGTAATGAAGTTAGGATTATTGAATGATTGACACTCCCTTCTTTTAATCTGCACTGGAATGTTGAATTCACTTATGTGAGCATTCTTTAATGTAACTAAAACTTCCTATGCATAGAGAAATTGTTGCTATTTTGACTTGAGATTTTTTTTTTTTTTTTTTTTTTTGAGGGCGCTTACCTGTTAATTTGCTTATTAAAGTATATTGGATGTCTAGTTAGACATGTATGGTTACAGAAAATATTCTGGAGGTACTTGAGAAACTGTTTAGTTTCATGATTTTTTTTATTTTTTCCCCGGGGTTTATTTAGATATTTATGAATTATTTGATTCTTAGCTAATTAAACTATAAAATGAGATTAAAACTGGGGGTGGGGAGGTTGATTTTACACTTTAGCTTAGTTATGTAAATGCTTAGTTGAAGAGATTAGTTTTAAATTGTTCTATTGGGAGGATTAGAGAGGAATTACAATTTAATTATTAAACTGCTGTTTAGGCTGTTAGTTGAATTTAATATGGATGGGGGAGAAAAAGATAGTTGAATACGCTAAGGACTTAAGTTACTATTAAAATAACAAAGGGCAAATATTTATTTATTTATTTTTTGGGAAAAGGGAGTGGGGGAAATTATCCATTGAATTAAGGATTGCTAATTGATATGATGTTATGACTCGTTGAGTCCTAAACTTTTGAGTTAGAACACTGGGCCTACTTCGCGATGAGCAATTAGGTAAAGGACCTAATTAACCCGAGATGGCTGGGGATGTAGCTTCCAAAACTGCCGCAATCAGTAAATTAATTCACTAATTGAGATCGCTTTGGCGTACCCATCATCCGCCAGTGTTTAAAAGATGGTCAATTAAGATTTATACTTACATAGGCAATCCCCGCCAGGTACCAGTTACCTTAATTACTGCTGCTGCTGATTTCTTCCTGCAAAGAGCTGCTATGTTGATCAAGGCAGGGGTGGCTGTTCCGTTTCTACCGGGCGAACATCTTTCTCCCGCGGTCCCGTCTGCTAGCGTCTGTCCGCAAAGCCGAGAGTGTCCTTCCGCTAGCACTTTCAACACGTGGTCCCTTGATTACACTAATTAGTACATAACTAATTAACCGTTGGTCGCACAATTGAAAAATTAATGTCCACGGATAGGAAATGTTTTTCTCTTTCCGGGAATTCACAAATCTGAAAAAAAATCTCAGGAATTCCGGTTTTAAAATTGCAAAAACCAGGAGCCCAAAAACATGCGTGCTTCCTGTGACCAGACAACGGCTAACGAACTTAAATGGTTTGTCTTACCACTGTCGAAATTTAAACTCTTGCTATTTGCGTCTATGGAAAGTTTTATGACTTTATTCCGGTGTGAATTATTTTTTTTTAAAAAGAAGAAGAAAATTGAAAATAAAAGTTTAACCTTTCATTAAAAATAGGTGTTCTCTTGTTAATGTCTGTACATATACTACTTATACATTTTACAACTTTTTTTCAGACATTATTTATAAAGAAGCATGGTTAAAAATTTCCATTAAAAACGTCCTTCATTTAAAAAAATTAAAAACAGTCTCCAATAAAAATTTCCACCACCTAACAAAAGCGCTTTTACCCCCCGCCAGGTCATCATCAGTTGTGATCTCTAACCAATTTCCTCTCCATTATATACATGTACACACACGCGTACTTACATAACGCGTTAATACGAGAATCAATAGAAATAAATGCATCCAAAAACGAATGCAATGACATGGTACACTCATTACTTGATTGCCGCAGGAGAAAAATGTTGGAAGAGGGGCAGAGAGAGAGAGAGAGAAAATATTGAAAGCCGATACGGGGGGGGGGCTCTTCAGCCAGCAGTCATGTATATAATGGAGAGGATGTTGGTTAGAGATCACAACTCATGATGCCCTGGCGGGGGGGGGGGTGAAAGCGCTTTTGTTAGGTGGTGGAAATTTTTATTGGAGACTGCTTTTAAATGAAGGACGTTTTTAATGGAAATTTTTAACCATGCTTCTTTATAAATAATGTCTGAAAAAAATGGTAAAATGTATAAGTAGTTTAACCTTTCTATTGCATATGCTTGGACGTTTTATTAATGGTTGTGGGAAAGAGGCAGCAAGATTGAATATGTATGTATTTTTAATGAAACTCGCGTTTTAAAGTAATAATATATTATATAAAATACGCCTCAGCAGTGTAACCACATTTCGTAAAGATATTTAACAGATGTATTAATATATTTTTATATGAATTAGAACATTACTTTGGAAATCAGTGAAAAAATAACAATAGTAAATATGGTTTGTCGGAACTACTCAATTTACTTTCTAAGTTTCAATGTTAACGAAATATACTTTTTTATAATTCATTTGTTATTATCACTGGGATCAACTTGATTAAATTCTCTTTCGGTTTCTGAATCAATTAATACTAAATATTGGTATCACTTTTAAAGAACCAAATACAGTTCATTACATCAATATAAATTGTAAATGAGGCTGATTTTTAATTTTATTTATGGACAATCAGTTTTTAACTTTCTCCATGGCTTTTCATAATCGTTTTGCCAGAAGATTTTCCGTGGTTAGGATATCTTTCCATCCTATGAAATGGTACGCCGAAATTCGTACACACCTTGGAAATTATGGCACCACTAGTAATGGTAAAAAAAAATTCTATTTAATGTTTTTAAACGCATAATTTGTAACCATCTCGTTTATACACATGATTTACAAAAAAATTCTGCATTTATAGGAGCCGAAAAAACTGTTAAAAATTTGTGGTAGAAATGTGTGCACTCTGTTTGCGAAACACATTCTTCAAAAATAAAAAAAATAAAAAAATCTCTATACAATGAAAAGATAAACATGATATGTATGTACTAATAAAATCAAGTTGTTGTTTGTGTGTGTGTCTCTGTGTGTGTTTGTTGGCGAAAGCTAATTCTCGCACAGCTCTGAAACTCTCCTTTTATGCAGTTCAAGTCATGTCCTGATGCACCGGAGGTTAAAATTTTTAATATTTTGATAATTAGACGATATATTAATTAAAAGCTAATCAAAAACTCACATTTTACTTTGCGAGCCGGCAAAGGTATTCGCGCATGCCCAGAACCCGATTTACGCTTCGGTAGGGATTGAAGAAGCGGACAATTTTTTTTGTATTATTTCGTAGTTTTAAATCGGCCTAAATCGAAAAAACCATTCGGTACAGTTAAACATGGACGACATCTTCAGAAAGATCATACTCTTACGTCTTAAATGCTTCAATCAATTCGAAAAAATATCGTTGTTAACTTTTGATTTTTTTTTTTTTTCAAAAATTGGCGTTATTCTGAAGGATGTTTTTGTCCCTTATGTTAATGCCCCTCCAGAGTACAGCTTTAACGGTATCGGCGACCGAAAATAAGCTCTAAAAGCTAAAACCCTCTTCTAATAAAATACGAGATAGGTTTTTAAAAATACGAATTTTAACCCTTTCAACAACACCGGCAAATGCAGGTCACTGTGCGCCTCACAGAGCCGATCATTTTTCTATGCTAAAGTAACTAAACGTCCTACAAAATCTTTTCAGAGCATCTGATAGACAAGATTTAGATAACCTACATAATTTTCAAAACATGCGGACGTGCAGAAGAATAAAAAAAAAATCTGAGAAATTTTCGGGAAAAGCGGAATGTTTTAGCGCGGTTTGCTTTGCTTCGATTCATATTTTTTTTCCTAAATATGCATATTTTCTCACAAAAAGAGAGCTTGGATACTGTTATATTTATAACCGATTGAAACTACAGAGAGTTCGGAAGATGATAACTGCTTTCTTTATTGTTATGTTAAGGGAGCCGACGCCAAAACAAACAAAAAAACGAGAAGAAAGAGAGAAGGAAATATGTTTTTTTTTTTTTTTTTTTTTTTTTTTTTTTTTTTTTTTTTACAATTAGATAACAATATATATTTTTTAAAGTTTTACACGGTAACAACTGTAAAACAATTTTATATATAACCAACGTACAAGTTCGGACAATAAGATTCCTTTTTCAAAATATAAAGCGCTCCTACGTTGAAAAAAAAAAAAAAAAAAAAAAACAAGAAATTTTTTTTTTTACGAGAGCTTTTATCACTAAATATCAATATGGTTTTGCGAATTTTTCATTTAAAAATATAATTTCATACAAAATCGAGTTAAAGATATAAAATCATACAAACTTGAGGTTTGTTTAAATTTATAACGGTCCCAGGAAATACCAGCCGTGTCAGCCATTGTTAAATGAATTCAAACATTTATTTCAGAGTTTATTTCATCTTTCATAGTAATCTATATTTTTAAAACGCTAAGCGTTTTCTTTCGACAATCCGTGAGAACAAACTACTACATCAAATTACACCATTCTTTTTTTAATGAAAGATATTTGGACACATATTTGTTATCGAGCATTCGTTTGTTCAAAAATTTAATTAATTTGCCGTAATTTTCAATTAAACTTTTACTTCTGCTTATAAATTCATAAAGTCGGCAAACTGATAACGCCCACTGTTGCGAGGCACAGAGTTTATTCTCTGAAGTCTGTGGTTCGCCAATCTTTTGACTTTTGACATTAGCTAATATCAATTAGGTAATATTTTAACATTACAATATAAAATCTTAAAAAACTGACTTAAAATTAGCTAAAATATAATCATAATAAAGTATATAAACATAAACATATCAATATGAATAGCAAATCTCACGTAAAATGTTGCAATTTAAATGATTTCAATTGAAACAAGATTTGGAGAGTTACCCCTGATGCCTAGATAACATAAAAGTACCTATTTTATTTTATTTATTTACACACATATTAAATTTTATTATAAAACATCAGATTGCCATACAAAGCAAAAATTGTCATTTAGGCGCCAAAAATTACACCCTGCGATATCTGTACCGATTTAATCAAAATTGTTTTGGTTGCACCGCTTATTGCAAAATTAATTCAATCCATGATTATTGATTTTTTCTCGGATTAAAAATAAGAAAATTTAATGCTTAACGAAATTCAATTATTTGATCGATCGCAAATTTTGGTACTTTTCCGTTATACGGAGACTATGCCATACATGTAAATGTGTGTATTAAATGTATGTAAATCTATGCTTGGCGACAATGGTGTCCGTATAACGGAAAAGTACCCAATTTTTTTCTTAGTTCGGGCTATACCAAAAACAAACATTTAACAGGTAACAGAAAAATCGCCAAAAATGACTGCTTCATCAGCTGTTATGACAGCAAAGCTGGATAAAATCTAATAACCTGAATTTTACAACGTTTTTGCGAAACACCACAGCTTACACACGCTATTTTTATATAAGTATGGGACATTTAAAAAGAATAAGAGAACTAACAACCTTCAATAGTATAATCATAGTTGCCAACCTCCCGATTTTTTTCATACCAATATTTTTATGTAAAAATATTTGTTTTATTTAATCATACAATTGCTGAAATTGTTAAAATATTGGTCTGGGTCACATGTTCGCAACCGGGTCAAGCTAATTTTATCTAAAAATCGATTCTAACAATTTTGACTAAATTTTATATGTTACCGTTTTCGGGCACGAAAAGACCATTGGTCACATGTTCATGAAAATTCTATAAGTGAGTCATATTTGGGTCACTGCGGGTCAAACTAATTTTATATAAAATACGCATCTAACAATTTTGACTACATTTTGTATTCTGCCTTTTTGAATTTCGAGAAGACCTTTGGACAAGGTCACATATTCGAGAAAATTAGATTATTGGGTCATTTTTGGGTCACTATGGGTCGAGCTAACTTTATGTACAAAACGGCTCAAACGATTTTGATTGAATTTTTTACCCTACTGTTTTCGGGCATGAAAAGATCATTGGGCTACATGACATGATCGAGATAATTTGATTACTGGGTTATTTTGGGTCACTATGGGTCAGCGTCAAGAAAATTTTATATAAAAAAAGTCTGAAATGATTTTGAATAATTTTTTTTCCTACCGTTTTTTGGCACGAGAAGACCATTGGATTAAATCACATGTTCGAGAAAATTCCAGTGGTATGTCATTTTGGGTCGCTACGAGTCAGGGTCAAGCTAATATTGCATCAAAAACGACTGAAACGATTTTGACTAAATTTTATGTGTTACCGTTTTCGGGCACGAAAAGACCATTGGGCTAGGTGACATGTTCGAGAAAATTCTATTAGTGAGTCATATTTGGGTCACTGCGGGTCAAGCTAATTTTATCTAAAAAACGGTTTTAACGATTTGGCGAAATTTTGTATCCTACCGTTTTGGGTTAGGAGAAGACCATTGGCCTTGGTCACATGTTCCAGAAAATTGTATTAATGGATTATTTTGGGGTCACTACGAGTCAATCCATTTCAATGTGAATGAAGATTGAAACAGTTATTAACAGTAAACGAAGTCTCAAAGTTGACAACATTTCGCCAAATGTGTCGAAATGCTGGCGAAATAGACGCGATGAACGTGAAAAAATGCTTAACGCCAAATGAAAGAATGTTGCTAAATTTGCGACTTTTCGCCAAATTTTTGCGACATTTGGCGAAATAACTGGCTTTTAGAATCTGATGGAATTTTCTAGAAAGTCCCAATAGGAGCCGAGATATACGATTCAACCAATCAGTGTCCATAGAACGTTCTCAAAAACAGAATTCAACCAATCAGGATACATAGAACTGATTATTATATGTTGAAAAGAGAATTTATTATTATATTGAGTTGAACACAAAGCTAAATTTAACCGAGCTTAGCTCGGTCTTCCCCACTGGTTTAAACCATTATCACACTCTGTCTGAATTCCCCCCTTTCCGGCCGAAACCGAATGCGGTATCTGTACGCTACGCAACTTTATGTGCTGCGTTCCAGAGGGAGAAAGCTAACAAAGTCTATGGAGAAATGTGAGAAACCGATATCACAGTAATTCTAAAGGTCTCCTATTCGAAAACTAGTGTACTCGAAATAAATTTCTGTGCTGCGTCCTAAGGAAGAGAAACAGAATAAGTGAAAACAGAGATAATAATTGGTAAAATATAAATAGTTTTTCACAATGTAGGTGTAGGTATGGTGTATCTAATGATACACCCAGATAAAGGAATTGATTAAAATTACAAAACATGTTTTGTTGAGTACATTTTGGTTGTTTTAGCAAAAGTCAAGTAAAATTGAACCATTTTACTTGAATTAACAAAACATTTTTTGCTGACGATACAAAACTTTTTTTTTGAATTGCAAAAAAAAAAAAAAAAATTTGTTGATTCAAACAAAATTTCCATTGACTTATATTTAAACAAAAAGTTTTGTTGGGTCAACCAAATTTTTGTTGATTCAACAAAATTTTTTCTGGGTGTCAAACCGTCGCGATAAATTGAAACTATAAAGAGTCCCAAACAAATATTTTTTACGGGGAACACAGCGGAACTTTAAATAAATTACTAAATGTGCTTAATAAATCAATATCTTACTGAAATGGCTTATTAAAATGATCTGGTACAGCCCGACTCATTTTCTAAGAGAAATGCCAACATTGCTCAACTAACATTATCCTACAATTAAAATTTTTGTAAAATAATATTAAAAGTTATCACTGTAGCAGAAAGTATCCAGCAATCGCAGGTCACGTCGCGTCGATAGCATTTCTTGTCGGGATAATCATAAATTTTGCGATTGTGGTTTTTGGCTACTCGGTGAGACAATCGTTTTTAGAACATCTTGGTTGTAAGTTTACGAAGGTAGTAATTATTCGAAGACTGTCTTGATTGTTACTTTTTACGATGGTAATTGTTCTTGTTTATTGAATTATCAACAATCGGACATTACTGACTAATAAAGCTCTTGTATGGGTACACTTACATTTAATATTATATTTCTTAATTTGTCAATATAGGTAGTCTCACAATTCATGGATTGTGAACTACTTTTAATCGTTGTATGAAAGTCATTTTTAACTCGAGCAGTACGTTTCCAAGTTCACAAAATAGCAATACAGAGGAGGCTTTTGAATTTATTCAATTCCAAATATTCAGATAATTATGACTTGTTGACATATACTTAAATTCCCTACTCTTGAAAACTCATACACAACTCCAAACCCAAAATCAAAGCCCTTTCCTGTTTTACTGAAATCTCATATTCTGATTTAATATTGTTTTGTCTGAACTTTGTTTTCTCATTTCTTGATATTTTTTATGTCCATCTGATCCATAGATTTTGAATTTTCTGTCAAACCAAAAATCACTGGTTTCCAGAAAATGTGAACCCCAATCTCATATTGTTTTGCAAAATCTACTCTTTTCCTATTTTTATCTTTGCTTATAAACGGTTTTCTTTGCATATTATAATCATGATTTCCCATCCTTCGTAACACAAGGACAAATTTTAAGGATTGAATCAAATCTCAAAAAAATGTTTTTGACATCAGTTATAAATTTTATTGCCTAATTATTAGATTGTAGCGTCACTTATTTCACTATTACAGTACTGCCACTGCCGATTACTTTTTAATTATGTCATGCACCACTTTCTCCAAACAAATACCTGTCACATACTCTTTGAAAACGTTGGAAGAATGTAGTTATCTACATGGATTATCTAGTTATGGGGAAACTTAACATCCAGCATAAAGGTAAGCGACTTGCAAAGCAATAAACAGGGAGCCGTAAGAAAGTATTTAAAATGTAGTAAAGAACTACGTAAAAAAGAAAAGTTTATAAATTGAATAAAATAAAATAAGTAAAACAGAAACAGGAACAATTGAGTGTTTCAATGGGATTCCCAGTTGCAATCAACCCCACTCCCTATATATGAATAAATGCATGTCACATCTTAGAGGAACCAGGGGAAAAATGCATAACTGTAGCACATTGGTAATACAATAGGAAAGAAAAGTAAGGGATTCGATTGAAAACGTCATCAGACAATCAGGAGAGAGTAGTCGGCCAAATTTAACTAACGTTAAGTAAAAAGAAGAGAGAGTAGCCAGCCAATCAAATTTAACTGACAGTAGAGGAGGCAGGGCTTTGCTTACAGTTTGTCAGGAAGAGAAGAAAATTGAAAAATGTCTAAAAAAGCATTAAAATATAAGAATTACGGAAAAAAGTAAAATTTGAGTAAATTAAGTAAAAAATTGAAGAGAAAAGATGTTTAACCCTTAATTGCATAGTGATGTAAATTTCCATCACTTTTTATTTAACTTTTAATAAATAATCAACTTCTTCGCCACCACTATATTTATATAGAAATATTAATCCACTAAATTTCCCGTGAACTATGTTGTTGAACAAATTTAAAAATCTGTCTTAAAATTTCTGGTGTCTAATATTTAATATATGTATAAAAAAACACAATTGTAAAAGAAAAACTCATGCAAAGAAGGGTTAACCCTTTCCGGCACAGACAAAGTCTGTTCGTAAAATGGGAAATTACTGACTGACACCGGAATTTACAAACGACTTTTTTTATTCAATAAGAACTCCTTAGCTTTCATCGTAGAAATAAAATTTTATTAAATGTTCTTGGTGTCGAATGAAAGTTTGGAATTAAAATTAGGTGTACCCGGAGTGGGACCACTGTGCCGAAAAGGGTTAACTGTTTCCAATGAAGAATAATTTGCAAATAGACAAGGAAAGAGCCGAAACGAGCGTGAATTTACGCTTAAAAAATGGCAGTTCATATTGCTATATAAAAAAATAGTTTAAATTACAGTATTATAAAAAAAAAATATATATATATATATAACACATTAAAAAAATAGTGGTACGAATAAAATATATAAATAGTCACCAGTGGCAGCCTTGCTGTTACCTAACTTTCCCGATCTGTGAATTAGCAACTTTGCACAATTCTTGCCTTGTTTTAAAAACTGTTTTTAGTTGGAGCTTATTTTTAATTATTTTTTTGTTTTTCTTCGAGGATTTTACTAAATATTCTATAATCTACCGTTGATTATTCTTGTTTTTCCTACAGCGTTTTCTTATAAAACGCATGAAGTCTTGGAAACAATAAATGTTATTAAGTTAGTTTGAACTGTTTGATTATTTAGCCATCGAGGAAATATTATCATCTAACAAAAACAAGCGTTTTTTGTTATTGTTGTTGTGTGTTAGTATGTGTAGAGGTGACATTATAAGAGTTGGAGCATGCAAACACTGAGCAACTAGTTAGGGAAAGAAAAAAAGTGGGAACAAGATGGGCGAAGAAAATTTGTTTCAAAAAGCATACACGTTCAACATGCATGCCTGTCAAGTTTACATTATATCGAATACCACCGTTTCCGAATAGAAATATTTGCTATATTTATTGACAAGTGGTACTCAAAACAAGGGAAATTTACAAGGCGTCGAAATGATCCGTATTTTAATACCATTTTTTTAAAACGATGTTTTTTTTTTAGATTTTTCTTACACATTTTGTTGAAGCCTATCCCGAAGGTTATTGCTGTTAAGATGTTGATAAAAACCAACCACGAACATTTTACTTTGTAATTATTGGAATTCATAAAACGGACCATTTCGGAGACCTGAACTTGGCAGGTGTGCATGTTGGAGATGTAGATTTTTCGAACTGTTGAGGATAATACAAAAAACTGTATACAATTAACATTTCCCCCTCAAAATTGCTAATAGAATATGCAAATTCAATATTTACGATGATACATTTTGAAAAAAAATAGCTTTATTGAAGACGATAAATGTTTGGAGACACTATTATTGAAGCTATTACTATAGACAGGCCCTTTCTTATTACTATTATTAAATTCAAATGTACGAGGATAGACTAATAAGAAATACACACATGCTTGAAGAGCGCGAACAAAATGACCTTCAGAAAAGCACGCGGTGGCATCATTATTATTAATGTTCAAAAACGTCTGTCTCTGTGTGTGTCTGTCTGTGCACGGATAAACACTGCGAGTGCAGCGAGCAGCGAAGCGATTCTGATGTTGATTCAGGTGTCCCTTATTCCAAAGATATCGTTTTATCGTCTGCTGCTATAGCAACATGATAAATGAAATTTCATTAAAAAAATGCACAATAGTAGAAAAATATTTTTCTAAATCGAATAGATGAACAACTCAACACTTTAACAGGGGAATTCTTATTTCTTATTTAGATATTTTAAAGTTGTTTGTTGTAATTTTTATTTTTAATTTTGGTTTCAGAATTAAATTCATGAACTCCCGTGCGTAGAACGGGTTAAACAGCTAGTGTGGAAGTAAAATCCCCTCTCTATACGCACGCTCAGACTACAGGTCATTGAATTCATCCGGTGTATTTTGAGAAGCGGAACTATGGAGACGTGTTCTAGTGCTCTGTCAACGTGAATCTGTTATCGAATTTTTAACTGCTGAAAAAGTGACTCCTACTGAGATTCATCGTCGCATCATTTAAAAGCTGTTGATAGGTCTATTGTAAATCGATTGCGAACCTGGAAAAGCAATAATTGTTGATGAAAAACGCAGAGGAGTCCGATCACAGCCACAGACTCTAAAACACCTCCGACGTCGAGTTTGTCGTGTTAGGGGATGCCTGGCGCCTTTAATATTGCAACATGACAACACTCGTCCACACACGTCGCGCGCAATTGCAGAGGCTATGCGAAACCTGAAATTTGAACCTATTCTACACCCTCTTTACTCCCCCAATATCTGCGCCTTGAGATTTTAATTTTTTTCCTCTACTCAAGAGAGACCTCAATTGTGATCATTACTCCTCGGACAATGAGGAGAATGCAGCTGTCAAGTACTGGATTGGAGAAAAGTTGGAAAAAATGTCAGTGACGGATTAAAAAAAACTTGTTACACGTTAAGAGAAATGTGTTAGCCTTAACAGTGATTATATTGAAAAATAAATATATGATTTTGAAGCTTAAGAATTGTACTTTATTGTACTTTTTACCCGATTTCTTTTTTACTTTTGTTTTCGTGTTCTACAAGCATGTGTGCAATTCTTTTCCGCCTACCTATATAGTCTATTTCGTATATTTATACTGATGAAGTTTAAATTTCAAATAAATAAAACCTGGTGAGAATAAATGGTAAGGAACACAAAAATATTCCGATTTACACAGGTTTCTGCTTTCTAGTTAAAACGTTTGTTGAATTTGCATTAAGCATTTTTCTCCGGGACATTGATTTTTTTCATTTTAGGCAGTCCCTGTTATAAACAAGTTCTTATTTAAAGGGTTTTACTGTATAATTTTACGACAGTCTTCAGATTACTAACATTAAAAATGCAATAAACAAGTTTTTAATAGAAATACCTTAGAATTTTGTAAAACTTAAGTCATAAATCACAATCAGACTTTAATAAATTACTAATGCGTTCAAGATTAAGCAGTTATTAACTTTACTTAAAACTTAGGAAAATGAATTGCGACAAAGTTTTGATAGCGTGGCACTTCTCGAATTGATTAAATGTCTTAGTAGAGGTATTTTGAAATGTGCATTAATTAATTTCCTTTAATTTTCAAAATCTGAACTGATTTGTAAATTCATCATGAATTTTCCAGTTCAAATTGTAACTAATTTAAATGTTCATTTGCCGAGTGCAGACGTTTTATATCAATGTTATTTTTTAATGTAAACATTGCAAATGAATTCTCTTAACTAAAACCTGGTGTCAATTTTATGTGAATTTTCCGGTTTCAATTATGACAAAGTTTCCAATTAAATACCTTTGTTAACCCCTTAATCGTCGTGCCCGAGACATTCACGGGCAGCGTAGGTTACGCCTGTTTTATTCAGATTGTTTGATTCCCACCATTTTTTTTAAATAATATTATTGGCTTTATTCTTGCATTATTTTATCTGTCTATTAAATAAGACGAACATTTCTACTTAAAAAAATTGGTGGTAATCAAGCAATCTGAATTTTTAAAATGTAGCCTACAGTTAAAGGGGCGACGATTAAGGGGTTAAATATAGCTGAAATGTCTATTTTCTTTTAATGGGGGCTATAACAATCACGAAATTACGTGTAAAACTGCTGACATTGATGTACGCATGACTATAACTGGCACCAATTAATTAGTAATCTCGTCTACTATTAGATTCAATCCTTAAAATTTGCTTAGGGAGTCGTCTGCATAAGTAAATTGTAACAAACATTGAAACCAAAGCACTCTGATAGAAACTTTCATTAATAACATCTAATTTGCACGTCATATATGGGTCCTGTGGTAAATTGTATCTTCGGATACCAAACGAGAAATTACTGAAACAAACAATTTCTCCTTCTTCTAGGCTGACTGTTGCTGATTTAGAGGAAACTGTATTTAAAAAATACCTCTATTTTCGGTATACCTCTCGCCTTCGGTATATTCCCCTTATTTAATGACAGATTAAATAAGGTGAGCTATTTGGAACTATTCGGAAATAGCGGGGCGCTTCTGTTCTCTTGTTGTTAGGTGCGTTCGTATAAATATGTAGCATCTATAGTCGTCGTCTAGTCCGTCCGTCTGCCGTCTACCCGCATTTAGCAGCGCAAAAACTACCCAACCGAATGGTTTGAAATCATATATATTATTTCTCCTGTCAACATCCTTTTTTCTGAAAATACGAAACGCAGAACGACGAATGAGATAGCATATGAAAGGATTTTGAAAACGCTTCTGACATAGCCCACTTAACATTTCGTTAAAACATGTTTTCGATTAAAAATTGCTGATAATTAAAAATTAAATCGGCATTGTTTTCCTAAATGAAATGAAAGGTTTTCCTCAAAAGATTGTTGCCAAAAAAAAAATAAAATACCACATTATATGATGCTCAGCAATTATTATAAAAAACACCGCACGGATTTATTTTATATTTATGATTAAAAAGCGAAATTTAAATTGAAATGTTTAGATTTATATTTCTATGTCCCATGTTTTTCCCGAAGCGGATGACGTCATCCTCTAATGCAGTTAAAATACGATTGTTATTTTTTTTTCTCGCGCGTGCCTTTAGCAATCTTTGATCAGTTTTTACTCTAACTTTGATGGAAAAAATTAGATGATATTCTGGATTGACTAACAACTAAATGTTGTTTACAGATATTTTTATCCTTGCTTTTTCTTTAGAAGTTTAAACCTGCATCTAATAACTATTACATATTGATAAAAAATGGTACTTCTCTTTTATCCCGTCGACCACTTTTCATAACAAAAAACTATCGCCAAATAAACGGAAGAACGTTGACATTGGAATATCAAAATAAATAAATAAAATATAAGAATTTAAGGACACATTTTAATTAATGAAATAACTAATAAACCAGTAAAACATAATGAAAAATACACGCAAATGTCGAATTAAAAACCCTGACATCAAGTAAATGGGACTGCATTTTTGGCGTTTAATCTTACAATTTGGCGATAGTTTTTTGTTATGAAAAGTGGTCGACAGCATAATAGAGAAGTACCTAAAAATATTAGATTTTAGTGCGAAATCCTCGCACGGGCCCTCTGGTTTAATATATATAATCGTTGCGGAATTTTGTCGAGTCATTTCAAAATTTATGAATATCGAATCAAAACTTAAAAAAGATATAAATAAAAATATTTATTAAGTAATTTGAATTTTTTTAAAAATCGGTACTTCCTTGTTATAGCAGCTTACGAGAATTAATCATCAAGCGACCGAGATGTGTCGCCGAGTTATCTGAATGTATGACGTTATAGTCATATATGACATTTTATAACCTCTATGATCAAGCTATAGTCACATTCGTCATTGTATTAAATCTTATCATACGTAAATATTTCAATGATATTCTGTGATAGGTAATAATTTTAGGTTGCCATGGTGATTATGTCATATTTAAGATGGATTCATATTATTTCCGTATTACTCAATTTAAAAACAGAATTCGTATACTAAAATTGTTTAATTATAGCAATCATTTAATCTACCGACAGTTTTTGGGATAGATGTTTCCGGTGAAAGAGATATTAAATGGAAAATGAGTCTAAATAAAGATTTTAAGTTCTGAAATTTTCAAAGCTAGGCTTAGGGTTTCCATTGGAATTTTCAGTAAATGTCCACAAAAGATAAAATGTTACCAACTTAAATTGTACTTATTTCATTACGGAAATGAATCATATCATAATAACAGACGATATAAATCATTTCACTGAAATAATAACAGTACGAACGCACCTCATTTGTTACGTTTGACGTACAATTTCCAACTTGTTTACTTTTGATCCGTTTGTATTGTGAATCAGAAAAGTTTACAGTGCAGCTGTAAATACAAATACTCAAGGTGACGACTGCCAGTTATGAGAATGTTCATTAGCAGGGTAGCTAGTGGTCAGGGAAAAATACAGTCAAAAAAAGTGATAAACACCAGTATATTCTTATAGAAAAATTTATGTTGATTATTCGATCAAATAATCAATTTGAATTTTTCTATAAGAATATACTGGTAAGTATCATTTTTTTTACTGTATTTTTCCCTGACCACTAGCCACCCTGATTAGATATTCCACGAGACTGCGCACTTTACTGAAGACGATTTCAGCTGCAAATTATATTACACGATGGCGAGTAGCTTTCTCCAGCAGAGCAAATTTCAAGTGCTCCTAATAAAAAGTCATAAATTGTTAGATTATAAAGATAGGTAAAATTATTTTTAATGCTGCGTACAGTATTGTACCACATCTGATACCCTCTTCACACGGAACATTTATGATATCTTACACCGCCATTTTTGAGGTGGTACACTTGCGGAATTGAATACCTGTTCATATCGCAAAACTCATCTAAAATAACTCACTCAACATCACCGTGTCTGAGATCTGAACAAACATAGAATGAGCGCATGCGCATAAGTTAAAGGCAGTCTCAACAGCCAATCGATTAAAGCTAGACTCCAGATCCAATCAAAGTGAGTGGTACTGGCTGTATCTAGCAATAGAAAGTTCGAACTCACTGAGTGAGTTTGTGGACTCCCTCGGTGAGTTCGGCGTTTTAATAGATCTTAAATATCCGATCGAGAACCGGCTATGAAGGCCATTGTCACGTATGTCGGAAGTTACAATGAGTATTTGAAATCATAATTGGAATGTAAACTTTTCAACACAACAATACAAGCGTGACACATCTGAACAACACAATAAATAAAGAGCCGCTTATTCGCGGTAATTGTAACTGTTCTTGCAATGTATTGTTTCCTTTATTAAAAATATCGCATGTTTTCTTGTGCAATTATATGGAACCTACATCATGCTACTGCTAATAATTTTCGAATTATTGAATTTTTATTTCTTTTGTGACTTTTGAATGACTTGCTATATCCTTTAACTTGTATTTTCTTGTATCTTATGATCTATTTCGTAATTATCACGAACAGGAAACTTTAAAATTTTCCCCTTACATTTCCTTTGAATTTTCTTGCCAAGAATATTATTTCAAAAATACAATTTGAAACTTTAACGAATTTATTATTATTATTATTAGAAAATTCAATGAATCACTTTGTAATCTTTAACATTATTTTAAGTATGTAAGTTAATCGCCATTCCAATTAATTTTTCTTAATATTGCTTAGTTTGCTTTGTGAGTAAAGACTGTGGTAATTAAGCATTTAAAATGAAATATTTCTTCTGCTAATTGCGTTTCTATTTTTCAACTGCTTTCAAGCAAGATGTTTAATTATTTTTCGTTGGTGAAATGTGTACTTAATATTTCGTTTTTTCCTTCTCTCTTTCGATATTCTTTCAACAATTTCTAGTTTTATGGAAATGTTTTTATACATAAACAATGTTTATTATTAGTTTAGGAATGAACAAATTTTCCCTTTGTATTTTACACATATGCATTGCAAAAGTAAATCATTTATAGATTAACAAGATTCAATAGAATTAAGTTTATGTTATTATTTTAATGTATGCAATACATACAAAAGCAGATAAATTGCTTATGAAGTATTCAATCGTTTTCGTTAAATTATTCTATACGGTCAATGTGCCTAAATGTGATGATCTATCAGTGCTTTAAAGTTTTCTACCTAAAATCACAACACAAGAATTGTATATAAATGTGACATAATCAAACATGCACATTTCAGGAACGAAACGCGAAACACATTTCTTGCATTTAAGTGTTTCTTCTTGCAGTATACATCGTTAATTATCATACTCCGAAAATACTTCCTAAATGTGGAGAAATCTAGATTACTATGTCGTGTTTTATCTTGAAATGTTAAGAAACTCCATCGACGTCACGGGATTAAAGGGCAGAGTTCCGTCTACTGGAAGTGAAAGCGGGGAAAAAAGGCACGTTTTGAAATAATTTCTTTCTAAAAATCCCATTGCATTTGTGAGTTTAAATTTTTGATATCCTATTAGCGACGAATTAGATCTTTCAAATACGGAATTACTTTAAGCAGGTATACTAAGGTAAGTTGGTGCTCTATTTTCATATGTTACACTAAAATGATATTTTTAAGAAGAAATTGTGGATAATTTACTTTTGTTCAATTCATGTAGTTAGAAATTCCCGCTTAGAATAATATTAGTGTGTTTCTTTGTACATGATCAAAATAGTAGAATCCATACCTACAATTAAAAATAAAATTGACATATTAATAATAGCGGTATATATTTAAGCAAAGAAGTCCAAGTGCTAGGGGCAACGCAAAAGTGTCCTATCAATATTTATCTGATAAACATGCAGCTCAAGCTAAATGGTTAAAATTTTATGTTTATTTATATTTAATTTAAATTTTAGAAAGATATTTTTATTATTGAATAAACATAAAACATTTAATAGAACTCAATGACGAATTTTATTTTTCTTTCCATATATATTTTCTAGCTAACAAAATACGCAATGGAGTCATAATGAATACAGGAAAATATATTCAACTAGGTAAATTATATCAATGGTTGGAGTATCATAGTTGAGTTTTTTCCAACAGAGAAAAAATATGCCGGGACCAGGACTTGAACCTGGGTACTTTGCTGTGCCAACGCTCTTCCTACTGAGCTATCTCTGGCTGACATATTTCACTCTTATTTGTTGGACAAGGCTGAAAACTGCAGCGCTAATTTCATTCATCTGAGCTATAGCTATAGCATTTACATGATGCATCTTTAAATAGTACGGAAACTCCTGTATACCATGTAATTAGGTCATAATGAATAGAGTGCGAACTGCAGCGCTAATTTCATTCATCCGAGCTATAACTATAGCATTTACATAATGAATCTTATATAGCACGGAAACTCCTGTATACCAAGTATTTAGGTCATAATGAATAGAGAATTCTCTATTCATTAAGACCTAATTACATGGTGCTATTTAAAGATTCATCATGTAAGCGCTATAGTTATAGCTCGGATGAATTAAATTAGCGCTGCAGTTCGCAGCCTTGTCCAACAAATAAGAGTAAAATATGCCAGTCCAGGATATTGTCGGGACAGCTCAGTAGGGAGACCGTTGGTACGGCAAACCAAAGCACCCAGGTTCGAGTCCTAGACCCGGCATATTTTCGCTCAGTTGGAAAAAATCTCAACTATGATACTCCAACCAATGGATACGTAATGGAGTTTCTAAAATGTCCTAGAAATCAAACAAGCCATGGAGCATGTTAAAGTTGATTGCCTAACATCATAGGAAGCCCATAAGAAATATAATATTCTTCCCTCAACCATACATGGTCATGTAAAATGTTAGACTTTTGAAAGCAGTTACAGTAGCTTATCTCATAAAATGCTAATTGAATAATATAATGATAATATTAAGTTTTGTAACTGTGTAATGGTTGAGTACGTGGGTGAATTTTTCATAGTGTTTTTTCTATTAAAATAGAAAAAGAAGTTGAAATAGGGTCAAGGGTAATTAGTGGTCCCAAAAGTTGAAAATGATCCAGAACAGTGTAATAAACTTTTTTATGCACTGAATAAAATTAAAGACATACGAACGAACATTCCGGATTTTCTCAAATCAGATAAAGCCAGAAATGTTTGAAAAAAAATGTTAACAAACAACCACGTAAGACTAATAAACTTTTCATAAGAGATATTATGTGACTTTTCCATTTAAATAACCTTTGTATTTAAAGGTTGGTAAAAACTTTATAATTAAATGTGTTTTATTAAACTGACATTTATTTCCTTAATACAGTAGCATCGATTTATGGATGGTCATACTTAAAATAATTAGTTGTTAGGCGTTGCTGGTGAGACATGAATGTCAAATCAGCAGTAACTAAAAACAAATTTGGAAATAATGTCTTAAAATCGGTACTGCTTTATTAAGGTTGTGAAAATGGACAATGGATGGACAATGATGGAAAAGAATAAAAAAAGTTAACATACAAGTTTGGACTTTAACATCCTTTTGTACAATGCTATTTTATGCTTAAAAATGTCAGACACGCCCGCACATGAATATATAGATTGACTGCAAAGTAATATTTCCTTTTTAAAGTATGTTTATTTGTTTTGAAAAAACAAATACCGGCAATTTGGTAGCTAGTACATTATCACAATTATTAATCTCCGGGAATTTCTACAGCGTTCCAGCATTCATAAGTATAAGAAGAAAACTAGTCTACCCTATATATATAAAATCCTAATGAAACAAATTTGTGAAACGATTTTATGAAACGAATTTATGAAACGATTTTATGAAACGACTGATTAAACGACTGATTATGTTTCAGGGCTATTTTTAATAAAATATTAAACACTTGATGGTGAAATTAATACCAATTGTCCATAAAAATCCGCGGATGTCAAAACTGGTAATAGAATTTTGAAATTGGAATTAGTTTTCGAGATATTATTTTTTTTCTAATTTTCATGACATTTGTGTAATGATGGCAACTAATTACTCAGTTTGTTTGTGACAAAAAGGGAAAAAAATTGAAAAGGATCCCGATGGCGATTATTGATTTCTTTTTCTTCGTCATTTTCAAATTGAAATTGAATTTATCTTTTATTTCAATCGATAATGAAGACAAGATTGTGATTAAATTATGTTTTTCAGGAAAATTTGAAGAAAAAAAAATCACATTTCTATCGTCAGGATTCAATCGTTTGTCACCATTTAATTTAATTTATAAACTGAAAATATTTTGAATAAATTCGTCCAAATGACGTCATTTATGTAAACGCAAAAGAAAGGAGCAAAAAAATATTTATACAATTTTTTTAGCGTAAAATGTCATTTATCCTATTTTATATATAATCAGAAGTAATTTGTATAGAAAAAACAATAATAATATACGTATAATTAAAATACGCATATAAACAAAACAATCGTCGAATTTGTTTCCATGGCTGTTTATGTCATTTGGCACCAAATCTCACTTTCTGATGCCCGAATTGCGCCAAGCTTTTTAAAAAAGCGTTAAGACCCCTATAATAGAAAAGCACCAAAAGCTCATTAGGTTTGTTTTCATAACTTTTGGCAACAAATCTATGTATATTAACGAATCTATCCCTTTTCGAAGCTCGAATTACGCCAAACCTAAAAGCAAAGGATCCTATACTGGAAAAGTACCCGATTTTCTTATGGACAATATTCAAGTGACATAACAAGGTGTAAAATTATCGCGGATAGCAAATTTGTTTAAATATGTCATCAATTGATGCCGAATAAATGCAGGCATGCATGCACAAAATATTTAATTAATTTTGTATGATAAATAATTATTAGAAAATTCGTATATACATATTAATTAAAATAAATAATTGAAGTATTTAAAATAACATGAAAATATGCATGATGGTGCACTAAAATAGAGAAAAAATTAAAACCTGTTACTGAAAATATCTATAACAGTACTTTTCAATACCGTGGTTTTTAATGTTATTCACAAGCAGATGGTTTTTTTTCTCATCCTTAAACGCAAAGGAAGAATAGAATACAGATCGTTGTTATAAAAGTCCGAGAGGTAGCCACAATTTAAACCTAACCATTTTATACAAGCTGGTTTTCAAGTTGTAATTGATTTTACTTATCAATCCCGAAAACAGTCGTCAGTTGTCGCAACAGCTGTGTATGAGGCCATGGTAATCAAAAAATGCCACATTAAAACGTTAAAAGCATGGCAACCCAATTACAGATTTACCAATATTTTTAAAACAAAGTACGCTGTCATGTTTTTAGAGACTTCGAAGTCTTAGCGGGGGTTGGCGAGCGTAGCTCGCAGGGGGTAGGCCCCCTAGTTTATGACATAAATGGTTTCGTAAAACATACACACTAACATAATGCACATAAACATTGTTTTGGCAAAATTAATATTGTATTGGTCATTCATTTGTTTTTTCTTGTTTATTAATTGTCACAATTAAAATTATTTAAAGTATTGATTCGTTATTTAAATCCATATACTTAAAGCTAACCTGCTTTTTAGTTTTTCGTGCAAAAATGCTATTTATACGCATGCGCGAGCATTCAGCTAATCAGCTAGAGGCTTTTACCATCTTCAGACGCGATGTTCCAGCCAATGAGGTGAAGGCTTTTTCCTCTCTCTAGAAGCGTATGTGTTCCATTTGGTTGTTCGGTTGTTGAAACTTTATAGATTTCTTTTATTAAGGTATTTTTTCATTTTACCGTATTTATTTTCTTTTTAAGTCGTATGTATTTTAGTACTTTGAATTTTTTATAACTAACCCTTTTTTTGAGAGAGAGAGAGATTTCGTGGCACGAAATTCCGCGAATCGTTTCCGATGTAAACAAACTAATTTTAAACTTTTAATATGTAATTCTGTGTGATATGATTAAATTCAGGTTTTCTCAGCGACGATCACAGTATTTTTACCAAATAATTTTTGTATTAATCAAGCTTTTTTGGTTATTAAGCATAGCTAAACACGAAAGAAAACTTTGTTATTTTAAGATTTTGATGTGAATTATTTGCGTACATTTATAAGACGAGTTTCACTGAATAATTCATGAAAAAAAAAATCTCATCATTATATATATTTAGTTTTGCATTATTAATTATTTACTTGGCCTTTACTTTTAATATTTCAAACATACAGCTGAATGTAACTATTAAAACATTTGAAATACTGTATTCGTAAAATGAAATTTCAGCGTAAACACTCGACAATTACTTTTAGTTATGCATTATTAATTATTTACTTGGCCTTTACTTTTAATATTTCAAACTTACAGTTGAATGTAACTATTAAAACATTTGAAATACTGTATTCGTAAAATGAAATTTCAGCTTAAACACTCGACAATTACTTTTACTTATGCATTATTAATTATTTACTTGGCCTTTACTTTTAATATTTCAAACTTACAGCTGAATGTAACTATTAAAACATTTGAAATACTGTATTTGTAAAATGAAATTTCAGCTTAAACACTCGACAATTACTTTTAGTTATGCATTATTAATTATTTACTTGGCCTTTACTTTTAATATTTCAAACTTACAGTTGAATGTAACTATTAAAACATTTGAAATACTGTATTCGTAAAATGAAATTTCAGCTTAATCACTCAACAATTACTTTTACTTATGCATTATTAATTATTTACTTGGCCTTTACTTTTAATATTTCAAACTTACAGCTGAATGTAACTATTAAAACATTTGAAATACTGTATTCGTAAAATGAAATTAGTTTAAACACTCGACAATTACTTTTAGTTATGCATTATTAATTATTTACTTGGCCTTTACTTTTAATATTTCAAACTTACAGTTGAATGTAACTATTAAAACATTTGAAATACTGTATTCGTAAAATGAAATTTCAGCTTAAACACTCGACAATTACTTTTAGTTATGCATTATTAATTATTTACTTGGCCTTTACTTTTAATATTTCAAACTTACAGCTAAATGTAATTATTAAAACATTTGAAATACTGTATTCGTAAAATGAAATTTCAGCTTAAACACTCGACAATTACTTTTAGGTTAAATTCAGGTTTTCTCAGTGACGATCACAGTATTTTTACCAAATAATTAAAAGTACTACATGCATGCATCTATCTATCTATATTAGAAATTGTGCAGGTTTCTGGTCACTGTTTTGTTTACATATTTTAAACAAAAATTTCAATTTAATAATGCACTGAAAATTATAATGAATGCTTACAATTAAACACAAAACAAAAAATTTCACAAAAAACACATTATTTCCCCGATATTTTCCCACAACTAATCAATAAATTTCATGACATTTTATTGCGATTTTAAACCATGAACTTTAGTACTTTTCTGTTATACGGACACTATGCCAAAATGTATGTATGTATGTATGTTTGGCGACAATAGTGTACGTATGTATGTATGTAAATGTATGTATGTATGTTTGGCGACAATAGTGTACGTATAACGGAAAAGTGCCTGAATTATTATATATATATATATAAAATATAAACGTAATTGGCGACACAGCAAGTTTTCTGGATTTCTCCCTGTCTCTCTAACCACATTGTTAACAAAACAAAAAATTCACGAAAAACACATTATTTCCCCGATATTTTCCCACAACTAATCAATAAATTTCATGATATTTTATTGTGATTTTAAACCATGAACTTTAGTACTTTTCTGTTATACGGATACTATGCCAAAATGTATGTATGTTTGGCGACAATGGTGTCCGTATAACGGAAAAGTGCCTGAATTATTATTTTTTTATATATATATAAAATATAAACATAATTGGCGACACAGCAAGTTTTCTGGATGTGAAAGGCGGAGATGAATTTCATTCATTCAATGACCGTTTTAAAAGTTTCAAGTTTGGATTGAGTGCACCTGAACATAAAAACCGATACCTATTTCTATGTTCATGATTGAGTTATTTGGATATCTTTTCGTATAGCACAGAAAATCATTTCTCCCGCTTTCGTAATACAGATAAATTCTGGTGTATTTTTTTTTCTTCTTTTTATATCATAAGTACTTTTCTACTTTAAATTTTTTAATTGTCGAGTTTCTAAGCTGAAATTTCATTTTTCGAATGCAGTATTTCAAATGTTTTAATTACATTCAGCTGTAAGTTTGAAATATTTAAAATATTAAAAGTAAAGGTCAAGTAAATAATTAATAATGCATAACTAAATATGTATAATGATCAGAATGACATATTAAAATGTGTACAGAATGACATGAAAATTTTAAAAAACTGAAATTTTGCACTTGCAACTTAATTGTAAATTTCATTGTTTACATTGGAAACGATTTGTGGATTTTAAGAATTTGCTGAACTTCGTGTCACCAAATTATTAAATGTCTCTCTCACTCTCCAAAAAAAAAAAAAAAAGGGTTAGTTTAAAAAAATTCAAAGTAGCAAAATACATACAACACAAAAAGAAAATAAATACGGTAAAATGAAAAAATTACTTTAATAATAGAAATCCATAAATTTTCAACAACAACATCAAACGAACGTATCTCATCTTTCGTTTGTGATAAGGAACGCTCCTTTGGCCCCCTCCACTCATTGGCTGAATTGTAAAGGGCAAAATTGGGGGACAAAATGACTACAGCATTTCTGAGAAAAGAAAAAATCAGAAAATTCACAGAAAATAATTATTTTTGTTGCAAGTTGGGTTAACTGTCTTTATGGTTCGAGTCGATTTCAGACTGAGTGTAGATTTCTGCAAGTTGGATTTGGGTTAACCCGATTTTTCAAAAGTTAGTTCAAGTTCAGTATATTATTTCAGATTAAAACTATACCTATCAGGGCTTGAATTTCAGGGCGGGATTCGCGCGGAAAATTTTGAAATCCCGCCCAAAAAAGATCATGAGCGGGAGCCTCCCGGCCAAAAAATTTCAGCATTTTTGGAGAAATTTGCATTATTTAATTTACCTGCAACCGAACGATAAATTTCGTGATTTTTTTTCCCCGCAACCGATTGACGGACTGTGTGTTTTTTCCGCGACTGATCAACGAACTTTGTGGTTTTTTCCGTGACAGATCAACGAACTTTGAGTTTTTTCTGCGACAGATCGACGAACATTGCGTTTTTTAAGCGACTGATCGACGAACCTTGCGTTTTTTGGGGACATATCGACGAACTTTGCGTTTATTCCGCAATCTATCGACGAAATTTTTCTTTTTTCCCTGACTGATCGACGAACTTTGCATTTATTCCGCAATCGATCGACGAAATTTGCTTTTTTCCGCAACTGATCGACGCACTTTGCATTTTTTCCGCGACAGATCAACGAACGTTGCATTTTTTTCCTCGACTGATCAACGCACTTTGCGTTTTTTCTGCGACAGATAGACAAACATTGCGTTTTTTAAGCGACTGATCGACGAACCTTGCGTTTTTTGGGGACAGATCGACGAACTTTGTGTTTATTCTGCAATCGATCGATGAAATTTGCTTTTTTCCCACGACTGATTAACGAACTTTGCGTTTTTTGGTGACAGATCGACGAACTTAGCGTTTTTTCCGTGACAGATTGATGAACTTTGCGTCTTTTCCACGATCGATCGGTGAATCTCAATCAAGTAAAATCTAAAGTCAGAAATTTATTTAACAACCTAATTGTTAAGGGTCCCTAACACATTTAATGGAACTTGAAAAATACACTGCATATATAAAACTTAACTTTCTTCCCTTTTTTATAATAAAAATAAACATTTTACATAATCATTCTCAGTTGACTTAATTTTTTCAATGGTATTTTGTCATGTCTGCATTAATGTAATTCTTTAAATAGCACGTAAAAGAATAGTGGGGTTTAAAGATTTTTTTTCTCCCTCCCAAACATTACAACTCCCCTCCATTTAAAAATGTTGGTAGGGAGACTCCCGTCTTTGGAAAAATTGAATTTCAAGCCCTGCCTATAATATGTTTGTGTGTATTGAGGTTTGTATAGATGTTTGTGTGTGTGCTGTTTTTAATACAGACAGTTTCATTTTTCACACGAACCTTTCAAAAAATTCACATTCTTTGCGCAATGCTTTAACAAAATTCGCATTTTTTTTCGCGATTCTTTAATGAAATTCGCATTTTTTTCTGTATCTTTTTTTTGTCGAGTTTCATAATTTTTTCAGCTATCCTATGACGTAATTCGTGTTTTTTTTTCAGCGATAATTTGACGAAATTTGTGTTTTTTCTGCGATTTTTTTTTTTCACGAAATTTGCGTTATTTTCCACGATTCTTTTATGAAATCTGCGTTTTTCTGTGATCCTTAGACGAAATTTTCTTTTTTCGCAATGCTTTGATAATAATCACATTTTCTCTGCTGCCTTTTGATAAGATTCATGAATTTTCAGCAATCCTTTGATGAAATTCGCGTTTTTTCAACAATCTTTGAAGAAATTCGCATTTTTCTCGCGATACTTTAACGAAATGTGCGTTTTCCAGCGATTTTTTGATAAAATACATTTTATTCCGCAATTTTTAGACGAAGTTTGGCAAGAAAGCGCTATCTTTGGGTGAAATTTCCTGTTTTGCGATTCTTTGACAAAATTTGCTCATCTTTTGTGTAAATCGTGTTTTTCTGTGGCCTTTTAACAAAATTCACGTTTTACATGATCCTTTGATGAAATTAGTGTTTTTCCCGTGATCATTTGACGAAATCTAGGATTTTTTCCCCGCGAAGATTGATTATATGTTTTTAGTCTGCAGGTGCCCTAAAAAGTTTGTGACGCCTTTCGCTGCATTGCACGCATTCTGCCACGGTGTATCAAACAAACAAAATTCATCCTAAAGAATTATTGTTTCGTTTCTGGAAATGAACAACCGTCAACTCATTGGCTGAATTATAAAGGGTGAAATGTGTAGGCACTGAGTATCATCTATACTATTAATGTCGGTAAACGTCTGTCTGTGTGTGTGTTGTTGTGTCTGGCGTCTGTAAGCACAAAACTCTGCATGCAGACGACGGACATAAGTGCTTTCGGTATAAAAAAATTCGTAAGTGGAGTTTTTAAAATTCACAACATTTTGTGGGAGAAGAGGGGTGCGAACGAATTTAAAAAATGAGTCCGCATCAATAATTATGGGGGGGGGGGAGTATGTTTTGCCTACACGGGGCGGAGACTTTTCTTTGTTGACACCACTCATATGATATATCGTTCGAAAGGCCTGTGACTGCCTTTTCATGTTATGCATCTGTGTGGTCCATCCCCCCCCTCTGCCAATTGGGGCACTTTTCTAAATTTTGCACATACCACTCATGTTATATATCGTTAAAAAGGTCTGTGACCGCTTAATTCTATTATGCATCTCCGGTGTCCATCCCCCCAATTTGCCCCCCCCCAAGGGGGTACTTTTGTAAATTTTGCACAATCCCTTCATGTTACATATTGTTGGAAAGGTCTTTGACTGCTTATTCATGTTATGCATCTCCGGGGTCCATCCCGTCACTTCCCCCCCCTTAAGGGGGGCAATTTTCTAAATTTTGTTGACACCCCTCATGTCATATATTGTTGGAAAGGTTTGTGACCGCTTAATGATATTATGCATCTCCAATGTCCATCTCCCCACTTTGCCCCCCCCCTCCCCCAAGGGGGTACTTTTCTAAATTTTGCAGACAACCCTCATGTCATATATCGTTGGAAAGGTCTGTGACTGCTTAATCATATGCATATCTCCAATGTCCATTTCCCCACTTTGCCCCCCCCCTCCCCCAAGGGGGTACTTTTCTAAATTTTGCAGACAACCCTCATGTCATATATCGTTGGAAAGGTCTGTGACTGCTTAATCATATGCATATCTCTGATGTCCATCTCCCCGCTTTGCCCCCCCCCCAAAGAGGTACTTTTCTAAATTTTGCACACAACCCTCATGTTATATATCGTTGGAAAGGTCTGTGACCACTTAATCATATTATGCATGTTCCGTGTCCATCCCCTACTTTACCCCCCCCCCCCCAAGGGGGTACTTTTTAAAATTTTGCACACACCCCTCATGTTACATATCGTTTGAAAGGTCTTTGACTGCTTATTCATGTTATGCATCTCCTTGGTCCATCCCGCCATTTCTCCCTCCCCAAGGGGGCACTTACCATGTACTTGCACAACAGCGCTAAATGTGTCAGATGAAAGAAATTCCGCGAGTACATGTGCCAGTGAAACTTAGCCAATTGCTGTTCTTCAACCTAGCTTTAATTCAAAGTGGGTTTTTTATTTATTTGAATTATTCTGCAAAAGTTTCAAACATTTTAAAGCAGCTATGAATTTTATTTTTATGGTACTATCAAGTTTTTTGCCGTCAAATTTTGACGGGTTCCATCTAGTATAATATAATATCAAGTATATAAAAAAACTGACAGAAATTAAATTAATAAATTTAAGAGGAAATGGCATGCATAAAATGCACTTTTGCCATCTCATTTAGATATTAACTACTGTAAATATAACAAAAATGACGTTAATGTGACAATCATATACACTGCTCAAAACAATTAAAGGATATTTGAAGTTTTATATAAAATAAAGATATAAACGAATTTTTTTTTGCCGAAAATAGAAGAAGAGAATCACAAATGCAAATTTTTCTGGTTTTCAAACTGTGGAGTATGCAAATTTTGAGTTCGACGTCAAAAACGTCGCTTCAGCGGCAGCGAATGAAATTTGACTTTCAACTGGATAAAAGAGAATGAAGACAAGGATGATCGGCATTCAGTGATTGCTTTGTTTCGATGAGTACGATGTCTCAGCGAAGTCATTTGACAGATTCAGAAGCTTGGAGAATTGTTGGTAGGTTAGAAGGGGGCCAAACTCAAGCCGAAGTAGCGCAAGCCATTGGAGTGTCACAAAGTGTCATTTTCAGGATCTGGAACCGTTTTTTGGAGAGTGGATGTGCAGGCCGAAGACCAGGGTAAGGTCGTAGACGGGCAACAACGCCCAATGAAGATCGGTATTTAGCGTTAACAGCTCGGAGACACCGAAACATGAACGCTACTCTTCTCCAACAACACCTTCGCTCGGCTACAGGCACCACGATTTCAACTCAGACTGTCCGAAACCGGCTCCTTGCTGTAGGTCTGTATGCTCGCCGACCGATGGTATGTGTTAGATTAACATCAAGGCATCGTCGCGACCGCAGGGAGTGGGCAACCGAGCATATCAACTGGAGGAGAAATGAATGGAGCAATATTCTGTTTTCTGACGAGTCCCGTTTTTCTGTGCATCCGGATAATAGGCGTATTTTCATCTGGAGGGACCGTGGCAGTAGGAATAATCCTGCGTTCGTGCACGAAAGTGTCAGATTTGGCGGTGGAGCAGGGTTGGTGTATGGTGGCATCTCCATTGACGGGCGCACTGACCTCTACATCATTCGAGATGGAGCTCTGACTGGTCGCCGATATAGGGATGAGATCCTCAGAAATATTGTAGTCCCTTACGCTGCAGCAATCGGAGATAACTTCATTTTAATGGACGATAACTGCAGGCCACATCGTGCAAACCTGGTGGAGGATTTCCTTTTCCAGGAAGGAATCGTTCGAATGGAATGGCCAGCGTGTTCTCCAGACATGAATCCAATCGAGCACGTATGGGACGCTCTAGGAAGACGAGTTTCTGGCCGCCAACAACCCCCACAAACTCTCCAAGAACTGGAAAGAGCTCTTCTGGAAGAGTGGGGCAGAATACCCCAACTCGTCATTAATAGCCTCATTGAGTCCATGCCTCAAAGGTGTTCAACGTTGCTGGCCGCCCGTGGAAACCATACCCCCTACTGAAAATGATTTTCTTTGAAGAAAATACTTTTCTTATTCTTTTTTTCTCATATGCACAAATTGTGTTTTTTTTCTTTTGTACACTAATGCGCAATAAAATGCATTTTTTTCTGCCAAGCATGTGTAATTTATTCTCATATAACCTACTATGTCTGTCGACCATGTATCAATCAGCTAAAAAGTTTCCCAGATACAAAATCCACCTAAAACTGCAATATCCTTTAATTGTTTTGAGCAGTGTATTTTGCTTAAATCACAGGTAGGAATTCAATTTCTTCAAAGCAAATTAGTTTTACTTTAAAGCATAATAAGGAATCCATTTTTTCCCTATATTTGGCATTTTATATTTAATAAAATTATAAATATACCCTAAACGGGACAAACGTATAAGAAATATCATCCTATTTAGAAAGAAGGAACACATTCATCTTTTTAAAATGATGCGATACCCTATTTGTGAACCGTTGAATGTGTCGGTTAAATAAAAACTCTTTAAAAAGCGTTTTGTTATGAGAATAATAATGTCTGAAAACGTTCCAAGGACTAACGTCTTTTTACGATAAGAAGAAGTATTATTTATTTTTTTATTAGTCCGCCATCTGCCCATGCCACCATAAAAGGCGACTTATTTATTATTTTGACGTTTTCTATTGTTCTATTTAAAAAATCACTAATATGTAAATAATGCTTCCTTTCCGTTTCTGAGAAAAAAAATATTATTTCAATTACTTTTTAAATAAATGAGAAATGAGAAATAATATTTAATAAAAGTGTTTAGAAGAAAATAATTGTCGTTTAAAACGGATTGTTGTGTTTAATCTTATTTTCATCTGGTTTTTCCTTTTTTTTTTTTGTAAGAAAAATGCTGCAAGTGAAGTGATGCTTCTAAATTTTTGAATGACTATTGATTTTGTAATTCTATTTTTATTCTAAAGTACTTAATAACATCAGTTTTTTTATTACAAAATATCTCAAAATTAGATATTCTTCAAACAGTTAGAAAAAAACTATTTTAAAACGCATATTGATTTTTTTCTTTTAATGATATTTAGTGAAATTAAAGCAATGTTATGTAATATTTGTACTTTCTTGTTCTTCCTTTCTCGAAAAATAATGTGTAGAGTCTAATGTCAATAAAAATAAGAAAATTCATACTTGATAGCAAAATATTATATACTACATGTTATCTCTTACTATTATAATACTAGTAATGTAAAATCATTGTCATCTATTCACATTGTATATCATGCTTTTGTTTCGAAAGGCAATCATTTATTAAATGGGATTTATGTTATTATTGTTAACTTAACATCATTATTAGTTATTCGAATGTCATTATTAAAAATATTACCACTTAGTTATAAATATAAAACATTTCTATGCCTTATCAACTCTCTACCCCTAACATGATGACATTAACATAACATTAATAGCAATCTGAAAATGAAATTTCCTTACATATTATTATAAATTACCTATATTTATCACGTTTATTTTTATTTAAATGTTCAGACAACATCTTGTTCATTTTCTTAAAATAATAATAACAACTCTTAATTTAATAACGGCAACAAAACTACTATAAAGTATTTCAATTCAATTTCACTTCAGATATCTCTCTATCACCTGCAATTTGCGTAGGAAAGTATTTAACAACGAAGACAAGTCTTTACAAAGTCAACAATTCCGTGACTCAATTCAGATAATTACGAAATAATTTATATTTCACTTTTAAACAACCTCTAAAACAGCTGCTGATCCACACATAAAAATCAATACACAAGTTCACGAATTTTACAGCTAACAAAGAATTTTTTTGTTTTGTTTGTTTTATGCATCTGATATATTTTATCGAATTTTTTATTCGATGCGCACAGTAATGTAACACAGCCGCATTGAAATTACCAAAAATGCTTTTAACTTTTACCATATTTCTAAAGATGGCTTAATGCATTTTCCTCTAACAGCCTAGCTCTGAGAGAGTTCTGGAAGAACGATTATTATGACCAAGACTCCCTTAATAGATAAGACTTGACAATCCGGAGAAAGTCTATGGGAGAAAATGTCCGCGGTAATTGCCACTTATTAATTGACTTTCTCCGGAAAGTATCGCCGCCTGGTGGATACTACCGCAGAGTTGCCAAGTCTCCGGCTTTTTGAACACCAGTATATTTTTACAGAAAATGTTGTTCTTTTAAATCCCAGAATTCTCCGATCAAACAAAACAAAATTGTCTCTACTAAAAAACTGGTATCCAAAAATATAATAGAAAAATCTATAGAAAAATCTAGCTGGTCTGCTACCGCATAGCTGCCAACTTTTACGCTTTTTTCTTACCACTAAAATTTAATAGAATTTTTTTCGTTAGGTAATCACACAATCTTGTCAATTTCATAAGATAAAATTTAGTATAAAATTTTAGTGGTAGGAATTAAGCGTAAAAGTTGGCAGCCATGCTACCGATACTAGTTCATAAGCAAATGCATAGAACAAATGGAGCTGTGAAAAAATTTCATGTCGAAAATACTCCTATTACTGACGATTGATGGCGCTAGTAGCAGGAGAATATAGCGGTCAAAGGAAACTTGCTGATTGTGAGGCCTGATACTATGATAAGGAGGCCTTGATTATGACATTCGTTATGATATTCAAGTCATTGTCGTTAATTGGGTAAAGTATCAATTAAAAAGTTAACGTCGTCGGAAAAGTGTTAGGGAAAAACTGCTTCGATGTAAAACAATTGCTCTCTCCACTGTTCAAGAATGTAGTGTATGACGAATAAAACAGTGCTAAACAAATATTTAAACATTAAACAACTTATGATGGTTGCCGCTACAAGAAAGCCAAAAACGTCTGTTTCTGTTAAGCTTGTGTTACTTATAAATTTAATTAACATTTGTAAGGTTTTAAGTGTTTTTTTCTGGATTTTATACATGCCTAATGTTTTCAAACTAAAAAGAAACAAAAGAAAAGAAAAAAGAATTTTTAAATTTTAACTTCTTTATGTCTGATAATGTTCCATGTTTCAGGCATCTATTTGCGTTCTTGAAATATGAGCAACAACGAATAGACATTGATATAAAAAGCGGTTTTGAAATGTTCTAATTATACAAAGTATCTACAAAGTTCCGTTACTGTAAAACAATTACTCTCTCCAGTGTTCAAGAATGTAGTGTATGAAGAATACAACCGAATTCTTAAACATTAACCCCTTCGGGATCGGCGGCTTTCACACAAATTTTATTCGGGTGGCACCACTTTTTTTTAAAAAAGCTACCTTTAATTAAACTATCGTAAAAATTCTCTAATTAAAGAAAGCAAATATTACTTTTATTTTTTACTGGTGCCTAAAACAAATTCTGTATGCTCTTTTTGAGGGTGCATATATGCACCCATGGTCCCGAATGGGTTGAACAACTTACGACGGTTGCCGCTGCTAAAAAGCCAAAAACGTTGTTTCTATTAAACATACATAATTTAAATTTAATTAACATTAAAAGGTGTTACGTTGTACATTAAGGTATTATGTGTTTTTTTCCTTGTATTTTATGGATGCCCAAAGTTTCCAAACTAAAAAGAAACAAAAAAAAAAGGATTTTTTAAATTTTAACTTCTTTATGTCTGATAATGTTAAATTTTTTAGGGATATATTTGGGTTCTTGTAAATATGAGCAACAACGAATTGATATTGATATAAAAAACGGTTATGAAACGTTCTAATTATACAAGGTATCTACAAAGTTCCGTTACCATTGCAAAACGTTATAACTCATGAAATAATTTAGATAAATTTCACAGTTTCTTTCTACGCGTTACTCAATATATAAATGTTTGTTTGCATACCTAGTTGTTGAACTAGGGTGTTAAAGTTCATAGTACATTGTGTACGATTAAGCATTTCATTAATTATTAATGGCGGGATATTCTGTAGGAAATCAAAAGCGTACACGTGGATATGTTTTGAATGCTGTTGCACTCAATTTAAATGCTAGAGAACAGTTTAAAAAAATTGCGAGAATTTATCTCCAATATTCCATGTGTTATTGAGTTATAATGTTTTATAATGCAACATTACTTTGTAGGAACACTGTACCTTTAGCTTTAGCATTATAGTGTCAACAACTGGAGGATGCAAACGGAAATTTGAATACCGAACAACACAAAATACGCGAACATTTATCTCAAATATTTTAAGTGTAATAGGGTATTGTAATAGCAACGGGACTTTATAGCTAACCTATATAGTGTATAATTACAATGTTTCAAAACCGCTTTTTATGGAACCGCTTTAATGGAAACCGCTGTTGTTTCCATTTACAAGAACGCAAATATATCCCTGAAAAATTTATTATCAGAGATAAAGAGGTTATAATTTAAGATATCCTGTTTTATTTTCTTTTTTCTTTTTTTCTTTTTTTTTTATTAGTTTGATAACTTTATGCATTCATAATCTCAAATGTTAATTAAATATTAAAAAATATAAATGTTTACCATAAATAGACGTTTTAGGCTTTGTTGTAGAGGTAACCATCCTAAGTTGTCCAATGTTAATAAGTCATTTAATAAGTTTCTAGCTTTGCTGAGTGTATATTTAAACAGTCGGAAAAAAATAATTAAAAAAAAACATA
The DNA here is from genome assembly GCA_963931845.1 of Maratus michaelseni. Lineage (NCBI taxonomy): Eukaryota > Metazoa > Arthropoda > Arachnida > Araneae > Salticidae > Maratus > Maratus michaelseni. The sequence goes on along the minus strand of OZ007587.1, from coordinate 265,143,028 downwards.
ATACCCTAATTCATTTTAAATTATAATGTTTTAAGGGGGAGGGGGGTGGCGACTGAAATGGCCGTATATCTACTTTCAATTTATGTTTTCAAATTAAATTTTGGGTTGTGTGCATTCTGATGTTGTACCAAATTATCATAGTTTCATTAAGAACACCTAATAACATTAGCATCATATTTGGCTTTTCCGGTAAATTGTCCATTAAGATATCAAACGGTAAGTCAAACTCAAATGACTTACCGTAATCAAATTGGTCAATTAGATTAGAAATTATGCATGTTTAAAGTTTGGAATTAAAAATCTGAAATTTATATGTGATTGTTTCAAAACGGATTGCATTACGGAGAGTTTTTTTTTTTTAGAGTAACTCGAAAACTGTTTTACGGAATAATCTGTAATTTTGGATTCACATATCTGAAGCTAATAAAATTTGATCTCTGATTAAAAGTTGTTTAAGTCTCCGTTCATATTCTTTCTGAAAACTAATAAATAAATTTGGAAATTGTACGTCAAACGTGACAAATGAGGTGCGTTCGTACTATAACTAGTTTTAGAAATATCGAGATCTTGGAGCAATAGCTGCTGCACTCTTATGAAAAAAGTGCACGAATACAGAATTTATTTTATGTGCAGATTTTCATATTATTTATATTATTTTTTTTAATCAGGTTTCAATACACGTTTACAAACAATTAATTACAATTATGTTACATTAAAATTATACAATGCGCAAATATCCAATACAAGATAATGTAAAAAAATAGTTGCTATTATTTCAATGAAATGAATTATATCGTCTGTTATTATGATATTATTAATTTCCGTAATAAAACGAGTACATTTTAAGTTGGCAACATTTTATCTTTTGTTGACATTTACTGAAAATTCGAATGGGAAACATAAGCCTAACTTTGAAAATTTCAGAACTTTAAATCCGTATTTAGACTCTTTTTCCATTTAATATATATTTCTCCGGAAACATCTATCCGAAAAACTGTCGGTAGATTAAATTATTGCTATATTTAAACAATTTTAATATACAAATTCGGTTTTTAAATTCAGTAATACGGAAATAATATGACTTCATCTTAAATATGACGTAATCACCATGGCAACCTAGAATCATTACCTTTCATGGGATATCATTGAATTAATTACGTACGATAGAATTTAATAGAATTAAGAATGTGACTTTAACTTGGCCATAGGGGTTATAAAATGTCATGTACGTCATATATGACTATAGCGTTATACATGTCAGATAACTTAGCGATACATGTCGGTCGTGTGACGATTAATCCTCGGAAGCTGCTATAAGAAGGCAGTGCCGATTTAAAAAAAATTCAAATTAGTTAATAAATATTTTTTATAATTATCTTTTTAAGTTTTTATTCGATTTTCATTAAAATTTGAAATGACTCGACAAAATTCTGAAACGATTGCATATATTAAATTTAAAACCAGTTGGGTACTTTTTGCGCTGTTATATACTGACAGACGGACAGACAGACTCACAGAACAGACGACGACTATATATGCTGCGTATTTTTATAATTAGTTCGTAATTATACAAATTCAGAATACTGTAAAAAAAAAATCTCTGTTTGATAAGGTGAAAGATGATGTCTACGTAAACAAGTTGGAAAACCATAACACATTTGAAAATTGTTTCAGCAATTATTATCTATAGTCTGAAAAATATCCGAAATCTTTTACGCAGCCTTGTATATAATCTATAGATGCATGCTGTGTGTGCTACATAGTATGCAAAAATTTACTTCAGTTAGGAAACGCATAACACTGTTGTAAAATCCTCTTCAGCAATTTCCGTCAATGAGCGAAACTGTACTCAAACTGTTTTGTGTAACCCTATATGTAATTTATAAATTATATCTACACAAGTAATATGCCAAAAATATGTTAAAATTAAAAACGCATACCCCAACTGGAAACACACATCCGGCAATTATCTCTTCTACAGGGTACTCTCATCAAATTCTAGTGTGGTCCCTGTAAATGAATGATAAAAGTTATGCACATTATATTCTACAATAAGACTCTTATACTGTATGTACCTCAGTGATGTATGTCAATATCATTATGTTTGAAATAGAGTAACATCATTAAAATACACCGTAAGCGATATTTCCACATACATCATAACGTAACGGATTTCTTTTGAGTATCCCTGTAAGCGAACTGTAAACGAAACCTGTAAACGAATGCAATACACTTCAGTTTTCCAATAGCGAATATACCACAGTAAATCTCAATAGCATATATCAATTACATTGCAATCCTAGTATATACATGCGAGGTATAGAACGGGCAAACAGACAGACGTCAGACAGAATTCACAACACTTTCATGTCTGATGGAAAGGCTTAATAAAATATCGAGTAATTTTCGAGAAATCTAACGAAGAAACTTAAACTTAGTGGGAAAAAACATTTTCTTAATTTTCTTAAAACTGCCGTGGATATTCCTCAAAACTGGCAATCAAAATCTCTCTTTGTATGTATACTATAATTGTACATAAACAAAAATGTATGTATAATTACTTTTCATAAATTTGACTGCAATAGTTGTTTACTTAAATTGCCTATAAATGAAAAATATCTTATGATAATAGAGAAAAAACAAGGTCAATCTCTTTTCTACCTTATAAAAGCATAGAAACCACATGTGTCCAAAGACAAAATGACGTATTAAATAGTCCCACAGAAAGAGATTTGATCAAAGAGACAGAGAGAAGTTTCTGTTGCTTGATACGACTGCGGTAGACAGATGAAGAAAAGATTAATTTGTTATTTATTTAAAAAGATTAATTAGTTATATTTGTATTTTGATCTAGCGATCAAAATCTCTCTTTGTATGCATACTATAATTGTACATAAACAAAAATGTATGTATAAGTACTTTTCATAAATTTGACCGCAATAGTTGTTTACTTAAATTGCCTATAAATGAACAATATCTTATGATAATAGAGAAAAAATAAGGTCAATCTCTTCTCCGCCTTATAAAAGCATAGAAACCACATGTGTCCAATGACAAAATGACGTATTAAATAGTCCCGCAGAAAGAGATTTGACGAAAGAGACAAGGAGATATTTTTGTTGCTTGCTACGATTGCGGTAGACAGATGAGGAAAAGATTAATTTGTTATCTCCCAGTAACCCGTTATTTTTTAGTATCATGCGTCTTTGAAAGAATTTGAAATGAATTGCGAGAGAAATCTCTTATGTGTGTGATTGCTAATAAATCTTTTTAACATTTTCCAACATAGATAAAAAGTGTTTATGAATTCAGTTTGTCTGTCTGTCTGTACGAGCTCTAACTCACGTAAATAGATTCGGATTGACATGCAAATGATATATGTTATTGAGGTTTATTGTGGCATGTTCGGTATAAAATGAAGTGTGTAGCACTTACAGTTTAGTTACAGGGAGGGAAAAAGGGGGGTTTTAAGAGAAAAAAAATCATAGCTTCGTCAATTCCCAATATATCAAATTCGCGTAGATTTATTATTAATCGTCTTAATATTATCTAAAACTTTTATATTGACAAGTTTTTTATAGGACCAACCGTTATAGTAAAAAAAAAAATAAAAAAAAAAAAAAAAATCCCTGCCGGCTCCGCCAGCAAACAAGTTATTTTTCGAAGTAGGCGGTTCCAACTCCCGCATCTTTTCGAAACTGATACATAAAATCAAGGGGTATAAAATCTCGGTCAAGTTAGTTAATGGACAAAATCGAACCAAGGGGGGGGGGGGGTATGGGGGGGCTTTTTGTGAAAACAGAAAAAAAACCCATAATTTCTTACTTATGATACGTATCGAATCCGTTTGAAGTTATTATTACTTCTAGGAGAAGGGCCGAAAATTTATGTATGACAGATTTTTGATATAATTAAAAATTGCCTTAAGGGGAGGGGAGGGGGGTTTAGAAGAAAAAAATTCATAACTTCGTCAATTCACAAGATATCAAATCCGCGTAAATTTATTATTAATCCTCTTAATATTATCTAAAACTTTTATATTGACATGTGTTTTATAGGACCAACCGTTATAGCAAAAAAAAAAAAAATTAAAAACAAAAAAATCCCTGCCGATTCCGCCTGCAAACAAGTTAGGTTTCGAAGTAGGCGGTTCCAACTGCCGCATCATCGTAAAAAGGTCATTTCTTCCGCAATTCCCGACAAACAGGCGCTCCACGGTCTGCGTCTTCGAAATCTACCTGTGCCTGTAGGCCGAGCCGTCAGGGATTTTTTTATTGCCTAATTATTAAATTGTAGCGTCACTTATTTCACTATTACAGTGCTGCCAATGCCGATTATTTTAGGTAGATTTCGTAAGAAATACTACCTATTACATTCTCACCTAAGTTGGAAATTTTGAAAAATTTTTGCAGATCTACGCCGATCAAGACTCCCAGAACCCAAAACCACCCCCAGTTCAAAACTTTATATATCTATCTATCTATCTATCTATCTATCTGTCTATGTCACTTTTTTCTGACCACGATAACTGGAAAAAATCTGCATAAATCTCTTCCAAACTGATACATAAAATCAAGGGTCATAAAATCTCGGTCAAGTTCGTTAATGGGCAAAATCGAATCAAGGGGGGGGGAAATGGGGGGGCTTTTTGTGAAAACAGAAAAACCCTCATAATTTCTTTATTTTTATACGTATCGAATCCGTTTAAAGTTATTATTACTTCTAGGAAAAGGGCCGAAAATTTATGTATGACAGATTTTTGGTATAGTTAAAAATGGCCCCAAGGGGGGAAAAAAGGGGGGGGGGTTAGAAGAAAAAAAATCATAGCTTCGTCAATTCACAAGATATCAAATCCGCGTAAATTTATTATTAATCCACTTAGTATTATCTAAAACTTTTATATTGACAAGTTTTTTATAGGACCAACCGTTATAGCAAGAAAAAATTAAAAACAAGAAAATCCCTGCCGCCTCCGCCTGCAAACAAGTTATTTTTCGAAGTAGGCTGTTCCAACTCCCGCTTCTTTTCGAAACTGATACATAAAATCAAGTGGCATAAAATCTCGGTCAATGGGGATGGGGGTACTTTTTGTGAAAACAGACAAACCCCCATAATTTCTTAATTATGATACGTATCGAATCCGTTTGAAGTTATTATTACTTCTAGGAACAGGGGCAAAAACTTATGTATGACAGATTTATGATATAATTAAAAATTGCCTTAAGGGGGGGGGAGGGAAGGGGGTTTTACAAGAAAAAAATTCAGAACTTCGTCAATTCCCAAGATTTCAAATCCACTTAAATTTATTATAAATCCTCTTAATATTATCTAAAACTTTTATACTGACAAGTTTTTTATAGGACCAACCGTTATAGCAAGAAAAAATTAAAAACAAGAAAATCCCTGCCGGCTCCGCCTGCAAACAAGTTATTTTTCGAAGTAGGCGTTCCAACTCCCGCTTCTTTTCGAAACTGATACATAAAATCAAAGGGCATAAAATCTCGGTCAACTTCGTTAATGGGCAAAATCGAACCAAGGAGGGGGGGATGGGGGTACTTTTTGTGAAAACAGAAAACCCCCCATAATTTCTTAATTATGATACGTATCGAATCCGTTTGAAGTTATTATTACTTCTAGGAGAAGGCCCGAAAATTTATGTATGACAGATTTTTGATATAATTAAAATTTGCCTTAAGGGGGGGGGGGGAGGTTTTTGAAGAAAAAAATTCATAACTTCGTCAATTCCCAAGATTTCAAATCAGCTTAAATTTATTATAAATCCTCTTAATATTATCTAAAACTTTTATATTGACATGTGTTTTATAGGACCAACTCTTATAGCAAAAAAAAAAAAAAAAAAAAAAAAAATCCTTGCTGGCTTTGCCTGCAAACAAGTTTGGTTTCGAAGTAGGCGGTTCCAACTGCAGCATCATAGCAAAAAGGTAATTTCTTCCGCAATTCCCGACAAACATGCGCCCCACGGTCTGCGTCTTCGAAATCTACCTGTGCCTGTAGGCCTAGCCGTCAGGGATTTTTTTAATTATATCATGCACCACTTTCTGCAAACAAATACCAAATACCTTTCACATACTCTTTGACAACGTTGGAAGAATGTAGTTATCTACATGGATTATCTAGTTATGGGGAAACTTAACATCTAGCATAAAGGTAAGCGACTTGCAAAGCAATAAACAGGGAGCCGTAAGAAAGTATTTAAAATGTAGTAAAGAACTACGTAAAAAAGAAAAGTTTATAAATTGAATAAAATAAAATAAGTAAAACAGAAACAGAAACAATTGAGTGTTTCAATGGGATTCCCAGTTGCAATCAACCCCACTCCCTATATATGAATAAATGCATATCACATCTTAGAGGAACCAGGGGGAAAATGCATAACTGTAGCACATTGGTAATACAATAGGAAAGAAAAGTAAGGGATTCGATTGAAAACGTCATCAGACAATCAGGAGAGAGTAGTCGGCCAAATTTAACTAACGTTAAGTAAAAAGAAGAGAGAGTAGCCAGCCAATCAAATTTAACTGACAGTAGAGGAGGCAGGACTTTGCTTACAGTTTGTCAGGAAAAGAAGAAAATTGAAAAATGTCTAAAAAAGCATTAAAATATAAGAATTACGGAGAAAAGTAAAATTTGAGTAAATTAAGTAAAAAAATTGAAGAGAAAAGATGTTTAACCCTTAATTGCATAGTGATGTAAATTTCCATCACTTTTTATTTAACTTTTAATAAATAAATCAACTTCTTCGCCACCACTATATTTATATAGAAATATTAATCCACTAAATTTCCCGTGAACTATTTTGTGGAACAAATTTAAAAATCTATCTTAAAATTTCTGGTGTCTAATATTTAATATATGTATAAAAAAACACAATTGTAAAAGAAAAACTCATGCAAAGAAGGGTTAACCCTTTCCGGCACAGACAAAGTCTGTTCGTAAAATGGGAAATTTCTGACTGACACCGGAATTTACAAACGACTTTTTTTTTAATAAGAACTCCTTAGCTTTCATCGTAGAAACAAAATTTTATTAAATGTTCTTGGTGTCGAATGCAAGTTTGGAATTAAAATTAGGTGTGCCCGGAGGGGACGACTGTGCCGGAAAGGGTTAACTGTTTCCAATGAAGAATCGTTTGCAAATAGACAAGGAAAGAGCCGAAACGAGCGTGAATTTACGCTTAAAAAATGTCAGTTCATATTGCTATATAAAAAATAGTTTAAACTACAATATTATAATATATATATATATATAACACATTAAAAAAAAAGTGGTACGAATAAAATATATAAATAGTCACCAGTGGCAGCCTTGCTGTTACCTAACTTTCCCGATCTGTGAATTAGCAACTTTGCACAATTCTTGCCTTGTTTTAAAAACTGTTTTTAGTTGGAGCTTATTTTAATTATTTTTTTGTTTTTCTTCGAGGATTTTACTAAATATTCTATAATCTACCGTTGATAATTCTTGTTTTTCCTACAGCGTTTTCTTATAAAACGCATGAAGTCTTGGAAACAATAAATGTTATTAAGTTAGTTTGAACTGTTTGATTATTTAGCCATCGAGGAAATATTATCATCTAACAAAAACAAGCGTTTTTTGTTATTGTTGTTGCGTGTTAGTATGTGTAGAGGCGACATTATAAGAGGTGGAGCATACAAACACTGAGTAACTAGTCAGGGAGAGAAAAAAAGTGGGAACAAGATGGGCGAAGAAAATTTGTTTCAAAAAGCATACACGTCCAACATGCATGCCTGTCAAGTTTACATTATATCGAATACCACTGTTTCCGAATAGAAATATTTGCTATATTTATTGACAAGTGGTACTCAAAACAAGGGAAATTTACAAGGCGTCGAAATGATCCGTTTTTTAATACCATTTTTTTAAAACGATGTTTTTTTTAGATTTTTCTTACACATTTTTTGAAGCCTATCCCGAAGGTTATTGCTGTTAAGATGTTGATAAAAACCAACCACGAACATTTTATTTTGTAATTACTGGAATTCATAAAACGGACCATTTCGGAGACCTGAACTTGGCAGGTGTGCATGTCGGAGATGTAGGTTTTTCGAACTGTTGAGGATAATACAAAAAACTGTATGCAATTAACATTTCCCCCTCAAAATTGCTAATAGAATATGCAAATTCAATATTTACGATGATACATTTTGAAAAAAATAGCTTTATTGAAGACGAAAAATGTTTGGAGACACTATTATTGAAGCTATTACTATAGCCAGGCCCTTTCTTATTACTTTACTATTATTGAATTCAAATGTACGAGGATAGAGTAATAAGAAATACACACATGCTTGAAGAGCGCGAACGAAATGACCTTCAGAAAAGCGCGCGGTGGCATCATTATTATTAATGTTCAAAAACGTCTGTCTCTGTGTGTGTCTGTCTGTACAGGGATAAACACTGCGAGTGCAGCGAGCAGCGAAGCGATTCTGATGTTGTTTCAGGTGTCCCTTATTCCAAAGATATCGTTTTATCGTCTGCTGCTATAGCAACATGATAAATGAAATTTCATAAAAAAAATGCACAGTAGTAGAAAAATATTTTTTCTAAATCGAATAGATGAACAACTCAACACTTTAACAGGGGAATTCTTATTTCTTATTTAGATATTTTAAAGTTGTTTGTTGTAATTTTTATTTTTAATTTTGGTTTCAGAATTAAATTCATGAACTCACGTGCGTAGAACGGGTTAAACAGCTAGTGTGGACGTAAAATCCCCTCTCTATACGCACGCTCAGATTACAGGTCATTGAATTCATCCGGTGTATTTTGAGAAGCGGAACTATGGAGACGTGTTCTAGTGCTCTGTCAACGCGAATCTGTTATCGAATTTTTAACTGCTGAAAAAGTGACTCCTACTGAGATTCATCGTCGCATCGTTTAAAGGCTGTTGATAGGTCTATTGTAAATCGATTGCGAGCCTGGAAAAGCAATAATTGTTGATGAAAAACGCAGCGGAGTCCGATCACAGCAACAGACTCTAAAACACCTCCGTCGTCGAGTTTGTCGTGTTAGGGGATGCCTGGCGCCTTTAATATTGCAACATGACAACACTCGTCCACACACGTCGCGCGCAACTGCAGAGGCTCTGCGAAACCTGAAATTTGAACCGATTCTACACACTCCCCCAATATCTGCGCCTTGAGATTTTTATTTTTTTCCTCTACTCAAGAGAGACCACAATTGTGAGCATTACACTTCGGACAATGAGGAGAAGGCAGCTGTCAAGTACTGGATTGGAGAAAAGTTGGAAAAAATGTCAGTGACGGAATAAAAAAAACTTGTTACACGTTAAGAGAAATGTGTTAGCCTTAACAGTTATTATATTGAAAAATAAATATATGATTTTGAAGCTTAAGAATTGTACTTTATTGTACTTTTTAGCCGATCATGTTCTACAAGCATGTGTGCAATTCTTTTCCGCCTACCTATATAGTCTATTTCGTATATTTATGCTGATGAAATTTAAATTTCAAATAAATAAAACCTGGTGAGAATAAATGGTAAGGAACACAAAAATATTCCTATTTACACAGGTTTCTGCTTTCTAGTTAAATCGTTTGTTGAATTTGCATTAAGCATTTTTCTCCGGGACATTGATTTTTTTTCATTTTAGGCAGTCCCTGTTATAAACAAGTTCTTATTTAAGTGGTTTTACTGTATAATTTTACGACAGTCTTCAGATTACTAACATTAAAAATGAAATAGTTTAAACAAGTTTTTAATAGAAATACCTTAGAATTTTGTAAAACTTAAGTCATAAATCACAATCAGACTTTAATAAATTACTAATGCGTTCAAGATTAAGCAGATATTAACTTTACTTAAAACTTAGGAAAATGAATTGCGACAAAGTTTTGATAGCGTGGCTTTTCTCGAATTGATTAAATGTCTCAGTAGAGGAATTTTGAAATGTGCATTAATTAATTTCCTTTAATTTTCGAAATCTGAACTGATTTGTAAATTCATCATGAATTTTCCAGTTCAAATTTTAACTAATTTAAATGTTCATTTGCCGAGTGCAGACGTTTTATATCAATGTTATTTTTTAATGTAAACATTGCAAATGAATTCTCTTAACTAAAACCTGGTGTCAATTTTATGTGAATTTTCCGGTTTCAATTATGACAAAGTTTCCAATTAAATACCTTTATTAAATATAGCTGAAATGTCTATTTTCTTTTAATGAGGGCTATAACAATCACGAAATTACGTGTAAAACTGCTGACATTGATGTACGCATGATTATAACTAGCACCAATTAATTAGTAATCTCGTCTACTATTAGATTCAATCCTTAAACTTTGCTTAGGGAGTCGTCTGCATAAGTAAATTGTAACAAACATTGAAACCAAAGCACTCTGATTGAAACTTTCATTAATAACATCTAATTTGCACGTCCTATATGGGTCCTGTGGTAAATTGTATCTTCGGATACCAAACGAGAAATTACTGAAACAAACAATTTCTCCTTCTTCTAGGCTGAATGTTGCTGATTTAGAGGAAATTGTATTTAAAAAATACCTCTATTTTCGGTATACCTCTATTTTTTCTATTCGCCTTATCTGATGACAGATTAAATAAGGTGAGCTATTCGGAACTATTCGGAAATAGCGGGGGCGCTTCTGTTCTCTTGTTGTTAGGTGCGTTTCTATAAATATGTAGCACCTATAGTCGTCGTCTAGTCTGTCCGTCTGCCGTCTACCCGCATTTAGCGGCGCAAAAACAACCCAACCGAATGGTTTGAAATCATATATATTATTTCTCCTGTCAACATCCCTTTTTTCTGAAAATACGAAACGCAGAACGACGAATGAGATAGCATATGAAAGGATTTTGAAAACGCTTCTGACATAGCCCACTTAACATTTCGTTAAAACATGTTTTCGATTAAAAATTGCTGATAATTAAAAATTAAATCGGCATTGTTTTCCTAAATGAAATGAAAGGTTTTCCTCAAAAGATTGTTGCCAAAAAAAGAATAATATACCACATTATATGATGCTCAGCAATTATTATAAAAAACACCGCACGGATTTATTTTATATTTATGATTAAAAAGCAAAATTTAAATTGAAATGTTTAGATTTATATTTCTATGTCCCATGCTTTTCCCGAAGCGGATGACGTCATCCTCTAATGCAGTTAAAATACGATTGTTATTTTTTTTCTCGCGCGTGCTTTTAGCAATCTTGGATCAGTTTTTACTCTAACTTTGATGGAAAAAATTAGATGATATTCTGGATTGACTAACAACTAAATGTTGTTTACAGATATTTTTATCCTTGCTTTTTCTTTAGAAGTTTAAACCTGCATCTAATAACTATTACATATTGATAAAAATGGTACTTCTCTTTTATCGTGTCGACCACTTTTCATAACAAAAAACTATCACCAAATAAACGGGAGAACGTTGACATTGGAATATCAAAATAAATAAATAAAATATAAGAATTTAAGGACACATTTTAATTAATGAAATAACTAATAAACCAGTAAAACATAATGAAAAATACATGCAAATGTCGAATTAAAAACCCTGACATCAAGTAAATGGGACTGCATTTTTGGCGTTTAATCTTACAATTTGGCGATAGTTTTTTGTTATGAAAAGTGGTTGACAGCATAATAGAGAAGTACCTAAAAAATATTAGATTTTAGTGCGAAATCCTCGCACGGGCCCTCTGGTTTAATATATATAATCGTTGCGGAATGTTGTCGAGTCATTTCAAAATTTATGAATATCGAATCAAAACTTAAAAAAGATATAAATAAAAATATTTATTAAGTAATTTGAATTTTTTTAAAAATCGGTACTTCCTTGTTATAGCAGCTTACGAGAATTAATCGTCAAGCGACCGAGATGTATCGCCGAGTTATCTGAATGTATGACGTTATAGTCATATATGACATTTTATAACCTCTATGATCAAGTTATAGTCACATTCGTCATTGTATTAAATCTTATCATACGTAAATATTTCAATGATATTCTGTGATAGGTAATAATTTTAGGTTGCCATGGTGATTATGTCATATTTAAGATGGAGTCATATTATTTCCGTTTTACTCAATTTAAAAACAGAATTCGTATACTAAAATTGTTTAATTATAGCAATCATTTAATCTACCGACAGTTTTTGGGATAGATGTTTCCGGTGAAAGAGATATTAAATGGAAAATGAGTCTAAATAAAGATTTTAAGTTCTGAAATTTTCAAAGCTAGGCTTAGGGTTTCCATTGGAATTTTCAGTAAATGTCCACAAAAGATAAAATGTTACCAACTTAAATTGTACTTATTTCATTACGGAAATGAATCATATCATAATGACAGATGATATAATTCATTTCACTGAAATAATAACAGTACGAACGCACCTCATTTGTTACGTTTGACGTACAATTTCCACCTTGTTTACTTTTGATCCGTTTGTATTGTGAATCAGAAAAGTTTACAGTGCAGCTGTAAATACAAATACTCAAGGTGACGACTGCCAGTTATGAGAATGTTCATTAGCAGGGTGGCTAGTGGTCAGGGAAAAATACAGTCAAAAAAGTGATAAACACCAGTATATTCTTATAGAAAATTTATGTTGATTATTCGATCAAATAATCAATTTGAATTTTTCTATAAGAATATACTGGTAAGTATCATTTTTTTTTACTGAATTTCCCCTGACCACTAGCCACCCTGATTAGATATTCCACGACACTGCGCACGTTAATGAAGACGATTTCAGCTGCAAATTATATTACATGATGGCGAGTAGCTTTCTCCAGCAGAGCAAATTTCAAGTGCTCCTAATAAAAAGTCATAAATTGTTAGATTATAAAGATAGGTAAAATTATTTTTAATGCTGCGTACAGTATTGTACCACATCTGATACCCTGTTCACACGGAACATTTATGATATCTTACACCGCCATTTTTGAGGTGGTACACTTGCGGAATTGAATACCTGTTCATATCGCAAAACTCATCTAAAATAACTCACTCAACATCACCGTGTCTGAGATCTGAACAAACATAGAATGAGCGCATGCGCATAAGTTAAAGGCAGTCTCAACAGCCAATCGATTAAAGCTAGCCTCCAGATAAAATCAAAGTGAGTGGTACTGGCTGTATCTAGCAATAGAAAGTTCGAACTCACTGAGTGAGTTTGTGGACTCCCTCGGTGAGTTCGGCGTTTTAATAGATCTTAAATATCCGATCGAGAACCGGCTATGAGGGCCATTCTCACGTATGTCGGAAGTCACAATGAATATTTGAAATCATAATTGGAATGTAAACTTTTCAACACAACAATACAAGCGTGGCACATCTGAACAACAAAATAAATAAAGAGCCGCTTATTCGCGGTAATTGTAACTGTTCTTGCAATGTATTGTTTCCTTTATTAAAAATATCGCATGTTTTCTTGTGCAATTATATGGAACCTACATCATGCTACTGCTGATAATTTTCGAATTATTGAATTTTTCTTTTCTTTTGTGACTTTTGAATGACTTGCTATATCCTTTAACTTGTATTTTCTTGTATCTTATGATCTATTTCCTAATTATCACGAACAGGAAACTTTAAATTTTTCCCCTTACATTTCCTTTGATTTTTCTTGCCAAGAACATAATTTCAAAAATACAATTTGAAATTTTAACGAATATATTATTAATATTATTATTATTAGAAAATTCAATGAATCGCTTTGTAATCTTTATCATTATTTTAAGTATGTAAGTTAATCGCCATTCCAATTAATTTTTCTTAATATTGCTTAGTTTGCTTTGTGAGTAAAGACTGTGGTAATTAAGCATTTAAAATGAAATATTTCTTCTGCTAATTGCGTTTCTATTTTTCAACTGCTTTCAAGCAAGATGTTTAATTATTTTTCGTTGGTGAAATGTGTACTTAATGTTTCGTTTTTTCCTTCTCTCTTTCGATATTCTTTCAACAATTTCTAGTTTTATGGAAATGTTTTTATACATAAACAATGTTTAATTTTAGTTTAGGAACAAAAAAAATTTTTCCTTTGTATTTTACACATATGCATTGCAAAAGTAAATCATTTATAGATTAACAAGATTCAATAGAATTAAGTTTATGTTATTATTTTAATGTATGGAATACATACAAAAGCAGATAAATTGCTTATGAAGTATTCAATCGTTTTCGTTAAATTATTCTATACGGTCAATGTGCCTAAATGTGATGATCTATCAGTGCTTTAAAGTTTTCTACATAAAATCACAACACAAGAATTGTATATAAATGTGACATAATCAAACATGCACATTTCAGGAACGAAACGCGAAACACATTTCTTGCATTTAAGTGTTTCTTCTTGCAGTATACATCGTTAATTATCATACTCCGAAAATACTTCCTAAATGTGGAGAAATCTAGATTACTATGTCGTGTTTTATCTTGAAATGTTAAGAAACTCCATCGACGTCACGGGATTAAAGGACAGAGTTCCGTCTACTGAAAGTGAAAGCGGGAAAAAAGGCACGTTTTGAAATAATTTCTTTCTAAAAATCCCATTGCATTTGTGCGTTTAAATTTTTGATATCCTATTAGCGACGAATTAGATCTTTCAAATACGGAATTACTTTCTGCAGGTATACTAAGGTAAGTTGGTGCTCTATTTTCATATGTTACACTAAAATGATATTTTAAAGAAGAAATTGTGGATAATTTACTTTTGTTCAATTCATATAGTTAGAAATTCCCGCTTAGAATAATATTAGTGTGTTTCTTTGTACATGATCAAAATAGTAAAATCCATACCTACAATTAAAAATAAAATTGACATATTAATAATAGCGGTATATATTTAAGCAAAGAACAAAGAAATATGATTGATGGATCAATTTCTGAGTCCAAGTGCTAGGGGCAACGCAAAAGTGTCCTATCAATATTTATCTGATAAACCTGCAGCTCAAGCTAAATGGTTAAAATTTTATGTTTATTTATATTTAATTTAAATTTTAAAAAGATATTTTTATTATTGAATAAACATAAAACATTTAATAGAACTCAATTACGAATTTTATTTTTCTTTCCCTATATATTTTCTAGCTAACAAAATACGCAATGGAGTCATAATGAATACAAGAAAGTATATTCAACTAGTTAAATTATATCAATGGTTGGAGTATCATAGTTGAGTTTTTTCCAACAGAGAAAAAATATGCCGGAACCAGGACTCGAACCTGGATACTTTGCTGTGCCAACGCTCTTCCTACTGAGCTATCTCTGGCTGACATATTTCACTCTTATTTGTTGAACAAGGCTGCAAACTGCAGCGCTAATTTCATTCATCCGAGCTATAACTATAGCATTTACATGATGCATCTTTAAATAGTACGGAAACTCCTGTATACCATGTAATTAGGTCATAATAAATAGAGTGCGAACTGCAGCGCTAATTTCATTCATCCGAGCTATAACTATAATATTTACATAATGAATCTTTAAATAACACGGAAACTCCTGTATACCAAGTATTTAGGTCATAATGAATAGAGAATTCTCTATTCATTAAGACCTAATTACATGGTGCTATTTAAAGATTCATCATGTAAGCGCTATAGTTATAGCTCGGATTAATGAAATTAGTGCTGCAGTTCGCAGCCTTGTCCAACAAATAAGAGTAAAATATGCCAGTCCAGGATATTGTCGGGACAGCTCAGTAGGGAGACCGTTGGTACGGCAAACCAAAGCACCCAGGTTCGAGTCCTAGACCCGGCATATTTTCGCTCTGTTGGAAAAAATCTCAACTATGATACTCCAAACAATGGATACGTAATGGAGTTTCTAAAATGTCCTAGAAATCAAACAAGCCATGGAGCATGTTAAAGTTGATTGCCTATAACATCATAGGAAGCCCATAAGAAATATAATATTCTTCCCTGAACCATACATGGTCATGTAAAATGTTAGACTTTTGAAAGCAGTTACAGTAGCTTATCTCATAAAATGCTAATTGAATAATATAATGATAATATTAAGTTTTG
The DNA here is from genome assembly GCA_963931845.1 of Maratus michaelseni. Lineage (NCBI taxonomy): Eukaryota > Metazoa > Arthropoda > Arachnida > Araneae > Salticidae > Maratus > Maratus michaelseni. The sequence continues at coordinate 265,126,975 of OZ007587.1, read as the reverse complement.
TAACTGTGTAATGGTTGAGTACGTGGGTGAATTTTTCATAGTGTTTTTTCTATTAAAATTGAAAAAGAAGTTGAAATAGGGTCAAGGGTAATTAGTGGTTCCAAAAGTTGGAAATGATCCAGAACAGTGTAATAAACTTTTTTATGCACTGAATAAAATTAAAGACATACGAACGAACATTCCGGATTTTCTCAAATCAGATAAAGCCAGAAATGTTTGAAAAAAAAAATGTTAACAAACAACCACGTAAGACTAATAAACTTTTCATAAGAGATATTATGAGACTTTTCCATTTAAATAACCTTTGTATTTAAAGGTTGGTAAAAACTTTATAATTAAATGTGTTTTATTAAACTGACATTTATTTCCTTATTACAGTAGCATCGATTTATGGATCGTCATACTTAAAATAATTAGTTGTTAGGCGTTGCTGGTGAGACATGAATGTCAAATCAGCAGTAACTAAAAACAAATTTGGAAATAATGTCTTAAAATCGGTACTGCTTTATTAAGGTTGTGAGAATGGACAATGGATGGACAATGATGGAAAAGAATAAAAAAAGTTAACATACAAATTTGGACTTTAACATCTTTTCGTACAATTCTATTTTATGCTTAAAAATGTCTGACACGCCCGCACATGAATATATAGATTGGCTGCAAAGTAATATTTCCTTTTTAAAGTATGTTTATTTGTTTTGAAAAAAACAAATACCGGCAATTTGGTAGCTAGTACATTATCACAATTATTAATCTCCGGGAATTTCTACAGCGTTCCAGCATTCATAAGTATAAGAAGAAAACTAGTTTATGACATAAATGGTTTCGTAAAACATACACACTAACATAATGCACATAAACATTGTTTTGGCAAAATTAATATTGTATTGGTCATTCATTTGTTTTTTCTTGTTTATTAATTGTCACAATTAAAATTATTTAAAGTATTGATTCGTTATTTAAATATAATATAATATCAAGTATATAAAAAAACTGACAGAAATTAAATTAATAAAATTAAGAGGAAATGGCATGCATAAAATGCACTTTTGCTATCTCATTTAGATATTAACTACTGTAAATATAACAAAAATGACGTTAATGTGACAATCATATATTTTGCTTAGATCACAGGTAGGAATTCAATTTCTTCAAAGCAAATTAGTTTTACTTTAAAGCATAATAAGGAATCCATTTTTTCCCTATATTTGGCATTTTATATTTAATAAAATTATAAATATACCCTAAACGGGACAAACGTATAAGAAATATCATCCTATTTAGAAAGAAGGAACACATTCATCTTTTTAAAATGATGCGATACCCTATTTGTGAACCGTTGAATGTGTCGGTTAAATAAAAACTCTTTAAAAAGCGTTTTGTTATGAGAATAATAATGTCTGAAAACGTTCCAAAGACTAACGTCTTTTTACGATAAGAAGAAGTATTATTTATTTTTTTATTAGTCCGCCATCTGCCCATGCCACCATAAAAGGCGACTTATTTATTATTTTGACGTTTTCTATTGTTCTATTAAAAAAATCACTAATATGTAAATAATGCTTCCTTTCCGTTTCTGAGAAAAAAAAAATATTATTTCAATTACTTTTTAAATAAATGAGAAATGAGAAATAATATTTAATAAAAGTGTTTAGAAGAAAATAATTGTCGTTTAAAACGGATTGTTGTGTTTAATCTTATTTTCATCTGGTTTTTCCTTTTTTTTTTTTGTAAGAGAAATGCTGCAAGTGAAGTGATGCTTCTAAATTTTTGAATAACTATTGACTTTGTAATTCTATTTTTATTCTAAAGTACTTAATAACATCAGTTTTTTTATTATAAAATACCTCAAAATTAGATATTCTTCAAACAGTTAGAAAAAAAAACTATTTTAAAACGCATATTGATTTTTTTCTTTTAATCATATTTAGTGAAATTAAAGCAATGTTATGTAATATTTGTACTTTCTTGTTCTTCCTTTCTCGAAAAATAATGTGCAGAGTCTAATGTCAATAAAAATAAGAAAATTCATACTTGATAACAAAATATGATATATCACAGGTTATCTCTTACTATTATAATGCTGGTAATGTAAAATCATTGTCATCTATTCACATTGTATATCATGCTTTTGTTTCGAAAGGCAATCATTTATTAAATGTGATTTATGTTATTATTGTTAACTTAACATCATTATTAGTTATTCGAATGTCATTATTAAAAATATTACCACTTAGTTATAAATATAAAATATTTCTATGCCTTATCAACTCTCCACCGCTAACTTGATGACATTAACATAACATTAATAGCAATCTGAAAATGAAATTTCCTTACATATTATAAATTACCTATATTTGTCACGTTTATTTTTATTTAAATGTTCAGACAACATCTTGTTCATTTTCTTAAAATAATAATAACAACTCTTAATTTAATAACGGCAACAAAACTACTATAAAGTATTTCAATTTCACTTCAGATATCTCTCTATCACCTGCAATTTGCGTAGGAAAGTATTTAACAGCGAAGACAAGTCTTTATAAAGTCAACAATTCCGTGACTCAATTCAGATAATTACGAAATAATTTATATTTGACTTTTAAACAACCTCTAAAACAGCTGCTGATCCACACATAAAAATCAATACACAAGCTCACGAATTTTACGGCTAACAAAGATTTTTTTTGTTTTGTTTGTTTTATGCATCTGATATATTTTATCGAATTTGTTATTCAATTTGCACAGTAATGTAACACAGCCGCATTGAAATTACCAAGAATGCTTTTAACTTTTACCATATTTCTAAAGATGGCTTAATGCATTTTCCTTTAACAGCCTAGCTCTGAGAGAGTTCTGGAAGAACGATTATTATGACCAAGACTCCCTTAATAGATAAGACTTGACAATCCGGAGAAAGTCTATGGGAGAAAATGTCCGCGGTAATTGCCACTTATTAATTGACTTTCTCCGGAAAGTATCGCCGCCTGGTGGATACTACCGCAGAGTTGCCAAGTCTCCGGCTTTTTGAACACCAGTATATTTTTACAGAAAATGTTGTTCTTTTAAATCCCAGAATTCTCCGATCAAACAAAACAAAATTGTCTCTACTAAAAAACTGGTATCCAAAAATATAATAGAAAAATCTATAGAAAAATCTAGCTGGTCTGCTACCGCATAGCTGCCAACTTTTACGCTTTTTTCTTACCACTAAAATTTAATAGAATTTTTTTCGTTAGGTAATCACACAATCTTGTCAATTTAATAAGATAAAATTTAGTATAAAATTTTAGTGGTAGGAATTAAGGGTAAAAGTTGGCAGCCATGCTACCGATACTAGTTCATAAGCAAATGCATAGAACAAATGGAGCTGTGAAAAAATTTCATGCGAAAATACTCCTATTACTGACGATTGATGGCGCTAGTAGCAGGAGAATATAGCGGTCAAAGGAAACTTGCTGATTGTGAGGCCTGATACTATGATAAGGAGGCCTTGATTATGACATTCGTTATGATATTCAAGTCATTGTCGTTAATTGGGTAAAGTATCAATTAAAAAGTTAACGTCGTCGGAAAAGTGTTAGGGAAAAACTGCTTCGATGTAAAACAATTGCTCTCTCCACTGTTCAAGAATGTAGTGTATGACGAATAAAACAGTGCTAAACAAATATTTAAACACTAAACAACTTATGATGGTTGCCGCTACAAGAAAGCCAAAAACGTCTGTTTCTGTTAAGCATGTGTTACTTATAAATTTAATTAACATTTGCAAGGTTTTAAGTGTTTTTTTTTTCTGGATTTTATACATGCCTAATGTTTTCAAACTAAAAAGAAACAAAAGAAAAGAAAAAAGAATTTTTAAATTTTAACTTCTTTATGTCTGATAATGTTCCATGTTTCAGGCATCTATTTGCGTTCTTGAAATATGAGCAACAACGAATAGACATTGATATAAAAAGCGGTTTTGAAATGTTCTAATTATACAAAGTATCTACAAAGTTCCGTTACTGTAAAACAATTACTCTCTCCAGTGTTCAAGAATTTAGTGTATGAAGAATAAAACAGTGCCAACCGAATTCTTAAACATTAACCCCTTCGGGACCGGCGGCTTTCACACAAATTTTATTCGGGTGGCACCACTTTTTTTAAAAAGCTACCTTTAATTAAACTATCGTAAAAATGCTCTAATTAAAGAAAGCAAATATTACTTTTATTTTTTACTGGTGCCGAAAACAAATTCTGTATGCTCTTTTTGAGGATGCATATATGCACCCATGGTCCCGAATGGGTTAAACAACTTACGACGGTTGCCGCTGCTAAAAAGCCAAAAACGTCTGTTTCTATTAAACATACATAATTTAAATTTAATTAACATTAAAAGGTGTTACGTTGCGCATTAAGGTATTATGTGTTTTTTTTTCTTGTATTTTATGGATGCCCAAAGTTTCCAAACTAAAAAGAAAAAAAAATGTTTTTTTTAAATTTTAACTTCTTTATGTCTGATAATGTCAAATTTTTTAGGGATATATTTGGGTTCTTGTAAATATGAGCAACAACGAATTGATATTGATATAAAAAACGGTTATGAAACGTTCTAATTATACAAGGTATCTACAAAGTTCCGTTACCATTGCAAAACGTTATAACTCATGAAATAATTTAGATAAATTTCACAGTTTCTTTCTACGCGTTACTCAATATATAAATGTTTGTTTGCATACCTAGTTGTTGAACTAGGGTGTTAAAGTTCATAGTACATTGTGTACGATTATGCATTTCATTAATTATTAATGGCGGGATATTCTGTAGGAAACCAAAAGCGTACACGTGGACCCACACAACACATACGTTCAGATTACATCCAGTTTTCATCTACCAAGTGCGAAATACGTTCATAGATGTCTTTTGGACGTACAGCGCCAGCTAAAATACGTCCAGATTTTGTTCAATGTTTGACATGTACCTGGGGACGAAATATCTACAAAATATGGACGTAAGTCTAGGACATAAATTGGATGAAAACCGAACCTGCCCTTGCCATGGACGTATCGACGAAATATGGACGTCAGTTTACGACGTAAATTGGATGAAAAACGTACCTGTCCTCGCCATGTACGTATACGTCCATATATGGACAAATATCTACAAAATATGGACGTCAGTTTATGGGCGTAATCTAGACGAAAAATGAACCAGTCATCCGCCATTTTCTGTATGGTTATGTCCGCTGATTTGTGTATTGTTTCTGCATATTATTGACTTTAAAAATATGATAAGAAGACTTCCCGACTGCTTTAACTACTAACTAGTACTAGTATTTGCATTTTTTAAGCGATGAGAGTTAAATACAGCAACCCTTGGATATTTTTTATGGATGTGATACACATTTGTCTTAGTTGACAGTACTGCCAAGCCTAACCCTTTAGGATTGATTTTAACAGTTCTTAGTTATATTATAAATTAAACTAGTAGCAAAGCCTTCTTTATTCACCAAAAATTAAATAAACGGATTAATTCCTCCACATCAGCGAATCAATCAATCAACGCTTCGACGCTTGGAAATGTTTGTTTTGATCGTGCAACGAACGTAGCAAAGTAAGTAATTAAAGTAGATTTTAGATTTTGTTTTCTTGATTTATCGTGGTGGTGTGTATAATTTACATAAAACATTTCTTTAAGGACTTGATTTTGTTACTTTTTTGATTTATTAATAGTGCCCCAATTATTTTTAGCGATCTCGTAGAAACTTTGAAATATGTCGACACCAGCGTTAGATTCTGTAGATCAGAGTGTTTTTATGTGTGTTTCTATGATTTTTGTCAGTCATAATGTATCTTAATAGAAAACATACAGACATTTATTTGATTGAAATGAATCTTGCATTAAAAGTGGGGAAAAATTAAAAAAAGTTTGAAGATTATTAAGAATTGCTTGTTACTTGATTATAGTCACTGCAATGCCTGTATAAAACTTCAAATTTAATAACAATCTTTTATTTTTTCTTCAACCTTATTTATACCCAATTATTACTTGGACCACAAAGTTTTTATAATTTAGAAATTTATAATATTTCTCCTCTAATGAAAGATTTTACTCAAATGTTATTTATTCATTATAATATTGTGTATTTGAAGTTTCCTATTTACTTAATAATTTTAATTTTAAAAGAAAGCCTGAATTATTCTTCTAAACAATATAAATTGTTATATTATTGTGTGTATACTTTTAAACTGTAAAGATAATAATAGTTTATATGATTTTTAGCAACCATATCATAGGAAAGCAGAAGAAAAATCAAATTGAGAAAAATAACTGTTTGTTTACTTTTTAATATAGGGGTCAATGTAACGTTATTTTCCTAAGCCCATTTTGTGAAATGTACTATATTATGAAAAATAACATTTTGTAATGAGAAAGATTAAATCCAGTTATTGAAATTTGAATTAAACATTTATTAGTAATAACTTCTGTCAGTTTTTTCGTCTGAAAGTTTTCCGGCATTTTCATAAGTATGCTTGTAATTCCCAGAGTATATATATTTTTTAATCGCAGTTTGATGCTATAATATCTTTTATAGCCTCTCATTCTATTTATGGTTCAAAAGAGAATAATGTTAAAAATATTTTTGTCTACAGTCAATTAGCAAGATTTCTAGAAACGGAAAAAACAGTAAAGTGGTACGTAGTTGCTGCGCAGGTTTATTTTATATTTATGATTAAAAAGCAAAATTTAAATTCAAATGCTCAATTTATTTTCCTTTATCCCATGTTTTTTTCCAAAACAGATGATGTCACCCTCTAATGCAGTTAAAATACTATTGATATATTTTTTTTGCGTTTGCTATCTTAGGTCTGTTTTTACTGTAACTTTGATGGAATAAATGAGATAACATTCTGGCTTGATTAATGTTGTTTGCAGATATTTTAGGTCCTTAATTTTTTTTTTAGAAGTTTATTTAAACCTGCATCTAAAAAATATTCCTCTTGCTAAAAAATATTAGACTGCAATGGTGCGAAATCTTTGCATGAGTCCACTGGTTAAACATATTGTTATAGTATTTTTTTTTTTCATTGCAGATACATTATTTCAATATTTTTAACCTTCTACATAGTAATTGTTTCTTAAACTGGGCCACATATCATCAGCATTATAAATAAGGGGTAGTAGTGATGTCTCTACTTCTCAGTTGCTAAGGAATTTTATATTACTGAATGTCTTAAACTTTTTTATACAGTGTAATGTATGTAAAACCTTGGTTGTTGAATGCCCCGTTTGTTGAACAAGAGATTCGAGCAACATTTGCTTCAAACCTCAAACCAAAGTTTGGTTTTTGACTGCACATGAGGGAGGGGGGGAGGGGAATAGTATAGAAAATTTAGTTTTTAATCTTTTTCTTTCTTTCTTTTTTTTTCTTTTTTTTTTCTTTTTTTTTTTTTTTTTTTTTTGTCATCAGAGCAAAGTGTACATTAGGGTGGGTCGAAAAAACCGAAATTTATATAATCAAAACATAATAGTGCGGAAAAGTTGCCATTGGTAATAAAGAATAAATTCGCAAAATATTACACCAAATGGTTAATATCTTTTACCGCCGCATGGCGGGCAAAGTTTCAAAAAATCACAAAAAAAAAATTTTTTTTCAAAAAAAAAAATTAAATTATTCAACCATACCAATACAATTCCTAATATAAAATGCAACAGCTACACCAAGATGTTAGTAATTTTCCAGTAACATTTCATTATGGTGAAATAATTTCTATTACCGCTGCAGGGGCGGTCAAAATTTTGATAAAAACGGCAAAAATTTCAATTTTCTGTTTTTTCTAAATTTTTCATTTTTTATTATATGTCTACAATTAAATAAATTTACATTATAGCTAGTAATAACTTATAAATGTCTAGTAATTTTGATCATGGGCATTGCCAACCAAGGGCGAGAGGGGCCCGCCCTCCCCCTTAAAATTGAGAGAAAGGGACTTTTTAAAGGGCTTTTGGGGATTTTCTGGAAATTTTTAGGGTTTTTCGTAGGGGGCGGGCAAAAGCGAAAAATTAGGGGAAATTTATGTAAAAGCCCCCCTACCAAAAAAATCACCAAAATTTACTGGAAAATCCCCGAAATTTCTTCGAAAAGCCTCTTTTTCTCAAATTTAGGAGAGGCGGGCCCCTCTCGCCCTTGGTTGGCAATCCCCATGATCAAAATTACTAGACATTTATAAGTTATTACTAGCTATAATGTAAATTTATTTAATTGTAAACATATAATTAAAAATTAAAAAAAACAGAAAATTGCAATTTTTGCCGTTTTTATCAAAATTTTAACCGCCACTGCGGCGGTAATAGAAATGATTTCAACATAATGATATTTTATTGGAACATTACTAACAGCTTGATGTAGCTGTTGCATTCTATTTGAAATTGTATTGGTATGGTTGGATAAATATTTTTTTTTGATAAAAAACATTTTTTTTTGTGATTTTTCGAAACTTTGGCCCCCTTGCAGTGGTAAAAGATATTAACCTTTTGGTGTAATATTTTGCCAATTTATTTATTATTACCAATGGCAACTTTCCTGCACTATTACCTTTCAATTATATAAATTTCGTTTTTTTCAACCCAGCCTAGTGTACATACATGAGTTAAACTGATCATAACATTATCAAAATTCATACATCTAAGTCTAAAACATGGCAGGCCCCACCAGTGGCTGAGAGGTTGTGCTCTCGAAGCTGGTAGACGGGAGGTGCTGGGTTCGATCCCAATCGCGCCCGTCGGCCTAATCGTTCGGAGTTTTCGTGGTTTTCTTCGAGCCGTGGATTTATCCATGCGTAAATACGGGTTAGGTTCCCTTAGAAAGACCCCCACGAAGGGCACTCCCCCCAGGCCTATATCCCATGTGTAGATAATTGGCCGTCAATAATCAACCCAACCCAACCCTAAAACATGGCAGCTGAATCCACTAATTTTTTTTTCTCTTTTTTTTTCAACTAATAGTTACAATCTTCTTGTGTTTGGAAAATGGACTGGTTCGTGGATAGATGTCAAGCTTGCTTCTTCTTCTTATTATTTTTTTGCTCTCAGAGGATCTGAGATGCGTAGTTTGTTATTTAATAAATGACTACCATCTACGATCTTGTGGAAGAAAGTTGGATAGATGAGCGCATTGATTCCTTGATGGATGAACTCAAATTGATGTGCTGGATCTCAATAGATGAAATCAAATTCTTCAAGCTGGATCTAACCTTGAATAAGGTAAACTTTCTGTTATAATACATTGTCATTCACCATGTGGAATTGTAACACCTAAATCTTGATTATTTTAGTAGAAATTCCAATATGCTTAATTATGATAAAAGTTTTGGACATCTACATTGATAAAATCAGTAAAAAAAATAAAATAGGCAGCTTTTAGTTTTATGTGTGTAAATTAGAATGATATTCTGAGGTTGAATGTGAAATATTTTTAGTTTATGGTATTATTTCTTGTTAAAACCTTTTTGAGTTATTTATTTTATTTTTTGGTACTTCTCCACTATCCCATCAACCACTTTCTATTAAAAAAAAATATCGGCAAGCTGCAGCGTCTAAAAAACAAATGAAAGAATGTTGACATTAGAATCTCAAAAGTATACAACAAATTTGGAAAAGCCCTACTAAGTGTCAAATATCAGTAGCTTTAAACAATGAAATTTACAGTATATTAATAAAAAACAGAAAAAATAATCTTGTATATTTATTTATTTACATTATTTTTCTTAATTATTCCTCTTAATTGGTGTGTATAAATGTTTGTGATGTCAGTTGAAACTGATCGCGTGTACATAATTATGCATTAAACAATAAAATTTACAATATATTGATGAAAACAGAAAAAATTAATTTTGGATAGTTATTTATTTACATTATTTTCTTTAATTATCTCTCTCAGTTGGTGTATAAATGTTTGTTATGTCTGTTGAAACTGATCGCTTGTACGTAACTATACATTAAACAATAAAATTTACAATATATTAATGAAAACAGAAAAAAATAATCTTGGATATTTCTTTATTTGCCTTATTTTTCTTTGGTACTTCGCCATTATCCCGTCGACCACTTTCTATTACAAAAAATATCGCCAAACTGCAGCGTCCAATAAACAAATGGAAGAATGTTGACATTAGAATCTCAAAAGTATAAAAGAAATTTGGAAAAGCTCTACTAAATAAGTGTCAAATATCATAAGCTTTAAACAATGAAATTTACAGTACATTAATAAAAAACAGAAAAAAATAATCTTGTATATTTATTTATTTACATTATTCCTCTTAATTGGTGTGTATAAATGTTTGTGATGTCAGTTGAAACTGATCGCTTGTACGTAATTATGCATTAAACAATAAAATGTACAGTATTTTCATGAAAAAAAATAATAATAATCTTGGATATTTATATTTATTTACTGTTTTTCTCTATTATCCCGTCGACCACTTTACATAACAAAAAACTATCTCCAAACTGCAAGATTAAACGCCAAAAATGCAGTCCCATTTACTTGATGTCAGAAGCATTATACGTGTTCGTTAAGTCATCAAGTGGTTTTTAATTCGACATTTGCATGTATTTTTTACTAATTTATTAGTTATTTCATTATTTAAAATAACAAGTGTGTCCTTAAATTCTTATATTTTATTTATTTTGATATTCCAATGGCAACGTTCTCCCGTTTATTTGGCGTTACAGTTTGGCGATAGTTTTTTGTTATGAAAAGTGGTCGACGGGATAATAGAGAAGTACCTTATTTACATTACTTTTTTTAATTATCTCTCTTAGTTGGTGTATAAATGTTTGTGATGTCAGTTGAAACTGAACGCTTGTACTTAACTATGCAATAAACAATAAAATTTACAATATATTAATGAAAACAGATAAAAATAATGTTGGATATTTATTTATTTACATTATTTTTCTTAATTATGGCTTTTAGTTGGTGTATAAATGTTTGTGATGTCAGTTGAAACTGATCACTTGTACGTAACTATACATTAACCCTCCAGCCGCGGGAAACGCTCCTATTGCGTTTCACTTATTCTATACAATTCAGTGGTGTACACTATTTTGGCTTTGCCTACAATTTTTATAATACTTAAGCATCAGGAGACTATTTCTTCATTGAATCGATCTTATTTAGAAATAGAGAGATTAGTTTACAAATTATAATACATATATCATTTCATTTATTAGGTCATTCGGAAAATTCTGCAGTTTTTGAAATATTTTGAATCCCTAAATGCCACATTCCCACCGGAATTTTGAAAAAAAAAAAACTTTGTTTTTATAATGTGCATGAAGTACATGCACACATTTGTAATGTGCATGCACATGTTTTTATAATGTACATTATTTTTTCCAGAATCACTATTAAAAACAGCATCGTCGAACATACACATAAGAAATGAACCTAATACATCTGGATTAAAACATGTGGTATGTATAATAAATATATTATTAGTTGCATTCACATGAAACTTAATAAAACTTTGAAGTATATATCTTATTCTTCAGAATATTTTATCTGTATTAGTTGTATTGGATTTATATAACTAATGAACATTCTGTTTTAATTTTCTATGTAATATACTGCTAATTGTATCTGGCAATTAAAACTATTGTCATTTACTTTTTATTTCACAAATACAAAATGTAATAAGTTCATATTTATAGGAAACTCAGATTTTTGAGTGAGTGAAATTCATAAACTACGGTTGTTGCCAAACCATAAGCTACAAATTCAGCCCTATTTCCGCACCACATAAGAGAAATATATATATAGATTTTGAGTATAAAATATTGATTTTTATTTTAGGATCTTTGTTGAATGAAGATATGGGCATGAAAAACATATCATTAAAAAAGAGGGCAGTTCATCTCTCTCAGTAAGTATAATGAAACATTTCCTTTTCTTCATCTAATGTTTTTATATTAACCATATATATATACACTTGTATGTAGTAAAAACGGCTGCAGTTTTAATAAATAATTTTGTTTTACTATTTCAAAATATTATTTTATTTTTAGGTTTTGAAGCAGCTGTCCTGCGAGACATAAACATAATAAAAATGAACCAAAGGAGCATTCTTGAGCAGCTTGACAGCATTTCTGTATGCTTAAACAAACAACAAAAAGTAGTTGGTGAAAATCCTAACAATCCTAATTTATCAAAGAATATTATGAGTTTGATACCAGTAACCAATGTTGTTGAATTAGGAAAGTTAGAATCAAAACTAAAAGATGAAAATATATCTAACCAAATGGTAAATAACAACAATAAATGGGATAGTTAGAATTTTTAAAAAGTTTGATTGTTAGAATTGTTCTATTTCTTTTTTATTATCTATTAAGTGATTTTTATGATTATATTTTATTTTCAGATACAAGTTTTAAGTAAGCTAGGCGGAAATAGTTGTGAACAAGCCACAAAAATAAAGATGAGAAAAGTAATAAGTGATGACCTAGCAATATTATTCAGTTTTCAGGGGATACGAGAAAAGAAATCATTCAGATCTTTAGAGATCTACAAAAGAATACTTTGTAAGCATGAGTAAACTTTTCTAAAACTTGTTGTTACATAAATAATATGTATATACATGGTTGGGGAATTTCATTATTTTACTCGCCACTGGCGAGTGGATTTTCTGGCAAGACCAAGGAATTTTTAAGAAGTCTTTTAAAACTATTTTGGTTATAGAAGATACATTTGTTACTTTTCAGCTATATTTTGCAACTATCCAATTACTACAATGTAAATATGTTACTATGTTTTATGCTATACTAAAATTTCTTCCATGGTATATATTTCTGAATTTTATTGAAAAAAAAATGTATTGTAGTAGTAATGAATTATTTTTGAAGATGTGTAAATTCTGTCATAAAAATTTTCAATTGTATGTTGCTTCTTACTGGCTGGTAATATAAATCCTTGGCTGGTCAGATTTATTGAAAATTCCCCACCCCTGTGTAATATAGTATCCATGTAATCAAAATTTTTAATATATTATTTAAAGGGTAATTTTTCTAAAAATCTGTCTTAAGTCATGGCATATTTTTCATAAATTAACAAAATAATTAAAATTTTTTTTATATAAAACTCATTGTACAATGAAAAAATTATATAATTTATAAATGATTATGTAAAACTCATTTTTTTATATATATTAATAGATGGCATCAAATAGCTGAATAGAATAATTTTTAAAAACTTAATTTCATAGTATATGATTAAATATACAAGATTTTTTTCCTGATTTAAATAAATTATAAATAAAGTATGTGCTTTCATGTTAAGTGAATGAAATTGAACTCTTTTATCCAGACATCTGTAATGAAAGAAAAATCTTGTATGTCAATCTTTTTCTTCTTTTCTTGAATTCTTCTGCTCTGTGGAACCAGAAGTGAATTCGAGATTTTTTTTTCCAAGTATGTCTTAAATAATACCAATTTTACTGTCAAGAAATTTTAATCGCTTTCACTTATTGTTCGATATCAAGTTTTAGCCCTAATGCAAGACATAGAAATCTTCTAGCCTATTTTCATTTGGTTATTCATAATATTGAAAAGTTTATAGTTTTGGCTTGATAGGCTTCTTGCACCCATGTGTTTTCTCCTTTCAATTTCGATATTCGGGAAGTTAAATTTGTAAAATTTCCAATTGAAGCCTTAGAACCAGAATTAATGCCGAAATAGTAAAATTCATATACGTATTAGTAAATTTTTTTTTTCATATGTCTTCTATTTATGTATTAACTGAATATGTGTTTTACATCTACTTTTTTTTTTTTAAATCTTTTTCTCATAGGTGCTGTTAAGACTCATGTGAAGTGGGATGAAACATCGGAGCGCCAAATAGAAAAAGTTATTGCAAATTGGTTGCGGCATGCAAAAGGCCGATTGGATAATAATAAAAAAATAAATAAATAAAGCATTTTTTGCTTGCAATTTTTTTTCTTTTTTTTTTTTTCTTTTTAATTATCCATAAATTTGTAATGAAAGAAAAATCTTGTATGTCATTTTTCTAGTTTTCCTTGAATTCTTCTGTTCTGTGGAACCAGAAGTGAAGTCGAGATTTTTTTTTCCAAGTATGTCTTAAATAATACCAATTTTACTGTCAAGAAATTTTAATCGCTTTCACTTATTGTTCGATATAAGTTTTAGCCCTAATGCAAGACATAGAAATCTTCTAGCCTATTTTCATTTGGTTATTCATAATATTGGGAAAGTTTATAGTTTTGGCTTGATAGGCTTCTTGCACCCATGTGTTTTCTCCTTTCAATTTCGATATTCGGGAAGTTAAATTTGTAAAATTTCCAATTGAAGCCATAGAACCCGAATTAATGCCGAAATAGTAAAATTCATATACGTATTAGTAAATTTTTTTTTTATATGTCTTCTATTTATGTATTAACTGAATATGTGTTTTACATCTACTTTTTTTTTTTTTAAATCTTTTTCTCATAGGTGCTGTTAAGACTCATGTGAAGTGGGATGAAACATCGGAGCGCCAAATAGAAAAAGTTATTGCAAATTGGTTGCGGCATGCAAAAGGCCGATTGGATAACAATAAAAAAATAAATAAATAAAGCATTTTTGCTTGCAATTTTTTTTCTTTTTTTTTTAATTATCCATACATTTGTAATGAAAGAAAAATCTTGTATGTCATTTTTCTTGTTTTCCTTGAATTCTTCTGTTCTGTGGAACCAGAAGTGAAGTCGAGATTTTTTTTTCCAAGTATGTCTTAAATAATACCAATTTTACTGTCAAGAAATTTTAATCGCTTTCACTTATTGTTCGATATCAAGTTTTAGCCCTAATGCAAGACATAGAAATCTTCTAGCCTATTTTCATTTGGTTATTCATAATATTGGGAAAGTTTATAGTTTTGGCTTGATAGGCTTCTTGCACCCATGTGTTTTCTCCTTTCAATTTCGATATTCGGGAAGTTAAATTTGTAAAATTTCCAATTGAAGCCATAGAACCCGAATTAATGCCGAAATAGTAAAATTCATATACGTATTAGTAAATTTTTTTTTTCATATGTCTTCTATTTATGTATTAACTGAATATGTGTTTTACATCTACTTTTTTTTTTTTTAAATCTTTTTCTCATAGGTGCTGTTAAGACTCATGTGAAGTGGGATGAAACATCGGAGCGCCAAATAGAAAAAGTTATTGCAAATTGGTTGCGGCATGCAAAAGGCCGATTGGATAATAATAAAAAAAAAAAAATAAATAAAGCATTTTTGCTTGCAATTTTTTTTTCTTTTTTTTAATTATCCATACATTTGTAATGAAAGAAAAATCTTGTATGTCATTTTTCTTGTTTTCCTTGAATTCTTCTGTTCTGTGGAACCAGAAGTGAAGTCGAGATTATTTTTTCCAAGTATGTCTTAAATAATACCAATTTTACTGTCAAGAAATTTTAATCGCTTTCACTTATTGTTCGATATCAAGTTTTAACCCTAATGCAAGACATAGAAATCTTCTAGCCTATTTTCATTTGGTTATTCATAATATTGGGAAAGTTTATAGTTTTGGCTTGATAGGCTTCTTGCACCCATGTGTTTTCTCCTTTCAATTTCGATATTCGGGAAGTTAAATTTGTAAAATTTCCAATTGAAGCCATAGAACCCGAATTAATGCCGAAATAGTAAAATTCATATACGTATTAGTAAATTTTTTTTTCATATGTCTTCTATTTATGTATTAACTGAATATGTGTTTTACATCTACTTTTTTTTTTTTTTAATCTTTTTCTCATAGGTGCTGTTAAGACTCGTGTGAAGTGGGATGAAACATCGGAGCGCCAAATAGAAAAAGTTATTGCAAATTGGTTGCGGCATGCAAAAGGCCGATTGGATAATAATAAAAAAATAAATAAATAAAGCATTTTTGCTTGCAATTTTTTTTTTCTTTTTTTTAATTATCCATACATTTGTAATAAAAGAAAAATCTTGTATGTCATTTTTCTTGTTTTCCTTGAATTCTTCTGTTCTGTGGAACCAGAAGTGAAGTCGAGATTATTTTTTCCAAGTATGTCTTAAATAATACCAATTTTACTGTCAAGAAATTTTAATCGCTTTCACTTATTGTTCGATATCAAGTTTTAACCCTAATGCAAGACATAGAAATCTTCTAGCCTATTTTCATTTGGTTATTCATATTATTGGGAAAGTTTATAGTTTTGGCTTGATAGGCTTCTTGCACCCATGTGTTTTCTCCTTTCAATTTCGATATTCGGGAAGTTAAATTTGTAAAATTTCCAATTGAAGCCATAGAACCCGAATTAATGCCGAAATAGTAAAATTCATATACGTATTAGTAAATTTTTTTTTTCATATGTCTTCTATTTATGTATTAACTGAATATGTGTTTTACATCTACTTTTTTTTTTTTAAATCTTTTTCTCATAGGTGCTGTTAAGACTCATGTGAAGTGGGATGAAACATCGGAGCGCCAAATAGAAAAAGTTATTGCAAATTGGTTGCGGCATGCAAAAGGCCGATTGGATAATAATAAAAAAATAAATAAATAAAGCATTTTTGCTTGCAATTTTTTTTCTTTTTTTTTTAATTATCCATACATTTGTAATGAAAGAAAAATCTTGTATGTCATTTTTCTTGTTTTCCTTGAATTCTTCTGTTCTGTGGAACCAGAAGTGAAGTCGAGATTTTTTTTTCCAAGTATGTCTTAAATAATACCAATTTTACTGTCAAGAAATTTTAATCGCTTTCACTTATTGTTCGATATCAAGTTTTAGCCCTAATGCAAGACATAGAAATCTTCTAGCCTATTTTCATTTGGTTATTCATAATATTGGAAAAGTTTTTAGTGTTGGCTTGAATAGATTTCTTGCACCCATTTAGTTTCTCTTTCAATTTCGATATTCGGGAAGTTAAATTTGTAAAATTTCCAGTTAAAGCCATAGAACCTGAATTAATGCCGAAATAGTAAAATTCATATACGTATTAGTAAATACTTTTTTTTTCATATGTCTTCTATTTATGTATTAACTGAATATGTGTTTTATAGCTATTTTTTTTTTAATCTTTTTTCATAGGCGCTGTTAAGACTCATGTAAAGTGGGATGGAACATCAGGGTGCCAAATAATAGAAAAAAATATTGCACATTGGTTGTGGCATGCAAAAGGCCAATTGGATAATAATAAAAAAATAAAGCATTTTTTGTTTGCAAATTTTTGTTGTATGTTTTTTTTTTTTTTTTTTTTTTAACAATGATACGTTGAATGATTTTACCCATTGAATCTTTTAAAGATTCATTAATTATTATATTAATAAAATTATAAGAACTATCTACATTACTTGTAAACCCTTAAGCCATTATATTTTTTCATATATTAACAAAGTAAATAACTAAAAGGGTTAATATATATATATTTCATTTGCTGTGCAATTAAAAAATTTAATGAAATTTTTAAGTATAGCCATACTATAAGGAAAAAATATGATTTTGTATTTGAAAAAAGCTATTACTGTGAATAAATAAAGTGTAATACTTGAATTTACTGACACTTTAAATAAGGAAAAAAAATGATTCACCAAATGAAAGACCTTGCAAAATAGTTTGACAATTTAAACATAATAGTTTAATAATTTAGAAAATAATAAGTATCCAATTACTATTTGTAAGCAGTCAATATTCAAGCATCTACAAATTTAATTATCAGTGAATTAGTGAAGTAATTATAATCAGGAATTTGTTCCAAGAAAAGCGAAAAAGTAGTTTTTGAGATGAAAGAGAAAGATTAAGACCCTGACTTTGATTTTCAGCAGAAAATATAGCATTATGGTACATCAGCAGTTCCTAAACTGTGGTCCACAGGGTTCTTCAAGGGGGGTCCATGAAGGTCCTGTGTTCAATGTAAAAACTTTATTTTATGAAATCTGAGACTAATTTAATGAGTAAAATAAAAGGCAATATAGTAAAACCTGTGAACATGGAATCAGGATAAAATTATATTTTAGACAGATTTCTGTCTTCACAGGTACATTTGTCTGATGTTTTTCTCATTGGGACCATGGAATTTTTTTGTTTAATACAATTAATTTGCTTATACAGTCGGACCCCGATTTAACGAATTCATCAGGACCGAAATTTTTCGTTAAATTGGGGTTCTGTGTAAGGCTCTCTCTCAGAAAAATATAATTCTAAATTTACTATGATTTATATTTAGTATGATTTATTTTTATTTTTACACGGAGTTCTTGAATCCTAGAGGCCTGATGTATGTGCATCATATAAGACATTTGTGTACCAATTCCAGTACTACAGTAAGATAATATTGTTGCATGTTTTGAGTCAGGTAAATAATGTCCTTCACTTGGCCATCCTCTGAAGTGCACCCCTGTATACTGAAAAGTTAGAGAAACCTGTTTTAAAGAATCAGTATATCCAGTCTTAAATCCTGGGAATCTGTGAAAAAGGGTCTATAGTAAATAAGAAATTAAAAACTGCTGTGACAGATCATATCATCAGATCTAGCTGAAAATTTTCATGCTAAAAGAATAAATTTGATGTAATTTAAAATGTTTAGACACAGAAATATTGCATTTGGGTAATTTTTTTCTAATTATGAGTAGAGTACAATATAGCAAACGGTATACAAAAAAGAAAAATTATGCGTCAAGCATAGATTATGAAACATTTCAGAATACTTTTACAAAACTTCGCTATTTAATAAGGCAAATAAAATACCTAAGTAATTATTTTAGAAAATGCATAAAATATTTGAAAACCAGATTTTAGCAATTACCACCCATAGATGGAAAGTACTCCAATTCTTTGATGCATTTAGTCATTGATTTCTTAAGTATAGCCATACTTAAAGGAAAAAATATGATATTGCCATCGAAAAAAGCTATTTTAGTGAAAAAGAAAAGTGCAATAGTTTTTAAGCTATGATTTTACTGACAATTTAAATGGAGGGAAAAGGATTCGCCAAATGCAAGACATTGCAAAGGGCAATATTGTCTGCTAATAAATGAATATAATAAATTTTTACAACTGGGCCACCTCTAATTTCTAATGAAAATCTTTGCCATATTTAATCTCAAATATCTGCAATTAAATAAGGCAAAAACTTCCATTTAAAAATAGTGCTGGTTAAAAATCTACTAATGAGAATATAACTCAAAACCAAAAACAGATTTTTTTTTTTCAAGTAGATAGTAAAATAAAAATGTGAACAGTTGAAATGCATAGATTTGTAGTAATCGAGAATAGATAAAAGCCAGAAGGTATCTTATAATTTCCATTTCTTATATTTATCATAAAAAGTTATTGTTACCCAATATGAAATCATACTGTCAATTTGAATACATTCACTTAGTTTTAATAAAATGACACAAAGTAATCATATACATGATTTTGGATAGCAAAAGATAAATCATTTTGATGGAAAAGATTAATTTATTGAAATAAATATATTTCTATGCATAATACAAGTTCATTGAAGACATGATATATTTAACTGTGTATTGAAAAATTAAAAATATTGTTTGAATTTGTAAATACATTTTAGAAGACAAAACAAAAGTAATTTTAATTCAATATTTAAACGAACCTTTTAAAGTCACACAAATTTTGATACATCTTTTAAAGTCTAAATTTTATATATTAAAGCGTATGTCATTTTCCTTTATAACAATAAATAAAATTAATTAAAAAAAAATTGTGTTCAGGTGAAGGACACTAACTAAAATAGTTTCTTTAAAGGTCTTGCAGAATTAAAAGTAAAGTTAAATAAGTTTTATTAGCAATAATATTTAAAAATATTTATATGCTTTTGATATTTTGAATATATATATACTTTTAAAATATTAAAAGCACAATAAATTTGACTGAAAAAGTTTTTACTTTTTATTAATTTTTATCCTTCCCTATAGGAACCCGCATAACACAGATTCGTCCAATTTTGGTTTAAAATCCATAATTTGGACTTATGGACGTGTCCAATTTTCGTCCAAAAGTAGTCTGTACTTCATCTAAATCTCATCAATTTACGTTCAACGGTCACCACCTTTTACGTAATAAGTACGTCTTTTAGATGAGAAAGTGAACGTAAAATGAACATAAGATGGACATAATACGGACGTCCAAAATTTGTTCATATTACGTCCAAAATTTGTTCATATTACGTCCAAAATTTGTTCATATTACGTCCATTTT
The DNA here is from genome assembly GCA_963931845.1 of Maratus michaelseni. Classification (NCBI taxonomy): domain Eukaryota; kingdom Metazoa; phylum Arthropoda; class Arachnida; order Araneae; family Salticidae; genus Maratus; species Maratus michaelseni. The sequence continues at coordinate 265,106,760 of OZ007587.1, read as the reverse complement.
ATGTCTTTTAGACGAGAAAATGAACATAAAATGGACGTAATATGAAAAAATTTTGGACGTCCGTATTATGTCCATTTTATGTTCATTTTTCGTTCATATTCTCGTCTAAAAGACGTACTTATTACGTAAAAGGTGGTGACATTTGAACGTAAATTGATGAGATTTAGATGAAGTACAGACTACTTTTGGACGAAAATTGGACACGTCCATAAGTCCAAATTACGTACTTTAAACCAAAATTGGACGAATCTGTGTTATGTGGGGATATGTTTTGAATGCTGTTGCACTCAATTTAAATGCTGGAGAACAGTTTAAAAAAATTGCGAGAATTTATCTCCAATATTCCATGTGTTATTAAGTTATAATGTTTTATAATGCAACATTACTTTGTAGGAACACTGTACCTTTAACTTTAGCATTATAGTGGCAACAACTGGAGAATGCAAACGGAAATTTGAATACCGAACAACACAAAATACGCGAACATTTATCTCAAATATTTTAAGTGTAATAGGGTATTGTAACAGCAACGGGACTTTATAGATAACCTGTATAGTGTATAATTACAACGTTTCAAAACCGCTTTTTATATCATCGTCTATCCGCTGTTGTTTCCATTTACAAGAACGCAAATATATTCCTGAAAAATATATTATCAGAGATAAAGAGGTTATAATTTAAGAAATAATGTTTTTTTTTTCTTTTTTTTTTTTTTCTTTTCTTTTTTTTTTTTAGTTTGATAACTATATGCATTCATAATCTCAAATGTTAATTAAATATAAAATATATAAATGTTTAGCATAAATAGACGTTTTAGGCCTTCTTGTAGCGGTAACCATCATAAGTTGTCTATTGTTTAAAAGTTTGTATGACACTGATTTATTCTTCTTCTGATCATTTAATAAGTTTCTAGCTTTGCTGAGTGTACATTCAAACAGTCGAAAAAAATAATTATAAAAAAACATAATACCCTAACTCATTTTAAATTATAATGTTTTAAGTTGGGGGTGGCGACTGAAATGGCCATTCCGGAGGAGAGTATATCTACTTTCAATTTATGTTTTCAAATTAAATTTAGGGTTGTGTGCATTCTGATGTTGTACCAAATTCTGATAGTTTCATCAAGAACACCTAATAACATTAGCATCATATTTGTCTTTTCCGGTAAATTGTCCATTAAGATATCAAACGGTAAGTCAAACTCAAATGACTTACCGTTATCAAATTGATCAATTAGATTAGAAATTACGCATGTTTAAAGTTCGGAATTAAAAATCTGAAATTCATATGTGATTGTTTCAAAACGGATTGCATTACGGAGAGTTTTTTTTTTTTTTTTTTTAGACTAACTCGAAAACTGTTTTACGGAATAACCTGTAATTTTGGATTCACATATCTGAAGCTAATAAAATTTGATCTCTGATTAAAAGTTGTTTAAGTCTCCTTTCATATTTTTTATGAAAACTAATAAAACAATTTGGAAATTGTACGTCAAACGTGACAAATGAGGTGCGTTCGTACTATAACTAGTTTTAGAAATATTGAGATCTTGGAGCAATAGCTGCTGCACTCTTATGAAAAAAGTGCACGAATACAAAATTTATTTTATGTGCAGATTTTCATATTATTTATATTAATTTTTTTTAATCAGGTTTCAATACACGTCAACAAACAATTAATTAGAATTATGTTACATTAAAATTATACAATACGCAAATATCCAATACAAGATAATGTAAAAAAATAGTTGCTATTATTTCAATGAAATGAATTATATCGTCTGTTATTATGATATTATTAATTTCCGTAATAAAACGAGTACATTTTAAGTTGGCAACATTTTATCTTTTGTTGACATTTACTGAAAATTCGAATGGGAAACATAAGCCTAACTTTGAAAATTTCAGAACTTTAAATCCGTATTTAGACTCTTTTTCCATTTAATATATATTTCTCCGGAAACATCTATCCGAAAAACTGTCGGTTGATTAAATTATTGCTATATTTAAACAATTTTAATATACAAATTCGGTTTTTAAATTCAGTAATACGGAAATAATATGACTTCATCTTAAATAGGACGTAATCACCATGGCAACCTAGAATCATTACCTTTCATGGGATATCATTGAATTAATTACGTACGATAGAATTTAATAGAATTAAGGATGTGACTTTAACTTGGCCATAGAGGTTATAAAATGTCATGTACGTCATATATGACTATAGCGTTATACATGTCCCAAACAGCACACACACATCTATAAGACATCTACAAGCTGTAAACCCAAGAAAACCGACACATCTATAAGAAGTCTACAAATATCCATGATACACCCTTTTCACCTCTTATGGAGATGTTATGTGTGATCTCTCTGAGTTCTATTAGACGTCCAAGATATCCAGGTAGTCTATGAGACCACGTCTATAAGACATCCAAGCATAGATCACTTTTCGACATGCAGTATGTCTTATAGCCGTGCTTAAGACTTGGATTGTAGATATCCAGGGACATCTGATATGCGTTTATAAGATGTCTAATGCATGTCTATTTATTGATACTCAGTACTTCTTATAGATATACTTAAGATATCCAAGAAATTTCATCAGAAATACAGCCTTAGGGCAAAAGTATTGAGAACCCCCATATTTATAATATATTTGGTAAAAATAATAGATCGATACAAATATTAAATTGTATACAATTAAGAATTTTCTTTAAAAAATAAGTTTTTTATTTTTTTTCAAAGATAGCAAACGCATAACTCATCTTTTAATGAAGCTATTTTCTTTAAAAAACTTTTTTTTAAATTAAATTTTGTTGTTCTGTTAAGCCAGTTAATAAATAATCAAGAAAATAATTATTGTAAGAAAAGACAAAATGAACTTAGTCTTCAAAAACGAAAATAAAGAAAGCTTATGTAAAAAAAAAAAAATAATTTATATGTAATTTTTATTATTTTATTTTTTAACATGTGTTAATAACAAAAATAAATTTTAAGAAATATTTATGCTGCTGAAGAGATCTTGGCATTTCAGGCAAGAAATATTTCAATTTCCATGATGATCTGTTAACTTATGACATAACAATGAAACTTCCAGAAAACAAAGTAATTTATAGTTTTGAAAAAGTAGGTGTTTAAAGAAAATGACTTCATTAAATGACGAGTTGCTTGTTAACTGTCTTTTTTTTTTTTTTACAAACCATAAACTTAAAAAGAAAATTCCTAAATTATATGCAGTTAAATATTTGTATATAACTATTACTTTTACAAATATATTAAAAATATGGGGGTGCTGAATACTTTCAGCCAAGACTGTATTTCCAATGAAATGACATTGTTTCCTTGCATGTCTTAAGTATATCTATATGAAAATTAGAATAATTCTTGCAGAAAATGTTAAAATATAATGGAATTTGTCTTCAACAATGAAAATTGAGAAATCTTATTTTTAAAATATACTTTAAATTTATATGTTACTTTTATTATTTTAACTTTTAATATCTGTTAATAAAAATTATACAAGTTTTAGGAAATATTTTCATTGATGAAGATAAGTGATTTATATACTTTGGCTTTTCCGGTAAGAGTTATTCTAATTGTCATGATTACCTATTAACTTGCATAGCATAACAATTGCTATACTATGAAAGTTTCAATTCTGAAACTTACTGAAAAAGAAAGCAGTTTAGTTTTTTAAAAAACTCATTTTTTTAAAGCAAATTGTTTAATTAGTCGAGTTGTTAGTTTGCTGTCATTTTAATTGTAATAACTTAACCATTAAAGACACAGACAGCAGTTGTGAATTCTAAAATAATTGTGTCACTTGCGCTTCATTTACTCTCTTCCTAAACATCCTTCAATGTTGAAGTTCAAAATTTGTTCTACTTTTTCATTATTTTTATCAGTAAATCTCCACTGATGTACAAAATACACCGCCATTGAATTTTTATAAACTATTATATTTTCTTTCTTAATTAAACATTTTTTTATATAAATGCGATATCTATTACTTTAATACTATTACTAAACATCAGACACTACGACTAATATTCAGGCCCCTGCTGGCACTTAGGAATACGTGCCCTTGCACTCTCTGCCTGAACCACCCTTAATGATGGCACATGATTTAATATGAAAGTGCCAACATAACCCTCTGTCCACCGCCCTTCCAAGACATCCAGCATGGGCCTGCTAACACTTTGAAATAAGTTATGATAAAAATACGAGGGTGCTTAATAATTTTGGTAAAGAAAACTGTAGATAAAAATACTAAATGTTTCATTCCAATAATATCAGTATATTATTCCCCCCCCCCCCCCCCCAAAAAAAAAAAACGAATATTTTGCAATGTTCTGCAACGAACCTTCAACTGATCACAAATGTTCTGTGGGAATAAAAAAATAAAAGACAGAGATTTTCTTCTATATGTAGGAGTGCGATTTCATCTTGTATAGAAATGCTAAAGACATTTCGTAAAACGCTAACGCACACAAAAACCAAAGAAATGACGAATTTCACAATTTTACTCCGATCGAATGACGAATTTCGCTTTTTTCCCCCCTCGTAATAGACGATTTTTGCAATATTTTTGAGATTTTTCTCTCTGGTAACTGGCGAATTTCACTTTTTTTCTCAGAACCAATCATCGAACTCCGCAATTTTTTTCCCACGACTAATTCGAGAATTGCGAGATATTTTCCAACACTTCACTGATGAATTTCGCATTTTTTTTATCCGCGACTGATTGGCGAATTTTAAATATTTTTGATATTTTCTTTTCACTGACTGGAAAATTTGTTCAGCTCTTTCTTAGGACCAATGGGCGAAAATTGCATTTATTTTATTTTATTTTATTTATTTTTTTTTATTCAAGCGACTAATATCCGAATGTCTCGATTTTTTTTTTAAAATCCACAACTGATTGTTAACTTTTGCGATATTTTCTTTATTGATCGATAAATGTTGCGGATTTTCTTGTGACAGAATGGAAAAAATTGTGGGTTTTTACAAGACTGATTGACGAATTTTGTGATTTTTTTTTCTGACAATCCACCGATTAATTTAGTTTTTTAACCTGCGACTGATAGGCGAATTTTGCATTATTTTCTTTTTATCAATTGGAAAATTTTGTCGCTTTATCTTGGAATTGATTGAAAAAAATCGAGGGATTTCCCAAAACTGATCAACTAATTTAGTGGGGTTTTTTTTTCAGCTGTAACTGATAGCCCAATTTTGCAATATTTTCTTTCTGCCGATTGGAAAATTTTGCAGTTTTTTCTTGTGACCAATTGGAGAAAATTGAGTTTTTTTTTTCGCTACTGATCGACGAATTTCCCATTTTTCTCGACGATTTACTGACAAATTTCATGGTTTTTACCCACAACCGATTGAGAAATTTTTGCGTTTTTTCTTGGCAAAAAACATGAAATTTCAATCAAAAATCATTCGGTTGATAAACATATTTCACATTTTTTGACCCGCGACTGATAGGTGAATTTTGCAATATCTTCTTTCTACAGGATGGCAAATTTTGTCACTTTTTTGCGACCGATTGGTAAAAGTTGCCGGGTTTTTATGTGACTGACCGGTGAATTTCAGATTTTTTTCCGATGATCCACTGACAAAATTCATGTTTTTTTTTTTTTAAACTGCAGCAGCTGAAGAACTTCACGATTTTCCCCCATGATTGACTGACAAATTGTGTGAGCTTTTCCTGCGACCAATTAATGAATTTCACAATCTTTTTCAACGAACGATTGATGAAGTTTTTCTGGTGATTGACAGACAAATTTAGTGCTTTTTCAAATGAATGAATAGTGAATTGTGTTGAAAATGAGAATTTGAAATGTTCTGCAGAGAAGTTCATTGTTCTGCGATGTATGTCGCACTCTTAAGCATATTCTGCTTTGGGGACTGTTGCCATATTTATATTGGAATATTTTTATCAAAGCATAGACTAATTTTTTTTAATATTTCGAATGAAATATGTCTGCTGTAATTCACTAAAATCTCATAGCTAAATTAAAAAATCTATCATATTTACTCCTGCATAATGCACACATTTTTACAAAAATTTCAGGTCTAAAATCCAGTATACACATACATGATACACTGAATATTTCTAATTGTATACATCAAACCATACACATTTTCACAAAGTATATATACATATTGCAGAAACTTTATTTTATGATATTTTAATAAGAGAGCAAAATATATATGAGCACATACAAAAGTAATTTAGATTTGAGAAAAGATTGTAAATCATGATTTCTACAGATTTTTTTTTTTTAAGTTAAAATAACATGGTACACATTATACACAAGTAAATATGGTATTTAAAATCAGTTTGATAATTTTATCTTGTGAGAAATTTCTAAATCCTCCAGTATTTTGCAACAAGAGGCTAATAGATTTGTTATTTCTCCCATATTATTTAAATTTAACAAATCTTTCTTGCAGAGGATAAAGACTTTTGGTAGATAAATTTTTCTTGGGAAAAAAAGAAATCTTTTTGATAAATGTCACACATACATTACACATCATGCATAAAATCTTTAATTTTTCATACCAATATTTTAGAATATTTTTTCTTTATTTTATCATATAATTTCTTCAATTAAATTAGGCAAAGGATTCCATTTGTAAATACTAGCAATCAGATTCAAAATTATGTGTGGGACGCTCGTCGCAAAGTTGTTAACACAAATTAATAAATTTCTTATTCTGTTTATTTTGTTCTATTTTGATAAAATTATTAGACAAATGGTTTAAAATCTATTTTGCATATTGAACTAATTTTAAATTTTGTTTATCAGTACAAAAATGTTACTCCAATTAACTCACTGTATGAAAGAACCACTCAGAATTATTTTTTAGTCAATGTCTGCCTACATCAAAAACTTATTTCAATTATGTGAGCTTCAGATACAAAGGGAAATTTACAAATTGACTGCTACCTCAATTTTGCATTTTTAGAAAAACAAGAAAAATTTTAAGTTTTAAATATTGCAACATGATTTAGATTAATACTAAAAATTATTGCATGCTTTCTCATTATCATATCATTTTTGAAACATGTCAGCTCTACTACTCAATAAAAGTTTTAATAAAAATGTAAGTCTTTTTTTTCCTTATCAGCAATATTAGTAACTAGGTGACAGTACTAGGTGGTACAGAATATAACTATAACAGAAAAAGGAAAAAAAAGAAGTGACTTTATTTTATTTGAAAAAAAAAATCTTTGGAACAGGACAAAATTCTTATTATTCTACTCCATTATCACTGCAATAGTAAGAGCTGATTTCTTCGAGCAGCACCTATAATAAAATAATAACACTGTTTTACTACATAACATTTTACGAATCACACAAAATGACATTTTGTTACATGAAAACTGAATTAATCTTCAATGAAGCAATTGTAAGCCCCCCCTCCTCCTTAATTTTTTGCATGTGATTTCTAGTGATGGGCATAATGAATGATTTTGATATTTGAATGAATCATTCAGGCATGCACAAAAGCATAGTTGTCAAGGCTCTTAAAATTCTTTTTGTTTTACAAAAGTTCTGGTTTTAATTGATCAAAAATAGCAAGAAAGTAAACAGCAATGCTTTTGTGTATGCCGGGATGATTCATTTCAATAACAATCATTCATTATGTCCTTCGCTATTGTTATTCTTAATTTTTAGGGTTACGTACTTAAAAAATAAAAACGGAACCATTGTATATTGAAATACAAACAAGATAACAAACAAATATTGAAATGCAAACAAGAAATTTCAAACTAACACTCCCATAGGATTAACATTAGCCCATGTGACTAGCACAGACTCTTGACTATGGAAGATTTGGAATCAAATGATTTTTCCATTATCCCGTCGACCACTTTTCAAGAAAAATTAATTATCACCAAACAGTAATGCCAAATAAACAAATGGAAGAATGTTGCCATTGGAATATCAAAATAAATACAATAAAAAAATCTGGAAAAGCCCCACTCACCTAAGTGTCAACTATCAGTAAATTTAAACACAAAAAAATTACAATATAAATGAAAATAGAAAAAAAAATCTTGGATATTCATTTATTTACATTATTTTTCTTAATTATCCTTCTCGGCTGGTGAATATAACATCAGTTGAAATTGATGTATTGCACTTAACTATGCAACATAACATTTTTTCAATGCATTTTCTCTTTTAATATCATGGTGCAGCAGTTTAAGGACACAATTATTATTTTAAATAACGAAATAACTACTAAATCAGTTCATTTTAAAGATTATATTTAATTAAACAATAACAAAACATCACCATCAAAAATGAAAAATTCTTACATATACTGCTTTTTCTTTTAAAATTGTTGTGGATTAAAACTTAATAATTTATATTATTAATAAATGAAATTAGCATATATAATACTTGAGAGCATCCATATTTAGTTAGTAATCAGTATTCTAATGTCTTATAAAAATATATTTCAATATGTTTTTTTTTTACTAAACAATTATAAAACTCATGCCAGATAAGTCCATATGATGAGATTAAATTATGGAATGATCAACGTTGAAAGAGGAATTAGGATGAATATATAATATTTGAGGAGATTTTAGTAGATGTAAGTGTATAAAAAAAGAGAGAACAGTTAAAAAAATAAATAAATAAAACTTGTTGAAATGAAAAGCAAATGTTATTCATATTACTGTTTTTAACAGTGGGAAATGGTAATTTTATTAAATTGTTGTATGTATGATTTTAAAGATATGAGAAATATTAAAACTTGCCTATCAATAGCCCCAGTAACTAATTTGTGTGTGTATCAATCTACAGCAAAACAAAATATATCTATGACGCAACAATGTCTACTATCACAAGAAATAATAGTAACCCATTAAATAAGCAAAATTTTCAATTACAAAGAAAATACAGTAAGAAGATAACAGTAATCCAATGACAAAGTAAAATTTTGCTTTTTTTTTTTTTTTTTTTTTTTTTTAAGTACAGTATTTTTTAAGCTATTAGATTAATCTTCAAAAATCTGCAATGCCCACTGTCATGTTGCATTATTTCTACTAGTGAGTTAATAGCCTTTAAAATTAGTTGAGTAATAAAATATGTAATTAAACAACTGTTGTCCTATTTAATTATTTAAAGAAGTAAAACTGAAAAAAAAGTGTAAATTAAATTAATCATAATAAAAAAAAGCTTTTATTTTAAAAATATAGCAATAGTTAAGCACTAAGTATGCCTTGTTAAAATTTAGGTAACATATTTACAATTCTGACTCAAATCACCAGTCTGCTATGTGTTATTCCAATATTAATGTCTTCATTATTGAGAAATTAAGTTATTTATTAAATCCTAACTCAATAAAATGTCTTTTAAATTAGTTAAAAAATACTTAAAAATCTACAGTTTATAAATAAATTGCTTCAACGTATAAAAGCCAATTTTGACCAAAAAAGGCCAATTTTGGCCAAAAAAAGCCGGTTAAAACCAATAAAAGCCGCTGGCCTGGCTTTTATTAATTTTAGCCGGGTTTTTTGCAACCCTGCTTATCAAGTTATAAGTGCTTCCGGTCATGTGGCGACACTTTTTCGCACTTTACTCCAACCACCTTGGTAATTTGGTTGAAAATGCCGACTTTGACAATCTTTTGTAAAAGATCTGCCTTTACTAAAAAATTGAAATCGTGTTTAGATTACATAGTTTCTGAATAAAAACACCTACCAATTTCATGCATTTGTAAGCAAAAATGAATTAAAAAATGTGTCATAAAGTAGCCTGTTTGGATTTGAGAACAGCCTTAATGGTGCCAAGTTGCACTTATTAAAATACATCAATTGGTTGCAAACCAAATTACAGAACTTTCCACTACATCACACATACATATGAATACATCGATGATACATAATTAATACATACATGATTTCACAAATAAATGAATGAAACGCTTAGCAAAATGCTGGCACGCAGTTAATACGAAAGTACAGAAACAAAAATACATGCAAAATATAGAAATCTCATGCTTATACATGTTTTGAAGATACGACATGATGAACTTTAAATGTTTGTTTTCTATGTTTAAAAATTTACAAAATCCTTTAAATTTAATAATCTTAACTTTAGCAGCTTCTCCTGCTACACCATAGTTACGGATTAAGAAATACATAAAAAAACAAGTCAGTTTTATCTTTATTTTTTAAAACTCAGAAATTCATGTATATAACTTATTTTTTCTGTTTTTTTTTTCTTTTTTTTTTTTTACTCTTGGTTCTCAAATGATCTGCTCAACAACACGAAACTTTCTGACTCATTTTTAAACACAAAAGCATAAAATTGGCAGGTCTGATCATGGAAGGGATTTGGAATCTAAATGAGTTTTCCATTTTTTTTATCAATAAATCACTTATCGAGTTATAAGTGATTTGTGTCATGTGATGACATGTTTCTGACATTTTTTGTGCTGCAAATTGGTAATTTGAAAAATGGAAAACGTCTTTCAATTACAAAATTTCTGAATAAGAATACCTGTAAATTTCATGCGTTTCTGAACAAAAAAAGAATTAAAAAAATAAGTCATAAAGTGAGCCGTTTGGATTTGGACCTTAAGAGAAAAAAAATATTTTTGATGTGTTACATTATACATTAAATATTATGTTAAAAAAAATTAGGTCTTGTACTGTTATTTTCCAAAGAATAAACTTCTAAGATTTATAAATTATACATTAGTAAATAAATTGCCATTTATATCTCTCTTCCCACTCTGCTCCAAAAAATTTGAGTAAAAACATAAGATCTGATATTTAAAATTAATCTAGAATTTCATAATGCAATCTAGTGTAAATTTTGCAATCTCACAACAAACTAATTATTCTAAAAAACAAGGCATTTTTCAATAAAAAATATACTAACCAAATATTCATGCAAGTCTTCCTGTCTTCAAATATTTGTGATGGTGTGTTTCAACTGGGAGTCTAAAAAGATTCAAAGAAAGTTTCATTAGTATTCAGCAACATCTATTATAGTTAAAATGTGACTGTTTATATTTCACACCAACTTTTCTCAAAATGATTAATTATGGGTTTTTCTTTTTGGAACAATTATTCGCAAAGATCCAAGGATGTCAAACTCAAGAAATCTGAAATTTTAAATCAGTTTCAGTTATTAAATTTTAATCAATAAGAAATTTCTTTTAAAAAAAATTATTATGCATGCTAAACATCGTGAATCAGCCAAACTCATCCTTTTATTACCGCGGGCCGCAAACGTAAATTTGCGACGTTAGGTGGGCCGCAACACATACTTGTATAGTAATGTAAATATATAGATTTATATAGCAAATGCCCCCCGTTTCTTCCCATCTCAAAAAATGCCCAACACGCCTAAAGAAGTATTCACTTCAAAAATATAATTTAAGTAACATTTATTACAAGGACAAAGCCATTTTATAACATTAAAATAAAATACAGCAGCAAAAACAGAAAAAGAAAATCCATCCAGAAGATTAAACAATCCTTTTTTCATCAGGGGTGGGACTCTCATAACTTATTTCTATCCTTCCTCTGAGATTAAATCCTAGAAGGAGCAACAGTTTGGTTTATTTACGTTTATTTTTATTGCGAGAATGAAATCGAAGTTGCCAAGAAAGCGATCACCGCCAAAACAGACAGTTTCTAAAGCGCCAAATCCGAGCTGATCCTGGGACTGGCTTTTCAACAATATAACAAAGGAATGTATTCTCTAGTAGATTCTTTCTCTGAGGTCTCGGATCGCACATAAAAGGTCGCCAGGCCACATGCCCGCTTGTTGAGCATGGCTGTCTTGAATAGTTTAGTTTTAATACCTTCTGAGTCCCTTCAGTACTGTTTTGATTTTTTTGTCTCTTCCTTTCACTCCGATTTTTCAGATTTGTGAGACCTGAAGTATGCCGAAATTACAAATTTATTCTTTTATTTAAATTTTTGAGTCAAAAACCTCAAATGCTACATTGATATGTAAAATTTTATATTAAATATCACACATATTACATGAAACAGTACAACATTACATGCAATGTTTAAAAAGTCTTTTACTGTATATCAATAATTAATATTTAGTAAAATATTACTGATACGTGCAAATTTTAACTTAATTTTGCGATATTTACCAGCATCCTATTGGCGAATTGAGCAGTTTTTTCCTGGCAACAAATTGACGAATTTCACGTTTACTTCCTGTAACCAACTGACAAATTTCGTGATTATTTTCCTCCTACCAATTGACAAATTTTGCTTTTTTTTTTGGCGACCGATAAACGAATTTCTCAAATTTTTTCTGCACCTTACAAATGAAACCGGCATGTTTTTTTTTTTTTTTTTTTTTCACACACGACATATTGAAGAATTTCACGTTTATTTCTTGTAACCAACTGATGAATTTCGAAAATGTTTTCCTGCGATTGATTGAAGAAATTTGTGATATTTTCCTGCTACCAATTGACAAATTTTGCTTTTTTTTGGCGACCGATAAGCGAATTTCTCAAATTTTTTCCCACACCTTACAGGTGAAACTCACATGTTTTTTTGTTTTTTTTTACACGTGACTATTGATGAATTTCACGTTTATTTCCTGTAACTGTAACCAACTGACAAATTTCGCGATTGTTTTCCTGCAATCCATTGAAGAAATTTGTGATATTTTCCTGCTACCAATTGACAAATTTTGCTTTCTTTTGGCGACCGATAAACGAATTTCTCATTTTTTTTCTGCACCTTACAGGTGAAACTCACATGTTTCTTTTTCTTTTTCTTTTTACACGTGACATATTGACGAATTTCACGTTTATTTACTGTAACCAACTGACGAATTTCATGATTCCTTTCCTGCAATCGATTGAAGAAATTTGTGATCTTTTTCTGCTACTAATTGACAAATTTTGCCTTTTCTTGGTGACAGATAAGCGAATTTCCCAATTTTTTTTCACGCACCTTACAGGTGAAACTTGCATGTTTCTTTTCTTTTTTTTTTACATGCGATTGTGGTCAAATTTCATGATTGTTTTCACGACTCATCGGCAAATTTTGCTATTTACCTGCAATAGCTTAACAAAATTTATAATTTTCCCCCAACGAGTACAAATATTGGGAAATTTTTGTGCGATATTTTCCCGCAACCTTTTGGTGAAATTCGCGACAGTAAATTTTTGCAAACCCAAAATAATCAGGGCACTTTTCCAGCTATATAAAAATGGGCAGAGCGCATTTACAACTATAAAAAAAAACAGGCAGGGTGCTGCACCCTCTTGAAAACGCCTTGGGAAAACACTACAAGGGTCGATCCAGACAAAATTTGGAGCCTATTTAGGGCCCCTTCACAAAATTCCTTTTAACAAAATTTCCCCCTTTCATAAAAACTTACTATTTAGGGGAGACTGGTACACAGTGGACTACTTTTTCAGTTAATTTTTTTTTCTCTTTAACGGTCAAACCGGGTGCATCCCTGCATGAAAATACTTTTGAATATTCCTTATACCTTTATACATTCATCATAATTTTCTCATAACATAGTTTTCAATACATTTTTCGAAATAAAAATTTTTATATTCACCCGTAAATTGGACCAGTGTGCCCCAGAAATGGGGCACACTGGTCCACCCACCGGGGCACAGTGGACCGCTGTTAGGCATTATCTGAAATGCAATATAAATCTATTTTTCTTTAATCTAATTCTTTTTTATTTCCCCTTTATCCGCAAAATAACATAGTAATATAAATTTACAAGTAACATTTTGAAAAAAAAAAAATTATTATTTTGAAAATAACAGATTAATACAGGAACAATTGCAATTTAGTTGAAGTTATTACTTAAGTACAAAAAAATCAGCGCACATTAAAATTTGCAAATGAAATTCCAAAATACTTATGAGTAAGATTGAGCCTGGAATTTTCCTGAAATACTTTCGGGTCTGGGAGCAATATTATGAAATCATTGACATCAATAATAGATTCATCTACAGTTTTGGGAAAAATAAACTGATTTCCATTCAATTTGCATCTCATGAATCTTACTTGAATAGAATCATCACCAATTAGACTACAGTTATATTTATCACAGGCAGTAAATACAAAACAAAATATTTCTTACTGTGTTAAATAAATTGTTATTTTTCTTTGTTTACTTTATTTTACAGTTAAATAACTTTTAAACAATATTTCTTTATAGAAAATAAGCAATTATTAAATATTTTGAACATTCTGCATTACATGAGCAGAGTGGATTGTGGACCACTGTGCCCCATGTTGAAATTCAATAAATAATCATATTAATATTGTTTATAGCTTTCTTTTAAACATGTTAACTTTAAAGTTAAATAAAAACAAGTATCTTAGCTTTGCAAAACAGCTGCTTTATAGGATTTATCTACAACCTTTAATTACTAAAAAAATTAAAATATAATGATGAAAAATTTTACTTTTAGAAGATCAAAACAACCAATTAGGATAAAATAGTTCAATCTGAGCTAAACATATTTTCTGAACGTTATAAATAATCAGTACAGTGCTGTTGTCTATTAGGATAGAAGAGAAGCTTAAAATTTTTTAAAATAAACAAAATATTAGGGGGTTGGTCCACTATGCCCATAGGTCCAGTGTGTACCAGTCTCCCCTATTATTTATTATTCTTTGACTTTTAAAATGTGTAATTTGCAAACAAACAAGTTCACCAGAGAGGGAAAACTTCAGCAAAAGTATTTTAAAAAGTTTGTTAATAAACGCTTGGATCGAATTTGAGTACCTGGATTTCGACTTTCATTACAAAATGTTATTTTTCACAAAAATATAATAAAATTTTACAAAAATAACCTTTACTTTTTACAAAATGGGCCCCGCAAAAAAACAAAAAAACAAAAAAAAAAACCTGCATTGACCCCTGCACTATAACAGTTAATTTTCTTGTTATTTAAAAAAAATAAGCAAATAAATAATGTAAAAGTTATTTAAATATGATTCTATTTCTTAATTTTTCTGAATATTTTTATTTATTGACAGTTAAAAATAAAAGTTATCTAGGGTTTTAAAAATATTTTAAAAAGCATTTTCTTTAGATATTGAGCAGTATGACTAAATACTACATACTGAATATTCGGTGCATCCCTAATGGTTAATACACAAGTACCAAAAGATTAGTATCAAAGTGATTTGAAAAAATATACTCAAGCATAAATATCATATAATACACAATTAAAATATATATATATCTTTTACTGGGTATGTAAAAAGAAAAATGTGTCGGAACACAAGTTAAACAATAACAACAAATGAAGAAAAAAATGTAAAATTTAATACATATAGGATCAGAATTTTAATTGTTATACAATGTTCACTCTAGAAAGAAAAGGGCAGGTTGTTAGAAAATAATAACAGCACAAATGAAGCAGAAAACAGTCATTGTTCAGTGAAAATGGGCATTACTTCAAGAAAAAAAAATTATTGCGTTGAGTAACGATAAAAAAAAAAAAAAAAGGAATAGACGAGATACTGTCACGCACTGAAGTTTGGTGACTTTTTGATTGGCCTGCTTTCCAAGCCCATGCCAAACCAATAATTTAAATACAAGCATAGTAGACAACTTAGGGGATTTTTTCCTTTTTTCCCCTAAGTTTGGCAACTATTTTCCTTTTTATAACTGATTAAAGAAATAAACTGTGTAAGACATCATAGCCAAAAACAGTACAACATTTATTTAATAATCTCCTGTTTTTATTAAAGAAAGAAGGAAGGTCTATGATTTTTTGCAAGCTTTTGGATACATTAATTTAGAAATACTCTGGTATTGGGGAAGATTTTAACAAGAGACCTCTGGATATAATTAAGGATGCATTTCGATATTTTAAAAAGGGTACGGTGCATTTTGCTAATTTTAGAGCAGGCAGGATGCTGCGCCCTTAAATATTGGTCTAGAAGGGACACTAAATTATAAATAAATACAGGGGAAAAAAAGTAATTTTTTAAACAAGAATTACATTATTTATAGTATTAGTTTTAGTCTTAGCAAAATTTTATATATAGTTATTTTAGTGTAATTCTAAATTGTATGATAAATAATACACGAAACTGTTAACCCCTTTAAGGGCAAAGTATTTCAGTTGCAAACATGTTCAAAACTTTTTTTTTTTACCCTTTGAAATCTGAATTTGTCAAATAAATTCATTTAAAAATAAATAATAGCTATTTTTTCCGTTCATGTACATCGTAAAATCTAAATATTATTCGAAAGTTCTGATAAATATTATGGTTTAGTGCATAAATAATCTAACACTACCGTTCAAAGGATTCAGTGGGGTCAGGATTCATAATGGTGATAAACAAAACAATATGTAGTTCATTAACACTCAATTACTACTAAAAACAATTACATTATTGCTTTCGTTGTACCTGTGAGATTATATTTCTGCATTTATACAATTTATACAGCGACATTTCGGATGTATTGTTCCTTTTAAACACAATATATATATGACTGATGAAACTTATCGTAACATTAAGCCTAAATCTTGTATATATGTAAGATACAAGAATTTAGTAATTAAGTGTTATATAAACTACACAGGAAAGTAAATAAAGAAATGAATAACTTACCTTTTACAAAAGTTGTCAGTATAATTACATCCAAGATTGCCGCTGTATACAAAATAAACAACAGCCCCATCCGCGGCGAGAGTGTCTTCAAACGACCTTTGACTTTCCGTTCCCGCATGCGCGCAGTTGCATTGAAGTAGGAGTACTTTTTCCATAAGATGAGCATAATACGTGTTATTCGCAAATCCATTGGATGAATCGAAAAGTATTTCCACTGGAGGTTGAAAAAAGCATTTCCTTTAGACGTCGAAAAAGTGATAGATATAATACGTCTATTGCAGGTCATAGACGTCTAATAGAAATCTAAATGAGAAATGGCTTATACACATCTATTTGTTTAATGCTATGCATATCTAAAAGATGTCATGGACGTTATAGATGTATTTAGACTATAAATCGACATCTTATAGATAGAGTGTGCTGTCTGGGGTCAGATAACTTAGCGATACATCTCGGTCGTGTGACGATTAATCCTCGGAAGCTGCTATAAGAAGGCAGTGCCGATTTAAAAAAAATTCAAATTACTTAATAAATATTTTTTATAATTATCTTTTTAAGTTTTTATTCGATTTTCATTAAAATTTGAAATGACTCGACAAAATTCTGAAACGATTACATATATTAAATTTAAAACCAGTTGGGTAGTTTTTGCGCTGTTATATACTGACAGACGGACAGACAGACTCACAGAACAGACGACGACTATAGATGCTGCGTATTTTTATAATTAATTCGTAATTATATAAATTCAGAATACTGTAAAAAAAAAAATCTCTGTTTGATAAGGTGAAAGATGATGTCTACGTAAACAAGTTGGAAAACCATAACACATTTGAAAACTGTTTCAGCAATTATTATCTATAGTCTGAAAAATATCCGAAATCTTCTACGCAGCCTTATATATAATTTGTAGATTCTTGCTGTGTGTGCTACATAGTATGCAAAAATTTACTTCAGTTAGGAAACGCATAACACTGTTATAAAATCCTCTTCAGCAATTTCCGTCAATGAGCGAAACTGTACTCAAATTCTTTTGTGTAACCCTGTATGTAATTTATAAATTATATCTACACAAGTAATATGCCAAAAATATGTTAAAATTAAAAACGCATACCCCAACTGGAAACACACATCCGGCAATTATCTCTTCTACAGGGTACTCTCATCAAATTCTAGTGTGGTCCCTGTAAATGAATGATAAAAGTTATGCACATTATATTCTACAATAAGACTCTTATACTGTATGTAGCTCAGTGATGTATGTCAATATCATTATGTTTGAAATAGAGTAACATCATTAAAGTACACCGTAAGCGATTTTTCCACATACATCATAACGTAACGGATTTCTTTTGAGTATCCCTGTAAGCGAGCTGTAAACGAAACCTGTAAACGAATGCAATACACTTCAGTTTTCCAATAGCGAATATACCACAGTAAATCTCAATAACATATATCAATTACATTGCAATCCTAGTATATGCATGCGAGGTATAGAACGGGCAAACAGACAGACGTCAGACAGAATTCACAACACTTTCAAGTGTGATGGAAAGGGTTAATAAAATATCGAGTAATTTTCGAGAAATCTAATGAAAAAACTTAAACTTAGTGGGAAAAAAACATTTTCTTAATTTTCTCAAAACTGCCGCGGATATTCCTCAAAACTGGCGATCAAAATCTCTCTTTGTATGTATACTATAATTGTACATAAACAAAAATGTATGTATAATTACTTTTCATAAATTTGACTGCAATAGTTGTTTACTTAAATTGCCTATAAATGAACAATATCTTATGATAATAGAAAAAAAAACAAGGTCAATCTCTTTTCTGCCTTATAAAAGCATAGAAACCACATATGTCCAAAGACAAAATGACGTATTAAAAAGTCCCACAGAAAGAGATTTGTTGAAAGAGACAGAGAGAAGTTTCTGTTGCTTGATACGACTGCGGTAGACAGATGAGGAAAAGATTAATTTGTTATTTATTTAAAACGATTAATTAGTTTTATTTGTATTTTGATCTGGCGATCAAAATCTCTCTTTGTATGTATACTATAATTGTACATAAACAAAAATGCATGTATAATTACTTTTCACAATATTGACCGCAATAGTTGTTTACTTAAACTGCCTATAAATGAACAATATCTTATGATAATAGAGAAAAAATAAGGTCAATCTCTTTTCCGCCTTATAAAAGCATAGAAACCACATGTGTCCAATGACAAAATGACGTATTAAATAGTCCCACAGAAAGAGATTTGATGAAAGAGACAGAGAGATATTTTTGTTGCTTGCTACGACTGCGGTAGACAGATGAGGAAAAGATTAATTTGTTATCTCCCCGTAACCCGTTATTTTTTAGTATAATGCGTCTTTGAAATATTTTGAAATGAATTGTGAGAGAAATCTCTTATGTGTGTGATTGCTAATAAATATTTTTAACAATTTCCAACATACATGAAAAGTGTTTATGAATTCAGTTTGTCTGTCTGTCTGTCCGTGCGCTAACTCGCTTAAATAGATTCGGATTAACATGTAATTGATATATGTTATTGAGGTTTACTGTGGCATGTTCGGTATAAAATGAAGTGTGTAGCACTTACAGTTTTTTTACAGGGAAGCTCAAAAGAATCCGTTACCTTACGGTCTATGAGGAAATATTGTTTGCGGTTTATTTTAATAATGTTACACAATTTCAAATATATTGAATTTGAAATATATCACTAAGGAGTATTACAAGAGGCTTACTGTGGAATATGGTGTGCATAGCACTTATAATTCATTTACAGGGACACTCAAAAGAATTCCGTTACATACGGTCCTTGGAGAAAAATCGTTTGCGCTTTATTTTAATAATGTTTCACTATTTCAAACATATTGAAATTTATATATATCAGTAACGAGGCAACATGAGGCTACAAGAGGATTACTATAGACTATTGTGTGAGTAGCAATTATCGTTCATGTACACGTACATACAAAAGAATTCGCTATTGGCTGTTAACAATAATTGCTGGAAGTGCATTTTCAGTTGCTCAACGCGTTTCTAAATTTAACTCATTTTTTGTCTATTTCTTGTTGTGTATAAATTCTATAGATCATATACAGGGCAGCAGAAATGTTCTCGAGTGCATTTCCATTTATTGACGGAAATTCCAAAAGGAGAATTTTAAAATGTGCTACACGTTTCGTAACTAAACTAACATTTAGCATTCTATGTAGTATATTATACACATTTATAGGTCCTATACAGGGCTGCACAAAAGAATTCGGATATTTTTCCAAATATTAATGGTAATTCATGATATTGTGTCTTTAAATATGTTATGCGTTTTCCAAATTGTTTACTTAGATATAATTTTTCACCTAATTAAACAGTAGATTTTATAGTGTATTAGTCAGTTTTCTCAAACCGGAATATCGGTTCTTAGGATGCTATCCCGTCTTAATTAAACATTTTCAGCTGCGTAAATGAATTTTTCATGCAAAAGTAACAAAATTATGTTAATTTTAATACTATTACTATTACTATTGTTAACTTGTAAAGCTTCCATGCAACACATGCTTGTTGAACATGAAAATGTTTTTATAGCGTATTAATCAGTTTTCTTAAATTAGAATATAGGTTTTTCGGATGCTATCAAATCTCAAGTAAACATTTTCATGTTCAACAAACATGTTTTACTGGGAAACATTAACAAGCTTTATTAACAGGAAACATTAACAGAAGTTAACAGGATTACCAGCAATATTAAAATTAATTTAATTTTCTTACTCTTGCATAAATTCGTATAAAATTCAATTATGCAGCTAAAAATGTTTAATTAAGAATTGCTAATATTCTAAAAACCGATACTCCTGTTTGAGAAAACTGATTAATACACTATAAAAATTACTAAAAATCATTAACAAGCTTTATTAACAGGAAACATTAACAGAAGTTAGCAAGATTAACAGAAATATCAAAATTAATATAATTTTCTTACTCTTGCATTTATTAATTCGTGTAAATTCAATTACGCAGTTAAAAATGTTTAATTGAGAATTGCTAATATTCTAAAAACCGATACTCCTGTTTGAGAAAACTGATTAATACACTATAAAAACTACTCAGAAACATTAACAAGCTTTATTAACAGGAAACATTAACAGAAATTAACAGGATTAACAGAAATATCAAAATTAATATAATTTTCTTACTCTTGCATGTATAAATTCGTGTAAATTCAATTACGCTGCTAAAAATGTTTAATTGAGAATTGCTAGTATCCTAAAAACTGATATTCCTGTTTGAGAAAACTGATTAATACACTATAAAAACTACTCAGAAAAATTTCCAAAAATTAGTGGCAGCCAAATATTTTTTTTTTAATTTTTATGAATGCGTTTTTAAATCTCGGAAGTATATTGGTTTTTGAGGTTTCTACAAATAAAGAACGTATTTCAGAATAGTGGATAATGCGCATGGGGTCACTGTATATTTCCATCCGTGATTATATTATAATTTTATCGTTGAAAAAACATTTGTATTTTTAACACTTTCCAACCTAGTTGAAAAGTGTTTATGACTTCGGTTTGTCTGGCCGTATGGCCGTCTGTCGTCTGTCGTGCTCTAACTCCCGTAAATATGCTCGGATTGCCCTGCAATTTTTATATGTTATTGTTGTTATCTATAGCACGTTCCCTATTTCACCTAAAGTGTGTAGCACTTATAGTTTTTTTACAGGGACACTCAAAATAATTCCGTTACATTACGGTCTATGGGGAAAAATCATTTGCGGCTTATTTTAATGATGTTACACAATTTCAAACACATTGTAATTGATATATACCACTAAGGTGCATTACAAGAAGCTTAATATGGAATAGAGTGTGCATAGCACTTATAATTACTTTACAGGGACAGTCAAAAGAATTCCGTTACATTTCGCCTATGGAGAAAAATCGTTTGCGGTTTAATTAAATAATGTTTCACTATTTTAAACGCATTGAAATTTATATATATCACTAAGGTGCATTACAAGAGGTTTACTATAGAATATTGTGTGTATAGCAGTCATCGTACATTTACAGGGACACAGAAAAGAATTCTCTACAGCCTGTTAACAATAATTCCTGGAAGTGCGTTTTAAGTTGCTGAACGCGATTTTAAATTAAACTCACTTTTTGTCTATTAATTGGTGTGTATAAACTCTGTAGATCATATACAGGGCAGCACAATAGTTCTCGAACACATTTCCGTTTATTGACAGAAACTCCAGAAGGAGAATTTTAAACTGTGCTACGCGTTTCCTAACTGACCAAAATTTAGCATCCTAAGCAGTATGTATACAAATCTATAGATCATATACAGGGCTGAATAAAAGTATTCGGATATTTTTCCGAATATTGTATATGTTGGAAATATATGTTGGGAATTCCTGAAATTACGTTTTTAAATGTGTTATACGTTTTCAAAATTGTTTACTTAGATGTTATCTTTCAGCTTCTTAAACGGTAATGATTTGTAAAATTATTTTGGAAGCGTTGGAAAGTTACATAATCTATGCTTGACGCATGATTTTTCGTTCAATATTTAATAGTACAATGTGAAACATTTTTCTGCTATAAAATAAAACGAAAATGTTTAACAATTTCAGAATGCCTGTACGCATTCTACCTACATTGAGAAAATATGATACATAGTGTCAGCTGTTTTTTTAACTGACAGCTAAGCTAGACTCTTTAAAAATTTCCCCTCCAAACCACACAATAAATATTGTAAACCCATAATAAAAATTGACCCAAATCAGATTTTTATAAATAAAATTTAATCCTATAATCATAAAACGCGTCTTTCCTCTATCCACAAATTAAATATTTAGTGGAGATATAAAATATATTTTTATTACGAAATATCTGCGTAAATTTATGTAGTAACTTTTTTTTAAACTTATATTTGAAAATGAAATATCAGTAGGAAATTGATTAATTTTATCTTTCACACATGTTTTTCAAATCAAACCACAGTGAAATTTATCTTGGCCTCTAACTGGAATGTATCTATTTATTTACGTTGTTCTCAAGTTGTATAATATTTTAAATACGCTTTTACAAAAATGTATAATGTTTATTGATAATGCTTTTGATCATTTACATGTACCTTCTTTATAAAATTTTGATACATTTGGAGTTCACATATTTATTTAAGTATATATAGGATGTGTCAGTAAAGTCCTATCGCTCCCTCCCCCGTCCGCATTCACTTCAGAGCAGCCACAGCTATGATCATAAACGTGGTGTCTAGAAGTGATTATGTGCTACACGAAGAGACCGCTTGCAGCGCCACTTAGCGTCAAATAGCATAGTTGGCATTCCTATTTCAAAAACGGTACGATATATTCTGAAAAAATCAACTACAAAGTCGAAGTGTGCCCCCTATTTAGTATGAAATTATATCTTAGGACTGTTAGTCAGTAAACTTCCGAATTCCCCTCGCTAATGTTAAACCTATGGGCGTAGAATGCATTCGTATATTTAAAATATCTCCTTAGGAAATTAATATTTTCAACTTCTTTTTTCTGTGTACTCTTCTTAAAGGATGTCTCTTATTTTCTTAGTTGTCAAAATATTTCTAAAATATATACTTAATTTTATGTGAAGTGTTAAAATCTTACTCACAGTTCACCAGCAGTTTACACATGAAATATTAAATTGAACATAGATTTTAGAAATATCTTTAGACTAAGAAAAAAAAAGAGACATCCTTTTGGAAGAGTTCACAGAAAACAGAAGTTGAAAATATTTACTTACTGCGGATATATTTTAAATATACGAATACATTCCACGCCCATAAGTTTAACATTAGTGAGTGGAAATCGGAAATTTACTAACAGCCTTAACGCCTTGAAGGGCGTTAGGATATTATATATCCAACACAATTATGTAATTTATGTAATTATATAAAATCCTATAGTCAGACAATTTAATACAAATTAAAATCATTGAAAAAATTTTAGACGTTTCGGACCAATATTAGTCCCTCTTCAATAAAATAAAGATGTTATAGTCATGTAAGATGAAATTAGAAAAACTTACAGAAGAAAACATGTAAAAAAAACTCAAAATCGAAGTTATAAATGGTTTTATCTTCGTCACCAATAAGTACAAATAATAATCGTCACCTTATTTAGTCAGAGGAAATCATTAAGAATGCTGAAATCAAGTATGTTAAAGATTACTTTTCAAAAAATAGTGGTGGCAGTCGTAAAAACCGTGTGCACCCTGGGTATGGCACACCCTGCGCGACTGTTCCCGGGATAAAGCAGAACCGTGTACTGTGAAGGAAGTTGGCCTGCTTCATGCAAGGGTGAACAGACTAATTTTGTGAACCAGGACTAAAACCAGGAGTAAGTCAAAAATTTATAAATTTTAGATAACCATATTTTCACTGAACGTATATTACTTTATGTTCAGTGTGAAAGTCAAATAAATGATAGTTCACTTAGAGAATTGCTAGAGGGGAAAACAGATTGGACCGAATTATGCAACGGCAATACGGCAAGTTTCACAAAAATTCATTTCTCAAATTATTAAATTTTGACTTACACCACTGTCATTTTAACCCCCTCATATTGCAATTTAGTTTAACTATAGTAGATTCCCAAAATCCGGGATATGGTCTGTATCTAGGGCGTGGACAACTAACTTTAGAGTACACAATTCTGTTTTAACTTTAACTTCTATTTTGATTGTTTTTGACATGTTATTACCTGTAAGTTGTTTTAATTTCATCTTACATGACTATAATGTTTTTATTGTACTACAGAGGGACTAATATTGGTCCGAAACGCCTACAATTTTTTAATTGATTTTAATGTATTTTTAAAGTGTATTAAATTGTCTGACTATAGGATTTAATTCTTTATATAATTTTTGTTCAGACGCAATGTTCACCTTTCTTAAATTAATTTTAATTCCCAAATGCCACAGTGACACCAGAGTTTTTAAATAAGATTTTGCATATATAATCTACTCAATGAAAGCTTTTACATATTTTGAAGCTGATTTTAAAAAACTGATTAAGCTGAATAAAATTTTGTATACATAATCTACCTAAAGGAAGCTTTTACATATTTTGAAGTAATTTTTTTTTCGTAAAACCTGGTGTCATTCAATCATTTCAATATTTTAGAGACAGAAATAATTTGCTCCTGAAAGATTTAAATGTAAAAATAACTTTATTGGAAACCCTGAAAGGTAAATATTTTAAATCTTATCACCAGTTGAATTACGCCACAAACTGCATGCAGAAATGCATCGAATACGTCAGATGAACGATTACTAATAATACTACTAACACTTGTAAGCAAGGTAAGTATTTTTATTTTAATAAGGAAATCAAATTACGTTTACGAAATGCGTGCGAGATCGGAGCAGATGCAGAATACATTACATTACATGATACGTTGCAACCGATGGTGGACACATTTAGTATACTTAACCGTTTGAGTGCTATGAAGCGCGATAGAGCCGCAATGTATTTGCGGATCAAACAAATTTTGTTTCAACCCAGAAATGTTATTCAGTAATTGAAATGATTTAATTTTTATTCAACAGTTAAAGTATTTACAGCAATCTAGTCAGTTACATTTTATAAGATAAAATTTCTGGGTTGAAACACAATTATTTGTTCCACGGATTATAGGCCGAATTTTCAGCACTCAAACGGTTAACTTCACTTTCTTATTAAAATTAAAGTGTAACTTGCTTAACCCCTTCAGGGGCAAAGTATTCTTGTAGCTAAAATATTGAAATTATTGATTGACACCAATTTTCATGAACGACTTTATTTTTAAAGTAAGTACAAGCTTTTCCTCATGTACCTTATAAATTCAAAATTTGATCATAAAATTCGGGTGTCATTGTGGCATTTCGGGATTAAAACTAAGTGGTATATATAATATACCGGTGCCCTTCAAGGGGTTAAGCGCGTTATAATTAGTAAGTGGTAGTTTGTCGCATAATTGCACACTTCTGCTTGAAATTAGTGGTATATTTGAACTGGTGATTGGATATAAAAAATTACATTTCAAAGTTTCTAATAAAAATATTTTTATATAGGAGATCAATTTGCACTAAATCGAGAACACTACAACTTTATAAATGCCTTTTCCTGGTATCTTGTACCGTTTTCGAGATAAGAATGCTAACTTCCACCGTGTACTTAATGATTTTTGTAACAATCTGTGTAGTCTTTTGTCGCAATAATGACTTGCTATATTTTTCAGGAAAATCATGTATTTCAATAATCAATTTTAAAGTTTCAATACCTTCACTGAAGTCTGATGCATAGTTGTTCATTTTTATACTTTTTTTCTAACCACTAATTCTCAACAGAAAAAAATTCCTTTATTTAGTTATAGCTTTCGGCGAATATGGAAGATAATTTTTATATTCATAAATTATATAGAAAAAAATAAATAAAACGTAAAAGGTGGCAACCATAAAGGTTTTTCAATGTTATTTAATACAAGAGGATACATATTTCTTTTTATATATTTCTATACACACTTTTCTACATTTTTATTACTTTTCACAGAATTTTTATCATATTTTAATTTTAAAATAGATCCTTTAAAGTATAATGAAATATTGGAAGCATTTAAGCGTTTTTAGGAAATTTTTAGATTTCATAGAAAAAAAATTGTTATACTCCTGATTTCAGCTACAAGTAAACATTTGAAATTTAAAAACATCAGAATAAATTTATACTCCTATTTTACTTTAAAGTGAGAATTTTACAAACGTTTTACCTTTACAACTTTTTTTTATAAACAAAGTCGAGATAGATTTATTTTATCGCAAAATGCAAATGACTTTATTTAAACAATTTAATGAACTTCTTTGATGAATTTTACTTTTACGTATTCTCTTTACGTGTGTACTTAATGATTTTAAAAATAAATTGCACAGTTTTTGTTGCGATTACACTTCATTATATATTATAGGTAATTTGTTCAGTTCAATAAATTAATGTTACAATCTTAATGACCCCTTAAAAATTTTAACGACCCCTCGGAGATCTTAAATATGGAGGACTGTAATTTGCTAATGCTATTTACCTCAAGAGTGTCAAGGGATTTATTTTTTAAATCTCATTATTCTAATGTTTCTGAAAAGGTTTCTTAGAGTTATTATTATATTTATTTTTGTAAATTATTTGTATATTCCCTAAAGTACATAATGAAACATTTATGCATCTTTTTTTTTTTTTTTTTTGTTATAGGGGAAGCAATTTTTATATGTATTTCTGATTTTAGTTAAAAGTAAATTTTTCAAATGTTGCAATAACAAATAAAATGTGTCACAAATATTTGACTTTAAAACGGAAATTTGCCAAACGGTTTCTGTATTATAATTCTTGTATCAAACAAATAATTTTAAGACAGGTTGCAAGGTTGCATTTATTACTGAATACCAAAAGCTTTGTTGGAAAAGTTTTAAAAATCCAGTTAACCATTTGACTACGGGTTATCAAGAGGACTATTTTTATTATTCTTTCCGTACTACTATTTAAAAATAATTTCTGCCATACTGGTATACTTTTAAGAGATTTTTTTTTAAATTGTGGTCCGATTGAATATAAAAATAATCGATAGTCCTGCCCCCTGCCATCCTCCCTCATTGCACCCTTTTCTTGTCTTATGTGAAATGATCTTTATCAAAAATTGTATAATCTTTATTGAAATAATGTGTCATTACATACTGGATACGTGCCATACCTTTGTAGAGTTAAAATTAAAATATTAAATCCAGATAAATCTGAATTAATAAGAGTGTAATTGTTCATTATTATTTATCCTAATACGATACCTAATTTTTTCTCAATTTTAATTCTTACTTCTTATAAAATCTTTTCCTACAGTTTATATTCAATTTTTTTTTGTTCATAACAATATGCGTATAAATCCTGAGGTATAAACAAATAATAAAACTTTTATGTAGTTTTTGCTCTATTGAAAAAAAAAAAATCTGGCATTTTTTATTTCAGATACAAGTAACCATTTCAAATTTGAAAATACCAGTTATATATTTCGCAAATATTTGACTCGTAATTGAGGATTTGTCAAATAGATTTTGCATTACAAATCCCGATTCAAACAAAAACGTTTAAGACAAATTACATTTATTGAAGGATGTCAAAATCTTTGTTCAATAAACTTCAAGACTCCCGTAAATTAATTGTTCTATTGGTTATTTTCTTCTAATTTATCTTATTTTTTTATTTATCTTATCTAATTAGGGTATGATTGGGTACATTTGACAGAGTGCCCAAAGATGTGATTTACAGTCAATATAAAAAAAAATCACGTGTCTTTATTTGCTGACCGTTTACGATAGTATTTCACCAAAAGTTTCATTAGATTTGTAATATTGTCTTCGTACAGAAAATGAATGAATTTCTTTAAATAGGCGCCGTTTGCATATTACAAATTTCATCAACTTCAATTTTTGAAATAACACCCGCTTTTGACGCTTTGTTTGAATCCCTAAGATCAAATAAATTTGGAAAAATATATAATTTATGTATTCTGTTAATTCTTCATGAGGTCAAAATTTTGGGATGCTAATGTTAAATTATCGTGACTAACTTTTATTCATGTCTTCTTAAAAGTCATCCTATTTAAATTTTATCTGTTTTCTGTAAGATACCTTGACTGGACACATTCTAAGAATTTTTTTACTCAAAAACAAAGTTTTATGAATTAGTTATGAATAAATTCTCACTTAAAAAAAGTATGAATTATAACCTACATAATTTTTTAGATAAATATATGAATAATAGAATGTGCATCATCAAAAACATTAGTGTTGTGTTGGCTTGTGGGCCATTAGCATAATTCATTCTGATAGGATTAAAGTAATCCCAGAATAAAATGCAGTGATAGGTCTTGATTGGCACCTATTGTAAGAGGATTACCTTAGAGAGAAAATCTCCTTTGTTCATTTCAAGTAAACATGAAAGACTTTCATGTTTTGTATAGCCTTGCCAAATGTGTGTGAACTTTTTCTATTAGAAGATTATCTCAAGGGGTTTAAAATGTGTCAGAAAAGTATTCGTAGAGCATGACAAAAAAATGGATTTCGAAGAACCCTGTGATAAGAAGAGGTAGGAGAAAGGAAAAAGATTGTGTCAGTCAAGTAAGATTTGGGGTATTATGCAGAGGGGAAGGAGATGGAGTTTTTGGCCATTGAGAGGCATACATGTTTTTTGTGTTCTAGGTAGACGGACCTGGTTTTTGGAGAAAGAAAGCTAAGGCTCCTCGAATATACGGGAATCTCTTTTAATACTATCTAAGATTTGAGTATCACGATTTTACAATTGTTTATTATTTTTAAATAAAACCTTTTCGTTTAATACGAACTGATGTGTTTAATTATATGTATGTGACCACGACACCACAGTGTGTATGTTTACAGTCCATTCTAATCATTAATTTTTGAAATTTCGCAAAATTTTACTTTTTGATGATCTATGGAAGCAGATCATATTCGACTACCGTTCAATTACATATAAAAAAGTCGAAATTAAAAACCCAGAAAATTTATCTTCTAAATTGTTTAGAAATACAATTTGAGAATTCAAATTTCTTTATATATATATAAATTGCTTCTGCATTTTTACTAGTGGGAATCTGAAAGTTTTCATTTGAAATTCAAATACAATTTATCTAACTTTCGAGATTTACCCTTAATAAATTTTCTTTTATAACTCTATGAAGGTTTAATAAAAGGTACATAAACTATACCTCTGATTCCTCGATCAAAGGAAGCCAAATATGATGCCAAAAGTGTGTGTTACCGTTGGAAAAGATGAAGTCAATTTATTACACTGTTTTACAAATAAACAATCGCAGCGAGAAGACGTTGACCGATTCCAGCGAAAATTGGAGAACATGCAAAGAAAAAAGGCCATTAAAATGTCAAAAATTGAATTATTTATTCTTATATTTATATTAGAGTTTGATCGTTAGAAATTTAGGAAATTAATAAGGCGTTGGTCCACCTCTGGCCTGGATGCAATTTGTCACCCGGCGTGACGTAGACTGATAAATTTCCCGGATGATGTCCGGCGGGAATACTTGTCAAAATCTCGTCAAATGTCCGGTTTTATCGGCAATATTCCGGGATAGTTTTAATCAATCGCCTTTCCATCAAATCCCAAATGTGTCCTAAGAATGTCCTAACAAATGTGTGGGAAAGAGGTCAGGCGACATAGCTGGCCAAAGAAGTGTTCGGCTAACTTGAAGATAATTTCATCGTAACACGTGCCGGGCTTTACCTAGACGAGTAAAGTGAGGGGTACCTTGAAAAGTAAGGGGTGACGCAAGTGGAACGGCAAAAAAATGGGTCGAAGAAAGTTGTCTACTTACTGCTATGTTGTATAATTAATTTAATTTAAATTATTCTTTCCCGTTATGCAAAATGATTTAATTCTTAATAAATCTAGAATAGGGTATTACGATTATTTGTATCTCTGGTAATTAAATTTAGCCAAAAAGAAATATAAAAAAATTGATGTATTTAGATGTCTGGTAGGGTTTTAATAACGTAAACAGTTTTCTTTAATTAATGCTTAGATCTCGCCTGCAATTGGTCAGGGGATGAAATTGTTTCTTCTTTGCGATAGACTTGTAGAAGATTAAATTTAATAAACTTTATCGTTTTTACTTTGCCATTCTTGATCTTTATTGAGTTTCAATAAACATTTCTTTCTTAATTTTAGCTTATTATTGTCAGTAACTTCAGATATAATTATGAGTCACAACGATGAGATCTGTGTGACGCTTCTCGACGAGTGTATTGTCTAAAAAACCTTTTCTCTTTATAGAAAGTACATGGAATGTTATTTAGTTAAACTGTTTCATAGGCTGTGAATAGCGTTGAGAACAGCGACACAATAATTTATTGTTAGTTAATGGATACTTAATTGCCTGTTTTAAAAACAACAAATTTAACTGACACTTATATATGTATGCTTTAAACGTTAATTTTTTACATTACGATTCCCAAGTAAAGCAGCATGCGTACAGGTAATTTTTGAGTACAGAAATTTCCGAATAGTAATCTTTGTCTTATTTAATAGAAGACATCTTCTTTTTTTAGAAAAAAAATTGCCGTCCGTCTGTCTGTGTGTCTGTATGTCTGTCTGTCTGTAAACGATCTATCTCCTGAACAAATTGAGATATAGACTTGAAAGTTGGTATGTACTTAGTATGTAATAATGGGAAGAACCTTATTGAATTTCAGTAACCTCGATTATCCGGAACTATTTTTTTCGGACTCAAAATATTCGTTCCTGTAAAAGGTATATAAAATTTTTCGAAATTGTTTATTTTAAGGAGTAAATGTAAAAGACAATAAAAAACATAAATTTTGCATAAAGAATGAAGTCAATCGGATAAGGAATTGCCGAGATATTTGTAATCCTATTTTTCACACTCTTTGATTTTTCATGACTCTGTATTTCATCCAAAATTCAATTCAAAGATGTATATTTCTAATTGGAAATGAGATGATTAATCCGATGCAATAAACCGTTATTTAATATGATTATCATTTTTGGAGTTTTAAGGATGTTTCTCTTACGCAATTCAGTAATAGAGCATTTAAAGTTTATGACGTCATGAAGCCAGAATTTTATTCGAATTGCAATGCATTTTATAAATAGTTTACACGTTTTATTTTCATATTTTATATTATGCATATCCATGATGAGTAAGTATTAAGGTGGGCCCCAACGATTCGTTTGTTTGTGTATACGACATTGTTTCATTTTTATTTGAAATATTTTTCATATTATATAAAAAAAAATCTAACTTTAACTAACATATGTTTCATGAAAGACCTAAAAATTTCCCTTAATTATAGCAATCCATGTGCATATATATACATATTTCTTTTTCTATCGCTGTTTATAACTGTACGCATAAATGTTCATCTTAATATATTGAAAAAAATATATCTGTCAGGAAAACAATACCCGTATAGATAATACAATCGAATATGAGGACACTAAAGCTGTAAAAGATATTTTCGGAAATGAATGTAGACTTTCTCTCGAGTTGTTTATAGAGCCATCATTTCTGGTTTGTTTACGAGCTAAATAATGGTTCTCACTAATGTTGACATAAAAGAAACGCCTACGAGCATTTCATTCAGTTCTGGAAAATATGTTCTAGCTCGTCGCCCGTGTAATAAATGAAATTCCTTATCTGCTATAAAAAGGGGTTTGCTTTAATCTCTTTTTTGTATGTTTGTTTGTTTAATCCTTTCTGATATTTCTGTTTAGTCTAAAATTAGAATTTATTTTTCATTATATATATATTTTTTTTTAATTAAGCGTGTCAATCAACAACACTTTATACCGAAAACGAGTTTCTTTTTTTCTTTTTAAACAATACAAATAATTTAAAATACAGATATAAATGCTTAAGTGATACAAACAGAATACTAAACGGCTTATATAATCACTTTAATATAATGATCGGCATGTTTCAAACGCTCAAACAGCGCCATTATTAAGGTCTGCACGATAAATAAACAATTTTCAAAAAAATGTTTGAAAGTAAACGTGAAAAACGTAAATCGCGAGATCATATCGTCGCTACCATGTCAAACTATCGAATGTGAAAAAATGCATTTTGCATTACTTTTAAAAATAGACCGATTGTCACCACTAAATTTTAATAGTATTCTTCACCGTGGTTGATTGTTTCGCTTCTTTTTTCATTCAGAAAATCCGAATTCATACCAGAAATTTTAAACAGAATGTTTTGAATTATTTAATGACAGGCATTTCGTGACTATTTAGAGCAGTGTTTCCCAACGGGGGGCGTACGCCTCACAGGGGGGCAATTTGACTTTTCAGGGGGGCAATTTAACTTTTCAAGGGGACAATTCTGAATATCTGTGAACCCATACTTTCTGAATTGTTTTTCTAATAGGAATGTTGTAGACTGAAAATAAAAGTTACACATTCAAATTTCAAAAACAAAATTAAAAAAATTAAGTTTTTTATTCAGTTTTTAAAAAGTATCCATTCAAAAGTTTTAAATGCAATTGTACCAGAATAATTATAGATAAACTTTTAAAGATATTTAGATACTTTTATATATTTAAAAATTCTTTATAATTTTTGTGATTTATAAGTATTTTAGAATTTTAAACAACTTTTTCGATTATTTATTGAATGAGTCGCACTGCGATATGTCACATAAAAATCAATTTTACACATGACACTATTCAAGTGTATATTTATCAATTACTTGAAGACCTTCATTTACAGAATCTTTTATCACGTTTTATTCTGATTAGAAATTGTTGCGTAATTTAATCGCAGAAATTCTGTGATTAAATAAGAAAAAAATTGTTTTATTCAAAATTATCGATTTTTCTAATCAAGGATTCTGAGCACTCTATGCATCACGCATACGTGGCGACCGTGTGCCAGTATACTACGAGGAGTATCAGATGATTATAAAAAATATTTGATTCATCCATTACCTTCAGCACGTTTCAGGATCAATGTTAAATGATTTTTACTCTACCAGGAGTAAATTCTGTTAAAATTTTATAAGAATTATATGTTATAGAGGGGGGGGGGGGGGATCATCATTTTAGAGATGTTTTGGTGGGGCGCGGCTAAAAAAAGGTTGGGAACCACTGATTTAGAGTAAAAAAAAAAAAAATTCTCTTGAAATTTCCGGTATGAATTCAGCATTTCTAAATAAAAAACAAGGCCATACTTTCAACCATGTTTTACACCAAAATTTTATTAGTACTCTTACTAAGAGAACAATTCTAATAAAATTTAGTGATGACAATCGGCCTATTTTTAAACGTAACAAAAAATGCATTTTTTCACATTCGATAGTTTGACATGATAGGGACGATATGTGTAATAAAAGTAGGTGCTTAAAAATAGTCAACTGTAAACGTGAAAATTAATATTTCCTTATTCATTTTTTTAAATTGAAAAACACCTCTTGCCAAATTTTAGGTAATTCATATTAAGCATTATTTATTGTCTCACTTAAGAATTTATATCTGTATTTTATTGTTAATTAGTGACTTTACTATATGATTATGTAATAAATAATTTATTCAAGATTGTTTTTAGAATGTTAACTAAATTAACACACCACAGTGGTGTCGTACGTAAAGTAATTTAATTTTAATCCTTAAATGCTACATTGGCACCAGAATTTTTAAATAAAAGATTTCCTTTTATCAAGTACATAAAGAAATAGATTTTACATATTTTCAAATAAATGTGCTTCTAAATTCTGGTGTCAATCAATCATTTCAGCATTTTACGAATAGAAGTATTTTTACGAGACATGCGGACGGTCATAGTCAGAGTTCGTACGGCTGCTGGAATTTTGCGACCAGGAAATTCTTCAACACTCCTGGAAAATTCCCTGATCCGTACAAACCCTGCATAGTGTTAATAAATGAAGTTTTAGGTACTCTAATCCAGCAGTGAATCTTTTTTTTTTTCGATTACGGCGTTCATTTATAATTTAGATTAGCATCTATATTTGTCTTCTATGTTACCGACTTAAAAAAATTTGTTTTGTCACCAATTTTACCATGACAAAATAAAGATAATGCCAATTATTTCAAAATATTGCATTGCTAAAATATAGATTAAATGGTCTAGCTATATTTCATCTGCATTTATCTAGTTATATTTTATCTGCAAATGCAAGTGTTTAAAATTGCAAAATGTGTTTATCGTCTGCCGTTATTTTGTTTTCTCAAACAAAATATCTCGCATCAATTTCGGATATTTTCGTGTGTACAGGCAACTATTCATTGTATCTCCGTACACAATAGATCTTTGCTTATTAAATCTATTTGGTTCTAGAACTTTGCTATTGAATGTATCTCCCATAAGTTAGGAGATTGCGATGTTTAATTCCGGGTGTTACCTAAATGGATCAATGCCAGATACCTCATCGTGCAACACATAGCCGTTTTACTATGTGTAGACCCTCTCCATGGCTATAGCTAAGTTGGTCAAACAGTTATTTAAGGCGAAACAATAACATGTACACCTGTGTAACTTAAAGTCCTACATAATGGTTCTTGCTGAAGTTGACTTGAAAAAAATGCATACGAACATAATACAATCAATATTAAAAAACAAGCTATATCTAATTATAGAGATGAAGCATTGGTAAAAAAGAATATATTATTGAACGATGTTGAACCTTATTCCCTATAAATTTTGAATTATATATTCTTACATTTGCTTAACAAAAAATATTTAATATGAAAATAAAAGTTCGTTCTAAAAATAACTGTACATGGTCTATCTCTTTTGAAAACTGTACATTTGAGTTGTAATATTCAAAAAAAAAAAAAAAAAAAAGACATTGAGAAAAAAGTTATTTTCAAAGATACGAAGATGCCGTTAAACTGTAAAAAGTATTTTCGAAATGAAATATAGACACATTTTATGTTGTTCATGGAGACATCGTTTCTGGTTTGTTTACGAGCTAAATAATGGTGCTTATTTATTATATGGTGACATGATTGAAACGTCAACAAATATGTCATTCACTTCCGAAATATATGCTCTATCTAGTAGTTGGAGAATTAATATTAAAAAACTTTTTATAGAATGCTAGATCAGTCTAAGATATTTTTTTTGTTTTTTATAATATTTTATATATATATATATATACAGGGTTCGGAACGTGTTCCCGAAAGTATTATACGCCTTATTTGATTTCAGAATCTTGCAATTAAATAAGGCTTTTATATAATTTACTAATAAAAAAATTACTTTTACCAAACACAGTTATTATACAGTAGGCACACATATGAATCCTGATATATTATAGAATTAGTATATAGTATAGTATTAGATTATAGTATAGTATAGTATAGTATAGTATAGTATTATAGTATTTATAGTATTAGTATAGAATTAGAGGTTTAATTTCGTTTAAATTCAAGTATATTACATATTAAGAGTGAAATGATATTTGGCATAGAATATATATTATCATCTTAAAAACAACATTTCAAAAAGAAACGAACCAAGTTTATTCTCATAAGAAACGATGGCAGTATGCTTACCCTTCTTTCGCAGATGTCGGTTATTTTAATGCTAATAAAACTTGTCTTCAATTGTATTAGATATTCTGTTGCTCCAAACTTTGTATTTTATATTCTGTAAGTAAGTTGCTCTATGAACGTTCTGTATCAATGTGTACGTGTTTTCTTTGTATCTAACTCTCGGTGCGTGACTAAACATTTCTTTCATGTAAAAAGTCTCTAATTTTCAGAAGATTTAATTGAGTTTTTACATAATGCGACTTAAAAAAAAACGACTGAATTTCATGCTAATACAGAGGTTGGCAAGGGGATTTCCCGATATATTTTCAGAAACTGATTTCTTTGAGTCAGCTGGTGTTTTGAACGTGGTCACGTCGCCGGACACAAGCGATTTAATAAGACTGGGTAAGTTTTTTCATTTGGTAAGAACTCAGATATAGTGAAGTCTCCCATAAATTTATTGTTTGATTCGTGAAATCCGCTAGTTTTAAAGATTAATAATTATTGAATAATTACATGCATTAAATTTTCTAGCGAATAGTCGTGGTTTGCATTCCATTTATAAGTTAAACTTCTCTTTTTTTAAATATATAGAGCCAAAAGAATTAGTTTTAGTGCACTATAGATTTGTAAAGATTCACATTTGGTAAAGTTGATATCGCCAAACTCACCAAAATTTTCCTTAATTAGATATTAATAATCTTATAGTTATTCTAAAACTTGTCTAATTGAGTATTCATTTGACTTGAAAACATTATTTTTAATGAAGGGTTCATTAAATACTACCGTACTTGCACACATCAGAAAGCTTCCAGTGCTAAATAACATAACACATATTAATAAAATGCATAAAAATGAAACTTTATTTTAGCGAAATTGTATGTAACATTTTTCTTTTTAAATCATTGTTTTTTAACTGCACGCTTAAAGGGTAATTTGCATCTATTAATCGAAATAGTTCCCAATTTTTAAAAATAATTCTTATAAAATCTAATTTACTAAACTGTGGAAATTTTTTTAAATGAATGTTGAAAAATGTACTTAAGTAGTTTATTTCACTTTTGGCTTTGATGGGAAGGAGTAATCTGACCCATATTTAATCATGGGAATAATTCTCTGCAACTTAAAATACTTTGCTTCTGCAACAGTGGTAGTAGGAATAACAAGGTTAAAATAAGTGCAGTATCAAAACTAACGTATTTCATTCAACAAAATAAGAACTGCTAATCATAAAATGCTAGGTTTTGCATTAAAACTTAAGCTGTAATAAGCGGCTTCCTGCAGATGGCTGAATGTTCGCCGCATGTTCCACTTACTTCATCACAAACCTTTGCTTAAAAATAAAGCTATTTCAAACAGCTTCCATTTATCTACAAACTTGTTCAGGCAAGATCATGCACTTCACACAATTACCGCATCCAGGAAACCTAAAGGTCCACATCGATACAAACCGACATCGGAAGTGGGGTTGAGACTTGAGAAGGTGACAGTCCATCAGTACAGTGCCTCCATACCTCAGTGCACGATAAAGGACCTTCCTATATGTAAGCACAAGCTTTTTTAAGAAGTAGATAATTGTTCTTTCTAATGCTGCCGTGAAAGAAATGCCGATATAGCTTTATATCAGTTTTGGCAAATATGCTACATCTGATTGGCTTAACCCATTAACGCCCGACATAGCCTTTTCGCAACATTATGTTTCCTTCACCAGGTGCTAAGGTATAACAAGTTTGTTTTTAGGATAGGTATTCGTTTTATGTGATGCATGAAACACAATGATAAAATTACTCTATAATATAAAAGTGGTGTGAATCGCAATATTTGTATTTTATTGAGAAAAGTAATTCGGCGTCCTATAAATTGGACGATGGGCGCTAACGTGTTAAAAGAAGAGGAAAATTCTTTGATTTTTGGAAAAATATTGTATATAAATTAGAAATTAAGAAACTTTTTATATTGTTAACCCACTAACCACCAAAACTATGATGGGTTTTATGCTTTCTTTTCTGAAAATCGTTTGTCATCACAAATTCCGAAAGCTAATCTTGGCTT
This sequence comes from Maratus michaelseni, assembly GCA_963931845.1. Lineage (NCBI taxonomy): Eukaryota > Metazoa > Arthropoda > Arachnida > Araneae > Salticidae > Maratus > Maratus michaelseni. The sequence goes on along the minus strand of OZ007587.1, from coordinate 265,068,961 downwards.
TATTTAATTTTGAATTTTCTGTCATTAAAAAATAAGCAAGTTTTTAATTCTATAATAGTGGTAGCTATGTAATTAATTAAAGCCTGTGCATTTATTTTGATCGTTGGATCAATTTAACAAAACATTTACTCGGAAAGGAAATTTATCCGCATAGACAATACAAAAGAAGATGAAAATATTAAAACTGTAAAAAATGGTTTTCGAAATAAATGGAGACAATGTCTTAAGTTGCCTCCGGTGACATCGTTTCTGGTTTGCTTACAAGCTAAATAATGGTTCTTACTAATGTTGACACGACAGGTGTTGTGCTGACACACCTAGAAACGTTTCATTTTGTTCTGAGCAATATACCGTATCTTAACGTAGAGTTCCTTTAAATAGACACACATTATTTAAGGAATTTAAGAATTATTTGATAGAAATTATGTATTAAGCACCCATTCATATCGTTAAAAATAATAATACAGTGTATGTCATGGAAATAAGAAATAAGTAATGTTCTCATTTTTAAACTCTAACAGCTTCTGTTTAAATTAAAAAACATCTAGGTTAGGAATAAAGTACAATAATACAATAATAATAGAAATTATATTAACAGAGTGGTTAGTGGTCAGGGAAAAATACAGTAAAAAAATGATAATTACCAGTATATTCTTATAGAAAAATTCAAATCGATTATTTGATCGAATAATCAAAATAAATTTTTCTATAAGAATATACTGGTGTTCATCACTTTTTTTTACTGTATTTTTCCCTGACCACTAGCCATCCAGATTAAATTTTAATCTCATCCTATTAACAAAAATCTTTCTAAGGAAGACAATTTATCTGCATAGATAATACCAACAATGATGCAGATATTACAACTGTAAAAAAATATGTTTCGAAATGAATGCAGATAATCTTTCAAAATGTTTGCGATGCTATTGTTTCTGGTTTCTTTGGGAGTAAATGCAATTTCTTACTAATGTTGAAATGAAAAAAAATAATAGAAACGTTTCGCTCAGTTCTGAAAAATATCCCATATTTCATCGTATAGAAGAATGTTCTAATAAAACGAAATAAATTTTTCGATGATTTTGAGAAATATTTAATGTAAATTATGTATTAAGCAGTCATTCATAGTTTTAAAGAAAAGAATAAAATGCAGCATGTGAAAATAGAACTTTCTCATGTACTTAGGTAAAAACTATGAGGATATTACATTATTGAAGTGGGTATAAAGCATTTTACATTTGCAATATATATTTAAAAAATGTACTAAATCCCAATCTCAAACTATTAACCAAAAAAATCTCTCAATAATTTTTTTCCCATCTAGATAATACCAAACAATATGGTGACTACAGCTGTTAAAATAATTGCCGAAATCAGGGCGCGATTATTGCCGGGCCAATCTTTCACCATTCTTAAAGTATTTGTCGTCATATTTAAACACAAAATTTCTGACTTAAATAAAGCGAAAATTTCATGCTCCTGAGGTAATCAGGCTCTGGTCGAAATGAATTGTAAGCTGTATCGTGCATCACAATATCATCAATAAAGAGGTGTTTACAATATCATCGTTTCCGATTTGCTTACGAGCTAAAAATTGCTTCTCACATTATTAGCACAAAATTATGAATTCAAATGCCATTTTAATTGAATTTTAATCAACTTTTCAAATTTAGACAATATTTACAAAAACTTTCTATAACAAAATCGCACTAATTTTTTCATTTTTTAAACAATGTATTAGTAAATCACTTACATCTGTTATGAAGCAAAATATTTGCAATACCTCTTAAATTTACTAACATACACCATTTTTTTTTATACACAACCTCATTTTCTTTTATACAAATTATATATTTTTCAATAAAAATATCTGTTAAATTAATAAATACATACTTGCAAGCTATATATTGCTTCATAGCGTACCAATAGATGAGCAGAACCTTGAGACAAAATGTTATTTCAGTATATTAAAAATAGTTTAAGAAATGAGATTTTCGTCATTTGTTTAGGTCATTTCCGGTTTCAGAAAATTCAGTTCCGGTTTATAATTTAGGCTAGTACTTTGCTTCTAATTATTACTGAATCAAAGTAAAGCATTTTTGAAATACTAAAAGTTTGAACTTTAATTTAAAATAATAATAAAAAAATCGAAATTTTTCGTAAAAACAGCAATTTGGGATTAGGCACAAACCTTAAGGAAAATACGCTATATCGAATCGAAAATTAGTTAAACCTGAAAGAAGATAAAAAGTATTTGTTTTTTTTGTATCTCCTTTAATATGCATTTTTAAGTCTCCTTTCCTTAAGTAAATTAACATATAAAGATATTGTATGTTTTCGTTTAAATTCAACCTGTAATTTTGTATGATAATTTCTATTAGAATAAGAACTTTAATTTGAGATGTAAAAATTAATAAAATGTGAAGAAATAAGAAATAAATAGTAGCCTCGTTTTTAAACTCTAAAATCGTTTATTTAAAAAAGTATATAATCAATGCAAGGTTAGAAATTAAGTACAATAATAGAATAAAAATGGTAAATATATTATGGTCTATATTCGTTATATAATCACCTAAATAAACATTACTACAGAGGCTACAGAATTTTGAGTACAGTACTTTCTCAATGATAACTTTCGTTTTACTGAATCACAAATTTCTGTCATATAATAAAGCTAATATTTCTACTTAGGAACAAGATTCAAAATCCGGTAGATTTGACTGCATAAACAAATCGTATAAAAGTGTCTTGTATAATAATAGTAAAATTATTTGTTTCTAATTTCATGGAAAATTGTGAACAACGACACTATAAATAGGAATGATCTTTAACCGAGGTTTTTCTATACTAAGTACATAGCTGTCAACTTTTACGCTTTTTTGTTACCACTAAAATTTAATAGAAATTTTTCTGTCATTTAATTAACTAATTGCGGCGAGTTAATAAGAAAAGTTTACTATTAAGTTTTAGTGGTACCAAAAAGCGTAAAAGTTGGCAGCTATGTAAGTAACCCTCCCTATATCACACATGTCGGGAGACATGAAAAAGCGCGATATATCTAAAAGCCGCGTTATATCGAAATGAGCAATTATTACCAAGGTGAGAAAGCTAAGAAAGGTGTTAATTTACTATTTAATTTTCATGATTTTCTCCAAACTTTCTGTAATTTACAAACAGTCTACATTTTTCTCAATAAATTAACAACACAGAATTACATTTAACTGTTTTTTATCGATATAGATTTTTTTATTATTTTTCTTTCGAGGAGACACGAAAAGGAACGATTTAGCCATGAATGCTCCATATAACGAGTAATTACTATATATTCATGTACAGTTTAAAAAATTATTAAAGCATAAAGGTAGATTTAAGGTATAAATCTGACTTTAAATTTAATACTTCATATCACTGAGCACTGATACGAAAACGAAACCTTATTAAACTATTTTAAAGGAAAAAAAATAGTCTGATCTTCTTTTAGAAAATTAATATGAATCATTTCGAAATTAAAATAGAAAATTATACGCGTTCTTTCAATTTCGAATTCAACTGATTGAATTTTACCTTTATCCTTTTATAAATTCCCAATGAAAGTGATATAATTAATGACTTCTCTCAACTGTTAAAGGTCATATGATGATTATTCTTTTAAAAAAATCTCATTACCAGCACAATTAAATAAATAAATAAATATCAATGGCTAATTTTTTGTATAACAAGATGAAAGGTGAAATACCCTTTAAGTTTCCAATTAAAATTTATTCGTGAATTGTATTCACCTTGTTTATTGATTGCGTTCATAAAAAAGGAACTGATTTCTTATAAAATGGATGTAAATATGAAATTATACGAAATGCAGTGTTAAAAAACCCAATACATTTCTATATGATATTACTTGCAGTCAGGGTCTGGCATGGCATATTTAAGAACCGGAGTAAACAATCAATCACCACTATCTCTTAATAGTCTTATTTATAGCCCTATTAGTCTTATTTATGACGAATATTCTACGTTTAAATAAAGAAATAATTACTATTCGATAATAGTGATATACCCAAACTGGAAAAGTTTGTTCGCCTGCAGTAGCGGTATTCATTCTCTGATTGTGGTCAAGTAAATTATATACAGTCATATTTTTCACTTGGGGAATTTGTTTTACAAATCCTGAAGTAATATCATCGTGATAATTAGTACTTGCATAATAATCAGGAACTATGACTGCTATTCCTCAACGGACGTTTAAATTATTAGTACTAATTTTCTAACCATGACTGTTGCTTTTTCTCATCATCATTACTTGAAGGAACAATAAAGGTATAAATATCAAAATCAAATTTTCGATAAAAAAAAAGAAAAATCGCTTCTTATTTTTTAATACTAAATGTATACAGGAAAGACATAAAAAGAATAACGCCTATTTTAAATTATGCATTGTGCACTTTGGATAGAAATAAGTCTCATATTCTCGAAATTCAGAACTAAATTTTTAATTTTGCATAGATACTAATACACATACGCAGACTTGCCAAGTCTCCGGCTTTTTGGATACCAGTAATTTAGTACAGAAAATGTTGTTTTATTTAATCAGAGCATTTTGCGATTTAAAAGAACAACATGTTCTCTAAAAAATTACTGGTCTGCAAAAATCCGGGGACTTGGAAACTCTGCATACGTATTTATTCCTACGCGTTTCGGTTAATAACGTCCACTTTGTTAAGAGATGGCATCCCTAGAATATTTGTTGGTGTAGTCTAATTACATTTATGGCGTTTTAGAGGTTAAACAACATATGCCATCAAAAGTCAGTTCGTTATTATATTTCATTCAGCAAAAAACATAGTTTTTCATAGCTTTGAGTATGTCAAATTCAAGACTCCCTTATCATAGATCAGACTTGACAATCCGGAGAAAGTCTATGGGAGAAAATGTCCGCGGTAATTGCCAACTTATTAATTGACTTTCTCCGGAAAGTATCGCCGCCCGGTGGATACTACCGCACAGTTGCCATGTTTCGGGCTTTTTGAACACCAGTATATTTTTAGAGAAAATGTTGTTCTTTTAAATCCCAGAATTCTCCTATCAAACAAAACAAAATTGTCTCTACTAAAAAACTGGTAACCAAAAATATAATAGAAAAATCTAGCTGGTCTGCTACCGCATAGCTGCCAACTCTTACGCTTTTTTCTTACCACTAAAATTTAATAGAATTTTTTTCGTCATGTAATCACACGATCTTGTCAATTTAATAAGATAAAATTTACTATAAAATTTTAGTGGTAGGAAAACTACTAGTTCATAAGCAAATGCATAGAACAAATGGAGCTGTGAAAAAATTTCGTGTGGTTTCGTGTCGTAAATACTATTACTGACTATTGATGGCGCTAGTAGCAGGACAAGTATAGCGGTCAAAGGAAACTTGCTGATTGAGAGGTCTGATACTATGATAAGGAGGTCTTGTTCAAATTATGTATCAGAAAAAGACGTTTTGCAGGGATGTTTAATAACCTTCTTTCATTTAAAGAAAACGGTTTCTCAACGTTATCGATCGTTGGTTGCAGTGTAAAATAAACACGCTCTAACCCAAAGAACTTGTGAACGATGGCTTAACCCTTTCACGGGTGGTGGTCACAAATGTGACCACTTAAATTTTAATTAGAAACTTTCAAACGACACCCAGAATATTTTAATAAAATTTTGCTTTTATAATGAACTTGAAGAAAAGCAAGTATTTACTTTCTAAGAAATTCGTTTGTAAATTGTGGTGTCAATCAATCATTTCACTGTTTTACGAACAATAGTAATCCGCGCCTGAATGGGTTAAACACTTTAAAATTGCTAATTTTGATACAAAAGACCAGAATCGTTCAGAACAGCCGAAAAAAGTTTAAATATGCAGATTTCCAAGCATGAAGATTCAACTCAAATGTTAAAACAATTGGCAGAAGCATTGAATGTTGACCAAAACAACCAGAATACGCCCAAAAGACACGATAAATTTATTTTTCAACATGACAATGTCCAGCACTATGTTGCTAAATGTGTAAAAATTTGTAAAACGTAAAATGGGACGTCCTACTCCACCCGCCGTATTCACCAGACTTAGCTCCTTCGGATTATTACTTACTTCGATCGATGCAGCACAACCTTTCAGAACAGCACTTCAATTCTTTGAAGAAGTCAAAAATTTGTTCGATTCGTGAATTGATTCAAAATATGAGTTATTTTACGGACGCGGAATCCATCTCTTGTCAGAAAGATGAGAAATGTCATAGCTAACGATGGACAATACTTTGATTATTAAGGTAATTTATTTTGTTATGGAAATAAACGCTCACATTTTGGGAAAAAGTCGACATTTTTAAAACCGAAACGCCTAAGATATAAATTACATAGATAACAATACAAATACACATTTGCATGAGTATTTACATATACAGATTGATACATATTCACAGACAAATATACGTACGACCCTAAGCATATGAACTTATATATAATGTATTTTATAAACACATCCATAATCTCTGAAATGTAGAAAATTGTATCTTATATTAGCTTCACGTAAATATATTGCTGAGAGAGAGAAGTGCGCGTCTCTTGTTATCAATTTTCAAAATATTATTTACAACTATGATTAAATTTCTTTGTTACTGAAATGAAGTCGTAAAATGTTCTTAGCTCCACTTAACTATTTTTGTTATTTTAAATCACCAACTTCTTTAAAACACTTTTAACATTTACAAGAAGAAATTTAGTACCGTTGCGACTCAAGCACTAATGACATGGCATAATGAATGATTTTGTTATTCGAATGAATTGTCCTGTGTCATGAACAATGTGTTGCATAATGACTTTATTACGGGTGCCAACCTCTCATTAATATTCCGTAATATGCGGGTTAATTTGACCCAGGTTTAACACGTTTCGCACCAGAAATTTTTTAAGAAATGAAATTAAATAAATTTCACGTAGAACATAAAATTGAATAAATAAAGATTCGTCCAATAATTTTTCTGGTTTGAAGCGTTGTTAAACTGTGTCAAATTAACCCGCATATTACGGAATATTAATGAGAGGTTGGCACCTATGCTTTATTAGAAATAGTACATAACTTATTACACAGATGAATACATTATTTCAACTATTGCAAGTGTTTAAATGTAACATGTTTAAATTATTTTTTAATATATGAATAATGGGGTAAATATGGGATAAATGGAGTTAAAATATTTCAAGTGGATCCTTGTGGATAAATAGAATCGACACTATTTCAAAAATACTTACGTATAGTTTTATTGATTATTTTTTATAATTTATTGCCCACTTGCATATTTGTGAAAGTAATTTCTTAAGTTATTATAAAATATCATAATGGCACAATTTACGTTAAGAAATCAGTAAATGTTGAAAAATAGAATTTATTATTATTATTATTTATAAAAACGATATATGTCAAAGATTGAAGTTTAGTTCACGTATGTCAACTGAATTTCATTTTGACTGACGGCAAAAATAAGACACATATTTTTAAAATCTTGTTTAGTTTGAAGTAATACGGAAGCAATGCTAATATTGAAACAGAATTCGGTAAATGTTTGCGTTTGATATTAAAAAGTATATATTTCAGAATATATTTCTTTCAAAACTTTACCAGAAAATCGTAATATGTTTTACTACATCAGTACCAATCTAGTGTAATACATATTTCGGTTTAAAATATTATGGCTAATATTGAAAATGAATTGTATATTGTTTTTTAAATGAAAATTAAGTAAAATATTTTTTTTTTATAATTGTGTAACAGCAAATATATATCCTGTGGATCACTTTAGTATAAATCTACAAAGCGGTATCGTCGAAAGGTAATTGCATCTAAAATAAGAAAATTGGTCTTGTACGACCGAACAGTACATTATAAATAAATAATATGAAATAGTAATTGTCCATATAATTAATGTGTTCACAGAACACTACAAATCATATTTGACGTCTGTTACAGCTTCAGTTTGAACTATTGACTGGGTTTTTAAGATTTATTTGAAACTTCTTTTCATCATTATTTATTTTTAATTTAATGCTTTGTAAATAAAGCTTATAATCGGGTTCCATTTCAAAGGGTAATCTTCTTTATTTACTGTTTTATTTCATAAGTAATTATTGTTACAAGAAATTGGTTCATATCCGAGTGTAAAAAATTAATAGCTTCTGAAGATCTCAACAGATGGCAGGAAAAAATATATTTTGTGGAAAAAAAAAACTTTTTAGTCATTTTAAACCTATCAATACTTTGCAAGTGTTATCTCTATAAAATGTACAGGGTATTCCAAAACTCGACCGACAAATTAAGAGGATGGTAGAAAGCATCAAGAGGATGAAAACTTACTAAAGAACACGGGGTCGGAAACCACGTTTAGTAGGAGAAAATCGCAAAAATATTTATGAAGGGTGTGACTTCGATTGGGAAAAAAGGGCCAATAATAAGTAGAAAAACATTTAAAATATGACGTCAAGCATGATTATAATGCATTGCAGTTCATCGTCAGAAAGAAGACGACGACACATTTTTATAGAAATTGTTAGAAGTTGCGGTCACAAAGGTCATTGCACAGCCGACACCGATAGACGAAGGATTGCCGGATGCGTTAACACATATTCCTATAAAAATGTCTAGTCGTTTCCTTTCTAACGTTGAACTGTAATACATTGTAATGATGTTTGACGTCAGATAAATGATTTTTCTATCTATTATTAGCCCTTTTATTCCATTTGACGTCATACCCTTCATAAATATTTTTGCGATTTTCTCCAACTAAACATGGTTGGCGACCCCATGTTCTATGGTCGATTTTCATCCTTTTGATGTCTTCTATCACCCCTCTTAATTGACGATCAAATTTTGGAACACTCTGTATATTATCTTATAAATGATTCTGTAGAAATCGAGAATACACAGATCTTTCAGTTCCGTATTCAAAGTAAAAAACAGTAAGATTAAATAGAATAACAAGTAATATCAATTACACGAAACTTAATTCAACAGCATCCTTCAAGTCAATCTAATATTAAGAGTACTTTAATCCCTTGAAGGGCACCGGTATATTATTTATACCACTTAATTTTAATCCCAAAATGCCACAATGACACCAGAATTTTATAATCAAATTTTGAATTTATAAGGTACATGAGAAAAAGCTTTTCCTTCTATAAATAAAAAAAAGTTTTGGCTTAAATGGACCAATGAAAATCTGCGTAGATATTCCGGGTTAGTCTCATCGCTTTTTTATTAGGGACTTTTTTGAGGAGCGATTACTTTTTTTCTAGCCATCATACGGATTCGACAATCATACCACCGGACGCGAAATATAACAAGCTTTCAGAAATTCAAAAAATTATCACGGTCGGACAATAAAAACTCAAAAAATCCTTAAAAATCGAGTAAAAAATATTTTATTGAAAAAGTCATTTTTTATATTGTTGCCAAAAAAGCGCAAACGATTATATTTTATCTCAAATAAAGAATGTATTTGCGCGAGACTATTAAAAACGATAATGAAAGTTTAAAATAATAATTAAATGGTCACGTGTTGAAAGCAGGAAATAAAGAAAATTACGTCATAAAAATTGTGTTTATACATGAATCCTTCTAATACCTCGAAACGTATCTGATTGGTCAGAGCTTTCTGACTTTTCTTAGGGGGAATTAACATGAAAGTAGAGAATTTAGATAGGATGGACGCTATTAGAGGGGTTACCAAGAAGAAGAGAACCGAGTCTGTCGTCAATTTTAGCGCCAACTTGGCGATATATTGCCAAATTTGGCGGCCAAAATTATCTGTCAAAAGTGGCGCCAACTTGACGCTATTTCCAATATTTCGCCAAATTTCCATAGACTCCTATTTAAATCCAATAGCGTTTACTCGCTTACAAAAAATCACCAAATTAAGATATTGCAATGCAACAAAAATTAATATTAGCTTATGAATAGAGCTTAATTGAACTATTTACCTTATTTTTAAGCACAAACACTAGCTATTTACAATATTCGTAACACTATATATACAATTGGTTCTTGTTAGTTATCCTGTCGACCAAATTACTGTCGCCAAATTCATATATATTAAACGAGCAAGAGATTTTCCCGATTATTCATATATATTAAACGAGCATAAGATTTTCCTGATTATGAATGATATCGTAAACGACGTGGAAGATTTTCACGAAAATTGTCCCATGTACTAAATCGAGCACGAAAAAAAAGATCTAGCTAGGTTCCGAATACAAGAAAAATCGTTTTTACAGGGTAAAACAAACTCAGCCCTGAAAATGTTTTTTGTTATAAATGGAAAAATACTCAACCGATTTACAAAAAACGTGTTGCCTATACTAATTAGAGCACGAGAAATCAATCTAGCTAGGTTTCGAATTCCGGAAAAGTCATTTTGATCTATTAAAAGGAACTCAGCACTAAGAATGCTGCTATATATCGAAAACGGCACTAACGATTTTCACAAAAATTAATGACTACACTAATTCGAGCACAAAAAATCGATCTAGCTAGGTCATAATTCGAGAAAACTCGTTTTCTGTGTTTAAAACTCGACGTGGTATAAAAAACAAGTCTTGAAACAAAATCGAAAAAGTACAGAAAGTTCTTTGTCCAGATCGACTTTAGCTATCCAGTGCCAAAAAAAGTGGGTGCTTTTCGAACCAAAATGTACCAAAAAAAATAAAGGAAAAAAACATTCATAAATATTGAAATGCAAACGAGATATTAAAACATATATATCCCACAGGACTAAAGTAAGCCAGCGAGTATTTTTGTGTGAGTGTAGTATCCTCTTTAACTAACAACTGTGTTTTTAAACGGCCTCGACAAAATTTTAAAAGCGGTAAAAGAATTGTAAAAATTTAGTGATGTATAGTTACATAGATTAGATCAGTTTCTACTGACGTCACAAACATTCACCAGTCGAGAGGGATAATTATGAAAAATATTGTAAAATATAAATATCCAATATTATTTTTTTTCTGTTTTCCTTAATACATTTTAAAATTTATTTTAATAAAATATTGATAGTTGACACTTGAGTAAATGCAGCTTTTCCGATTTTTTTTTTTTATTCCAATGCCAACATTCACCCATTTGTTTATTTGGCGTTAGAGTCTGGGTCTGTCGATTACTTTGGAGATAGTTTATTTTATGGAAAATGGTTGACGGGATAATGCGGAAATACCAAAAATAGTTTTTAAAAACACTCTTTTATAAGCAACCAATGGTCATCTTGAAAATACAGCGGAATTTTTTTAACCGTAATTCAAATTTTTCTTGTAAAATATCTATTACAATGCATTAATTTGGCCTGGGAAAAGACCTCTATTATGAAAAATTCACCTTTTTTAGACGTTTGCCTGGAAGCTCAAAATAATGAATTTATTTGAAATATATACTTTTTGCTCTGTTTATTTATCAACAAAAGAGAATCAGAAAGAAAAATGAAACATTATTTAAATTATCTTTTTACTCTTTTAAATTTATTTGTCATCGTGTAATCGTAAATTTATTGATATTTAATTATTAATTGATGAAAGCGTATTCTGTATGTTACATTTTTTTAACAATTTATTTTTTACTTTTAACTCTTTAAAATATTGACTTTTGCCATTTCACAGCGCTTTGGCCTATTTTGGCGAGCATTTTACTGTCACATAATTAAATCCGTTGTTTTTCAACTCCCATACAATTGCACGAGTTACAGAGATATTTGGCGATTTATCACCTGTGACCGCCTAATTGAAAAAGAACAATCAATTTCAAGTGAATGTATCATATATATTATTTCTCCTGTCAACATCCCTTTTTTGTGAAAATAAGAAACGCAGAACGACGAATGAGATAGCATATGAAAGGATTTTGCAAACGCTTCTGACATAGCACACTTAACATTTCGTTAAAACATGTTTTCGATTAAAAATTGCTGATAATTAAAAATTAAATCGGCATTGTTTTCCGAAATGAAATGAAAGGTTTTCCTCAAAACATTGTTGCCAAAAAAAATAAAATACCACATTATATAATGCTCAGCAATTATTATAAAAAACACCGTACGGGTTTATTTTATATTTATGATTAAAAAGCGAAATTTAAATTGAAATGTTTAGATTTATATTTCTATGTCCCATGTTTTTCCCGAAGCGGATGACGTCATCCTCTAATGCAGTTAAAATACGATTGTTAATTTTTTTTTTTTCTCGCTCGCGTGCCTTTAGCAATCTTGGAGCAGTTTTTACTCTAACTTTGATGGAATAAATTAGATGATATTCTGGATTGACTAACAACTAAATGTTGTTTACAGATATTGTTATCCTTGCTTTTTCTTTAGAAGTTTAAACCTGCATCTAATAACTATTACATATTGATAAAACATTGTTACTTCTCTTTTATCCCGTCGACCACTTTTCATAACAAAAAACTATCGCCAAATAAACGGGAGAACGTTGCCATTGGAATATCAAAATAAATAAATAAAATATAAGAATTTAAGGGCACAATTGTTATTTTAATTAATGAAATAACTAATAAACCAGTAAAACATAATGAAAAATACACGCAAATGTCGAATTAAAAACCACTTGATGATTTAACAAACACGTATAATGCTTCTGACATCAAGTAAATGGGACTGCATTTTTGGCGTTTAATCTTACAATTTGGCGATAGTTTTTTGTTATGAAAAGTGGTCGACAGCATAATAGAGAAGTACCTAAAAATATTAGATTTCAGTGCGAAATCCTCGCACGGGCCCTCTGGTTAATTTATAATTAAATTGTAAAAATATTAAAATGTTGTATTGTCATTGGCAAAACACTTTTCAACATAATTTATATAATTCATGCCTATCAAGAATTGTGTTAAAAATAGATTGGAAAATTCCATGAATTAAAAAAAAGTAATTAAAATAAGCTAGCAAAAAAATAAAATTAAATAAAATAAAAAAATACCTGTTGAAAAAAATTACCGAGCGAGGATTGGTCTACTAGGTACTTGTAAGATTAAATGCCAATAATGGTTGATCGAAAATGTCACATTCACTTGACAACACGTGTTTACGTCATCAAGTTATTTTTATTTCGACGTTTTATTTATATTTTTATTAATGTTATACTAATTTATTTGTTTTTTCGTTATTTAAAATAAAAATTATGTCAATTTGTATAATTTGGTGAGTGAGCAGGAAAAAAAGAAAATTACGTCATAAAAATCGGGTTTACACATGAATATTAAAAATAAAAAAGAGGAATTAAATGAAAAAGCATTATAACCAGTTAAATGAAAAAGCATTATAACCTGATTACAGAAGAAAGTCGCCGTTCGTGATATCACCATCATCTTTTTAAAACAGGATACATTATCAGGTTTTAAGAGGCTGTGAAATCAGAACGGGGGTTGGTGAGCGTAGCGAGCAGGGGGCAGAGCCCTCTAGTATTTATTTAAAAATAAATTCGTTCGTGAATCCTGGTATCAATCAATCATTTAAATATCTTAGCTAAAAGAGTACTTTGCCCTTGAAAGGGTTAATTAAGAAAAGAAGGCGTTTGTTTTGTGGACATCAATCATGGTTATGAACGTACCATTTTCAAAATGCAAAAATGCTATTTTCATAAAATGGCTCACCATCGGAGAAAGTATTGGCCCGACTCTCTAATATCGCATAGGAAGTTATCAATCAAAGAAAAAGAAACGAACAAGAACTAGTCATTTTTGTTACGTTTTCTGCTTTATCTGTCTGTTTTGCGATGGACGTGGCAAAAAAGGCTTTTCGGAATTGCCAGTGATAAAAGATTATAAATTTTGTAAATGATCCTCGTTGCAGAGGAGTTAATATGAAAATATTTGTTAAAAAAATTAGTATTCAAAATGCACTTTTCTGGGAAAATCACCAGTAGGGGAAGGCCGGGCAGAGTGGTCAGCCTAAGGTTTTTTGATTTTTTGTTACCCCTTAAAATACATACCCATAACTGACAATTTGCATAGAACTAGAGTGACTACTTAGAAGTGTAAGGGTATTTATAAATTTTACGAAATAATAAAGTGGAAGTAAGAATTTGATTTTAAAAAGGTCAAAATGACCACTTTGCCCGTGTAGATCGGGCAAAGTGGTCACTCTATGGCCACTTTGCCTCTACAGGTGTAAAAAGATTGAAATCACTATTTAAATGATTAGAACATTTTTATTGTCATAACAAATCGTATGAAACATAATGAAATATTGAAAATGGTATGAAAATCCAATAAGAGTTGCCCAATAGAACCAATAAGACAAACCCAAATAAAACATTATAAATCAGAATTAAACACTGCATTTTTCGCAAATGAACTCCACGTCATTTTCTTCGCGAAGTGAACAGGCCTCATGAGCCCAGAGGTGATAAACATTGCACCTGATCTAACCTTCATAACTTGATCCAATCAAACGGCCACTACCCTGACCACCATGGTTGCCAATTTGACATTTTTTTATTTTGAAATTTAGCATTCATACCAGAAATTCTCTTCAATATTATTTTCTTTATTCAATGACAGACATTTCCCGAATACTTAAAGTAAAAATTTTTCTTTCAGAATTTCCGGTACGAATACGATATTTTTGAATTAAAAAAGACTAACTTGGCAACCCTGTCTGACCACTTTGCCCGTTTTGGAGCCATGACAGAAAATACATTCTACAGTGGCAAATGATGAACAGTCAGCGACCACTCAACTGAAACTGAAAACATTCTCTTTCCTTACACATTCAATAAATAAATGCAAGTACAACAGGTTATTGTTAATTGTATGTAATAGAAGTCACTTATCTTAGATCACAAACTTCAAAAACTGGAAAACCCACTCTAAAATGATAAAACATGGAACCACTTTGTTCAACGATTGTCTGGCTTTTCACCGGGGCCTCCGAGATGTCGCTGTGTGTCCTTCACCGGGCCTGCTACAAGTATTAGTGACGTCACAGTAGTGATCCCGAGGCTAACGAAAAAGAAAGGCTACCGCGGTGCTTTACGCGTATCTTTTTTTACAGACCGCGGGAGTCACGTGATGCTCGAATCCACCAAAGCAGTTGTACGAAAAGAGCATCACGTCACTCTAGCGGTCTGTAAAAAAAGATAAGTGGAATGCACCGCGGTAGCCTGTCTTTTTCGTTAGCCTCGAGTGATCCACTTTGCTCAATGTATCGCAGCAGAAAGATGTAATAAAAAGAGCATTTCCGCTCTTATAATTTGTGATTACATAAATAATATTAAATTTCATAATCGTGAAATAAAAGGGAATCAATACACTTGTTTTATTAAAGGAAATTAAAAGTTTTAAATTAAAAAAAAATGCTAAGATTAATAAATCAGATTGAACCCATTGACTTACCTTTTCCTAAACACATTATATTACAATAAATATACGTATAAAAAATATAATAAATCTACCAAAAACTTTACAAAATCAATCCCATTCCTCCCTTTTACAACTACATACCATAATTTAAACACCAAAACACAATAAATGTCAATTTAAATAGAGAAATCGACATTTTTTAACTATAGAGACCTTGGCACTTTTCTTTAACGCTTTGGCGTAATCCGGGCTTCAGAAAGTTAGATATGTTTTTAAATTATATACACAATTATGAAAACAAACCTAATGAACTTTTATGTTTATTTATATATATAAAATTATTTATATATACAATTCTGTTCTACCTGCATATAAAAAGAGATATATGGCTTCTTTATATTAAATAAATTATATAAATATTGAAAAAAAAATACTTATTTATATGAAACTACGAATAGGTTGCCAGAAAATATGTTGCCAACTTTCCTTCTCTCGCCATAAGCCTTTTTCGGTACTTTTCGGTTAGCCGGGCGC
Organism: Maratus michaelseni; assembly: GCA_963931845.1. Classification (NCBI taxonomy): domain Eukaryota; kingdom Metazoa; phylum Arthropoda; class Arachnida; order Araneae; family Salticidae; genus Maratus; species Maratus michaelseni. Next base: position 265,053,048 of record OZ007587.1, on the reverse strand, counting down.
CAGTGATACATGTACATATATAAATATATATATATATATTAATTCATACATATATGTGTGTGTAGATATGTATATATATATATATATATGTGTGTGTGTGTGTATATATATATATATCACTGGCGCCCGGCTAACCGAAAAGTACCCAATTTTCTATCTTAACTTTTTAACTGACTTGTAATATTTTAATAATTGTCTATTTATTGTACTTGGGTCTAGGACCTAATAACCACTCAAATTAACTTATCAAAAGTTTTATAATCATAATATATTTGTACACTTAAGTTAGCTAAAATGTTAAATGGAACTACGTAGAACTACTAAGTTGTGTAAATCAGTTACTTTTAATTTTATAAACAAAGCACACTCACTTCTAACTAAATGTATCCAGATTTCATTCAATTTATTACAGTATTTCTTTCAAAATCATTTTTTAAACTGTTTATCGTCTGCTTCTTCTTCTTTTTTTTTTTTTTTTTTTTTTCTAAAGATCAGACTCTTTTTGATTTCGAAGTACAAATTCATTCAAATATGCCGGAATATTTCCATTACAGTAGGATGGACATTCGTTGTTAGGGTTATTTTTTTTTCTCAGCACAGCAAGTTCAATACCATCATATTAATTTTAGCTTCACGAATTATGAAACGTATATCGAAACATTTAATGCAGACCGCTTCTGTTGAAATGTAAAAATAATTATCACAAGGTAATTTTCGTAGCTAAAATTTCTTCTTTTCATTATCAGTAGCGAATTTGAAGACTTAGATTAGAAACTAGGAGCACAACATTTTCTTCTCATTATTTTATAGATATAATCTACACTTTCTTTAATAATTATAATCAATAATTATTGATAGCATTATAATCTAAATACACTGAACAATATTATTAATTACTATATAAAACAATAAATAAAATCAAAATACTATCGTAAACAATACGTACAAACGAACAAAGTACATGAAAATTTTTAAGTTATTATGGATCACTGTTTTGACGTCAGCAGGTTGTGACGTCACTTGTAGCAGGCCCGGTTAAGGACACACAGCGACATCTCGGAGGCCCCGTTTTCACTGCCATCAAACGAAATAGTTTGATCACAAATCCCGCAATGCCAGCGCTCTGGTGACGTCATTACATTGGGTGACCACTTTGCTCACCCTGGCCACTTTGCCCGGCCTTGCCCTATTTATTTGAAAAATAAAAAACGTTTTTTAATAAGAGATTTTCTTTATTAAAAAAATATTCATATGTAATTTAAAACATTGTCGTGATAAATAGTGTATCGATTTTTTACATCCATAAAAAATTAACGATACTCTAATGTCGCATAAAAATTTATCAACTAAAAGAGAAAAAAACAAAAATTTGTCATTTATGTAATATTTTCTTACTTATGCCTCAACACACTCAGCATTCATATTCAGGGTATGTTCATACATAAAGTATATAGATTGAGAAACTTTATATATTTATTTATTTTATTTTCCAGTAGTACTGCGGGGGCTTTCGCACTACAATTTTTTAGATTATTTGCTGATACTTTTCGTATTTTGAATTTTTAACTTACTGCAATTTTTATTAACCATCGAGTAAACACATTGTGAGTTACTGCGTTAAAATCTTGCGAATGATAATTTATTTATCAATGCGCGTTTGGTATGCGCATAGAGAAAGGGATGTTGACATAAGAAATAATATACATGGTAATTGCATTATATTACTTCGTTTTTCTCCCCGGTTTGATTATGTTTTCTATTATAATAATATGATTCTATAATAATAGAGGGATTACATATCCTCTATACCTCTACCCTCCATAGGGGGATTACAGCCCTCTACTCGCTAACGCTCGCCAACCCCCGTGAATTGCGAAACAATTCACATTGACCCGCTATGACGTCCCAGTTCGCTTCGCTCGCTCGCCCCTTTTCATTTTTGCAGCAATTCTAGCTAGAATAAGTACCACCATAAATCATTTTAACATATGAAATTGACAAAAAAAAATATGTAAAAAAATAATTGAAAACTTCGTTGAAAACACAATTAAAAATGCATTAATTGGTGCTGCCAATGGGCATAAATTATTTAAATACTATGAAAAAAGGATCTTGGAAACACAATTAATTTAAAACACATCGCACCTATAATATTGTAAAGCACGGCTTAAATTCATTTTAAAAAACTCTACGTGATAGGAATATAGTTTATATATATCATCAATCATTGTTTAAATTCCGTTCGACATTTTACTGTTCTAATTGATTATAGATTTTTGCAAAAGAAATTATTTTTTACTTTATCAATACAACAACAGATGGCAGCAGGTGCAATCTAGACAGTTGATATTTTTATTCTCTCCAATTTGCGTGTGAGTGAAATTCATAAATAAATTCTAAATACGAGTTGAGTATTCATTTGAAATTAACGACATTACTCATAAATTAAAATGAAGAATCATCACAAACGCTTTGCATTACGCACATGTTATTTTATTTTTAATAATTGCTAGTTTGAGTTTCACTGCTCTCACACTGGCCGCCATATTGGATATTCTGCAAAAAACGGTTCTTGCCAAACGATAAGCTAGAAATTCAACCTTATTTCCGTTCCACGTAAGAGAAATATATATATATATATATATATATATATAGATATTATGATTAAGACTTCTGTTATAATATTATAACAAGCTAGAAGGCTCTGCCGCTGCGAGCTACGGATTCAAACCGTCGGTCGTCCAGACCTCTAAAATGACGCTAATTTGTTCTGTTCTAAAAATATTACCTGATTGCGAGAGATCAAATTATATTATCACGATCAGTGGCGATCTTCTGTAATCGGCTCGCCATTCATTTTCCTTTGTCTGGAGGATTATTTAGTGTTCAAGACCGCATCCACGGTTGTCGCGTCACATGATTATTGTTTTTGTGATTTATAAAGAAAGATCCATAGCACCTTTGGAAATCAGCTTGTATAAAATAGTTAAGTGAAAAAAAGGTGCTAACTAATTAAATATAACATTTTAAACATATCGTTTTAAATATAAGGTAAGTTTCACCATTTTTCGCACGTAATAGTTTAATTATTTTAAAATTTCTTTTAGTTTTCAGTATTCACATGAAAATATATATATCAATAAAAAATACAACGTTTTAAAACACTATAAGAAAATTATATTTAATATGACTGTTTAAATATATCGTTTTAAAAATGAGGTTTTCGTATTTCAAATAAAACATTATTTTCGCAATTTAATGCTTTTCGCACATAATAGCTTAATTATTTAAAATGTTCCATCCTTTTTTAAAATTCACGTGTAAATATATTTTTTATTTGAAAAGTGTTTGTAAGTATATTATTAGTTGGTCTTTTTAAAACTCTGGCAACAGTTGGTAAAAAAACAGGCTATTTCAAACTATGAAATAAATCTCCGTTCTCTAAATGGATTTTGTGAATAAAAAAACTTAAAAAAATAGAGAGATTTAAAAAATGATTGCACCATTATTGAATTGATGCGGAAAACTATTACTGATTCAATTCTGTATGATATTCGGATCAAATAAAATTTAAACGCTTCAAATTTTTGCACCAGCTTAACTTAATAGATTCATAAAGTTGTAGTTGAATCACAAAAATTGAAAATTTCTCAAAATTCGCTATTACGTTGATTTGTTAAAAACACGTTGTTGTATCTATCGTATGTCTTGAAAATTGTTGGGAGTGAATCTGGTTATTCGAACATAACATGCGCTCTTCCTCTTCTCTTTGCAGTATAATTTACAAATAAATAAGGCGAAAATTATTTTTCAGAAATAAAATGAGAAAAGGAGTTTTGCTCTGTTTGGGTAGCAGGATTCTTCACTGATTGTATGTAACACCGCCCCCTGAATACTAGGCCTGCGCGCTGATAAAAATGGCAGCTGTTGCAGGCGAATATTTTTTTAGCGTTTGTACGGTCCGTCGAACTTCAACACCAATAATATCTAAAACTTTTCTTTGTCTTATGTGATCTCTGAAGAAAACTTTTAGAAAATATTTTGTTGAAGTTCGAAGGACCGTTCAAACGCTGAAAAAAATATCCGCCTGCGACAGCCGCCATTTTTATCAGGGTGGTGGTATGTAAGTATATATAAGTATACTGAAAGATATACAGGCTCATAGAAAAAGATTGAAAACATTTCCAGAAATCTGAACTCAAAATGTATTGAAAAAAAAACGCAATATATTTTTTTTCAGAATGTAATCGGTTAGATGTAACTGTTTCACAGCCGTGACTTTTAGATGATGAGCGGTGAACGTTCAAATTGCACCGACATTCGTAGTTTTCGCTTTCGGTTTAGGCTATCTCTGTACAGAGAGTGTCGTTTCGTAGTAAATTGACGATGCAGAACAACTTTATATATTTTTTTCATATCACCAATAGGTTTTTTAATAGGATCGCTAAGTATCGCATATTGCCGTTAGTTACACTATGTGGATCGTTTAATTGTTACCGCATATACACTTTCAACATTTTTATGTGTAGGCCGCTCTTTTATAACTCTAACTGCAACCGTTCACAAATAACATGGCTGTGTAAGTTAAATGCTTTCTTTTTTGATGTTATCGAAAAAAGTTGAAAAGCATCAAGCCTTCTTCCACCGCTATAGTATGATTGATTGTCGGAGTTCAAGACTAATTTTTAATCATTTGAAGTAGTGAAGATATGTTTAGTACACTTCATTTTCAAATGCACTATAAAAGAGTTTTCATCCTTATTAATGCTAAACTAGTAGACATTTGAAAAAACTTAAATCCATGGAAATATATATTTAATAACAAAGAAGAGAGATATCAGGTGAAGTGACCGCCATCACAAACAAACAAGCAACTTTTACTTCAAGGGTTATAGGAAGTGACAGTTAGCAAAGTGTTAATTGTCACTTATTCATAATAAATATATAACAGTACTATTTATTTTGTTTTGAGTCGTGGCGCCAAAAGACTTAGCGTTTAGCTTTAACAAATTATGACAATAAAAACCGTCAATGAACGTACCACATTTGGCAAAAAAATAAATTTAAGAAAGTGTGTGACAACCCTAGAATATTTATCTGAGGTTAGGCGCCAATGGTCTAAAGATCTTGTCGCAAATCTGGGATGACTGCTAAAAATTTGAAAAAAAAAACATTGCGTGTCCCGAATTACTTTTGGAGTTGTGATATTTTGAAATGTGTTCAGCATTTTTCGATAACACTGTATTTACGATATGTGACTATTTGTAAGTAAAGAAATATGCACATGAAGAAATGTGCACGTGTGTATGGAGATTATGTGTTACGTATTGCGCATTCAGGGTGAAGGTAATTTAAAATTAAAAAGTATTTATTAATCTTAACCGTTCTGTTTATAAAATCTGTCAATACGTCATAGCTTATATATTTCTTTAGTTATATATTTATTTTTAATATTTAAAAGCTATTACATTACTTTAGCTCTACCAAGAACATAAGAAAGTCACGTTAAAGCAATTTCTCTTCCTGATAGTTCTCTTAAAAACGAAAGCACACGCTTTCATTTCTTTAGGTTTTATTATGAATAGACACTGAATTCCTACAGAAGAAATATTTTTTCTAAAGTGTTGCAATATATTTCTTTGGAAATGTGTGTAGTTTATGTTGTTTATTTTAAATTCTGTAATTTTCGCTGACTTACATAAAGTCTTTTTTGTGAAAGGAATATGACGGGAAATATCCCAATTTTTACGAAAAGTGTTTTCGCTTATGTGCTGCTTTAAAAGAAGACGTTGATTGACTATGTTCGGAAAAGATTATCTTTTACGAATTACAAATAATAAACTGTAATAGCTACTTTTAAATAATAATAATTTCTTATTGTTTGGTGGTTAATGAGGTATTTTACGTAATGGGTGGAAGCACATTTCTTTAAAAAGTAACATTTTTTTTTTATAAACTATTTAAATTGCTTTTTTAATTGCTCTTTACGTTGTCAATATTTGTTAAAATACTGCTAAAATATATTTGCTATTTTGTTTTTAAGGACATGAAAATATTTTTTTTATTTTATTTTTTATGACGATTCCGTTACTGCATTTTAACCAATTTTAACAATAGGATATTACTTTTTAAACTTTTAAAAAAAGATCAGTTTACTAAATTCCTTTTTTTACAGTTGTAAAAATGAAATAGTATCTTAACGGAAATTACATCTTTTCGTAAGAAGAAACATTTCGTGAGACATTTCTTAAGAAGAAACACAAGAACATTTAATTTATGAATAGGCGAAAATATGGAGGTCAAACAAGACCGTTTACAGATGATCGAAATTAATAGACCTAATCGGTATGGTAAGTTCGAAAGAACCGCCTATAAAAATTTCTTATAGGCTGGAGAACTACACATAAGCGAAGGCGGGGCAGACCAATAATAACGTATAAAACCAAGATGATAGAAACATTGAAGCACTTGCATTTAAGTGATGGGGACAAGAAGAAATGGAGAAGCACCCTCAAAAACATATTCGATCGAGGAAACTAACTACTTATTGGAAAATCCTGCGACAGAAAATGATATAATGCAAGAACACTTAGTTTGCACGTGTCCTCTCTCAACATTGTCGATTCCGCTCCTCCTATGAGAGTAAGAAAGTTGTAGTTAAAAAAAATCGTACTTAATAAAAATCAACTAAGTTATATAAAATACATTAATCCGACACCCATTAGCCAGAGCCTGATTAACCTCTCAAGTTAGTGGAAGCACAGTCTCATTTTTGGACCCACTTTCATTCGTGAAAAGTTTCATAAATCATACATTCATGGAAGCTCATCAGTTCTACAAATAGTATTCCCGGGATTGGTTTAGCCAGGTTCATATATATTTCATTCAAGAGCTTTTTTCATTCTATAGATACAGCATATTTGCAGTATACTAGGGAGGCGCCGCCCCCTGTTCGCTACGCTCTCCAACCCCCCCGCGTAATCACTTCGCGATTCCGTTCGGTATCCCGCAGCAATCCCTTTTTTCTAGCGGAAAATAAAAGAAAAAAAATCCGGGAAGATCTACGTAGATTTTCATTTGTCCATTTCCAAATCGTTTAGCACATTTCCAAATCGTTACTTTTTTTAATAGAGAGGGATATAGTTGTTGTATATTCAGTCACTCAGGTGATTTCTAATCAGCACATTAGAATGCCAAGTTCGTTAACGGCCTTTTCATCACATTCAGATTTCCCAGTTAGATACGTTTCTTGAAGAATAGTGTAGATTTTCGCTTGCATTAGACAAACGTTCAGCTCCATTAAATAAATAAGTAAACAAATAAAAAAAATACGATGTAAAAATATAAAAAGAAAATAAGTGCCCTACTTTACAATCCTTGTGGGGCCCTTATTATATTTTAGAAGGGAAGCTGATGATTCGCATGTCTTTTGGACAATCAGGCCCTGACTTTAGCGTAAAAATTTTAAAATGATAGTTCTTAAAAATGTTATTAATAATGTATTGTAAATAATGCATTTTTGATACATTTTAATGTATAGCCAGTTTATAAAAATAATAACTTTATCTACTACCTAGGTCACCACTGATTTATTTGTGGCATAGAAACCTGTTCAGGAAATTTTTATTATTACGAGCATGAACAAAACTGTCAACGTTTACGCTTTTTTCGTACCACTAAAATTTTATAGTAATTTTTTGTTTATTAAATTGCCGAAATCATGTGATTCGTTAATACAAAAATTTCTATTAATTTTTAGTGGTAACAAAATAGCGTAAAAGTTAGCAGCTATGGCATGAACAATTCCAGCCGGTACACCCGAAGTATCAAATGACCTTGTATACATATTTTGCTTACTAATTACAATGTATATATATATATATATTCTAATATATATACATTACTAATTGGAGAAAACTGCTATGTTTCATTTTGAATGTATATTTTATAAATATAAATTTTAAATAATGTTGACAGATTAAAATATAGGTATATTTGTTTATTTTTAAAGTAATATTTCTTTAAATAATATTATTCTTAAAATTAATTTACGAAAAAAACTTGAGAACAGCATGTATTAAGTTTCTTTCGTTTTAAGGAAATAAGAAATGCCAACAGTTTATTTTATTTCAACGCAATTAAATTTCCCTTTTCAGAGTTTAGAAAATAGGAAGTTTAATTTTTAATAATCTCTTTTAAAAAATATTTTTCAGGAGTTAATTACACATAAAAGAATTTTTAACTCTCTTTTATTACCAGGGAAAAGTTAGTGTGTCTTTATTGAGAAATGAGATCATTTTATTACTTTTAGATTTCAAAAACTTATTTTGAAACGTACATTTTGCATTTAATATTGAAAAAATTTAAAACGATTTTTCTTAACTAAACAGCTTATGAATTTTGAGAAACATTTTCTGTTTAACTAATGTATTGGGATTTACTAAGATATATTTTTACTTTAATATTTGAAAACATATTATTAAAAATTATCTGCATTCCGAATTTAAAAATTTCATAATTATTATAATGTTATATTTGTACTGTTCATATATTTTTGTTTCGTAATATTGCGAAATATATCTCAGAAATGAATTTACCTATACGTTGATGGAAATTTCCTTATTCGGAGTCGGCCCAACAAGTGGCTGAGAGGTTCTGCTCTCGAAGCTGGTAGACGGGAGGTGCTGGGTTCGATCCCAATCGCGCCCGTCGGCCTAATCGTTCGGAGTTTTCGTGGTTTTCTTCAAGCCGTGGATTTATCCATGCGTAAATACTGGTTAGGTTCCCTTAGAAAGACCCCCACGAAGGGCACTCCCCTCGGGCCTATATCCCAAGTGTAGATAATTGGCCGTCAATAATCAACCCAACCCAAACCTTATTCGGTGTCTAAACATGCAATACACACGCAAACGTTAAGAGAAGCTTTCTAATAACAGTAATAATAATTTTACTGTAAATTATAATAATGTGTAGTGAGTATACGTAAATAAACAACTACACAAGAAAATAAATATTTAAGCATAAGTTAAATAATTTTGATTTGAAATTTAAAAATTTAAACGAAATGAAAGAAAAAAAGAAAATATTAAAAAAATATATGCAATAATTTTTAAAATGAGAGGATTAAACTTTGTGCCGCTATATTAAAATAAATGATCAACATAAAAAATAGCACAAATAAAAGATGTATACAGTAGCAAACAGCTGTTTAGGAACCTCTAAAGCTCCCTCATCAGTGCCAAAGTTAAAAAAATAAAAAAACAGATTTAAACGTTTAGGCCATGTAAGTATGCTTGCGTCTCCGCTCGCGACCAAGATGTAAAAGCGATCTGATTGGTCTCCTCCGTCACATGGAACTTTTGACTCCGCTGTTCTTTTAAAAAAAATCATCGCCATTCCATCTTGGCCGCCGGCGCAGACGCCAGCATACTTACATAGCCTAAACTTTTAAATATGTTTTTAATATTTTTAACTTCGACATTGATAATTGAGCTTTAGAGGCTCTGAAACAGCTGTTTGCATTTTTATATCTATTTTATTTGTGCTATTTTTTACGTTGACCATTTATTTTGATATGCAGTAACAGCATTCAATTTTAAAAAGCTTTATAATAATCGTGATATATTTGCTTTTAATACATTGGAATAATAGAAAATAGAGGTACATTTATTAACTTATAATCATTAAAAATTAAAATTTATGAAAGTAGATAGGAGGTTTATTTATTTTTTAATCAGCACGCAAAATCAGCACGCACCTCTTGCAGAGAAGTAGAAAAATCTGTTTGATAGTTTTTAACCTAAATACAGTGCTCGCAGCGTTCCTAAAAATTTCTCGCTTTGCTACCACTATTTTAAAACGATAATCTTTATTCTACAATAAGTCAAACCTCGTTAACATGAACACGCTTAACACGAATTACTCTTAGCATGAGCTGTTTCCGATTGCCCCGTGCAGTTGTAAGTAATGTATTTAAGTTCGGATAACACGAACTACTTTTAACACGAACAAGAAAAGTTCCCCCTTGAGTGTTCGCGTTATCGAAGTTCGACTGTACTATTAGAGATGTTAAAGAAATCCATCACGACGATTTTTAATTTTAAATAGTGGTAGGACATGCAGAAAAATTTAGGGACGTTGTGAGCCCTGTAAATAGCAATATAATAAAAGTTATTAACTAGAAATGAATGTGGTACACATCATAAGAAAGATACTATGTTAGAAAAATTATTTTATAAATTTTAATTCTTTTAGTTAACCAATGTATGCATTTAGTACATATAACATTAGACAACCGTACATTTACAATTTATAAATATTGAAATGAATATTTTTAAACTAGCGATAACTCTTAACAGCAAATTGTAGAATTTAAAATATTCAAACTTACAGTTAGGTATGTTTTAGTAAAATAAAAGTATTGTAGTCTAGAGTAGTAGTGATGTAGTAGAGTAGTAGTGAGTATGTAGAGTGAGTGTATGTAGTAGTGAGTTATGACGTCACAAAATACTTTTCATCTAAAAAGGTACGTAGTGGATCTTAATTAGAGCAGGACAGGCACGTTGAATTCACTTGGAAAACTCTACAAAAGCGTTTACTTTAAAAAATATTTATGTAACAGTATAACCCCGATTTAACAATGGCCAACATTATGATTTTCGTAATTTAACGAGATATATTAATTATCCGGGTTCACCAATAATTATTTCTATGTTGAATGATCCTCGTTTTAACGACAGTTTCCTTTCAATTTAATGATAGGTTTGGCGAATTTCAAATAGTTTAAGGGGCACAGGACCTTTAAACTTTCGAAAAATCAATTTACAGCTTTTATTTTATTCTTATTATTTAAACGTTTCTGAAAAATATTAAAAAATCTGCATTATTTATTGAGTTATAATCATTAGATGGCTTTACATATGCACACTTTAAGTAGATGTTGAAACTTTAAGGTGCGTTTTCTCAGATTGATAAATTTTAGTTTGCGCTCACTGGTTATTTCTTACTTACAGGTTACTTCACTGGTTACTTCTTAATATAACTTAAAATTTTAAAATTTTAAACACATATTTGTTACTTTATATTCTTCATGCTAAGACAAAAACAAAAAAAATTAACATATTTTTTTGAAATTTTTTAATGTTTTAAAATATTTTTTTACAATTAAATTTTAAATAATACTTTTTGTATATATTTTGGTTTTAAGTTAGATATGAGCATGTTATAATTCTATTTTGGTCGAAAAATGTTTTTTATATGTAAAATTTCTAATTTTATCATGCGCACAGCACTTATTCATTTTCATTCACAAATTAGTAATGTGATTTTTTAAAATTAAAATTAAAATATTATTTATGAACATACATAATTTATTTTTCTGTATAATATAGCTAAGAATATATGCTTTCGGCAGGGGGTAAAAAAGAAAAATCTCAATTGAATATTATGTGAGTTTTGATAATTTGAATATGATGATGTTTTTTATCGTTCCGACACTCTCAAAGGTTCTGTGCCCCCTTAAACACTTTTTTTAGTACCAGTAATTGTCCGTGTGTTCTCTGTGTTGTTTATTAATTGTCTGATATGTGATAAAGAGTTTTATTTAGAAGAATTTTGAATAATCAGTTTCGTATATCCTCTCTGGGCGATATGACATAATATTGGTGTCTTCAATTTGTAAACTTCTGATTAGAAACAGCTAAAAGCGTTTCTATGTGTAAAAGAAGATACTATCAATTTTTATTCCCCGGATAGGCCTACCCCCCCCCACACACACACCAAAAAAAAAAAGTCACTCAAACATATTGCCCAGAGGGGATATGACTTTTCTTCTGGGCGATATGACAGTATATATTATTTGGAACAAAACAACAAAGAAGATACACTCAGAGATAAGTTAATATAAGAAAAACGTTACTATTATTCCCAAATACGTATCACGAGGTAAATAATTTTATAAATAGTTTTTTTAGGATATTTTATGTTGAAACAAGTGGCTGGAAATGAAGAAAATTAACCAAATTTGATGCAAAATATTTGTTTTGCAGGAAGCTGACATTAATTAAATATTTTGCAATGTAGATCTTTTTCGGGAATTTTTAAAAAAATTGACATTTAAGTCTTAGAAACAGATTCAAATATTAAAATCTACTAATATTTGCCTTTTACAAACTCTGAAATAGTTAAAATAATCATGTGTAAAAATTTTGAAGCAGTTACAGTTGGTGAACAAAATAATGGAAAAGTTTCTATTTTAGACATTAGATTTGTTTCTACAGAAATTCAACACACACACTGTTTTTCAGTGTCAGCGAATTAATGGCCTGAGTATACGGGAATTATCCGCAACACATTTTACCAAGCACAACATTATGCTCAGCAGAGTTTGCTTGAGCGTTTCGAGAAAAATCTTGTTTTTACTTAGAAAACCTTTTCTATCTCAAGTCGAAAAAGTTGTCCATTCGTTTATTGCTAGGAAAATTCAATCAATAGGAATGAAAAAACTTATCACCACAAACATATTATTCACCACCTATTCAAAACATGATAGATGACTCTATAAATTAGCTGGAAAATGCCTGTTCGCTGAGCTTTCAGAACTTCTGGACAAAAATGAGTGAAAATACTTTGTACAATGTTTGCTGTTTATTTTTCTCCATCTGCCATGACCATTAATAACATCCTAAAGCTGCTTACATGAACACATCTACCTTTCAGTAAAAATTCAATCACGGATCTATTTAGAATGCCCAAAATAATTAGATAAAAATAAAAATATAATTGGAATTATACTGTGTCATAAAAGACGGGTAAGTCTTAATTTTCACAACTAAATTATCTTGCTAAGTATAATATTTGCCTGCATTTCCGTAAAAGCACCAGTCAAATTAAAGAAAATATAAAGCAATCTTTTAAAATTAAAAAAGTTTTTTTTCTTTTACTTTTAGCTCTTTCAGTTTAATTTCACAGAAATGTTGGCAACGTACAAGAGAAAAATTATACTGAAATTCAAAATGAATACTTTGAATATTTGTTGAAGAAAAAGGCATTGCTGTCAAATTCTACAAAGTCAAATAATCATACTGCAACCAGAATTGTTTCTGTATAAAATAAAATAAAATACGTATTAACATAAACACAACTCTAATTTTATAAAATATTTTTTTATTCTAAACATAATAAGGGTGAAACCCTCAGTAACTGATACTTTAAGGATTCTTTCTTATTCAAATCACTATTACAAAAATTTTAATCTATTTTATACTTACCCTTGTTTTTGAAAGTATAGTATAGATATATTAAAAAATTGTTTTTTGCAGAATTTAAAAAAAATTATACATTCTATTATTAAAAATTAATTTATTCATAAATATGGTCAAAAACTCCTGTAACTGACACCATTCCTATTTTGAAACACCAATAACTGACACAAAGTAAACCACAGACTTACACTTTATTTTAAAAGATCAAAATGCTTTAACCCCTTGAGGGGCGGTGGTATATAATATATACCACTTAATTTTAATTCCCAAACGCCACATTGACACCGGAATTTTGGAATCAAATTTTACTTTTATAATATACGTGAAGAAACGCTTCGACATATTTTGAAATAAATTTTGTTTTTAAATCCCGGTGTGAACCACTGATTTCAACATTTTAGAAACATAAGTACTTTGCCCCTGAAAGGGTTAAAAAAACTTTGTTATAAAAAGAAAATTCTACATTAATATTTATTATTAAAAGTGGGAATTAGTAAGCTATACTGCATTATTAGTAACACATAGCGCATAGTAAGTGTATATAACAGTAATATTTAGTACTGCATTATTAGTGCAATGCAAATAACCAATAACTGACATTTATGAACGAGTAACTGATATCTGGTGTCAGACACTAGTAAAACAACTTAAATTTTAATGGTGTTTACTACAATATAAATTTAATTTATTATTATGTATTTTTAAGCAGTTCAAATAATAGATTTCAACTTTCTTTAATATAACCAATAACTAACACCTCTGTCAGAGATTGGTGAAATGAAATTCTAGGAACCAATAACTGGCTCCCCCCCATTAAGCTATATTAAATAACTATAAACCCAAAGTAATGGCCCTAATATATCATATGCATCTTTAAACTAATTGCTAGAAGTGTAACTTTAAGAAAAAAGTTTAGAATGGTTACATTACAAATTGATTAGAAAAACACTTCTTTAATTTTAGAAATAAGATGGTTGCTTCAAAATGGCACTTTTTATATTCTCAAAAGTTTCTTCCTCACTTAATATGTTCTTGGCTCTCTAGTTGTGAATAAATTGATACCAAAATAAAAATTAGTGTCTCATTTACCACTAGATGACATTACTTTCTAGAATTTTACAACAAAATGCTTATGTGAGTTAGATTTTGGCTCAAGTGTGAGTTACTGATTAGGTGTCAATAACTGGGGGTTTCACCCTACATGATTTAAAAACGCGCAGAAGTTGGACGTCATGAATTGATATAATCTAAATTTTCACTGAGCATGCGCAATGCAGAGCATTTTTATTCTTTTAGAATTGGACCAATGGGCAACATACAGGAGTTACAAGTACACTGAAATACAAGACTTACAAGTATATTGAAAGCACATATTCTTATAAATAAAGTGAAAGATAGGTGTTAGGTATACTTTTAAATTAGTACATTCCATAAATTGCAATAAACTGCAGTTTATAAATTATAAAAGTTTATGCTGCATAAATTGTAGGTCAGTCCTTTATGATCAATTTGCTTTGAAAGATTAAAACTCAAAATATCGCCAATATCTTTCTGAATTTTCTCTATATTAAAACGATTTTTCTTATTGCCTATATGGTTGTATAAACTATATAGCCTTTATAGCCTATATAGCTAAAATATGAAATTAATCTCTTTATCACACATGTACAGTTAAACATTGTGATCTATAAATATTCATATCTCATAGAAATATTATATATTTTTTATATGTTTTACTTGCGTTTTGTTCGGTTTCCAGTATGTTTTGTGAAATTTGATTTGCATTTTATAAGAAACGAGTCTTGCAGAAGTTTAAAATTTTTATAGAAACGTTTATAGCTTAGTGAACATACGATTTCTTCTTACGAAAATACATACGAATTTTTCACATAACAAGTAACATAATACATTTATACATTTGTAAAATCTACAAAACATACTACAGTTTCTCTTCCTGACTCAATCTCTACTGGAAAGTGTGGGCCTAGCAATCCTTTTTTTGCACGTTCAAAATTCAAAAACAATTCGTGAAATTTTTCTCGAGAAATTCGAAGAAACTCTAAATTCAGAAGTGTCCTTTGAGTTTTGAACATATAGTGTTACAACACAATAAATACTTTAAAAACAGTAGTAAAAATTATAATATATATATATATATATATATAATTTTAAAAACTATGCATCCTCTTCGGATTATAGCTTAAAAAAACTAAACACTTTTACAAATATATTTTAACAAGGGTTATTAACTTTTTAAACATTAATTATTCAAATGTATAAATTACTTCCTAAACATAATAAAACAATGTCTCAACAAAAGGCAGCTCAATTTGTTAGAAAGATCATTAATACATATAGGTTCGGGGGGAATACCTAAGGGTACAATTCATTAGCGGTATTATTTAAAGTACTTGAATAAAGCTTTTGTGATAAAGCTTTGTGTGATAAATGAAATTTTTCTGAAAATTAAATGCAAAAAAAGAAATGAAAAATCCTCATTTAAAAGTAAAGTATTGGAGAAGATTAAATATGTTGATGGTAGAATTAAATTGTTTACATATTTTAAATCTAGCAACTTTTAAATCGGTATATTTAAACTACTTGAATCAAGATTCCATCATTGTTTGTTAAATGAAATTTGTCTGGAATTTAAATAATAATAAGGTATCTTAAACAAAAAAAACCCCAAAAATAAATAAATTCCTCATTTAAAAGTCAAGTATTTGAGAAGATGAGTTCTGCTGTTGCTAGATTTAAAATGTTTACACGCAAGTGAAATGTAGAGTATAAGAATTTATTCCAGTAAAGCAGAAAACTACATTAAAACGCTTAAATGTTTCCATTATAGGATTGTACTTTAGGGACTATAAAAATATTTCATAAGAATGAAAATGTAATAAAATCTCTATGTAAAAATTCCATAAAAATTAGAAGAAAAAAAAACATTGTTTCCTATCGGTAATTAAAATAATGTATTAAAATCAAAAACAACATTTGCTAAATGGTACACAGATTAAAATCGTGAATTTGCAAACACATTTAAAATAATCTAAGTTTCGTTTTGCTTCTGCGAACGTCATCCGGATGTTACAAACAAGTCTAAAATGTCTAAATGGGCATAAACGTCTGACAGTCCTGGAGAAAACTTGAACGGATAGTGTTCAAACGTCACCAAATTCTCATGGTAACCAAATGGATCAAACCACCACAGTGAAAAGAGGGGGAGTGGGAAGACAAAATGAACAGATTGTATTAATAGATTATAACATATTATGCCAGATTTTATGAATGTTATAGGATAAATTATCGTTACATGTGTACTGACTAAGCTTAATATTCGTAAGGGACTCTAAAATTTTATTAACATAAGGATTCTTGCATGGGATTATGATTTTAGCCTCATCAAAGCCAACTTTGCCACCTTAATTTGAAAAATAAAACCTTGCGAGAGCTGAACTCTGTTTTGATTGTGAAATATACCTCTTTTGCTCTTTTAATATTTCAGAAAATTTTCGTTTTGTCTCACCTATATAAACTAACCGTTCATTATTTGGAAGGGTAATCGGTATTTCATAAACTCCGGCTTTTTGATGATTCTGGATTTTATCAATATTGTTACTGATAATTTGTATAAGATATGGAAGGTCCTATCGGTATAATGAGCATTCAAAATTAATTTATTTTTTCTGTTAATTGCCTACTACATATTGTTTATTTTATACATACACCGATGTCCAGAAATTAAGGGGCAGTGGCCGGACACTTTCGATTTCAGACGTTTTGTCGAATATCTACTGAAATTCGTGAGGAAATGATCGAAATTTCCTTGAACTTTGAAGATGTAAAGAACATGTTTCATGTTTTTCATTGAAGATTTAGCACAGAGGACAATTAAGGGGGGGGGTAAAAATAAATTTAATAATAAAATAATATTTGCGCTTCCCCAAGAAACAGAAAATGCTCAAAATGATCCGTCACTGTAGCAAATGACTATGTAGGTCTTGTTCAATGTTTTTGTGCATTTGTGTAAGAATAGAACGCATATTCTTGAAAATGTTCACCTTTCTGTGAAAATTTTAATGTGGTTTTTTTTTATATATATAGCATGCAGAGTTTTCAACCCGATTTAATACCGCTTTCCAAAAACTTGACAAAGAATATTGGAAATAGTATAATGCATTTAAAAGATGAAGATATTGAATATCTGATGACATATGGGTATTTGTATGAAATAAATTTTATCTGCGCATGCGCGAACTATACCAAAGATTTTTTTATATGATTTGGTAGTCAATTCTTTAGAGCAACTTACATAAAAAGTCCATTCAAATATCACGAAAATTCAGAAAGATACAAGCAATACAGTGAGCTAATTGAAAAATTGGGAAGAAATCACATAGGATTATATGGGATTTCCTCCCCAATTTATCAGTTGAATGCCATTGAATTCTCAAAATGCAGTCAAACTTTCATCATTGTGGATGTCCCATCACAGAGCTCCATAATAGAACGGGAAACTAACTCATTAGTTCATTTTCTGCCGCGACCGCATCAAGTAATGAATTCTGCATTTCTTTTAACCTTAGAAGTATCTTTTCAAACTTTGCCGGATACCTTTTATCCCTTTCTGTTATTTATACATATTTTTCTTATTTTTATAAGCAATAGTTCATAAACAAATCGTTTTTTTAGCTTATATATATATATTAAATAATTTCGGATTAAATATTTGTTTTGAAATAAAATAAAATCTGTAGTTTTTTCAACAAAAATATGTATGAATGAAAATGGTACCAAATTAGTCATATTTTTAAAATAAAATCCAATTTGAAAATTTCTGTACTATACAGGGCGAATCTAAACTCTTGGGCAAAAATTTAAGGGGTGATAGTGCACATCAAGACAAACAATTTTAAATAGGAAACAAAGGGCCCCAAGCGTCTTCCGAAAGAGATAGGCGCCATTAAAGTTTAGGGTCCAAAATTTCAAAATGATTATTTAAAACGGAAAAATTGGTCGATTCGTTTGCGGTTTTCGCTAAAACTATTCTTTATGTCAGTATATTCTTAAAAATAAAATTTAAAGATAAAGTTAAAAAAATGCCGATAGAGGGCGCTTTAGACTTTTTAGTAACAAAAACTATTTTTTACCGTTATTTTCTGCATCTCATTAAATGCTTTCAAAAGATTAGACTTAAACTTAAATTTTGAGCTCAAAATCTGAATCGTTGGGAGTGATTAAGTAGCACAAACAGAACTGCGTTCAGGAGTTGAAATTTGAAACATCTCCCTCCCCCCCCATCCACTCCTTAACACAGTTCAGTTATACCCGATCTTGATGTCGTATACCAGTCAGAAACAATATGAGTTGTAATTTTCCAAATGAACGAAAAATGTCCGGGCCAGGATTCGAACCTGGAATCTCTTGAAGCTGCCATGCTCTACCAACTGAGCTATCCCGGTTGAATCTGGAGGGGATAATTCATCCAGTTCATGCCGGGATAGCTCAGTTGGTATAGCATGGCAACTTCAGCCAAGAGATCGCAGGTTCGAATCCTGGTCCGGCCATTTTTAGTGCAGTTGGAAAATTACAACTCATATGATTTCTTTACAAATTTGAATAATTCTGTTAAAATTAATCCAGGCAGAAAATACTACCCCCTACACGTAAAATAAACGATAGAGTAATGACAAAATTAAATAGAAAATTTATTCATAACAGACATGAGCAATTTCCAGCAACGATGCAGGCCTCACGCCGCTGGCGGAGGGAGTTGCGAACATTAGTGAATACCCCGGGCATCTCCCGGATATCGCCTGCTACGAGGGTGATCCTCGCAACCAGGTCGGAGTCGGAGTCGACGGTAAAAAATGGTTGTTCATTACTCCAAAGTCTAAAGCGCCCTCTATCGACATTTATGAACTTTATCTTTAAAATTTATTTTTTAAATAATTTTTTTTATTTAATTTTGTCACCCCTCTATCGTTTATTTTACGTGTAAGGGGTAGTAGTTTCTACCTGGTCTACGACACCAATATCGGGAATAACTGAACTGTGTTCAGGGGGGTTCAAATTTCAACTCCTGAACACAGTTCAGTTTGCGCTACTTAACCACTCCCAACGATTCAGGTTTTGAGCTCAAAATTTAAGTTTACGTCTAAGCTTTTGAAAGCATTTAATCAAATACAAAAAATAACAGTAAAAAATAGTTGTTTGTTACTCCAAAGTCTAAAGCGCCCTCTATCGACATTTTTTAACTTTTTCTTTAAACTTTATTTTTAAGAAAATGCTGATATAAAGAATAGTTTTAGCGAAAACCGCAAACGAATCGACCAATTTTTCCGTTTTTTATAATTATTTGAAATTTTGGACCCTAAACTTTAATGGCGCCTATCTCCTTCGGAAGACGTTTGGGACTATTAGTTTCCTATTTAATATTGTTTGTCTTGATGTCTATCACCCCTTAAAGTTTTGCCCAAGAGTTTAGATTCACCCTGTATATACCCCATACCTATGGTCGTATGGGCTACGTATCGGAACAAATTCCTGTTTTTTCATAAATTTGCCTTTCCAAATTCTATGGCATTGTATTCATGGACAGACCATTGGATTCAATGTAACAGAATAGGGAGTTAGTTTCCCTTATTATTGTGGTGCTCAGTGAACCCTATCAACTATTGAATTTCCATATTAAAGGTTACATTTTAATTGAATCATATATATGTCGTAGGCAAATTACGAAATCTGTCTCTTTGCAAAGAGCCGGGCTAATTGAAGAATCATATCCCTTTCTCCAATCATCCTGATGTTTTCCGGGCTAATTGGAAAGAGCCTAGCGAGCGTTATGCTAATTGCACTATGACCATTAATTTCTCAATCAGCCTGATATTTTTTTGTCTTATTGCAAAGAGCTTAAATAACGTTAGGCTAGATAAATGAAAAATAACCACTTGTTTCTTAATCAGCCTCATTTTGACCTGTTGTTTGTCCACTTATCGTGTTGTACCCGACCCAACTTTAAAATTTCATTTGAAATCAACCCGCAACCCGACCCACAACTGACAAAATGAAATCCATTGAACCTTAACTCGATCGGAATAAGACAAAATTATTAACTACACACAACCTGACCCAAACTTGGAAATGTCATTTGAAGTCAACCAGAATTGAACAAAAATAAAAAATAAAAAATAAAAAATAAAAAATAAAAAATAAATAAAAAATAAACTTTCATTGCTAACCGATCCGAACAGGAGAAAATAATTTACGTCGACATGCAGTCTGAAAATCCATTTGAAGTCCACCAGAACCCAAAAAATGTTTCATCGAACTGCAAACCAATCCGAACACGAAATACCAATTTCCGTTGATGCACAACCCGAGAAGAACGCGACAAAAAATTTCTATCGAATCGCAACCCGATCCGAACCGGACAAAATAATTTTCGTCTACATGCAACTCGACCTGAATCTGAAATATACCAACCAGAATCAAAAAATCTTTCAACCCGAATACTAAATTAAAGGAAATTAATTCATCTTTTAATTCAATTGTGAAAAGTAGGCTACAATTACATCACTGATACCAATTTTATCTTTTATGTTGAAAATCTGCTTTCTATTTTCTTTAATATTAAAATATGTTAAAATCTCTGAGTAGCGGGGACCTGTGTATCTGGTCGTGTTGTCCTTAATTTCCATTTTCCTGGTCGGACAGACTGTAATTTATTTTTCAGTGCGTCGGGATTACTCTACAATGTTTCTTGCGGGTCAGATTTTTGTTTTTACAAGTCGGGATACTGGAATTTTTAGAAACAAATTAATGAAAATAAGCAGAACTATGTTTCAGAAGAAAATTGAGTTTATTGCATTAAGTTTTTAAAATATTTGCTATAATTACCGTTGTAATTTTATTCGTATATATCAGTAGATACTTTTTAAGTATTAAGAAATATATTTTCTAATTTTAAATCAAGTGGATCATCTGAAGCATTAATCTATTGCTTCTAATTTACTAAAAAGAAAAAGAAATTATTTCTTTACATAATATTGAAACGAACTATTAGTTTCTTTTGATTTCAGGATGCGGTTCGAGTTCGGGTTCAAGTTTATCGGGTTTGGGTCGGGTTGCGTATCGAAGAAAACTATTTTGTTGGGTTCGTGTTGGGTGCCAGTTAACTTCAAATGGAATTTTTGGTTTTGAAGCGGATACAGACCCACCCGCGCAGGATTATACAATTGAATCTGTTCGCTATTTTGAGGTTCCACAATTCAGCGGACAAATATATAAGTGTTAGAAATTGAAAATATGTCTAATAAATAGAGATGTCCGCTATTGGGGATTGTCCGTTATAGAGGTTTTGTTGTGCATAAAATTTTCATATGAAAAAATATTTTGGAAATCTTTTGAAAAATCTGGTCGACCTCAACCAGCACGCAAGGGTCACAACCTAAATTAAAACATACACAAATGAGAGCCAATCCAATCCGAAACGAGAAAATGGGTTGCGTGTCGAATGAATTAATTTTGCCATTTTCAGATCAGGTTTCGGTTCGATGATTTTTTTTTTGTCGGGTTCGATTTGGGTTTCGGATTGACTTCAAACTGAATTTTTAGGTTCGGGTCGGGATGAGTGTCGACGGAAATTATTTTGACCTGTTCAGATCGATGGAAATTCTTGTGTTGGGTTTGAGTTGACCTCAAATTTTCAGGCTCGGGCCGGTTTGCGTGTAGACGGAAATTATTTTGTCCTGTTCGGATCAGGCTGGTGTTCAGTGGAATTTTTTTGTCGGGTTCGGATAGGATTGCATGTCCATTAAAATTATTTTGACGTGTTAGGATCGGATTGCTATTCGATGACTTTTTTTATCAAGTTCGGGATAGGTTGCGGGTTGATTTCAAATGGAATAATTCATTCATGTTCCGGTCGGGTACAACACGATATGTGGATAAACAACTGGTTAAAATCAGGCGGATTAAGAAACAAGTAGTCATTTTTCAATTAGCCTAACAGTATCTGGGTTCTTTGCAATAAGCCTAAAAAATTTATTCTCCCAGGCTGACTCGGAAATAAATGGCCATATTCCAATTAGCCTAACCTTCGCTAGGCTTTTTTCAATAAGCTTTAAAAAAAAGACTGATTCGATAAAGGGAGATGATTTTCCAATTAACCCCGCACTTTGCAATCAGATTAGGACTTTTTGTTGCAATAGTAGAATGCAGGTATGGTGAATTTCACTATCCTATGTTGCGGGAGAAAATAGTAGAAGGTTAACCCTTAATTGCATAGTGATGTAAATTTCAATCACTGTTTATTTAACTTTTAATAAATAAATAAACTTCTTCGCCACCACTATATATGTATATAGAAATATTAATGCAGTAAATATCCGTGAACTATGTTGCTGAACAAAGTTAAAAATCTATCTTAAAATTCCTGGTGTCTAATATTTAATATATGTATAAAAAAACACAATCGTAAAAGAAAAACTCATGCAAAGAAGGGTTAAACAGACAAAGCACTTCAAGAAATTTCTGAATGAATGGGCTGGGGAGCCGTAATAGGTATGGTTTATTTAGCATGATTTTTTATACAAAATATATATGAGAATTTTTGAATAGCAATAATTACTCTATTTAATGCTTGACGTTCCGTGATTTCATTTATAAATTTAAGATTACTTTTAAAATTCATATATATATATATATATTAAAACCGCACTTTTCCAGATGATGTCATTGTTCCCAGATCTGCAAGGAATGAACGCACGGATAGCAGTTAACATGATAAATGTGTCCCGTTTTTAAAACATAGAAAATTTCGCAAGTAAAAACTGATAAAATGTACCTATCAGTACAAATAGTACAAAAACGTCAATAACGAATGTAACGTAATAATAATTTCTTCTTTACTCGAGGTACGTATTTCAGGAATTACCCGTTAGAAAGCTGATCAAATCGAGTCAAAACTGAGGTATCCGATTTCACCCGACTATACGGTCTTACCCTTATTTCTCTTACGCATTTAAACATAATTTTTTTTTCTTTTTACAAATTCCAATGCTTACATCCATAACGTCGTATTCTGATTCCAGTGTAATTACTTTCTAACTTTTGGTAACTTTGTAACATTGTAAATATGAGAACATTTGGTAACGAAGGTTGAGATTTATCCAGATATATATTTTTTAAACTTCAGTGTTAATTTCATTTTGATTATTTCCATGCATATCACTTGAAATATACCGTATATTCCGGCGTAGAGCGAGCATCTATTTTTCAGTTTTTGTATTTTTCTATTTTTGGGTGCATCCCATTTTTTCACAGAAACGGTGATGAGATATGTAGCCTGAAAATACAACAAAGAGCACTAAAAAATTAAATAACTAGTACAAGCATAAGGAAAATAAATAAATGCGAAGTGAGAGCATACACTAGTGCCAAGCATATCTGCTTGAATCCCCACAAAGCGTTTGAAAACTTTCATTCAACTAACCACGATATTAACTCAGAAATCACAATTCTTATGCTTCATTTTTAAGCTTTAATTTTTATACCCGGCGTATAACGCACACCTGTACATTTTGATAAGTTTTCTTGTTTAAAAAGTGCGGGTTATACGCAGTGCTCCCACTGGTCCATTTTTTAAAAACCGGTATTTTTTAGAAAGAAAATTGTGGTAGGTATTTGCAACATCTGCAACTAAAACGAGCTTCGAAGTTTGTTTCTAATAAAATTATAAAGAATATTTTTCTTTAGAAAAAATTGGTGTTCAAAAAATGGAGCGAGTGAAAGCCCTGTATACGCTGGAATAAACCATATGTTTTCTATCAGGTTCCGTCTACAGAAAGGACAAACATTCCACCAGTATTTAATATAGGATTTTTTGCTTTATTTAAACATAAGATTTTTGTCTTATATTAGGCAAACGTTTCTAGTATAATGTGCTGGTGGAAGTTTTCCCCTGCGGTAATGAGCCCCTGTTTTCTACATTGATTTTTTGTTGTTGTTGTTTATGTTGTGTTAATGTTGAATACCACAAACATGATTAAGTAAGTTTACAATTTTATGTCTAAAATATAAATTATAAGATTAAATATAAAACAAAATAAGTTATTACTATACTTTCGCTGAATCAATTCAAGAAAGATTTTTCATTGGTTACTTATTTTAATCTGTGAAATAATATCCTCTTTTCCGATAATTAAATGAAAATCAGAAAAGTGAAGTTACTCTACTCGTAAAGCTAAAAATAAGCTTTTCCATTAGTTCTAAGTAAGCTTATGACTAAATGATTACATGTTTCTGATAAAAACATAATCGCCTTATTCTTACTTTGAACATACGGTAAACTTAACTTATTTCCGCAATTCTGTTTTTATTAATATTCGATTCATAAGCAGCTTTTCTATTAATTACGTACCTTCTCTTAATAAGATAGAGAAGATAAGTGAGAATATAAAGTGTTTTATTTAAAAAGTTGAACGGAAGATAGGAAATAAATATTTTATTTCTGTTTAAAACGGATATAACTATTCTATATTCTGCTTAGATAAAATCTTTCATTGATAGAAATAACTATCATTGAGAATAACAATAATATTGTTAACCAATTTGGTCAATATTTTCAATACTTTTTCTTTTTATTCCTCCAATTAAAAGCATTTTTTCCCCGAAACACGTCGCTTGAGAAGAAAAGTTATACGTTAAAAAATCGATGTACACTCTTCTTAACGAAGTGCAAGAAATAAATTAAATAAAATGAATATCTACATATATTCTAATTCTACATTATAAATCAATTTTAAAATTTAACCCATATTCAAAAGGCACGCGTTATTATTATAATAATTTCACACAAAGAATTTGAAAGATAAAATAAAATGCTTACCTAAGTTTATTACTGAAATACTATTCCGTTTTTTCCATAAAATTGGAGGTGGAAATAATGAACACTACCATTCTATGAGAGAATCTAAATAAACTCATCCATTAGTTATTATCCCTTTTAATGGGCAAACTGAGATATTTGATTTCACCCGACTATACGGCTTATCCTTATTTCTCATACATATTGAAACTGTTATATATATATTTATGAATTTTTTATTGTTTACATCCATAACATCATATTTTGACTCTAGTTTAATTACTTTGTAACTTTTGGTAACTTCGTAACTTAATATTTTAAATTTTAGGTCTTTTGGTGAAGAAGTTTTAAAATTATACAAATATATATTTTTAAATATAATGTTATTTTCATTCATATATATTTCTATTTATATAATTAGAAATGTACCGTATATTCCAGTGTTTAACGTGATCCGGTACATAATGTCAACCACCATTCATAAAATACTCTTGTGTTTTTTTTAAATCAATGATGGGGAAGGGGGCAGTGATTAATATTTTTTACTGGTGACTAGTATTTTTTTTTGGCCACCATATTTTATCAAATTTGTAAAGCTCTGCCCACCACATGCCTCGGAGTGGTCTCTAATAAAAGAAACTATGTCAAAATTTTGCTACTTTGCCAGTATTTCCTTACGAAAATTTTCGGTTTAGATTTATCTTGCATAGATCGTAGAAAAGAAATTGAAGAGTTTTTCTTGTAAATGTTGTAGTAATCTACCGCCAAAGGAATTAAAAAAAATTGTCGGTGGACCGCTCCGAAGCCTGCACCTACGATTTGAAAAATTATTTTTCTATTTTTTGAGTATTTTCGCCTTCTTTTTTTTTTCACAGAAACCTTAATGAGATATGCAGCATGAAAATATACTTAATAGCACTAAAAAATAAAATAACTAGTACAAGCATAAGGAAAAGAAGCAAATACGAAGTGAAAACTTTCGCTAATGTCAAGCCTATCCGCTTGAATCCTCACAAAGCGTTTGGAATCGTTCATTCAGATTATCAGAGAGACCTCTCCGATATTAACACATAAATCTCAATTCTTATGCTTCATTTTTATTCCCGCCGTAAAATGCGCATCTGCAAATTTTGATAGATTCTCTTGTTTCAAAAGTACGCGTTGGAATATACCGTATAAGTTTCCTATCAGGTCCCGACTACGATTTGAATATTTATTTTTCTATTTTTTTAGAATTTTCGCTATATTATGCACCTTCGTTTTTTCCACAGACAACTTTATGAGATATGCAGCATGAAAATATACTAAAGAGCACTAAAAAAATCAAATGACTAGTACAAGCATACTGAAAAGAAGCAAATACGAAGTGAAAACTTCGCTAATGTCAAGCCTATCTGCTTCAATCCTCACAAAGCGTTTGGAATCATTCATTCAAATTATCACATGATCTCTCCAATGTTAACACATAAATCTCAATTCTTATGCTTCATTTTTATTCCCGCCGTAAAATGCGCACCTGTAAATTTTGATAGATTCTGTTGTTTCAAAAGTACGCGTTGGAATATGCCGTATAAGTTTCCTATCAGGTCCCGACTACGATTTGAATATTTATTTTTCTATTTTTTTAGAATTTTTGCTATATTATGCACCTTCTTTTTTCCACCGAGAACTTTATGAGATATGCAGCATGAAAATATACTAAAGAGCACTAAAAAATCAAATAACTAGTACAAGCATACTGAAAAGAAGCAAATACGAAGTGAAAGATTCGCTAATGTCAAGCCTATCTGCTTCAATCCTCACAAAGCGTTTGGAATGATTCATTCAAATTATCACATGATCTCTCCAATGTTAACACATAAATCTCAATTCTTATGCTTCATTTTTCCCGGCGTAAAATGCGCACCTGTAAATTTTGATAGATTCTCTTGTTTCAAAAGTTCGCATTGGAATATACCGTATAAGTTTCCTATCAGGTCCCGACTACGATTTGAATATTTATTTTTCTATTTTTTTAGTATTTTCGCTATATTATGCACCTTCTTTTTTTCCACAGAGAACTTAATGAGATATGCAGCATGAAAATATACTAAAGAGCACTAAAAAAATCAAATAACTAGTACAAGCATACTGAAAAGAAGCAAATACGAAGTGAAAACTTCGCTAATGTCAAGCCTATCTGCTTCAATCCTCACAAAGCGTTTGGAATCATTCATTCAAATTATCACATGATCTCTCCAATGTTAACACATAAATCACAATTCTTATGCTTCATTTTTCCCGGCGTAAAATGCGCACCTGTAAATTTTGATAGATTCTCTTGTTTCAAAAGTGCGCGTTGGAATATACCGTAAAAGTTTCCTATCATGTCCCGACTACGATTTGAATATTTATTTTTCTATTTTTTTAGTATTTTCGCTATATTATGCACCTTCTTTTTTTCCACCGAGAACTTTATGAGACATGCAGCATGAAAATATACTAAAGAGCACTAAAAAATCAAATAACTAGAACAAGCATACTGAAAAGAAGCAAATACGAAGTGAAAACTTCGCTAATGTCAAGCCTATCTGCTTCAATCCTCACAAAGCGTTTGGAATCATTCATTCAAATTATCACATGATCTCTCCAATGTTAACACATAAATCTCAATTCTTATGTTTCATTTTTATTCCCAGCGTAAAATGCTCACCCGTAAATTTTGATCGCTTTTCTTGTTTCAAAAGTGCGCGTTATACGACGGAATATACCGTAAAAGTTTCCTATCATATCCCGACTACCGAAGTGCCAAACTTCCGTCAGCATTTTATTACAGGATTTCTGTCTGATGTTAGGCAAACGGTTCTAGTATAAAACACTGGTTGAAGTTTTTCTCTGCGGTAATCAGTCTCGCACTGCAAAATCCCAGCACACACGGGGAACACATTTGGAACACTTTGATTTAAAAAAAGCGTTCCAGTTACCTTAATGTGTACTGAATGTGTTCCCTTAATGTGCACTGAATATGCTCCGCTATAAAGAATGTGTTTTGAAAGTGTACCAAATGTGTTCTGCTCAGGATATATGTTAAATGTAAACTTGGGAACACATTTGAGAACGAATTGGGAGCACATTTGGGCACACTTGTGAAATCATCCCTTTCAAAGAGTGCGCTAGAAAGTGTGCTGAACGAAAGAAGTGTTCTCAGAAGTATTCTAAAAACCATTCCAAATAGTGCGCTTCAAAGTTTTCTAAAAAAGATGACAAAATAAGTGTTCTGAAAAGTGTATAAAGATTTGCAGTTGCTTGTTCTACGTTGATTTTTGCTGTTTTAGTATTGAATACCTCAAACATGATTATGTGACTTTACAATTTTTTTTTGTCTAAAATATAAATTATAAGATTGATTAAGAACAAAACAAAATAATTTATTCCTATAGTTTCACACAACCAATTCAAGATAGATTTTGCATTTATTTATTATTTTAATCTCTGAAATGATATTTCCTTTTCCTAACAATTAAATGAAAATAAGAAAATTGAACCTACTCTACGCTTAAAGCTAAAAATAAGCTTTACCATTAGTTCTTAAGTCAACTTAAGACTGAATGAATACTACTTTCTGATAAAAAGTAATCACCTTATTCTTACTTTCAACATGCGGTAAACTTAATTCCGCAATTCTGCTTTTATTAATATTCGATTCATAAGCAGCTTTTCTATTAATTATGTACTTTTCTTTAATAGGATAGAGGAAATAAATGAGAATATAAAGTGTTTTATTTAAAAAGTTGAACGGGAGATGGATAATAAATATTTTATTTCTGTTTAAAACTGATATAATTATTCTATAATTTGTTTAGGTGAAACCTTTCATTGATCGTATAAGTATTAATGAGAAATATAGCAATAGTGTTAACCTATTCGGTCACTTTTTTTATTGCTATTTATCTTCCAATTAGAAGCATTTTTCTTCCCAAACACTCGCTTGAGAAGAAAACTTATGATTTAGGCAATCGATGCACACTCTTCTTAAAGCAATGCAATGAATGAATAAATCAAATGAATAAAAGGAATATCTGCATATGTTCTAAATCTACATTCTAAGTCAATTTTAAAATTTAAACTGCATTCAAATGTTACGCATTATTATTTCAATAATTTCACAAAAATAATTTAAACATTATCAAATTCTGACCTTATTTTATCGCTGAAATACTATTCTGTTTTTTACCATAAAATTGAAAATGAAAATAATGAATACTATCATTCTATGAGTGAATCTAGATAAACTCATCCATTTATTATTAACCCTTTTAGTTAATGCCTATAGAATATGTTTAAATCATCGTTCTGGCGTTGGTAAAATGCATAACAATTTGTTGTGCGTCTTACATTGTTGATGTTGGATGCTTAGAAAAGTGTTTCAGGAATACAATGTACATATTTTAAGATAATAGGTAAAAGAATCATTATATATCTGTTTACATTTAAATGCACATTTCTCTCAAACAAATGAAAAATTTCGCTGTTTTTTCGTAGCAGCAATGAATGCTTTAAACAAATTGTAACTTTAAGTGTACAACAATAATAATAATAACTGCATTTATATGGTTTTATTAAAAATATTGCAGTTTTGTTATTTAATTATTTCACCCATTAATGCTCGAAACTATTTAAAAAAGATTTATTAGCTCCAATTTCACAGACGTGTACCTCGCATGATATGCAATTCATAATAGTTTGATCTATAGCAATCTAGTAACTTATTTTTCTGTAATACCTGTTTGCGTAATTTAAAGACAAAATTTGAGATAAGAAGAAATGTATGAAAGTTTTCACCAAGAATTCGAGAAATTTTGCTCCTTTCCTCGTTTAACCCTTTCATAGGAAGAAATTGTGTTTCTTTAAACCTTTGCCTAGAGAGTATCAAAAATTTGTAACACGTTTTATTTAATTTTCAATAAATACATCAACCACTATATTTATATAGAAATATTAATCCTGTAAAAATCACATAAATATGCCACTAAATAAATATAAAAATATATCTATATAAATAATATATATCTATAAAATATATCTATATAAGTATATAAATATATAAATAAAAAACACACACACACACAATTCTAAAGGAAAAATTCATGTATTGAAGTGTTAAGGATTAGACACCAGAAATTTTAAGATATATTTTTAACTTTATTTAGTAGCATACTTATGCGAGTTTTAAAGGATTAATATTTCGATATAAATATATTGGTAGCGAAGAACTTGATTTATTTATTAAAAGTTAAATAAAAAGTGTTGCAAATTTGATACTCTAGTCTAGGCATTTAAGGGTTAATGTTGAATTCACACCTGAAATTTTGACAAATGTTATTTGAAAATAAAGAAATGCAATGTGTCTTCTTTTTTTGTTGTTGTTTTCCACCTAAGTTATAAACGTGAAATTCGTGTTATTTAAATATTCATTTATTATTCATTTATAAATTTTAATTTTCATATCTTGTTCAAATTATGTGGTATAAAAAATATGTCATTGCCTTGCAGGTTATTAATTTTTAGTTTGATTCATCATCAAAAATCATGCATGGTAAACTTCTTTCTCAAATTATATTTTTCGGCCATATATCAGATTCTGGTGAACCAATAATAGATAATACTTCGAAATTAAGTAATAATGGGAATTTCCTGTTTTCACTATGTGTTAAACGAACTGCTTTCTTACTGTAAATATCAAATGCCTTCAGTGATATGTGCCAAATTTTACCGACAAATTAATTTATTTTATATATAAAGTCAAAATTTGGCGTGAACCAAAATTTATTACTTAAAACTGAAATTGAGTATCATTTAGATGTGAATCCAGCTACAAAGGAAGCACATGTTAAAACATGGTTTTGGACTGCACAATATAAATGCTTTGAGAGGCCAAACACTGTGTGTTATGATATTATTACTCATTTTTATTATGTTTAAGATAAAGCGTTATCTACGATAAAAATGAATATTTTTGTTGTTTTTGTAAGTAAAACTTTTCTCTTAAGGATAATTTTAGTTCAAACCAGAATATCGTATACCAATTAGTTCATTTTATAATTAAATTTTAAATTGCGTCTGAGATTTTGTTTTTCTATGAACACAATGTATTAAAATGTAAAATTAAACTACTGATAGTTACTGCAATATGAAATATGTAATTATGCTATGTAATATCCTTCAAAAACTGAATTTACATGCCCATTATGAGCTATTATTTTTATATAAACTGAAGGCAACTGTTTCGTTTTATAATTTTTACGCTGGGCTATACGATGTACTTGTAAATTTACACTAAGAATATACTTTTTATTTGTTTGTCTTTTACATCAATAGAGATACCCTAAAAAGTACATTAAGTGGGCGCTCATTCTTTAACTTCATCCGAAAAAGAATATTATTTCCAATAAATGTTCTTAAATAGCCCTATAAATTCATTTGAAGTTTTAAGGGGATATTTAATGGAGTCACATTAAAATACTCTAATAATTGTATTATCAGTTAACATATACACTGCATCATTAATTTAACGCCCGTTAACCCCTTTGGGACCGGAGGATTTTACACAAATTTTATTCGGTTGGCACCACTTTTTTTAAAGAAGCTACCTTTAATCAAACTATCACAAAAATGCTCGAATTAGAGAAAGCAAATATTACATTTATTTTTTACTGGTTCCTAAAACAAATTCTGTATGCTCTTTTTGAGGGTGTATATATGCACCCATGGTCCCGAATGGGAACTAACTTAGGACGGATAGGCTCAGGCACAGGATCCAACTTTTTAGGTTTAGAACTATCATTGTCAATCGCATTATCACTAAAATCTACCATCTTAAATAAATTATGATATATATATATATATATATATATATATATATATATATATATATATATACATATGTAGTATTTACAGGATTAGGTAAAGACAAAATAACAAGTTTTGCAGTTTTAACAGGTTTAATGAAACCTTTTTTTAGTATCAACTTTGTTAGAAAAACTAGATCTTTTAAGTTTATTTTAAGTACTTTCAATAGAGGAGGATAATAAATATTATCAAATTGAACATGAACTTTAGCAAAATTATTCAACGAATGGCAAATAGATAATAAAAATCAGTCACACACCTGGCAATTCTTCGAGAATCTTCTGTTTTGTGAGTTGAACGCATTCAGAATAAAATTTGTTAAGGTCTTTAAAGAGCTTAATACGTTGTTAATTTATATCATCCTGCGAGGAATGATATGAAATTCTTGTAAATCCAATGGCTGTACTTTTTGACTTCCTCAGGAACAACACGCGATTCATCTAGATTCAGTTCGGAACTCAGGGAACTACCAGATGCATCAGACTTGATTCATCTTGTGCGCTTAAGCATTTCACCAACAAAAATAAACACAATCTAAATAACCACCAAAAAAAATCCAGAAGATATTTTACTCGCGCGATTCAACAGACAGAAAAAACACACAATCAAACATGAAAGTCATCGATTGATGCTTCGTTTAATTACAGATGGACCAATTACTCATATATTACCATCATATATTACTTGATTCATCTTGTGAGCTTAAGCATACCACAAAAAAAATAAACACAGACTAATTAATCACCAAAAAAATTCCAGAAGATATTTTACTCGCGCGATTCAACAGGCAGAAAAAACACACAATCAAACATGAAAGTCATCGATTGATGCTTCGTTTAATTACAGATAAACCAATTACTCATATATTACCATCATATATTATTTGATTCATCGCGTGAGCTTAAGCATACCACAAAAAAAATAAACACAATCTAAATAATCACCAAAAAAATTCCAGAAGATATTTTACTCGCGCGATCCAACAGACAGAAAAAACGCACAATCACACATGAAAGTCATAGTTGCAGATGTACAATGTCCGTTAAGGAGTGCAATATGTACAGTACATATCGGCCAACATACCAAACATTGAGTAAATACGACCCAAAATTATCCCTTAACACAGATTTAGCTTTTTTCTCTTAAAAAATACTGGTGTATCCAGATTTTTCCTATTAATCGATTTTATGAACGGAGTTATTTATAATGACGATTACTCGAGACCAAGGGTGTCCAATAGCTCAACCGTGAGCTGCAGATATACCACTTTGTTTTGCATATAAATATTCGCCTTATTTAATCGCAATAAATCAATAAAAATACTCCGCTTAAATAAGATTACGCTACAAAATTACTGGTAGCTGGTCACTCTACGGCACATAGTCGAGTTGTTGAAAACACTTGTTCTGGATAGAGCAGGATTGGATATTACCGTTTTCGATTGCGCCATAAAATTTCTTGTGTTCCTTGCTGCATTTTTTTGAACAATAATTCAAAAGATTTAAGACTAGATACTTACACAGATTTGAGAATAAATAATTAGGCTTACATCTACAGATACAAATAAAAAAGACAAATATAAAACTTTCCAATATGTATTACACATATTGGAAAGTTTAAAAAAATTACTTATTTTTCATTTTTGGAATTTTTGAAACAATCTTCCAAAATTGACCTATGCATTTTAAACTTTATCTTCCCTTTTATATATTTATCGAACAGTACAGTATTTTACATGAAATTTAATTCCCTGTAAATCATTTAGAAGTTTCATTAACAAAAATAAGAATAAGAATAAATTTATATTTATTTATTTTTATTTATTTTTTCTAAATGATAACAATTTCAAAGTTTTCATTATTCAATTTAAAATCTGAAACAGATCATTTGCAAATACAACGAAATTTTATGAAATAAAACTGATTATCCGATTCAAATTAAACTTGCATTAGTAGGGATATTTAAAAAAAAAGAAACTAATATGATTATACAGCTATCTTGACATTGCTTAGCAAATTAATCAAAAAATAAAATCAAACTGCATTAGAATTTTGTAATCAAATGTATTTAATATATTTTGCTGCTTAAATTCTGAAAAGATCCACCTTTATCCACCTTCATTCAATACTTACCTATCATACGTAGTATAGGATAAGTCTTGTAATCGTTTTGAAAATCGAAAAACAATTGACGGATTTACACGACTGAAGATTCCGAAAAACATATTTCATGAAAGAAAAATTTGCCGTCCGTCTGTGTGTGTGTCTGTAAACGCTCTATCTCCCGAACAAATTAAGATAGAGACTTGAAATTTGGTATGTTCTTAGTATGTAATAATGGGAATGCGCTTATTGAATTTCAGTACCCTCGATTATCCGGAACTATTTTTTCGGACTCTCGAAATATTGGTTCTGATAAAGGGTATATAAAAATTTTGGTTATTTTAAGAAATGAATATAAAAGACAATAAAAAAATCATAAATTTTGCATACAGCATGACGTCGATCGGATAATTAGTTGTCGAGATACTTGGAATGCTATTTTCAACACTCTTCGATTCTTCATGACCCTGTATTTCATCCAAATTCGAATTCAAAGATATATTTTAATTGGAAATGAGACGCTTAATCGACGCAATAAACCCTTAGTCAATATGATTAACATTTTTGGAGTTATAAGGATGTTTCTTTTACACAATTCAGTAATAGAACATTTACAGTTTATGACGTCATCAAGCCACGATTTTATTCGAATTGCAATGCATTTTATAAGTAGTTTACGCATGTTTTATTTTCATATTTTATTATGCATATCCATGATGGGTAAGTATTACGGTGGCCCCCAACGACTAGTTATTACATCGATAATTGAAAATATTAACCAAACAAAAAGATTGTTTTGGTTAACGAACTTTATAATAGTCAAACTCGCTTATAACGAGCCCTGATTTAACGAGAACTCGGATTTAACAAGGAAATCAGAAATATTTGGTTGGTACAATGTTAAGTCTATGGAAGTATAACTCGGTTTTAACGAGCAAACCCCGGTTATAGCGAGCAGTATTTTTGTGATTCATAAAATTTCTATTGACTTCCACCTCTCCAGCTCAACTAATCATTTCTTGGAAAAATTCCTTTAACATCTCGAAGTCAACCAGAAGTTTTTGATGAGTCATAAATCCTGAGAACAAGCCAGTCATCAGAGAAGAATACACAAAAGATGACATTTATAATGCCGATGAAACGGACATTTTCTACAATGTAACACCACAGCAGACTTTTAAATTCAAGGATGAAAAGTGTGTCGCAGACAAGCTCTCCAAAAATCGATTGACAGCTTTAGTGTGCTCTAATTTGTCTGGCACTGACAAGCAGAAACTGTCTGTTACTGGCAAGTCCAAAAACCCTAGGTGTTTTAAGTATGTAAAAAAGCTTCCTGTTGATTATGACCACAGCCTGGATGACTGCGTACATTTTCACAAAATTCATTTCAAAATGGGAGAGCCAACTAAGGAAAGAAAAGCGTAAAATTCTCCTTTTAATTGAAAATCATCAGAAGTTTGAAATCAAACTTTCGTAAGCACTGTATTCTGATGCTTCTCGATAGAACAGAAAAAATAAGAACAACCTCATACGCTAATGTAAACATACTGGAAGCTATACGTTTAATAAACGATGCATGAGGAAACGTTGCATCAACATGCATTACCGATTGCTCCCGTAAGGCTGGATTGGACATTTCTCAAGAGGGGCAAATGTCTGAGGAAGAAGAAGAAGTAAACAACTTGAAAAATTTGGGAAATAGAAGAGAAGAATTTGAAAATTATGTATCTGTTGACGCCAATGTTATCACTTCCGAGATACTTACTCCCAAGGATATTGTAGCAGAAATTCAAGCTAAAGAAGATGAAAACAAATGATGAAAGCGACGATGATAATGACGAATGTGAAGAATTTCAAGCTGAACCGTCCCCAACATACTCAACGGCTTTTGAGTGCGCAGAACAAATTCAAATATTTTTCGAAGCCGTGGTGCAAATGACGATGTTTTTTGGGCCATGAGTCTTCTTCGAAGAACAATAACACAAGAAAGAGATAATAAGACAGTTCAAAGCGAATTAATTAACTTCTTTTGTACTGTACAGAAAAAAAATAATAAAGTATGTATAATAAAATAAGTATGCATGAATTTATATATTTTTTATGAACCCGTTTTTTACGAGCACCCGGTTATAACGAGCAAATATCACGGTCCCTTCGCTCTCGCTATAAGCGAGTTTGACTGTATATGTGATTACATCAAGGTAGCATGCACATGCATGCTCTGAATTTGAATCAGAAAAAATATTAATTCAGCTACCCATACTCTCACATCTTTTTTATATCGCCTCATGTCATTTGAACTTAAAATGTAATTTCTAAATATGGTTTAATTTGATATGAATTTTTTGTGGTAAATATTTTTATATATTAAAATACTTAAGCTTCACAGTTATTCACAGCGCATTTAAAAATTTTTACAACGAATCGCTAACATAGAAGATTACATTCAATTTGAGAAGAACATTGTTCCTGATCAAGAGTGCAGTTACATCAAATTCATACAACGAAAAAAAAACACACATTTAAAAACTGATTAATGTTTTTGTGGTCATAACAACTGTGCAGGTTACAAGTTTGACTTCTTTATATTCAGCCATTCCGAACTGATACCAAAAAATCTGAATTAAAAAATGTCTTCCATTAAATAAAGCAAACATTATCATTCGGAATTTCTAATATAAATTTGCAATTTGTGAATAAAAAGAAATGCCAAGTTGGCAACCCAACTCTTTTTCCAGTCGAAGCTACTAACGCTATCAAATGAATGTTTTAAATACAGTAGAACTCCAACTATCCGAACTCCAATTAAACGAAATGTCTAAATATCAGAAAACGCCTTTTTTGGTCTGATTTTTTTTAGGACGGTCATTGAATGTTTGTAAACAATGTTTGGAACAACAGGAGAATTCTGATCAATTCAACCTATGTATTTAAGAAGAATTCCTGATATGACAGCATTGAAAATATTATCTTCTTAAAGCAAAAAACAATCCACAGCTTTTTTGCTTAAATTTCAAATTTTGCAGTTCAAAAATTATAATTTTTTTTTCAAGATAAAGAAATGAAAAAAAACCCCATAAATACCAGCATTAACAAGCGCCAGTCCTAATCCTGGTTAAATTGATAAAGAACATTGTGTACACATAAAGCATTTTTAATCTACCTATCCATTACAATATCTTATAAAAATACGAGTCTATTAAATAAAACTGTTAAACGTAAAAAATGCATTTTGATCCTTTTGAGATAAGAACAACATCATATTCTAAAATGAATATTAAATTATTAAACTTAATGTTTAACACAGGTGCATCCAAAAATTACCTATCCTGCTATCCGAACTTTCGTTCATCCGAATCAGCGCCGGCCCCGATAGCTTCGCATAATCGGCGTTCGATTTTATTTATATCTATAAACATCGTTTTGTGGATATAAACGACTACTTGAGAGACACAATATAACCCATCTTACCATAAACAACTCTCAAAAGAATTTATTAATTTTGTAAATGTAGAGGTTTGTAGAAATTCTGGTGTCAGTACATTTTAATTTCTAAACTACAAACAACAACAACAATAAAAAACTTAAGTGAAAACTTTATCTCTATCTATATATATCTAGAAATGGAAGCAGAAGATCTATATGCCGATATATTGGAACAAAAATGTCGATTTTTTATATCAATATTAGTTCCTCGATATACATCGATGCACCTTTTTTTTTATTTCGATGTATTAATGCATCTTAGAAGTTCATATTTT
Source organism: Maratus michaelseni (assembly GCA_963931845.1). Taxonomy (NCBI): domain Eukaryota; kingdom Metazoa; phylum Arthropoda; class Arachnida; order Araneae; family Salticidae; genus Maratus; species Maratus michaelseni. Next base: position 265,015,166 of record OZ007587.1, on the reverse strand, counting down.
ACATATAAAAATCAACTTTAAGTATTTTTCACGTTTCTATATAAATCTAACTAAATTAACATTAAAAAAATACTTAATTAAAAAGCACCTTTATTATCGACTTAATATGGCTAAGAATATTGGGTAATGTGAAAATATTCTTCAGAAAAGCATTCCATCCTAATTTATATAATTTTTGACTAAACATCATTAGAGAAATCAAAAACTAGGCAAAAGGACCCTCTTTCATAATCCATCTCATTTTCTCAATGGGTGGTTCTGATAGCTAATGTGTCAATTATAGATAGGAGCGCTTCTTGTTTTCCCTTTCTCTGTTTGTGAATTTTATCTCATAGGTGGCTTGTGTTTTTCAACGTTAAAAAAATCGAGTTAATCCATTTACATCATTAGCATGTATATGTGTGCATTTTAGGAATTTTCTCTTTTATTCAGAATTTCCGGATGCATACCAGTAATAACGAAAGAAAAATTCTTACTTTAAGAAATCATGAAATGTTTGCCATTAAATAAAGCAAAAATTTCTATTCAAAGATTCTAGAATTAGTAATCCGGAATCCTTTAATAATAATAATAATAATAATAATCCAGAAATGCTCGCGTATATACACAAATGATGCAAATCTGTTTAGGAATTTTTTGTATAATGAATACGTTTTAGTACTTTATTTACAGAATATAGCTCCTACAAGTGATATTTGAAGTTATTTTAGCAAAATGAATAAAGGCGATATTAAAGAACATTTTAAACAGAAAAATATCAATAGTACAAATTTGATTCGTTATTAAAAACAACTATTCAATCCTCAACATCCAAAGGATCTGACAATGCGAGGCTGGGCTGAGAAATTCTAGGCCTGATAGTGAAACCACAAGATATTTGACAAAATTTCATATTATTTTAAAACTATTCCCCATGCAACTTAATACATTTAAGACACACTCTTGTGTGCGAATACATTAGTGCAGCACTGTACGAGGGTGGTGCGAAAGTTCTCGTCCTGAGAAAGAAAATACAAGATTTTTGATAATATTTCATTTTATTTTTCAACTTGCAACACAATGCCTTTCAGAAGAATCTTGAGAAAAGTTCTTCCTTTGGCGTTTTCGGTCGACGTTCAACAAAGTCGGCACACATCGAACGGAAAGCTTTTTTTATACCCAAAACATCGTATAAAATGCAGTGGACACGGTCTATCGAGATATTTGCAATGTCCGCAAGTTCGTGTATCTCATTCGGCGATCATTCAATACGTCATTGTGAATTTTTGAGACGATTTCGTCGGTCGTAGCGGTTTTTAGACGTGAATTGATTTCCTACCTTGTTTAAATTCAGCAGCCCATATTTTTATAGTCGAATATGAAGGACAAGCATTCTTCAAGGTGGAATGTAACTATTTTTGTATGTCCGTGGGGGTTAAACCTTTTTTTAAGAAAGTATTTTATGACAGCTCGAACTTCAATTTTTTTCCATTTTCAGAAAATGTCAAAACTTGTTTACTTTACTTTATCGCCAAGCAATAAATAATCAATAAACTCACGTGTATGAAACTCGGCAGTATGTCATCTAAAGGATCATATTTTACAAACATCATTGCCATGTGGTCATACTTGTTACATCGCTGTGTTAAGCCGAGAACTTATCAGCCCACTCTCGTAAAATACGTATGTGACTGCGTCTCAAATCTCTTCTGCAAATGTGGATTCTGAGTATTGTCAGGCCCAGTATTACAAAAATGTGGGGCAGTGCCTTCTAAATCGAGACATACAAATTTAGTAAACGTTATTAAAATTGAACCTGTCTATAGCGGAATCTTGTTTTATACATATATTACAATTGTCCCTTACGTAAGAATACTACCAAATTATACCAATAATTAAAACCTGTTTAAAACAGAACTTTTCTTCGGTCCCTTGCGATTCCGTCTTAGACGATTTACTATATTAAATAAACGCAACAATGCTATACAGTAAAATCTGTAGAAGCGGAATCGATGAGAGAATGACACTTCTACTTTTAGAATAGTATTCCGTTATAAACAGATTCGTTTTCAGAGGGTTTCCTGTAAAAATACAGTAATAACTGCGAAAACAGAATCGCCATGAATCGTTTTAGACAGGCTTCCGTCTAGGCATACAGATTTGTAAGCTATTCAGGTATTCCTTTTGAAGGAACGGTAAAATTTGTACGTTAAAGTCAGGTTTTGGCTTCACAAGTTTTACTGTATTAAATTCCACTCGATGTAGACTGTTAGACAGTATGGTACAAAAATAAATTTAAAAGAATTTGTGAATCATGAAAAAACGGCACTTTTGGCTTCCCGCGCAGTGGTTAAGTGGGATAGGTCTTCGAGCCCTTAAAAGTCGTGGCGTCAGGCGTAAATCGGAACACTAATTATGAAATACTTTTGTAAGTACCAATACCTATAGTTAGAAATAACAAAGCAGTCCTTCAAAAATCTGGAAAAATCTAAAACAAAATTACCTAAAATTTTATGCGTTAGAATGATAATATTTGTCCGTTACTGCAATTTCTGTCTAACTTATTTATGGTACTATTTTCAAATGGATTGCCTCGATAATACTGGAAATAGTTTTATCGACTTTATAAGCGTTAATATTAATAATGTGTGGTAAATCGGGACATTAATTATGAGATACCTTTGTAAGTGCCAATACCTATAGACAGAAATAACAAAGCAGTCCTTCGGAAATCTAGAAAAACCTAAAGCAAAATTATCTAAAATTTTATGCCATAGAATTATATTATTTGTGCGTTATTGCAATTTTTGTCTAACTTATTTATGTTACTATTGTCAAATGGATTGCCCCGATATTACTGGAAATAGTTTCATCGACTTTATAAACGTTAATATTAACAATATGTGGTAAAAAGCTTAAAATACATTTTTAAAGATAACATTACAAAGAACGTTTAGAAATAAATTATTCCGTGTATTAAAACATTAAGTGACAGTAACAATATGCAGTTGTATAGCAAAATTGATAACATCAACATTTTCTTTCCGATAGTTTTAAGATATCCATATATTTAAGACGATATATCGTAAAATCGATCTATCCATATTTTGAAAAATTTTGCTAGTGCTGTAGTTAAATCACGGCCGAATTTGATTCCATTATCCAGACTTTGGACATAAAGCAATTGGTTATTATATTACATTGCCGACATATGTACTACAATTTCTTCTTTGCGAAAGTGCCGATATATTTTACTAAACACAATAATACTCAGAAATAACACACTTCTTTGTACTTCGAGATTTAAAGCAGCTCAATTGTGTATTGCAAAAGTAAAAAAAAAATAATAAAGTGTGAATTATATTTATGATACATTTTGTGAAAATTGTCTAAAGTAGCGACTGTCGATACCGAATCTAATATACAGAGTCTGCCGAAAGTTCTTGACAAATTTTAAAATTCAATATAAGATCAAGCAATTGACTTACGAGAGTGAGGTTTGGATGAACATGTTCCTTTTGATTGAAAATTTTGTTTAAGCAAATAAAAAAATAGTTCCAAAAATTTCTCATAGATGGAGCTGCTCCTGGAAGTTCGGGGTATAGGTAGAATGACTTTATACATAACAATGGCTAAAGACGCACAATGCGTATTCCCAGTATTTATCCAACCTATGCAACCTACATTCGAGAAGTTAACAATACTCGTGTATCCATGCTCACTCGTCTAATCGAACTCAGGAGGGCGAGTATTGTAGTTCTGGAAAGTGGGTTGCCATAGTTTGGACAAAAATTGCGCATACGCGTTGTGCATCTTTCGCCATTGTTATGTATAAAGACATTCTACCCATTCGATAACTTTCCAGAAACAACGCCCTCTATGAGAAAATTTTGGAACTAATTTTTTATTTGCTTAAACAAAATTTCAGATCATAAGAAGCATTTTCGTCCAAACCGCACTCTCGTACGCCAATTCCTTGATATTTATTGAATTATAAAATTTGTCAAGGACATTTGGTTGCCTCTGTATATGTGATATTAGAAATAAATGTAGTAACGCCGTAGTTTAAAAAGCAAATGAACGTTCAAAGTATCACTTATAATTATGCTTCCTGCATATTTATTCTGATACTGTCTACTAGACTAGTATAATTACAAAAATTTCTTATTTTGTTTAAAACAGAAAAGGCCATATAATTCAAAAATTTTGTTCTATAATTCTTCATTTAACCCTTTAGCGGGCGGTGGTCACAAAAAAGGACACCTAATTTTAATTCCAAAACTGACAAACGGCACCAAGAATATTTAATTAAAATTATCCTTTTATAAAGTAAGGGAAAATCATCAAGTTACTCTTTTCTAGGAAATCGTTTGTAAAATCTGGTGTCAGTCCATTATTTCATTATTTTACAAACAGATTTATTCCGCGCCGGAAAGGGTTCAATCATTTTTCGCATTGATTTTACATAAAGCTTTGATACGATGATGTATCCCATTGCACTCATATCTCCAGAATTTTTGTCAGCACTATTTCCGTATATTCGCTTCCACAATGACAGAAAATGGTGATGAAATAATACGAGGATTCTTATTAAAAACAGTGCATTAAAAATTTGTATAATTTCATGACTACAGGGGTCCAAATGGTCCGCCTTTTGAATACCAAGTGTAGGTTTCTACAACATTTGCAATAGAAATAACATTTGGGGTAGGTTTCTACAAATTTTGCAATAAAAATCTAAAAAGAAAATTTTTCTCAGAAAACACTGGTATTCAAAAGAATCTATTTAGGAGACCAGTGATTATGATCTATCCAATAAGAAAGCAGAAAGCTAATTCGAAATATATCACTTTTTTCTTCATTTTGTACTTTTATATTTTTAACCCTTTTAGGCGAAAAGTATTTCTATTCGTAAAATGCTGAAATGATAGAAATTCACCAGAATTTACAAACAAATTTCTTTGAATCTTTTCTTCACTAACTTAATAAAAGGAAATTTTTCATTCCAAAAGTTCTGGTGCCAATGTGGCATTTAGGGATTAAAATCAAATTGTCCATAAATGTACTCCCGTATTTTAAGGTTTTAACCCTTTCAGGGGCAAAGTACTTATGTTACTAAAATGTAGAAATCATTGAGTTACACCGTGATTTAACAACAAATTTATTTCCAAATAAGTAAAAGATTTTCTTCACGTAAAAGTACAATTTGATTCCAAAATTCCGGGGTCATTGTGGCATTTGGACATTAACCCTTTATATCCTGAATTAATTTTCCAGCTACTTTTTAGATGCTCAGAATCCTCTATTATTCCCACCAGTTATTTTTTTTTTGTAAAGTTTTCCTTATCTAATCATAGCATTTCTGCGATTCAATTAGGTAAAATTTCTCATTTGAAAAACCGGTGGTAACAAATTAAAAATTCTGTAAAAGACGCTCGTCGCGAAGGGGTTAAAGGGGTACTTATAAGTACCATCAGGATAAAAAGGCTTAAAATTAAGTGAGATATATTATATCTCACCGGTCTTCAAGGGGTTAAACAAGCTAGTGTGATTTAAGAAGGAATGTCACCTTAAATCGATACTCAGACTATTTTGAAAAAAAAAATGGTTCTGATGCTCCATAGATACCTGAAGTAATATCATTGAAATTAAGATCCGAAATATCAACAGAAAACTTTTAATAAAATAAACAAGAACGAAAAATCATGCGCCAAGCATAGATTATGTAGCACTTTCCAACGCTTCCAAAATAATTTTACAAAACATACCGTTTAATAAGCTAAAAGATAACATCTAAGTAAACAATTTGGAAAACGCATAACATATTAAAAAACATAATTTCAGGAATTTCGAACAGATACAATATTCGGAAAAGTATCCGAGTACTTTTATTCAACCCTGTATATGATCTATAGATTTGTATATATACTATATAGGATGATAAATTTTAGTTTAGTTAGGAAACGCGTAGCACAGTTTAAACCACAATCTCCTTCTGGAGTTTCTGTCAATAAACGGAAATGTATTCTCGAACTTTTGTGCTACCCTGTATATGAAATACAGAATTTATACACACCCAGTAATAGACAAAAAGTGAGTTCAATTGAAAATCGCGTTCAGCAACTTAAAACGCCAGGAATTATTGTTAACAGACAGTAGAGAATTCTTTTGTATGTCCCTGTAAATGAACGATGACTGCTATACACACACTATTCTGTAGTAAGCCTCTTGTAATGCACCTTAGTAATATATATAAATTTCAATGCGTTTAAAATAGTGAAACATTATTTAAATAAACCGCAGACGATTTTTCTCCATAGACGTAATGTAACGGAATTCTTTTGACTGTCCCTGTATAGTAACTATAAGTGGTATGCACACCCTATTCCATATTAAGCTTCTTCTAATGCACCTTAGTGATATATATAAATTTCAATGCGTTTAAAATAGTGAAACATTATTTAAATAAACCGCAAATAATTTTTTCCCATAGACCGCAATGTAACGGAATTCTTTTGAGTGTCCCTGTAAAAAAAAAAACTATAAGTGCTACACACTTCCGTTGAAATAGGGAACATGCTATAGCTAACGACAATAACATATAAAAATTGCAGAGCAATCCGGGCATATTTACGGGAGTTAGAGCACGGACAGACGGCCAGACAAACCGAAGTCATAAGCACTTTTCAACTAGGTTGGAAGTGCTAAAATTAAAGCACTGCGATAAAAGTGGCTTGGCACCACCCAATTTTTCGCCACGTGACATGAAAGGGTGTAATTTGCCAATACGAATTATTTGATGTGTTATTAAATAGGATGGATTTTATATTCTAAAAAAACTGGTGGCAATCAAGAAACTGAAATTAAAAAACAGTAGCCCACTGGCAACACTGCTGTGCAACATCGAGTAAAAGGTAATCTAAAATGTAGTGTTGGGCAAAATGAATGATTTTGGTATTTGAATGAATCATTCGGTCAGTTGCAAAAGTGCAGCTGCAAAACATTGTATCCTTTTTAATTAATTTAACCCAGAAATTTTGTAATAAAAAGAGATAAAGATAATTGTGGCTCTTAATGTAATTTTTCTTTTACGAAATTTCTGGTTTTAATTTATTAAAGATTACGGAGTTAGACAGCTATGCTTTTGCGCATGCCCTCATGTTTCATTCAAATATCAGAATAATTCATTATTCCCATCACTATAAATGGCTATTTTATATTTAAAAAGTAATAATTTAGCTTTGAATGTCCAAACGATGTGTTTATTTATGTAAAAATAAAGAAGGTTCTAACTTGTGTATGGACGGAAACATTTTCATATATCTACTACGAAAGGCAATAAACATACTTTGTGCGGTATATTTGGATCCACGTGGGCGTGAATTAAATCTACAAGCTAAAAATTTTTATTTTGTTCCAGTTGACAAACTTTGTAATTTTTTTGTACCTTTTCCATAATTAGAGGGAAGGCCAGTCCCTTTTTGCGACACTTTTTTTTACGTATGTATAGGCATGCAAAATGTATTGCACATTTTTCATTAGTGTTTTTTTAATACAAATATCCATTATAGTTTTAAAAGTAAAATCATATGAACAGTTGCATTGAAATTTATCCGATAATGCTTTTAGAAAAAAAAACCCTCAAAGATTCTGAAACTCCTGATGAGATGAATAATTTTGTTTCCTTATAGTCAAGGCAATAGGGAATTTTACCTGGCAAAATTAATGGTAGTTCTGGAAATCGACTTACTTTATGTTTTTTGGGCCGCTGAATCCTAATTTGTATCTTCCCAGCAAAATTTCCCCCAACAACCTCCTCAAATTTTGATACCCTCCCACCCCCCAATTTTTTTTTTAATTTGGTTTTTGTCATTGTTTTGGCGGAAAAATACCTAGAAATTCAAAAAGTAGACAAAATTTGAAACGAAAAAGCTAAATGACATTTTGACGTACGATGAACAGGAAGAGGGGCGCCAGCCTCGGAACATGGGTCGAGGTGGGTCTCCAGCGAGGCCGCAGTGCACCGCTTATCTCCGATTTCACACAATAAAAGTCACTGTATTTTGGACCCATTACGAGTAGAGACTTGGGAAACATCTTCTTTTAGACGAATCTATTTTATGAAAGGTATGTTAGCTGAAACTGGATGGGAGAAATAACTCCACCCATTGAGTGTCGACCATTCACTGCAACAAATAAGAGGTTGGAATGAATTAAATTTCGCGTTATTGAGCTGTGAAATTTTTTTTTTTTTTTAGAATTGTCTTAAAATGAATTAAATGTACGCATATTTATCTTCAGTTTGTAGATTGCAGAGACTTGGGAATTAACTTAAATTAATTTTTGAAATAAATAACATTTGGTTATTATTTATTTATTGATTTATTTATTTTTCGGGAATTGTAGATTTTTATATAAAATATAATACTTTCTTATATTAGTTTGTGCAAATTTGTAACAGAGAAATAGTATAATAATTTCTGAAATATTTTTTCTTTTATTATATTTTTAAGTAATTATAAAGCATAGCATTGAATCTTTTACTGAAATAGATTTTCATGAATATATTATATTTTACTATGCAATCCAATATTAATCTAAAAATAATTCATATGCAATTCATATACAATTTAGATATACATTTTAATCCTAATATTTAAATTCTAATTTAAAAAGTTATCCGCTAGTCATAAAAAAAATTCTGAGTCATACTATTATTTCTTAGGCTGTTCTAGTGATATTTATTCGAGCAGTGAATAATTCTAAAAAGTAATCTTATTCACGCTTACAAAATACCTCAAGCGCTTGTGGGATCTACAATACATATTATTATTTTTTTGTTTCTTATTCAATATTAATCCTTAACCCATTCAAACTTTATTTAAAATGGTACTTACGTATTATCCGTGCCAGGAGATTGATCGCCAAATATGGTTGCTATGTACCAATCTTGTTTATCGTTGCCAATCATGTTTTCAAACGCAGTAATTTAACATTATCAAATAACATTGTTAAAAATGGTAATTAATGTAAAATAAATAAAATGTAATATATGTTTATTAAATTTATAACATTGTTAAAAATTGTAAATAACATTATTATAATAAAATTAATAAATGGTAAATAGCATAGTAAATAAGAAAGAATAATATTATAGATTATTCCCAGGCCTGTACCATGTAGTAGGAAAAAAATATATAAGGGTTACTATAATTAGTAATATTGACTCCATGCCTGGCGCAGTTGGCTTAAAACTGGCACGGATAATACGTAAGTACCTTTAAATTTTTCATACACAAAATTCCCCCTCTTCTTTAACAGACCTACCGTTATAAAAAAAAAATTCTGAGTCATGCCTCTTATAGATCAGATAATTCGAAGATCTCGACTTTTTGTCATTTTGCACATTATACTAAAAAAATGTATTCCGTGTAAAACCTATGCGTTCTATTGATATTTTTTGCAGAATTATAAGCTAACCTACATGAGTTTTACAGTATACATATATCAATAACACTATTCATTTTTCACTCGGGAATTCCCTTCCAATGTAGTATTTTTACAGGGCACATTGTGAAGGGTCTCAATATCTATAATGTGTAACCATTCGATTTTTATGAAGGAGTCCCATAACATAATTTTTTAAATATCGAATTTTTGCGAAGGTGGCTTTTCATTTTAAACATGGGACCTATCTAATTTTTTTGTGAAGGGTCCATGTAACTTTTAACTACGAGAGAAAATCTTTAAGTAAGTCGCAAAAGATAATTAAATAATAACTTACAATGATATTCACTTCAAAACTATTTTTATTTTTCAACATATGCGCCACCAATATTTATGCTCTTATATCCCCGTTTTATCAGTGCCCCAACACCAGCTGCATAAGATTCTTTCGATTGCTGTCTCAGCCACATTAGGACTTCAAGTTGAAAATTTTCATCATCTGTGAACATCATCTTGCAACTTCTTCAACATCCACCATACAGCTTCGACTTAGCCCCAAGCGAATTTCATCTGTTTAGTCAACTAAAAAAACCATCTTGGAAGCAAGATGATGTTCACAGATGATGAAAAGTTTCAACTTGAAGTCCCAATGTGGCTGAGACAGCAACCCACAGAATCTTATGCAGCTGGTGTTGGGTCAATGATAAAACGGTGATATAAGTGCGTACATATTGGTGGAGAATATGTTGAGAAATAAAAATAGTTTTGAAGTGGATATATCACTGTAAATTATTATTTAATTATCTTTTGTGACATACTTAACGATTTTCTCTCGTATTTCAATTTTTATTTTGCACATTATATTAAAAAAAAGTGCAATCCATGTAAAACCTATTCTATATTTCAACCCATTTGAGAATCCTGTGTGTGTTCTACAGATGAGCAAGGTACAGCTATTTTTCATTTTCCGTATAAGCTATATGTGTATAATTATAAGGAAGATTGTGAAGTGTCTCTTTATTTTTTAGTCTAACCTATGTCGAATTTTTTAAGGGTCCTATATTTTGAACATAACTCATATCGAAGTGCATGCTCTATTTTTAGCCTCACTTGAATCCATTGAATTTTTATGAAGGGGAATTTAGAGAACCTAGGCTTTTTATCCTAACAGGGAACCTCTCCAATTTTTTGAACGGTCCTGTATTTTGAACATAACTCATATCGATGTGCATGCTGTATATTTAGCCTCGCTTGAATCCATTGGATTTTTGTGAAGGGGTAGAAAACTTGTACAGGACTTGAGTCTTTTTATTAAATAAAGGATCTATCAAAGTTTTGTGAGGGGTCCTAAAGATAACGTAGGCCTTGTCACTCAAACAGGGGACGTATGCTATTTTTGTGAATGCCTCTTTATCTTGACCCTCACTCGTATCTAAAAAAAGGGCAGAAGGAGGAGGAACTAATTTTAGGAAGGGCCTCCGTAACACAACGTGTAATCATTGGATTTTTGTGAAAAGGCCTTTTTATTCAAACAGGGGTCGTATCCCATTTTTTGCGAAGGCTCTCTGTATTTTGAACATAATTTTTACTCTAACGCGTGTGTATTTTAGTTTCTTTTTGATGGGTGTCTATATTTTGAACATAACTTATATCGATGCCGAAGCTTTATCTTTAGCCTCACTTGAATCCATACTTTTTATATTGAATCCATATTGCACCACCTACGCTAACACAGTCAAAAAATCTTATCTCCTTAAAAAAAAAGAGGGCGGGCGAACCTCAAAAAGTGGTGAACACCCCTTATCATACTATAACAGGCTTCTGAACTTATCGTTGAAATCCATAATCCAAAGTGGATGCGGCGTCGAAATCCACTAAAATCCACCCTCAAAAATAGAGACGGCGTCGAAATCCACTAAAATCCACTAAAATCCACCCGCAAAAGGGAAGGCGGCGCAAAGATCCAGCAAAATCCACTTTCGGATCCACCACGATCCTCTTACGCCACTAACGCAGTGGTCTCATAACGGCATTTATACCCTTCACAACGATGTAAGTGGTTAAGCGGAATTGCGTAATTTAGTGCACGCATCGCCGTGGCTCATGATCTGAGGCCGCTTCCACCCTCCCCGTTTGTCCGACGTCATAATGTCATATATCTTATTTGTTGAAAATTTTGTCTACTCTCTGAATTTCTACATACTTTTCCCCTAAAACAACAAAAAAAATGATTAATAAAAGCATATTTTGGTGAATTTTACCTTTTTTTGGGGGGGAGGTGCCTGAGGAAAATTTTGGTGGGAAAATAAAAAGTCGAATTCAGCGACCCAAAAAACATAAAGTAAGCCTTTTTCCAGAACTAGCATGAATTTTGCTCGGTGGAGCCCCTATACGGTCTCTATTGCCTGGACTATTATTACGCATTTCAGCTTCGTGTTTCTGAATAAAATTAGCTGAATTCTTTAAACAAAAGTACAGGAAAACTACTTTTTTTTCTCGGTACAGCCGGGAAGGACCGTTTAATCTTCAAATTTTTTATATTAAATAAGGTGAATATTACTTTTTAGAAATAATGGAATAAAATTCAAGTACACATGGGAACCCTATATAACAAAAACGTGCATTTTAATGAACGCCAGATATGAGGAGACTATGGGATATGATAATACGGGGCTACGCAGAGCACAACTTGTGGATGATTTTTTTTCAGAGAATGTATACAACAATTTATCTAAAGATTGGCAGAAGCGATCACTAGACGCATGATTGTCAAATTTCTGCAAGTGTTTTTGAAATGCTCAAGGACGAATAGCTACACGTCGTCAACACCCCTCTCCTTCTCCCAAAGGTCCTCCAATTAAATGCATTTAGATGAGTAGAATTTGCTTCCACAAGTTTCAATGAATAATTTCAACACTATGAGATCTCATTATACGATCTGCATATCTGTGTGAGGTGGCCACACTACACATTAACCTTCCTGTTCTAGTGTTACGATGCATGATGTTCTGACTCTTTTTGATCTACTGTGTATTATTACGTAAGTTTTACTTTATCTTTATTTGTTATCTAGCTATATGATGCCTCATGATATGAAACAATTTTGTACACATAACAAATTGGGTGTACCATACCAATTTATATTCCGGATATCAATTATTTTATATTTGTGCCCTCAACTTTGGACACGAGTTTATATTACATGGTCTTGGAAGAAAATACGACTATTTATAAAAATGTTCAAATAAAAAATATTAAGATTTTTCAATTAGTTTCAGTTTTGGCTATTGTTTTCTTTTTTTACTATTTATAAGTAAAAATCGTATTGTTTTGAATACATGAATGCTTTTTTACTTGTTATCTATAAATTTAATTCTATAAGCGAATTCGAAAATAAACAAATGCGTAAACGCAAAGATGATTGAAAATATACAATGTTATTTTTAGTGGTAAGAAAAAACCATTATATTTTAAAAGAAAACTTTATATTCCCTCAAAAAATCAGATTTTGCGGTCAAAGTTTTTGCGATTTGATTTCTCAACATAAAGGATGAAAATACCGGGTGTCCTAAAAAGGACTGACTGATTTTAAAATTCAATAACTTACAAGCGGTGACAGATATTTAAAAAATTCTTGCAGGAGGTTTATGTACGATGTCAGGAGTTTTTTTTACTGCGATTCCCGGTTTCAGTTTGAATTTCCATCAATAGATGGCGCTGAGAGCAATAGGCACTCAGTCGAGACCAAGACCTCCTTATCATAGTATCAGACCTCTCAATCAGCAAGTTGCCTTTGACCGCTATACTTGTCCTGCTACTAGCGCCATCAATCGTCAGTAATAGTATTTACGACACGAAATCACACGAAATTTTTTCACAGCTCCATTTGTTCTATGCATTTGCTTATGAACTAGTAGTTTTCCTACCACTAAAATTTTATAGTAAATTTTATCTTATTAAATTGACAAGATCGTGTGATTACATGACGAAAAAAATTCTATTAAATTTTAGTGGTAAGAAAAAAGCGTAAGAGTTGGCAGCTATGCGGTAGCAGACCAGCTAGATTTTTCTATAGATTTTTCTATTATATTTTTGGATACCAGTTTTTTAGTAGAGACAATTTTGTTTTGTTTGATCGGAGAATTCTGGGATTTAAAAGAACAACATATTCTCTAAAAATATACTGGTGTTCAAAAAGCCCGAAACATGGCAACTGTGCGGTAGTATCCACCAGGCGGCGATACTTTCCGGAGAAAGTCAATTAATAAGTTGGCAATTACCGCGGACATTTTCTCCCATAGACTTTCTCCGGATTGTCAAGTCTGATCTATGATAAGGGAGTCTTGGTCGAGACCAAAACTGAAATCAGGAGGTTACATGTATGGAGTGGGTCTCTTTCACCAATACAATTTTTGTTAGAGCCCGATTCTGAACTGAGACGGTATGACTTCAATATTGTAGGCAGGGAGAGTCAGAGCAACAATAGGAAAAAGTATTGTTTCCACGAAAACGACTTCTACCAAATAGAAATGTGTAACGACAATGTTCAAAATATCAATTTTTTTAAAACTTGTTACATTCCAAGAAGGATAAGGTCTTTTAAAAATGAGTGTCTTCTTTATTCATCAATTTTTTTTTCTTTCTAAGACTTTCCAGCACAATTGAAAAGTGTTTATGCACTTGGTTTATCGCACGGTCTCTCCATGCTCTAACTTGTGTAAATATATTCAAATTGCCATGTATGTATCTGATATAGTATATTGAGGTTTACCATGGAGTGCTCTGTATTGAAAACGAATTTTGTAACAATTATAGTTCGGTTACAGGGGCACTTAAAAGCATGCCCGTTTTATTGTGGTCAGTGGCATAAATCCTCTGCACTGTATTTTAATGATGTTACACTATTTCAAACTTATTGAAAATAATATATAGCACTAAAGTGCACTAAAAGATGCTTACTATCGAATATTGCATGTGTAGAACTTTTAATTCGTTTACAAGGCCACCCAAAATAGTTTCATTGCATGATGGTACATGGGAAAAAATCGTTTACGGTGTATATTAATGATGTTACACCGTTACAAACATAATGAAATTGATTTACATTTATGAAGTGGACATGTTTTCTGTACAATATGGAGTGTAAAGCATTTATCATTCATTTACAAGGCTACGCAATTAATTCTGCTACATAATGGCCTGCGGGGAAAAACGGTTTGATGCGTATTTTAATTATGTTACAGTATTTCTAATATAATGAAACTGATATACATTACCGAGGTTTACTGAAAGATAATTGTTGTATAATATGATATACATTTTTCGTTCATTTACAGGGACACGCGAAAGATTTCGTTTGAAGTACTGTATCAGGAATACTGTCTATAGCGATAATTGCTGGAAGTGCGCTTTCAGTTATGGTAAGCAGTTTAAAAAAACATTTTTGCATACTACGTGATGTGTATAATGCTATAGATCATATACAGGGCTACACAAAAGAATTCGTAAGCATTACCAACTATGAGCGTGAATTCCAGAAAAGAATTTTTTATTCGAGCTATGTTATGCATTTTAATGATATCATTTACAGGGCCACACAAAGAACTAAATATATAGCCGCCGATGGATGATAATTTCTGGAATTGCTATTTCAGTAATTTTTACCGTGTTTTTTGCCTGAATTAAAATTTAGTTTTATATTTGGCATGTAAAAAATTTGTAGGTAATATACAGGACTGTACAAAAGAATTCTAATATGTTTCCGTCTATTACTAGAAACCTCTGAAGGTGAATTTTCAACTGCATTATGAATTTACTTATTAAACTAAACTTTAGAATACTATGTAGAATATGTACAGTTTTATAGGTCATATACAAAGCCTTTCAAAAAAAGTGGAGTACTTTTTTGGCTATGGGTAGTAATTACTGAAATCTTGTTTTAAAATGTGTTATGCTTTTTCTAAAATGTTTAATTAGATATATTCTTTCATCTCATGAAATTGTGAACTTATTGTGGCGTTTTTAACGCATGGCGAAGTAAAATTAGAACGAATTATTTTGAGTTGCGGCAATTTTCTTTTGCATTCTTAGGGTTTCGTTCATCTCACGAAACCTTATTACTGCCGCTTCGTTGTTTGTCCGTCACAGAGGCTGTTCTCAGAAACTATTTAACTTACAGAGCTGAAGCTTTGTGTACTTATAGCTGAATACCTGCTATGAAGTTCAAAATCATAAAATTTGAAAAAAAATCGTATTATTTTATATAGAAATAAAAAACCAAAAACCTATCAGCCTTTACCTATTAAATTTAAACATTTTTTGTTATAGCAGTTGCCAACAATTAAAAATCCACAAAAAAATTCTTTCTACAATAATTAATTTTCTATTAAAATATTTCCACGTGAAAAATGAAAATGAAATAAGAAGTTCCACCAGTTGAAAAAAAAAAGATTAATATGACGTGATATTGGTAATTAAACGGAAATTTTCAAAATTTCTCAATAATACAAGGAGTGTAAGTATGTGTAAATACAGAAAGCAGCTTAATATGACGTCATTAGAGAATTAAAATGAAAATTAATCTGACGTCATAACGGATTTTCAAATGTTTCAGAATAATACAAAGAGAGTATCAATATGAGTAATAGAGAATAGTAAATCTCATCAAAAAGTCACCTGTAAAAAATGCAGCCAAGTCTCGTAACTCATTTACCGTAAAAAGTACTGAGATCGTATAAAGCCAAGTTTAACTATCTTATTAACGCTGAAATTTTCATTCACAAATCACTCCTAGTCTCTACATCTTTAGTTAATTATTATTTTATGACTTGGCAATTACGCAGCACAGGAAAGTTATTACACCTTACTATGTCATGGGATGGGATGGGATAATTTAACTAAAGCAAATTATATACGGACAGGGAAGCTATTACACCTTAATATGTTATAGTATTATTTGATTAAGACTAACTATATACATCACATTCTCGTGCTACGTAATTGCCAAGTCACAAAATAATAATTAACTAAAGATGTAGAAACTAGGAGTGATTTGTGAATGAAAATTTCAGAGTTAATAAGATAGTTAAACTTGGCTTTATACGATCTCAGTACTTTTTACGGTAAATGAGTTACGAGACTTGGCTGCATTTTTTACAGGTGACTTTTTGATGAGATTTCACTTCTTTTTGTAAGTAATCCTCCTTTTCTTCATTTTGGGCTCTTTTTGGAGATCATCCACTGATTTTCGAAGAAGTTACCTTAAAGAAATTTCAGGTAACTAGGCAAGCACTAAGTTATGGGAGGGGGGAGTCAAAAGTACTCTCAATTGCTTCCAGGATAGATGCTATCCATCTGAGATATTACTTGCAGCCTAGATACTTGATATTTAGCACAAAAGTACTGTTTAGGATAAAAAGAAAGCTAAAATTAAAATTCCCGGAAATTTTCAATAAAACAAACTCTTTTCAATTTTTCGAAGTTTTTTTTTTTCGTTTTTTTTTTGTCTTTTTTTCCGGCTTTTTAAATTTTTCCTTACTTTGTATCCTAAGCCCACCCTACCTTTCTGCCAAATGTCAAGCTGGTAGGACTACAAAATCGAATTATTTCCAAACCTTCGACTTTTTATAAATTTATTGATTTTTCGATTTTACTTCTAAGTTTCCTGATTGTAATGCCAATATAGTATTTCTTTGATCCGTCTTCTTAGGATCATTTAGGTTCAATTTAAAGATAAATCAAGGTAATCTTAGAGTCACCATGATTTTATTTAGAAAGGACTATCAAGCCATAACCAGCCAGTAATGTCGGGAGGAGAGAGGGAGCTGTGAAGATTTTTTTGGTGCTAACATCATTTAACAATCCATATTTCATATGCAAATTAAATAGAGTATAACCTGTGAAAGAAAAAAACATGTCTATAAAGAAACCGTTCATAACGCAGCCGGTCTATAGCGGAACTTTTCTATACCGAAATTCGTAAAAAAAAAGAAAAAAAGCATAATCCGGGGAAAAAAACATAAAACAATTAGGGGCGGTGTACTAGCTAATAGGACAATTACCTTAAAACTCATGTTTCTAGAACTACAAAGTCGAATTGTTTTCAAATTTTCGATTTTTTACAGATATTTCGATATTTCAATTTTATTTTCGAATTTTACAAATTTTTAAAAGTTTCTTTTTTGAATCGTAAATACTACCTTTACACTACATTTTAAGTCTCTACGACTGCAAGATCAAATTATTTTCAATTTTTAATTTTTTTCGAAATTTCCAGATTTTTTAATTTTTTCTTTTTTTGTCTTCTTTATTCCATATTTCAAGTTTCTAGCGCTACAAAATCGAATTATTTTCAAATTTTCGATCTATTTCGATTTTTTTTTTAATTTTTTTTTCGAATTTATTGTGTTTTAATTTTTCATTTTTCTCTATAACACTACCTTTACGCTGAATTTTTAGTTTTTAAAGCTACAAGATCAATTATTTTTCAATTTTTCGAATTTTCCAGATTTTTTTAATTTTTCCCTTTTTTTTCTATCCTAAATACTACCTTTATTCCAAATTTCCAGTTTTTAGCTCTAAAAAATCGATTTTTTTTTTTTTTCAAATTTTCGTTTTTTTCGATTTTTTAATTTTATTTTCGCTTTTTGTTGTGTTTTTAATTTTTTTTCTTTTTCTGAATCCCTTTACACAAATTTTCTGTTTCGAAGACTACGAGACCGAATAATTTTCAATTTCTCATTTTTTTTTCGAATTTTGCGGATTTTTTTTTTTTCGAATTTTTCGTGTTTTTAAATTTTTTCCTTAAATAGCATCCTAAATCTCACCTTTATTCCAAATTTCAAGTTTCTAGCGCTATAAAATCGGATTATTTTCAAATTTTCCTTATTTTTCAATTTTTTCAATTTTATTTTCGAATTTTATTGTATTTTTCATTTTACCTTATTCCGAAACCTAAACACTATCTTTACGCCGAATTTTAAGTTTCTAAGGCTAAAAGATCAAATTATTTTCAATTTTTCAGACTTTTTCGAATTTTTTATTTTTCCGGATTTTTGAATTTTTCCTTATTTTGTATCCTAAATACTATCTTCATTCCGAATTCAAAGTTTCTAGCGCAACAAAATCAGTATATTTTCAAATTTTCGGTGTTTTTCGATTTTTCCGATTTTTAAATTTTATTTTCGATTTTTATTGTGTTTTTAATTTTTCCTTATTCTGAATTCCAAACACTACCTTTACGCCGAATTTTAAGTTTCTAAGGTTAAAAGATATATATTTTTCATTTTTTCAATTTTTTTCGAATTTTTCGAATTTTTGAATTTTTTTTTTCGATTTTTCTGGATTTTTTCATTTTCTTCTTTTTTTGTATCCTAAATACTACCTTTATTCCAATATTGCAGTTTCTAGCGCAACAAAATCGGATTGTCTTCAAATTTTCTGTTTTTTTCAATTTTTTCGATTTTTTCAATTTTGCTTTCGATTTTTTTGGTGTTTTTGATGTTTTCTTTTTCTGGATGCTAAACACTACCTTCACACCAAATTTTAAGTTTCTAAGACTACAAGATCGTATTATTTTCTATTTTGATGGAATTCGTTGAATTTTCGAATGTTTTTCTTTCGAATTTTCCGGATTTTATAATTTTTCTTTTCTTTGTATCCTAAACACTACCCTTTTTCCAAATGTCAACTTTCTAGGGCTACGGAATCTACCTAATCTTTTTGATGACGCGTGAATGAGTGAGTGAGTGAAAAAAAATCGAATGTTTGAGTTCATATATCGTCTGAAGTAGAAAAGACAGAAAGTTGTAATTTTAAATTTTGGTCTTATTTGCCACATTCTCTAGAAAAACGAAGTTCCAGACTTTTGGGAAACTTCAGCGCAGAGATATGGGGGGGGGGTCAAAAGTGCCCTGAGTTGCTTCCAGAAAAGTATGCTTATGGCTGTCCTCTCTCGACTTGGCGGAGGCACTGCAGTGCCTCCAGATCTTGCCAAGGCTGTGTTTTCCTATTAGACTTAATGTTAGCTATATGCTCCATTTTTCTGCAACTAAATTTCCTCATGCCAATATAGTAATTCATTGATCCGTTTTCTTAGGATCGTTTATGTTCAATTTAGAGATAAATCAAGAGAATCTTAGAATCACCATGATTTTATTTAGAAAGCACTATCAAGTCATAACCAACCAGTAATGTCGGGAGGGAGGGAGAGATGTGAAAATTTTTGTGCGACCAACATCTTTTAACAACAAATATTCCATATATAAATTAAATAGAGTAAAGCCTGTGAAAGAAAATGAACCTGTCTATAAAAAAAAGGTCTATAACGTAGCCAGTCTATAGCGGAACTTTTCTATTACAAAATTCGTAAACAAAAGAAAAGAAAAGCATAATCCGGGGAAAATAACACAAAACAATAACGGAAGGTGTACTAGCTAATAGGACAATTATCTTAAAATCTCTCTAAAACAAACTATCCCCATCCTGTGGGATTTGTTTTTCAATGTTTTACTTTATTTAATGCAAAACATAGATTGCATCCGACAACTCATAAAAAAGTCCTCCGGCCTGTACCGGCAGGAAAAGGTAGCTTTCCTATATCTTCGTTTTAAAATTTTAGCTAATGTTACTCGAAAACAGCAAGTTAAAATGCAAAGAAACCGTTTACAAAAGATTCGTTTACACTGAATTTGAATAAGAAATTCGCCAAATTATTGAGCTATAGCCAAGTTGGCTTCATTTATGAAGACTTATTTTTGTCGCCAAATTTGGCGAGATTTCGCCAATTGTCGCGAAGTTTGGCGAGAATTTGGCGCTAATGGATATGAATATATAGTTTTATGCGTATGATTGGGAAAATGATTACAACAATGAAAGAAAATAATTTGCGAGAAATCGCGTTCACTAAAACTTATAAATTTATATTAAAATCATTAAAATTACAGACATTACAATTCACTTTCATAAAACATTAAAAACATATTAAAATTGGACGTTTCGGATTTACATGGAAAATCCCTCTTCAACAACAACATTTCACTTAGCGTAAATCATAGTTCAAAAATATCAACAAATAGAAAATGCAACGTATCAAAATTTCGAAGTCAAAGTTACAGTTATAATAACACGGAGTATTCATTCGGGATTGCACCTGCTTGACCATTATTGACCATAAATTTATCGTTGTTTTTTTGTAATGTGCTGTTTTGTTTCAAAATGTCAGCCACCCTAGAATTTCAAACTGCTCTATCTCAGCCAATTTTTAAGATAGAGGTAAAACAAAAAATGCTCTGGAATCCTTGTATCAAGTCCTAACACCTAATTAAAAAATAAACTTGATTTTTTAACTTTTTTGTATATTTATTTTAGTTTTAAATTTTTCCATGGCCGCCATCTTGAAACAAGATGGCGGACCAAGCTGGCCAACGAACTCGGTCGAGGCATTGGTGAGCTTAATACACACAATTAGTTTCTCCAAATTAATTTATAAATACGAGCGTTATCGTATCAAATTATTTTCATTTTTTCAATTTTTTTCGAATTTTTTTTTTTTTTTTTCGAATTTTCTGGATTTTTTTAATTTTTCTTTTTCTGTATCCTAAATACTACCTTTATTCCTAATTTGAATTTTCTAGCGCAACAAAATCGGATTGTCTTCAAATTTTCGGTTTTTTTCAATTTCTTCGATTTTTTCAATTTTGCTTTCGATTTTTTTGGTGTTTTTGATGTTTTCTTTTTCTGGATGTTAAACACTACCTTCACACCAAATCTTAAGTTTCCAAGACTACAAGATCGTATTATTTTCAATTTTCAATTTTGATGGAATTTGTTGAATTTTCGAATGTTTTTTTTTTCGAATTTTCTGGATTTTATAATTTTTCCTTTCTTTGTATCCTAAACACTACCTTTTTTCTAAATGCCAAGTTTCTGGGGCTACGGGATCTACCCAATCTTTTTGATGACGCGTGAACGAGTGAGTAAGAAGTGACAAAAAATCGAATGTTTGAGTTCATATATCGCCTGAACTAGAAAAGACAGAAAGTTGTAATTTTAAATTTTGGTCCTGTGGGCCAAATACTCTCTATAATTGAAGTTTAAAATTTTTGGGATACTCCAGCGCGGAGATATGGGGGGGTCAAAAGTGCCCTGAGTTGCTTCCAGAAAAGTATGCTTACGGCTGTCCTCTCTCGACTTGGCGGAGGCACTGCCGTGCCTCCAGATATATAAGTTTGAGGAACATATTGAATCATGATAAAAACTCTATTATGGAATATTGGCATATTTTAAAATTTTGAAGGTATCTATACCACATGTTTCATTTGGAAATTGATTTTTTTTTATATCGGATTTGGTCCAGATGACAGATATTATTATGACAGAATATAATAGCGGGCTTAGCCCGCTATCGGGGGCCAGTTCAGATATTCGAAAAAACGAGAAAAATAGACCGGAAAATTTTTACTTTATAGAAAACATTATTATTATTATTATTATTATTATTTTGGAAATGAAATTTATTTGGATTTGTTAAAGAAAGGATAAAGTGTTTTGAAAGGAATATTAAACAAAACCCTTTATGCGATCTTCGATCACACTTACTCACTTGTTATGAGAGTAACAATCCTGTTTAGAAGATTTTGATTACTTCTTCTTAAAGCATCACTTGTAAGAATTTATTTATTTACTGCCTTAATTTCAAGAACTTACACAAAAAGTCGCAAATGAAATGGATATTCAAAATATAAATAATACGTTGGCAAATGTTTCTCTCACCATTTATTTACCAGAAATACAAAGCTCTTCCGAAGATAACAAATTATTACTACAAAATAAATATATGCATACAGAAAGTGTATTATACTGTAAAAGGAAAGTTTTATGAATAATAAATCAGAATGACTATATCGATTGGATAAATGACGGTGTCACTATTTTTTATAGAGAAATTGATAATGATAACAAAGTTAATAAAGAAATAAAAAGCAAATAACAAAATAAATATTTTCAAATATTTTCGAAGTTAAAAATGTTTCTAAAAAATAACTGATCATTAAACTGATATAGCTAAAAAAATTAACCAAACAGATAAAAAAAATTACATGGGATAAATACAAATTTGTAAAATTCTATAAACATATCAACTCTTTATAACTCATATTTAAAAGATTGTGAATGCCTCAATCCAAGGAGAAAAGGGTAAAAACCAGAAATTAGACGCGTTCAATCACATTACGATATTCTCAAAATGCCCACCATTCGACACAATCATATGTCTTAAACGGAGAACAAAATTACCACATACGTTCTGCAAAGTTCTTTCTGAAATAGCTTCGCATTCATGAGTAATGATTTGTTGCAGTTCTCTATAGTGGTGGGATTATGTCTGTGCACTGCATCCTTTAGGTAGCCCCATAGGAAGAAATCGCATGGATTGAGGTCCGGCGAACACGGTGGCCAATCCATACCTGTATCGGTTGCATTTTGATAATGCAATGCAATGACACGGTTATCAAAATATTCATTGAGGAAAGTGAAAACATCAGCTGTCCGATGAGGTCTCGCACCGTCTTGCATGAACCAATGTGTTTGTAAATTACCTAAGGTATTCAACATGGCCACAAATTGGTGCAATATTTCGATGTATCGACTTGAATTTACAGTTTCCTCCAAAAAAAGGCCCAATAATTCCACTACTAGATAAGGCTGCCCACACAGTAATTTTTTGTGAGTAGACTGATCGTGGCACGCACACATGAGGGTTCTCAGTTCCCCATATCCTCCAATTCTGTTTATTGACGAAACCATCCAGATGGAAATACGCTTCGTCAGAAAACCAAATTTGGTTTGCGTCAATACCCCCTTCATCTATCAACTGTAGCATTTCATTTGCAAAAGTTAGTCTTTTTTCTTTCATAATTATAGGAAGTGGTTCCTGCGTTTGTATTTTGTAAGGATACATTTCCAAGCATTTTCGCAGAATTTTGTGCGTTGCGGTTTTACTCACTGAGCATGAAGCTGCAATTTTACGGACCGATATTCTCGAATCTTGATTAATAACATTTTTAATAACATCTACGTTAGATTCAGTCATGGCCGATTTATGTCGTCCAACTTTGTCTACCAAATCGTCGGCAACACTACCGGTTTTTACAAATTTCTCATACAATTGTTTAATTGTATTTGGATGCGGAGCATTCCTTACGTTAAATTTCTCTTGGAAACTTCCTCTTGTAGCTATTATGCTTTGATCCAAGCGGTAGTACTCTAGTATTATAAATATTCTTTCTTCTAAAGTATAAACCATTTCCAAGATTCTTTTAAACTGGATTCAACATGCATAAAAATATACTGAAAAACTTCCTTAAAAGATCTAAAATCTTCTTAGAATTTAACAAAATTTATGAAATTTTTAACAACAACAAAAGGAAAAAAAATACTGAATCTCTTCTCCTAGTTTTAAGATGCGATGCACAAAATATTATTTAAATCAGACGATAAAAATTAATTAAATCCAGGAAAATAAAACTTCATAAATATAAAATCGTCTGCTCTCTCACATACTGCTTATTAAATTCATGCCCAATTCTGAACGCTGTCGTTATGTTGAGGAATTCCTTATTTCCATGGCAACAACACATTTCATCGAAAATATAACGATTGAGCTCAGAATCGTGCCCTAACAAAAATTGTATTGGTGAAAGGGACCCACTCCATACATGTAACCTCCTGATTTCAGTTTTGGTTTCGACTGAGTGCCTATTGCTCTCAGCGCCATCTATTGATGAAAATTCAAACTAAAACCGGGAATCGCAGTAAAAAAACTCCTGACATCGTACATCACTCTCCTGCAAGAATTTTTTAAATATCTGTCACCGTTTGTAAGTTATTGAATTTTAAAATCAGTCAGTCCTTTTTAGGACACCCGGTAGTTTTTAAATATAAGATTAAAACATTCATTTCCTTTCAACAAAAGTTTTATAACTGCGATTTTAAAACTTAAAAATGCAGCTTAAACATAGGAAAATTAATATATAAATAACTAATTTATGGGTGATGAAAATAGTTTAAGGTGATAATACTCGGGTGTATTTTTAAAAAATATTTTTTAAAAACATATATAGAGGGTATTTACGCCTAGGGAAAAACTTGGAATGTAGTAATTGCGAATATTTAATTATAAACAATACATTCTTTAAGATTAATTTTACTAATATTATTAAAATCGTATAAATTATATTAATATAACATAGCTGTCAACTTATACACTTTTTCCTATCACTAAAATTTAATAATAAATTTCTCTTGCTTTAATCACTAAAATTAATGGCTTCAACGGTAATGTTAAGTAAAAATTTCTGTAAAATTTTGGTAACAAGAAACCATATAAGTTTGAATCTATACTATAATAAATAATACTAAATATATTTCTATCAGAACAAGTGTCACAAACCAAGATTAAACACTTAAAAAAAGTTAATTGAAAACAGGAACACGTGACAAAGTGAGTAATTTTTCTATTATATTCCTTGTATAAGGAAAGAAAATAATACCTCTAATTACGATTGTAGGATAGTCGATATTATGAAAGTGAGATGTTTTGTAGATTGTTCTGGGACTGCATTCCTCGCCCATCTGAAATTAAAATCCCAGGCGTCTAATATCGTGGCTTGGAAATAACTCCGAGCTAAATGATATGTAACATGATACTTTTATAACAAGATTTGTACCATGGTTTATCTAATGGTTCTAAATGAATTTATATCCAAGAGTACGAAACTAATAAAAGATAGTAAGTAGCTAATGCACAACTATTATTTCCGTAAATATTTATACAAATTAAATTTTAAGTTAAAACATTATCATTTCACAAATTTATATTAAGAATAGTTTGATTTAATTATACATGGGCATTTGAAATAAAATAATAATAACGCATTTTTGAAAAAAAATAGACGTCAGTATTTGTTATTTTTTTAAAGCTTATTATATATATATATATATATATATATATATATATATATATATATATATATGTATATATTATTTATCGCAGTCTCTCTGGAATATTTTAATCTTGTACGCATCTCTTATAAAGGATTCGTACACGTTTACCACACTTTTTTAACAGAATTTTTCTCTGTATTTAAATGCAGGAAAATGTTATAAATCCTACAATTTCTGCTATTTAAGTACTATTACGTAGGAAAATACTATAAACAAATTGTGGTAACAACGTACGAACCTTGATATAGTATTCTATTTTACACTCAAATCCGAAGTGGAAATTAATTTAACGCGAGGCTGCTAAAGTATAAAATTGTGAAATTTAGAGAGAATGATTTATACTATACTAAATTGATATTAAAGTATATTTTTAATAGATGTTCATTCATATTCATGCATATAATAAGAGTATTATATGCATCTATTTGAATAAAATATTGTTGAACTAAATGTCACTTTATACTATTACATTTGCCCCTATACCTCTGACGAATGAGCATTTAAGCAACATTGCGAAATGTGACACAGGTTAAAATGGCTTTTAAAACTGAATTTTAAGATTTAATGCTTAGGGAAGAGCAGGGTAAGACCGGGTAGGCAGGTCTAAAAGGGTAACCTGTTTTCTCACTGATGGGTGCTGCCCTATGGACAGCACCCGTCTTAACTGCATCCCTCAGCAACTTTAGTACATCCCTAGCTGTATGCCATTGACTTTTGAAGTGAATATCCCTGTGTCCGTGCAGTGCTATTAGGAAGGAATTCACCCCCAAAGTTTTGTATTTTTCGGTCTGTACTATTCTTCAAATAAATAAAGCCTGACGAATCGATTTAGGTTATAAAACCACTGTTTTCTGCGGCTTTCACTAGATATTTTGATGCCATGTAGAAGTGTATATGTTCAGCTCTACAGGAGAACGACCATATTGATTTTTGGTCGTCTGTTGGGGCAAAATTGGGTACGGTTTTGCATTGAATTCTGGAATTAATCGTTTCTTCACTCAACAGACAGTGAAACATGGTTACAATATTCAGTCAGCAAAGAGTGGGTACATGAGGAGTACACCGGATACGAGAAATAAAAGCTGAGAAAGCCATTTCATAGTAATACTAAAACTTACTTTAAAACCTAAAATAAAGTTATTAACCTTAAAAAACGTATATATGTTTTAAAGTTTGATTCAAAATTTATTACAATAAAAATGTTGTTACTAGAAGTGTAAAAACTTAATTTCTGATTAGTAGTAGGTTTTATCCTACCATCAAAATTCGGAGCTGTTTCAGATGGTCCTAAAAAACACCTTTTCCCATGTAGAGAAGAATTTTCCTGTGGCAACCTGTGTAGCTATTTAATAACCCAAATGACCCCTAACACTTTTGTGCGGTATTCCAATTTTTCCGCTCTTCTAGACTTTTGGTAACAAAGGAAAACTGTTAGGCACCCGGTTTTACCCTATTTTCACCTATAAGTTAAGTGCGAAAATCCTAAATATTTATATCAGTCGGAAAGAATTAACAACTTGTAATGGAAACAACAAAACTTTGTATAGTTCCCTTTAGAAAAAAATGAACGAAAATATTAAACATAGGCAAAGAATATTTCATTGAATTATATACGTAATAAAATTGCACCTGGCTCACAATTCGGCACCACTTTGACCAACTGATCAGTTTTACAAAGAAAGTAATCCTAAATTTATTTCAACATTTAAATTTTCTGTCTAATAATTTATATCGTAGATTGAAATTTCTTTAATATATCAAGACATTAATTTTAAAACAATCTAAAACATATTACACTTTCAGAACAAAAATGTAACAAAAATATCATATAAAAAGTAATATTTATGTAAAATCTGTAGTATCTTTTTTTTCAAACATAAAAAAATAAAATGCGCTGAGAAAAGTCAGCCGAAAAAGCATTTCAAACTATCGTGTAAGGAGTTCTGTTTTTAACTTTCGGATCACGTTCCGTACAAAATTGTCCTCAAGTTAGTCGCTTTCAAAGTTGCTTTCAAATGTTTTAATAAAAAAATCACTAAAGCAACTTCAACTGTTTGCATTTTAAGCGTCAAATACATTTAAAAAAATGCATTTTTTGGAATATCAAATTAAAGTTTTTAAGCGAATAAAAAATGTGTTTTCCTTATTATCTATCCCCAATGAAGCAAGTTTAAAATTTTGTATAAATTACAGCATTTTTAAAAAGTCATACTTATCTATTCTGGATAAAGTGTTTTTGAAGAGAAATTCTTTTATTATTTTAATCTTACATTTTCATATCCGAAAATGAAAAACTTATACACAAGCAATACACTCCATTCTTACTTTCTTCTATCTATAACAGAAGAAAGTATTGCAATCGACATTTTTTTTACTTCCGGTTTTCGACGGATTTACAAGTTTTAGAGGTCGGAGATGCCGAAAAACCTGTTTTTATAAAATGTCTGTCTGCCCGTGTCCGTGTGTGCGCCCTCTTTGTATTATTAAAAAGTGTTGAAGTTATGCATATAATTGAACTAAATTTCATTCATAGGATTTTGGCTATGGCTAGCAAGTTGTCCTTGAATTTGGGAATTTTCCGCTGGAAGGGGACACTGTGATAGCAATTTTTGTTCCATTTTCATTATTGTGTTATGGAAAAGTGTATGACGTTATACATAGAATTGAACCAAACTTTCTCTATATATTTTTTACTATTTGCCGAAGGTCCCAGTTGCATTTGTAGATATACTGCCGGATGAGGACGCTGTGATAGCCATTTAAAGATTTTAAATTAAAAAAGATGTCCAAAAATATTAGAAATCCAGAAACTTTTTACCGTTAAATGATCCGTAAAAAAAAAATCCAAGATTTCCAAAGGAAGCTTTGTTTTTCCTCTATCTTAAAAATTAGAGATATAGCAGTTTGAAATTTTAGGGAGGCTGACATTTTGAAACAAGTCAGCAGAATTCCTCCATAAAAGGGTTTAATTTAAGAATTTTAGTGAACATGCTTTCTGGAAAATTTTCTTTCATTGTTGTAACAATCGTTCCAACTTTTATATGTTTAATACAATATATTCATATTCGCCAGCGACAAATTCTCGCCAATTTTGACGACACTTGGCGAAATGTCGCCAAATTTGGCGACAAAAATATGTGGCCATGAATGAAGCCAATTTGGCTATATCTGACTGATTTGGCAAAGCTTAATTTTATCTGAAGTGCTACAATCTCACCTACAGCTCATTATATTTTAATACATAAAATATTAAATTAAGCGTATACCTATTTATATAATACGCAAGTGAGGTGACGATTCCAGTCAGGACCCATACATCTAACCAACGATGTACATGTTACAAAAATGTACCAACATCTTACATGTAAACAAACAGCTTTTATTTGCAAGATAAATTTCCGTAAAAGTATTCAAGCGCGTGTACTTAATTCATATTTATTGTAACGTTACGAGAATATTATTCATTGGGTTTATATTATCTTTATGCTTATTGATGCCATTTTTTCATTACAATTAAATAGAAAATGTATTTTTATTTGATTACATGTTGGCGAAACATAAAAGTATGTGCAATAAAGTACGCGGGAAAAATTTGCGCTGGTGAAAATGGCGTTATGCTTAGCTTGAATTTTATTTTTATATTGCAAAAAACTAAAGAAAAAAACTGATATGAATATGTCAACATTACATAATTTTCAGATTCTTCATTTCTGAATTATAAAGATTAAGGATTTGAATGGGATCTTTTATTGATTACTTCATCTTGATTGTATTCCTTGATTAGACGTTAACGATAGTTTTAAAAAAGGTAAATTATAGGTTAGATGATTTAATTGTTTAATACAAAATTCGGAAAAGTAAAGTATTTCAAGAAAATTATAACTATTAAAAGTAACGGTAAAAAAAAATAATAAAATAAAATGTAGAAATTATAATTGTTCAGTCACGTATTTTAGAAATAGATTGTATTTTATTAATTTTAAAGGACCGATTGGGTATGTTACTTTATAACAGGGACAGGATCCCCGATTGTGGAAAAGGAACAAACATCACGATTATGGAAAGGGGACGAAGAAACCATATATATAGAAATTATCAGTTGAATATATTAAAAGTCTGTCGGATCTGCAGATTGTATATAATTATTGAAAATAATTTCTCGATTTTTACATAAAAATTGATCTAAAAATGTGTTATTAAAACAGAGGTCCATTCATTAATCGGATACTGAGGAAAAAATTACATTGCAGGTCCTGCCACGTTTCACGACAGTTTTCCTTATTGTCGATAAATGGTATTAAAATTATTTTATTTAGTCAATGCTACAATAATATTGCATTTTTATATTAAATCTTGCTCAGTCTATTTAATCTTAAAAAATTAAATTTAAATTTGAAACATGATATTAAAGCAACTTTAAAACATTTCATTTAGAAATCTAAATAAATCTTCAACTTTTTAAAATTATTTGAACTTCTCATGTTTCTTGTCTGTTAGAATTTGCTACAATACAAATTTTGTATAATGCATGTAAAACTGAAAAAAAGTTGAAGATTTATTTAGATTTCTAAATGAAATGTTTTAAAGTTGCTTTAATATCATTTTTCAAATTTAAATTTAATTTTTTAAGATTAAATAGACTGAGCAAGATTTAATATAAAAATGCAACATTATTGTAGCATTGACTAAATAAAATAATTTTAATATCTGTCCCTTCTCGGGCTTAACAAAATGGAAATAAATTTATTTTTTTAATTTGCTTTGCAGGTTCCTTTTTTTTAATATCTCAAGTTTTTTAATAACAATTTAATATGAAGCAGACAAGATTCAAACGAGGCAAGTATGTAAAAGACTGCACGTATCAAAATCAGTATTGGTAATATGAAATATACAGTTCAAACACTGATTATTCTGTAAACAATTAAAATAATAAAAGTAATTTTTAACAAAAAAATGTATATAACGGACTTTAACGGATTGTTTCTCATCTTTATAATGATAATAATAAAACGAATCATGTTCATTTTTGCAAATAATTTTATGCCATAGTGTAAAATACATTTGCAACCACTTTGGAAAGAGACACTAGTAAGCGTGTGTGAAAGCTATTAATAACATCTTATGTTGTTTTATCACATAAGAAGCAAAAAAATAATAATGAGCATATATGAAACAACTGTATTCTGATTTTGTTATAAAATGTGTAGTTATGGAGGATGAAATTTTCAGCAAAATATTTCTTTTTGTAGCTGAATAAATATTTTACCTTATATTGACAATTTCTTAATTTAACATTTCTGTAGAAGCAAAATGTAAACATCTGCAAGATTTTTTACAAAACGTGTACGATCTGTTATTTTCTTATCGTCACAAACCGTCCATTTATTGATCTCGTTTTCATTTGTTACAATAATTTCATAACAATAATTTCATTAACAGCACACATTTGATCTTCTTTTATGTAATACGATTTATACTCACAACAATCTATGTTTGAAAATAATTCCTTTGTAGAACTGCCCTGAGAAGAAGCAAATATATGAAGAATATGCAATAACCTTCGAACTGAATTCTCTCAAATGTTACAGAGAGGTCCACATTTCTACATTAGAGTTTTGGGATGATGACCATCAATGTTTTTCTCGAAATGTAAATCACCTAAAGGAATATGTTCTATTTTAGAATTGGAATGACTACTATAATTATGATCTAAATGTATGTGAACTAATGGGTGATATGCTATTTCCCAAAAATAGGGTTCTGCATTGGAGTTGTGAATTCTTTCGCCACCAATTATTTCACATAAATTTTCTGCAGTGATATTTTGAGTTGATTTTGATAACATCTGTTGAAATTTGTTTGAAAAATTTTCTGAAGCCGATGAACTCTTTGCATACAAAACATTTTTAGTATGAATAGCTTTACGCGCAAGTAATTGAGCTTTTATTTGAGTTTTTAGAAATTGAATATCTGTTCTTCTGCTTTGCTGAGCTATGTTTGATTTATAACTCTCTAGCAGATTTTTCACTAAAGCAAGCTGTCGATATCTTGAAGGATTAATTTTCTTAGAGGTGAGAATCCTATTATGATTTGAGTATTTTTTTTCCAGTATTTTAGCTTATATTTATTAGCCTTTGATTTATTTCGCAAACAATATGAAGTATTACGCTTCTGTATCTGGCTTTTACATTTTTTATAGTATGCGGCTCTTTTATTTTTGATAATTTCACGATTTCCTCGATAATATCGTGAATATTTATTTGATGTATCACTTAACGGTTCAGACAGAGATACTCTTTGTATAGGGTTAGGATACTCTTCAGTTGGGCCATTTAAATCAATGAAATGCCGAGAGCAAACATACCAGTCTCTAGTCATCGTTTCTGTATAAGGAAAGGGCATCTGACGTCACTGTTGGTTAAACTACTGTTGGTTTGGCAGAAAAACCTGTTCGTTCTTTACGGCTCCTACAATACACATGAGATGGTGGGATTTGATTGGTCTATGTTAAACTGGTCTATGATATGATTGGCCTACGTCGCCATGACGATTCCTGCAATGATAGCTTCGACAAAAATGCAGTGGTAGATTGGTTGATGGAACTGTTTGTTTGTAAACATGCCCTTTCCTTATTTGTTATACCACAAGCAGAAAGCCATTCGTTACATTTACTCAAGTTTTTCTGTGGTTTAGGAAAAGGGAAAAACAAAACTCCCAGCATATAGTCTTTGTAAAAGTATCGTGCATCACTCTTGCAACCAGAAAATTTGCATTTTTTCACCATGTTGAATTTTAGTAATCATCGATTAAGAGAGAAATTTAAAAACGCATTTCGTAACATCACAGTATCACTAGATAAGTAAATATCGAACATTCATCCAATTTTGATAAAGACAGTAACATCTAAATTAAAGTCCAAATACTGCTTAAAGTGATAAAAACATAACACGGAATATTTAAAATACCTTTTTAATGTAGATCGTTCACAACTATTGGTGACATCTTCGGATCTTAAAGATAAATACAATATTCTCGTATATTTTTGAAATAGTAAACATATACCACGAGATCGCATGTCCAAGGCTAGCAGGTGCTTAAATTGGCCAAAACTGGGAAACGTGAAAAATTATTATTTGTTTTTATTTTTATTGCTTCTTCAATCTATCGATCATCGCGTGCCAAATTTTAGCTAATTATTTTAAATATTCCGTGTTATGTTTTTATCACTTTAATCAGTATTTGGACTTTAATTTAAAGACTCCACGTTTACTACATTTAGAGTTTTTTGATTGGAGGATTTATTTTTTTACAGAATTAGGTGTTTTGAAGAAAATTTGTGGAAGCGCGTACAAAAAGTGGGAAAAACTCTAGTAAATTAACTCGTTCAATGGGATTTCCTGTGTTAAATTAACATTAGGATGTCACACTGGAAATAAATAAGCCTTGCGCTGCCGCGCAAGGCTTAATATGAATATTTTCATCAATTATTTCAAATTTTAAGTGAAAATCATGATTTATACTCACTGTCCTAGGACGTGCATGAACATTAGTTTTAGAAATATTCTGACAACTGAGAAAAAAAGAGACATCCTTAAAAAAGAGTACACTGAAAAAAAGAAGTTAAAAATATTCATTTCTTGAAGGGATATTTTAATTACACGAATATATTTCACGCCCATAGATTTAACATTAATGACGAAAATTGGGGAGTTGACTGACTAACAGCCTTAAGAAGTATTTAAGAAATAAATGTTAAATTGCTAGTTTTACACAGCATTTGTGTTTAATTATCTTTTCTTTTTCCTCAAATTCAGCCGTTGAAATATTTAGTCAATGTAAATATTATTTTAATTCCTAGAATACGTTTAAGAAGTAAAATTCATTTACTATTTTAATTTTAATTTTATATTCAGACAATAAAATGACAGCAAGAATAATAAGTATGGATCCATCTATTAAACTAAGCAGCTGTTTTTTTTCTTGAATAGCATTGCGTAGGATAAATGAAATTTACGTTAAAGTTGAGATTTCTTAATACAAGTTGATACCGGACATTAGAGTCAGATTTTGTAAGAAAAGGATGCATGAGAAGATTGTATCGAACTCGCACTCTTTTCTTAATGAGTTAACCGTAACTGTATCAATCATAAAGTAAACAGAACAGCAAATAACGTGAAGACAATAAGATGTCTAGCATTGTCCAGGCAATTAAGAACAATAGAAAACAACAAGAATTTCTTTAATGTAATTTTTTATAAGAATACAGTTTTAAACTAGAACTTTAACGCAATTATTTTAGAATAGAAATTACGTTTAGTCTATTTTTGTAAATATTAAGCGTTTGTGGGGTGTCTGTGTTCCAAGTCCCCATGTTGTATATATATATTGTAATATATGTATTATTATTATTTATTATTCATGTCGTCATTGGCCATTATTTTGATTAATTAAGACGAACTCTTTATTTGAAAATAAGTCAACCGCCACCGGTACATTTGCGATGATTCGGGTAGGATTATTTTATCTTTTTTTTTTTTTTAAATAAAGTTAACACTAGAAAGACAGTAAAATCAAACTTCCTAAAAAGCCCCAAACGGTCTATTTGACCGCTGTTTAGAAAAAAGCTCTGGCCAATAGGACTCCACCTTCTTCGACATTGACCTGACTGCAAGTGCATTCTTGATTTATGTTATACGCGGAAGCGTTGAAGAAAAAAAAATAATGAATGATCCCGAAAGACGACAAAATCGAATCTCCTACGAAGTCCGTAATGGTCAATTTGACCGCTGTTTAGAAAAAAATCTGACAAATAGAAATCCACTTTCTTTGACCTTGACCTCACTGTAGGTGCATACTTGATTCATGTTATACGTAAAAGCGTTAAAGAAAAAAAATCACGGATGATTCCTTTTTTTCTTCACAAACTCCAACGCATCAGCCAAAATGACCGCTCTGGGCTTTCTAGGTATATTTACAGAAATCACGGGAAAAAATATTTTTTACTTTTTAAGTAAATACGTGCAGAGAAAAAAATTTAAAAATGTAACTTACGGAAATTATCAAACTATAAAAAATAAATGACATATATGAAGAAATCTTCAACTATCGGTCAAATTGACCGCTTCGGGCGTTCTAGTGTTAATAAGATTTATTAGATTTCATCCCATTAACAAGATACTACTGTTGTCTTTTTACTTATTCTCAGAAATAATTCTTTAAATATAATAATGGAGGTTGAATGAACCTGTTTTTGTGTAGCACTATTCTCAAACTATGCCCTTCATACACAGATTCCCACAATATTTGTAAGAGAAATCTAGCATGACGTAGTTTTCTAAAAAAAAATTGCAAAGGAATCTAAAACGAAGACTTTTGTTTGAAGTTAGTGGTAGCAAAAATATAACCCCAATAATAATAGAAGCTACAAAAAATAATTTTGCAGTTAATTTAGTTGTTTTTATAACGGAGATAAAAAGAAAGCCCAAACTGGATAAAAGAAAAAAATCTGTAAATAAGAATAACACTTTTTTAACTTTATGAAAAAACGAATCTTTAAAAAGTATTGAAAACAAAATAGATAACAATTGTATTATACAAAGTTTCCAACTTTTGAATACCACTTTTTTCGAATAGAAATATTCTTTTTGTTTAATCGTAAAAATTGTCGGTTAAATCAATGCCAATACGGATTCGGAAATAATGTGTGGAAATAGATGCAGCAGGGATTCGATCCACGGTCTTTCAATTATAAAACGTTGTATTAAATACACGAGTGTGATATTTCTACCTTCTTTTCATTGGAATCTCTATCCCAGGGAAGGCCTAGGCAAACCGATACCAGTTACAATGGGCGGGTTGAATTTTGTATCGTTATTTTAAAAAAAATAAATGGACAACGTGATAAGACCACAAATGAAAGTATGCACATAGAAAAGGACATACAACTGTTTATGAGCTTCTAAAGCCAGGGTTCGTACGGCTCCTGGAATTTTGCGACCAGAAAATTCTTCGGTACCAGTATTTTCTTACAGGATATATCTGCTTAAAAAAAGACTAAGTTTCGCGAGTTTAACCTAGATTTCTTTTTCTATAAAGAAAATACTGGTGAAACTCCTGGAAAATTCCCTGATCCGTACGAACCCTGTAAAGCTCCATCATCAGTGCAATAGTTAAAATTTTTAAGTTTATATAATAATATAGAAGACTTCAAGCAAGTCAAGGGCGAAATGGCGGTAAGTGTTGAAAAGGTTTGTGCTCGACTTCGCTGTTTGTTTTCAACACGATTAGAAAAAAAAATGTTATCAGTTTGCCTAGACGATAATTAGGCCCTGGTGATAAGGAAATGGATGCTATCCCCGAACATATGATATAGATAAAAATCAGAAAATTTCGCAACTGAATTTATATAATTGATGCAGTTCAACGAGAAAGCAATGTTTACTAACCCCTTCTAGAGAAGCGTCAATTACACTTCGTTTATTTCGCCTCTTTTTCTGAAAATTATTTTTGTATTATTTTATCTCTGAAAATCCGTGTTTAGATAAGGTAAAGTTTTTTATGTAAAATTATTGGTGTCCATATTCAAGGATTTTGTATGACCTATACGGCACGAGTAGGTGCTGTCGTCGTCGCAAAAGGATTAATGAAATATGCGATTTAAATAGTTTTTTACATTATTTTTTAAGATTTAGAATTACTTTTAAGATTTGTAAAAAAAGATTAAAAAAAATTATAAAATCTGTTGTTTTATGTTGAAAGCTAGATGTCATCTATAATGGCTATTCATAAATGACACTCAATCTATGAAATCGAAGTACTTCATTCGTAATTTTAAGTAATACTATAGTAAGCTTTTAAATACTCCTTGCATTTATGCAAACAAATATGACGATTATACAGTGAAACTTCCATTTAACGAAGTCTCATCGTTACGCTTAAACACTTCGTTATGAAGAATATTCGTTAAATAGAAATCAACTTAAATTTATGAAACTTGTATACACATAACCCACATAAAATGGAAATATTTGAAAAATGTATTTTAATTCGGGCAGTCATTTTTTTATGCAATGTAGATATGAGAATAATTTAAATAGAATAATGTCTAAAGGAACACATAACAAAGAGAAGTAAACATAAACCGAAGCGTACGTTTAATTTTTTCGTTAAAATGTGATTAAATGTGTGTGTTTTGATTAAATAATTCAAATGTATTCATTTTCATATAGTTCGCCGAAATAAGTTCTTGCACCCATTGCAGCAACAACTTGTTCGTTTTAATACTGTACACGAACGAAAGTGCAACAAACTTCGTTATATAGAATAAGTTTTTCGTAATATGGAGATTAATTTACATGTTAATGATGTTCACAGTCAAGGTCCTGCAGAAAATTTCGTTAAGTAGAAAACTTCGTTAAATAGGGACTTCGTTAAAGGGAAGTTCCACTGTATTTGCAAATAGCAAGTGAGAGCATAATTGAAGCAACGATTTGTGGAAGATGACGCAATAAAACGCAGAGCATACACGTGTAAACTACACATGAGTTACGAAATATTCTGCGATATAAGATAAGATAATGCAAATTTATTTTAACTTTGTAGAAATGTTTCCATCATGTCTGTGCTAAAATTAATGTCTAACATTTTAGTGTTGCAATTAAAGAAGAAAACTAATTAAAAAAATTTCACTGGGTGCGTACAGTCTTACAGTATTTTTAAATGCATTTTACGGATT
The DNA here is from genome assembly GCA_963931845.1 of Maratus michaelseni. Taxonomy (NCBI): domain Eukaryota; kingdom Metazoa; phylum Arthropoda; class Arachnida; order Araneae; family Salticidae; genus Maratus; species Maratus michaelseni. The sequence continues at coordinate 264,978,004 of OZ007587.1, read as the reverse complement.
ATTTTATCGCAGACAAATGTTAGAAATTCTACTTTTAAATGTGGCGACTACGAATTTTGCTATTTAAATATTAAATTTAAAAAGATCAATCTGAAAAAATGGTGTCATAGATTCCTTGAAAAATCCAAATTGTTTTTAATTTAGGTTTTATCAAGAAACCATAGGAAGACAATTTTAGAATTAGTTATTAACGTAATAGCTATCTAGTGAATTTTTAAATTCTAAAAAATAAGAAACAAATATAAAATAAACATAATAAAAGTAACATTTATTTCAAAACCGTTATTTCGATAAAATAAAGTCAAAGAAATGTACTTTTAATAGATTTCTGTAATTTAATATATGAATTTTTTAAATGGAAATAGATTTTGAAAATTGAAGATTTTTAACATTTAACATAATAAAATTTAAAACTAGTCGGATGTGCCAATCCCAAAACTTTCTTCTATCTCACACAGGTTTCGCATAAACTAAAACGAATCAGCACCAATTTATATCATGGTCTAACTTAATCTAAAATTTTATTAAAGTCCCTGCATTAGTTCTCTAAATATGACTACATAGGTGCCAACCTCTCAATAATATTCCGTAATATGCGGGTTAATTTGACCCAGTTTAACAACGCTTCAAACCAGAAAAAATATTGGATGAATCTTCATTTATTCAATTTCAGGTTTCTACGCGGAATTTGTTTAATTTCATTTCTTAAAAAAATTCCAGGTGCGAAACGTGTTAAACCTGGCTCAAATTTGTCCGCATATTACGAAATATTAAAGAGAAGTTGGCACCTATGTGACTATCGCTAAAATTGTGTAAATCCTGCAAAATGCAGCATAGCAGCACCACCTGTTGGTAGATTTAGACCAAAACCTGATAAACAATAACTTATGTCAACGTCTAACTGAATCAGAAGTTTGATGAAAATCCGTGCATTAGTTCATGAGATATAGTTGTCGTGAAAATCATGAAAAAAGTAGCATAGCAGTGCCACCTGTTGGGCTATTTACACCAAAACGTAACCAGCATCTATTTAAATCAATGACTAAAAGAATCTGAAGTTTGATGAAATTTCATGCATTAGTTCTTGAGATACAAGTATCGTGAAAATCATGAAAAAAGTAGCATAGCAGCGCCACCTGTTGGGATATCTACACCAAAATGTAATCAGCGTCAATTTATGTCAAGGTCTAACTAAATCTGAAGTTTGGTGAAAATAACTGCATTAGTTATTGAGATAGAGATATTGCGTAAATCGCGAAAAATGCAGCATAGCAGCGGCACCTCTTGTGCGATTTTCACCAAAAACTAATCAACACCAATTTATATCAGGGACTAACTGAATACAAAATTTTATTTAATTTCACGCATTAGTTCTTGCTTTAGCGCCCACAAAACTTTTGTCACAGACAGACATTTTCTAAAAACAGTCAAATCGTGTTCAGGACCTTCTAAAACGTATAAATCCGTCAAAAAACCAGAAGTCAAAAATTTTCATGAATCCAATACTTTCTTCTTGTAAAGATAGAAGAAAGTAAAAAGATGAAGAAATCCTAAATATTAAGCGGTATTTCAAATTGCTGCAATGCGTCAATTTGTCAATGCGTTTTGAAGCTATTTTCAACAGTATTAGGTATTTCAAAAAACAGATTTAAAAACATTCAAATTCTTCATATCATGTACTATTTACTATGCAGGATCTTTTATTTAGCTTGAAAAATATTTAAACATTACCTGATTTCACTACTTTCTCAAAAGCATTTTTCATTTGATCTATGAATAGTTTTAGTTTTTCTTTTTTAACACTTCTTACGTAATTAAAAAATGTGTATGAATTGGGTTTGTCTGTCTGCCACCTGACTGTCCATGCTCTAACGCGAATAAATGTAGCCATATTGCCATATAACCGCTATATGTTATTGAGGTTTACCATAGCAAGTTCGATATAGAAAGTGAAGTGTGTAGCATTTATAGTTCCTTTACAGGAGTACTCAAAATAATGCAGTTACATCACGGCCTATGGGGGAAAATGGTTTGCTGTGCATTTTAATGATGTTCCGATATTTCAAACATATTGAATTGTTATGCATCACTGAGGTTCACTAAAATAAGTATAATAAAGAATATTCTGTGCATGGCATTTATCGTCCATTTACAGGTACACACAAAATAATTCGACACATTACTAACTGGAAGCACGTTTTAAGGAGTGGTATGCGTTTTTAAAATTAACTATTTTTTTTCCTATTACCTATATATATAAATTCTAAAGATCACGTACAGGGTTGCACAAAAGAATTCCAGTAAATTTCTGGTTATTGTCATAATTGCTGAAGGAGAATTTAAAATTGTGTTATGCGTTTTCTAAATGAACTAAATTTTTGCGTATTGTGTAAGATATATACAAATCTATAGATCATATAAAACCATGTATGCAACAAGAACATTCGACGCCATCAAATTAGAAGAAATGTTAACGCTATAATTGTGACTGCCGTGCGAAGTTCAACATCTTCCGCATTGGTTAATTGATATATATCATATACAGGACTGCACAAAATAGTTCGTATATTTTTACGCCTATAGATGGGAGTTGCTGAAATTGGGATCTCAAATGTGTTATGGGTTTTCTAAATTGTTTACTTAGACAACCTTCGTTATCTTAATAAACTGTGAAGTTTTTTATAGTATTCTGAATGTGTTGGAAACTGCTTCATAACATATGCTTGACTGACGATAATTTTTCTTTTTATTATATGATATAAACCAAACTTAGAACTGCTACATATTTCAATAAATAAATAAATAAAAACAAATTATTATGTAGAGCAGTGTAATAAATCTTACCTCACATTATTTTATTCATTTTGCATGTCGAAATTTTTAATTCCGAATTTACACCTGTTTATGTTAATTAAAAAATGCATTAAAACGTAATAAAACAAGTTTAATGTTTTCACCCGTAATTGGACTGTGCCATTGAAACAATAGTTGAAGATTTTATACTAACAAAGGTAATGTATTAGTGTGCATTTCATGTTAAGAGTGTAAAATTAAAAACACAAAATATTGAAATGTGATATATCATGTAACAGAATGTATAGATCAATTTTAATCTCGCTAGATAAATATTTGTGCATTATTCTCATAGAATAAGTATAATATATTAACCTTATCTTCCGTGCGTATCACAGAGACGCTGACAGATTGTATAAAGTTCATCAAGCTTTCATGTCATTAATCACAGGTTACATGAGTTAAACATTTTGAAAATCACTTTTTACCTATCGAAACATTCACCTTGTTTAATCGCAGAAATCTGTGATGTATCCCCCATGCATAAACGTATTTGGATTGAGCGTCAGGTGTATGTGTTGCCAAAATAGCTGTTTTTGTATTACAATAAATTGCCACCCTACCTGAATTTCTGTAGATTAGTTTTTGTTTTGTGTTTTGGCGTTATTAAATAAAACAAAAATTATTGTAGACAAATTCTGCTACAATGCTACATTTCTTTCATAAAAAGGGAGCTAGGTTGGAAATACTGCTGGTGAGTTGCTCAGTCATATAACACATACTGTAAGTTGGATATGGAAAGTTTACTCTAATCGGTCCGAACATCAAAAGTAGAAAAATTAAAAAATAGTCCTGTCTCAAATACAATCCCGTTGATTTAAAGATAATTCATTGATGTAAATAAGACAGTTTTAAATTTTAAAATGCTATCTCGTAAAAGAAAAATTCCTTGCAGAATAAATAGGTCAATGGATTAATTCTTTGCACAATTTAGTTTTTCTACAATACACAATGATAAAAAAAATAATCACACTAATATTAACATTAGCTTTAGTAAAGTTGACTTGGGTTCTATACAAGATAATCCACAAAAAACACCCGCTATGAAGGTGAAGGAATATCTAGAATGTTTTAGAGAAGTTGTACCAAAGAATTTGGGATTAAATAATTATGTGAAAGATTCAAGCATTCAATATCAAAACAAAATATTAGATAATTTCCGATTTGAAGAAACCTCCGCAAGACAGATATTTTGTAATCTAAACGAAAAATCTGGAAAGCTACAGAAAATTGATTTTTAAAAATAATTAATAATTATAATGAACTTCATTATTTGTCGGTTCTCGACTGAATGTTGACTAAAATGCAACGGATTTGAGAAGTAATTAAACAACCATTTTTATATGCAATAAAAAAAATTACGATAATTTTGGAAAGGTGTCGAAGCTTCTAATTGATTCTGAAAACGCAGAGACAGTGAGTCCAGCCTCTATCTGGCTCCGTGCTGTCTGGCTTAGTGTCGCCAGTGGACTTTTTAAAAAAAAAGGCAGATTTCTGGATTGCCACCACTTTTTTGAAGTAGAAATATTCGCCTTTTTAAATGACAGATTAAATAATGCGAAAATAAGCGAAATTACGCAACATTTTAAAAGTGGTGGTAATCAAGCAATCTAAATTTTTAAAAAGTAGCTGACTGGCAACAATAGACGAGCTAGATGAGGGGTGTCAAACTGTGGTCCGCCAGATACAATTAATATTTTTTAAAAAAAATCGACTTCTTGAATCGCAGAAATTCGATGATTAGATAAGGAAACGATTACTATAAAATTTTAGTGGTATCCGGCCTGCCACAGTTTGACACAGTTTGTCTTTTAAATATATAAATTACAGGGCTCTCAAACAGTGCAATCTAACTTCTTGTCTAGTGAGTAAGGCGTTGCCTACTAGATAAGAGGTACCGTGTCCAAATTCCAATTTTGACAATAATACATGTAGTGGATAGGATTCTCCTTTAAATAGACGTTCTGGTCTGTTGAGTTCTAATATTCAAACGTTGAACGTGAATCTTTTAATCAACCAACCAACCAAGTAAACCCAACTGGTCCGTTTCTTGGATACAACTGTTTTTAAACGAAAATCTTAATTTTTAGATTTTTCTTGGAAATTTTCTAGAAACCTACACCGAAGATTACCATACCAAGAAAATTAGTTTTCGAAGTGAAATTCAGTTACTAGTATGAAAATGAAGTTTGTAGAATTTATTGCTCATTTATAGGAATACATAAAAAATCTCGTTATTTTATGGTCTATGGGAGAAAAACTGTTTCATATGCTTTTTAATGACGTTACAATATTTCAACATGTATCTTGTGATGATAATAATATCGGATTCCGGTAGCATATGAGCTGCGCTTTTTCTAGATTTACCGTTAGATTTCTCTAGTTTAGACTGGGGATTCATCAAGGACGAAGTTACAAGGTCAAAATAACGAGCCTCCAATACCAAAAACAAAGTATTGTCCCTTTTATAGAATTAATCTCTCAAGAATAGAGGTCTTCAACATTTAACGCCTAAGGGTCACATTTAAAAATTCATAAAGTTTCGCTGGCCATCCTTAATTCAATTACATAGCGTAGACAAAGAATGTATACAGTCCTTTGTGTCAAGACTAGAGGCGAGTTGTATATAGGCGTTGCAGAACTATAGAATTCTCATTTTCTTTTGATTTATAAAAGTAAGACATTTTACTATCTATATTTTTCACGCAATATTTAATTTTAACATCAGAAATTTTATACAGTTGCTTGATTTAGTAATAATAGTAGCAGTTTGGATGAAATTTGGAAGCCTTTTAACCGACATCGACTGTTCGGCAACTGTTCGGCAATAATGTAATCTAATAGATAGAACTGACAGGGTTGCCAGGTTGGCCTTTTTTTTCAATTCAGAATTTTGTATTCACACCAGAAATTAATAGGTGTAAATTTTGTTTTATTCTTTCGAAATTGCCGACCATTTCACTTTCTTTCATTTATTTAGACATTATCCTTAATCTCCTTTGCTTTACATTTTTATTCCAAATTTGTTATCATCTCTTTTCTTAACTTTACATCTATCCTTTTCATTGTAATTGCTCTCTTATACTGTAGTTAATGTTACATCTCAACTTTTCCCAACGGCTCAATTTAATACAAGACACTCTACTCACAAATAGACTGGGCGTAAAGTTCTCTGCAACTCGGAACCCCCTTAACCGACATCAACTGTCTGGTGTGAATTTTGAAATTCGGAATTTAAAAAAACGCCAAACTGGCAACCTGGAGCACGGGTAAAAGCCAAGATGCTGGTTTACTATACCACAATATACGTGAAACGCATGCGTTTATGCCAGAAGAAGATGTTAGCATAAAGTTGTTCTGTCGGTCTTAAAATGTTTCCTCTTTTTATGGCATGGATCTCTTTACGGCACAAAAAGAGAAAATACCCTTTGTTGGCATTTGAATCGATGTGGAGGGAAATTATGTACACCAAATAGCTTTTCCATGTTTCTTGATCATTTTCATCTAAAGAAAATATTTGCTGTAGCTACTAAGTTTTACGCCTTTCTTTTATTCCTTCGCGACGAGCGTCAAGTAAGCTTCTTTTAATCTTCGGCAACCAGCATTTTTCTATTTTAATTTCTGTTTAATTTAATCGCTGAAATGTCTTTACAAATTAGGGGAAAAAATCAGTTTTAAACAACTTGTATTTAAATTCCAGGATTTTGGGAATCTTCTACGCCATGTACTTGTGCCGCTCGTCACGAAGAGGTTCAAGTTAAATACATATTTTAAACCAGAAATTCTGTTTGTTAAATAAAATATATTACGTGCCATATAGAAACAAGAAATATATTTTGAAATAATTTCCCGGTTTACATATTTGATTGTGAAAAGAGCGCAAAAGTTGCAGCCACGCATTTTCCCTAATAATGTGTTTCGGAAATCTTTCAATATCTCTGAAAATATTTAGTTCTTAATATCCGAAATAACACGCGGGCGATTAAAATACCCTTAGCAGGATAACCGTGACCGGTGAGACAAGGGTTGAAGGCCCCTACACTAGAACAAGTTCCCGTTAAGTATAATCTGACCTATCAATCACTAAGATTATTTTAGGTGCTTACAAGTTGTTAGCTTTGTTACTAGCGTCATCTAACGCCGTAAAATGTTTTCCACAGTTCCATACATTTTTTACGCACCTGTTTATAAACTATATCTAGTAAGTGCATATACTTTTAGCAATGGCGCTAGGAATAAAGAGAGGGATAATGTAGTGTCTACCAGTTGCGGGTGAAGTAACTAAAGATGTAGTCACAAGCATTGGCGACGACTTAACAGGGACGGCGGGGGCAAATCAGGCAAACTTCTACCACTAAGTTTGAATGTTACTTTTGCTTTAATTAATCACAAGATAAAACAATAATATAACAAACAACTTTTAAAAATTAGTGGTAGATGTATGCTTGATGGCCTATTTTGCTGCAGTGAAGTCGGCGGCGCATATGGGCAAGAGCGGGTGACTGCTGTTTGTTGGCATTGAGTCAGGGCTTGATTGAAGCCGGAGCAAACTTTCACCAGTGAAGACGAAAATAAAGATTTTCCTTATTTGGGACAGAAATTCTTCATGAATAAGAAGTTTAAGTAAGGTGGAGATTTCTGTTCAAATTATTCACTGACGTTGAGAGGAGGGTTGTTTATGTTTTCACAATAAGGCGGAGCTGCAAGGCCTGACTACCGTTGTGGTCAATTTCCACCTGTAAAAACAAATATATATTTTTGCTTTGCCTTAATTATGACAAAACTTCTGCTTGATTATGGCGTTTAAAAATAGGAGGAAATTTCTATTCAAATTTCCTGGTGGAAGTTTGACGCAACGATAATCAGTCCCCGCCGAAACGGTTACAGTTGAAGCTTCACTATGTTCAGGATATGTAATTTCCTCTTTATTCATGTTCTCATGCTTACATTCGAAGAAAATCAGTTACTAAGTTGGTATTTATAGCGCACATCTTCTCGTATGGATTTTCTCCTGGAGGTGAGGTTAGCTATTAATGAATTATCGGGAAAGCCGTAGCGATAGATGTCAAATTGTAAGCCTTTTTCTTTCCACAAATTTCTTCTTCGTCATTTTTAATCGTAGAAATTTTATTGTTAAATAAGGCGAAGAATACTTAAAGGAAGTAGCGGTAACAAACGCTCAGGAAGTTGTTCATGTATGCGTCAAGACTTTGCCAACAATCTAAAAGTAAGCAGATCTTGTCATGAAAAATCTGGAGGAAAGGCCTGATTACCGGCTGAGCAAACGGCCACCAGTAGAAACGAATAGAAATATTTGCTGTATTTTGTGACAGAAAGTATGTACGAATAAAGCATTTAAAAACTCCGAAAACGTCTGTTTAAATTTACTGATGGAAGTTTGCTCCTCCAAGAATCGGATCCTAGATGGATGGCGTTTCTATCTCGACTGTTGAACGGTGACGCTGTGTCTGGAGACGGAAGAAGAAGGACCTCATAACCACTTAACATCTTGTTTTTAAAGAAACTTTCGCCTTATATAATTGCAGGATCCTGTGATAAAACAAGGCAAAAATTACTTTTCAAAAATATTGTGGAAGTTTGCCTAGGCGGTAATCAAATTCCGGCTATATGGGACAGATCGAATTATTACTATTTGTCCTGCATACTGAATCAGGTCAGGGAACTATGTGTATAAAAAACAAGCCACCAAGTATACATCCATTGATCACCACCTCCCAGTGCCCCAGTCGTTCATCAAGAGGGTCCTGAAATCCAGGATCATCTCAGAATTGCAGGAGTACTGGGAACTCACTGATAATGGCAGGCACCCGTTTGACCTAATCCCACAGTCTCACTTAATATATATCACCTCACACCATACACCGCAAACTTCCTAACGGGCCACGGGCCGTTTAAATCATACCTCCACAAATTTGATTGTGCAAGATCTAATAGGTGTGAGTGCGGCGAGGTGGGATCTCCTACCCACGCCTACTATGAATGCACACTTACTGCACGCTGGCACATTAAACGTCCAGCTACTCCCCCTAAGGGATAGCTACAAAATATTTTTTCTAGACCCACACTTCTGAACAAACTCAAACACATCCACCAATACTTAGCACACATCTCCAATTTCAAAAGCTAGTCTGTACCCAGAGCAACTCCCATTCCCTCGTATGGCATCGCCCCTTGTCGCTAGAAGTGTTATAGTGTTACTCTGGCGATGCCACAGCGCCCCTTGTCGCGAGAGAGCATGTTTCTGGCGCGCAACCCTCTAGCTCATCTGCTGTCTGATAACCAGGTGCTGTGCGGCACATCATTCTCAAACCAATTTCAAGAACCTCCGCATTTCGCTGCCTCGTGTCGGGAGGGAGATCTGTTCTCCGGCAGCGAGGGATTTGTTCTGTAAATTTCGGGTAATAATGGCCCAAGGCAATTCACCCGAACAAAATACTTAATTCTTCTTCGTCATTTTTAATCGTCGCGTTTTCCGGCTGGCTCAACTCCTGCTGAAACTGTATTTTTTAAAAACCTTAATAAAAGGTACCGGAAGGGACATATATACTCTACAGACTTGGCCTCCTTGTCTGAGCAGTCCCTCTTAGGCTGTGAAAACTTTGATCCGGAATGAATATGAGGAGAATAAATGAATCGAGAATTTTCATTGTCTATAAGAAAATGTATTGAGTTATGAAAAAACACACTTAACAAAAGGGTTATATAACATGAAATAATTAATCTGAATTTATTTATACTTTCATTATTCTTTAAGTTACAAAATGTATTTCAACTGAAAAAGAGAAGAATAACATATATTTTTATAATAATGTTCATATATTCGTATCTTAAACTAATAATTTTATTTTACGCATAAAAAAATATTTATACAGGGTTCGTACGCTTTTATCAGAAATTTTTAATAGAATTTTTTTATTTAATATTTAAATAGCAGACATTGTAAAGATCTCGTTTAATTTCAGGATTTGTAATAATTTTCTGCATTTAAATAAGGCGAAAAATGCTATTAAAAATTTGTGGAAAAGCATGCGAACCCTGTTATATCAATTATATATATATATATATATCTTTTTTCAAACGAAAAATTTATCGCAAATCTTGTGTGTGGTTATATATATATATATATATATATGCAAATTTTATCTTAAAAACGGCTCTAACGATTTTGACGAAATTTTGTATCCTACCGTTTTGGGGCACCAGAAAATCATTGGGCTAGGTCACATGTTCGAGAAAATTCGATTAGTGGGTCATTTTGGGTCATTTTGGGTCATGGTCAAGATAATTGTATCTAAAAAACGGTTCAAACGATTTTGACGAAATTTTGTATCCGACCAGTTTCGGGCACGAGAAGACTATTGGGCTGGGTCACATGTTCGAGAACTTCCGATTAGTGGGTCATTTTTGGGTCAACGCGGGTCAAATTAATTTTATCTAAAAAACGGCTCTAACGATTTTGATTAAATTTTGTGTCCTACGAGTTTCGAGCACGATAAAATCATTGGGATAGGTCACATGTCCGAGAAAATTCGATTAGTGGGTCATTTCTGGGTCATTGTGTGTCAAGATCTAAAAAGCGGCTCAATTTACACTAAATTTTGCATCCAATGGTTTTCGGGCACGAGAAGACTGTTGGGATATGTCACATGTTCGCGAAAATTCAATTAGTGGGTCAATTTGGGTCATGGTCAAGCTAATTGTATCTAAAAAACGGCTCAAACGATTTTGACGAAATTTTGTATTCTACGAGTTTCGGGCACGCGAAAATCATTGAGCTAGGTCACATGTTCGAGAAAATTCAATTAGTGGGTCATTTCTGGGTCATTGTGGGTCAAGATCTAAAAAGCGGCTCAATTTACACAAAATTTTGCATTCAATGGTTTTCGAGCACGAGAAGACTGTTGGGCTAGGTCACATGTTCGAGAAAATTCAATTAATGGGTCATTTTGGTCATGGGTCATTGTGGGTCAAGATCTAAAAAGCGGCTCAATTTACACTAAATTTTGCATCCAATGGTTTTCGAGATCGAGAAGACTGTTGGGCTAGGCCACATGTTCGAGAAAATTCAATTAGTGGGTCATTTTGGTCATGGGTCATTATGGGTCAAGCTATTTTATCTTAAAAACGGCTCAGACTATTTACACTAAATTTTGCATCCTATGGTTTTCGGGCACGAGAAGACTGTTGTGTTAAGTCACATGTTCAAGAAAATTCAATTAGTAGGTCATTTTGGTCATGGGTCATGATATTTGAACTCAAATTTAATTTGGACAGAGCATAGCTTGGTCTTCCCTGCTCGTATATATATATATATACGATAAATTTTTCAAACATTGTAATAAAGCTTAAATAAAGCTTAGCATACTAAATAACATGGAAATTGTAAGTGACAAATATCTTGCTTTCTTGAAAATATAAGAAAAACACTAAAATAATCTTTTAAAAATATTTAATATAGCGAAACTTTTTTTAAAAACTTTCTACATTTCAGAAAAAAAACAATTATTTACCCCATCAGGCCGTCAAAAGACGTAGGGAGTAACAACATATATAACGTTTTTTACATTTTTTACAAAAATAATTAATAAAATACAAAAATTGTTCTTTTTACAATATACTTTTAAAAAATAAACACTTTATATATCGTAAGTGTCATGTTAATATGTAAATAATTTAAAAAAAAATGTTTATTCAATAAAAATCCCTTCGTTTTAAAATATTCTTTTCGAAATTCCTTTTTTTATTAAAAAATAATGAAGACAGCTAATGGATGAAACAGATTATGCAAATTTAATTTACCTTAACAAAAAACATATATCTAACAAGAATGAAAAATCATGCGTTAAGCATAGATTATGAAACACTTTTCAATACATTCAGACCATTGTAACAAAACTTTATAAATTAATAAGGTGAAAGGTGATATCTAAGTAAATAAGTTGGAAAACATTTAACAAATTTGGAAACTCAATTTCAGTAATAATTGGACAAATATCAGAATTTTTGTGTGCGGCCGTGTATATGATCAATAGATTTGTGCATAATAAAATACAGTATGCTAAATATTAGTTTAGTTAGGAAACGCAAAACACAGTTTTAAATTCCCATTCGTCAACTTCCACCAATGAGTGGCAAAGTACTCGAGATTTTTGTGCAGCCCTGTATATGATCCATAGAATTTATACACACCAAGCAATATGCGAAAACTTAATTAAATAAAAAAAAAGTACAGCAACCGAAAACGCACTTCTATCAATTATTGTTTATAGCCAGTACGGTATTCGAATTCTTATCTAGTATGTCCATGTAAATGAACGATGAATGCTATGTACTCCATAATCTATAGTAAGCATCTTCTAATGCACCTCACTCATATGAAATTCGATATGTTTGGCATGCAGTGACATCATTAAAATACATCGCAAATAATTTTTCCAAATAGTCCATAATGTAAAATAATTATTTTGAGTGTTCCTGTAAATGAACTATAAATACTACATACTTATACCGAACATGCCACAGTAAACCTCAATAACGTATATCAATTGCATGACAATCCTAGTATATCAAAGCCAGTTTGATCACGGGATAACAGACAGACGGCAGACAAATAAACAGACAGACAAACCGAATTTATAAACAATTTTCAACTTTGATGGAAAATGTTAAATATATATTGTAGGGTCTAGAAATAGGAAAATTGATGATGATTAATTGCGGATGCAAAAAAAGCATATTTTTGTAGAAACAATATTTTTCACAGAATTTGTGTAATACCGAGAGAGTCAAAACTTCGTTACAACTTTGAAAAATACAGCCGGACCCGGTTAAGACGCTGACGGTTAATTACGCGATCCCGCTTATATAGCGATTTTTTTCGGTTCCTTGAACATCGCCTATATCAGTGTTGCTAGTGGGCTACTTTTTTATAATTACGTTTTCTTGATTGCCACCAGTTTTTTGAGAAAGTAAAATTCGGCTAAGTTAATGACACATTAAATAAAGGGAAAAGACGACAATTTATACCATTTCAAAAAAGTGGTGCCAATCAAGCAATCTGAATCCTAAAAAAGTAGCCTACTGGCAACACTGGCCTATATGACTATGCACAAATATCCCGTTTAATACGCGAACGATTACTACGCGATCCCGCTTCACTGTAAAAAATTGCTGCAGTAAAATTACTGCAGCAGAGATTCCAGACAATGTCCGTAAGAAAACGGGTTTTGTCCCTAGATAAACGGGTTTTGTCCCTAGATAAACGGACTTTGTTCTTACATAAACGGTTTTTGCCCATAAAAACATGAAATTTACGGTTATTGACCGTTTACCTTGAAAAAGGGGCATTTTCCGTAAAATTACGGCAGCAATTCACGGAGAATGCATGTGAATTTACAATTTTTTTACAGTTACGAGATAAAATTTCGGTCTCTTCCCGCAAAATATCTCGCTTAATATGCGAATTCATAGATAAAGATACGAATTTCTTCTCTCTTCTCCAGTGTTGCCAATTTAGTGAGATTTTTTCTACTCAGATATCTATCAAATGTTCGGAATAGTAATATTCTGCTTATTGAGTGACAGATTAAGCTGCTGAATAAAAAAATCTCACTAAATTAGCAACTCTGGAACTCGTCTTTAATCCCGCATCCGAATATTCTTTGTCTCTCGCTTCGTGTATGTTTTTACTGAAGTAGAGAAAGATAGACGAATTTTTGCTAATAATTCTTATTTCTTTGCGCGATGAATGTTTTCAGTTTTTTTGTTTTTTCCTGTAGTAAATAAAGCCTCCCTACCACTATGTACTCTTAAACATGTTGGAAGAGAAATGAAAACGTTTTTTCGTTTTCAATTCTATTTCTTAGCTACTTCCTTCTGATTCCTGACTTCTCCTATTTTATTCATATCCAGTCAATTATTTGCACCACGGGTTTTATAGAGTCAAATTCACTCTGATTGTGTGTGTCGAGTTTTTGCAAATTTATTGTTTATATGGAGAACAGTCATAAAATCAAAAGGAAGGCGTTACTCATTATAACAAGTACAGTTGAACCCCGTTATAGCGAACCCGATATATAACGAACGAAGCCCCACCAGTGTCTAAGAGGTTCTGCTCTCAAAGCTACTAGACGGGAGGTGCTTGGTTCAAACCCCTGTCGCGCTCGTCGACCTAACCGTTCGGACTTTTCCCTGGTTTTCTTCTAACTTTGCCATAAATAAGGGTTAAGATGTCATCATAAAGACCCCCATGGAAAGCACTCAAACCTAGGGCCTATATCACTCGAGTAGATAATCGGCCGTCATAAATCAACCATATAAGGAACGAAAATTTTTGGTTGGCCGCTTTCCTATTATATTTAAAGCTAATTTATCCTTTTATAGCGCACCTGCAAAATCTTAAGAATCGGCTATAACGAACATTTTTTTCAATAGAGGACTAATTTTTTTTAAAAACTTTTTCGCAGTTGTTAAAACAGGACTTCAACTCTAATTTCATCAGAAAATGTTCTTGAGAAAGTGTCATCAAAAGCCTTAAATGTCATTACAGGAAGCAGCTCATTTTACGAATTTAAAGGGATATGATAAAAATATAAAATGTAACGTTTCTCTTCTTGATGCACTTACAATGCTAGAAAAATCTTGGCGGTTTGTTACGGATTCTACAATTAGAAAATGTTTTCGACATGCCGGCCTGGCAAAAAATATTGAAAATACAACGAATGCTGAAGAAGGAAAGAATGTTGAAGAAAAGGATGATGAAGATTTACCTATCGCGATGCAGATAGAAAGGCACAAAATTTTATCATTCTTAGATTGTGACCCGCAATTGTTCGAAACATGTGATGATGAAGTTATTACATGTGAAGATCCAACTGATGAAGAGTATGTGGAAGAAATTAAAATGAATTTTTCTGAAATCGAAGATTCTGCATCTGATGCTGAGGAAGAGGAGTACATAAATGGCAAAATCCCCACCATCTCTGATGCTACAGCAGCGATATGTGTAATTAATAAGTTTTTGTCTACACAAACAGTGGAATAAAGAATGTTGGTGTCATTTGATGTATTGGATAAAGAAATTTATAACATGTTTTTGAAATAGGCATTACGTCAGCAGAATTACCGATTATTTCTGTATTAAAACAGTGAGCAACAAATAAAGGTAAAAGGAATTTATTTTCATTTGCCTTAATTTTTAGTTAATTTAATTAGTATTGTGTCAGTTGTAATCGATTTTCGTTAATTTAATTCATTAACGATCATTTAAATAGATTTTATCATTTTTTAATACAGCGTTATTAAATACACATATAAGCTAATGAGTGATACATTTTGTGAACTCTAACATTTTTTTAATAGTTTGGATATAGCGAATCATCGGATATAGTGAACAAAACCTTTGATATCTTCAAGTTCGTTATTGAAGTTCATGAAATGTAATAAATGTGATTTTAGTGTCACAAAGATTTAACATTTTTGGTTGCTGTTTTATTTTTGGTGGTAGCGTACACGTTAAAGTCATATTTGAATCCAAATTTTTCAGTTATTTTTCTAGTCGGACCAAGAAAAACACAATGAATTAAACTTTAATACAGTTAAATTTTAATCTAAATATGTGTAAAAAAGACTATTTTTGACCGTAAGCGTATAAGCGAAAGAGCTTAAGTTGATTTAGACGATTAGATGTGTAAATAACCTCAGTTTCTGCAACATTATAAAAATCACGTTTAATATGCAATCCCGATTAACACGTATGTTTTCTCCAGTCTCTTTAAACGCGTTTTAACCGGTTTCGACTGTATTTGTTAAAATGAACATATTTGCCTATCTGAGTAGCGGTTTGCACCATGGTTACCATTTTGACATATTTTCTATTAAAAAATTCCGAGTTCCTCCAGTAAATTTAGAAAGATTTTTTTTTTTTTTTTTTACTTTAAGTAATCAATAAATTTCTGTCATTAAATAAAGCAAAATTTCATATTTGGGATTTCTGGTGTGAATGCAAAATTTTTGAATAAAAAAGGAAGCCAAACAGGAAACCCTGGTTTGTGACATACTTGTCAAAAAATCAGATTTTTTTTTCTTTGCTGGAATGAAAAAAGAATAATAATTCAACAATCAGAGTCATTATATCTCATTAGAAAAATCCCACCAGTGATGTTTAATATTCATAAATTCCGTCAAAAGCAAGGTGAAAATTTCTTTCTAAAATTATTGGTGGATGTTTGCCTCTATCGTATTGCTCCTGTCAAGGAAATTCAGAGCGAGTTGAGATATCAAATATTTATGAGAATTTAACAAATTATTGAGGGTAGTTTTGCACCATAACGGAGTTCGTATGCTTTTACCACAAATTTTTAATAGAATTTTTGTATTTAATATTTAAATTGCAGAAATTACAAACGTCTCGTTTAACTGTAGGATTTGTTATATTCTTCTTCATTTAAAAAAAGTCAAAACATTCTATTAAAAAAATTTGGTAAAAGTGTATGAACCCTGCATAAGACTTGTCAAAAAGAGTAATTTTTAATAGCAAAATAAATTAAAAAGTTTAAACAGTCTCATAAGTCCGTTTACATTTCAAAAGCTCATACGAAATTGGCGTATCGCAGAGCGGTTATAAAATAATTTCGCGAGATTAGATCTCTAAATGAAATCATTGTTTCAATAAAAGATCTATTTGGAGGAAAACACATTTAAACAAGTGACTAATGTATTACACTATTGTGTACGGCAAAATACCTGCACCTGCTATTTCATTTCGATGCTTTTATGAGTTAATTTGCTGAGAAAACAAAGGATAACCAAAACCAAAAGACTAGGAAAACTCAACATGAAAGAATGACTAAGTTAAATAGATAAAATTAAAAGATATAATTTGGTAAGAACAGATCTCCAAAAATCACCGTTTCAATAACCGATCAATTTTGAGGAAAACACATTTAAACATGCGTCAGGGTAAAAAAGAAACAAGTATAGAATTTACCGTCAATGTGGAAGGGGAGGGGGGTGCTGGTATGAAATTATACATTTTTAGTTATAAACAGTTTTACTCATTTTCTTAAAACTTTGTCTTATTGAGAAATTTTAAAACTAACTACAGAAAGTTTTTATTATCTCGTAAAATATTAATGAATTTATTTGGTTAATTTTATTCGGAGCTCGCGAAATTATGTATTTTATTAACACTTTCCAACCTAGTTGAAAAGTGTTTATGACATCGGTTTGTCTGGTCGTCTACCGTCTGAAATCTGTTCGTCTGTCCGTACTCTAACTCTCGTAAATATGCTCGGATTGCCCTCAAATTTTTATATGTTGTTGTTGTTTACTATAGCAGTATTTACAGAATGATCCCTATTTCAACTGAAGTGTGTAGCACGCATAGTTTTTTTACAGGGATATTCAAAAGTGTCCCGCTACATTACAGTCAATGGGGATTAATTTTGATGATGCTACGTCATTTAAAACATAATCAAATTGATATATAATTATGAAGCGCATTAAAACAGTCTTTTTATAGAATATGGAGTGAAAAGCATTTATTATATTTCAAAGCATTTATTTCCAGGGTCAATCAAAAGAATTCTGTTACACAACTTTTTATGGAGAAAAATCGCTTGCGGTGTAATTTAGTGATATTTCACTACTTCAAATATAATGAAAATTGCATACATTACTGAGGTGCACTATAAATTGCTCTCTTGTGTGCATTGCATTTATTTACAGAAACACACAAAATATATTGGTTACAGTACATGTGCAATATTCACAGTCAATGTGTGATAAGTGCGTTTAGAACTTTGGTTTGCGTTTTTAAGTTTAACTAAATTTTTTTCATAGTGCGTGTTTGTTTATAAATTAGGTTGATCATATACAGGGCTACACAGGGGAATTCGTAAGTATTACAGACTATGAAAGTGAATTGTGTAAGGGTAGTTTTTAATTGTGTTTACACATTTTCCTGCTGAACTATATTTAGTAGATTGATAGAAGTTTGTCGAATATAAAGAAATTCATATACAGGACTACGCAAAAAAAGATACACTGGAGTTTACGGTTGGCAATTGCTGCGAGTGAGTTTTAAGTTGCCCATTAGCTTAATATGTGGTGCGTACAAAAGTCTTCAGATAATATACAAGGCTGTACAAAAGATTTCGAGTGCATTACCATTGATCGGCAAAAAATGCTTAATGAGGATATTCTAACTGAACTAAATTTTATCATACTATATATCCAAATCTATCGACCCTATACAGGGCTGCACAAAAAATTTCTTCTACTTCTTTGACACTGGGAGGCAATTTCGAAAACTCTATTTTCCAGTGTGTTATATGTTTTCTAAACTGTTTACTTATACATATCTTCTTTCACATTACTTAACTGTGAAGTTTCGTTGCAGTTTTCTGGCGGAGTTGGAAAGTGTTTCATAATCTATGCTTGACGCATGATTTTTCGTTCTTCTTTTTTCTATTGAACATAGTCATTATTTCATTTTGTGTTTTCTCTGTCTTTTTTTCTGTTATCATCTGTTTTCTTAACGAAGTATCTAAAAAAAAGCAACAAAATGAAATAGCAGGTGCAGAGAATTTGCTTTACACGTTTAAATGTGTTTTCCTGAAAATGGATTTTTTATTGAAACAATGATTTTATTTGAAGATATCGTGAAATTAGGTTATTTAATTTATTTATTGAACATTGTCATTATTTCACACTGTGTTTTCTCTGTTTTCTGGCACATTTTTTCTCGATTAATTATCTCGGAGAAAGCAGCGAAATGAAATATCAGATGTACAGATTTTCCTTCACGAAAGAGTGTAATTAATTGTATTAATAAATAAAAGTTGCGTATATTGCTAGAAAATTATTTTTTTAACACAATTAAAAAAAATTAGATTATTCAAATAACTAATGTGAAAAAAATGTGAAAAAAATGTATTGAGAGAAAAAATGTCATGTTGTTTTTTATTTTAATATATATGTATGTGTGTACTGAGCTATTTCTTTCACAGTTCAAGATATGGAAAAACTTGGTTATTCGGCAAAAATAACACTGAAATTCAGAAAACTGTCATGCAAAAATGTTAATATAGAAGCATATTTGAATCAAAAATATATAAATAAGTCGTGGCAATCCTAGTATTTGCTATGAAGTTAGTAATTACAAGTTAAAACTGCTGAGTTGCTATTTTTCAAAGTTACTTCAGAATTTATTGAAATTCTTTATGTTTTGTTCCCTTTTCTTCGGTTTTTATGAAAAGTTTTATCTATTTTAGAAAATTTAATATTTTGTTCAAGAAGGACTATAGAATGATGAAATACCTCGTACACCGAATTTTACAGAGTATTTTAGTTTATATCAGATTGTTATATTGTATTTACCATATTTTACAATGCACTTATATCCGGGATATAAGTCGATTCTATATTTTTAACACTTATATGACGTATTAGAAAAAGTCTATACCTTTAATTTAATGTCTGTATTTAATATTTTATTACTTATATTACCAATTTATTTTCAGACATTATTACATATATTTTATGTATCTTTCATTTCAAAAAGTAAAACTTTACCTATTGCAGCCATTCGGAGGAAAGCAATTCCGGAAAAATTCGGTATATTTTCACGAATCATGACTCCCAGACACCAAAACCACTCTTTGTTCAAATGTTGATTTATATATATAATCTATGTCATTCGACAAAACTTGTATTTATAAACTGATTTGGATGAAACTAATAATGTGTATTAAGCTCACTAACATCTCGACCGATTTTAATGGCCAGCTTTTTCCGCCTTCTTGTTTCAAATGGCGGCCAATGAAAGATTTAAAACTGAAACAAATATCCAAAAAAATAAGAAATTCAAATTTATCTTTTGCTTAAGTGTTAGGCCTTGATATAAGGATTCCGGAGCAGTTTTTGTTTTGCTTCTATCTTTAAAAAAAATGCCTGAGATAGAGCAGTTTGAAATTCTAAGATGGCTGACATTTTGAAACAAGACAGCAGATTACAAAAAAAAAAAAAAAAACACCTATTAATTTATAGGTTTTAGTGAACGTGATTTCTCTCAAATTATTAGCTTTCATTGTTGTAATAATTTCTCCAATAATACGCATCAAATTAATCATGTCAAACAGGGTTCGTACGCTTTTACTACAATTTTTGAATAGAATCTTTCGCCTTATTTAAATGAAGAAATGTATTACAAATCCTACAGTTAAACGAGGCGTCTACGTTTTTTTTTATTTAAATATTAAATAGAAAAATTCTATTAAAAACTTGTGGTAAAAGCGTACAAACCCTGTCAAATTCTCGCCACAATTGGTAACACTTGGTAAAATATCGCCAAATTTGGCGACCAAAAATAAGTCTCCATAAATGGAGCCAACTTGGCTATATCTGTCTAATTTGGCCAAATTCTTATTCAAATTCAGTATTAACGAATCTTCTGTAATCGGGTTATTTGCATTTTAGCTTGTTGTATTGGAGTAACATTAACTAAAAATTTAAAACGGAGATATATGAAAGCTAAATTTTCCTCCCGGTACAGGCCGAAACGACTTTTTTATTGTTAATCCTAACGATAGTAGAAGGTTTTAAATCTTGAGTTTGGAAAAGGTGATCACTGTTTTTTTTATTTTTTAAGATTTCCGTTTATAAAAAAGAAAGTTAACTGTCCAGCGCAGAGACTGAGACCGGTCATTTTACTGAAGGTCTACAATTTTTTAAAAGGGTATATTTATATATTTTTTAAAGTATACTACGAAATAATACAAACTTTTATGTAAACTTAAGAATAAAGAAAAAAACTTTAGGCTATAAAAAAAGCGTGTATCAAGATTAAAAGAGACTGTATAGGTTGAATAAAAAATACCGGTTGGGCATAAAAACTTTTCCTGATTACAATAAATTATTACGAAATAACGATTGAATGTAATAAAATACTATAAAATTTTTATTATGGAAAAGTCATATTCTTAATTTTTTTAGTCCAGTCTCTACCGTCGTTCGTGAGTTCCCTAAAGACAAATTTCATGGAGGATGGATCGGACGGGATGGACCAACTCCCCTAGATTTTTTCTTTTGGGGTACAAACAGGACAGAGTGTTTGCAACACCAGAAAAAATATAGGGAACACAGACGGTTTATCTAGTGTGAGAGCTCAAACGTTCGGCAATACGTAGCGAAAAATGAAATACCGCCTTGACATTCTTCGAGCTTCCAAGGGTGTTCACATCGAAATCGAGGCTAACGAAAAAGACAGACAGAGTCATTCCACTTATCTTATTTTACAGACCGCTAGAGTGACGTTATGCAGTTTTCGTACACATGCATTGGTGCATTCGAGCATGACGTGACTGCGGCGGTCTGTAAAAAAAGGTACGCGTAAAGCACCGCGGTTGCCTTTCTTTTTCGTTAGCCTCGATCGAAATTTGCTGACGTCAGTACTTGTATTAAAAACTTCATAAATGTATTTCCAGTATATTGAAACAAGCATATGCCTAACTATATAATTTTCTCTGCAATAAATTATTGTAATTGGGGAAAGACTTTATTAGCACCCTATACATGAGTCTTTGTCATGTATTTTTATGAACTGTAACACATTACTTGATGAAACGTCTACTATTTTGTATTTTTAACTGTTTTTAAGTATATATTTTTTTATAAAATTTTTATTTTATGTATTCTCATGTCTGTCTTAAATTATTTTAATTGGTGTTTTTAATATTTTTCACATTCAGACGTTAAAATGTATACATTTTGCAAATTACTTGACTTTTTTAGCGACATACCAATAGTAACCATGGGAGCAGTCATCGCTCAAAAAAACCATATGTAATATTGTCTGATAAAAAATTTAAAATATATATTAAAAAAAAATCTTAAATGACATATTTTTGTGGTATACGGAATATAAGTCGACCCCTTAACCTGTATCGTAGCCAGGGTGGTGATACAGATGCTCAGGATACCACTAATTATGTAAAATTTTCTTTTCCTTTTCTAATAGGGGAACTTTCTGCGATAATCAAGGCGAAGACTACTTTACAATATTACTGGTATCTAGAGCATTTGGACGCCCTCCCTGCCTACACCACTGCCCTTAACACCTTCAAAATGGGAATCATTAAAGGACATTTTAATTTTGAACACAAGTAATTCTGAATAGTATTTTTCGCCTTATTTAATACAAAAGTGATGGCTAGCCTTTGTACTTTCTGATTACGAGCTAAGACTCGCCACTATTTTTATATTCAAGCGTACCACAATTTGAAAAATAAATTTAATTTTGGTAAATATACTAGTATAGCAGAGGATTATATAGTATATGTACAGCATATGTTATATAGCATATTATATAGTATACATCAGAGATTATTTTCTGGAAAGTGGTGCGAATAGAATTTTAAAAAATAATAGTCGCTGGACGTACCGTGTTCCAACACCTGAATCAAATGTTTAACCCCTTAACTGTGTATCCCGAACTCAGTTCGGGCAAGAAGATTTTGTTTGTTTTGTCACTAAAAGCTTTTGCACACCAGTAATTATTTAACGCAACCTTCGCTTTATTAATCGGCAGACCATTTTCGATTACACAAAGCAAATATTTTAGTACGGAAAAAGTGGTGTATAGTGCCTATTTTTAGTTTATGGTGTCAAAAAACCTCCCACAGTTGGTTAAACAGGAAATCCAGCCTATTGTGTCCATACTTCCATGTTACATTATTTATCAAAAAGGATTTCTCTGTTCGTGTTTATATTTAAATATATATATATATATATATATATATAACACTGGTATCGTTTCTAATCGAAGTAATTATAGGCATAATACTCTAATTGTAAAAATACGAATTTTGTGAATGGTTTTTAAGAAATAGTGTAACACACAAAAATCAAATATACTACTGCCCATGGAGACAGTTTCACATCACATGTCCAAACCAAGACTCCCTTATCATAGATCAGACTTGACAATCCGGAGAAAGTCTATGGGAGAAAATGTCCGTGGTAATTGCCAACTTATTAATTGACTTTCTCCGGAAAGTATCGCCGCCAGATGGATACTACCGCAGAGTTGCCAAGTCTCTGGCTTTTTGAACAGCAGTATATTTTTATAGAAAATGTTGTTCTTTTAAATCCCAGAATTCTCCGATCAAACAAAACAAAATTGTCTGTACTAAAAAACTGGTATCCAAAAAGCCGGAGACTTGGCAGCCAGTGGCGTAGCCAGGGAGGGGGTCCAACTTCTCTGGATACCAGTAATATTGCAAAGTTTTCTTCCCCTTCATTATCGCACAATGATCTGCGACAACATAAGGCGTAGAAAACTTTAGAAAATTTGTGGTATCCAGAGCATCTGGACCCCCACCCTGGCTACGCCACTGTTGGCAGCTCTGCTACCGACACTAGTTCATAAGCAAATGTATAGAACAAATGGAGCTGTGAAAAAATTTCGTGTTATTTCGTGTCGTAAATACTCCTATTACTGACGATGATTGCGCTAGTATCAGGACAAGTATGGTGGTCAAAGGAAACTTGCTGATTTAGAGGTCTGATACTATGATAAGGAGGTCTTGGTCCAAACGATGAGAAACTACGCCTTCCGTCAGAAACATGATAAGAAAAGAATCATACAATTGAACAAAAAAAGTTTAGGACATAAAAAAACGCATTTTATATGGAAAGTATACGTGACACTCGTTGTCCTTAAGGGGTTAATTTATTCATAAAATAAACTTTTATTTTTTGTTCTGAAAATAAAAGTGTTGGGGGAAAAAGTCAGGTGCAAAAATCATCAAAAGAAAAGCAAATAATGTGATAATGTTCCTAGCAGCAATGAGTTTTATAAAAAGAAATTAATTTTTTTTATTAATTATAGAAAATTAATTTAGCTATAGAAAATTATTTTATTAGTTATGATTAGTATTATTTAGTTTTAGAAAATAACAATAATGATTTTAATTATTGTGCAAAATATGTGTCGGAAATGACAAGTTTCGTGATTTATAATAGCAAAGGAAAAGATCGAGGCTAACCTTGTGACTATTACTAGGGCTACAAATCACAATCGACGGATATCTGAATTTATATCCGATGTAAAAGCGTAGCCACCAACTATTACCCTTTATCATTATCACTGAAATTTTAAAGATATTTTTGACTTGCTTAGTGGTAGCTTTCACCGATTAAATAAATCAAAATATGCTCTTAAATTACAGTGGTGCAGTAAAATCGAAAAACTTAGCAACTACGTATAGAGTCATGTGTTTTCTTTGTATTTTGACGGTTTAAACAGTCAACATATACAACTTAAAATATGGTAATTAAATAGAAAAATCTAAAACGTGTCATAATGGAGAGGTTATTTTTTCTGGCTTCTGCTATTTTTAAATAAGGGTTACCAGATTGGCATCCTTTTCTATTCAGAAATTCCGAATTCATACAGGAAGTTTCGAAAAAGAAATTTTCACTTGATGCAATTACGAATTGTGTGTCATTACATAAAATAAAATACTATTCGTAATTTCTAGTAAAAATACGAAATTTCTGAATAAAAAAACGAAACTTGCTTCCCAATTCTAAACAATAATCTTTATTTCAGATTTTTGTTTTGCAAAGATTGCAGAAACAGCCTTCGTGAAAAAATTCTCACGCAAAATTTATAGAAATCTACCACAAAGATTATTACCTAGAAATAGTAGTAGCCAAAACAGTGACCACGCCAATCTCTTCATTATATGAATTGTATGTACTGTATAGCAATAATTGATACTTTAAGAAAGCTCTCAACCATTTGGTTTTACGAGAATCATAAGGAAATTTTTAAGCTCGTCAGATTGTTTTATTTTTATTATTCAGGAAATATGAAAAAACATTTTTCAATACAAAACACATTTCCTTTTTACACCTAAACACTTTCATGGCACGGTCGGGGCTAGAACGTTTTAAGCTCTTACACCTTCTGGATTTAGTGGCATCGACATACAGCCTATATTGGGGCAGGAAATGTCACCATAAATTTGCCACTATTACTTTTGAAATCAGGTCGATAGTTCCAGAGATTACCCCTACAAACAAACAAACCTTATTTCTTTATTGCCGAAACGTCAGTTGAGGCTCACTGTTGAGACCCGAAAAGTTTTTGGTTTCTGTCTGTCTGTCTGTTCCGCGATAAATGCCGCAAAAAGGATGCGATTAGGTTGATTTTTGGTGAGTATGTTGGTGAGGTACCCCTGTATAGTTTTTAGTTACATTTGGTCGAAAAATATAGAACATTTCTTTTTAGGTCATAATGCTTTCCTATGGGAATGTAGGCGATTTTCAAATTTCATTTGTAACTGAAATGAAAATCACATATTTGAATAATGGATTTAAACATAAAGTTATAGATAATAATTTTTTTATTTGGATGTTTTTAATACATACAAAGGTTTGAAAATTTGCCGATACATTTATTAGAGTTTAGAAAATAATTGTTTAAATTATTGGAAAATGTTTCGCATTTGTTAGGAAAATATAACACATTTTACTTTCTTATATTTTACAAATTTTAAAATGCATTACTTTGGTCTTTAATTTATTAGTTGCTTAGCAACCATATTTCAAAGAATATCAAAATAATAAATAAGATTTACTAGTATTATTAGTATAGATGAGAGAAATTTTGGATTGCTGAATTCATCATTCAACTTCTATTTTTAAATTAAACAAAATATAAATATTATATAAACATGATCTTTTCGTTATATTTTTATTTAATTCAAAGTATGTTCCATGAAGGGGTAGTAAAATACTTTTTACATTACTCTTAATCCTACATTCTTTATTGTTTTCCAATTTACATCCATCCTTCTTCTACAAAAGAAGTATAAATCTTCTACTTCCCTTCATTTTACCTTAGTACATAAAAGTCGATTACTTTACAAAACTAATACAAGCGATATAGCCACAATGTATACAAATTTATTCCATAAATATACCATCAAACGCAACATTTTAATGAAAAGAAGATTAAGGAAAATCCCCCAGATTAGTGTAATTCATGTTTTCTGATGCATTACAGACACAGCTCGCTTCTTTTAATAGAAGAGAAATAAGAAAGGATTTATACTTGATTTTTCATATCGGTAAATACGAGCAAAAATCGACCAATAAAGCAACAAGTAAGCTAAGCAACACTGTAAGTAAGTAAAGAAACAAGAAAATTTCTTATACAAAGTAGATACATAAAACTCTAGAATAAGAAAATAGTTGAAATATATATATATATATATATATATACGTATGTGTGTATATATATATATTTTTTTTAATATATAATTTTAATATTATTTAATGATGCTTTTCTTTGCCGAAATATTTATCACAAATTTTAAGGTAAATCTATGCATACAGAAACTCTAAAAAATTAGAGAGAAAGACTTTATATAGGACTCGCACTTATGGGATCTTAATTTCTCGATATACTTGTTAATCCGAACACCTAACAACTTACTTTTTCCCCTAAATTTGGATTACTATTTTTTATAGCTCTGCAAAATTATTACACCGAGCAATTCAGAACAGACGTTAAGATGATTAAATAGCAAGCAGTTGATGATAGAAATTTAGTTCCAATTACAAAAAATATACAAATCAAGCACAGCATTTCAATATGGCATTGGAATAGTCGTCAACTTCTACTCTTCTCTGTTATCTTTTTTAACAAAAATCTTCCGTTTGAATTGTTTCTTTCGTAGTAAGATTTACTGAATACACCACCAACTGTAAACTGTTCATTTTTTAAAATAGAAAAACATTTATTTTTTTTAATAATTTCATATAACAAAAATAGGAATTTACCATACATAATTTTGAACACAAAAATAATCGGCCTCGTCAGAAAAGTGGCAATGTACTATTTTAGCTGCTCATTCCTATTATTACAGAAGGTCGTTTCAACTTCATGGAAACGATTTTCACAATTAATTTCTGAACATTCGTCGGTACCATTTCGAACTATCGAATGTGAAAAAATTCATTTTTCATTACTTTTAAAAATGAACCGATTGTTGCCACTAAATTTTAATAGGGTTTCAGGGTTACAACAGGACCAGGGTTGGAGTCCTTTTCCATTCGAAAATTTCGGATCCATACCAGAAATTTAAAATAAAATTTTTTGTTTTATATAATGACAGCATAATTCGTAACTATTTAAAATAATTTTTTTCTCAAAATTTCCGGTATGGATTGGATATCTCTAAATAAAAAGGAAGGTCAAACTGGTAACCCTGTTCTTCACAGAAATTTTATTAGTATTTTTATTAGTTGAGGAATTCTAATAAAATTTAGTGGTGACAATCGGCCCATTTTTAAAAGTAATGAAAAATACATATTTTCATATTCGATAGTTTGACATGGTAGCGACGATATGCCATATTCTTTGCGACATCTTTACTCTACTATATAGCCATGACTCTTCATTATAACTCTGGACCGAAATTTCAATCATAGTCGATTTTTCTCTTAGTACAGGGTTCGTACTGAGTCCTGGAATTTTCAGGGTAATTACCAGTATTTTCTTATAGAAAAACTCGCCTTATGTAATCGCGCGATTGTATAAGGTGAGTTTTTCTACGAGAAAATACTGGCAATTAACCTGGAAATTCCAGGACAACGTACGAAACCTGTAGTACAATCATATCAATTTTCTCCCACACATCTTGGAAATCTTTCCAAACTCTTCCAATGTGTTGCGGATAACGATTTTTTAACGCTCACTTTAGCATAAACATAGGTGGTGATAAATAAAACTTTATCGTAAAACTGGATGATATATGGCTTTATTTAAATGAGTGTATAAAAAAAAGAGCAGTTTTCATCAACTGATAGAAAAAAAATCGATTTGTGAATGTAAAGAATTTTTTTTAAACGAATGCTTGATTGCCGTTGGATTTTGTTATGAAATTAAATTAAGGATAAAACAAGAACGAAAAATCATGCGTCAAGCATAGATTATGTAACACTTTCCAACGCTTCCAAAATAATTTTACAAATCATACCGTTTAATAAGCTAAAAGATAACATTTAAGTAAACAATTTGGAAAACGCATAACATATTTAAAAACATAATTTCAGGAATTTCCAACATATACAATATTCGGAAAAATATCCGAATACTTTTATTCAGCCCTGTATAGGATCTATAGATTTGTATATATACTACATAGTATGCTAAATTTTAGTTCACTTAGGAAACGCGTAGCACAGCTTAAAATTCTCCGTCTGGAGTTTCTGTCAATAAACAGAAATGTGTTCACGAACTTTTGTGCTTCCCTGTATAGGATCTACAGAATTTATACACACCACGTAATAGACAAAAAGCGAGTTAAAATTAAAATCGTGTTCAGTAACTTAATACGCACTTCCAGGAATTATTGTTAACAGATAGTAGAGAATTTTTTGTGTGTCCCTGTAAATGAACAATGACTGCTATACACACACTATTCTGTAGTAAGCCTCTTGTAATGCAGCTTAGTAATATATATATAAACTTCAATGCGTTTAAAATAGTGAAACATTATTTAAATAAACCGCAGACGATTTTTCTCCATAGACATAATGTAACGGAATTCTTTTGACTGTCCCTGTAAAGTAACTATAAGTGCTACACACTTCCGTTGAAATAGGGAACATGCTATAGATAACGACTAGAAATTGCAGAGCAATCCGAGCATATTCACGGGAGTTAGAGCACGGACAGACGGCCAGACAAACCGAAGTCATAAACACTTTTCAACTAGGTTGGAAAGTGTTAAAAATGCAGTAAAGCTGACGTGATTTCACTTTATAATCAGTAAAATATTTTATAACCCATTTTTGAAGAAGAAATTCTAACTTTATATGAAAAAAAGACATTAATTGAACTTCATATGAGCAAAGGAAAGCCCTCTCACCCACTCTTCCATAATTCAACTGATGCATATTTGGCAAAAAAAAAAATCGCAAACGGAAATAAATTGTGACCATATTAAAGAAATCACCTGAGCAACCCCCCCCCCCTCTCCTCAATGTCCTTTTTCTGTATTTGGCTTGTTTAAATGAATTCACGAACATTGTAAAGTTTTTGGAAAGCTTTCTCAGAGGTGTGGGAGAAAATTTATTAATGTGATTGCATTAAGAAAAAAATGGACTATGTATGATGGAAATTTCGATCAAGAGTTATTATCAAGAATCAGGGCAAGTGGAGTAAAATTGTCGAAAAGAATGTGGGATATATGTTCAGAAATTAATTGTGAAAATCTTTTCCATAAAGTGTAAACGACCTTCTGTCGTTATTCGAGGTGTAGAAAAATTTAATTTCAACGTTTAAGGTGAACGTCTCTCGATATCACTGGCATCTACAGTAAAGAAAGGTCTAGACACTAACATGAAAAAAACTTTCACGCGAAGTTTATTTCATTTTGATTGTCGCTCTAAATAACGGCAAAGCAATCTTCGTTACAGACCGGGCGTGAAAATGATTTCAACGCAGAAGCCTCTTAAAACAGACCACGCTGCTGGGCGTTTAGAATTCTCATACAATTTTTGTGGTTACTAAATGACTCGTAAATATTTTCTTCTAAGATCTTAATTTTACTTTTCTAAATTCCTGTACAAACCCCTAACAGGCATACAGGGGTGTAAAAATGATGGCGCCAATGGGCCGATTCCCACCACTAAATTTTATTAGTATTCTTCGACTAAATTTTATTAGTATACTTCGCCTAAATTGATCGGTATTGTTATTAGGCGAAGAATACTAAAAATTTAGTGGTGGTAATTTGCCCATCGGTGACCAGATTTTTACACCCCTGCATATATATAATATATACATGAGATACTTTTCCATTTCATAGTAAAGTATGTTGACAAACTATTGGCATATTATTTCTGGCAAGCGATGTATTGGTAGAGTCACTTATTTGCATTCGAAGTCATCACAATCGAAGTCTATGTTTATGAAATAGACTAAAAAATTTTCGTCAATTTTTTTAAAAAAGCAGCATTATCATCAGCAGAATTATTAAACATCACAAAGCTGCGACAATTCCACTAATTATACAGTTAGAACTCAGATCTGGACTGTGTTATGTTAGAAAAAGACTGAATATGTTAAGATATTAGAAGTACATCACTTTAAAGAACATCTCCGCCAATTGACATAGGTTTATTTAGCAAGTCAAAAAACGTACAAAATATGCTGTCCAAGGCTGTGTAAGGCCGTTATATACTATCAATTCGCTGAAGAATATGTTGACGTGTCTTATGGAAGCGCCAACGGAATGTTAGTTATGAGGAAGGTAGGGGAAAAGATAGGAGTGGCTTGCTTAGTGATTGGTTGAAAAAGATTAGCGAGACAGGCAAAACATGACGAAACGTCGGAACTTCTTATCAGAAGCGTTGAATGAAAAAGGTAAAAAATTTAGAAGCGGGAGTACATACAAAGAATGCTGGGATATCAAATAATAATTTTAATAAAAATAAAAATGGTATTAAGAAACATTCTAAAGAAAAAAAAAATTAATGTGCCAAATATGAAGGAATAAACTAAGGAATTTTTACAAAGAAGTGTCGCTTTTAATAGATTAAGATTTTTAGAATAAGAATTAAAAGAATATGTTGATTAAAGGGATGGAATTAAAATATAAATTATATTTAAGATATTATTAAAAGACAGGGAAAAAAGGTAGATATTGTAAGAATTTGGAATAAATTAATTAAGGTAAAATGGAGAAATTGTTTTATTATTAAATATATCTATAAATGGTTCAGGGATACTCCAAGGAGCCCAACATAATGTGTCAAAAGTAGGTGTTATTGATTTGAAAAACGAAGGCATGTGTAATTTTTAATATGTAGACTTTATAACAAAATAAGCGACACGCAGTTATAAAGCACTTCATACGAATTTAAATATTATGTATTATTTTGACAATAATTAGATTTGAAAAATTATAACTATGAATAGTTTTTTTTTACATACTTTAAATATAGTATAGCTGTCAAAATACCGTTTTATTTCCAAATCAAAATGTATTTAATAAAATTGTGCCTCACAAAATGTTTATATTACATGGACGAATAACGTGAGGTTGGCAGATATGATACAGAGGTTCATATGTTGAACTAAATAATAATAATATATATTTTAGGTTAAATATTTAAATGAATATGTAGTGATTTAAACCAAATTAAAATATACACTTGTTCAAGTTTCACCATAATTACTTTCTTGAGTGTTTTAAATGAATAGATATCACTATTTGAATTTCAAATCCACTAAACGTTAGTGAAATCAGCACAATTCTCAAGTGTTTCAAACTCAATCTATAAGTGTCATAGAAATATTGACTTATTTGACCAGAATCACTATTTACAGTGATGTTTCACGCGAGGTAACGTATATTCCTATCGCAATAAGAAATTTAAGTTACAAAGATTACGATTTAATTTAAAAATTGGATTATTGCGCTAGTATCTTGTACAAATGTAAGTTAAGCTGTAATAACGACTAAACAGAGCTGCCAATTCTCCGTATTTTTTAATAGCACTATTTTTGAAATATCAATTTTTATACTTTATTTGATGCTCTGTGATTAAATAAGACAAATATTTCAATTAGAAAATAGTATATTAAAAATTCCTGATGGTTGGCAGCTCTGAAGGAAATGTTTGAGCAAAATTTGTCACAACAAATGAAAATAAAGTGGATTAAAGAGTTCTTACGCTTTTACCGCAATTTTTTAAAAGAATTTTTCGCCTTATTGAAATGTAGAAAAATATTACAAATCTCGCAATTAAATGAGACGTCTACAGATTCTGCTATTTAAATATTAAGTGGAAAATTTCTATTAAAAATTGTGGTACAACCGTACGAACCCTGGATTACTTGATATTCGAATCTGCATTTTTTTCTTACAGTACAGGGTGAGTCTAAATGATTGTTCTTATTACAACTGATAATAACTTTTTTTTTATAAACAACAATACAAAGAAACAATTTCAACATAATACACAAATAACAGGGGTGATTGTGTTCCGGTATTTTGCACACCACTAAATTTATACAGCAGTCTTTTTCCTGTTTGATCGATAAATTCTGCGATGACATACTAAGAATCTTGCTATATAAATTTGCTGGTGTACAAAATACCGGAACACAATCACCCCTGAAATAAGCTCACATGTTTGGTTGGCGTACATTATATCTGTTTTACAAGACTACCTTCGGTCGCAAGGGAAAGTCAACGTTTTCTGCGTGATTCTGAAATGAAAGCGGTACGGTTCTTTATTTTTACCCATTCTGAGTCAATTGTTACATGCAGAAGTTATTCGGATATGTTACAGACACATAACTTAATACTGATGTTCAGGATCAACGATTATGTAGCATTCTTCTCAATACACGGCTTGAAGCGTACTATGGGTTTTGAAGCGTACTATCGTTCGACACAAACAACAGTTATAAAACAACCAAATAAAAATTTGAACTTCCTTCTGTATTGAGTTCAGATTGCTTCTCCCTATCGTGATTTAGAACGAAGTTATTGTCATTTTTTATTATCACAAAAGGAATTGTTCATCTAAATAAATTTGTGACATTGAATAAAATGTGTTTGTTAAATTTAATTATAGTGTTTACGTTGCAAGAATATTGGAACGATCGCTGGGCCACGTGCTCTATTATAATTTAAAGATACTACTTGATCGTGGCATATTTACTTTTCTTAAATTTAAAGATGCTTGAAAAACTGCATTCACCACAGGTTCCAGTTTGCCATGTTCTCCATAAAACTTTGATCGTACACTTAGAAAAATAAACTAAACAAGCTTACCGAAATTCATGAAGACCACGTGCGTCAGTGAATTATGCTCATCTTGATTTTCTTGAAAGTCGTGACATGATATAAATTTGAAGAAAAGGAATCACAAACAAAAAATCATCTTGAAAAACTATTTTTAATTTATTTTACGGGACATGGGAAGTCCCTGGTGCGATTCCGGGGAGTTGGGAAAACATCTTAAGAAAACAACCTACTCCGCTGGCTGCCGTAACGTAACTGGAGAAGAGCGGTTGGTGAAAAACCGGCTCCGCGCGTTTGGCGACGAAAAACCAGCAAACCGCCAAAACAGCCGCTCGCGCCGAATGCCAAAAGAGCGATAAACTTGTCGCGATGACATACGAAGAAAACATCGGCCCGCGGTTCCGATAGAGTCTGCATTCCAGCGACGGGTGAATTACTGAGCCGATGTGGATAGCAACCAATCAACCGATCGTCGTGGTAAAATCAAAACACGAACGATGCGTTGGAAAGAAACGAAATATGCGTTAAATAAAAGTTAAGAATAAATGCCGAAAAAGGGAAATAAAACATTAATTAAATTTTGAGGGAAAATATTAGAATTAATAATAAAAATACGGAGTTATGCTCTAATAAAATGACGACATCGCGATGCGATGAGAATGTCATGAAACTTATCATGACATATTATACATTTAGACACGCCCTAAAATTATGTGCTTTTACAAAATTGGTATTACCAGCAAGTTTGGGTTTTTCTCAAAACTTTGAGGATTTGCCTTGTATTTATTAATGGAAATTTAGGTCCCAAAGCAATTTTCACCATGCGATGCGTTTTTTCCCTTTTTACGAATTTCTTTAGATAAAGAACCTAGCAGTATTTACTAGTCTTCAGGTTAATAGTAAGTGAAGCAATAGAATTTTGCAGCGCAAAACACACTCAAATGATAACCCACGCCGACCACTGTCTCCAGCTTTTATTTACAAAATATTGTCTTGAAAATGCAGTCTGTTTTTTAGTTCTTACTTCCATGTCATCTTATGAATTACCTGTAAATGGTATTTTATTGATTTAACCCTCACTGTTGTCAGGTTATCGAAAGTCAATTTGCGCAAAAGTTCGGAAAATGTCCCCAAACCAGAGGGATATTTTCCTAAAATGTCCCCAACTCAGTTTCTACTCAAAAAAGTAAATTTTAAATTTTAATCTTACCACTATAAAAAATATTTAACCACTTTAAGCACAAATCTTTTCCTCCAAATCAAGCCTTAAAAAATAAAAAAGAAAAGAAAAGAAAAAGAAAAAGAAAGAAATTTGGGAAGCATCATTTTTATTGTGATCGTTTACATTCCTCAAGAAAATAACACCAATTACGAAAAGATATATATATATATATATATATATATTACAATTCGATAAATGATACATTTAAACTTAAAACCCGTGTAAACTGTAAACGACAAACACAACGATAATGTTAAATAGACGAATCGATATCCATTATAGACAGATGCCTAAAAGAAACTCTAACCTGAAAATATAAATAAATAAAAAAATTTCCAAAATTCCACCACCCTCAGAATGTTGATATTCCCCCAAAATTTCTCCACTAATATTATCCCTCAAATATTCCCCTGAAGTTTGATAATTTTCTAATCTGGTGGCACCAGGGTTGCCAGTTTGGATTCTCTTTTAATTAAGGAATAACGAGCTCATGCCGGTAATTTAGAATTGCAATTCTTGCTTGATTTAATAACAGGTATTACGGGATTACATAAACTAAAAATTCTTCTTTTAGAAATTCCGGTATGAATTCATAATAATAATAATAAAATAGAAGAGGCCAATCTGGTAACCCTGGGTGGCACTGTTAAATCTTTCAGAGGTAAAGTAAAGTGACAAATTCGTGCTTAAATGATTCAATGACAATAGAATTTACAAATTCATCTGAAATTAAGTAAAAGCTTTTCTTCCCGTATTTTATAAAAGGAAAAAATTCATTCCAAAATTCTGGTGCCAACGTGACACTTAGGGATTAAAATTAAGTGGCCCACAATTGAACCATCGTCCTTTAAAGGTTTAAGCGTTACATTAAGTAATAGTTAGATTGATTTTGTTTCTTCTGAAAAATCTCCATACACGCCTTCAAATGGATTTTATTGGGACATAATGCAACAAGTCAATCCCGTGGTTATTTTATCCCACAATAATCTCATTTAAATGCATTTCTAACTAGAATATATATTTAATAACATGCATATTATTTTTCTTGATATTTATATAGATGTATGTATTAAATAAAATTTCTGTTTTAGTTATTTACTTGTCACAAACTAGAAATAAAACGACTAATTCATAAATTAATAATTTCAATTCAATTGTTTTCATATGTTTGTAAATTTGTTTCTGTTTAATGTTTGTTACTTTTGGTGCAGAAGTCTACATGACAGGTCAACTGAATTGATTTTACTCTTGCATACAACAATCTCATTACACTGCAAGAACAAATTGTTAATTTTATGGTATAATACTAGCATTGTCAGCATTGTACCGTAAAATCAACAATTTGTTTGTGAAGTGTACCCTATCCCTCACACCTCAAGTTATTTTCCCACAAGAATGAGACAAGGATTATCGATTATCCAGGATAAAATAGTTTGTTCTCAATGTTTTAATTTCAGGATAGTTTTTAATTGTTCGCAATGTGTTAATTTCAGGATAGTTTTTAATTTTCTTTTTAATTATTATTTATTTAAATTTCATAAGACTACATAATATTAAATAGTAAATTCCTTTAAAAAAGATTTTTCGCGCAAAATAAAAACAGGATGTTTGATTTTCTTCATTGCTTTAGGTGATATCTCACTCTTGTCCCATCCTTTAAAAAAAACTAATTTAATATCCTGTTATCTGGTTGTGAAATCATCACACTTACGTACTTGGCAAAGTATAAAGAAAAAATCGAAAATATCGTGAAATCGGAAATATAATTATTTAACAAATCTTAACAGAAAAATTAATGAGAAATCTTAACTTGATATTTACACGTTTCTTAAGATTGACCGAGCTGTATTTCTGAATGGAAACAATACTATGATTTACCTGTTTTATACATAATCTGAATACTTATCCGTAATGATGTTAACACCAATGATAATTCGTAGTTAATATCTTATAGAATAATGTATTCTGTCCGGACATTACAGCTTAATTAAAGCCAGGGAGATTATACTTGAAGCGTACGGAGTACGTGTTAAGAACCTGTTAACTAAACTTCCGTTTAAGTGAATCTTTCAAGCTAAAATTTGCATCCGTTTTCATATTTTGAGCTTAAATTTGAAACAAACCAGAAAATATACTATATTTTTATAACTGTTTATTCATTTCCAAGGCGTACAACGTTCTTACAATATTTACTTATACTAACACTGTTCCAAAACAATATTCTTTGTGAAACATCTCCATTTCAGGTGCTGGAGCAATATACTAAAAATATTTTTTTGATTTTGAGATACTGCTAGCAAGGATAATAAAAATTAGGAACTGCGGGAGCCCTGCTTTTTATTCTTGTAAAGTTGTAATACTACAGTGGACTGTATAAATCCTTTTAGTATGGCTTCCAATTCACAGAGAGCGTTTGCATGTGTTTTACGGTGACATGGTGGCACAAGTTGTTTGTAATATCCGAAAATCTTGTACACTTCGTACGTCAAATAAGAGTAATTTCGCTGTACATACACATAATAGGAAAATATCTTTATTTGATCTCAGATGATATAAAAAAATATTTTCCCTTTAAAATTAAAAAACAAAATGCAATCCTGAGCATGCTACGGAAACGCATGTCAGAAAAAATGGACCATTGGCCAATTAGGGATTACATTATTATTATTATTATTATTATTATTATTATTATTGTTATTATTATTATCAATGGAGCACAAATGATGATGTAAATTTAAGCTAAAAACACCCTTTAGAAAATATTGTACCTCTTGCAAAGATAGTGATTCCGCACAAGTTGGCGAGTCCGGGAACATCACTGATGAATTCAGGGGTAGCCGGGGGTCTTTCCGGAGCATCAAAATGCGCTTCCCGAAACATTTCTATTTTATACTAAATGAGGATGTAAAAGAGCATCCTCTCCCTCTCAAAACACATTATTTCCCGTCTTCCCGTAGTACACTTCAAATTAACAATGTCAGTAAATAGATAACTTAAAATAACTTACGACCTAGCTTAACGTCAAACGTAATGTCTGCTAAGATGTCTGCGACAAGAATCAACATTAACTATGCGGACTAGCTGCCGTCACCCAACTCCAACTTCAAGATGTCTAGAAACGGCACTGCGTGAGCGCTAAACACCTTTATTCAACTGGCATAAAAAATAAGGTAAATCTAATCTTACCAACGGCCGATTCCCATTCTTCGCTGAGTAATAGTTGAGTCAAATAACACAGATCTCGAGAAACTACCAAGGGGAAGAACCGATCCAAAGTTTCATTTTTCCCAGCGTACGCCAGCGCTTAAATACTGCTATGTCGATTGACCAGATGCAGAAATTTTCATAAATATCAATACGAAGAGAAAAATGTCGAATTCCGAGGTTTTCACACTCATTCACCGAAAGTTAGAGAAAGATAGCCTTGATAACTTTTACGCACATTGACTATTATTGGACAAAAACTACGTTCGCAATCGAAACTTCGCTTACTCTTATAAGTGAGAGTAGTCGACACATCATAACTTTAATTAGTGATATGAATTGCAAGAAGCCGTTTCATTCTCCTTCCAAATCAAATCAAGGAATTTCGTCTCAACAGGGGCAGTGTTACCTTGATGCTCAAACCCTCTCGGATTATGATTATATAAATTTAAATCATTATACTACTGAAGAGAACTTAGGGAGGCTTAAAATCGACTTTAATTTATCGATATAAGGATATTTTTGAATGCAATCGATATGATGTGGGTAGAGTTAGATGGGAACCCCAGCGAGTAATTTCACATCCGAACTTCCTATCTCATTTCGAACTTACAGTGCATCTCCTGGGGAGAATGAAGAAATTCAAAAAAAGGTTACAAGAGTTACTGGAGGCTAAACGTATTAAAGAATCACGTAGTTCCTATTCCTCTCCCGTTACTCTGACCTATAAAAAAGAAGGTAAAAATCGCCTCTGTATTGACTACAGAAAAATCATCGCCATTAACAAACACAGATTCGGAACCTTTTCCCCTAATAATGTGGCGTTTAGACAGACTTTTCAAAGCCAAATATATTCCTTGCTAGATTTAACCTCTGGCTACTGGCCCATGCCCCTTCACCTTTCAGACACGAAAATATCGGCATTTGTAACCAACCAGGGCCTTTACAAGTGGTTGATCCTTCCATTTGGCTACAAAAATTATCCGTCTCAATTTGCAAGAGCTCTCAGAAGGATCCTAGATAAACATAAAATCAACTTCGCTACCAACTATTTCGATGATTTTATAATTTATTCTGATTCCTATGTCGAGCATCTGGCTCATCTTAAAACTATTTTTAACATTTGCTGACAGGAAAATCTAAAATTAAAATTTTCAAAATGTTACTTTGCCGAAACGCAAATTGACTTCTTTCTTTGTGAAATTAGTAACGGCCAAATAAAACGAAACAATGTTAACACCGAAACTATTAAAAAATCAATTCTTCCAAAAAATGTTAATAAATGACAAAGGTTCCTTGGATCTATAAACGTATATTACAATTTCATTGACAAGTATGCTATAATTAGAACCCCTCTAAATAAATTTTTATGAATATATTATAGAAAGACACTCCTTGGGAATGGTCAGAAAGATGTCAGCAATGTTTTTAATTGTTTAAAAACGCGTTAATTTCTAGACCCATTTTGAAATTATTTAAGCATAATCTTCCATGTCACCTCTATAATGATGCCTCGAAGGAAACCATAGGTGCTGTACTGAAACAAATGGATAAGAAGGAGGTCTTAGATCCTGTTGCGTTCCACTCAAGACAACTAAGGCCCTACGACCAAAATTATGATATTACAGAATTGTAGTGCTTCGACATAATCGATGCTTTTGACAAATTTCATTATTATATTATTCATGGAAAACCTTTCACAATCCATACCGGTCATGCCGCTTTAGTATGGCTTAAAAATGTAAAACATTTAACCGGTAGATTATTCAGATGGTCGCTAAAATTACGAATGTATGGTTATACCGTAAAATACAATAAAGGATCAACAAATTTTGAAGCCGACATGCTCTGAAGAAATTTAATTTCACCTTCCATAAATGACCACATCCACTTATTAATCTTTGATGAAATTAAAGAACACCAAGAGTTAGATAATGTAACAAGATCTAAATTCCAAAAAGTTAATGATATTCTGGTAATTCACGAAAAGAGTATTGTTGCGCCTTTCTCCTTGCAAGAGAAATTATCAATAACTACTCATACGCAATTTGGCCACCCAGGAATACAAAAATGCTAAATTTAATTTCACTGCAATACTACTGGAACAGCATGACTCAGGATATTACACAATTCGTCAAGCACTGTGAGGTCTGCCAACTTAATAAGGAATCCCACCAACCTAAATTTAGTGTTCTTGAAGTCTTACACCAGCAGAACAACACTTCTGTATATCATTAGACAAAGTAGGTGGCTTCGACTATCACAATTCAACAGAAAATTACATACATTTAGTTATTGATCATGCTACTCGTTATGTTTGGGGTTTTGTCTCTAAAAATGTTG
Organism: Maratus michaelseni; assembly: GCA_963931845.1. NCBI lineage: Eukaryota > Metazoa > Arthropoda > Arachnida > Araneae > Salticidae > Maratus > Maratus michaelseni. The sequence continues at coordinate 264,938,524 of OZ007587.1, read as the reverse complement.
CAACAGAAGCTTTCGTTACGGTGCCTGACTACGTTTAAAAAGTGGTTTTCGACAAAAAATGTCAAAACGAATTTATTATATTTTATTAAAGCCCAACTTTTTACCTTTCCAAAACTGTATTTATTTTTATTGTACGATAAATAGAAACGCAGTTGTAGTGGTTTTTAAACTACTCAACAGCTGTCACTCAAACCGGAAGTACTGTTTAAAGGACCGGAAGTACTATTTAAAGGTACTCACTGGGAGGGGGGAAGCAAAAATATGGCCTTCTTGATCTAAACAAAGGCTTAGTACTTGAAAAAAAAAGAGTATGGCTCATAAAAACAGTGATGTTCAGATGCATATTACTGTGTAAATTCTTGTAGTAAAACATAAATCTAAAATTTAAATGCATTTTTTGGAATGAGTAATTTTTGGTGAAAATTTCATATGCAAAACATGATTTCTCAAAAAGTTATTAGAATATCACTATGAAATTTAAAGTACATGTTGTTTATACTATTGTGACGGCAATGAACTAAAGATTTAATTTTAGAATAAATATATTTTGTTTTATGGATGTTTTCGTGGAATGACATCGATGGATTTTATGAAAATCAGCATGTAAAAAGGTACGATATGCTATAAGTCTTGAAATATTTAAAATATCTCTTAGATTTTAGTTCATTGCCTTTACCAATGTCATAAGTATGACGTGTAAAAAGAAAATTAAGATACGTACAATAGAATTTTCTCTAGAGTGTTTTGCGTATTTAGCCAAATTTCACTAAGTTTTACCACAAAATCCCCCATTCACCAAAATTTCATCAATGAATGAAACCTTTTTTGCTTTTTTTCAGACAGTTTCTAGTCATAATCTTAATAAAAATATGTTCAAAAAATAATTAAATAGCTTTTTTAGAAAAAGTTGTTCCGTACGTAGTCAGGCACCTTAATATTCTCAAACATATTTTTAATATCCAAATTTCGAGGAAAATTTTAACGGACAGGAATCCTGTTTTTACAGCGTCAGAACTTCGTATATGGGTAACTAATCATTATGTAAAAAAAATTACTTACTTAATCTCATAGACCACAGTTTAATGGAAAAAACAGTCAATTTTCACTAGACAGAGACGTAAATTCAATGCGTCCCCTTCAAATATTCAGTGTCGCAAACTTCTGGAGGACGTGATTACACAATACAATAACACACCACACTCGGTCACCAAATATCCCCTTGCATACTTACGTTTGGGCATTTACCTTATCCATCAGTATTAGGCAATGTAAATTACTATCCTACAATTGAGGAAACCAGGAAAGAATCTTTCAAAAGAACAGGTGAACACATCTGAAAAATAAGGTCAGATATGACCTAAAATTTGTGGAAGCTCCTTTCAAACCTCGTGATCTAGTAATTACCGAGGAATTTCATTATCCTAACAATCGAAAATTAAGAATTATTTCAGGTCCATACCAAATTATTCAAAAATTGTCTAATGTAAGTTTTCGAATAAATAAACCTAACTGCTTGACAAAACAAGACAAAGAAGTGATCCACGCCTCCACGCTAAGATACTTTTTCCCAATGATCAATTTAAATTACATACACCAACCAAATGAAAGATCGTGTAACATATGAACTGATATTGGATGATATTTGCTCTTTGAGAATTTTACATTTTTATGAATATATTATAATTATGTTTTTGAGAGTGTACAGACTCCTGAATGATGTCAGGATAAATTTATTCAATTTTGAATTTATATATCTAATAATGGACTTGGTTGCAACATTCTAGAATATGTTTCCTATTTTCATTATTTTATGCTGTATATGATATTTCCAGAATGCCTTGCTTTTGTTAATGCAATTGTTTTTATCATGTCCTAGCTTATAGTATCGCATTTTAAAGCGATATTATAGCGATTATTTGTATTATCTGAACTATTTTTATGATTGTTATGCTATCATATGTTAACTATACGAAAGGAAAAACTCATCTCCCGGCAGTTCACGTAAAAAAAAAATTCATTTCCAAATTCTAACGTCCTTTTAATGTAAAGAGTCATTTTCAGGCGAGTCTCGTGTATGGAAGCCGGCCCATCTCCAGAGACTTGTCTGGAAGGGAGGAAAATTGTATTAAAATATAGAAATCAGACATATCAATTAGTTTTTTAATGAATCGCCCTTCACTTTGGATACGGGCTCGATGACATATAATCCAGAGTTTGCCAGGGTAGCCAATTTAGTCTGTTTATCGCTTAATTAATAAAACCACATGGCTTGTTGAACTGGTAACCCTATGGATATGAGGAATTTCTAATATACTTATACGCCACTTGCTGTGTGGAAGCCATAATATATGCAACTATGAAATGCTACTGCCGTATCATGCTTTATTCCGATGAATGATATTAAATTTAAACTACCCGAATACTGTCATTTTATTAAAAATGTGACATGTATATATATATATATACATATATATATATATATATATATATATACATATTTATATATATGTAGGATTTCAGTTTGAACATTTCACTTCATCAAATGAACTGACACTCTAATGCTATTATCCATGATATGCTACTGCCGTATCATGCTTTATTCCAATGAATGATATTAAATTTAAACTACCCGAATACTGTCATTTTATTAAAAATGTGACATGTATACATATGTTACCGTGAAAGACCGAAATTGGAGAATGTCGACTTTCACCGGTGAATGTCAACAAACACCAAATACGTCGGTGAAAGATCGAATATTTCATTACATTCTTGTACATTCGGACCCTCACCGGTGTATGTCGACAATCAAGATATGCTCTGGTGGAGGTCGAAAAGAGAGGAGCTTGAATCTCTTTCTCCCTTGCGGTAGCTAGCTTGAAGGTATGACGTCACGATCCGTACATTCAGGCCGGGAGAGAAGTGTTACTGACTTGCGCACGCAGCGCGAACATCGAGAAGGCCCTGAGCCGACAAAGAGGCAACTGGTTGTTTTCCGCCAAATCCTTTGTTCTGGTGGAGTCAGTCAGCTTTGTCAGTCTTATGCAAGGTTTGGTGGTGAGAGCAACGTTTTCTTAATTTTTTTTTCCGATACCTTAATTTATACAGAATGGATATTGCAGTGAATCGTGATCTTTTTCTTGAAAAGTTAAATGCATTAATTGCGGGTAAACGAGAAGACAACTGTTTTTATTTTTCTCAAGAAAGTACTCTAAAATACTTTCTGAAGTGGTTTCTGCTAAAACTAAGTGCAACACACCTTTGGATTACAGAAGATTAAAACGTTTTAACGTTTTAAAAATTAATGATGAAGAGAAGTTAATAGTACCATTAAAACCAGGAGAAACGAATATACAGTATTATGTTACCAATGAAGAATTGTTCAGTATACTATATGAAACTCACACCAGAATAGGCCACGGAGGAAGAACACGTATGCTTAAAGAGTTGCAAAATAAATACAAAAATATTACATATGAAGTTGTAATGTTGTATTTAAATTTATGCAAAGAATGTCAAATGAAACACAGTGCACCTAAGAAAGGTATCGCTGTGAAACCAATGATCAGTTCTGAGTTAAACTCAAGATGTCAAGTTGATCTGATAGATCTGCAGTCAAATAGAGATGATGAATACAAGTTCATAATGGTTTATCAAGATCATTTAACTGAGTTTATCCAGTTACGACCTTTGAAAACTAAGAGGGCGGAAGAAGTAGCATATCACGTTCTTCCAATATTTTTAACATTTGGTGCTCCAGCAATATTGCAATCAGATAATGGTAGAGAATTCAGTAATCAAGTCATATCCGAAATATGCGCTATGCGGAAAGATGTTAGATAGTTCATTTAAAGCCTCGTCACAGTCAAACACAAGGCTCAGTTGAAAGAGCCAATCAGGATATACAGAATATGCTAACGTATGGATGAACGATAACGATACAAATAAACTGTCAGAAGGTTTACCCTTTGTTTAATTTGCCAAGAACACTACATAGCACGAAGGAATACACCAAAGTCCTTATGAAGCCATGTTTGGCATTAAAGCGAAAAAAGGCATAGCATCGTCTTTTTTGCCTAGCGAAAAATCGCAAATATCGAAACCGAAGAACAACTTGAAGATATTGCCAATACTTTTGAAACCGAAGAACAACTTGAAGAAACTAGTAATACTTCTGAAAAAAAATTGAGCGGTGGTCATACCGAAAACCATATTACAAAGAAAAATATTGAAGAGGACTTGCAATCTACCACGTCTTCACATCAAGTTCTGACTGAAAAACACGAGTTAATTTCTATACAAAGAGCGGCCGCGAAAGAGAATCTTTTACTGCAAGCAACAAAAATGTTACGAACCTCACAAAAACAATTTCCTCCTGCTCAAATTGGTGATACTGTACGAATACGAGTCCCTGATGTCGACCGTGGTCGTACAGATAACCGAAATGTGTTAGCGGTTGTTGCTGGAATAGAAGACTCCGACTTCTAAAAACTTGCAAATGAAAATGGTACCCTCAATCAGCTTTACACACGTAATCAGTTCGTAATTTGTATAGAAAAGTTGCTTTCCATAGATGAGATTTATTGTAAAGAAATTTCGCTGAGAGAAGCAGCTGCAGCTAATTCGATAAGCAGTGGGCAAGGCTATACACGCTGTCATTGCAAAAGGAAGTGTTCCACAAATAAATGCAATTGTAAAAGCAAGGCCCTCTTGTGCAATTCAAAGTGTCATAATAGTTTAAGTTGTTGCAATAAATAAGATTTGAATCACATAATTTAGTACGTTTTTTATTACTATTATTTTATTTTCTCATTTAGAACGTACTGTATAATTAAATAAGTTTTTAACTTCTACTATTTTCCTTTCTCATTTTGAATGTACTGTGTGTTTTAAATTCTTCGTCATTCCTCTCAGAAAGAGAAGCGAAGAATTTATCGCGACTGAATTACGGTGAAAAAAATATAAATCTCGGACATGTTCAACATTCACTATTAGGGCATGGTGAATGTCGACATTTACCGGTGTAAGTCAGAAATAATGGTATTTACCAAATATTTCGGACATACACCAAGCGACTATGTGTTTGTTGACATTCACCGGTGAAAGTCGACATTCTCCAGATTTCGGTGTTTCACCGTAACATATATATATATGTTACATATATATATATGTTATACATATATATATATATGTAGGATTTCAGTTTGAACACTTCACTTCATCAAATGAACTGACACTCTAATGCTATTATCCATGATTTAAATGCGTGAGCTGTAAATACTTTGGATCGCGAGTTTTGGCAAAGAGACAGTTTTCTAATTTTTGTTATGAAGCAGGATATAAAATGAATATAGCCGGTAAAGGCGCTATTAGGTCTAGTTGAATTATTGTAAGGTAAATTTATTGTATAGTTTTGACCAAAAGTGTATTAGTTGAAATTAAAGTTCGTATTTTGTTATTCATCGATTATTGGTTCATATAATTCCCGTAAAGCGGCTATTTACATATCGTCTACTTACATATATATATATATATATATATATTATTTCACTTCAATAGAAATTTGTTTATTTATATGTTTGATTTTTTTTATTTTTCCTGAATGTTCCTAATTTTAGTGTTTAAATTATTTAAAATTGGAAATTTGATTCGTTATTATAAGCTGCTGCATTTTTAAATTATATAAAATGAAAAGAAAAATAGAAAGAAAAAAATCACAATGAACATTAATGACTCTTCCAAATTTTCAACGGCAATTTTCTGGCATGTTTGCTGGTACCATGACCTGATCTCTTGAGACATAAACTTCCAATGTTAACTTTTAACAGAAAAATTCTTCTTTTTTTAACACCATATTCCTGCGAAAAGTTTTAATGTAAACAAGATAGATATTTCTACTCGGTTTTAACTGATGTGAGTTTTCCTCTGTGGTAATCAGGCCTAGGCTGACACCTTAAAAAAATAAACGATTCTTCCCATCTAGTAGGTGGGTACAACTATAACTTGGACGATTTATCACACAGAATGTTGAATTAAATTGTTCCCACACAAAGGATAAGGAACTTTCGTTTATATGTTTTACTACAATTTTTTTTTTTCAAAAAATATCATGTAGGTTAGAAAGATTAAAACTGACATCTGAAAACTCTATATATTAGTATGAAAATGTTTATTTGGAAAATAATATCATAAATATGTCTTACTGTTAACGTGCAAGGTTGGAGTGACAAATATTTTTTTCAAGCACTGACAATTCAAGTGCCAAAAAATATTGCTTTAATATGATTTGTATGGGCTACATCCTGGCCAACATTAGCAAGGTTATCACTAAATTGTGCATATTTTGACAGTATTGCACCAATTTTGGTAAGCGGTTTTGTGCTATCACAATATTTTCAATATTAAGCTAATATTTTTGTAATTATTGGCTTTTCACTGCAAATATTTCTAATATAGTTATTCAATATTCGTACATATCCTTGGATTTATGTCTGTTGATATGGTAATATTTTACATATTGGGCACTAATAGCATAACATTAAGTATAATAATTACTAGAGTTACTTTATAAAATACTTTATTATTAAATTTGTCGTCGACACTATAAATTCGCTCGGGACTGAATTTTTATTGTAAATTGTAAATTCCAGCGAGTTCTTTACATGACGAAATTTCAGAAACAATTTATCTATTACACCTTAAGAAAAAAAATATGATATTGCAAGTTAACTCACCCTGTCAAATTCCCACTTTACAAGCGAACCTTCTTGTTGCCATCGAGATAGTCATCATAGTGACTATCTCGATGACAACGGCTTGGGTCGGTCGTCTAACAGTGACGTCACGCGACAATTTTCAAAGCGTCATTTGGTGCCTTAAGAGCCTACACTAGTCACGCGAAAAAACGCTCACGCTAATGTTAAGTCTATGGGAAGGTTATCCCGCGATTTCTCGCTCGCATTTTAATATTTTTAAAGGATTTTTTTGCGTAGGATAGCTGAGGTCGATCTGCAACGTTGTTAGTTTTTATTTTTTTGATTTTGGTTAAAGTTTTTTTATAAGCGGACATTTTAAATTTTGGAACCGGTTGGAACCGGTTCTGAAAATGAAAGTATCCTTATATAAAAAAACTGGAGTCAAAATCAAAAAAGTAAAAACTAACAACGATAGAGATCGACGTCAGCTATCCTACGCAAAAAAAATCATTTAAAAATATTAAAATGCGAGCGAGAAATCGCGCGATAACCTTCCCATTGACTTAACATTAGCGTGAGCGTTTCTTCGCGTGACTAGTGTAGGCTCTTAACGAGACAAACGAAAAAGAAAGGCTACCGCGGTGCTTTACGCTTATCTTTTTTTAACAGACCGCCGGAGTCACGTGATGCTCGAATGCACCAATGAAAGTGTACGAAAAGAGTAACACGTCACTCTAGCGGTCTGTAAAAAAGATCAGTGGAATGCACCGCGGTAGCCTGTCTATTTCGTTAGCCTAGGCGTCTTAACTATCTGGATAGCAATGACCTTATACACTTATCTTAAACGTTTAAAGAGTTGTCTTTGACATACTCTTTCACTTGAAGTTATAAATTTAGCTCAAAATTTCGATTGATGCTGTTAGGCTTTTAAATATTTATATTAATTACATTTTATTAAATTTCTGGTTGAAGTTTTAATATTTTAAATTTAGTTCCTTATTTTATTCATTTGTTTCTATTTTTACGATTTCGATTACTACAAAAGATACGAAAATAAATTGTTAAATGAAAGATTCGATAATATTTTAAATAAAGTTTATATGAATATTGCAGATTTTAACTTTTTTTATAAATATGCTTCTTAAAAAAGAGAAAAATACGTGAATACTATATTATATTTCTTAACAGCATTTTATTCAGCAAAATAAACCTCCTAATAATATTCTTATGTTAGGTTACCTACAAATATTTTAGCTGACATTTTCCACAGTATTTAATATGTAACGCAATAGCAATAAAAGTAATACATTTAGAATTTTTTTATTTAATTACATATGACACCAAATGTATGGCTTAAAAAATTAGCAGAACTACAGTTTGACAAACCGTATAGTTATTACAAAATATATTACTTTTATTTCAATGTGTCATTCTAACTTGGGCTACCCGATATACTGCCAGATGTACAGAACGTTGATGGAAGTCGTGTTCAATTGAAACTAAGAAAATTGCAAACTAAGAAAATTAGTATATTTTCTTAGTTTGCCCACAAACTTTTCCAAAAAGAATTTTTGGTCCTTTCCTATGAGCTGCATGTAAGCGATCAATCGCGAAACATTTTACTGTTTATAGGGGGCAATACACACTTGGGAATCTCACACTTTGAGATTCTGATTATTTGAGTGCTTAACTCTCTTAGTACCATTGGGGGTCTCTATCGACCCCATTTAGTTTTGTTTTGTAATTTTTCATGTTTTGAACCAGATGAAAATCCCTTGGCCTACAGGCACATGTAGATTTCGAAAACGCAGACCATGGGACACCTGTTTGTTGAGAAATTGCGAAAGAAATGACCTTTTTGCCATGATGCGGCAGTTAGAATCGTCCAATTTGAAACCTAACTTGTTTGCAGGCGAAGCTGGCAGGGATTTTGTTTTTGTTTTTATTTATTATTATTATTATTATTATTATTATTATTATTATTATTTTGCCATAAGGGTTAGTCCTATAAAAAGCTTGTCAGTATAAAAGTTTTACATAATATTAAGAGAAATTATAACAAATTTAAGTGGATTTGCTATCTTGTGAATTGACAAAGTTATGAATTTTTTGCTTCTAAACCCGCCCTTCCACACCCCCCTTGGGGCCATTTTTGATGATATCAAAAATCTGTCATACATAAATTTTCGGCCCTTTTCTTAGAAGTAATAATAACTTTAAATGGATTCGATACGTATCCTAATTAAGAAATTATGTTTTTTTTTTGTTTTTACAAAAAGCACCCCCTCCCCCGCTTGGTACGATTTTGCCCATTAACGAACTTAACCGAGATTTTATGCCCCTTATTTTATGTATCAGTTTGGAAGAGATTTGTGAAGAATTGCAGTTATCGTGTCCATAAAATGTGACATAGATAAATAGATAGATAGATAGATAAAGTTTTGAACTGGGGGTAGTTTTGGGTTCTGGGAGTCATGATCGGCGTAGAACTTACCCGGAGATTGTAATAGGTAGTATTTCTTACGAAATCTACCTAAAAGTAGTAACTTGAACATTATAAATAAATCAAACAGACACCTCGAATAAATTTACTAGAATTAATCTAATACATTTCTGGTTCAAATTATCTAAATCTAAGAACTCTTATCAAAAATTAAAACTTGGTACAAGGAGAATTAATAGGGCAGTTCGACTACATATCTGTTAAACTCGAGTTTTATTTATTCATTTATTTAATCGTAAAATTTTCATTTCGATTGGCAATTTAATTATGGAATGTTACACGAAAAAAATGCTTAATTATTTATGTTATTGTTAAATGTAAACGGGATGCGCGATTTTATATTTTTGCTTAGAGTGTAAAGCTAAATTTAACTTGTAAATCTGGATCAAAAGTGACTAGAATTTACTCATTACTCTGTTTAACTGTTAAAAATGGATACCAGTTGACCATTGTACGTGAAACGTGACAAATGAGTAACTACAACTAGTACTACAACTAGTATCAGTGAAATGAATTATATTGTCTGTTATTATGGTATGATTCATTTCTGTAATAAAATAAGACCATTTTAAGTTGGCAACGTTTTACCTTTTTTTGACATTTACTGAAAATTCCAATGGGAAACTCAAGCCTAGGTTTGAAAATTTCAGAACTTGAAATCCATATTTAGACTTTTTTTTTCATTTAAAGTATATTTCTCCGGTAACATCTATCAAAAAAACTGTCGGTAGATTATATGATTACTATAATTAAACAATTTTAGTATACAAATTCGGTTTAGATTTTAAAATCAGTAATAAGGAAATAATAAGACTCCAACTTAAATATAACGAAATCATCATGGAAACCTAAAATCATTACCTATCATGGAATTTCATTGAATTAATTACGCATAGGATTTAATAGAATAAAGAAAACTTTTATTAATACTTTTTTAAAGTTATGATTCGATTTTCATAAATTTGAAATGGCTCGACAAAATTCTGCAACGAATATATATATTAAATTTTAAACCATTTGGTTGGGTAGCTCTTGCTCTGTTAAATGCGGACAGACGGACGTACCAGACGACGACTATAGATGCTACTTATATATGTAACGCACCTAATAAAGTTTGCCTTTTGAAATAGGAAAATTCTTATGAGTGCAACTACATCTGTTAACTGATCTTGCAATTATTTTAAAAATTGTCCTATCCAATATTTTCCGACTTTCTTTTAAATATAGCACGTATTTCTTCTTTATATATATTAAAGTTAATGAATAATTAAATAATAAACTTTATATGTCCTTTGTGAAACATTGTATAATTAATTACTTGAAATTAAACTTACACATTACACGAAGTTAAAATTACAATACAACGAATTAATCATTTTAAAATGACTGCTTCATGGAATCTTTTTAAAAGAAGTTATTTCGTAACAATTTCCGTTTGACGTTAAGATGATGCAAGACAAAACTTTTAAGAAATTTTCCGTGCGTAAAATTCCAAGTTCTATTATTGCGATTTTTAAAGTATTGAACTAAAAACCACAATTTTAATTTCCAAACATGCAGGAAATACAGAATACTTATTAGGGTACCCTATGGAAATATACAGGGTGAGGACAAAGTCTTATAACTATTATAATTAGATATATAGTCAAAACTAGTCACAATAGTCAAAAACTATTATAATTAGACATATGGTTGTTTATATTCATTGTAAGTACTGTTATAAATTTTTTAATAAGACTACATACTTAATGAAATTTGAGCGTGGGCCGCCTTGATGGATCTCGGAGAATGTCAACGCGGTTTTTTAGTTCTGGCCAAGTGTTCCCTAAAATGTCTTTTGTAACAGTACACGCAGCATCATTTATCCTAGCTTTTAGTTCTTCAACTTCAGCAACTGGTGTGGCGAAGTCTTTGTTCTTGATATAGTCCCAAAAGAAAAAAAAATCTAAAACGTTGCCTCATTCTCTAAACTTTCCATACAATCGTTTTATTGCTTTTTACATCAGGAGGATTGCGTCCATAACAGTGTCGAAACGCACGTTGAACACGAATGAGCTATTTCGTTTCATGAAACCAAAACACGCATCGTGCTTTCTCCTTCATCGACGTCATTTGGGTCCTAAATGATGCTTTCCTCAAAACACTACCACTGTTTCGCCACTGATTGACGTACAGGTGGATGTAGAGCACTATCTATTGACAACAAAATATAAAAGTGAACTATCCAATGATACAAAAATTACATCATTACACCATAAAATATATTTCAACAAACTTCAAGATATATACCGTAATTTCGCGCGTATGCGCCGCATCTTAGTTAAGTCTTTTTCAAACCGGAAATTTTATTGAAAATAAGAAGTCAAATAAGTGCTAAGCAGACAGAAGTCACATTTTATTTAAAATAAATTCTGGTAGGAAATCGAATTGTCTGCGGTGCGGCGTATATATGCAAAATTACGGTACTAAAACCCCTTTAATTGCTTAAAAGACGTTGAATATCAATAAAAAACATTAAAATATTGACATGTATCCATTGATTCACTCATTAACCATCAGAACACACAAAGAAAAAAACACAAACACAATCTACATAAAAATTGAAATGCAAGATCAGTGACTATAATAAACTGAAGATACAATGCCTCTATTATTTAAACTCCGTTCTTTGCTCTATCTGTAGTCCGCTTCCCATTGTTGTGGAACCATTAAAAGCAACTATTTGGAATATGAAATAGCAATGTATTATAACACACTTTTGAACCTCTTATATAAATTTCAATCGATTATCTTACAAATAGTTGTAAATAAAAATCAGATCTATAAATCAATTTACCTTGTTTGAATAGGATGTTGATGTTCTCTTTTCTATTAAGTCCTGATAAGGCCGTATTCCCCCTATTCGACTGCACATCTTGCATTCCAATTTTTATGTACATTGAATTTGTGTTTTTGTAACACAGAATAAGATTGATTGAATCAATCGAAATATGTCAATATTTTATTATTTTATGGATATGTGACGTCTTTTAAGCAACTAAAGTATTTTTAGTATATATTTTGAAGTTTTTTGAATATATTATAAGGTGTTATTTTTAATGAACGTAAATTAAGACTTTTTCTATATATGTAATACAATATTTGAGTCACACATTATTACATTAAACAGTTGTTTTGTAATACATTTTTATAATCAGGGGAAGACTTTGTGCTCAATCTATACAATGACGTTTAATTAACAAAATTTTATGTTATTTCCATTTGAGTATTTTTCAATAGTTATGCAATGTGGTTATTTGAAATGATCACAATACTTATTCTGGGAATGCACAGATTTGACACAGAATAAATTGCGTTATACGTTTTCATATTAAATATGTAAAATGCCTAAAAACCAAACTTTATGTTTGTGAAACAAATTTTTGATATTTTCAGTTATGTAACAGTGGCGCACCATAGAATCCATTGAATAGGATGTTGGTGTTCTCTTTTCTATTAAGTCTTGATAAGGCCGTGTTCCGCCTATTCTATTGCACATCTTGCATTCCAATTTTCATGATCCAATTTTTATTACACCCCTAAATTCGTCTTATTTAAGGACATAATTTCTGAGATTTTTTTAACACTGGGATTGTGAGTTTATTAAAATTTAGTGGTGACAGTCTCCCAAATGATGAGTCACTTTCCCATCACTGCATTTTGCATAATAAACAATGCTGTCTGATGGGGGTATTTCTTTATTTAAAAATCTAAAACTTGCTCCACTTAGTATTTCCGTTACATTCAATCGGGGAATGTCTCTAAAACAAATATAACACAAAAGATAAATATTTAAAACAAAACTTTTCTCCCAGATTGGCAAATTTAATATTAAGCATCCTTAATAAATAAATATTTCAATTTTAAATATAAAAACCCGCATAGCATGCACAGTCACAGTGACGTCATTGTGACGTACGTGACTCACATTGACGTCATTGTGACGTCAATGTGAGTCACGTACGTCACGTCACATCTGTGACCAAAATGCCACCACTTTGTAACGTCACACTGTGACCAAAATGTGAACGTCTTGGAGATCTAAAGAAAACTTAAAATAAACTTTAGAACATCTTATAACATAAAGAAAATTACTTTTTGACAGCTTTAGAAATTTTTGTTACGTTGCAATGACGTCACTGCAAGTCACATAAGTCACGTAAAACGTAAAACGTATGACCAAAATGCGAACACTCTGTGACTTCACGGTGTGATAGGAGAGTGAATTTGGAAAAAAAAACTCATAAAATATAGATTTGAATTATGTCATGTACCTAAATCATTAATAAAAATATTGTCACACACTATTTAAATATATTGAATATTTCCAAAATAAAATAATAAATAAATATCTGACTACATATATGAGACAGATAATTTTTTACAAATTTCATTACCATTTTCATGAAATTTAACAAAATATACTATATAATACACAGGTAAAAATCCTTAAATAGAAATTTAGTTATTTATCGAGTTATAAGCAATTCGTGTCACGTGACAACCAGTTTTTCTCCTGTCGTTCTCTAACACGTCGGATATTCAAATCAAAACGCCGACTTTGACATTCTTTTCTGAAAGATCTTCTGCTTTTAACAAAAAATGGAAAAGGTTTTTCAATAACATAGTTTCTGAACAAAACACGAGCCAATTTCGTGTATTTCCGAGCAAAAATGAATTAAAAACATGTTATAAAGTATATGTCATTCCTATAGCAATTTATCCAAAACTGGCCAGTGCTTAGTAAGATGTCACCTCTATTAAAAATATTGCTCTTTTCGATAGAGTGTAAAAAATAAAAAATTTGTACTTAGGAAATTTGATTGCAATTTAAATTTATATCGAAATTACTTTATAAAGCCTATTAAATCAATTATTATTTAAAATTTATCTTTACTTTTGACTTCTAAAGCAAATGCAATGGATTAAAAAATATATAAAAATGTAAATTTCCACAGCTTATTTCTAACAATACAAAACTCTCTCATATAAAAAAAGAATATTATAGCATCATTAGAAGTTCATTTTTCAGCCATATAAATTATAAAGGTTTTGAAATGTCTTTATTTAAATTATTTTCTTCCTATATCATTTGCGGTAAAGTTGGAAACATCTGCTAGCTGTTATTTTGTTGTGTTTAAACAATACTGCGCGCGCATATTGAAGGCAGACGATTTTTTCTCATTCGAAGTTAGGATAGGATTAGCGTGTGTTGCGTTCTTTTAAGCTTGTAGATTTATACTGTGTAAGTAAATTAACGTTTTAAAGTGAACAATCTCCATTTTAAAGTAAACCATCCATTTTAACATCTCCCTGGGTCTAGCCGGGTGCGCTCATAAGGCCTGGGTGAAATTTGATTTCTCAGATCTATGAACACACCTCTCTGCTGGAATAATTTGAAAATTATTGTAGTGGATGTACAGTCTAATTTTTCAATGAAAGGGAAGCAGATAAGGAGCATTCAATAAAACACCTTTACCTATAGATCAGCAGGTAACTTTTAATGTCTTCGCAGTTTTGTTAATAGTGCATGTTTAGTACTAGTACATTTAATATTGCATTATTTAAAAGTTAAGATGTTTAAATTTTCTTTTAAAAAATAACTTGCATTAAATTTTATCTTTAATGTTTAAAATTTTTTTAAATAGACTATTTGGAAAAAAGCTTAAAGTATTTACTAACAATATGTATTCTAAATGTAAAGTGTTATGTAAAAGGAGGAATTTATTTAATGTTTTGCGTTTCTTAGTTCAATTTTCATAGTTATTCATTATAAATAAAAACATTGCAATTTTTAAAACTATTAATATTTGATTTGCAATTTAATAATTTCGTTGCTAGTGTAGGTCTCCAGAAATAATTTTCCGGTATATTTGAAAAAAAAAATGTGACATTTTAATGCATTGAATAATTTATTTGTCGAGATATGTCAATGTTAGATGCACAAAAATAATAAATATTGATGAAACAATAAAATAACTGTTTAGTTAAGATAATTTTTTCAGCTGAGTTATCGAATGTTTTTACTGTAAAAATTGATATTTAAGTTCTGAATTTAGTATTCTATCAAAAACTATAAAGAAAATAATTTGTAAAGAAAAAAAATATATAATATTTTTTTGGCATTTATGATATTAAGTTCTATATTTCATTTACAACGAAAACTGTTTTACTGCTTGATACAATGTTTATTATTTAATAATATCGCACAATAGGTATATCTATTATTTAAATTGATTCCTAATATAAATTTTTCAGAATGCTTATTCAGAATGCTTATGGTGACGTCGCCGTGACGTCACCATGCCTTACGGGAACAGTCGTCTAAATAAATGTATGCCAAAGTCTTAAAAAATATTATTTTTAATTACATACAATTGGGTACATTTCTGTTATAATAATTTTAAACTTACTTTGTACCAAAAAAAAATTCAAACACTTTTAAACTAACAAGGGGACCGCCAAACATGATGCGCACAGATTTTGGTGATTTTAAAGTATGTTGTAGGGATCATACCCCTAACTAATAAGGTCAAAAGTTTTCTTCAAATGTGCTTTAGTTTTCGAGAAATTTCGGGTTAAAGTCCAGCATACGTTTCAAATACCCATTAGTTCACGATATTGAACAAGATCTCCGTGGTGCAGAGCTAGCGTTCGCGGTTTGAGAGCCAGAGGTGAGGCATGTCTTCTCCTGCGACTTTTTACCTTTTTAAATAAATTTTATGTATTTGTCGCGTTACAAGTTTTATGCAAAATTATGAATTCTGCTTCTTTGAACTTTTTGATATTTTCCTAATAAATTCCATTTACATTTTCGATTTTTTCTTGAAAATTTTATTATTATTATTATTATTTTTTTGTGCAGTTTTGAAATTAATATTTCTATTGACGAAATTCCAAACTAATTTATGTCTAGATTTTGTTTATTTTATTATTATTATTATTTACCCTTTATATTTTAATAACCGTTCTAAAATAATACTTTTTTTAACTTTATGAAATTTTAAATGAAAATTTATATTTTTTTGTGAATTTACAAAATATTTTTTACCTCAAATCTTTTAAAGGTATGTATGGTTAGGTAATTACAACAACATATCTTGAAATGTGTAATAAAATATTAAAGCAATAACGCTTATATCCATGTTTTAGCCAGTTACATATGTTTTTTTATGTTATTTAAATACATTTAACTGTAAAGTTCAAACTCAACATCATTTTTGATTTGCACAAATAAAAAATAATATATTACAATTATTTTTTTTCATTCTAACAAGTCGATGCCATACAGAAAAATTCAACTAGAAATGAAAAATCGTTTGTCAATTACAATACATATACAAATATCTGAAAAAAATCGTCTGCAATGACTTTTATGGTAATATCAGAATAAATAAAATTTTCTTTTTATCCATTTCGTTTAGTTTCCTTTGCAGACATTTACCAAAATTTGAAATAATTTCTTTTTCAAATTTAATGCATTTTTAATATATTTATCACAATTTTAGTATTTAAAGAATATATAATATGCTAATTCATACATTCTTCCAATATTGTTAAAACAATTTACGTAAAGAATATATTTAAAGGCGATTTTTAATGCGGAATTTGTTTAGAATATTTTTGCGATATGTATCACACAATTAGTTCCATATTTAATAAACTGAAAATGTCGATGTCGGTGATGATAAATATTTTAGTATTTCAGCAGTTAACATATTTCAATATATTTAGAACAAATCAAATATTAAAAGGATATATTATTTTGTTAATTTTTTCTTAATCATTTAAATTTTTTTAAATAGAAAATGCAAAAAAAAAAAAAAGCATTATTTCATAAATACGAGAAATAAATAAGTAAATTACATAAATGTAAACAATAATTATTTTTAAAAGACGAGATATCAAGACATAAATTAGTTTGGATTTTCGTCAACAGAAATATTACAATAAAAATTGCGCAAAAACTATAAATTTTCACGAAAAATTCGAAAATGTAAATAGAATTTATTAGGAAAATATCAAAAAGTTCAAAGATGCAGAATTCATAATTCTTCATAAAACTTATAAAGTGACAAATATATAAAATTTATTTAAAAAAAAGGTAAAAGTCACACGAGAGGACAGAACCCTCATCTCCGGCTCTCAAATCGCGATCATTAGTTCTGCACCATGGTGATCTTGCTCAAGATCGCGAACTAATGGGTATTTGAAATGTATGCTGAACTTTAACCCGAAATTTCTCGAAAACTAAAGCCCATTTGAAGGATAACTTTGACCTGATTAGTTAGAGGTATGATCCCTACAACATACTTTAAAATCATCAAAATCTGTGCTCATCGTGTTTGGCGGTCCGCTTGTAAGTTGCCATTTAAAATAATATATCACATCATAGATTATGAAACACCTTCCAACTGTATTGGAATAACGTTAAGAAATTTCATTTTTGACCATACAATGAAATGAGATATCTAAATAAATATTTTAAAAAACAGAAATAAGTAATTTATTTTCAACAATTGTTTTGCACATTCTTTCGTGTAGCTGTGTATATAATCAACATTCCCCCTAATAAAATGAAAGTAAGTTAAGTTTTAAAATACATATAATTGATGAAAACGCACATCCAGCAGATATCTGATAGTTTCGCCTGTAACCGGTTTTGAGTGCCTCAGTATATAAACAAGAAATTCTATGTACTTAATAAACTATAGAAAACATGTTCTAATACACCTAAATAATGTACAGTGGACTCTCTCTATCTGAACACTCTCTAATGTGAACACCCCGTTATTATGAATACATTCGGACGATCCCGGCGAAACACCATATATTTAACAAAAGATAAACTCTCTGTATTCTGAACACCCTCTAATCTGAACACCCCACTATTATGAACTCTACTCTTGATCCCCATTCTACCCCATCTCTCTGTAAACCGAACATGTGTTTACTGTCGGAATTCGGGGAATTCCCCCATCATGAAATTCGAAGAAATTGTTCCAGAAGAATAGAAAGGTTCAACGAACTCGATTTAAGAATAAACAAACAAAATCATTGCTGGATTTTAAGCATCTACACGACGCTGCAATTTATTTGAATAATTCAGATAAAATCTTCCGTTAACAAAACAAACAAAACATTTATTATAACAACAACAACAAAAAAGGAAATCGAAAGAATATTTTTCAAACAAGTACGTCTTTACTTTACGTGTCCTACATCTCAACTTACTGGAATATTCTAATATTTTAATAAACAAAAAAGCCCAGATATAAAACTGTTGCCATTTCACAAAAGTAAATCAAGATAATCACATTAAATGAAATGAACTAAACAATCAATTTTTAGGCAAAGAGACAGAAGAAAAAATAATGAAAAAGCCATGTCACGTGATTTCCCCTTCTGAGTTGAGATAAAAATAGTAAGATTATGCAACATAAATACCCCGCCCCCAGTGACAGATAAGAGACAGCAGGTGTTAGAGAGAGTAGTAAAAAATGATTATGTTATCTTTTCCGCACACCTGGTTGGACAGCATTATGTTTAGTGATTCTGTTTCTTTCTTTCTTTTTTCTCGACAAAGGTAAAATGTTTTCGCCATTTCGCTATCGTTGCAGGAAAAGAAGCACAGCACTTACGCAGACATTTAAAAAATAAGCAGGAAAACGAAAAAACGGAAAGAACTGAAGCTTCAGGAAAAATACGAAGTTGTTCAAAACTTAAAATCAGAAGTAAGTCAAAGGAAAATTGCATCTGAGTTTGGAATTTCGATACGCCATCTGCAGGAAAGAGAAAGAAATTATAGCCGTTTTTGAAGCAAATGAACCTTCCTCAAAGTGTAGAATTTTCGAAAAGAAAAGAGGAAACGAGTACACAAACAGTCGCGTCAGGCAGTTTTTTTGCTAAATGAGAACGAATCATCGTCCTGTCACTGGACCCCTGCTAAAGCATATTGCTCTAAATTTTCCAGAAAAGGGGAAAATCACGGAATTTAAAGAATCGGAAATATGGTTGACTCGCTTCAAAATTCGATATAACATCGAATTCAAAATAATCAATACTGAAGCTGCAGACACAAATACCAACACTGTGGCGAATTGGAAAAGAAAATTTCCGGACATAACGAAGGATATCGACGCAGCTGACATTTTCAATGCCGACGAAACTGGCCTGTTTTCAGAGCTCTTCCAAGTACTATCCTAGCAGGCAAGAAATGTGTGGGTGGGAAAATGCCGAAAGAAAGATTTATCGTCATGCTCTGTACCTGATTTTCGTGTGAGAAGCTCAAATCACTTGTGATCGGATAAATTATAAAACCACGACACATCAAAAATGTGAAGGTCGCATTATTGTCTGTGCACTATACATCAAATCGAAAAACCTGGATGACATTCACAATTTTCTCACAATGGTTGGAGGGCATTAACGAGATGTAGAAGAGAGAAGGAAAAAAAATCATATTTTTGTGCATAATGCCAGATTACATACAGACATGCAGCTAAGCAATGTGAGGCAGAAGTTCCTGCCGCCGAACTGCACTTCTATAATACAGCCACTGGATCAAGGAGTAATCAAGACTTTTAAAGCTCACTACCGAATCCATTTTCTGAAGAAAATGTCCCTTGTGATGAAGGAGTCAAATTCGGCAACCGAACAAACTAAGAATATCAACGTCATGGATGTTGTCCATTTTATATCAACAACTTGGAATGAAGTAACCCCCTACACCATCCAAAGATGCTTTTATAAAGCTGGATTCTCGTATAAGAATGAGAAATCAAGAATAGAGGACTGAGAAGTAACTGCTGTTACTAACTTGGGATCAGTTCTTCAGGAGCTTCATATTCAAATTGAACCTGGAGCTTATCTCGAAGACGACGGAAGCTTTCCGGTTTGCGTCAACAACAACTTTGAAGAAGAAGAGGATAGTGAACAATATTGCAATATCAAAAGGGATTCAGGAACGGCTGAACATCACCCGAAAGCCTTTCCAGTTCTTAAAACACTGGAAAGCATGTATGTCATGCCTGATGACGTCAGTCATTACGTCAACTGCATATCTGTCTCCTACACCTGGGTAAGAGACAGACAGCAGCATGAGTTGACGGCGGTAGTCCAGTGGAAGTAAGTGGAATGTGAGCTGAGCACTGCAATAGATTAAAACAGTTTTGTTGGTGGAATTGTGAAATGTTGATGTATTTTTCAGTCTACTGTTCATACCTATATGTATGTTGATTATATGTTTGTGCCATTCAGTATTGTTAATAAATCGTGTTTGTTTTTTAAAAAATAACATGTATTATTTATGTGAGGAAAAAAAGCACCCAAAAGACGTCTAAAACAAAAAATTTTTATAAAAGAAAAGAATTTGAGAGAAAGAAAGAAAAGCAAGAAAAAAAAACATTACACGCTGTCTTACGAGAACCAGAGCTTGGATTTAAATCAAGTAAGTGAAATGTTCATTTTTCTGCATTAAGTATATTGAAGTTTATGAATAATATTATGAAATGGATTTTATTATATATGAGTGGTATGGTAGTAGTAACCGAGTAGTAGTATTAAGAATTTGTAATTATGTAGTTATGCAATAAGAAAATATTATAAGAGTGTTTAGTAGTTAGAAAAGAGAATGTTTAATGTAAAGAGTCTAAAAAAGGAAGATTTAATAGTGGTGGTCACAGATTTAGGCCTAAAAGTAGAACCGGAACACCGAGTAGTTGATCTAAAAGGGTTAATAGAAGGTATAGAAACCAATATGAAAAAGATTTCGAGTTCGTCAAAGAATTTCTTAATACAACAATAACTGAACGTCTACAACGGGAAAAGCATGACGCTTAAGTTGTTAAAGCTGAGAAAGAAAAATCAAAAACCAAAAACAGAACAAGACACCACGTTAGAACTCGAAAGAACAAAACTAGAGCTCGTAAAAGCGCAGTTATAAATGGCGAGAATACAGAATGGTAGTAAAAATTCTGACATAGGATAGTTGGAAATTCTGTTGGACAAAATTCCAAAACTAATTCGTTAGAAGCCCTAATTAAATGACAATAATTAAATGGCCAAAATGGCAAAAACGCTGCCAAAGCGCTTCACTTTTACTGAATGCAGAAATCTTTGTGTACAGGTCCAATGTCACAATGTCCTCTGCGGCGAGTGGTCAAACGTTTGGAGAAATATTTTAGTTTTTTCTTTCAAGCAGGTCGAGGGCGAAAAAAACAGATAACGCAGGTGTTGGATGATGTCGCCACTTCTGTTGTTGAGCAAGCCAATACGAACACGGAAAGAGTATCTAATGTTTGCACCATGCCAAAGCAACTGGATTTGACAGACTCTACGGTATGGAAGTGCATGGGGATAGCACACAAGGCTTATCCGTATAAGATTCGTTGTTTCCTAGAGTAAAAGCTGACGATAGCGGTCTTCGTGCAATTTTCGCTTTGACGTTCTTGGCACAGGTGGGGGAGGATAAGAATTAGCCGTAGAACATCCTATGGACCAATAAGGCTCACTTTTACATGCGTGGAACAGTGAACACACAAAAAGTCCGTATCTGGTCCACTGAGAATCCTCACCAGATAAAACAAATGTCTCTGCATTCTCCGCATGTTTCTGTATGGATCGGCTTCAGTGCGACCAGTTTGATTGGTTCATTTTCCTTTGAGAAAATCACCCCTCAGCGATCAAAAATTTGTTCCATAATTGCAGCACGTTACCGAGATATGTTGCAAGGTATGGTCATTCCAGAACTCCAGCAGCGTGGATGCCTCGCTACACCAATATGCAAAAAGATGGTGCGCAGCCTCAAATTTCACGTGCGGTTCAAAAATTTTGCTGGGACGTCCTTTTACGGAGGATCGCATGATCAGTCGTGATTTTCCTTCACGTTAACTTGATTTAACCTGTGTGATTTTTGACTTTGGGGTTACCTCAAATCTTATTGAGGAAACATAGGAAATCTGGCAGATTCGAAGAAACAGATCATCTTGCACGTACACAACATCGGTCTCGATCAGTTACACGCCACTGTGGATCATGTTGTAACACGGTTTCTCGTTTTGGCCCTGAAGCAAGATAGACACATCGAAAACCAACTGTGAAACCTATCTGTGCTGTTGTGTTTCTACGCACGTGTCTTTCGTCTGTGCTGTCGCTAATATTTTTGTAGGATCGACCGCTTTTGTTTAGAAAAATGTAATAATAAATTTATTTACCGACATTTCGAATTCAGTTCTTTATATGTTGTGCCATGATACATTTTAATTACAAATCAGTGTCAACTAGCGGCCTTTGCTTGAACTGTTTTTTCATCAATGAATTTCCAATGGCTTGATATGTATACCCTCCAACATGAAGACGTTACATCCACTGCTTTTCTCACCAGGGCGTAACAAACACGGATACTTTAATTTTAACCACCCTGTAAATGAACTGATTCACTTAACCCATTTATGCCTAGCGTCGATGCTTTAGTAAAATGCGAAAAAGTGTATTTCACACCACTGTTTTTTAATAGAAATTTGGTATCTTCCCCCCCCCCCCCCCCCCCCCGAGGACTCCTCGATAAAATAAGACATCAAAATTCTATTTTTAAAAAAGTGGTGTGAAATGCACTTTTTCCCATTTTACTAAAGCGTCCCAAGGTTAAAAGGGATAGCGTTAAAATAAAACGCTAGTAAATTATGACGGAATTTCCAAAAACAAAATTTTAATTAATCACGAAATGCATGTCAATATATAAAGATAAATTATTATTCGCAATATTTGGAGTGATTTCGAATTTTCGAAAGAAAACGAGGTCAAACTAGCAACCCTTGTTCTGACTACTGTTTTTCGAAACAATTTTCTGCTTGATATAGTTCTATTGCATATGTTACAGAAGTTTACCCCAAAGATTACCGTTTGGGGATTCTTGTAGGAGCAATAAACTTTCTCCTGTACTCTTCAAGCCCTCTAAATAGGGCTGTTTCGGAGCAACTGTTAATTATCATATCCGGGTATCGAAACATTTATATAAAATATCTTCTACTTTTTAAAATTAAATGTAGAGAAGATTTTATTAATATTTTTTGTATGTAGATTAATGCATTTGAATAATTTACTTTCCTCAGTCCGAATAATGCAGAAATGAAAATTTAACAGGAAATTACATTTTCTAAAAAATTTCTACTTTTCAAGTGTAAGTTAGAAATTTATTGGCGGAACTAAAAGTTGAAGATTTTATTACACATTTGAAGTAGATTCATTTTTGAAAAGACGTTGCTGTATATTCCATAATTCATTTAGACGGAAGTTAAACACAGATAAATTTTTTTGCGTCTGTAAATTAAATTATCTTTGAAGTAAATTGAGCATATCTTAAGTTTTATTATCTGTCATATATAAATCAATTATTTTAATTTTAAGCCACATTTAAATTTTACGAGTGAAATTGAAATTTGCTTAAAATTTAAATCTATTTATTGAGTTTAAAATCAATGTATATAAACTCCTTAAAATTTCTAAGGGATACTGCCCCACTATTTTAGATTAGAAAATTTTCCCTGATAATTTTTCTTCAGATTAAAAATCGTTCTGCGATTAAAGCGGCAAATTGCTTCTAATCTTCAAAAAAAAATTTCGAAAAACAGGTATCTGAAAGAGCAATATAAAATAAGCGCATTTAGAATAAATCGAGTGAAAAGATACTAAAATTACCCTAGGTATTGTTACTTAACCCTTTAACGGATAAAGCATGTCAATTGCTAAAATGTTGAAATAAATGATTGACACCGGAAATTATGTACAAATTTAATTCTATATATAAAAAAGCGATATTCCACATAAATAGAAAACATTTATATTAAAGTTCTGCTGTCATTGTTGAATTTCGTAATTAAAGTTCTGTGGTTTCCTAGGGAAACCAATGAACATTAAAGGGTTAAAGCATTCAAAAAGATGCCATTTTAGCACGTCAGCTTTCTAAAGATAATGCGGACGCTAATTAATAACTTAAAGCATAACGAAAGAAGTCAATTAACCTCTTATGCTTTCAAAATACTAATAATTTATTCAACGGTAAAAATTTCTACCTCATTCCACAAAAACTATTTAAAAACAATTTCATATTCACGTTACATCTTATGAAACATGCATCACTACAACAAAAGATGAGAGGATAAAAATGGAAATAAATAAAACATGGAGAAAAGATTGAACATGACTAAAAATATATAAGGTATTCTCAGTAAACAAAGATTGAATGGTCATTGCCACGCCCTTCTTACATCTGCTTCTTCATATATTCTGCTTCTCTTCCGTGCTGAAAAATAGTCTGAACATAGATGTCATCCGTTGCAAAAAAAATGCAACTTTTCCTTAAGTCTTGCTTCGAAGAAGTTGTTAATAAAGTAGCAGCAGTTGTTAAATGTTTAGAAACATCGGTGTAAATTTTCCTTTGCTAAAGTTTCTATCATCATCTTTTTTCGCCAAGCCAAAACCTGCCATTACCAAATTAATTCTTTCCTCAACTACACTTTTGATAAACTTCATTAAATTATCTAGGCTTTCTTTTGGATCGGAAATAGCAGAAGACGAACAGGTTCTGTTCCACACTTTCAAAAATTCAGCAGTAAAATAGGATTCTACCACTGGATAAAATATTGAAGCGCATTTATCTGTTGTGACTCTGAATGTCTCAAGAGCTCTTAAATACGACTCAAATATATCGGACAAGAATTTAAGAGAAAAAATTTCTTTCAATCAATTTCAATAATTATCTAACATATACTTCGACTAAAAGATTATCCCGACCGAAACGAGCCTGAAGACTCTCTATAGCTTTAGCATAGTTAGCACCAGTTGACTAAAAAATATATATAATTTCTCGCGCTCTAGATCCAGCTTGCTTGAATCAAATACTGGAATATATTTTTGGGCACAATATTCTCATCAGTATAAATCTGTTCAAAATGACTCCAGAATGGTAGCCACACTTTTAAAACACCATCAAATTGACGAAATTACAGCTTAGGTAAAGTTAATTTTCGTTTAGAAGCATTAGTTTCGTTAACAGTTGAAATGTTCTCACCTTGAATTTGCTCTTGTGACTAGATTTTGGTAATTCTAATTAATGGTTTAACCTTTGTACCCAGCTGAAATTTTACTCAATGTTGATAAAAACATTTCACACCAGAATTTCTTTTTGAAACATATTTAACACATTTATTTAAAGTAGCCCTCTGTAGCATTTATTTAACTTACTTTTTGAAAAAAAATCTGGTTCCATTCGAATTAAATAAATTATAGAAGTGGGTCGATTCGACCCATTCAGGGTAGGAATGTTAATTCCAGTATTTTCAACTGTACTTCTTGACCCATCTTCTCCTTCTCCTTTTATAATTTTAACATATTTTCTGTCTCTAACTTCAGTTTTCGAAATTCTTGTGAAAGTTTTTCTGTATCCTTCTTCTCAGCATCTTTTTCTTTTCTTTCAGCAACAGCAGTTGATAAAATTTCTTTTACAAAATCAGGATACTGTTTATATTCCTTGCTATTAAAAACTATTTATTTTATTGTGCCGATCGTATAATCTTTCGGAATAGTTTCACCAAATTCCTCTACTAGAAACTTTAAATCATAATTTTTATGCAAATTAAATCTGATTTTCTGCTTTACGTAAGCTAACCTTGATTGGCTATCTTACTTACTTAGGATTGGCTGCTGAAGTTGGCGGTGAAATCCTTTGCATTTCTTTCATTTTACAGTGCATTTTTGCTACTTTTATACTATTTTCTCCCTGGCTCCTTTAAGATGTGATACATAAATACTCATATACAGGGAGTAGAGTTGATAACAACTGGGAATCTCAACAAAACAGTCTAGTGTTTCTGATTCTGTTTATGAGTTTTTTTCTGCACAAAATCCCTGGCTTCAATGATTTAAAGAATACTAATGATACGGAGCTAAGCTTCTGGGCGTGTGTTATTATTTCACTCGATTATTCCTCTCTTTAGAAAAATCACTTGTTTCATCCGAACGATAACTTGTCTCCCTTTTACGCATGCACGAATGAATTATACAAAATTGTTACTCAAATGATTATTTTTCCCGAATGATGCATATCTCCCTTTTGCGGTTGCTCCAATGTACATCTCGATATTGTCATTCAAACGATTTTTTCTCCGTATGACACATGCCTCCCTATTGCGGAGGTTCGAGTTATTTCATATGAATATTTCTCGTTTGGCGAAAACCATTCACTTGTTCTGGTTTTTGAATGATATACTGCTATTTGCTGCTATTTTTTAAAATTCATAACTTGGCTCAGGATAAATTAATCTAGAACGCTGTCTATTTCCTATGTGTTATGTAATTTCTAAACTTTGTCAGCAATTTCTTCGTGTTGGTTTGGGTTTAGCATGTGAGCAACTGTCTGTCATTTCACCTGTTACTTTCACGATACCTACAACTATTTACAAAATATACGCACATTTCCATTTTGACGATTTTTTAAATATTTTTTTTTTAATCATGGCTGATTTTTTAAAAAGTTTCGTCCGTCATCGAAGCTTGTCACTTTATTTCTATGCTTCTGGCATGTTTTAATCAATTGTAAGGTTTCAATGAGGAATAACTAAACTTTTTCACCTTTTTTAACCTTTTCCAACAGAGTTGAAAAGTGCTTATAAATTCGGTTTGTCTGCCTGTCTGCCGTGTGTTGGTCTGCACGTGATCTAATCCGCGTAAATATATCCGGATTGTCATGAAATTGATATATGTTATTGGGGTTTCTATGGCATGTTCGGTATTGAAAATGAAATGTGTAGCAATTATATTTTTTTATACTCAAAAGGGCACTCAAAAAATCCCGTTCCATTACGGTCTATGGAGAAAAATCGTTTGTGGTTTATTTTAATAATGTTTAGCTATTTCAAACATATTGAAATTGATATCTATCACTAAGGTGCATTACAAGATGCTTACTGTAGAATATTGTGTGCATAGCATTCATCATTTATTTACATGGACAAACAAAAAAATTCTGTACTGTCTGTTAATAATAATTGCTGGAAGTGTGTTTTCAGTTGCTGAACCCGGTTTTAAATTTAACGCATTTAAATGTCTATTATTTGGTGTGTATAAATTTCATAGATCATATGGCAGCACAAAAGTTCTCGAGTACATTTCCGTTTATTGGCGTAAATTCCAGAAAGGGAATTTTAAAGTGTGATGCGCGTTTCCTAACTGAACTACGTTTTAGCATACTATGTAGTATATATACAAATATATAGATCATATACAGAGCTGCGCCAAATAATTCGGATATTTTTCCGAATATTATTGTTAATTCCTGAAATTGGGTTTTTAAATATGCTTGGCGTTTGCCAAATTGTTTGCTTAGATATCATCTATCACTTTATTAAACGGTAAAGATTAATGTTGAAGTGTTGGAAAGTGTTACGTAATCTATGCTTGACGCATGATTTTTTGTTCTTGTTTTTATTGGCTTGATTCCTTCATGTGACCTATCATTCTTTTCCTAGTACCTTTATCAGAATCAGAAAAAAAGAAAAAATGGAACAGGCTTTGGATTCTATTAAGAGCAATAATTATATTTTTATACTTATATAACTGCAACTTGATGTTGCACACGCCTGTGAATAGATTTTATGAAATATTACATTTATAAATTTACAATTAATATTTTCAGATTTTTTAAAAACTATTTTACAATTCCATGAAATTTATTATTAATTAATGATGTGAGATATGACAAATATTATGTAAAAGCAGTAAAATATTTGAAGGTCGTGAAAAAATATTAACTAATCATCGGCGGCATCTATTGGCTTGTTCGGAAAGTCCTCTCTGTTTGGGAAAATTAATTTGTACAGGATAATTCTGCAAGATAATTAAAACATTAGTTATAGGAATTAATCTCTAATAATTAAATGATAGAGTTTTCCGGTACGAAATAATTTTCAAAAACGGAAAGGACTTTCCAAACAACCCAATATATTCCATTATTTAAAATCAGTAAAATAAAAAAAATAAAAAAACTGGAACACAAATCTTTCGATTATCAGAATCACACGATTATGCACAGCACTACAATAAACATATTTTGACTCAGAGAATTGAATAAAATGTATCTTCTTTTCATGTGGTACTTTTTTTATTCATTTTAATATGTAACATTTCTTTATTTAAGTTATTTATTTGAATGTGTTAAAATAGCACAGTGGTTGAAATTGGAAGCCCAGCAGTCACATTTTTAATTTACTAGTATATAGAAACAATCATCTTCATGATGGATTTCTATAAGATTTGCTATCGAAATAGATTAGATTGTACGTGACCGGTAGACTCTATCCTTGCAGATATGAAACAACATTGCTAAATTTTTAAAAAACAGTGGAAACTTTCCTTTGACAAGCTGATACAAAACAAAATTGTACAATGTCAATCGTCTCTGTGAGTTAACGCTGATTCGCTATGTAATAGCAGAATTGCATGTAGGCTAGACCATCATTCAAATTTTATTGATAAGAAATTAAAAAATATATTCTCGTAAAAAAGGCATATGCATAGCTGCCAACTTTTACGTTTTTTTCATCTCAATAAATATTAATATTAGTTTTTCCTTATTTATCGCAGAAATTTCGTTTAAATAAGGCAAAACATAGTTTAAAAGTTAATGGAAATTAAAAAAAAGTAAAATTTGGCAACTCTGAATATGGGCAAACAGTCTCATATTTTGGACAATCGTAGTTAATTCGAGATTTGCAGATCGTAAACGTTAAAGTTTCACAAAAAGTATTAATTTCCTCGTCATTTTTCTCCAGCTCATTGAGAGGATGTGACTGATTAAGAAGACAATGACTTATTGAGTAGGTATTAATAATCTATACTATTAAAATACAGTTTCGCTTAGTGTGTCTATATGTGTGCGATAGCCACAAAAAACTGTCGCACCCAGAAATCTGTAAATTTAGCTGAGGATAGTCCAAGGCATGTCCTGATGCACCTGAGGATCAGAATTTTAATATTTCCATTCCAGCACCTTTCGCCTACATATAAGTTGTATCACCACCATTTACGTATAAAATTCAATATTTCTACAATTTATCCTACAGTTTTCCGGTTTTATTTTCGTGTTCTGAGGTCCTTTAAAATGCTAAATATTTAATAATCTGCGTCCCTTATTTCTCTGCAGTGCCGGAGGTTCGTTCGGAAAGAGGCTTGTTTAGAACAGATTATACCCTCTGGCGGTGGAAGGTCGAATTAAGAAATTTTCCTCAGAGCACGCCAGGTATTCGGTGCGAAGGTCACAGAGATCCAGGCCAGGGTTTTGTATTTTAAGCGATTTAAGGTTATTACACGAGACCGGTCAACGTCGTCTGAGTCAGCTAGTTTTTGTATAAAAATACGGTATTATAATGTCTAAATACAGAAAACAAAAAAAAAATTATTTTTTATCACTAGTAATATACATTCTAGTATTGAAAATGATACATTAGATACATTAGAAAAGTTTAATTTACTTAATAAATTCAAAGATAGCAACTTTTCAATGAAATGCAAATATATATATATATGCGATTTAATAGAACCGTAAAGTTTATTAGCTTTAAGCTGTATGAAATTTTTAAAAATAATATGATTAAATTTTTTTATACTATATTATATTTTAGTTAGTCAGAATAAATTGAAACATTGGCTTATAATGGAATAAAAGTTTTAGAACGATAAGAAATATTATATCAAGGTGTTGAAGCTTGAAAATAGCAAATTATAAGGATAAAAAAGTTAATTATTTTAACAAATTAGAAACACCAAAGAGGATAACAAATTTTCATTAAAGTTCCCTATAGGGTGTTGCGAAACGTGAATATAAGGATACCTGTATTTACCTTTTTTTAAACAATACACTTTATTGTTTAATACATAAAAACACATAACAGTAACTGCACATTACTTGAGACAGATATTTTATAGCATTTTAATAAAAGTTTAACTATAATTGTACCCATAAATTTATTTGTGAAACTGTCAATGACTTGCGATTGAACAGAATGGCGGATGTTGTCATTCTTAATATTTTTAGATCGCTAGAACCACAAAATTAACTCGCTGTTTTTAAACATCAAATTGCGTGATATCCGTTGTCACTGGTATTCCGAAATCACATGTATATGTCATTCGCGACCGTGAAAGTACAGAAGAAAAAATAGAAGAAAAGAAGAAAGAACAATCAGTGGATTCAGCAGCCCCACTTAAACGTAATCTCAAAAGACACGAATTTCGTTAACATCACTGCGATTACTGTACCTCATGCATATGCGTTTTGCGTTAAAGACAAGAAATTCCGTTGCTTTTATTACGTTTGTCCATTTAATCGACACGGCTGTTCGAGAACCGAATTTCTAGTCGAGAACTAAGATTCTACCGTATACCAGTTTTTAAAAAAACATAAACTGTAAAATTAACACAATTTATGTTATACAAACCACAGTATACTATTTTTTGTTATTATTCAAACTAAATTATTTGAAACCACCCTTCCGATATCTTTAAAATATTTAGATTATTTACTATATAATATTACGAGAGTTATCAAACAGAAAAACAGCCTTTCGATATCTTTAAAATATTTAGAATATTTACTATATAACTTTACGAGAGTTATCAAAAAGAAATAAATTTTTAATTCATTTTCTATTTTTTCGACTCATATTGGCCACATATTGGTCTTATTATTGATTTCTTTGAGTTTTCACTTTCTTCACGAAATACATTTACAAAACGAATTTTTACTTCTTTTTCTATTTTTTCGACTCATATTGGCCACATATTGGTCTTATTATTGATTTCTTTGAGCTTTCACTTTCTTCTCGAAATACATTTACAAAGCCAATTTTTACTTCTTTTTCTATTTTTTCGTTTCATATTGGCCACATATTGGTCTTATTATTGATTTCTTTGAGCTTTCACTTTCTTCACGAAATACATTTACAAATGTCAAATATTTTTAACATTCAATTGTTATATTTATACTTCGTTTTGCAATGAATCTATCATTATTTTATTTTTCTCATTTATTTCACTTCCTCATAATTTCCTTCTTCAACATTTATTTTCTATCCACTTTTTAAACTTATTTATTATTCGGTGCGTTTCATATTTATCGTTTAGCAAAGACACAGTTATCTTCAGTATTATATTGAGAAGTTTTGGGAAAGAGGTGATTTTTTTCAAAATTAAAACACAATAGTTCATTTCAGGCTTTATGACACGAGTTGTTTTAAACGAGTTGTTTTTACAGTTTCTGTAGTAATGGCAGTAATTATTGAAATGATCAGGTATGAAGAGAAGTGTCAATTCTGTCATAATATCTCCAGAAGATGAAAAATTAGAGCCGGAATCTCTAGAAGAGCCAGGATGACTTGAGGGAGGAGCAGGATGGTGACTCTATTTTTCAGAAGATATTCCTGGGGTAGAAAATTCTTGCCCACATTTTGACAATATTCTTTTGCTGGAGGTGGTCTTTTAGTAACGTAACTTGGAGAAAAAGCCACCTCGGATTTTACATTTGGATTGAAAGGATAGATACCCGTCCCTCTCAAGCAAACTTTAACGTTCGCAGGTGTTATCATTCTGCCCAAATCTGGAGAAAATAATCTTCCAAATTAGGCTTTGTTGTGTCTGCATGCAGTGGCGTAGCCAAGGTAGGGGTATAGAGGGTAGAACTTTCTGCGATATTCAAGCTGAAGAAAACTTTATAATATTACTGGTGTTCAGAGCATTTAAATCCCCCTCTTTTGCTACGTCACTGTCTGCATAGTATGTTCTGTCAAAAAATAAAAGAACTTATTTCTCCCAAAATTGCTTCAACGGCTCAAAACAGGATTTGTCCAACGAATGCAGATCATGGATTGTATTAAAGTGTAAACAAAACAGACAATGCCACAGCCTCATCCACAAATGAGCAACCATGATGGGACTTGACCTCATCAAAAATAAGAAAACAGCGTCTTAATAGTCTAAATTTTGAAAAAATCACTAATCTATTTAACAAAAATCTGTGTTAGCATACTTTAAAAGATATGAATTTTGAATCTGCGTTTTTCAGACTAATTAAATTGCATAGTGAATTTTTAAATCTTAACACATTCGCATCGGCGAACGGGAATTTTCGTTTTTAAAAATAAGCGTTGTCATTGTTAAACAAGAATTCCCGTTTTTGTTTAAAAAAACATCATTAACTAGGGGCGTTGCTTCTACTTTATAGAATAGGCTTTGTATCATATTGTACATATTTTTAATTTTGTAAGATAATTTATATTGAATCCGTACATTGAAAGATATTTACTGATGCATAGACAAAAGAAACCTACCTAGGAAATAATTTACGAAATTCTTACACAAGAGCGAGGCGCAATCATTGTTTCAATATTATTAAAATACTCCATTTTATATGAAAGTGTGAGGTAAAATTTCCCGATGCGAATGTGTTAAGAGCCTACATCACCCACACAAAGACACTCGCAATCTAATGTTAATCTCTTGTTTACGAAGCGTTTACGCAGAAGAGATGCGTTCGGGCTCCTTTTTTGGAGCCCGAGCCAGATAGCGAAAGTACGCAATCTCAACAGGTCGCCACCGTCAATGTATACTATAATATTATAAAGGAGTAAAGATTGTTTGTTTGTTTGTTTGTTTCTTTGTTTGTTTGTAGGGGGTAATTTCTGGAACTACCGAACTGATTTCAAAAGTGATGATGGCAAATTGATGGTGACAACCCCTGCTCCAACATAGGCTATATTTTATGTCGATGCCACTACCCCAGGGGGTGGCAGGAGCGAAAAACGTTCTAAAATTTCGATTTTTTCTATACTGAAGCAGCTAGAAATTTGAAATTTGGTGTTGTAGTTACTTATAAGATGTAAATGTTCTCTAAGAACAAAATAAAAAAAAATTCGAAAATTAAAAGGGTGAAATGAGCGAAAAGCGTTCTAAAAACATTCTAAATTACAATTTCTATGGAATCTCTGGAACTACCGAACCGATTTGAAATTTGGCGTTGTAGTTACTTATAAGATGTAAATGCTCTCTAAGAACAAAATTAAAAAAAAATCGAAATTTAAAAGGGTGAAATGAGCGAAAAGCGTTCTAAAAACATTCTAAATTACAATTTCTAGGGAATCTCTAGAACTACCGAACCGATTTGAAATTTGGCGTTGTAGTTACTTATAAGATGTAAATGCTCTCTAAGAACAAGAAAAAAATCGAAATTTAAAAGGGTGAAATGAGCGAAAAGCGTTCTAAAAACATTCTAAATTACAATTTCTATGGAATCTCTAGAACTACCGAACGATTTGAAATTTGGCGTTGTAGTTACTTATAAGATGTAAATGCTCTCTAAGAACAAAATTTTAAAAAATCGAAATTTAAAAGGGTGAAATGAGCGAAAATTGTTCTAAAAACATTCTAAATTACAATTTCTATGGAATCTCTAGAACTACCGAACCGAATTGAAATTTGGCGTTGTAGTTACTTATAAGATGTAAATGCTCTCTAAGAACAAAATAAAAAAAATCGAAATTTAAAAGGGTGAAATGAGCGAAAAGCGTTCTAAAAACATTCTAAATTACAATTTCTATGGAATCTCTAGAACTACCCAACCGATATGAAATTTGGCGTTGTAGTTACTTATAAGATGAAAATGCTCTCTAAGAACAAAAAAAAAATAGAAATTTAAAAGGATGAAATGAGCGAAAAGCGTTCTAAAAACATTCTAAATTACAATTTCTATGGAGTCTCTAGAAATTCCGAACCGATTTGAAATTTGGCGTTGTAGTTACTTATAAGATGTAAATGCTCTCTAAGAACAAAATAAAAAAAATATTCGAAATTTAAAAGGGTGAAATGAGCGAAAAGCGTTCTAAAAACATTCTAAATTACAATTTCTATGGAATCTCTAGAACTACCGAACCGATTTGAAATTTGGCGTTGTAGTTACTTATAAGATGTAAATGCTCTCTAAGAACAAAATAAAAAAAATCGAAATTTAAAAGGGTGAAATGAGCGAAAAGGGTTCTAAAAACATTCTAAATTACAATTTCTATGGAATCTCTAGAACTACCGAACCGATTTGAAATTTGGTGTTGTAGTTACTTATAAGATGTAAATGCTCTCTAAGAACAAAAAAAAATCGAAATTTAAAAGGGTGAAATGAGCGAAAAGCGTTCTAAAAACATTCTAAATTAAAATTTCTATGGAATCTCTAGAACTACCAAACCGATTTAAAATTTGGCGTTATAGTTACTTATAAGATGTAAATGCTCTCTAAGAACAAAACAAAAAAAAATTCGAAATTTAAAAGGGTGAAATGAGCGAAAAGCGTTCTAAAAACATTCTAAATTACAATTTCTATGGAATCTCTAGAACTACCGAACCGATTTCAAAAGTGATGGTGGCAAATTGGTGGTGACAATCCCTGCTCCAACAGCCGCTTTAATAAAAAAACTATGCGTTGCTGACGACTGGGTTTTTCGCTAATTGTTGCCACAGATTAGTTCTTAGAAAATGAAACATTTGAAGTTACTGAAAAAAAATAGTAGCTCGAAAAGTATTTGTCTGAAAGATGTTAGGCAAACTGCGTTTGAAAGGTAAAAAATTGTATTTTTCTTGATATAAATTTCAAATCTAATGATTAAGCCATTTTTCAAATATTGAATTTGAAAAATTACCAAATTTCACAATGGAGTACCATAGCGAAACCTTCATGCGTAAAAAGATGATGATAAGGGCGACGTGTCCTGGCGTGTATATTGGCTATAGTACGAGTCACAAATTATATTAGCCTTATTATTCTGTTAAAATATAAAAGTGAATTATGAAATGTCAATATTTTGTTGGATTAAAAGTTCGTTATAAGAAATTGACCAGCGTAGCGGGCGTAGCTTGCTAGTATCAAACATAAATCTGCAAATATTACGAATTTTTTTTTAAATGGTATTCTTATGATGATGTAATTAATCAATCATCACATATCATTAATTTTCTACCAACTTAAAAGTAAAATTCCCATTTACAAGTATATTTAATATAAAAATTATTTCCCTTTTTGAAACATACCAATGTCTTCATCTATTTTACAGTTAATAATTTAATGCTTACCAAATTGTCAGCTATTAATAAAATAAATTTAAAAAATCACTTTCTTATCCTAAAAATCATTAACAGTGCAATTTCATTCTTTTCTTTCTTTTAACGAGTAAATAAAAAGATATTTTTGATCATTTGCTTTTTTCCAGCCGTAATCTAAACAATCGCCTATTAATGCTGCATAGACAAAAGAAACAATAGAAAAGATGAAAGTCAGAACGTCAGAAACAATAGAATTTCACAAGTTATTATTTAGCTAATTTCGCCCTGTTTATAATACAGACACCATGGATTCATATTGCTGTCTGTGTTTGCATTATATGTTATCTTATATTTATATATGTATAATTTATTAGTTAATATGGATTTTCCCAACTTTCGCTTCATGTCTTTGATAAACACGTTAAAATAAAATCATTATCGACAAAAAAGAATAAATAAAACGACTTCATAATTCTAATATTACAATAGAAAAACAGGATTTCTCTTTTCCTTTCACTCTGATCAAAATAGCATTAAATTTCTTCAAATGGAATAAATAACTTTCAAGGGGATTTTTTTTTCTATGCGTGAATAAATAAAATTTTCAGAAAGAATGAGCCCGAGCCCACCTGATCACGAAGTCTGGTATAAAAATCGAGATATAGCCTGTGTCATGCCGGGGTTGAGCCCGCCTCATATCCGTTATGCAGTCGCAAATAAAATAATGTTGAAATTACTACCACGTTACAAAACGTTTGCCTTATTTAATGACAAAAAAAAATAAAGCAAATATTACAATTTCAAAAAAGTGGCAGCAATCAAGCAGTCTAAAACAACAACAAAAAAAGTAGACGAATTGGCTACACAGCAGTACGCACTGCAGTGGCGGTTCCTGCTAGCGAATTTGGGTATGCTCAGTCCCACCACATTTTTCGAAAAGTTTATTAATCGTCTGATTTAATCGTAAAATATTCCTAGATTACGCATTAGGAAAAAAAACTAGAAATTTTCGAAAAGAGTGTGCCCAGTTTGAATAGGAGGATACGAACCAGAAGTGCTGCATAAAATCATTAAGTTTGAACACAATATTTTTTAACAAACGATTTTGGTTTGTTTAACCCCTTGAAGGGCACCGGTATATTATATATACCACTTAATTTTAATCCCAAAATGCCACAATAACACCAGAATTTTCTAATCAAATTTTGAATTCATAAGGTACATGAGGAAAAGCTTTTGCTTATTTAATAATAAATTCGTTCGTGAATCCTGGTGTCACTCAATCATTTCCATATTTTAGCTACAAGAGTACTATGCCCCTGAAGGGTTTAACAATAGAATTTCAGTGCTTACAGAAATAAAAAAACTTAATTTTAAGAAATTGTGCACAAAACTTAAATGAAGTATACGGAATACACGTCGCACAGTGGAGTATTTGACCCAAAATCATGGCCAAATTATTTTTCAAGTGTTATAAAGTTAAAAATCATTGCTGTTGATTTACTATAAGTAAATACATTTATTTAATGTTATATTCAAATAAATGTATACATTTCTAAGAAAAATAAACATATTGTATAAAGTTTACTTAAGGCTGCTATAGTCACTCAACTATCGAATTTCCTTAGATAATGTTAAGTCAATCGTATTTGATGCATTCGTATATTTTAACACATTGACGAACAGTACGAACAAGTGAAGTTCAAACATTGACACTATATGTTTTTTGTAATTTTTAGAATATTAGAAGTATAGTTTTACTCTTTCTGCGTAAACAAACTTAATTTTGATTAATTCAGCACCTTTAATTAGGTTGCACTACTCCCTTCACAACCACGTCAGGGTGGCTAGTGGTCAGGGAAAAATACAGTAAAAAAATGTGATAAACACCAGTATATTCTCATAAGAAAATTTATGTTTATTATTCGATCAAATAATCAATTTGAATTTTTCTATAAGAATATACTGGTAATTATCTTTTTTTAAATGTATTTTTCCTTGACCACTAGCCACCCTGCACGTGCATACTGAAGCTGCAACTCGTATAACAGGTGGAAAACAAACTTCAACCTAAAAAATTGTTTCCAAAACATGACACTGGGCTTCTACTTGTACGCCGGTAAATGCACATTTGTGCTGCTATAACCGTAGTGTTTAAAAACGACCGTTTTGTTTTGGGCGGCTATAGTCGCAAGTGTCCGTCAACGTGTTAAGTATCTCCTCGATAATTTGACATTTTTAACTCATTTTTTCTTTTTGTTCTTCTTAAAAGATGTTTATATTTTTCTTAGTTCTCAAAATATTTCTAAAATCTATGCTTATTTTAATATTTTATATCTTAAAAGATGACGAAATGTAAGTAAGATTTTAACACTTCCTATAAAAATAAGTGTACATTTTATATATATTTTTGACAGCTAAGATAAAAAGAGACATCCTTTAAGAAAAGTACAAAGAAAAATGAAGTTAAAAATATTAATTTCCCATGGAGATATTTTAAAAATACGAAAACATCTCATGCCCGTAGGCTCAACATTAGCGAATTTGGAAGTTGAGCGACTTGCAACTTTAACTATTTATAAGAGGAAAGTAATAGTTGATAGATTCGTCTTATTTATTATTAATGTTTAATCAAATGTATTTAATTTTACTATATATAAAACTTATTATTTATATTTAATAATGCTTATTACATTTAAATTACATTTAATATTAATTATTACATTTAATTTATATTTAATAAAGTTACATTTAATAATAGATTTAGTAAAGTGGAGTCTATATAGTATAGATATGCTACTTTTTGGGTGTATTTAATATATTACCAGTTTCAATATCATTCTTCAGAACTCTGTTCTTCATCTTCTTCATCACTCTCTTCTTGGCTTTTATTAGGACTAGCATCAGGCTTAGCTGGAAGAGAAGTTGTCGGGTCTCGCTACTGTATGGCTTACTCTTTCCCCTTGATCTTTGTCTAGAGCAGCTTACAAAAGGATCACTGCTTAAAAGAAGCCAATTCAGGACATCTCAATTGCACTTTCTTGAGTACTTTGTACGGGACAGTCTAAAATGTTTGTTTCTGGCCTGAGTAGCTTCTTCTGATAGCTGACCAATTGGTACGACTACTTTCTTAATTACAATGGCACCATGAATCAAAACCAGGTGCATTGTCGAAGACATGGGGAGTCAATTGTAAAGGATGACATATAGTCTTGATGTTTCATCAGCATATGTTTGGAATTTGTTTTTCGTCAATGCGATGATCACTTGTTACGACTTCTAATATTAATTTCAACCTTTCAATCAAATCTGTATCTACTCCAGTGATTCTTGAGTCAGTTTCTGCATCTTCAAAGAAGCGTCTAGCTATGTATCCATCATTTGATGTTCCTAAACCCTGTTTCGGAATATCAACAATTAGTCCCAGTTCGTCTTTGAACTTTCTTTGTTTTGTATAATATTAATTTACCATCTCTTAACAGAGACTTTAATTCCCACCTTTCTCTCCTTATGTTTCACCTATGAGCACACGAAACTAATTAGGGAACCTTTTTCAATAAATAAGTATATACAATTTGAAGACGATCGGATATTCAACCAAAAAAATATTGTATTTAAACATAACAACAATACCAAAAAGCAACAAAAAACGACACGTTTTCTCACAAAGAAACTTGCTCTTCAACTGAGTCCAGGAGCCAACTGATACCACTCAGGTTCAATTATGAACACGGTCTGCCCCAGTATAGTCTCAGGTTCCAGGTCTGCATTTATTTTTTAAAAAATTATGAAAGAGCGTTGAGTCATGCGAAAAGTCATGTCAGAATTATGACATCAACAGGAGTTCGGCTTCTGTTTTTAAATAAAAACCATCGGTCGCTTGAACATATCAGAACCTTTTTTCAATAAATATGTATACACAATTTGAGGGCGATCGGATATTTCTATCTAGAGATATCGAGTTGCGTGCGTTTGTACATACCTACATACGTACATACACAGGCTCCCACTGGTCCGTTTTTTGAAAACCAGTATTTTTTTAAAACGAAATTTGTGGTAGGTATTTGCAACAATTTAAACTAAAACGAGCTTCGAAGTTAATTTCTACAAAATTTATAAATAAGATTTTTCTTTAAAAAAACTGGTGTTCAAAAAACGGACCGAGTGGGAGCCCTGCATACATACATACAGAATCTGTAGGTACAAAAGCTCTCAATTAATATCCTAGGAGCTACAAACCTGCAATACGATAGTAAAAATATAGTTCTTATCTCCTCAATTCGGAGGCCGCAAAACAGAGCATTTAAATAGTAATCCCGAAAAAAAATATATATATCAAAAAAGCAACAATATGTGGAAGATTTTTTGGGTTAAATTGGCACTCAAGACTATATCTAATACGATTATAATTCAAAAATGGTCCGACAAAGCCCGTCACATCTTTAAAAAGATTTCGATAAATTTAAATTAGAGCCAAAAACGCTTTAAAAATAACCCTTTTACAAATTAATGTTTTTCTATTACATTAAAAACTAAACTATTTAAATAACCACAAAATTTAACACTAACCTCTGAATTTTTTTAAACACGCAGCCCTGTTTAGTTTCAGTTCAACAATTCATTCAGCTACAAAAAAAATTATATTCAAAGATAACAACAATTACAAAGAGCAACAAAAAAGCACGTCTTCTCACAACGAAACTTGCTCTTCTATTGAGTCCCAGAGCCACATTATATAACTCAGGTTTCTGAAATAGTCATACATCGACGCGTCAATTAGTTAGATATTAAAAATTGGTTTTTGAAATTGTTGCCGAAATTTTAATTTTTGCATTTTTGGCCAGGTTACAGCGCCTAGAATACATAGTGTGGAAAACGGCTCCAAAATAGTACTAAAAAATTGAATCCGATAAATGTAGAACGATGCTTAAAAGATAACGATTCGATCGCAGCGACATCTTCTAGCAGTGGCATGGACAGGGTAGAGGTGCAGATGGCTCGGATACCACTAATTTTATAAAAATATTTTTAACTTATCTAATTTTCTGCGATTTCCAAGGCGAAGAAAACTTCATAAAATTACTGGTTTTCAGAGCATTTGGACCGCCTCTCTGGCTACGCCACTGTCTGCTAGCTCTTTTCAACGCAAACATTGCATAAGAATCGAACTGAGAAAACGTTTCAGCTGGTGGTAAATATTTTCAATAATTAAATTATACTCTATGTCCTTTGACTTGGATAGTGATTTTCATAAGCTTTGAAAATATGAATGATATTGATCATCGCTAAAAACGTGATACACAT
Source organism: Maratus michaelseni (assembly GCA_963931845.1). Classification (NCBI taxonomy): domain Eukaryota; kingdom Metazoa; phylum Arthropoda; class Arachnida; order Araneae; family Salticidae; genus Maratus; species Maratus michaelseni. The sequence goes on along the minus strand of OZ007587.1, from coordinate 264,897,850 downwards.
TCTTTTGTGCCTGGTTGCAAGACAGCAAACTAAAAACTATCCCTATTTAGCATACCAAAGGATGAATCTCTGCTAGAAGAGTACAAATGATTAATTCCCTGATATGATAAAAACTAACTTTAAAATCACTTACATCTGAAATATACACTTACAAGAGGATTTAATTAACAGAAATTATGTTCATATCGTCAATAGTAAAACGTTACTTTTGCTAGAGGTAAATTTATTGTTAAAGCAGATGACACTCCGATCGCCTTATTTTTTAACCGCATCGTTGCACGTTTATCGGCTACAATTTTTTAGCTCTTTTTAAAGCATTACCAGTTTGACTTTTTATTCCAAAATTTTGCATTCATATCAGAAATTCCCTATAATGTTCTTTTTTTTACTTAATGGCAGATATTTCGTGGCTTCTTAAAGTAAAAATTCTTGTTTCAGAATTTCCGGTTTGAATTCGAAAATTTTAATTTAAAAACGGTAAAACCGTTTCCACACTATGTATTCTAGGCGCTGTAGCCAGGTTTTTGGAGCAAATACTACACTGTGCGTCGTAAAGTGACATATATACACTAGAAACCTCCGCTGAGAAAAGGTTACGTAATAAAAGAAGCGGAAAAATAATATGGTCTCCTCATCAAGGTGTCCAGTTTGGTCTGTTTTTTATTCGAAATTCCAAATTCATACCCGAAATCCTGAATAGCAGTTTTCTTTATTTAACCCGCCAGCACACGCACCTCTTTCCATTACGTTACTACACGCGCGGGATAAATTTTACCCCAATGGGTTTTCTTGTGTCAGTATCCCCCCGGTTTGATTATAAACAAAAAATTATATTTTGAAATATAATTGTAATTCAATAAAGAACATAATTTAACTTAAAATAAGAGGTTCTTTTATATTTAAAGCAAAAAAAAAATCTAACACTAATATTTTTTCTGTTTATCATTACATACAAAGCTTTTACATTCAGCCATAAAAATACAAAAAATATACAACTGATATATAGAAACTGTATATGCAAGAGTTGTTAAAGTTTAAAAGAAAAAAATTATTATTATTTGCACACAATATTTTTTACATAAACATTTGCATTGAGATTTTTCTATCATTATGGATTACTTTTTAACACGCGTGGGATAAATTTCATCCCACGTGATATTTTTATAAAAAAAGAATGGAAAATCTCACAACCGGAGGTAAATTCTTTTTGGCCGCATCTTGATATCTTTCAGCTTGAAAGATACTATAAAGCTCAGAATGATCACGAACGATTTTCGCACATTTTTAAGTAATAGTTTTGAGCTGGGGTAGATTTTATCCCAGCGCGTGTGGTGACGGGTTAGTGATATACATTTCTCGTTTCAATAAGCAAAATTTATTCTTTCGGAAGTTCCGGAACTGCAGCCGCCAATTTTTAATAACTCACTGAAAAATCCAATTTTCTACTTTTATGTATGCATAATAATTCAGTATAAATGACTTTTTATAAATCATCCACATTTCTTTTTTTTTTTTAATTATGAAAGAGCGAAGAGTCATGTCAGAATTTTCACATCAACAGGAGTTCGAAATCTGATTTTAAATAAACCATCGGCCGCTTGAACGTATCAACAACCGATATACTTGATTATCTCTTTCTATTATTTTATTCATACTACTATCAAAACATGAATTAAATATTCATTTTTATTGTATAAAATTAATGGTATCAGTTTAAGTTAAAATACATGTTATTTTAATTTGAATGAAGGGTATTTCAACACAATTTCGATAAGCATGGTTTGTCGCACAATTTTTCCTGTTATCCACATATTGTGTGTGGAGAATATGTTAAAACTCATTAGTAAAATATTTCTATCTTAAAAATAGTGTAATTAGACGTAATCTGCTATTTTGTACGTTTTTACAAAATGCAAAGTTTTGTAAAATCTTTATATTTCTTAACTATTATATATATAACTATTAGATATATCTACACATTTTTGTATTAGATTATGTAATTGTAGTATAGGTATGTGTATTATTATTTTGAAATTGTGTATTTTTAAAATGTTATTTTAATTCTGTATGCATGTATTTTTATTAACGTATATTTATCCAAATAGAGAGTTTTTGGAAAATTTTATCTCGTGAAGTGATGGAAATAACATTATGTATTTTTATGTTTGTTATTACTATACTTATAAACGTGTGCAGTTTAAAAGATGACCCCTATCTCTTTTCCTTTCTAAATTAAAACTTTTAAAATTTAAAAAAAATAAAAAATCTGCATTTTTGACAATTTGTAATGCAGAAAGGTGGAATCGTATTCTTATGCGATTTGACAAGGACGGACGTCTCAAAATATTGTCTATACTAAGTCGTTTTTAGTTCGTCCAACTGGCCTATAAGTTAGGGATTTTGAAAATGCATAAATTACAGCCATTCACAATTAAAAAGGAGATTTGATACTCAGAAAAATTGTATTGAATGATTTTTAGGGGTTTAAGCGAAATATTTCTGGAATTCACTGTACTTATGTGTTATAATTAATGATTCAAAATTCATAAAAAAAAATTGCCAAAGTTTTTATTCCTGTAATAGGATATTTAATATATACGAAGTTACCACAGTTATGTACCTTTGTTCATACCATGCCCGTCCATTAACTATCCATTTTTGAACACGTTTTTGAAATGAAAATCACTAAAGAACCTGCAAAATAAAATATTAAGATTTCATGGACTCTTAAGATATGAATATAAGGATTTAACTATAGTAGATTCGTGTATCCAGTAATATAATATAATACAAAACACTTGGCAAGAATTTCTTATGACTCTTTAACATTTAAGTATAACACAAAATTACGTTCCAATAGCGTTTGATGTAGCACAACAATGGATCCAATCAGAAGAAAAAAGTTAAGCAACATCGGGCATGCTCATCAGTACTTTGCAAAGTGACTCCAGTATATTATAATAATATTATCCGTACTGTTGAAGTGACGCGTTCATGGAATCAATTGACACCGCTAAATTTTAATAGTATTCTTCATCTTATCTACAGACAGAATTTGTGAGATTTTAAAGGCGAATAATAGTATTAAAATTTCGTGGTGACAATCGCTCAAGTGGTGTGCCAGTGTTTGAGCACTGTTGTTGAATAGAGCCGTGCCGAATCTGGAGACTGAAGCGTTCAATTCGTACTGATTCGTTTTTGTGTGAGAGGAACGAGAAGCTAGATTATTCTCTTCATCAAGTTATTATCAAAATTATGCAGAAATCTTGAAGCCAAATATCTGACATTCGCAATGGGGAAGTTGCACTCATTCTAGATTATGCCTTCTTTTATGTTTAATTGATGAAGATGACTTGACATTCCTAAAAACGTAATTTAGAAACGCAAAAATAATTTTAAATAACTGGTTATTGGGGTTTTAAATTCCACAAAAAGCAAAACATAACCGAGTGATCTGAAAACGCGATGGGATTGGTTTGACGTCACTACACATGAAACGCGGATTCTGCTTAGAGTCGAATGCATGCAGGCTGTTTTGCATTACTTTCTATTTACTATAAACGTCTTTTAAAGACGCATTTACACAAAAACAAAAACAAAAATTAAAGTCAAAAAATTATTTTAACATATCCTCTTTAATAAAAAGGTATGTGTTGCTGACGACTGGGATCGTTGCCACAGATTAATGTCGGAAAATGAAACATTTGAAATTACTGAAAAAATTAATTGCTCTAAAAGTATTTGTCAGAAAATTGTTAGACAAACTGCGTTAGAAAGGTAAAAAATTGTATTTTTTTTATATAAATTTCAAATCCACTGATTATGCCATTTTTCAAATATTGAATTTCAAAAATGACCAAATTTCACAATGCAATACCATAGCGAAAACTTCACGCGTAAAAAAATAATAATAACAGCAATATGTTAGCACGAGTCACAAATTATAGTAACCGTATTATTCTGTTAAAATATAAAAGTGAATTATGATGTCACGAGTGCATGATTTTTATTTAATTTTCGACAAATACTAGATGCGCCATTTCTATTTAGTTGTGAATAATATAGGTTTATTTCCGTTATTAAAAAATGTAGCTATAAAACATATAAATCAATTGAAAACGTTAGGTAATAAATTGTAAACGTAATAATAAACCGTATTAAAAAAATAACTTAGTGAAATAAATATCCCTTTTTATGTTATTAGGATATCTAGGTAAAGGTACAGATTACTTTAAAATACAAGGTTAAATTCACAGATATATTTCGTTTGATTCAAGGTTCTTTTGGAGAAACCGACCAGCGCAGCGGGCGTAGTCTGCTAGTCTAAATATAATGCACTATTTATTTATACATTTGCATTAATTATCATTTAGAAAAGTGATGAAGTTGGTCGAATTCGAAAAATACAAAATTATGTCTTTCCGATTTTTTTTTAATGTTCTTTTAGGGCAGAAAAATTGCATTGCATGTGAGTAAAAATACAGGAAACTAAAGCTAAAAGGAACGTATATATTTTACTTACTCTTATTTATTTAAACGGAAAAAAAATGATAGTTTTATTACAAAAGAAATCGTAAGTAAAATCGCATTTATATAGTTCATGAAATGCATTATTTTCTTAATTCATTTTAATGTTTAATGATTCGTTTTGATATGAATATAATTTCGTGTTATGCAACTTATATTAAGGATAAAAATGGACTCAAATTAATTATGAGAAAACGAAATTTTGAGCAATAATGCAGTAAACAAAAACAAAAAATCTTTATTTAATACTGATTTATTGAATAAAAACATTAAATTAACTACTGACAATAATAATTCCGTATTCACACCGACCAGAAAAACAATTACTGCAACATACGTGAGTAAATTTATCACTATTGTCTTTTATTTTCTCTTTTTATGTGTGTACTTAAAAATAAGTATAAAAGTAAAAATATATTTTTTAAATAAACATCTTTTATAAGCATACAATGTTTATCTTTTTACTCACGCATCTTTTTATGATTGCAATTCATGATTTTTCCAAAAAAATGTCCAATATAATACTATAATTTGGCGTGGCCACCGAACCCGATCATGGAAATTTCAGCACTTTCTTTTTTTACGTTTGGTAGAAAATGCGAACTGGTAAATTTATTAAAATAAATGTATAATGTTTGCTTTATTTCTGTATTAAGGTATGGAAAGAGGAAAGAAAAAAATAAAATAAAAGAATTATTTAAACTATCTTTTTAGGATTTCTAAATTGATTTCTCAACGTATAATCGTAAATCAATTAATATGAAACTTTTAATTTATTAGAACGTATTTTTTTAAAATTAATAATTTAAACGTATATTACACTCTATAGTTTTTATTTATTATTTTCAACTTTTTAGTATGTAAAATAGTTGCAGCTTCACACCTATTTTGCCTTTTTTTTGGCGACCGTGGTTTAATGCATAATAAATCCACTGTTGTTATAAGTCGCATTCAATTGTAACCACAAAGAATATTTTTCGATTTATCAACTGTGGAGGGCTAACGGAAAAACGCGTCAAAATTAATGTATTAATTTATAATTAAGTTCTAAATATATATAAATGTTGTACTGTCATCGGAAACACACCTTTGCACATAATTTTTATGTTTCTTAATTTATCAGAAAGTGAGTGAACAACCGATAACATGATTCCATACTTATATACAAAAACCAAGTTGAGTTAAATAAAAAAGTGTAAAAATAATTTAATTACTGTTTTATTATTATTTTCTTACGTATAATTTTTGAATGGATGCAGTACTTTTTGTTTGTTTGAAATATGGTTTCTCAGAATGTCCTATTTTAGATTAATCAGGTTCTAAAAATTTTATATCAGTCTTTTCCTCAATGCTCTAACTTTCGTTGAAAAAAAAAAAAAAAGAAAATATTTGAATATCTTGGTAAAGAAAGCAGTATCTTAATTTTGAAAATAAGCATTATACTGTACAAAGCTTTTTTTAAAAAAGAGCAAGATGTGCTAAGAATTTGAATATGTTGTTAAAGTAGAGCCCACTCTTTTCACTTTCGAAAACAGTCATCTCATTACACGTAAACTTTTTATAGTGACATATAAAGAAATAAACACATATTATCATTCAAGGTTCATTCTTTATTTGAACAATGCATTAGTATCATAAGAGAAGGGCATTATGTTAAGAGATATTATGCTATAATATCACAAAATTTATAAACAAGAACCTGAATGTAACAGTTATTTTAAATTCACAAAATTATAATTAGTTTTTTCACAAATATAAAATACTTCTCACAATTTCATAAAAACAGGACCCTGCCTGTGAGAAAAATCTGGATAGACACCTGGAAACATTTTTTGAAAAATTATTAAACTTTTTCTCGTGTATAGTTATATAAAAATTCTGTAAGGCTGTCTTAAAGCTACCTCAGTACATTTCGCCCTTTCTAATAAGTTTAACTGTTTTCGAAGATTCAAAACTATTTAACAATTGAAGAGATAAAACATATAGTGAAACCAAGCCAAATTCTTAATTCAAGTATAAAATATAAATACAAAAACCTTTTTATAAGTTGATTCCACTCTCCCTAATGAAATAAATTCTATTTGTACCAGTTTATTTTATATTGTGCTATATTAATACCAAAAATAAATAAGCAAAAGTATGCATTTTTCTATAAAATACAATATTGTAGTGCGAGTATTAACTTGTACCGCTTTTTTTCCCGCGACGACAAAAACTGCGTTTTAAAAGTTAATTTAATGAATTATACAAGTTTCCAATATAGGTAAAAATGCTATCAAAATGTTCGTATTTTTACACTCTATCAGATGCAAGTTAAATTGGAAAACGTGCAATTTCCCCATTGGGTTATCAAACCAAATGGAAGCTGCACCCCTTCGCTTTTTGCCTTTGTACCATTCTCGTCTACTACGTTTTTTTTTTTTTTTTTTTTTTTTTCTTTTTGATTGTTTGCCACCACCATTTTTCAAATTGTATAATTTATCTTAATTTCACCTTACACAGTTTAACTGTTAACTAGAGGATGTCATCGGAGGCTCTTCGTATTGCCAAGCGATTCCATACCCTATTTATGAGTAGTAGTAGCAGTAAACGCTCCTATAGATCAGGAAATTTACCTGACTATAGTCAGAAATAATAGTCCTGACTAAGTCAGAAATATACAAGCATTTACTAGGAGAAAAATTTGTCTTTTGCAATCGCTCGATTACATGTCGAGTTCTTCTGTTAGAAAATACTGGTCTTGAGACTGGCACTGTAGGAACCCTGTAGGTGCATGTAACTGTAACATCTTAAGTTGCATTTATTAAGCCTTTAACGGATGAAGCACTTCAATTGCTAAACCGTCGAAATAAATGATTGACACCGGGAATTATAAACTGATTTATTTTTATATAATAAAAAAGCGATATTTCGCATACATAATAAATGGAAAACATTTCTATTAAAATTCTGCTGTCACTGTTCAATTTCGTAATTAAAGTTTTGTGGTTTCCTAGGGAAACCAATGAACGTTAAAGGGTTAATACTACAATTAAAAAGAGAAGTTAAATACAGGAAACATGTACATTGTACATTGTTAAATACGAAAATAGTTACAGGAAAATGATAAAAACAGCAATTCCGATTGGCGGCACGAAAGACTAATCCGAAAATAAGGAGCCAGTTGTTGCGTCAAAATACAGACGAGACAAAGGAAGTCTAATGAAAGAAATATATCTGTTATTTAAAAAAGCAAATAGATACATAGTAAGTAGTAGTATAAATAGTAACAGATAGTATAGTAAAATAAAAAGAGTACTAAATCTGTTCAAAGAACGATCGCAGAAGCAAAATAGAAAAGGTTTTAAAAACAACCAATTTTATTTTGAAATAGAAAGGCAATTTTCATTGCCACACATTTTATTATTCAATATTTTCTGTGTGTGGCATAAATATAGAACAGTAAGTCTATAGGATATAAAATGTTTATTAAAAAATAAATAAATACAGTACTTTTTTAATTATTAATTTCAATCAAAAGAAAAGGCAAAAAAGAGAAAAAAAATCTCAAAAAAAAGAAACAGCGATATTAGTTCAAACAGGTTCTACCGAAATTGTGCAATATCTTTTCTTTTTTTCTCTTTGAGAGACTATAGACCCCTCAAAGCACGCACATAATCTGGTAATTAATGGAGGATTTCGTTTGGTAACTTAAAAATATCTGTAGAAATTTTTAGAAAGTCAATTTTCTCTTAATTCAAATTTCACCTTATTCAATCTGTCATTAAATATAGCTAATAATACCGTTTTAAAAAAGGAGGGCATTCAAGCAATCGCAATCAAAAACCAATATTGGCAATATAAATCACTGGCAATATTGGTTTCGGTACAGCGCCTGTAGTTTCGGTAAGCCAGGGGACAATTGTCACAGCGTGAACTCACAAAAGTACAGTGGATTCCAGAAATATTTCGCTAAATAAACCAAGAAAAAACATTCAATAATTTTTTTTTGTATCCATTTGTGGTTAGATAACGCAAAATTGCATACTTAATAAGCGCACCAACTTAATACTATAGAATAGAGGTGCAAAATTGACACAACTGTGCCATCTTGTGGTCCATCTTTTAGGATGACGTTATTAGATATGACAAAATCTACCATCTGTGCATTCTCCTGAGCATATACTGTGAATCTCTACTCAATCATGGAAGATGTATCTTGTTTACCACATTTATTGCCAAATATTTTTGATACTGTCTGTTTCGATAAAATATGCGCATTTAAAATCCTTTGCAGTATATCATTTTAGTTTCGGTAGTAAAGGTAATAATATACAAGCATTATGTAAGCACTATGCAAGCATTATTGCCTTTTCTCCCGAAACTAAAAATAAATAGTCAATGTTTTTTTAATATAAATATTTTTTTCAAAGCAAACTGTATCAAAAACATTTGCAATAAATCTTGTTAATAAGATACACCTTCCTATCTTGCCCTCTAAACATATTAAAACGTATTCTTACCGGGAAAACACCTGTGTACCTAATTTGTATAATTCTAGCACCTCAGAAATTTAGTGAAAATTCGATTACAAAATTCCATCCTTACACATACAAGAACTAAAGTAAAGTAACATATTAAAAGCGTGTAACGAATAATAAAACGGGGTGAAAATTATTTTATAAAGTGTGGTAACTTTGGTTGTCTGAAACCCACGTATTTTGATAGATGGATACTGAAATTTTATTACACATATTTGTTTCAACATTTACCACAAACTTTCACTACATTATAACTAATATTTCCATATGTATATTAGAAGCAAACAGAAACTGATATAATTCGGTTAATTATTCGATGATGTTTACAATGGTAGATGATAATAATATCAGATATTGTCACTTCTAGAAAGATGATTATCCACTAGAGATTACAAACAATGTAGCTATTCAATAAATATTTTGTAGACAAGTAATAATGTACAACATATTCACGAATAACAAAGAATACAATAGTTATTACCAGGGCTTTACAAATTTGATAAAATCTGGTAGCCAGCAAAAAAAAAAAAAAAAAAAAAAAAAAAAAAATCCTACTCCTGCCTTTCTCATTCATTTACAAAAGTTTTTTTTTATGAATTAATTAAAAAAAAGTAACAAGCATAGTTTAGAAAAGTACACAATTTAGAAAGGTAATATAAACAAATTTTTCTAATGAAACTTATCAAAGTTATATATCTCCTTAAATAATAATTAAAAAAGGCTGAATTAACTTGCATGTTCCGTAAATACTGATTGTCGAATGCTTCAAATGTCCGGATAGTTGAGTGCTGCAAAATTTATATCTTATTAGGGAGCTATTGATGAAATAGTGAAGCAGGAAAACAATTTTTTGCCTACTTTCCAGTAGAAGTCTGCATTTTTTTGCATTATATCTGATTTTAGTGCCACAGATGTTAGATCGACACTATTTCTTACTGTTTTATTGAAGCCTCCCGCAAATTCTAATCACATGACTTGCTAGCTGGCTAGAGCGAAAACGAATGGCGTTTTCTGTGCTTGAGACGGTAAATGCTAAAAACTTGGCTCTTCCATTAAATGTACGAGAGAAGAGGAAGATCTCTGCTTGCCATGCACGAGTAGGGGTGGGAGCGAGAAAAAATACCATTCTTGCTAATTTCTTAATTGAATTTTTGTACCAAAAAAAAGAAAAAGAAACATCAGTTTAAATAACTTGGTCGCCAGATAAGGAAATGTATTCGCCAGAGGCGACCTGGCGACCGTATTTGTCAAGCACTGGTTATTAGAATATACTAACGTTCAGCAATTTAACACTAATACAATTGAAAAAATGATCAAACAAGATATAAAACTGTTATTCACCTTGCTGTAGTTCAACATCTGCCGCTACGTGGCGTACAACTTTGAGAAACCGTGATTTTGATCTGGCGGTACCTCTGCATTTATCATTGGACGCTTACTATGTATGCAGTTTTGAAACACCATTCCTTCAATATCAAAACTCCATATCTCATCAACAAATTGGAATAGAATATAGATACTATGCAGATAAATATTCCTTTGCCAAATACCATATATCAAATACAGTTGAATCCACGACATTTATCCGATTAAATAGAAAGAAGTGTGGAGACTACAAATCTCTTTTAATTATGTGTCTATATCTATTACTTTAAAAATTATGCACGTTTTATGAATCTATCCATTTTGTAATATCATGTAAAATCGCAGTTTTCGATACGTTTTAGTTTAAAAGATTTTTAATATAGAAATGCTTTGAAAATGTATTTTAACTTCTTTTCTATATACGTTTCCATATACAAAGTATGGGAGATAATATGATAATATACGTAGACAACATACATATACAGGGTGTTCCGTTAAAGGGGTCCAATATTAATAGGGGTAATAGAGGAGATCACATGGAGCATAAATCAGTATATAAAGCCTGGTCGGATCTCAATAGTTTTCAAGTTACAGCAAATAGAATGAAAATTCGGAAAATTGTAAAAGAACCCTCATTGCTAAACTATCGATAATGCTACATAAAAACGTAAATACATAATGCACATATTTAGAAAGAGCAGAAAAAAACCTACAAAATGACATCAATTGTATTAAAATAGCAATATTTATTGACGAGTTACAAGCCCTGAAACAGTGAAAAAAATACGAAATCCAATATACATCAAAATAGTTAATCGTTAATTCCAAAAAGACAACTCTAGCTACAACAAGGAAAATGTAGTAAAATTTGGTCCATTCCGAAAACTTTCGAAAAAGCTTACAATGAACCATATCGGTTTAATTGTGTGAGAGAAATTAATCAGTTTCTTAGTTACAACTCCGCTTTCTTTGACACTAGCAAAGGTTAAACTCCGCCCATCACGATTGGAAACACCGCCTTTTTAATTACTCTCAACTATACATTTTCGATCATGCTTCTTCTGAGATGCAACATTTTTAATTATTCAAGAGTTAATGAACCAAAATAACTTTACAATAATAGTCTACATTTTAAAGTGGTCTTTTATTGATATAAAGCTTAAGTTAAATTCCTTAAAATTAAACTGGTGGTGAAAATTCGGAAATAATTAAAAATATTGCGATTTGTAACTATGCAAGAAGTTTCAGTACATGTTTTACATGGACAATTATTGTATGTATATGTGCATCATAATTTATGATAGGAAATAATAATAACAAATAGCATAATAATTTTATTAATTATAAATTAAAAAAAGACACTAAATTTTAAATTAATTCATACAAACTTTGTAATTTACAATTTGAGTACACCACAGTCTGTGACTTACAAAATACTGTGCCAAAAAGTGTTGAAAATAAAAAAAAAATGACAAATAAAGAATTACATTCCACGTACTTTATGACATATGTGAAGCATAGTCTTCTGGCCTGCGCTGCACAGTTCAATGTCGGAAGGCAGACGAACGGGCATTATTATAATAGGTGTTCGAAGTTGCGCCCATTAACAGAATCGCACAGCCGACAGCGACGTCGTAAAGATTGGCGAACACGCCGAAAAACTCCGACGGAGTTGGGAATGTCTCCTGCAGCGACAACGATTCGCGCTAGTAAATCCTCCGGTGTATCCACAGGCGTTTCATACACCAGCGATTTAATGTGTCCCCAAACAAAAAAGTCTAACGGATTGAGGTCTGGAGAGCGTGCAGGCCAAGCAACAGGTCCACTGCGTCCAATCCATTTCCCAGGATATGTTGAATTGAGGTGATTGCGAACACCTATGAAAAAATGTGCCGGTGCGCCATCGTGCATAAACCACATATTGTGGCGCAATGTTGCTGGCACATTTTGCAGTAACTGCGGTAAGATATCCCGTAGGAAAACCAAGTACGTACTGCCATTGAGTACATCTGGGAGTAAATATGGTCCTATGAGATAATCGCCGAGGACACCTGCACATATGTTCACACTGAACTTTTGTTGTGCGTTCGACGGGAAAACAGTGTGCGGATTTGTATATGACCATGTGTGTATATTGTGCGTGTTTACCACGCCCTCTCTCGTAAATGTTGCTTCATCAGTAAATAAAATATTTTCCAGAAATTGTGGATTATTTTCTGTTACATTAAGTAACCAGCGTACGAATTCTGTCCGCTGAGCACAATCTGTTACTGATAACAGTTGTACCCGCTGCACATCAAAGGGGTGCATGTTTTCTGCACGCAGAACACGCCACACACTTTGGTGAGAAACACCGACTTCAGACACAGCAGCTCGTGTACTCGTGGAGGGGTTATCTTTAGAAATATTCAGTACATCTTCTTCCATTGCAGGTGTTCGTACATGTCGAGGTTTCCCTTCATCAATGCTTGCTGTATTAAACGATCCAGTCTCCCGTAATCGTCTATCGATTTTTATGAAGAGTTTCGAACTTGGGGAACGTCTCCTTGGAAATTGCTCACGGTACATGCGCTGTGCTAGACATGCATTTCCATGAGCTTGCCCGTACATCAGATGCATGTCCGCATATTCTTCGTTAGAGTATTCCGGCATAATTATTATACATCAACTTACTACAATCCCACTTACAACAGCCTCCCTTTAACATAACGCCCACTGATAACTGCTGTTTTATTACACTTTTCTTCCTATACACATAGAAAATTTGCATAAAAAGTACTTCTTCTTCATCATCCTGAAAGTTCATGGAGGAAACGCAGCAGTCACGGAGTTTGCTTTAAGACAAGGCGAGAGCTGCAAAATATGTCATTCACTTGACCAGACTGAATAATGAAAGGGTATTGATAGAGGTTGATCAGAAATGTATAATTGAAAGATATTAAAACGGGGTGTTTACAATCGTCATGGGTGGAGTTTCGCTCTTTCCGAGCGTGCAACAGTACAGAGTTGTAACTAGGGAACTGCTTGATTTCTCCCATACAATTAAACTGATATGGTTTATTGTCAGCTTCTTCGAAAGCTTTCGGAATGGACCAAATTTTATAACATTTTCCTTGATGTAGGTAGAGTTGCATTTTTGGAATTAACGATTAACTATTTTGCTAAATATTTGATTTTGTATTTTTTCACTGTTTCAGAGCTTGTAACTCGCCATTAATTCTCAATATTCTAAAACAACTTATGTCATTTCATAGGATTTTTTCTGCTCTTTCTAAATATGTGCTTCGTTTTTATATAGCATTATCGATAGTTTAGCAATGAGGGTTTTTTTACAAATTTCCGATTTTTCATTCTATTTGCTGTAACTTGAAAATTATTGAGATCCGGCCAGGCATTATATACTGATTTATGCTCCGTGTGATCTCCTCTATTACCCCTATTAATATTGGACCCCTTTAACGGAACACCCTGTATATATATATGTATATATATATATATATATATAATAATGATGATAACATTTGTCCGAACTCTGAGGAATTATCCATATCCGATAAAGCATATGTTCGACGCGCCCAATTAACACTTCGCATACGAACATTGTTTTCTCTTATGAAATTCGGGGAGATTTTTTTTTTAATTTTCTCTATCTAAAAATATTACTATTTCAATATTTATTAAGAATTTTAATGTCATACAAGAATTTTAAAAGCTTTTGTTTTTTTCAAAATCTTGCGATTGGCTGGCTAATATTGCAAGTTAGGTAAATTTGTAATGAATTACTAACTTGTAGTTATTTCCATACTCAGAATTTAATATTTTGTTTGCGACAGAAATGACTTTAAATTCAACGTAATCTACAGATCTTATTTAAAAAAAGTTGTTCTGAGACATACAGACTTTGCAAATAGCAAAATGCTACAAATTTTGAAGAAAAAAAATTATCATTTTTTTATCCGTGAAATAGTGTCCTATATATTTAACCCCTTAATCATCACGTAATTTGGGGAAAATCCCTTAAAAAATCATCAATTTTTTTATTGCCCGATTTTATTATTCATAAAAATCTGATATCATTGGTAAAAGAAATAGTATATTTTTTTCATGTTTAACCCTTTCAGGGCGGTGGTATGTTTGAAACAGCTTAACTTTAATACCCAAAACTCTATTGGCATCAGAAATTTGGTACAAATATTTTCTGTTGCCATATAAGCGAAATTTAGCTTTTTCTTATTTTGAAATAAATCTGTTCATAAATTCCGGTGTCAATCATTTATTTCAGCTTTTTAGAAATGGAAGTGTTTTGCCCCTGAAAAAGTGAAAAGATGGATAATATTTTTAAAAATCACAATTTCACTTACCTTATATGCCTTTTTTGCACACACATGACGCGCAGGGAAGCTTTGGTGGAATGTTGTAATTTGTGGTATCACTTTGATTTAAGGTAAAGATATAAAAATGAAAGAATTTGCTATATTACCACAAAGACGAAGTTACAACTAAAAGTAAAAGAATGAAAAGGAAGCCAAAAGCAGTTGTAGATAAACTATGAGAGTATCGCTTTCAATAAACAATCTCTTTCATAGATTTATCCAAATTTAATTTCAAAATCGGCATTCAATATATTATTCAAAATTTAATAATTTTTCAATGTATGGAAAATTTTTGAAACATGGTTATGCACAGTCCTACATTGCAGTCCTTACAATAATATCTAGTTTCTTTTCGAATTTTCTTTCCATTTTCATTCACATGGGATGAACAAATTTTATATTATCTGTAAGGTTTATTTTTTTTTGTCCGTAGGGGATATAACATCCAGAAAATGGCTTTCATACAAACGACTTGATGTTGCGTCATCCGAAGGACGGCTCCGTTTACGGGAATTTCCTTCTGTATGATATTTTTCAACGCTTTCATTTACTAAATCGAGTCTGAACTTTAGATCAGATTTTCTGCCTCCTTCTTTCTTATAAAATTCAGAAGCATTGAAAACGGCTTGGTCCAATAGATGGAAGAATATATTTTTATAATATTTCTTCGCATCATCTCTAGCTACATGGTTACTTGAAAGAAATTGATCTACTATATCAACACCTCTCATAGTTTATCTACAACTGCTTTTGGCTTCCTTTTCATTCTTTTACTTTTATTTGTAACTTCAACAATTTCGGAATTATGTATTAATGATAACAATATCACATCTTTTTTGTCTTTCCATTTCATCGTCATAAGTTTTCTTCGTCTAAACGTATGAACTTCACCAGTTTTTAACTTTTTTTTCTCGCAAAACTTTTGGAATATCTTTTCTGTTTTTTCTAACAGTTCTAGATGTTGATCTGTTTCATACCTCACAAGAATATCACATAACTCCGGCGATGTAGAGACCTCACACCTCCAAGTAAACATAGCCAGGCATGGTTTCGAACATAGCTTTTCGCCCTGTTATCCAACCATTTACACTGAGGAGTCTCGTACGGATGCCGGCGTGGCTGCAGCCTTCTGCACCATGGAGAGCGAAGTCGTGATTCATGAGTGGGCCTGCAGAATCGGAGATAATAACACGGTCTTTCAGGCGGAGTTGTTCGCGATTTTGCGGGCTTTGGAATGGGTAGCCTCAAACCCTTCCCGTAAATTCATTCACGTGTATTCTGATAGCTTGTCCAGTCTGCAAACTATCTTTGCACATAAAACTAAACACCCCACTGTACTCCAAATAAAACTAACATTAACCCCATGGGGACGAGCGACACGAATACGTGACGCATAAGATGCTCAAAATCCTCGATTATTCTCACCAGTTATTTTTTTGTAAAGTTTTCCTTATCTAATCATAGCATTTTTGCGATTCAATTAGGTGAAAATTTCTCATTTGAAAAACCTGTGGTAACAGATTAAAAATTCTGTAAAAGACGCTCGTCGCGAAGAGGTTAAAAGACCTTGCAAGACGCGTTGCCCTGGGTCATGTCAAGGCGCACATCGGTATTATAGGCAACGAACATGCAGACAAGCTGGCAAAGGAAGCAACTGAACGCCCTACCATTGATTACTATCTCCCAGTCCCCGCCTCCTACATCCGTAGGACTCTAAAATCCAGAATCATCCCACAGTGGCAGGTCCACTGGGATGGTTCTGTTAAAGGTAGACACCCACCAGCTTGTCCCTAAAGTATCCCGTAACTTACTTAACCTCTCCCCCCACAACAGCCTTCCTAACAGGGCATGGGTCCTTCCCAACCTATTTAAACTACTATAAAAGAGCGTTGTCTGATGTGTATCCTTGCGGACAGCAGGGTACCCCCAACACTACTATTACCACTGTCCCCTCACCATTTCCTGGCACCTACGTTCTCTTGCTAACCTCCCACCTTCCTGGCTCACTAATATTCTTTTTCGCCTCACTTTGCTCAATAGACTCAAAAATATATAGTATAATTACCTAATGGATATAACGAACTAACACTTAATTACGCAATAACAATTCCAATAAATCAATAATCCTAGCAATCCTAATAGTAAGTCAACTAAATTCACTTAGCCAATATGCTCTCACTTAAATTTTTCCAAAAATAAACGTAACTAAAGCTTTTATTATAAAGCAATGCTCTTTCTATCCTTCTGAACCAACCTCTCTCTTTAGTTTATGTTTTTTTTACCCGGTTAGCAGGTCCTCTAAATCTCAGCCTTGCAGGCTCTTCTAGCACTCATCTCTTCCTCCTCATGCAAGCTGTGTCTGATGCAGCCGTGGACGTAGGTGCACACCCTCAACTATTTTAGAACCAAGGGCCGCCTTGGCCATGAACTGTGTAAAATGGCACAGAATTGTCAAGGACTGCTCACAACCTACAAGTTACTACCCACCGATCCCTGTCACGTAGGAGCGCTGGCTCCAGCGGTAGGGCTTTTATTGTAAATATTATTTTCTTTAATTTTTTCTATTTTCTCTCGCTTGCCCTGCGTCGCGTTTAGACTTGGCCTGGCAGTGCCGGCCTCTGGCCTAGTGTGTAAGCTTTTAGTTTTGAAACAATAAATGTTGTCCGGGGCCGTGCGCGCGTTGCATTGGCGGTCTCGGCATGGGACTTCCCTGCCCATCGCTGACTGGACTCCAACCTTAACGAATCCTCGCGTGCCGGGGAACATCCCGGGGGCGAGACGTTAAAGGTCCACTGTCTGCCAGACCGATCTGTCCCACTCAGGCACTAAATAATTGTCCATTGTTATACAATGTCCCTTTCTCAGTAATGGCGTCAATAGTGTCATAACGACTTGTGAGGGCATCGAGAGCATTTCGAAGTCTTTGCTGAACAAAGTCCCTTTCCCTGTGTAAATAATAAAATACCATATATACCCAGTACTAGATTCCCACTACATAAAAGATTTTATTCCAAATTTCGCTTTTTTCATTAGTATGTACTGCCGCCATCATAAAAGTCCTTTGTACAACAGCAAAATTTCATCGATAGTGACATCTCTTTCAAGGGTAATTGTACTTCTATACAAATTATTCAGATGCTCATAAGCAGTCCAAATTTTATACCAGGGTTCGTACGGGTCCTGGAATTTTAAGACCAGGAAATTATTCGGTACCAGTATTTTCTTATAGATAATCTCTTCTTAAATAAGGTGAAATTTCGCACGTTTGAAATTGATGTAGATTTTAGAAAAATATATTGGTATGTCACATGAAAAAGTAACGGTATCCGTACGACCTCCGTATACAGTTTTGGAATAGAATGATTTTCAGGATCGTGAGCTTCATTATTTGCAAAATGTAAGTATTTTTTAATTTCGCTGTACCTATTGTACGTTATAATATTGCGAAATAATGGTGTCTCAACAGATAATGTTTTAGTCCTATACATACTGTCTTCCGGCTTTTTTACAATTTCTTCGACAATTGTAAGAGCCAGAAACAATCGCATTTCATTTCGAGAGACAGGTACCTATTCTGGTCGCCCTTTTACTCTTCACCTTTTTTCTCCAACAACATTTCTCAACTGCTCAGCATATCGATTAGTTTCGTTTACAATATTATCCACGAATTCATCATTTATAAAATGTTCATAGTACTATAGAACACCCAAACTAGCATCAAACGAAACATTATCTTTCGGCTCCGATTTGAATTGAAAGCGTGGAGGTGCGTAATCTTGAGCACTTGACGAAATTTTATGCCACTGACGGTTTGGAAAAGAAATATCAGCGTGATCATCACTATCTTCAGTTTCTGATTTTTCGGAGTCTAAAACATCTGAAAAAATAGAATGTTTCAGCACTAAAATCTTCCTCGTTACTTGAGCTACTCATCATTGAAATTTATAAAGCGATAACTCAGATATATTCAGATTTGAAACAAATAAAACACATGTTCCAATTTGTACAGTTTATTGAAATTAATCTTTCCGATCTTAAAACCAAATTTGTCTGTTCAATGCTTCCATCTATTAAGCGCTTAAGC
The DNA here is from genome assembly GCA_963931845.1 of Maratus michaelseni. Taxonomy (NCBI): domain Eukaryota; kingdom Metazoa; phylum Arthropoda; class Arachnida; order Araneae; family Salticidae; genus Maratus; species Maratus michaelseni. Next base: position 264,878,981 of record OZ007587.1, on the reverse strand, counting down.
AGATAACACTAGAAGTGATGAAAATTCACTCAAGTTTAAAAAAAAAAATTACACCAGAATTTTTATTTAAAGGTTTTTTTACTTATCTATTTAACTTATTATAGAGCGATTTATGTATTTGACTATTTTTTAAAGAAAATTTCTGGTTCAAATCGAATTGTATATATTTGGTAGCAGTCAAATTGACTGCTCTTGGTGCTTCTAGTGTTAAAGTAATTTCACGAACGAAAAATTCAAAGAATATACCAGAAAATATTAGCTAAAGTCATTAGAAGCTTTGCCCGTGAGGGCCACGGACGCGACGAAATTTTTTCCAGCATGACTGCCCGTGAATATCTCGGACTCGACGATTAACCCCTTGGGGACGAGCGACGCATATACGTGACGCATAAGATGCTCAGAATCCTCGATTATTCCCACCAGTTATTTTTTATTGCAAGCTTTGCCTTATTGAGTCTTAGCATTTCTGCGATTCTGTTAGGCGAAAATTTCTGTTTTGAAAAACCGGTGGTAAAAGATTAAAAACTCTGTAAAGTACGCTCGTCGCGAAGGGGCTAAGAGCCTACACTAGTCACGCGAAGAAACGCTCAAGCTAATGTTAATGTCTTGCGCAATTTCTCGCTTGCATTTTAATATTTTTAAATGATTTTTTTTTTGCATCGGATAGCTGACGTCGATCTCTAATGTTGTTAGTCTTTATTTTTTCGATTTGGGTTCCAGTTTTTTTATATAAGGGTATTTTCACTTTCAGAACCTGTTCCAACCGGTTCCAAAATTTAAAATGTCCGCTTATAAAAAAAACTGTAACCAAAATAAAAAAAGTAAAAACTAACAACGTTAGAGATGGACCTCAGCTATTCTATGCAAAACAAGTCATTTAAAAATGTTAAAATGCGAGCGAGAAATCGCGCAAGAACCTTCCCATAGACTTAACATTAGCTTGAGCGTTTCTTAGCGTGACTAGTGTAAGCTTATAAGGGGTTAATAATCAAATGTGAAAAACTTTCAGATCAAAATATCTGAATTACAGAAGATTTCGTAGATGAGCAAAAGATGCAAATGTTAATGTTATGTTACCCTTTGAATAAAATTTCCCCGAAATTTAACGTGTTATCGTCAAGCTGGCAATATATTTAATGATCTACTTTAAGCGCCAAAGCTTAACATTTTACCTAATGTTAACCCGGAAGAAATCGCGGATATCCAGGGTATAAATACAATAATAATTCTCACCTTATATAGTCGGAGACAATTGTTACAAATTCTGCAATGAAATAAGAATGAGATTACTTTTCGAAAAATAGTGGTCACAGTTGTAAAAATCGTACGTCATCCTGGGTATGTCATATCCAAGGCGACTATTCCCGACTTAAGAAGATTGGCAATCATTTTGTAAAGTTTAGCGTTAATTCGTATTTTTTTTCTAACACAGTGTCGAAAGGCAGATGTACATTCAGTCAAATTGAAACCCCTTGTATATTTCATAAAATGAGCTAAAATTTCAGTATGTTTGAAAACCGTTGAAACAACATTCAAAGCACTTCCAACAATACCTCTCTACAAATGACAAGATTTCCTTCATGATTTTGTAAAAGAACTGTAAGTGCTACGCACAACATTTGCAGTAGGGAACATATCCTGGTGTAGGTGAATGCGATATACGAAACTTATTCAATTTGAAACAACATAATGTCAATAAAATACATTTCAAGCAACTAATACGAGTATATTATACGAATTCTGTTGTACAACCCTGAAAAACAAAATCAAATAAAAAACATTAGCTTGGAAAACGGCGTCAGGTTTACATTGGAATATTTTTTAAACCAAAAAATATTTGAAATCTGCAGTAATGATAAAGTCTTTTATATATTAAACTCGGAATCTGTTATTTAAAAAGCAAGGATAATATGTATTTAATGAAAATTCTCATACTCGAATATGTCATTCTTCATTTTTTTTGCCTTAAATGCAGTAATCCCTTAACATCCTCTGTTTTAACATTCGCAAGTTTTGTTTATTCGCGAACATGAAAATTCGGAAAACTTAACATTCGCGAGAATCTGAGTTTATTATTCGCATTTTTTTTTTATATCTCTCTTTTTCAGAATTTAGAGTTGTTAAAGATTGTTTCCTCTGTGTTTTCTCAGTTTTTATTTACAAATCAAATTTCATGAGTTGTCAACTGAAAAAGGAGTGCGAGTGTAGTAGGAAAGCAAAATAATAACAACAGCAGAATACTCACCGTAATGGGGATATTAGAAGTTGTAAGGTAACAGCATCTTCAATCTAATAATTTAAAATATGCTTGTGCAGGTTCTCGTTGAGATGGAGCTGAAACTACTGTTTGGAGCTGACGCTGCATACATTATCATCTCTTTGGAAATGGAGAAAGAGTCGAAATTATTTTATTTAAAAAAACTATGCTTATTAGCTGTAATTATTTCTTCAGTCAGTTAATTTGAATTATCCTATTAAATACATTTCAGAAATATGAATATCTGTGTACATTCATATATATATGTTATGCATAACGTATACTGTTAATACATATATCGTTTTGTTATTTGAAATACTGTGCCACTCTAATTAAAATTTTATAGAACGTAAATCCTTTTTTAGTGCAGAGAGATAGACTCAATATTCGCGGATCTGACATTCACAAGGTTTTCCTGGAACGAGAGTTTTTATGGCTAATCTTCCGTAATCAATTGCATGAGCGATTTACGTATTGTAGCGAGTGTGATTTCGTATAGAAGTGATTTCATTAATCATTTAATGGTATTATCATTCATTGTAAAAGATATAAAGCCAATATCATTCCAGAGTTGCGAAGCTCTCACTAATCCTCCGTAATATGTGAGTTAATTTAATCCAGGTTAAATACGTTTCGCACCAGAATTTTTTAAAAGAAATTAAATATATTCCACGTAGAAATCTCAAACTTAATAAATGAAGATTCATCAAATAAATTTTCTGGTTCGAAATGTTGTTAAACTGGGTCAAATTAATTTACATTAATTAGTGGGAGCTTGGCACCTCTGTGATTGATGTTTGATGGCAATGTTTGACAGTAGATATGATTATGGAAGGTAGTACGGTCTTATTCTATACAAAAAATGTCATACTAAGTTCAAATTTGAGTTTTAATGAGTAGTTGCTATTAACAGAGATTTTACACTGCTTATTATTTACTGGATTTGTGTAAAACAAAGTTGAGTTTAATTTGTCTAAGTTAATTTTAACTGGACTGGTATGGTTGTAATATGCAAGTCTCGGAGCGGTCTCTATTAAAAGAGACTGAATCAGAATTTTGTCCACTACTTTTTCCTTGCAAAAATTTTCGGTTTAGATTTATATTCATATGTCGTAGAAAATCAGTTTGTAAAGCGTTTTTTCCTGCAACTGTTGTAGAATTCTACAACCTAAATTGTTTTTAAAAAAATTACCGGTTTAGCTCTCCGAGGCCTGAAAATGTGAACATATAAGATTTTAAGTTAACCAATTTCACGCCAGTTGCACTACCAATATAAAATTCCTTATCATTTAAAAGTTTTATCAAAGCATAAATTAGGCCATGGCTGAAGCTTATTGTGAAGATTTATTTTTTAAAAATCGCTTTTGTTTTAATTTACCTATTATCTGTCCCTCCAGAGCGCACTACAAAATAAAATTGTGTTCAACCTGTCCTAACAATTTTTAATATGAGTAAAACAAAAAGTAAAGTCAATATAGTAAAATCACAGTAAAATAAATATAGTAATACATAAAAATAAATTTTAATTTCGTTACTCTATTTCTCACTGGTTGTTGTAGATGTAAAACAAAATAGAATTGAAACTGTGTTATTTAATTTGCCTTAGAGTAGTGGTTCCTAACTTTTATTGGTACACGACTCACCTTTAAGTAAAAAAAGATTTCGCGACCCACCTAATATGAGGGTGTATCTAATAACAGTATGGAAATTGTTGCATGACCTCTATAAGCTATCCTACCCTACTGAAAATGCAAAATTTCGTACGAAGCATGCACTATCAACAAAAACAAGAATTGGTATCCCAAAGCGTGTAGGGGGAATTATAATTAAAACAACACACATATTCCAAAGATAATGAAACATACGTTAAATTATTATCAAACACAACTTTACAATCAGTGATATTTCTGGCACTGGTGTTTAACAATAAGGTCATCTATATCAGGGTTTAAACTTGTTAATTTTAGCCTTAAGTCATATTCTACTCGAGAGCGAGGATCCAGGGTTGCCATAACGATTGCGCGGCTGCTGCCTTTTCTCACAACAAGGTCGTAACATTATACCGACTGATTGTTTAAGAAAACACTGTGTTCTCACGAAGTTTTAGTTTAACCCTTTCAGGGGAAAGGTACTTCTATTGCTAAAATAGTGTAGTGACTGAATGACACCAGGTTTTATGAACAAATTTATTCTAAAATAAGTAAAGTGTTTCTGCATGTAAATTATAAATTCAAATTTTTATTTCAAAATTCTGGTGTCATAGTGGCATTTTGGAATTAAAACTAAGTGGTATATATAATATACCGGCGTTCTTCAAGGGGTTAAGCTAATAGCTTTCATAATTATTGCAGCTGTAAAATATTGTATTTTTTATGTTTTTTAAACAGTTGATATAAAAGGGTAAACTTCGATTGTTCTGCGACCCACCAAAACACACGTTGTGACCCATAGGTTGGGAACCGCTGCCTTAGAATATGGTTGCCATATGCGACAATATAAAAATACATTTTAAAATTTTAGTTAGTCAATTTCCCACCAAGAGGGGGGAGCTACTAGAGTAAAAACCTATCATTTGAAATTTTATATCAAAGCAAAAATTTAAACCTCGGCAGAAGCTTATTCTGAAGATTTTATACGAAAAACGAATAAAATCAGTTTTATTTAATTTTAGTTACGCTATTCTCCGCCAAGTGGTGCTATGAAACAATAGTGTTGAATCTGTTCAACCCCAGTTTTAACTTGAATATCGCCTAATATAGTAAAACATAAAAAATCACTTTTATTGAAATGTAGTTACCATAATTCCCTCCAGGGAGCGCTATAAACACAAAATAAAATTTATTGAATCTGACCTACCTCTTAGTACAGTTTTCATTACAATTTAAATTAATTATTTTTATTTAAATTTGGTTAATCAATTTCCCGCTAGCGAACGTTATCATTGTAACAGATAGTTGAGATGAATCTGTCCTAATTGTTATTAGTTTCGAGCGAAACATAAAAATATCCATTTTAAATTTTAGTTCTGCCATTTGCTATCCCGCGCTGCATTAGCATAAGAAGAAGCATGTGGAATTTTTTTAAAAACATAAATTTGACCATGGCTGAAGATTATTCTGAAAATTGCATTAAAAACACATTATTAAAAACACATGGAAAATCAAATGTATTTTAATTTAGTTATATTATTTAACGCGAGGAGAAGGGGCTACAAACAAAAATATGTATATTATCGATAGCCAGATAGAAACTTTTTATTTCTTTTTACTCTGTTTAAATATAGATGAAAACAGAAGGAACTAAAAATCTCATCACTGTAAATTTAGATAAACAGAGCATTTTAAACGCACAAGTGTATCAAATGTCATAACTGACGATCCATCCCTATGTCCTCAAACTTTCATATGTGCAATGACTAAAAACGTAGTTTTTAAAAAACCTTTGTCGAAATTAAACTTAGCTTAAATGCCACACACAAAATGCATATATTTTCCCAATCAAACTGGTTCAAAAGAGTATTTTTGCATGTACTTTGTTTTAAAACACTTCTAATGGTTTATTTTATAATAATACACGAAAATTAGAAAATCGATTCCAATTCAAAAATTTTAATGCGGTTTTGTTTCGAGCATTTCAAATTAATTGAATGTAATAAGTATGCTAAGTCACTGTTAAGTATTATTCTTAGTCACACGACTTCTTAAAAGATGAAGAATCAATGGCGAAAACAAAAATCTCAAACATCGGAAAATAATTATTTAAACTTTTTTTTTTTTTTTTTTTTTTTTAAAGATTATATAAATTTCAAATAATTAAAAGCTTCCATTCATGGAGAAAATATATTTTAAGATAAAAGTTAAAGTTCATCCAACTGAAATAATTCTTCACGGTTTAGTCATTTTAATTATAATTCTTTAAGTGTTATAATCTGTTCAAGACGCAGAACAACAAGAATCTGGGATTTTTAACACACAATATTAATTTTATTGTTAAATGATCCGAAATATTAAAGTCTTTTAGACGATTAACGCGCCAGTTACTTTTGAAATTGGATTAGTTTATAATTTATTTTTAGTCCGTTTCGAAAAACTTTTTAAAAGATGGCAAAAAGGTATCTGCACGTATCGAAAGATAAATATTTAACCCATTAATATTTAACCAAGTCGTGTGACTGCCATTAACAATTACGGTCTGATCATTACGTTTTTCATATGCCAGGCGGCCATTTTTGCTCAAAATTATTTTTTGAATAAATCTGCATAAAACTTACATTTTTAGAAAGATCGTAAAAAATAATATTTGACTGATTAGTTACATTCAAATATGTATATATTCTAACATAATTTCAGCTGAAATTAGGTTGACAGCGCAATATCACACTCTATCAAAGTAAACAAACACAAGATATTCGTTTATCGTGAGCCATAAAAATAATAAACCATGCACACAGTATCGACATCGAACACATGAGCTCATTGCTCTCAACTGAAAAACAAAACTTTACAAAATCAGTTAATGGTTAACACAAGAGAAAACAGGCATAGTGATTTACACTCACGCACCGTTTTTTTTTTAATATTAATCGGTTAATAAAGCCACTTCAAAAGATTACAATGGCGTGATGATTTTATCTAAAAGTTTGTATGAAATTAGAATTTTAATAATCGAATGATTTCTATGAATGTAGCAGCCCTCTTTAAAAGAATGAAGTAACGTAGACAACATATTTTTCATTAAATTTGTTGTAAAAAGTGTATTTTTTCTTTATATTGATTTTTGTATGAAATTAGAATTTGAATTATCGAATGTTTACTCTGACTGTAGCAGCCCACTTTAACCCTTTTTATTCTGACGGTACTTATAAGTACCACTTTAACCCCTAAGCGACGAGCGCCTTTTACAGAATTTTTAATTTGTTACCACCGGTTTTTTAAATAAGAAATTTTCACCTAATTGAATCGAAAAAAATGTTATGATTAGATAAGCAAAACTTCACAAAAAAAAAAATAACTGGTGGGAATAATTAAAGATTCTGACCATCTAAAAAGTAGCTGGAAAATTAATTCAGGATATAAAGGTTTAAAATAATGAAATGACGTGGATAACACATTTTCCATTAAATTTATGTTGTAAAAAATGTAATTTTGCTTTATTTTGATTTTTGTTTAAAAATACGCTTTCTGTGTTTTCTAATACATTGTTATTTATAAATGTTGTGCTTGCCATGAAATTAGAATTTAAATAATCAAATGTGATGATCTGATATATTATATTATAATGTTTAGATGACTAACGTGTGCGTTGATTTCTAATGTGGTTTATTTTAACTCTTTCAAGGTAAAAGAAATTCTGTTGCTAAAATGTTGAAATGATTTTCTTAAAGCAAGATTTACAAAAACATTCATTTGAAAATAAGTAAAACCTTTTTCTTCACATGCATTATAAATGAAAAAATTGTTTTCCAAAAGTATGGTGTTTTTGTGGCATTTGTGGATTAAAATTAAGCGGGATATATAATATCCCTACGCACTTCAAGGAGTAAAATTCTCTTCTACTCCGTTTCGAAGAAAAAAATTGATAAATAGTAATTCAGTGCTTAATGCAGAGTTCGTACGCTATTACCACAATTTTTAATAGAATGTTTGCCATTATTTAAATGCAGAAAAGTATTAAAAATCCTGCAATTTAACGGGGCGTCTACAATTTCGGCTATTTAAATATTAAATAGAAAAGCTCAGTTAAAGAATTGTGGTAAAAGCGTGCGAACCTTGTAATGGTGTAAGGTACGTTTAAAGAATAATTAAATTATATTGGGTTTTTTGGAAATTTCTTTTCGTTTGGGAAAGTTGGTTGCTGTCGGAAAATTTTATCATTTAATTATTAGAGATTAATTCTGATATCTGGTCTCCACGTCTAATAAAAGATGGAGAGATTTAAACTGGTTTTCACAAACGGAAGGGACTTTTCTAACAGTCAATTAACCTCTTGAAGGGCACCGGTATATTATATTACCACTTAATTTTAATCCCAAAATGCCACAATTACACCAGAATTTTATAATGAAATTTTGAATTTATAAGGTACATGAGCAAAAGCTTTTACTTATTTTAGAATAAATTCGTTCGTGTATCCTGGTGTCAATCAATCATTTCAATATTTTAGCTACAAGAGTACTTTGCCCCTGAAGAGGTTAAACGAAATTAAATTAACAATTAAAAGAAATCTATGACGAAAATAGATTTTAACATAAAATTTAATGGCGAAAAATTATTAACCAGAAATATTGAAGAACAAATGTATTTTTTAAGGTGAATTTTGTAAGATGAACTAGATATCCCTGTAATTAGAAGCTGCTATTCATGAAGAAAATGCATTAAAAGATAAAAATTAAAGTTCATCCAACTGAATCAAAATTTAAATTCTTCAAGGTTTTGTCATTTTAATTATACAGGGTGTAACTGAAATGCTTCAACAAACTTTGAGGGATGATAGTACTCATGAAGATGAACAAAAAATGCAATAGAACACGGGGTCGCAAATGACATTTAACCCTTTCAGGGACAGTGGTATGTCTAAAAAACCACTTAATTTTAATTCCAAAACGCCACAATGGCACCAGAATTTTGCTAAAATCTTTTCCATTTAATATTTATGTGAAATATAGCCTTTTTCTAATTTACAAACAATTTTTTTTGTAAATTCCGGTGCCAGTCCATTTTCAGACGCATTTTCTCTATTTTTATCCTTTAAGCCTTTTAGGGGCAAACTACTTTTAGTACTAAAATGTTGAAATAAATGACTGGCACCGGTATTTATAAAAAAATTTGTTTGTAAATAAGAAAAAGGCTATATTTCACCTACATATTAAATGGAAAAGATTTTAACAAAATTTTGGTGCCATTATGGCGTTTTGGAATTAAAATTAAGCGCTTTCATAAACATACCACTGCCCCTGAAGGGGTTAAACATCATTTGCGACCCCATGTTCCATTGCATTTTTTGTTCGTCTTCATGAGTACTATCATCCCTCAAAGTTTGTTGAAGCATTTCAGACATTCATTCCTAATTTCGTAATATTAATTATAGTTCTTAAAGTTTTTATCTTCAAGAGCAAACGAACAAGTATCTGGAATTTTTTAACACGCAATATTAATTGTATTCTTAGATTATGCGAAATATTATAATCTTTAGAAGAATAACATACAAATTAGTTTAAAATTGAAAAAAAAAATAAAATTTATTTTTACTCCTTTCAAAAAAAAATAAATAAATAAAATAAATAAATAAATAAAACGTAAAAAAACATAAAAAAAGTAATCAATGTAAAAACAAATAATTCAAATATTGTAGGATAAACATTTATACTATTTTTATATTTGGAATTTTTGTATGTAAAGTCTAAGTCAATTCGCCAATGAAGAAAATATATTTTAAGAAAAACAATTAATAAAATTAAGGTAAAAATCTTCATTATTTCCGATTTCCCACAATTTTTTAATTGAATTTTTCACCTTATTTACGCAAAGAAAATTATTACAAGTCATGTGATTAAACGCGGTGATTACAAATTCTGCTATTTAAATATTACATTTTCTAATCTAAAATAGTAATCTTATGATTTCAAAGAGAGTGTACGCACTTTGTGTTTCGTCACTTTAGTTATAATTCTTAAAGTACATATTTGTTGGAGAGCAAAATCTATAACTTTTTAAATCGATAATTAAATATTTTTAACACATTAAGAATCTGTAACGCCACCTATGGGTGTTCCTTTTATAATTTACATGTTTCTAATTTTTCAAAACTATACGCAATATTTGAATTTAACCCGGTAAAATTGCGCTTATCAAGGGTATGAATGTGTTTGACTTGTGTTTGAATGTGTCGCCTATAGATACAAATAATAATATAGTCAGCATATTTAATGTCAGACACAAATGTTACAAAATCTGCGATAAAATAAGTTGAAGATTAGTTGTCGAAAAATAGTGGTGAGAATTGTAAACACTGTACACATCCTTAATATGGCACACTGCGACACTCCCGGGTTAAACAACCAGTGTCCTATGCATTACATGTAAATAAATCGATTAGAGAGAGTATGATTATGAAGTATAACCCGTTTCCATTAATCTACTGCATTATTGCATGCATTATTCTACGTTATATTTACTGGCAAGATCGAAAATAACTTGTTTTTTTTTTTATTATTATTATTTCAGGAAAATTAACCAAGATAGTTGAAAAACTATTTTTCTATTTTCTTTATTAAATTTTTAATAAAACAAATTATTTTTGTATTGACAAGATAATGTTTGGTGTCGCCAGCAGTCAAGCTCATGGGAGATGGTGTCGTTTTGCTAGTCGGCCATCGGCGTAACTCTGTCAAAAGTTTTCTGAAATTAAAAAATAAATAAAAATACATAATGTCCTTCCTTCAAACACTTAAAACTAGAGAGTAATCGCTCGGGTTTTTGTAAAATAGATTTTGAACAAAATGGAAACCGCTTAAAGATAAGACCGATTTTCACAAGCATTTTTTAACTTTGATTGTTTATAAAAAATAGAAAAAATCATCAAACCGCCAAAAAGAATGATTATTCTCTAGATAATTTTGTTTTTAAAAATTAGTCAACATTTGAAAAATATTTTTTGAGATTTATTCTATTTATCGTGATCACTCACTTTAAAACTAAAGTTTTGAGATAATCACATTTAAGATATGATTTACTTATTACTTAATAATATAAATGAAAGCGGCAAACATTCTTAATTTTTATCACATCGACTAGAAAATGTAACTTATAACAGGGTTCGTACGCTGTTACCACAATTTGTTAATAGAATGTTTCTCCTTATTTAAATGCATAAAATATTACAAATCCTGAAATTAAATCTTGCAATTATGGTCTACAATTTCTGCTATTTAAATATTAAATAGAAAAATTCTATTAAAAAATGTGGTGAAACGTAAGAATCTTGTAATATTCTTCACTAATTGTACTTTCTGAAAATGCAGTAAAATTTTATGAAAGTTAGCAGGTAGGTATTACCCATTATTAACTCCATGCAGGAAAAAAAATAATAATAATAATATTACGTGCAAAAGTAACGCCCATAGCGAACGATCAATATCTTGACCACCACGAATTTAAAAAATTTACTTTTGTGTTTAAATTTCTACGACAATTGCGAAAAAAAATCTAATCACGAATCTGGTTTCCGTACCATTTTCAAGACAAATCATAACCAAGAATTTTTTTTTAGAAATATTGTTCGCCAAAATAGTGACCAGTTTTCGGCCCGAAATAGGTGAAGAAAAAACTAAACAAAGAAAAACTTAAAAAAGAAAGAGTAGCGGTCACGAATGTGTTAAACCATCCTAAATATTAGAATCGTTAAACGATTAATACTCGAGTTACTTTTAAAATTGGATTAGATTTAAAATGTATTTTTACTTCGTTTGAAAAAAAAACAAAAAAAACATTAAAACAAGTGGATGCGTGTTATCGAAAATCGCACAAAGTGTTTCGTTTAATATTCCTTTGAAAACAGTTTATCCTTCAATTAATAAATCTAAAACATTAATGTATAATTATTGAATCCGTATCCTTTATTTGCATTTCTATACGAATTGCAAAAATGTTGAATATCAAAATTTTACTCAACATCACACAGTGATCTAGAGTTTCTGCTCTGGAAATCGGCAAGCGGAAACGCATCTAAAACATTACATTATATAATTTAAATTTTTAATGATAAAATAAAATTTACTCTACTATAATGAAGTTTAATAAATTAAAAGTGAGATGGCAGCACTAGTCATTAAAGAGAATTAATGATTTAAAGAGTAAACCTGACATTTAAAAACAAGAGCTGTTTAAATTATAAAAAAAAAAAAAAAATATTGAATAAAATTTAAAATTTCCAATTTTTAAAATTCCGAAATTTTAAAAAATTTGCGGGAATTAAATAAAATTTAAATTTTTAGAAAATAAAAAAACTATTTAAACAAAATTTAAAATGCTGAAAATTTTCCAGAATTTCGTGGATGTTCAAAGAAAATTTCGACTAATGAATTTTCTCAAAACAAAACAAATTGTATAAATGAAATTTAAAATTCGAAGTTTTTAAAATTTAGCAAAAGTTAAAACAAAATTTAAAATTTCGCAATTTCTCATAAAATGAATTTTTTAATAAAAAACATTATAAAATATTTCTCACCAACTTTTGGCCTTAAAATGGCAAAAAATACACAAATTCTGTAAAAGTGAATCTATTAGATAATGAAATCTATTCCGGAGAAAAAATTTCAAACTCCGACGCCCATCTTTGATCCATAAACTTTTTGAATAGTAGGCAAATGCGCTGCCACTGTGCCACCTGTTTTAAAATCTAAATCGCAGAAATGGTCGTATGTCATTTAATTAATTAATTGAATTAAAATAATATAACACATTTCAAAATTTTAGGATTTGTCGTGTGACAGAAGCTACTCAGCTATAATTATATAAAATTTCAAGTCTCTAACTTACGCAGTTTCCAAGAACGAACTTTGTGGCAGACAGAGAAGTGAAACGAACAGAGTTTAGTCAGATAAAATAACACTTAAAAGGGAACAATGGTAAATATACCCACACATCGAAGGATAAATACTTAAGCTATTTTTAAAGATGACGTAGAGTCTGAGTAATTAGAAACTGCTATTATCATATAAAATTTATTTAAAAATAAAAATTAATGTTTAGCCAGCTGAAATAAGGGTTCCTTAGGTGCTTTTATTTCTTATTTATTTATTTTAATTATTTTTCTGAAAGTATATATATGTTCAAGCGGATAAGTATCTGAGATATTTTAACGCACACTATTTCTATGTGATCCAAAATATCAGATTCTTCAGATGAATAACGCACATGTTACGTTAAAAACAGGATTAAATGGAAATTTATATTTATTCCGTTTCAAAAGTGGAAAAAAAGAAATAATAGCGAAAACAAATACCTCCAAATATCAAAGGAAAGCTATTTAATCTATTTCTAAAGATGGTGTAAAGTAGAAGTTATTAGAAGGTGCCATCCATGGAGAAAATGTATTTTAAGATGAAAATTAAACGTCATCCAACAGATAAAAAAGGTACAATTCTTCACGGTTTAAGCATTTTAATTATAATTCTTAAAGTAAATACCTGTTAAATACGAAGAAGAACAAGTGCCTGGGATTCTTAAAGAACAATTTTATTTATTTATTTATTTATTCATTTTTTTTAATGATTGAAAACATTAGAATCTTTGAACAGTTAACGCACGAAAACGGGGTGTGCGATTAGTAATATTATTAAAATATTTAGAAAAAAAAATATAACAATCAACTTGATTAAAGGTTTCCGCCTAGAAGGGAAAAAATAGAAAGTTGACATAAAAGAGAATTAAGAAGTATTACAGGGTTGACAGGAGACAGGGATTTTTTTTTCAGTTGAAATACCAGTATTTTCTTACAGAAAAACTCGCCTTATCCAATTGCACGATTGCAAAAGGCGAGTTTTTCTGTAAGACAATACTGGTATTTACACTAAAAAATTCACTTTCACGTGGCAATCCTGTATTACGATTTTTTTTTTTTTTATTAACTAAGAATAATTATAGCAATGTACTATATTCGTACATTAATCCTACGCTGCACGAATTATTCTTTTGGAAGTATATCTTTTTTATATTCATCTTTAGGGGTAGATAACAGTATTTAAAAGATATTTTTTCACCTTGTTTAATAGCTCACTTTTTAAATGTAGTATAAATAGCTGTACATTTTATTGTAAATATGTAAATTTGTTATTTACCTCTTATATTTTGTTACTTTACTGTACTGGAGGAAACGATTTTCAGATTGCTCAACTTTCTTGATCCTGCTGGCTGCTGAAGTTCATCATCGTATGCAATAATGCAACTACGAATAAAGAGGAGGAGGAGTTATATGATGGAGTTAGAATGACAGTAGAGTAAGTAAATATTTAGTAATTTGAGAAATGGTGGGTTTTGTAAAACTTGTCGTATTGCCGTTGCATTAAATGCTGCAACTTTTTCTGCCCTCTAGCGACTCCTTAAGTGAACTATGACTTACTTGACTGTCGCACCGGAAAGAAATTAATACACGTGCAGTGAAAATTTGATTATCTAGAGTTTTCAAATTTTTGTCTTATTCGACTGTAATTCTAACCGCCTCATATAGCGTAGTGTTTACCATTTGCGAGTGAAGAAACTGAAGATGTAATTTGTGATGATGGCGGCAGTGGTTTGTTTACATCGTAATCACCATACCCTGATTACCGCCATAGCAAACGTCCACCCGTAAATTTGAACAGAACATTTTGTCTTATTTCAACGCCGTATTCTTGCAAAATTTCTGTCTTAAATGGTATACAAATTTCTAGTAGTTTTTACTGGTGATAGTTTGGCTCGGTGGTATTTTAATCTCTTTCACTAACATTGAGAGGAGTATTGCTTATGTTGTCACGATATGGCAGAACCAGAGGTCCTGACTAACCCAGGTGCAAACTTACACTAGTAAAACCGAATAGATATTTTCGCCTTAATTATGACTGAAATTCTGCATGAATAAGTATGTTCAAATAAGGCGAAATTTTATATTCAATTATGACTGAAATTCTGCATGAATAAGTATGTTCAAATAAGGCGAAATTTTCTATTCAATTTTACTGGTGCGTGTTTGCTCCGGCGTTAATCAGCCCCTGTGATACCGGTTACAGTTGAAGCTTCACGATTTTGCGGATATGGCCATTCCTCCTTATTCATACTTTCATGGATAGCGCTTTCCATGAATTTTATAGTTTATTTTATTTCTATTTTATTTTTATACTGTTTTGATTTTTATGTTACATGATACCTGATTTTGGTCTTTTTTGGAGGTTTTAATTTCATTTACTCATGACCTTTTACTTGTTAATGTTTCTGGACAATCTAATGACAAAGCATTTTCCTCAAATATATTATAATACAGCAGGCTAGAAGACCTTGTTTCCAATAACTGTGAAAGATCTTTTGCTCCATGGTCCTTGTTTCATAATTACACCAATACAAATATTTTTATTTAGATTCTAGCTGACCCGCCCGGTGTTGCCCGAGCCCTTGTAATAAACTTAAATCTCTTAAAAAACGGAACTCTGGCCACGGTCTACGATAGCTTCGGAACCGTATACCCGGCATGCTCGTACGCTCTAGAAAATCTTTTATTTCCCCCCCTACCACCGCCAGGGGAGCATTCTGTTCTAAACAAACCTCTTTCCGAACGAATTTCTGAGACAGGTCCCCGCTGTCTACGTTACTGTATAGTAGGCGCACTACAAAATCGAGCTGGTTTCGAGAAGATTGGAACATTATTAGCCCAGTTATTGCAATAAGGCACAGTTAGAGAAAATAACCTTGAGTGAGGTGCCGAAGGGAGGAGATGTTCGAGTGTCCTTCAGAAAATGACTAATTAGGAGGCCCACTATGCATGCATAAATATTCGTTCGTTTTGTTAAGCTAGGAACTTAATTACAAAATTGGCTTAAAATCTTATTTGTAAATAGTGGTAACCGCTACTCATAAATTGAATTTAATGTTATAAAGGTGACTATTAAGTTAATTATAATGTTTGGAATCACTTGTGTTGAAATCGGAAAAATAGTTGCTGAGATATGAAAACGGAGCATAGTTCGAGAAAAAACCTTGAAAGGAGTGCCGGGGGGAGGGGTTGTTCAAGTGTCCTTCAGCAAATGACTAATTAGGAGGACCACTATGCATCTTTCAAAATTCGATCGTTTGCTTAAGCTTTGAACTTAATTGCAAATTTGGCTTAAACTATTTTTCGTAAATAGCGTAACCGCTACTCATAATTTTAGTTTAATGTTATAAAGAGTGACAATTAAGTTAATTATAATGTTTGGAATCACTTCTGTTGAAATCGGAAAGATAGTTGCTGAGATATGGAAACGGAGCAGAGTTAGAGAAAAAACCTTGAAAGACGGGCCGGGGGGAGGGGGAGGGGTTGTTCAAGTGTCCTTCGGCAAATGACTAATTAGAAGGACCACTATGCATCTTTCAAAATTCGTTCGTTTGCTAGGAACGTAATTACAAATTTGGCTTAAACTATTATTCGGAAATAGTGGTAACCGCTACTCATAAATTTAGTTTAATGTTATAAAGAGTGACTATTAAGTTAATTATAATGTTTGGAACCACTTGCGTTGAAATCGGAAAAATAGTTGCTGAGATATGGAAACGGAGCATAGTTAGAGAAAAATCCTTGAAGGACGGGCCGGGAGGGGTGAGGGGTGGGGGTTGTTCAAGTGGCTTCAGCAAATAACTAATTAGGAGGATCACAATACATCTTTAATGATTGATTCATTTGGTTAAGCTAGGAATTTAATTTGAAATTTGGCTGACACTATTATTCGGAAATTCTGGTAACTGCTTTCTAGAAATACACCTTGAAGCTTAAATGTAATTAGACCCTTGCCCCTCTTCATTCCGGCAAACATAAAAAACAATCTGTTAAATAAAGTTTTTTAATCTCCATCATAATAATAAATGTCATGTAAAAAATGAAAAAAAAACTTAAACCCGACTAATTGTCATGAAGAAAAATATGCCTGCAAAATATTTCAATCAGTGGGACGTATGTGTAATTTGTCATGCACAGGTGGCGCGACAATCGCATGGCTCCTCTACGTTGATAACTTCAATCCATGTTCACACTATTTAGTTAGAAATCCTTATTTATGCATCGCTACTCTGGTTCATTTAATTACTTCTGTGAAGAATCGATGCAACCAACCAGTGAACCAACCAACCCAAGAGAATAAAACGTATTTTTAATGAGAGTTCTTTGTGCATTTTAATTAATATTTCAGAAAGTATTTAAAATATTAAAATTCTGAAGTAATGTTGCAACAGGAGAGGGTTTGGATTACCTAAATCTAAATTTCCAGGCTTCTAGGTGGGCCAGATTTTCCTAGTCATCGGCAACAGACACACACACACACAGACACACAGACACACAGAGCGAAACTTTCTTTTATTAGTTTAGATAGCGGTTGCATGGAACTGAATTTATTTATTAAAAGTTGAATTTTAATTGGTTTATGTATGCATCACTGCGCAGTGTACGGTTCAAATCTTATGAAAGAGTATTTTAGAAACCTTTTGATTACCTTTATTTATAAAATGGATTAGAATGTTTTCTCAAGATTAATACACGACTCATTCAACAAAGAACTGAAATTCGATAGTAAGTTTAAACAAGTATGTACATAACATTTTATATGTCATATTTCCCTACAATATTTTTGATTAATTTTGCATTTTATATAACTTTTTTGTGCAACTTTTGTTTTTAAACGTTAAATAAGCCTTATACAATCGTCCAAAAAAATATATAAAATTATCAGCACCTTGTACATTTTAATCTTGTATATGTACACACTTCTTGTACATGTACTTCTTATACACCTTTTTTAACTTTGTACATTTTAATTGGTTCATAGAAACACAAAACAACCAGTCATATTTGAATTATGTCATCTTTAAATTCATATTAGACCAGTAAGCCTATATCGCCGTATCTCTATTGAAATAATTATACACTTTTAATTTTTTAATATGAATACCTAATTGTGACTTTATATTTCGATTCTCGAGTAAATGAAAGGAACTGATGCTTTACACTCACGCAAACATGTAAACAAAAGTTTGGCGACTTTTTGGTTGGCGCGATTTTTAAGACTGCGCCAAACGAATAACTTAATACAATGCTAAGGTTGCCATTAAAGGAAAAAATCCCCTAAATTTGGCGACTTTTTTCCTTTTTTAAACCGATTTTTTTTTTTTCTGCTTGAGTGTAAAGCATCGCAGCCAAATGAAAAACATTAGATACAAAATCTGAAGCCACACGGATTTTGAAAGGATTTTTCTGGAATTAGAAAGGTGTATTTTTAACTTTTTTATATTAAATTAAATTTTTATATTTTCATGCGTATGTCCTTAAAATTTAGACTTTTATGCTGATTTTAAAAATGATTTTAATATTAATTATCTCAAAAATAATTAGAAAATTGTTATGAATTGAAACTTTCTTTTTTGTGTGAAATATGCGAAATTAATATTTAAAAAAAAATTAATATTATTATCAATTAATATGGTCTTATAAATTGTACGGAAATTATACCAGTATTTTCTTTATTTAATGATAAAAATAATGAGATTTAATCAGATGAAAATTACTTATCTATATATCAGTACAGTTATATTAGTACAGTTTCCGTATATTTTAGGGAGTGTGTTGTGAACTTATCAGGAATGAAGCTTTTAAAATCATTTAACAAAATGGCCACCAATAAGGGAATTTTCTAGTGAAAAAGCAGTATTTTCTTATAATAACAAATAAAAATCACCTTATTTAAGCGCGTGAATAAATAAGGCGATATTTCTGTTAGAAATTACAGATATTTTCCCTGAAAACTCCCTGATCGGTGGCCATTTTGAATTAATTTCCCTGATCTTCTAACAGTAAAACTTTAACTCATTCGTGTAAGTAGACATAATAAGAATGATGTGTCTCTCTTGTATATTTGGATACCGCCCCCCCCCCATCTTTTTTGCTTCCTTTTGGGAACATCGAATTTCAAGCTTATTCTATCGACTATCACTATGAGAATTTTCAAGCTATGTTTTTGAAACTTTCACAAAAGTTGCTCTATACACTTAGCTAGTATATTATGCACAGTATATTTTGATTGCATTCGCGCAAGCGCAGTGAAACAATATTTAGTGAAACTGCTCATTTTTCATCCAATATTTATTATTTTTTAATTCTGATTGCAGGGTATTGTATATAATGTTGTTTGTCATTGTTCCTGAAAAGAACATTCTTTTATATTAAGAACTCTGAAAATTATAAGCAAAACACTTGGTGAAATTTGGGATTGATTTTATAAAAACCTTAATTTCTCCATGAGTATACGTGCTATATAAGTTTTTACAAGGTTATCCAAAAGATATTCGTTTTTCTTCAATTTATTGATGGCCCCCTATGGGGTTTCGGGAAAAAATCCTCGCCGAAATATATGACGGCGACTATGGTGTTTACACGCCTGAAGTTTCAGGATAATTCCTTATGTATTTTTCTAGATATTGAACAAAACTTCTAAAATCGCAAGTGACCGGTCATCATTGGCCATATAGTGTAGTAGCCCTAGCCAAACCTATTTGCTAGAATCCCCCCCCCCCACCCACACACAAAGCGTTTGTAATCGTGCTCTTCAGCATTGCCTGTGGGCTACATTTTTTTTAATTCAGTTTTCTTGATTGCCACCAGTTTTTTAGGAAAGTAAAATATTCCATAGTTAATGAAATATTAAATAAGACGAAAACAAAGCAAGTTGTACCATTTCAAAAAAGTGGTGCTGATCAAGAAAACTGAATAAAAACAAAGTAGGCAACACTGGTGTTCTCGTTTTTTAAATAATCACGTCTAATTCTCTTGTTAACCACTTTGGGGACGAGCGAGACGCATACGTGACGCAAAAGATGCCCAGAATCCTCGATTATTCCCACCAGTAACTTTTTATTGTAAGCTTTGCCTTATTTAATGACAGCATTTCTGCGATTCAATTAGTCGAAAATTTCTGTTTTCAGAAACCGGTGGTAAAAAATTAAAAATTCTGTAAAGGACGTTCGTCGCGAAGGGGTTAACACTTTCCAACACAGTTGAAAACTATTTATGAATTCGGTTTGTCTGTCTGTCGTCTGTCCGTACTATAACTCACGTAAATAAACCCGGATTGCCTTGAAATGGATATATGTTATTGGGGTCTACTATGGCATGTTTGGAATTGAAAATGAAGTGTGTAGCTTTTACGGCTCTTTTACAGGGACACTCAAAATAATTCAGTTACATTACGGTCTATGGGGGAAATCGTTTGCGGCGTATTTTAACGATGTTACACTATTTTAAACATATTCAAATGGATACATATCTCTGAGGTGTACTACAACACGCTTACTGTAGAATATGGTGTACATAAAATGTATCGTTCATTTACAGGGACAGTCAAAAGATTTCCGTTACATTACGGTCTATGGGGAAAATCGTTTCCAGTGTATTTTAATGATGTTAACATATTAAAATTGATACATATCATTGAGGTGTACTACGCTTACTATAGAATATTCTATTCATAGATTGTATCGTTCATTTTCAGGGAGAATCAAAATAATTTTGCTACAGTATTGTCTATGAACAATAATTGCTGGAAGTGCGTTTGTGGTACGCGTTTTTATATGTAACTAATTTTTTGCATATAAATTCTACAGATCATATACAGGGCTGCTCAAAAGATCTCACGTACTTTTCTTTTTATTGACGGTAATTTCTAAGGGGAAATTTTCAATTGTGCCATGTATTTACTAACTGCTGTCCATTTTAACATAATGCGCAGTATGCATATAAGTCTTTAGTTCATATACAGGGCTGCACAAAATAGTTTGAGATATTTTGTTAAAACGCATGCGGGTGCTTAAAAAAAAAGCTGGCTCCCATCCAGTATGGACATTGCCCCCTTTTGACTGTATTGGGATACAGCAAATCATGAGAGGGAGCCCTTGACTAGTCGCTGGGCCCTGGTTGCTCCTATGAGCTTTCCAGACAAGCCCGGCGTCGAGGATGTTACGGACTGTCGCTCATGAACCGAGCCTGTCCGGCCACTCTTGTACCCATGCGTGGGGTTACGAATCTCACCGGTTCAGGCATCCATAGAGTCAAAAGGGGGCAATGTCCATACTGGATGGGAGCCAGCTTTTTTTTAAGCACCCGCATGCGTTTTTTTTTATTATTTGTAGTAATTGATGAAATTGGGTTTTCAAATATGTTATGCGTTTGCTAAATAGTTTACTTAGTAGACTGGGAAGTTTTGTTCATGTGTTCTCATTGAATTTGAAAGTGTTTCATAATCTATGCTTAGAGGTGCCAAGCTCTCATTAATTTTCCGTCATATGTGGGTTAATTTTACCCAGGTATAATACGTTTCGAACCAGAAATTAAATTAATTTTACGTAGACACCCGAAATTAAAATAAATAAAGATACATTCAATAATTTTTCTGGTTCGAAGCGTTGTTAAACTGGATCAGATTAAACCTCTTTTTACGGGAGATTAGTTGGAACTTGGCATCTTTGTCTATGCTTGATGCATGCTTTTTCGTTCTTGTTGATTAATATTAGACAGCTCAATTTTTATACTTAATTTTAATCCTGGTATTTTTATATGCAGCGTATAACGCGCACCTGTAAAATTTGACCAATTTCCTTGCTTCAAAAGTGGGCGTTATACAGTAATTAAGTGGGTCTTGCTTCTATATGGTACTGACTTATATACTTCATTTCGTTTGCTAAATCAAATTTCTAGTGCAAAAAATTTATCATATCGGGAATATCCCGTTATAAACGGATAAGTTGGCAAGTATCTACATGAGAGTAATCTACATCTTGTTTTGATTTTTTTTTAATCATGTATTATCTTTAATTACATGTGAACTTAGATTATATTGTGAAATTATTATTATTATTTTATTTTATTATTTTACTTTTATTGTCTCCAAATATGGTTGCTAGTTGGCCCTTCCCTTTTTAAAAAAAATTCCTTATTCATACCAGAAATTTCGAAAGGAGAATTTTTAGCTTGAGTAATCACGAAACGTCTACCATTAAATAAAACAAAAATAATTATTCGAAATTTCTGGTGTGAATTTATAATTTTTGATTAAAAAATAGGTCAAACTGGCAAACCTGCTGCAATTACAGGAAATAAGCTTTAATTTTCCTTAATATTTCAGAAAGAGATAATGTGCAGCAACTTTTTATTAAATCCACGAAGTATTTAATATCGGGCGATGCCAGAAAAAAAAATCTAGACTTTTAATATCTTCATATTTTGATAAAAGTTTGAAAGTATAATAAGGACTTTTTGAAAGTAAAAAATAGAAAAATGCATTAGTATAAGTTTCAGCAAAAAAAAAAAAAAAAAAAAAAAAAAAAAAAATCATCTCAAACAACATTAAAAGAAAAAGAAGAAGAAATTATCGAGTTTTTTTTTCTTCTCCGTTTCACGAATTAAATGAAAGTTTTGATACTTTCTGAAGGAAAAGTGAAATTAAATTTGAAACAAGACGATAAAAACTATTTCGCTTATAAGTATTAGCTGTCACATGTTCTATAAAAATAACATTTTTCTACGGAAAAAATATTTGTTCAGAAATTAATGATAATACATTTTTTTTAACTTTTGAAAAATAAAAAAAATCTGTAATTAGTAGAGTACTTTTAAATTAAATGAAATGTTTCCATTTCCAACGAAAGAATTTTTTAGATTTTCAGGGAAGTATATATTATAGCTTCTTACCTTTCGTTTTTTTAAAAGTCAAATGACAAATTTTAACTAGAAATTTTACTTAATGGAAACTATAATTACTACATAGAATTAAGACAACATTTTATTATGAAAAATTCTGGTTCAGAGTATGTACATGTGAATAAAAAACCGGAAGGTTCGCTCTATGATGTATTTTATATAATGAAAGTGTGATAACTTAAATTGTCAGATAATTGTGTCTTAATTTTTTTTAGTTTTATGATAATATGTCACATTTCTTACACACTGTAAAATATCTTAACTTAATGTTGTGTAACTTAGGTGCAGGCTTCTCTACTATGACAGGTGAAGAAAATATCGCTTTCAAATATAAAGTAACAAAATAACCTCCAAATTAAGTAAATGATTTTCACCTAACTTTATATTCTCTGGGCAATATAAGAATAACCTCGTGGTACCATGTACATAAAAGTGATTCAATGGCGTGGTACCGTGTATGGAAAAGTTGATTTTCTAAGACAAATACATTTGATCAAGATTATCACGGAACATTACTCCTATTAATTGGCCACATACATCACACAATTGGAATTTATTGAGGATTCTGACGCCTAGCATTTTGCATATATTTTACGATAACAGAACTATATTACGTATTGACACACGAATAGTTGTTTGTTATTATTAAAAAGTGTTAGACTCAATTGATAGTCATGAGATAATTTTAATTCAAAGCTTCTTTTGTTGGAGTGCCACCGATGATATAAAGTTGTTATTTTACTTTTTCGAGGAGCACTAACACCAACACACAAAAGACACAAAAGTTGCCTTGTTTTTATATTATAGGCGCGGAAATGGGTTACGATTATGATTTTTTGACATTTAAATACTTCTAACCTCACGTAAAATAATTCAAATTGATAAAATTTAGATAAACACGTTTTGAACCAGTAGTTTATTTAATAAATTTTGTCGTTTCTTTGGGTTTAAAAAAACACATCTGTTTAATTATTATACTTTATTTTTTACTTTTATATCCATATTATTTCTTCTAACAGAAAACAAAATGCATACTGATCACTATTAGTGAATAACAGTGTTTGTTGCCAGTCTGCTACTGTTTTTTTAAATTCAGATTACTTGTTTTCCACCACATTTTTAAAATTAATATTCACCTTTTTAATATGTCATTAAATAAGGGGAATATTTTTATTTGAAAACTCCGCTAACAATCCAACAATCATGAATTTAAACTGCAGTGGAATAGCAACACTCCTGAAAAGAGAATGTATCCTTCCTCGTTCATCTCGACCAATTGAACATTTTATTTTATTCACTTTTAATATGTAGCTAGAGGGCTTTGACCCCTACAAGCTACTCTCGTCAATCCTCACCCACACCCCGCATGCCATGATATAACAGGCTAGTTTTCTCTTTTTTAAAAAGATTACTCGATTATGTAAGATGGAATAACATCGTCGCTACCATGCCAAACTATCGAATGTGAAAAAAATGCAATTTTCATTACATTTAAAAATGGGCCAATTGTTACCACTAAATTTTAACAGTATTCTTCAGCAGGGATGCCAGTTTGGCCTCCATTTTCAATCAGAAATGCCGAATCCATACCTGAAATTTCAAATAGAAATTCTTGTTTTATTTACGGACAGATCTTTCGCGATCAAAGCCATTAAATAATAAGCCCAGTCAGATAGTGTTAAATTTGTTAGCGACACACTAGCGCCAAACCTCTGCTGCGGAAGGAGGACAAAACAGAAGTGGGTCGCAGAGAAACGATACGATTTATTTATATCGATATTTTATACGATTTTTATCGATGTTTTGTTTTTGCACTTCCTTTAAAAGCTTGCTAATTATTGGGATCTTTTACATTAAAGTTAAAACTATAATGAAAAAAAATGTGGAAATTTACTGGATTAATATTTCTATATAAATATAGTGGTGGCGAAGAAGTTGATTTATTTATTAAAAGTTAAACAAAAAGTGATGGAAATTTACATCACTATGCAATTAACCCTTTCCGGCACAGACAAATTATGTTCGTAAAATGTGAAATTACTGACTGACACCGGAATTTACAAACGACTTTCTTAGAAAATATGAACTCCTTATTTTAAGCTTTAATTTTCGAAGCAAAATTTTATTAAAATATTCTTGGTGCCGAATGCAGCACTCCCAACCGCTAGATGGCGCTATTTTCAACTTGCGAAAAGTTTCCCATTTATCTGACTGGGCTTATTATTTTGTTCGCGATTACTTAAAGTTAAAATATTTTCTAAAAATCTCCGGTCTGAATTTGACATCTCTGAATAGCAAAAGAAGGCTAAACTGGCAACCCTGTTCTTCACTGAAATGTTACTACATTTGCTTGGTAAAGAATTCTATTAATATTTAGTGGTGGCAATCGGCCCATTTTTAAATGTAGTGAAAAATGCATTTTTTCATATTCGATAGTTTGACATGATAGCGACAATATTATCACGATCAGTAGCGATCTTCTATAATCCGATTGTCGTTCATTTTCCTCTGACTGGGGATTTTTCGGTTTCCAAGGTCACATCCACCATTGTCGCGACAACTGACGGCTGTTTTCGTGATTGATTAAGAAATATGAATTACAGATTTCAAAATCAGCTTGGATAAAATGGTTATGTAAAAAATGTCACTTCCTCTAGGACTTTTATAACAACCGTTTAAAAGAAAAATTTCCTTTTAGACACAGTAAGATAAATCTTTTTAAATATGATGTTTCAAATGTGACGTAATTTTCACCACTAAAAGACTTTTGCTCGTAATAATTTGATTATTTTTTCTTTTTTAATGTTCACCTGTAAATATATTTTTTAATTTAAATATGTTTGGATAGATTAGCATTTGGGCTTTTTAAAATCTGGCAACAGTAGATAAAAACTGCTCTTTCATATTATGAATTAAATTCCTTTGTATATAATGAAAACGTGAATCAAAATTGAAAATAAATTATACAAATAATAATAAAAAAAAGATTAGACACTGCACACCACAGTTTAGTGAGATAATTTTCGCCTAAAGATTGTTAAATTGCTATGCATTGTTTCTGATCCTATAAACCTTATTTAACTGAACTACCTAATCGATGTCAATATTAAATAACACTCTAACACGGTTCGTACGATTTTATCACCATTTTTAACAGAATTTTTCGCCTTATTTAAATGCAAGAAAGTATTACAAATCCCGCAATTAAACGAGGCGGCTAAAGTTTCTGCTATTTAAATATTAAACTGAAAAATTCAGTTAAAAAATTGTGGTAAAAGCGTACGAACCCTGGTCTAAATATTTCTGCGATTTAAAAAATTTCTATTGCAACGTGTTTATTATACAGTATGTCCACTAAAGTCCCTTGCCACCCTCTTAACTTCTGAACGGCTGCTGCTATATTCATAAAAGTAGTGTCTAGGTATAATAGAGTAGCCATGCGCTACTCAATGAAACCGCCTACGGCTCCACCTGGTGGATTGCGGCGGAGTTAGCATTCCTATCTCGAAAACGGAAAGAGGCAGAGAAAAAAAGTTATTTACAAAGTTGTATAGCATAATCGATCTAGTACGAAAAGACACCTTCTGGACATTAATGCGAAGAATAGAACGGTTAAAACGCGCATTTGTTTTTTCGTGAGTTCCTACACTGTGACATCACAAAACGATCTTAGAAAGAAAAAAAAAACTAGTTGTAATAATATTCCTTCTCACCGTCAGCAGTAATGCATATTTGGATCCTTGTTTGAATTTCACGTTGCACACATTGAAGCATAGAGGGTGACACGTTGGCACAAGCATCCGTAATGCGTCGTTTAAGGTCCTGCAATGTTTGGAGAGGCGTCGCGTACACCTGCTATAACTGGTTGTTTCTTTCTTTCTAAGATCGTTTTGTCACGTCACATTGTAGGAACTCACTAAAAAACAAATGCGCGTTTTAACCGTTCTATTCTTCGCATTAATGTCCACAAGGTGTCTTTTCGTACTAAATCGATTATGCTCTACAACTTTGTAAATCACTTTTTTCCCATATCTCTTTCCATTTTCGAGATAGGAATGCTAACTTCGTAGTTTTCCACCAGGTCGCGCCGCCGGCGGTTTCATTCAGTAGCGTATGGCTACTTTATCATACCTAAACACCACTTTTATGAACATAGCAGCAGCCGTTCCGAAGTTAAAGGGCGGCAAGGGACTTTATTGGGCATACTGTATAACTTTCTATAAACCTTACCAGTTGTAAAGTTTTTGTATGCAATTGTTTTTGCCTGATAAGTCGAGAAATTTTAACGGTCATAATAAATTTAATTACAACAGCTGCAACGTTAGTTAATTTTTTTAAGAATAGGGATATTACTATATTTGTTTTTCAAATTTAATTATAAAGCTCTTTTTAATCCTATCCTAAACGATTTTCTATTTTTAATAAAAAAATTTCATCACTATAACGTCCGAAATACTGAACCAATTCAGACCTAATTTTGACAATGTATTGATGATGCAAATATCTGAGATGAGTTCGTTAATCAGTCATGTTGCTTGCATAATTCGTTGACAGGGAAATACAAAAACTAAAAACATACAAAATTTATCATCACAAAATGCGAATGCGTCCGAAATGCTGCACCAATTCAAACTTAATTTGGACAGTGCATTTATATTGAAAATATCTCAGATTAGTTAATTAATCAAGTTTGTAGCTTACATGTTTGTTTACAGGGACACACATAAGCAAAAAAAATCTAATATTATCATTACGCTAACGTCTAAAATACTGAACCAATTCAAACATAAATGAGACAGCGAGATTTCTTCTAGATCTTGCCAAATTCTTGTCAGCATAATTGAAACAGTGTTTTGATTCCGAAAGTGTAGGATTTGAAGTATACGAATTTGTTAGTCAAGTATGCTGCTCTTACAGCTCATTTACAGAGACACACAAACGTTTTCGATGGCATTCCTTGAAAGGTTTGGGTTAAATTACAGTATACAGATGATTTTAAAACTACAATTTCAGCAATTTTTTAAGATTTTTTATATAAGCTCTTAAATTTAATGATTTATACATTTGGTCAGCGTAATTTAAAATTATCCTGCAAATTTAAGTTTGATGTATGTACCTTAAAAAAAAAAAAAAAAAAAAAAAAAAAAAAATTACTCATTCATTTGAGCTAGGAGGACTTCTTTTTAAATAGATTTTTTACATTTATTATATTTTTTTTAGATTATCTACTACAAGATCAAAAACAATTTCTATTTAAAAAAATCAATTATATATTTAAATAAAGCTATGAAATCTATTAAAAGCAATACTTTCGTATTAGCCGCATGCTAGATTTTAAAAGCCGAAGAAATCGGCAAAAATTTGTTACTTTCAGCAGTATTTTTGATTCAGGTTATTTCAATATTTAAGCATGTAATTCGATTATATATTTGTTAAATTTGTGTTTTATTTAGGTGTTACTTTATTTATGTATTTATTTATTCATGAAGTGCTAATTTTGTTACGGAATATTAGTCGGAATGACATTCTGAACTATTTAAATGGTTTTAAGTGCAAACGGTGTTTAATAATAGAGCTACACGTGATAGAGATGGATTTTTTTTTTTTTAATTAAGCTTGCAAATTATTGAAAAAAAAACAGTAAATATATATTCTTTTCAAACCAGTTGCATTTGAATGTACCTCGTTTTCCCTATTCGGCGAACTAAAATTTAAAATTATTCGATATTTAAAATTAAAAATTTTTTAAAAAAAGGTATTTTAGATTGCTTAAATTGTTACCATCATCGATATGACGTCAGCGTTACTCACGGGCATGTTTTTAACACGTTCCAACATAGTTTAAAAATGTTTATGAATTCAGTTTGTTTGTCCGTGCTCCAGCTTACATAAATATTCTGGGATTGCATTGCAATTCATATATGTTTTCAAGATTTACTATGGGTTGTTCGGTTTTGAAACTGAAGTGCGTAGCATTTATAGGGAAACTCAAAAGAATTCCGTTACATTACGGTATAAGGTATGCTGGGGTAACTGGACCAAAGAGTTACCTGGGCCATAGGCTATTTTATAATAAACCATTTTTGCCTTTTAAGATTTAGCCCCTGTTTCGCTTGTCGACTTAACCGTTCGGAGTTTTCGTAATTTAGAAAGACCCCCACGGAGGGCACTCCCCCTAGAACCTATATCCTTCATGTGGATAATCGGACGTCATAAAATTAACCAATCAACCAAGCTTTAGCAGTTGGCAACATTGCAGCGCTATCTGTACTTATTAAAACAATGCGAGTGAGCTCAGTCGTAACTTTTCATTTGCTGTCATATGTTACCGAAAATTTAGAAGGTATTTTTTATAAAGAATGTGGATTAGGTTGAAATTCCTCAGCTTTTTATCAAAATACGATTAGTACTTTTATCAAACAATATATTTTCCGAACATTATTCATAAATACATTAATATTAATAGATATCAATACATATTTACTTCATGCTTTAAATGCAAGGCCGACCCCATAAATGTTTCAAAAATGGGGTAACTAGGAAATGTATCAGGGGTAACTGGATCCCATAAGGTCCAGTTACCTCAACACTTATATATATATATATTATTTCGAAATTATTTCGAAACTAACCTAATTTCCGCCTTTACTGACAGCTTAGTTTATGAATGAACTGAAGTCCTCTTAGAGCCATTAATTTCTCTAAGAAATTTTTGCCATATTTAATCACAGAAATTTCGAGATAAAATAAGGCGAAAACATTTCTGTAAGATAATAGTGGTTTTAAGCTGGCCGCAGTTATAGTACACTTGCTTAAAGGAATCACCAACCAGTGTATTATAACGCTGCAGCATTTTCCATAGAAATCTAATCACATTTGGTAATTTAAGTCAATTTTAGAAAACCAACTACATGCTAAAGTTCGTCATTGGGGAGCAATCGCGTATAACTCAAGATGTACCTATTAATTTATAATAAACTAGCAAGCTACGCCCGATACGCTGGTCAATTTCTCTTAACGAACCTTTAATCAAACAAAATATTGACATTTAATAATTCACTTTTATATTTTAACAGAATAATAAGGATACTATAATTTGTGACTCGTGCTATAGTCAATATACACGTCAGGACACGTCGCCCTTATCATTATCTTTTTACGCGTGAAGGTTTCGCTATGGTACTCTATTGTGAAATTTGGTAATTTTAGAAATTCAATAGTTGAAAAATCGCAGAATCATTAGATCATTTTTCTTTAGAAATTGTTCTTAGAGCGCATTTAGATCTTATAAATAACAATCATGCCGAACTTGAAGTTTCTAGCTCCTTCAGCATCGCAAAAATCGCAATTTTAGAACGTTTTTCGCTTCTGCACCCCCCTCGGGGTAGTGGCACCGACATAAAATATAGCCTATGTTGGAGCAGGGATTGTCACCATCCATTTGCCACCATCACTTTTGAAATCGCTTTAGTAGTTCCAGACATTCCATACAAATTGTAATTTAGAATGTTTTTAGAAAATTTTTTGCTTATTTCAGCCTTTTAAATTTCGAATATTTTTAGATTTTGTTCTTATAGAGCATTTAAATCTTGTAAGTAACGACCATACAAAATGTCAAGTTCCTAACTCCTTCATTATTGAAAATATCATAATTTTGGAACGTTTTTCGCTCCTGCACCCTCTGCGGGCAGTGGCACCGACAAAAAATTTAGCATATGTTGGAGCTGGGACTGTCACCATCCATTTGCCACCATCACTTTTGAAATCGGCTCTGTAGTTTCAGAGATTCCATAGAAATTGTAATTTAGAATGTTTTTAGAACGCTTCTTCCTCATCTCACCCTTTTAAATTGCGAATGTTTTTATAATTTGTTCTTAGAGAGCATTTACATCTTACAAGTAACTACCATACCAAATTTGATACTTCTATCTCCTTCAGTACACAAAAAATCGAAATTTTAGAACGTTTTTCGCTCCTGCACCCCCCTGGGGGTGGTGGCACCGACATAAAATATAGCCTATGTTGGAGCAGGGATTGTCACCATTAATTTGCCACCATCACTTTTAAAATCGCTTCAGTGGTTCCAGAGATTACCCCCTACAAACAAACAAACAAACAAACAATCTTTACTACTTTATATATTAGTATAGATAAGGGGGAATTAGCCCCTTGTTCCCCCCCTTTATACTTAACCAATCAATCCCGAAAACTAATCAGAGATGCGCCTTAACACAGTGAACCTATAAATAAAATTTGAAGGAAATGGGATAATTCTGCATGAAAAACCCATTTACATAAATTAAGGGGGTGTTAGCCCCCCGTTACCCCCCTTTATCCTTAATCAATCAATCCCGAAAACTAATCAGGGAAGCGTCTTAACCCAATGAATCTATAAACAAATTTTGAAGCAAATAGAATAATTCTGCATGAAAAACCCATTTATATAAATTAAGGGGGGGGGATTATCCCCCCGTTCCCCCCCTTTATACTTAACCAATCAATCCCGAAAACTAATCAGGGAAGCGCCTTAACACAGTGAACCTATAAACAAAATTTGAAGGAAAACGGAATAATTCTGCATGAAAAACCCATTTATATAAATTAAGGGGGGATTAGCCCCCGATCCCCCCCCCCTTTATACTTAACTAATCAATCCCGAAAACTAATCAGGGAAGCGCCTTAACTCAGTGAACCTATAAAAAAAATTTGAAGGAAAACGGAATAATTCTGCATGAAAAACCCATTTATATAAATTAAGGGGGGGATTAGCCCCCCGTTCCCCCCTTTATACTTAACCAATCAATCCCGAAAAGTAATCAGGGAAGCGTCTTAACCCAATGAACCTATAAACAAAATTTGAAGGAAAACGGAATAATTCTGCATGAAAAACCCATTTATATAAATTAAGGGGGGGGGGAATTAGCCCCTTGTTCCCCCCCTTTATACTTAACCAATCAATCCCGAAAAGTAATCAGGGAAGCGTCTTAACCCAATGACCTATAAACAAAATTTGAAGGAAAACGGAATAATTCTGCATGAAAAACCCATTTATATAAATTAAGGGGGGATTAGCCCCCCCCGATCCCCCCCTTTATACTTAACTAATCAAACCCGTAAACTAATCAGGGAAGCGCCTTAACTCAGTGAACCTATAAACAAAATTTGAAGGGAAACGGAATAATTCTGCATGAAAAACCCATTTATATAAATTAAGGGGGGGGGGAATTAGACCCTTGTTTCCCCCCTTTATACTTGACCAATCAATCCCGAAAACTAATCAGGGAAGCGCCTTAACTCAGTGAACCTATAAACAAAATTTGAAGGAAAACGGAATAATTCTGCATGAAAAACCCATTTATATGAATTAAGGGGGGGGGAATTAGCCCCTTGTTCCCCCCCTTTTATACTTAACCAATCAATCCCGAAAACTAATCAGGGAAGCGCCTTAACACAGTGAACCTATAAACAAAATTTCAAGGAAATGGGATAATTCTGCATGAAAAACCCATTTACATAAATTAAGGGGGTGTTAGCCCCCCGTTACCCCCCTTTATCCTTAATCAATCAATCCCGAAAACTAATCAGGGAAGCGTCTTAACCCAATGAATCTATAAACAAATTTTGAAGCAAATAGAATAATTCTGCATGAAAAACCCATTTATATAAATTAAGGGGGGGGGATTATCCCCCCGTTCCCCCCCTTTATACTTAACCAATCAATCCCGAAAACTAATCAGGGAAGCGCCTTAACACAGTGAACCTATAAACAAAATTTGAAGGAAAACGGAATAATTCTGCATGAAAAACCCATTTATATAAATTAAGGGGGGATTAGCCCCCGATCCCCCCCCCCTTTATACTTAACTAATCAATCCCGAAAACTAATCAGGGAAGCGCCTTAACTCAGTGAACCTATAAAAAAAATTTGAAGGAAAACGGAATAATTCTGCATGAAAAACCCATTTATATAAATTAAGGGGGGGATTAGCCCCCCGTTCCCCCCTTTATACTTAACCAATCAATCCCGAAAAGTAATCAGGGAAGCGTCTTAACCCAATGAACCTATAAACAAAATTTGAAGGAAAACGGAATAATTCTGCATGAAAAACCCATTTATATAAATTAAGGGGGGGGGGAATTAGCCCCTTGTTCCCCCCCTTTATACTTAACCAATCAATCCCGAAAAGTAATCAGGGAAGCGTCTTAACCCAATGACCTATAAACAAAATTTGAAGGAAAACGGAATAATTCTGCATGAAAAACCCATTTATATAAATTAAGGGGGGATTAGCCCCCCCCGATCCCCCCCTTTATACTTAACTAATCAAACCCGTAAACTAATCAGGGAAGCGCCTTAACTCAGTGAACCTATAAACAAAATTTGAAGGGAAACGGAATAATTCTGCATGAAAAACCCATTTATATAAATTAAGGGGGGGGGGAATTAGACCCTTGTTTCCCCCCTTTATACTTGACCAATCAATCCCGAAAACTAATCAGGGAAGCGCCTTAACTCAGTGAACCTATAAACAAAATTTGAAGGAAAACGGAATAATTCTGCATGAAAAACCCATTTATATGAATTAAGGGGGGGGGGAATTAGCCCCTTGTTCCCCCCCCTTTTATACTTAACCAATCAATCCCGAAAACTAATCAGGGAAGCGCCTTAACACAGTGAACCTATAAACAAAATTTCAAGGTAAACGGATATTTCTATGAAGAGTTATCGCATTACGTACGTACATACATACATACAGAACCGGCTGCCAAGCCCTCAGGGCGAGTGTGATAACTGAAAAATCGCAATTTTAGAACGTTTTTTGCTCCTGCACCCCCTGGGGTTAGTGGCACCGACATAAAATATAGCCTATGTTGGAGCAGGGGTTGTCACCATCAATTTGCCACCATCACTTTTGAAATCGGTTCGGTAGTTCCAGAGATTACCCCCTACAAACAAACAAACAAGATTTACTCCTTTATAATATTAGTATAGATAACAAGCTCTAATTGTTTTCAAATTACATGAACAATAACAATTAATATTTTTTCTAAAAAAAAAAATAACTATGTGAATATATCAGAAAAGATTCCCTTTGTTGAGCGGGATTTTTTTTTTATGACCGAATTAACATATATTTAATGATACACCAATAGAGGAAATATTTGAAAAGAATTTTTGACTAATGTTTTATTTGAGTCATTTAATTTTAGATAATAAAACTGAATTATGCTTCCAATTAAGTTTTCAAGCAAATTACATGGTAATCGTGCTAGTTTTAAAGCAATTCCGTTATTTATATTTAAAATTTTCCGACTTAAACCAGAAATAATTTTGAGCAATCATCACAAGTATACATGTAAATGAATCTTAAATTCCCTCACGTAGGAAAATAATTACTAACAAGCTTGGGATTTTTATTGTTTTGGTTTTTATCGAACAATGTTACACCCTGGTGAGTTTTATGTCGATAGCGAAAGCTGCAAACATATTATAGCAGAATCTACTTAAGTAATTCGGTAATAATATCTTTATATACATTTCTTTAGACATCTTAAGTACTGAGTGGTTTATTTAAAATTATAATGCATAAAATATATAGCAAGCGTCAGCCGAGTTTAAATGGGCGTAAAAAGATATATGTTAAAACTAAAATTTTGTATCAGTACTCTATTAATTTTTGGCTCGTTTCTAACACAGTTTAATAAGGTATGTGTAGAGATGTAAATGGTTTAAACGTCTTCTGACAACAATTTTATTCGAGTAACTAATTTCCAATAGTATAAAGGAATTCCTCTTTCCGTTAATTGTGAAGCAAATTAAGTGGTTTTAGTTTTCGCGTTAAAATAATTCCGTTATTTATTTATGAATTTTTTGGAATCAGGGTAAATAGTTTTCCGCATGAAACTCAAGTGTATTCATGTCATTAAATCCAAACTTTCTCCACTGCGTAAAATAATTACTATCAAGCTTGGTATATTAAACTGTGCTGGGTTTCATCGATCAATGTTATACACTGATAAGGTTTATGGAAGTAGCGAAAACCAGAATCATTTTATAGCAGATTCCACCCCATTAATTCTGTAATAAAGCTTTATGTAAATATATGTATAACGTTTTACCACGGCATAGTTAAAAATGTAGTTTATAAATAACAGTTTTGGATGATAAGCTATATCTAAATTTCTGTCGAGTTTAATTTAGCATGAAGAAATCTAAAAAAAAAAATCGTTTGTTCAGGACTATACCATTACTTCATTATAAAAAATTCTGTTGTATGCTTGTACAACATTTGCAATCCAAATAGCATTCGGGTTAGGGTTCTGAAATATTTTAAAGAAACATCGAAAAATAATATTGTTGTTTAAAAAAAGTGGTGTACAAAAGCAGACCATTTATGAGTTCTGTTGGTCAAAATAAAATATTTTATAACAGCTTTAGTTCCATCTTTGTAATAAATACTTTTATTTGTTATATAATTAAATATTGCGCTAGAAATATATTTGTTATATGTCTGATTATAACAAATTTACTGAAAACATTATTTAAAATATGTTCTAAACTTTCTTCATAACATCTTAGGCTCAAAATATTTTATTCTTTGAGTAAAATAATTTCGTATTGTTTTCATTAAAAGTTATATGTGAACGAGCTTTAGATATAGTTTTAAGCATGCAAGGAATATAAAATTATCAATGCGGTATTAAAATTTATGAATAACACTGAAATAAAATAAATGTTCCATTCTTAACAGTAATTCTCATCTAATACTTTATACATATACACTATATGCATATTTGCAAATATTTCAACCGCATAAATAAAATTTAGTAAACGTTTACATGACATTAAATGTTTAGATACATAAAGCTTTATAAAAATATATAAAGTGATATAAATACATTAACAGAGCACTAAAATTTATAGATAAAGAATTAAGTACATTACATCTATTATTCTCAAATATTATTTCTATATAAGTTACATATAGATTTTTCCAACTTTTAATAGCATAAAATAACTAAAAATTAAAAAATATACATAATATGCCATAAAATGCATTGGCCAAATGACATAATATCGTTAATATAGCATAAACATTTATAGAATGACTTTCAAATAAATTTATTTCACCATTCTGAAAAATGGTCTCCAATGTAATGTTACATACAAACAAGGGCACTTATTTTAAGTATGTTATAGAATATGACATTTAACAATTATGTCAATATTTATAAGGCAAAAAATATATACGCAAAGCTTGATTACCATTATAAAAATGTATATAAAATCAAAGAAGTAGCATAAAAAATTGTGTTGGAACATTGAAATAAAATAAATCTACCATTCAGAAAACTGCTTTGCCAGTACAAAATATAGAACGGAAATATATGCTCTCGAAACACATTTGAAACACAATACTTTATTTAAAAAACTGATTTGCGATTTCAAAATGTGTCCGTGGAATATATGATTAATATTTACATTTTTATTAAATACTTTTTCTATTTGAAAGTAAGTAGATAATGCATAGATTTTATAGAGAATTTAAGGCTATCCCCAAATCAAAACTGGCTACTTTCTGACACATTATTTAATTCATTTTTTGTTTGCAAACGTATTGAATTAGTAGGTACTCTTATTAAGATACTACGTATTTGAACTCATTTACCTGTTTTTCGGTAAAGGCGGAACATTTTTCAGAAAATGCTGTCAAAGTTTAAACCAAAATCCCGGATGCTACATCACATAAAAAGGAAATAATTGCCGTGCTGAGACGTCATTCGCTTATAACTTGAGATGTATGGATGTCAAAAAATTAAAAAAACTGTTCGATCAATAATCATGTTATATTTAAAAAATGCGTCAGAAAATGTGTTAGAAAGATACCCGTAAGTTGATCAAGGGAAAATATTTTTTCTTTAACCGCCTTAAGTACGTATTTTTAACTGTACAGATAAAAAAGTCAATTTTAAAATACATAAAAGTTTCTGTAAAGATGATATCTGCAAGATGCAAAAACAATATTTCTCCCACAAAGAAACTATTTCATTCAGAGTAAATTTTATTTATGCCTGTGAGTAATTTTTTTTTACAATTTTTAACAGAAAATTTGGCTTTATATCAAAGCAGAAAAAACTAAAAATTCGTTAAAGAAACGTATCGATTACGAATTCTAAAATTTAAATATTAAACAGAAATTTTATTATCTTAAATAGTGGTGCCAGGCTCCTTTGAAATTATGAGGAGTGTAAGCACGTGTTTATTATCATGTCATCCGTGGTCAGATCTGTCAGCTATCAGGATTTGTTTAATATTTAAACATTTTATAATTTTTGGATAGAAATTTTTACTTTATCTAATA
Source organism: Maratus michaelseni (assembly GCA_963931845.1). Lineage (NCBI taxonomy): Eukaryota > Metazoa > Arthropoda > Arachnida > Araneae > Salticidae > Maratus > Maratus michaelseni. The sequence goes on along the minus strand of OZ007587.1, from coordinate 264,841,901 downwards.
CAATAATTCTGGTATTAAATAGGACAAAAAATTTTATTTGAAAATATTGCTATTCTAAAATCTCTAAAATCTAGAGGATTGTTTTTTCGAATCCCAACTAACACCCGAACACAATAATAATTTTACATGTATATATTTTTTAACAACGCATGCATAACACGTTTTTTATAATCGAATTAGATTTTATCATATATATTCCTGATGGCTATCGCTTATTCGTGAATATTGGATATATGTCTAACTCCACCCACAGGCGGTATTTTTAATTTTATGTGCAACATTATTTCCTAAAAGTATATACGTACATTATTATACAATTAGTGTAACATGCATATGAATATTTCGACTTGAAAGAGTGCCTTTTTTATATGTATTCATTTATAATGTAAACAAGAATATCATTTTTTTGTAAAATAATGCAACTTTTAAGAGTAATGGTCATAGGCGGGGCTTTATGTATAACCTTTTAGGGCAAAATTATTTTGTCGCTAAAATTTAGAAATTCTATATGTGTACCAAAATATTTACGAACAAATTAATTTGTATTATAATATATGTATTATTATATATTAATATAGAATCTTTTAAATGTAAAATTTTATTCAAACTTTTGGTTGGAATTGAAATTAAGTTATATATATAATATACCACTGCCCTTCGAGAGGTTAAATGATTTAAACTAGAAATGTTTTAAAAGAACCTACGTTTTAAATCAATGTATTTTTTGATGAGTTTTATTACATTGATTACTTAAACAAGACACCATACGTAATAATATTAATAATAATAAATTACTATATGATTTCCAATATTTGAAGGCTATTCCGTATATCAGAAATAATTTTGAGTTTGTATTTCATTATAAAAAATATTTTTGAATAAAAAAAATTTCGAAACCTAACAATTTTACAGAAATATAAAAAAAAATGCACATAAAGAATAATAAAAAATAATCAGAAAACGATCTTGCAATTTGAAAAATTATTAATTATTAACGAAAATGTGTAAGTTATAACATATGAAAATAACAAAACATCTAACAAAACAAGGAATACGTTATTAACAACAAAAATGTAATAAGGAAATGCAAAGTAAAAACTGGTATCAGAGGAATACTTTTTTACTTGGTGTACAAAGAAAAAAACAATGCCACAGAATGTCAGTCATGAAACAGCTGAAAAAATGTTTTGAAAGTACACAATACCTGTCACCGAAATTTATAAGTAGCTGCGATGCGACACCGCTTCAGGGTGCGTCCAGGATATATTTTTCTCTAATTGGAGTTTTATACTTCATTTGCTGATAAAGAAAATATTTTATAAAATACTTATAAAATTCCATAGCAATACAGGCTAATCTTTCTTTTTTTTCAATATTATTTGAGCTTTTTTGTACATGTAGACGTTTCAAACACAGTATCATTACTTTTTATGAATAACAAAATATTTTTATACGTATATATATATATATATATATATATATATATATATATATATATATATATATATATATATATATATCTGCATCTATAATGTTGAAAATAAATAATAGAATTCTTCGGGGTATGAAATTCTCTATAAGTCTTAACGAGTAAAACATTATGCTAGCATAGCAAATTAAAAGAGTGTGAATAAGTAAAAACAGTTTTTTTCTGATTATATAAATTGATATATGGGCAAAAGAAAGTTGCGTAGAGTAAAAAATTGTTTATAAAAATTGCTTTAAAGGTGCGAACATTTATTTTAATGGAATACATTTGAACGATGCAAACAACAACAAAAATTGTAAATAATAATAATAATAAACAGAACTTCATGCGCTAAATATAGATGAAAATTTAATTTCAAACTACAACGATAGATTTCACAAAATGTTTAAGAAACTTAATAGTACAGTATCGTTTTACGGAATTATATATATATATATATATATATATATATATATATATATATATATATATATATATATATATATATATATATATATATATTTAGATTATATCTTTTTATTTATAACTTTTTGTTTCGAGATTATTTTTTGTTTAAATTGTTTCAAATTTAACATCATTAAAAGATAATATATTTTTTTTATTTATATTTTTATATTTATAACTTTTTGTTTCGAGATTATTTTTTGTTTAAATTGTTTCAAATTTAACATCATTAAAAGATAAATACTATTTCGAAAGTGCACAATACCTGTCACCGAAGTTTATAAGAGGAATACGAGAGTTGAATTATGAGAAAATCTTTATTTCAAAACATTTGCAGCCACCCGGTTTCAAAAAACAGATACAATGCAGTCTACTTGGGAATTCTGATTATCAGCATCAGCTCTGATTATCATACAGTGAAAGAAATTTTAAAATCGGTTCAGTAGTTTGAGAGTATATATCCTACAAACAAAGAATTGTATCCTTTTTCAGTGTTAGTATAACTTGAATCACCATATGCTCTTTTACTTAGGTTCTTTCCTTATTTAACCAATTTCAGATACAATTATTTAAAAAATATTTTTTTACGTGCTACGACAGAGAAATGTGTATAAAGTTTTGACAAATGTTTTATTTTTTTTCTGCGCTTCAATTTCATTGTACCCTTTAAAAAATTTTCCAAAACGTCCGATTAAAAAGTAACAAATTTTTATTTTATCTTTTTTATAGAAAATTTAGTCTAGCTAAAAAATAAAATTTATATAAAATATTAATAACAATAAAATTAAACACTGATTGTTACACTACATTAATCTTAACACAATTATTCAATTCAAGTTTTGAAGACACTTGTGTAATACTATAAAAGCATAAAACACTTCTTAATCATACCATAAAAATAAGAAATGCGCTAAGGCTTTCGAAAGAACATTGACTTTCTTCGTCAGGCGCAAAGAAGATGTGCAATTAATTTGAAGGCAGGAGCAAGACACTTTGAAATCAGTGTCTTGCTCTTGCCTTCAAAGTAGTTGCACGTTTTCTTTGCTCCTGATAAAGAAAGACAAAGTTCTTTCGAAAGTGCTTAGCATATTCCTCATTTTTATGGTGTTATTAAGAAGTTTTTTTTATGATTTTACAATTATTCAAATTGGTAAAGAAATCATATGAGATGTAAACTTACCAACTGAGCGAAAAAGTCCGGGACAGGATTCTAACAAGGATCCCTTGGCTGAAGTAACTAACTCACCCAGATAACCTTAATTATTATAGCACCCGATCTGATATATGAATCATCACAAAAAATAAATCGAAGGTAATGGGATCTCCAGTAAACGCTGGAAACGTGATTTCACTAAATTAATTTTGACACAATTATACAAATTGGTAAAGAAATCATATGAGATGTAATCTTCCCAACTGGAAGAAAGGTCCGGACCAGGATTCGAACACGGGATCCCTTGGTTGAAGTTGCCAATGCTCTACCAACTGAGCAATAACGGACGAATATGGCTGAACTGATTCACAGAGTAGACCTTAATGATCGTAGCATCTGGTTTGATATCTGAATCATCACAACAAAATAAATCGAAGGTAATGGGATCTCCAGCAAACGCTGGAAACGTGATTACACTACAATAATTTTGACACAATTATTCAAATTGGTAAAGAAACTAGATGAGATGTAATCTTCCCAACTGGGCAAAAGATCCGGATCAGGATTCGAATATGGGATCCTTTGGCTGAAGCTGCCAATGCTCTACCAACTGAGCAATCCCGGACGAATATGGCTGAACTAATTCACCCATTCAACCTTAATGTTCATAGCATCTGGTCTGATAACTGAATCAGCACAAGAGAATAAATCACAAGTAATGGTACCTCCAGTAAACGCTGGAAACGTGATTACGCTAGATTAATTTTGACACAATTATTCAAATTTGTAAGGAAATCATATGAGATGTAATCTTCCCAACCGGGCGAAAAAGTTCGGGCGAGAATTCGAGCCTTGGCTGAAGCTGCCAATGTTGTACCAACTGAGCAATCCCGGACGAATATGGCGGAACTAATTCACAGAGTTAACCTTAATGATCACAGTATCTGGTCTGATATCTGTATCAGCACAACAGAATAAATCACAGGTAATGGGACCTCCAGTAAATTCTGGAAACATGATTACACTAGATTAATTTTGACACAATTCTTCAAATTGGTAAAGAAATCATATGAGATGTAATATTCCCAGCTGTGGAAAAAAGTCCGGGCCAGGATTGGAACTCGTGACCCCTTGGCTCGTCCGGGATTGCTCAGTTGGTAGAGCATTGACAGCTTGAGCCAAAAGATCCCGGGTTCCAATCCTGGCCTGGACGTTTTTGACCAGTTGGGAAGATTACATCTCATTTGATTTCTTTATCAATTTGATCAGTTGTGCCAAAAATTAATCTATTATAATCACGTTTCTTGCGTTTACTAGAGGTCTGATTACTGGTGATTTATTCTGTTATGCTGATTCTGATATCAGACCATATGCTATGATCATTGAGGTTAACTGGATGAATTAATTCAGCCATATTCGTCCGGGATTGCTCAGTTGATAGAGCATTGACAGCTTCAGTCAAGTTATCTCGGATTCGAATACGCACCCGGCCTTTTTCGCCCAGTTGGGAAGATTACATCTGATATGATTGTTATTCTACCATATTATAAGCCTAATATAACATATTATAACCTTATATATAACATAATATAATTCTCATTAAAGTTCCATACATGCCAAATTTTACGCTTTTTTATTACTACTATCTTTCAATAATAATCCTTGCCTTACTTATTCGCAGAAATTTACGATTAAATAAGGCGAAGATTATTATTCAAATTTTGGAAACAAAAAAAAAAACGTAAAATCTGGAGGCCGTCTAGTTAATAATGTTTGATTTCGAAACTTTTCGTTAAATTTCAAGGATTACAATAAATTAGCTTTTCGTTTGAAAATTCAACTAATATACAAAAGTAATTTCTCAGGTGGATGAAGCCAATCGCTTTTTCTCATTTTCTCATATTACCCATAGAAATATTGTATGAGACGCAATCAACATTTTCCGAAATACATCCAAATTTAGATGCCTGTCTGACGAACTGTGATTGATAATTTGCAAAGCGCATCGACCGTACTAAGACGGAAATCTTTAATTAAATCGAAGAAATGCGCTTATATTTCTATGTCTGCAAGTTTCATTTTTCTATTAATTTTAATTTTGCTTGCAGTTCACTGGAAAGCAATTACTTTGTGAATTGTTTTTTAATTAACAAGCCTTGTTTTCATGAAAAGAAAAACAGATGAAAATCCCATTATTCCCTTACTGGGAATAGAATTGATGAAACGAACAAACCAGAAAGTTTCTTTTTGTCGTCTTACAAATATTAAAAAAATGTGTTAAATGTTTTTCTAAGTGAACCATTATCTTTTTTTTAAATCTATAAAATAATGTTTTTTTTCCAAGCACTGTTTAAAAGCTAAAATGAATAAATAAATGAACAAATGATGAAAAAATCGATCTCAAGAATCCGTGATTCTTATTAATAACTTTAATTCATCCCAAACACATATAAATATAAATACCTGTCTGATGACACTAGATTAATTTTAACACAATTATTTCAAATTGGTAAAGAAATCATACAGGTTGTGATTTTCCAATTGGACGAAAAATGTCCGGGCCAGGATTCGAATCACAGGTTCGAATCCTGGCCCGGACATTTTTCGTCCAGTTGGAAAATTACAACCTGTCTGATGAACCATTATTAATAATTTTCAAAATGCATTGACCAAAATAAGACAGAAATCTTTGCTTGGATCGAGGACTTTTGCTGATATTTCTAATAACTACAGAATTAATCATTCCACTAATTTGAATTTTGCTTAAATTTTAATCAATAAAATTTTTTTATTTCCAAGCACTATCTAAAAGTTAAAATAAAATAAAATAAATGGACGACTATTGATTGCTTCGATCTGTGGATTTATGAACCATTTTAATCCTGCAGAAACAAATATAAATGTGGAAAATTGTCTGATGAACAGAGATTAGTAATTTGCCAAGTGCATTGATTGAAATAAGACGGAAATCATTGCTTAGTTCGAGGACTTTTGCTGATATTTCTAATAACTACAGAAGTAATCATTCCAGTAATTTGAATTTTGCTTAAATTTTAATCAATAATTTTTTTTTTCCAATCACTATCTAAAAGTTAAAATAAAATAAAATAAATGGGCGAAAATTAAACGCTTCGATCTGTCGATTTAAGAACCATTTTAATCCTGCAGAAACAAATATAAATGTGGAAAATTGTCTGATGAACAGATATCGGTAATTTGCAAAGTGCATTGACCGAAATAAGACGGAAATCATGAAAGTTGAGGAAGTGCGCTGATATTTCTAGTGACTATACCATTGATTTTCCCAATAAGTTTAATTTTGCTTGTTTTGTCTGCCAAATGTTTTTTTTTTTCAAGTACTGTCTAAATTCGAAAATAAATAAATATATGTACGAATATTGAAAGTTTCGCTCTATGGACTTATTATTAACTATAAATATTCACAAAAACATATAAATATGGATGAGCTGTTTTTTCTTTTTTTTTTTTTTCAAAGTGCATATAACGAAATAAGACGGAAATCTTTTATTAAGTCGACAAAATGCAGTGATATAGCTAGTGACTGCAAATTTGATTAGTCCAATAATTTTAATTTTGCGTACGTTTTAATCTTTAAAATGAGAGTTTTTTCTTTCAAACACTGTCTAAAAGCAAAAATAAACAAATAAATGAATGAATATTGAAAGTTTCGATGTGTAAGCTTATTAATAACTTTAATTCTTCCCAAACACATATAAATATGTCTACTTGTCATCAATCGTGATTGATAATTTTCAAAGTGCATTCACTGAAATAGGACGAAAACTTTAATTAAGTCGAGTAAATGAGCTGATATATCTAGTGACTGTAAATTTGATGATTCAAATTATTTAATTTTCCATAAATTTTATTCTGTAAAATGCGGTGGGTGTTTTTTTCAAGCACTGTCTAAAAGCAAAAATAAATAACTAAGTGAACGAATATTGAGAAATTCGATCTGCAAGCTTATTAATAAATTAAAATTTTTCCAAATATACCGAAATATATACACTTGTCTGCTGAGCTGTGATTAATAATTTTTAGAATGAATTAACCGAAATAAGACGGAAATATTTTATTAAAATGCCCTGCTATTTTTACTGACTTCAGATTTGATTAATACAATAATATTAATTTTTATTACTTCAAAGCAATTACTTTAAAAATATTTTTTAAATTAACAATATTTGTACTAAGAAAAAGAAACATACAAAGAAAATTATATCGTGCTCTTGATAATAAAGAGGATGAGCGATAGAACGCAGAAATCAGAAAATTACTTTTTTACAGATAAAGAAATCTCTTTTTCAGTGTTTTGAATAGTGTTTCGTAACGTGTAATAGACCACCTTTTTAACAAATCGCAAACGTATTCGTAGTGTTAATAATTTAGCAATAGTATCTGCCATTATTTCGAAATAGTATTGTAATCCTTGGTTAATTTAATAACAATCATTCTGTTATTCAATAAACCAAAGATTAATATCGGGAAATAGTAGTAGATATTTTGAATAAAAAACAACCTAAATTGGCAACACAGCTTATTCGTAAAGAACATAACTATGAAAAGTGAAAAAAGTGTCTTCAAGCAGTAAATTATGATTTAATTAAAAATTTAATACAATTTAAACGTTTTACACTTAAACTAAAAAATAATTAAATGTTTTAGCTATTAAATATTTCAAATATTTTTAAAGGTAATTAACCCTTTCCCGAACCTTGGCCTAATTTAATCGCAGAAGGTCTGCGATTTACAGAAAGAGCTATAACTACCGATTTGTAAACAAGTTTTTTAATGGTAACACTTAACTAAATTTCATATTATTATTATTATATACATTTTCTAATATATCTTCAGACGTTAAGGAAGATAATTATTGAGGTGGAGCAATTTTATGATTCATAATTTGCGGCATAAAGATTACATTTTGGCAGCTGTTAAACATAATAAATATTAAACATTATATGTATTATTTTATAAAAACGAAAGACGTTTTTATGCATTTTATAAGCATTTTTGCATTTTATATTTCTATTTTAATTCATTGGCACTGGAAATAATTATAAATAAATAAATAAAAACCTTGAATTAAAGCTAGGTTGGGAACCAGCAATTGGCTGAGTTTCACTGGCACAATAACTCACAGAATTTCTGTCATCTCACGCATTTAGACCTGTTGTGCCAGTAAATGGAAAACCATGGCACAACAGCGATAAATCATACACAATTGTTATTATACGATGTCAGTTAATGCAAAATGCAAATATATACACTACACACTTTTCCATCTACTGATCCGATAACCATTTTGTCTACAGTGCATCTAAATATAGTTTGTGATAAAGTAAAAAATTAGCATTCGCCACTCGGCGAGTAATACTACAAATTTGGCGATTGACTTTATTTCCAAACTTAATAGACACACTCGCCAATTGCGACGATTGAATAGAAAATCAGATTTTTTTTTTCTGGTGTCTCTTGACAAATTTCAAAGTGGACACGGGAGATGCATAATATGATTAAGCGGTCACAGACCTTTCCAACGATACATCATATGAGGGGTGTTTGCAAAATTTTGAAAAGTAACCCTTGGGGGGGCAAAGTGGGGGATGGACACGGGAGATGCATAATACGACTAGGCGGTCACAGTACTTACCAACGATATGTAACATGAGGGGTGTGTGCAAAATTAAGAAAAGTACCCCCTTGAGGGGGCAAAGAGGGGAGATGGACACCGGAGATGCACAAAATGATTAAGCTGTCAGAGACCTTTCTAACAATATATCACATGAGGAGTATCGGCAAAATTTAGAATTAGATGCTATCTGCAAGATGCAAAAACAATATTTCTCCCACAAAAAACTATTTCATTCAAAACAAACTTTTCAGGTCACCCAAATGGTCCGCCGACTGAATACCAATATTTTTTAACAGAAAATTTCATGGTAGTTTTCTACAACATTTCCGCAAAAATTTACTTCCGAAGGTGGTTTCTTGAAAATTTGCAAGAAAAATCTAAAAATAAAATTTTCTAAGAAAATTCCAGTAATTCAAAGCGAACCATTTAGGAGCCCTGCCTTATAGACGCCGGTGCATACATTTTCTTCTGCAATTTTTAATAGAAATTTCGCCTTATTTAAACGCAGAAAAAATCTTAAAACTCGTTGAAGAAAGGTATCGATTACGAATTCTCAAATTTAAATATTAAACAGAAAATTTATCATCTTAAATAGTGGTCCCAGGCTCCTTTGAAATTCTAAGGAGTGTAAGCACGTGTTTATCATTATATCATCCATGGTCAGATCTGTCAACTATCAGGATTTGTTTAATACCACTATTTTTGAATAGAAATTTTTACTTTATCTAATGCATTAATTCTGATATTAAATAGGACAAAAAATTTTATTTGAAAATATTGGTATTCTAAAATCCAGAGGATTGACATTTCAAATCGCTAGTAACTCCCCACACAATGATAGTTGCACATGTATATATTTTTTAACAACACATGCATAACAGGTTTTTTTTATAATCATATTAGATATTAACGCATTCATTCGTGATGGCTATCGCCTTTTAATATATTTTTATAGTATCTTTTAAATGCCAAATTCTATTCAAACTTTTGATTGTAATTAGATGGTTTGGAATTAAAATTAAGTTAAATATATAATATACCACTGCCCTTAGAGATGTTAAATGATTTAAACTAGAAATGTCTTAAAAGAATCTACATTTTAAATCAATGTATTTTTTGATGAGTTTTATTACAATGATTCCTTAAACAAGACACCATACTTAATAATAATAATAATAAAACATTACTACATGACACTTTCCAATATTTGAAGCCGATTCCATATATCAGATATATTTCTCAATTTATTTTTCATTATAAAAAATATGTCTGGATAAAAAAAAACTTCGAAACCTAACAGTTTTACAGAAACATTAGAAAAATTGTACATAAACAATAATTAAAAATTATCAGCAAACGATCTCGCAATTTGAAAAATTATTAATACATATATTACCAAAAATGTGCAAGTTACAACATATCAAAATAAAAACACATCTAACAAAACAAGTAATACGTTATAAACAACAAAAATTTAATAAGGAAATGCAAATTAAAAACTGGTATCAGAGGAATACTTTTTTACTTGGTGTAAATAGAAAAAACATTGCCGCAGAATGTCAGTCATGAAACAGTTGAAAAAATGTTTCGAAAGTGCACAATACCTGTCACCGAGGTTTATAAGAAGCGGTGATGCGACACCGCTTCAGGGTACATCCACGGTATATTTTTCTCTAATTGGAATTTTATACTTCATTTGCTGATAAAGAAAATATTTTATAAGATACTTATAAAATACCATAACAATGCAGACTAATCTTTTTTTTAATATTATTTGAGTTTTTTTTGTACATGTAGGCGTTACAAACACAGTATCATTACTTTTTATGAATCACAAAATATTTTCATACGTATATATATATATATCTACCCTATATATATAAAATCCTAATGAAACGAATTTGTGAAACGATTTTATGAAACGAATTTATGAAACGATTTTATGAAACGACTGATTAAACGACTGATTATGTTTCAGGGCTATTTTTAGTATAATATTAAACGCTTGATGGTGAAATTAATACCAATAGTCCATAAAAATCCGCGGATGTCAAAACTGGTAATAGAATTTTGAAATTGGAATTAGTTTTTGAGATATTAATTTTTTTCTAATTTTTTGACATTTCTGTAATGATGGCAACTATTTACTCAGTTTTTTTGTGACAAAAAAGGGAAAAAAATCGAAAAGGATCCCGATAGGGATTATTGATTTCTTTTAATTCGTCATTTTCAAATTGAAATTGAATTTATCTTTTATTTCAAACAATAATGAAGACAAGATTGTGATTAAATTATGTTTTACAGGAAAATTTAAAAAAAAAAAAAAAAAAAAAAAATCACATTTTTATCGTCAGGATTCAATCGTCTGTCAGCATTTAATTTAATTTATAAACTGAAAATATTTTGAATAAATTCGTTCAAATGACGTCATTTATGTAAACGCAAAAGAAAGGAGCAAAAACATATTTATACAATTTGTTTAGCGTAAAATGTCATTTATCCTATTTTATATATAATCAGAAGTCATTTGTATAGAAAAAACAATAATAATATACGTATAATTAAAATACGCATATAAACAAAAAATCGTCGAATTTGTTTCCATGGATGTTTATGTCGTTTGGCACCAAATCTCACTTTCTGATGTCCGAATTGCGCCAATCTTTTAAAAAAAGCGTCAAGACCCCTATAATAGAAAAGCACCAAAAGTTCATTCGGTTTGTTTTCATAACTTTTGGCAACAAATCTATATGCATATTAACGAATCTATCGCTTTTTGAAGTTCGAATTACGCCAAACCTAAAAGCAAAGGATCCTATACTGGAAAAGTACCCGATTTTCTTATGGACAGTATTCAAGTGACATAACAAGGTGTAAAATTATCGCGGATAGCAAATTTGTTTAAATATCTCATCAATTGATGCCGAATAAATGCAGACATGCATGCACAAAATATTTAATTAATTTTGTATGGTAAATAATTATTAGAAAATTCGTATATACATATTACTTAAAATAAATAATTTACATATTTAAAATAACATGAAAATATGCATGATGGTGCACTAAAATAGAGATAAAATTAAAACCTGTTACTAAAAATGTCTATAACATGGTACTTTTCAATACCGTGGTTCTTAATGTTATTCACAAGCAGATGGAATTTTTCTCATCCTTAAACGCAAAGAAAGAATAGAATACAGATCGTTGTTATAAAAGTCCGAGAGGTAGCCACAATTTAAACCTAACCTTTTTATACAAGCTGGTTTTCAAGTTGTAATTGATTTTACTTATCAATCCCGAAAACGGTCGTCAGTTGTCGCAACAACTGTGTATGAGGCCATGATAATAAAAAAATGCCCCATTAAAACGTTAAAAGCATGGCAACCCAATTACAGATTTACCAATATTTTTAAAACAAAGCACGCTGTCATGTTTTTAGAGGCCTCGAAGTCTGAGCGGGGGTTGGCGAGTGTAGCTCGCAGGGGGTAGGCCCCCTAGTATATATATATATATATATATATATATACATATATAATGATGAAAAGAATATAATTCTTCAGGATATGAAATTTTCTTAAGTCTTAAAAAGTAAAACATTATGCTTGCATAGAAAGTTAAAAGAGTGTGAAAAAGTAAAAAAAGTTTTTTCTGACTATGTAAATTGATATATGGACAAAGGAAAGTTCCGTATAGTAAAGAATTGTTTTAAAACTCCTTGAAAGGTGTAAAAAAAATTAAATGAAATTCTCGAAATACATTTGAACGATGCAAACAACAACAACAAAATATATAAATAATAATAATATTAATAATAATAATAAACAGAACTTCATGCTCTAAATATAGACGAAGATGTATTTTCAAAGTACAACGATACCGTTCACAATATGTTCGAGAAACGATGTAGTACAGCATCGCTTTACAGAATTATATATATATATATATATATATATATATATATATATATATATATATATCTTTATATATCTTTATATATATCTTCAATTATATCTTTTCTTATTGGAATTTTAGTGTTCATTAAAGCAGAACTAAAACATATCAGAAAATCGTTAAAAGCTTCTTTTTTCGTTTTAAACATGACTTTTTGTTTCGAGATTATTTTTTGTTTAAATTGTTTCAAATTTAACATCATTAAAAGATAGATATTATTTCGAAAGTGCCCAATACCTGTCACCGAAGTTTATAAGAGGGATATGAGAATTGAATTATGAGAAAATCTTCATTTCAAAACATTTTAAACCACCCGGTTCCAAAAAACAGATACAATGCAGTTTACTTCGGAACGCTGATTATCAACATCAGTTCTGATTATCATACAGTGAAAGAATTTTTAAATCGGTTCAGTAGTTTCAGAGTATATTTCCTACAAACAAACAATTGTATTCTTTTTACAGTGTTTGTATAACTTGAATCATCATATGCTCGTTTTAGGTCTGTGTCCTTAGGTTCTTTCGTTATTTAGCTAATTTCTGACACAATTATTTAAAAAATATTTTTTTACGTGATACGACAGAGAAATAAGTCTAAAGTTTTGAAATTATATAAAGAAAAAAAATTAAGATAAATGTTTTCTTTTCTTTTTTTTTTTCTGCGCTTTAATTTCATTGTAGTCTTTAAAAAAATTTGAAAACGTCCGACTAAAAAGTAACTAATTAAAAGTAACTACTTTATCTTTACTAAATATTTAGAAAAGTTAGTCCAACTAAAAAATAAAATGTATAGTTAAATTATTATTAATAATAAAATCAAATACTAATTGGTACACTAGATTAATTGTGACACAATTATTCAATTAAAGTTTTGAATACACTGGTGTGATACTATAAAAGCATAAAAAAAATTCTTAATAACACTACTTTGAAAGCAGTGTCTTGCTTCCTGTCTTGAAAGTGGTGGCACGACTTCTTTGCACCTGATGAAAAAAGACAAAGTTCTTTCGAAATGACTAGCGCGTTCCTTATTTTTATGTTGTTATTAAGAATATTTTTATGCTTTTACATTTATGCAAATTGGTAAAGAAATCATATGATATGTAGTCTACCCAACTGTGCGAAATAGTCCGGGTCAGGTTTCGAACTCGGAATCCTTTGGCTGAAGTTGCCAATGCTGTACCAGCTGAGCAATCCCGGACGAAAATAGCTGAACTAATGTACCCATTCAACTTTAATGATCTTAGCATCTGGTCTGATACTTGAATCAGCACAACAGAATAAATCACAGGTAATGGGACTTACAGTAATCGCTGGAAACGTGATTACACTAGATTAATTTTGACATACTTTTTACTAATTGGCAAAGCAATCATATGAGATGTAATCTTCCAAACTGGGAGACAAAATACGGGCGAGGATCCGAACACGGGATCCCTTGGCTGAAGCAGCCAATGCTATTCTAACTGAGCAATCACATACAAATATGGCTGAACTAATTCACCCATTTAAACTTAACGATCAAAGCATCTGGTATGATATCTGAATGAGCACAAGCGAATAAATCACAGGTAATGGAATCTCCAGTAAACGCTGGAAACGTGCTTACACTAGATTAATTTTGACACAATTATTCAAATTGGTAAAGAAATCATATGAGATGTAATCTTCCTAGCTGGGCAAACAAGTCGGGGCCAGGATTCGAACTCTAAGTACCTTGGCTCGTCCGGGATTGCTCCTTTAGTAGAGCATTGGCAGCTTCAGCCAAGGGATCCCGAATTCGAATCCTGGCCCGGACTTTTTGCTCAGTTGGGAATAATACATCTCATATGATTTCTTTACCAATTTGTATAATTCTGCCAAAATTAATCTAGTGAAATCAAGTTTCTCGCGTTTACTGGAGGTTCCATTACTTGTGATTTATTCTGTTGTACTGATTCAGATATGATACCAGATGCTATGATCATTAAGGTTAACTGGGTGAATTAGTTACGCGATATTCGTCCGGGAATTTTCAGTTGGTAGAGCATTGGTAGCTTCATCCAAGGGATCCCGGCTCGAATCCTGGTCCGGACTTTTTCGCCCAGTTGGGAAGATTACATCTCATATGATTTCTTTACCAATTCGAATAATTGTGACAAAATGAATCTAGTGTAATCACATTTCCAGCGTTTACTGGAGGTTACTCGTGATTTATTCTGTTTTGCTGATTCAGATATCAGACCGTATGCTGTGATCATTAAAGTTAACTGGATGAATTAATTCAGTCATATTCGTCCGGGATTGCTCAGTTGGCAGAGCATTGGCAGCTTCAATCGCCAAGGGATCCCGGTTTCGAATCCTGGCCTGGACTTTTTCATCCAGTTGGGAAGATTATTTCTCACTGATTGTTATTCTAATATATTATAAGCTATAGTTCCATACATGTGAAATTTTACGCTTTTTTATTATTACCTTTTCTCAATAAAGCCTTACCTATTCGCAGAAATTTGCGATTAAATAAGGCGCAGATTATTATTCAAATCCTGGTAACAAGAAAAAAAAACCTAAAATCTGGTGGTCGTCTAGTTTATAATGTTTTATTTCGAAACTTTTCGTTAAATGTCAAGGATTACAATAAATTAGATTTTCGTTTAGTTTTCGTTTGAAAATTTTACTAATATACAAAAGTAATTTCTCAGGTGGATGAAGCCAATCACTTTTTTTTTCTTTTTCACATATTATCCATAGAAATATTATATGAATCGCAATCAACATTTTCTGAAATACATCCAAATTTAGATGCCTGTCTGATGAACTGTGATGGATAATTTGCAAAGCGCATTGACCGTACTAAGACGGAAATCTTTAATTAAATCGAAGAAATGCACTGATATTTCTAGTGTCTGCAAGTTTCATTTTTCTATTAATTTTAATTTTGCTTGCAGTTTACTGGAAAGCAATTACTTTGTGAATTGTTTTTTAATTAACAAGCCTTGTTTTCATCAAAAGAAAAACAGATGAAAATCCCATTATTCCCTTACTGGGAATAGAATTGATGAAACGAACAAACCAGAAAGTTTCTTTTTGTCGTCTTACAAATATTAAAAAAATGTGTTAAATGTTTTTCTAAGTGAACCATTATCATTTTTTTTTAATCTGTAAAATAATGTTTTTTTTTCAAGCACTGTCTAAAAGCTAAAATGAATAAATATTAAAAAATTCGATCTCAAGGATCCGTGATTCTTATTAATAACTTTAATTCATCCCAAACACATATAAATATAAATACTTGTTTGATGAACCATTATTAATAATTTTCAAAATGCAATGACGAAAATAAGACGGAAATCTTTGCTTAGTTCGAGGAATTTTGCTGATATTTCTAACAACTGCAGAAATAATCATTGCAATAATTTGAATTTTGCTTAAATTTTAATCAATAAAATTTTTTTATTTCCAAGCACTAGCTAAAAGTTAAAATAAAATAAAATAAATGGTCGAATATTTAAAGCTTCGATCTGTGGATTTATAAATTATTTTAATCCTTCAGAAACAAAAATAAATATGGAAAATTGTCTGATGAATGGTGACTGATAATTTTCAAAGTTCTTTGACCGATATAAGACAAAAATCTTTAATTAAGTCCAGGAAATGCGCTGATATTTCTAGTGACTGTAGCATTGATCTTCCGAATAAGCTAATTTTGGCTTGTTTCGTCTATAAAATGTTTTTTCTTTTCAAGTACTGTCTAAATTCGAAAATAAATAAATAAATGCACGAATATTAATTATTATTAACTTTAATAATATTATTAACTTTAAATATTCACAAACACATATAAATATGGATAATTGTCTGATGAGCTGTTATTTATATTTTCAAAATCTATTTAAGCGAAATAAGACGGAAATATTTTATTAATTCGAAAAAATGCATTGATATATCCAGTGACTGCAATTTTGATTAGTCCAATAATTTTAATTTTGCGTATGTTTAAATCTTTGAAATGAGGGTTTTTATTTAAACATTGTCTAAAAGCAAAAATAAACAAATACATGAACGAATATTGAAAGTTTCGATGTGTAAGTTTATTAATAACTTTAATTCTTCCTAAACACATAGAAATATGTCTACTTGTCTGATCAATCGTGATTGATAATTTTCAAAGTGCATTGACCGACATAAGACGAAAGCTTTAATTAAGTCGAGTAAATTCGCTGATATACCTAGTGAAAGTAAATTTGATGATTCAAATTACTTAATTTTGTATAAATTCTATTGTATAAAATGAGGGGTTTTTCTTTCAGCTTTTTCTAAAAGCGAAAATAAATAATTAAGTGAACGAATACTGAAAAATTTGATCTGCAATCTTATTAATAAATTTAAATATTTCTAAATATACTGAAATATATATACTTGTCTGATGAACTGTGATTAATAATTTTCAAAGTGTAATGACCGAAATAAGACGGAAATTTTTATTATTTCAGGAAAATGCCCTGCTATTTTTAGTGACTGCAGATTGTATTATTACAATACTATTAACTTTGATTTTTTCAAAGCAATTACTTTCCGAAGATTTTTAAAAATAAATTTTTTGTACCAAGAAAAAGAAATTATATAGTGCTCTTGGGAATAAAGAAGAGGGGCGATAGAACTTAGAAATAAGAAAGTTATTTATCTACCGATAAATAAATCTCTTTTTCAGTGTTTTGAATAGTGTTTCGTAACGTGTAATAGAACACCCTTTTTATCAAATCGCAAACGCATTCGTCGTGTTAATAATTTAGCAATATCTGTCATTATTTCTGAATAGTATTGCAATCCTTGGTTTATTTAATAACAGGCATTCTGTTATTCAAAAATCCGAAGATTATTATCGGGAAATAGTATAGATATTTTGAATAAAAAACTACCTAAATTGGCAACACAGCTTATTCGTAAAGAACATAACTAAGAAAAGTGAAAAAAGAGTTTTCAAGCAGTAAATTATGATTTAATTAAAAATTAAATACAATTAACACATTTTACACTTAAAATAAAAAATAATTAAATGTTTTAGCTATTAAATATTTCAAATATTTTTAAAGGTAATTAACCCTTTCCCGAACCTTTGTCTAATTTCATCGCAGAAGGTCTGCGATTTACAAAAAGAGCTATTACTACCGATTTATAAACCAGTTTTAATGAAAACACTTAACTAAATTTCATATTATTATTATTATATACATTTTCTAATATATTTTCAGACGTCAAGGAAGATAATTATTGAGGTGAAGCAATTTCATGATTCATAATTTGCGGCATAAAGGTTACATTTTGGCAGCTGTTAAACATAATAAATATTAAACATTATACGCATTCTTTTATAAAAACGGAAGACGTTTGAATGCATTTTATAAGCATTTTTATTCTGTATATTTCTATTTAAATTCATTGACACTGATACATTATTTCGAGAGTAATATTAACTCCTTAAGCACCTTCGTAAAATACATGCGTACGTCATAAACTCATCTATTTGAAATACGAAGACGTATGTGCGTATGTCCAGCATCTGGATTTTGCATTGCTTATTACTATTGTGTGATTGGTTTTGTACGGACTTTATTGTTTTCCCACCCAATAGAGGGCGTTACGTGTCCCATAAAACTCCTTAGTTTTCCTGCTGCTTTGTTTCTTTCTTCGTCTTTTATTTGTTTATGAGTCAGTCATTCTCCTGTAGTTGTTGTTCGTAAATTGTAGTGTTTCGCTTACGGTTTTGTGCTTGTTTGTATTTCTGATAGATAGTAATTTTATAGAATAATTATGTCGGACACGGGCAGTGATTATGTTCCTAATTTTGATGGTGAAATAGATGATAATAATGATAGCTTTGAATCAAGCGATGAAGATTGGAACTTCGAACTTTATTTCAGTTTGTATAATATAAATAAACCTTTATTTAAATAAATAATCTACATATAATCAGTATTACCAATGAGCTACTTTTTTTAATTCCGTTTTTTTCAATTGACACCAGTTTTTTGAGAAAGTAATTCGACTTATTTAATAACACATTAATTATGTAAGAAAAAAGGTGAATTATACCATTTACAAAATGTGGTGCCAATCAAGCAATCTGAATTTTTTTTTTAAGTGGCCCTCTGGCAACACTGCATGTAATTAAAAATAATAGACATAAACTTTTTTGACAAGATTTAATGCATCTGGTATTCAGCATAGTATCACTAAATTGAGTGTGGTCAGGGCCGGCGCAATCATTGTTCTAGAATCTGCCATCATTGTGCGAGGCTTTTTCGAGCACGGTTTGAAAAATAACCTCTGATCTGAAAAAGAAAATCCACTTATGATTAGTTTTAAAAATTTTGAAACTGCGGACGGGGATGTAATACCGGTTTATTGTGTGTCATGTGACTAAGGATGCACACATAGATTTTTTAAACCAATCATAAATGGATTTTCTGGTTAGAGGTTCTTTTCCAAATCGTGTTCGAAAATGCCGTTGCACAATGGTGACAGATTTCGTTTTGCTCAATTCAAGCACACAAAATGCCTTCTCCACTGCACACGCAGCCATTTCTACTGATATTCGCATGACACGCTAGCTATCGCCTGTGTCACTTCGCACAGCAGCGGGAAAAAAACTTTATGAGTAGACCTACCTTTATAGCTTGCATTTGGGGCAAGTGCATTAAATTGTACCTGTTTTACAGCATCTGGAAAGTTGTATACTTACTTATGAATCACCCTGTATTAATATACATTTCAAGTTTCTAGCCTTAACAACTTTTTGTGAATTATAATTTATAAAGTTTACCGCTCATTTCACCTTTTTAAATTTCGAAAATTTCCTCCTTTTTTTAGAAATTTTTCTTAGAAAGCATTTTCATCTTAAATGTAAAAAACTTTCTTTTAGATGATGCGATTTATTGTTAAAAGAATGCGTTCAATGCATTTCCTGCCTTACACTAATCAATTAAATCTTTGACTGCTCCTGTTTACTCAAATATTTGCGCCTACCTAAAATAAAATTCAGTGTAACAAATTATAAAAGTTCTGTAAAAGTTGCTGGGGATCTAAAGGTATCATTTCGTCCAATTTGTGCTTATCTATTGATCTATTGAAGAAGGTGTAATGTGTTAATGTTTTCGATAAAGGAGAGTTTGTAACTGTCTAAAATCTCAGATTGAGTATATTTGAATCTGGTGAACTCTCTTGGAACCCCCACTAAGATTCGTTGTTTATATGGATTTAACGGAATAAGGTTCCATTAGGAACACGCTGAGCCTAAAAACGGTTAAAAACACCAAATTATTTACAAAAAGTTATATTAACACCTTGATAAAAGCTTAACTCTTTGATTACAAGTTAGACCATATGCGTCTCTGTGTACTATTTTTTATTCTATTCGTAACACTTTTTGAAAAATAATTCTTGCCATAAATTTGTTCTAGGATATTTCCAGAAATAAAAGAAAGAAAAAGAAAAACAGAAAAAAATTTAAATTGTGCTCCTGTTCTATATAAAACTAGTCGCTAATACTGGCGACTTGGCATTTTTATAGTTAAAATCTGATTAATTGTCTAAAAACAATGCATAAAAAGTCCAAATTAGTATGAAACATAATCAGATATATTTTGAACAACAGAGAACCACCACTAAACAAATTGTATATTGAAAATGGGTGACCTATGCTTGAATATCTGGTACAATGTATCCACAGAGTAAGGAGATTTAAACAGAGCCCAACTTCGCCAGAAAGAGCGGCTTTAGCGGATGACTTAAAAACTAAATCATCGCGTTGGCGATTTTTATCTTCGTGATTTCCGTTTAACTGTAACCCTATTCCGCTTGGCGCGTTTTACTGTTGCCATTGGCAGGGTCAAATTACCTGGGGGGCAAATGCTAATTTTAATGTAGGCCATTGAAAAGTCTTCTATTAAATATTAAATACAAATTTTCTAATTAGAATTAGTAGTGCCAAACTTCTTGGAAATTCACAGAGTGTAGGCACCGTGAAAAAGAGACATTCTGAAAGAAACAGACTTTTCTATTGATACAAATGATTAAAATTATTTTAATTGCATCACAATGATTCAGTATTTTACTATTTTATAAAACCACCTGCACATAGATGCCAACACTTCCGATTATTTGAATAGCACTATTTACAAACAGAAATATTCACTTTATTTAATCACATAATTCTTAGATTATAAAAATCTAATATTTCTATTGTAGAAATAATGGTAGAAAAAAATCTGGAAGCTTGGCAACTATTTTTGCATTCTAGAGTAAAAATAATTGAATAATCCAAATGTCATTTTTATTTATTCAAAAATATACAATTAGAAATAAACAAATATTTATAAAAATAGTATTTATATTAAAAAATCTAGTGTTGTCACATATGAAGTTGAGCAGATTTCAGTTTTAGAAAAAGAGATAAAATATCTATTCAAAGCTATTAAAATTTTAGCGATTTTTCGAGGGGAAGCGCTTAGCGATTAACACATATTATCTGAGTGGCAGAATTTCCTGCCAAGCAGTATTTCCAATTATACTTTTTTTACTATCCAGATTGCTCGATTGGTATCGCTTTTTTGATATAGATATATTTGCCTTACTTAATGTTTTATCTAAGTCCAGATTAAATAAGACGAATATTAATATTTCAAAATACTGGTAGCAATCAAGGAATATGATTTTTTTAAAGGGAGTAAATCTCGGAATAAATGGGTTATTATATAGAAAATGACCAACTGAGTAGAGAATATATACGTACAAACTGAGTTCCATAAAAATTGAGTGTATTTATCATCATTATTTTCCAAAATACCTTCTATTAGATGATATGCAACGGTCCTATCGTTCAACTCACTTTTCAAAACAAGTACAAAGCTTTTTTCTGGAAGTTGCTTCAAAGAACCCTGCACTGCTGAAATAACTTCACAGTCTGTATTAAATTTTCTGCCACGGAGCTTCTCCTTCAACGTCGGAAAGATCCAGAAAACGCATTATTTTGAAGCATCTGTTTCCAGTCACAACATTGGTGAATTGTTGTTTGCATTTGTTCTTTAGTAAGGTGATAAGGAACCTATATGAAACAAATATGGCGAAGCTGAAAGTTGTTGCGTAGAATACGAAATATCGACGTTTTCAAAATGTTAGTTGATTCCGCTATCTCCTCACATATCATTCGCCGATTTTCTTGCAAGATTGCCCACATAGTGTTAACATTTCGATTATTCACAACACTTTCTGTTCGGCCAGGTATAGGAGCCAATTCTGCAGATAAATGTCCTTTTTTGAAATCACCATGCCATCTAAAAATCTCAGACTCGCTAAAACATTTGTCTCTGTAAGCTTCTTTCATTAACTTAACTGTTTCTGGAGCTGTTTTGCCCAAAGGATAGAAAAATTTTATGGCGCAAAGCATTTCGTTTTCATAACTCTGAATCACTCACGTCCATTTCTGTAGGGCAAATAAAAAAGATTGTTTAAACAAGCACACAACTAGGAAAATAAAATCCTCTGCTTCGTTTAAAATGTTTATAAATGTACAGTTAACAGTTGAAAAAATCGCCTGCAGTGTTATTTTTTAGTTGCGCGGTGTTGCCACTACGTGAAAAAATAACTCTCAGTTTTTATGGAATGCCCTTTTACTTACCCATCATACGTAGTATAGGGTAAGTCTTGTGATCGTTTTGAAAATCGAAAAAAAATATTTGACGGATTTACACGTTTCAGACACTGGAGATTCCGAAAAACATATTTTTATATAAAAAAAAAATTGCCGTCCGTCTGTGTGTCTGTGTGTCAACGCTCTATCTCCCGAAAAAATTGAGATAGAGACTTGAAATTTGGTATGTACTTAGTATGTAATAATGGGAAGAAGCCTTTTGAATTTCAGTAACCTCGATTAAACGGAACTATTTTTTTCGGACTCTCGAAATATTCGTTCTGATAAAAGGTATATAAAAATTTTCGAAATTGTTTATTTTAAGGAGTGATCATAAAAGACAATAAAAAAAACATAAATTTTGCATAAAGCATGAAGTCGATCGAATAATTAGTTGCCGAGATATTTGTAATCCTATTTTCCATACTCTTCGATTTTTAATGACCCTGTATTTCCTCCAAATTTCAATTCAAAGATATATTTTAATTGGAAATTAGACTCTTAATCAGGTGCAATAAACCGCTAATTAATAGGATTATTATTTTTGGAGTTATAAGGATGTTTCTTTCAAGCAATTCAGTAATCGAGCCTTTAAAGTTTATGACGTCATCAAGGCCACGATTTTATTCGAATTGCAATGCATTTTATAAGTAGTTTACACATGTTTTATTTTCATATTTTATATTATGCATATCCATGATGGGTAAGTATTACGGTGGCCCCCAACGACTAGTATATATTCTAAATGAATTTACATATAGAGAGAAAGGTTACGAAATTGTTGTAAATGTTTCCTTTTAAATGTTCTTGTTATTATACTAAATGTTAATTCTTATAATAGTTAATTCTGATAGAAAAAAAACATTTTTGTCAATATTTATAATCTCTTATCTCAAAAAAAAAATCCTGGCTTTATCAAAATATATACATATAAAAGATCTGAAATGATAAAGAAACTTATTTTTTTTTTATAGAAAATATTTCTTTTTCTTAAAATTCAACTTGAAATATTACATCAATTTTAGCCCAGCAGGTGATGCAGCCAATTTCGGCGATTGGTTTGTGTTGTTTTTTTCCCTACATTTTTTTTTGTTTTTTATTCATTGATTAAAAAGATAGCAGTCTGAACAAGTTAAAACTTTTCTTAATATCTGCAGAAAGTTAGAAAAAACATAACCATTTAAAGAAAAGCTACAAAGACATAAAAATTACTACCACAGAAATTACGAAATATGCATGTACCGAAAAATTAGTAATTTCAAGAATTTAACTTAAAAGTATTTATTAAAATATTTATATAATTTCCTTTCAATTTAAATTTATTTCATGCCTTTTTTATGAAATATACTTTTCTTTTGATAGATATTTATAATTTTTATATATATAGGACTAAGAGTTGCCGATTTTTAATAAAACTTTATTTTTATATAAAAATATGACTCATTTAAAGGTAAAGTAGTATACTTCTTTTTAATTGCTAAAAGGTGTAAAATAAAATGATTATAAGCAGTAAAATAGGTTTTATTAGACTGTTGACATATGTTTCAGCTCAATTTGAGCCATTATCAAAACAAACAAAAATATTCTATAAATGCACGGTCTATGAGGTTATTTGAAACGCAATCATATTATTTTTTTACGTACTTTTTAAAAAATACGCTTTTTTTTTTTACTTGGACGTTTATTTCCATATTTGTAACCATGGAGTAACTCGATAAAGTAGTATTTAAAATACGCAATTTTTCGTACCTATGAGTGTGTTAAAGAGCAAATATAGAAAAGTAGAATCGACAAGAAAAAACATAGACAAAATATATCAGGAAACTTATTCTGAAATAACTACAAACGTGATAGAAATAGACGGCAAGCATGTGGTCTAAAAATGCTACATTTTGCGATGTTTTGACACCAGTAAATTTAAATAATGAATTTTTACCTTATCAATCTTCAAAAAGTAATCATAAATATTTTTTTTAATAATACTGGTGGCAAAGTTATTTATTAAAAAGTGGTATATATTATATACCGGTGCCCCTCAAGGGGATAAAGATTTTGCATCACATAAATCCTTTAATTTTATTAAATTCGAAACATTGTTATCAATTACACAGATTTTAGTTTACAATAAAAATGTCTGAAAGTTAAAAAAAACATATAAAACACACGCATAAAGAATGGATGGATTAATAAAGTAAATATGTAATTATTCTCACACGAAATTTTATAATGAAAGACGTTTTAAAATGAATACATGCTTTACCTTTTAATTGAAATAAGACATAATTATTTAAAAGCAAATGCAAAGAAAAAGGAAAATTTATTTAAACCAAGACAATAAATTCTGCTTTACAAAAAAAATACCAGGAAAAAATCTGAAAGAACTTCAGAGATAAAAACGTTTTCAACTTAAACGATAGAAATGTCATCATGTCATTAGAATTGGATTAAAAATATTGTAATGAAGAAGACAAGTAAAGGATATATTTCAATACTTTTTCCCAGTGCAATTAAGGTTTATGCGAGTATAATTAAATTTATTTAAAAAAGATTAATTTAAACTTTTTATTTTGGATTAAAAAACATTCTATTGTCATAATTGTTTGAAAAGTTATAAATGAAATTTCCTTAATTTTAAAGTCAAATTATTAATAATAAAGGATGGAAACGTTTCTTATTTTTAAGTACAATTATTTCTGAATAGTAATACCGGACTTATATAATTGCAGAAATTCACATCATAATTACCATTAGATTAGTAGTATTAATAAGAAATAAGTGGTACTAATAAATAACGTCTGTATGTATCCTGTAATAGAAAAGTTGTTTTAGAAACAGATAGTAATGGTGAATTGTCCTTATTCGATTGGTGAGTTTTTGTTGAATAAAATAATATTTAAAGAACATTATGCACTAATACGGCTTTCGTCAATTGTTGTTCATAAAATACAAGAATTAGAGAATGTATTTTTTTTCTTCAAAATGTAGATTTAGAAGGCTTTCTTCAATATTTATAACAATACAAGGCATTATTACCGCCGAGGCAAACTTCGCAATTAAGTTATAAAAATAATTTTCGCTTTATTTCATTGCAGCTTTTTTTTCCGCGATGAAATAAGACAAGAAAATATTTTCAGAAAAAAGTGGGAAAAATTATTTATGGGTAATCAAGCCCTGCAACGGTAACAATTTTATATCTAAATATAATCAGAAAGCAAAAAAAGAAAAAAAATCACAACTTTGCCCAAATATAACAGTGTCACCCAGTGAAGTCTCATAGTGTGGATATGCACAGCTGCCAACTTTTACTCTTTTTTGTAACTGTTCTTTAAAGAGAATTTTTTCGCTTATTTAGTCACATTACATATTTTCTGCGATTATGTAATATGTACACCGCTTTGGTTATAATAATCAAAATATAACTTATCTTTCTTAGTATCATGTATTAATTTTTGATGACATAACTTAATTTTTACATTATTTGAACCAGAAATTAAATTGTATTAAATGTAACTATTTTGTACGAGGTGTATATTCGATTTTATTTATAAATTTCAATTATAATTTGTTTTTGTTCAAAACATGGAGCACTTAAAACCAAAAAGGCTGAAACAAATACCCCAGTGGTATTAGGAACGTCCAAGCTTGATACATAATGCGAATTACGACATTGTAATTACATGCATTATAATTCTCTAATAATTGATTTCATAATGCAGTGAAATTTGTTTCTACTCGACTCCTGGCATCTTTATTGCAGTATTAAAATTGTATTTTAACAAATGCATTCTAAACGTATTCTTTCTAGTCCGCTAAACACACTTATTCTCTGCAAAAGCAATAATTATTTGGATACGTAATTTTCTGTTATATTCTTGATTTTCTTGAATGTTTTGCTTATGATATTAAAACAATTCATTTGAAATAAATTATGATTTTTGAAATTTCATTATCTTTAAAACAATACAAATTAAATGCATAATACCGAAGAAAAAAATAAGGAGGTAATTTACGTATTGTAAGTTGCTTTTTCGTTATTGTTTCTACAAGAACGTTTCCATGTAAACGTCAAAGAAACAATAAATATACGTATTTACGAGGTTTTAAGTCGCAGTATAATATTAATATAAAATTCATATACTGTTAAAAATTTCAGAAGAATAGAGGAAAGAGACAAACGATGTTTTAATATAAATTAAAATAATTGCAGGTTAAACGTAGTGATGGACCATAACAATTAATTTTGATTA
This sequence comes from Maratus michaelseni, assembly GCA_963931845.1. Classification (NCBI taxonomy): domain Eukaryota; kingdom Metazoa; phylum Arthropoda; class Arachnida; order Araneae; family Salticidae; genus Maratus; species Maratus michaelseni. Next base: position 264,815,292 of record OZ007587.1, on the reverse strand, counting down.
TTCGAATGAATCATTCGGGCATGCGCAGAGCATATCTACCAAACTTCAATTTTTTGTATTCAATTACTACCAGAAATTTTGAAAACGAAAGAAGTTTTTGATTTTATACAGCCAGTTTAAAATTATACTAAAAGTAAGCTTGTATGCATAGTTTAAGCATGCACTAAATACGGGATGTCTGAAAAAGATTGAAATGCGCTTTTTTATTATTACCTGTTAGAGGTAGGTAGATGAAGAAATTGCAAAAGTGTTTTAAAATATGTAAGAAGTAAAATATTAAATGATATAGTTGCGCAATATTTTTATGAAATGTTAATTAAAAATGTGTATTAATAGAAGATCTCAATCATGTATTGGAATGGCAGAAAATACTTTCTGAATTGCTTTATTTAATTATGCTTCTAGGATAGGGCCGCACAACCTTTTTTTTCTTGAAAGTTATTTGCCACCACAATTTCCAAAGTGGTGCTTGTTATGTAATTGCAAAGTTTCTGTCACTAAATAAGGCAAATTATTCTTTACTAAAATAGCAGTAACACGTTGACATGCAGATCAGTGGTTGCATTAGTGATGGGCATAATGAATGATGTTTCCATTCGAATGAATCATTCGGGCATGCACAAAAGTATAGTTGCTAACCTTCGCATATTTTTAAATTATTAATTGGGGTGCAGGCTACATTCCGCATAAACTGGAGAAGGGGTGACCGCAAGGTTCTTGCCTTAGTCCTTTACTCTGGCTACCAATCGCGAACAACTGTCTTTTAGAGCTGGAGCGTTACGGCATAATCGCATATGCATTTTCTGATGACTTCAGTCTGGTTCACTTGGGTCGCAGGTGTCTGGACCTAGAAATAGCAGCGACTCGAACACTCACAGCATTCTTCCAACTACTGGATACACACCAACTATACCAATCACCTGGGAAATCAGAGGCCCTAAAATTGTCCAGGCCACGCAAGCTGGAGCGTTAACCAACAATGCGGATAAATTGCACTAACTTGCACCATGTATCACATATGAAAATCTTAGGCGTCAGTATACATAAATATCAAAACTGGACAGCACACCTCAAACAACTAAAATTCAAATTAGACAAACACCGCCACAATGCATCAAAACTTAGGGGGAAATATTGAGGGATTTATGATAACATGCTTAAAATATGGTACAATACATTTATAGAAAAGATTGTTCTTTATGGGGTTGGAATTTGAGGAGGTAAACTAACAACAACAAAGTATTACCATAAATTCAAATAACATGCCTACTATAATTCTCAAGAAGCTATAAAACCATCTCAACAGACGCACTGAATGTTATTATAGGTATTCCACCCATCACCTTAACATAAGAATATGGATACAACAAGAGCCGCATTCTACAACAACAAAATACAAGAACAAAAAATTACCATCAATTCAAATAACATTCCTACTATAATTATCAAGGTGCTATAAAACCATCTCAACAGACGCACTAAATGTTATTATAGGCATACCACTCATCACCTTAACATAAGAATATTAATACAACAAGAGCAGCATTCTACAACTTTTACACACCAAAACAATAGAACAGCATTTTCCATCCAAAAGCATTTAACGGACAGTCCATGGTTGGCAGTTCCATGCAGCAGAAGAAACATCACAACTACAAGTAAATACGGATCGTAACACATACACTCTATCTATACTGCCAACAATTTTTACTAATGGATTTCGAACAGCAATCGGCGTGGCATCGGCTTACTGTTTCAAGGAAGGTGTCTTGATCATCCACAAGTGGGCCTGCAGACTGGACGATAACAACACGGTATACCAAGCCGAGCTATATGCCATTCTCCAAACACTCAAATAGATCCACACATATCCAGGCACAACCCTGCACTCGATATGCAGCGGCATTTTGTCTAGTCTGCAAGCAATTAATTCCTACAGAACCAAACACCCACTAGCTCTTGATATCAAGAGAAGTTTACTAACTATTGTAAGCCGCAGTCAAATTGGTCATGTATCCGCTCAGAACAACATATTTGGCAACGAGTTGGCACATACTCTAGCAAAAGAAGCCACAAAAAGCTAACATTGTTCATCACCTTCCTCTCCCATCAACCTACATCAAACAATCATTAAAAATAAATATTCTAAAAGACTATCAAGTACATTGGACCACCTCAACAATAGGCCGAAATACTCATAAGCTAATCCACAAAGTCTCCTACACACTATTTTGCCTCATCCCTCACATTACAGCTTTTCTTACTGGTCATGGACCCTTTCGCCAGTACCTATACAAATTCAAATGTGCATCTTCAGACCGATGCGAATTCGGTAAACAAGGTACAGCGTCACACCCATATTTTCACTGCACACTGATAAACCAACGGCATCTCAGGTACACTCAAAACCCTCCCAAACATTGGCTCACAAATATCCTCACACGCCCACTTCTTATGAGAAAAATAAAATTATATATGACCAACTAAAAAAAACATACCTCTCAAATTTAACTTAGGGACTTTCGGGACGACACCGTCTTTAGGTTCACAATTTTTTCTAATCTCTGCCCGTCTCGCGCGTAGAGCTCTAGCAGATAATCACGCGCTTGTCGCTAGGGTGTTTCCCCGGCGCAATCAAAAGCTTCCACTATCTTCTGATACCCCTCGTTGCCCAGTATCGTGAGGTAAAATGTGTTTTCCGATAGTGATGACCACTCCTGTAAAGGCCTGTAAAGGCCTCGATCATAGCCTGCCACTTGCTTACGATTGGAGTATTCCTGGTAGGGCTGGCCTTAATCCGATTTTCTTTCAATGTTACCTTTATCGAATTGCCGCCCATCGTTACGTTTTCCGGAGACTTCAACTGCGGATGAGCACTGTATTTTTGTAAGACCTTAATAAAGGGACCGGGAGGGATACTATGTTCTACAGACTTGCTTCCCCTGTCTAAGGAGTCCCTCTTAGGCAATAAAATCAAATCAGATAACACCAGATTATCTTTGAACTCAAACGTTTTTGATCAGACTGTCTATCTTAAGCTTCTTCTAGATATAAGAAATGTACCAAACACAAAACTTTTCAATACAAATACCTAATCTTGACATCACATTTAAATTCTTCGGTAGAATGCACTATCACTGTAGTAGAACGTAACAAAGGAGACATTCGTTCAAGTAGTTTAGTCTATATGCAGTTTTGAAGTTTTGAACTTCTAATCCTAAATTCAGTTTTATTCGTTGCAATACAAAATTACAACACAGTAGTTGTTTTAAGCAAAACTTTAAAACTACTTGAGAGAATGATCTGTAATTTTGAATACGTATATTTGAAACTTGTAGAAATCGATTTAAAAAATAATAGGTTACAATTCAATTTTCTTTTTAAAAAAATCAAAATATTATATATTTTCGAAAACAATTATTGCTACCTGTTTATTTTTAATTAAGAATTTAAAGTTTGGAATCCAAACGTTAAACCTACATAATTACTAAACTACTTGACTCAATGATATCCCGTTCGGTATTCGAAAGTAATATTTTCCGAAGAACCCAAATATGATGTAAAAATCAGATATTAGTTTTGAAAATTTTAAAGTTTGTTACAATTTCCAAGTGTAGATGACCACCTAAGTAAAATCAAAATATAGAATTTATTAGTAGACGTAATTACTAATCATTTGATACTAGTCACATCGTTATATGATGATGTTCAGCAGAGATAGTAGGGATGGGTCTTTTCTTTTTTTTGACACGGTTATGACATGCTCTTCCACTAATAATGAAGAAGTGCTTTCATATATATAAGTGTAAATACACCTTAAATGCAAAAAATCTTTAAAATCCTCCTTGATTAGAAGATATTCTCTTGATTAAAATCCTCCATTAAAAATGCTATTTTTTCAAAAGAGCACAATGAAAAATTTAGATTGAAAGATGTAACAAAAAAGCACATCCTCTGACTTTAAAGGAAAGCCCTTATAGAGTAAGCCTGCGCAGTTGAATGGAAGAAATTTCGCCCTCTAGTGGCTGATTGTTCAAAACTTTGCAATTGATGTCCAGCTACAGGGTTGCCAGTTTAGCCTTTTTTTAAAAAAGATCGTGTATTTAGAAAGAATTTTTACTTCAGATTATCAGGAAATGTCTAAAATCAAGTTAAGCACAAATTACTACTCAAAATTGCCGGTTTCAATTCGAAATTTCTCAATTAAAAAAAATCAAGTAATACTGTCCACCACTGTCCAGCTGTCATGAAATATTAATTCGCACCAGTAAAATATTTATTCGTGTTAAGCCAATAATAAAATATACAAAAAAATAATAAAATAAATAAATAAATAAATAAACAAACTGCTGATTTAGTCCGCTTTTTTAACACGTTCGCTGCCAAGCTAAAAATGCCGGAATTTTCATTTTATTTAGAAAGTTCAAATTCATACCAGAAAATACTAATAGCAATATTTACTTTGTTTTATTACAGATATTTCGCGATTACATAAAATAAAAATTCTTTTTTTGAAATTTCCGGTGCGAATAACTAATTTTAGATTGAAGAAACGTAGATGCTCGTATACGAGTATACTCGTAGTTGGCAGCGAACGTGTTAAAATCGTACATTTTATTTCGTTTAGAATTACAGTATTAACTCATAGAAAACTTGCCACTTAAGACGTACGGAACATTTAACTTTGGAAACCAGTATTTTTGCACTGAAATTTTCCCTTTATCTAATCTGAAATTTTGACAGTTAAATGAGTCAAAATTACAGCATGGAAAAACTGGTGTCAACTGGTGTTGAAGAATTAAAAAAGTGTAAAAGATTATCGTCGTGCGTGGGTTAATACAAAATACGTCCGTAATGAGGAATCGTAGTTTAATGTGAGAAACACGAAAATAAAACGCTTCTTCAATTGACAGAAAAGTGTATGAAATACTAGTAGCTGTTTTCCCTGCAAAAGTTCTGTTTTTACAAATGGCTGCTGGAAAGAAAAGTGGTGCTAGTGTGTGCTATCAAATTTAACACTTACTGCGCATGTTCTAATTACAATCGTTCTGCTTCAAAGCTTATTTTCTCAAATTCACTAAATTGTTATTTAACCATTCGATTGTGCCAGAACTGGTGAATAGTTTCATTTCTAATCGTATCACAAGTTAAGAAAAAACAATATTTCTGATGCACATAGGTGCCAACCTCTCATTAATATTCCGTAATATGCGGATTAATTTGACCCAGTTTAAAAACGCTTCAAACCAGAAAAATTATTGGATGAATCTTTATTTATTCAATTTCAGGCTTCTATGTGGAATCTACTTAATTTCATTTCTTAAAAAAATTCTGGTACGAAATGTGTTAAACCTGGGTCAAATTAACCCGCATATTACGGAATATTAATGAGAGGTCGGCACCTATGGATACATATCGTTTGAAAATATCTTAGTATAAGTAAAAGTCCGACATTATTTTCAAAAAGTGGTGCGAATAGAATAAAAATATGGCCACTGGGATGTATATGTCCCGATCCCTAGTCAAAAGGTTAACATGTTCATCTACTAAGCTCTTTCATTTTCGCTTTCGTTGTATTTAATTCGTTTGTAAATTTCGTAAATACCACCTTAAAATACGAATATTTTAAATAATGAAAATAATAAACACTGATTATATTAACCCATTTTCGTCATTAGTGCTACATGCTTCAGTTCTGGAATTTATTTTTTATTTAGAAATCCCAAATTCCCGCTGGTAATTCTGAATAGTAAACTTTTCTCTGTTTATGACATTCGTGATTACAAAAATCAAAATTCTTCTTTCTAAATTTCCGGTATGGATTCGGAGTTTCTGAATAAAAAAAGAATTCCTGAAATGAGGCTAATGATGCAAATACGTTAATAAACATTATTATTAACTCTAGATCGAGATATTCAAGATTTAAACTTTTGGTTGATTAAAAAAATGTAGATAATTTTCATTTCAGTTTATGCTTAAATATTTTGCTAAAATACAAAAATTAATTTTTCAGTTGAATAAATCTAATTTCCTTTTTCCTTCCATAGCTTGTCGATTGCAATAGTATTAGAACCCAATCAACGTTTTCTCAAACACATCTAAATTTAGATCTCTGTCTGTTGAACTGTGATTGATAATTTTCAAAGTGCATCGACCATACTAAGACGGAAATCTTTAATTAAGTCGAGAAAATGCGTTGATATTTCTAGAGACTGTAGATTTGATCTGTCTATTAATTTTAATTTTGCTTTCAGTTCACTGCAAAGCAATTACTTTTCGGAGATTTTTTAAAACTAACAAGATTTGTTCTCTTAAAAGGGAAAAAAAGGATAAAAGCCCTTTTTATCGCTCTTGAGAATAAAAGAGATGAAAGAAACAAACGGGAAATTTTCACTTTGCCGCTCTAGAAAATCGCTTTTAAATGTGTTGAATAGTTTTATAATGAGTAATAGTGCCCCTTTTCCGAAATCGAGCAAGTGAAATTGACTTTAAAACAAGTTTTTTTTTTCAAGAAAATGAAAAAAAAAATTCAACCATTAGAAGGAATTACCGTATTTACCCATGTATAACACGCGGTTTTTATACCAAAAATTTATTTCAAAATCGAGGTTGCCTGTTAAACACGAGAATGTGATATTTAATGATCAGCAAAGGTCAAAATGAATGCAAGTATAAAATATATATTTCATTTTTATAAATACCAGGCATTCAAACCCGGGATACCGTAGTTAAAGACGACCGTACACTGCCCAATGTACAGAACAGAAAATCAAAACAACTTTTATTGAAAACTTATAACATTGGGTTATTCGGAAAGTTCTTTCCGTTTGGGAAAATTAATTCATACCAGAAAATTCTGTTTGTTAATTATTAAACATTAGCTAACGGAATTAATGTTTAATAATTAAATGATAGAATTTTCCGGTACGAATTAATTGTCCCAAACGAAAAGGACTTTCTGAACAAACCAATGTATTTTTTACATACAGCATAGCTACATAGATTGCCATATAACGACTCCAAAAGGGATTTTTGGTACTTTCGTATTAGCCGCATGCCAGCGGTTAATCACGAATGATACCTGCATTTATAGCAACCGTTTGATTTTTATTGTCTCCGTGTTTAAGCTGGTTCATTACATGTCTGTTATATTCATGTTTTATTTATATACATTTTTTATTTTATTATTTCATTTTGTTTGGCATTTTAGTTACCGAATAGTACACGGAGACAAATAAATATTGAATTAATTGCATTTTTAAAAGCGCAAACCTGTTAATCTTTTATTATAGTGTTGTACGTTCATTTTTAGATAGTAGTTAGATAATTATTAGATCATTTGTTTTAAAACATACTTGAAAAATGTTTTAAAATCCGTAAAAAATCTGTAAATTGAGATACAGTTTTCAAATAAATTGAATTTGAAAATACTGTGTCTTTCCTAATTGGCAGTGAAAAAATTTAAATTGTGTGATAGTTAAAAATTACAAAATTTGCGATAAAAGGAAATGTATTGTTCAGGTGGTTGCCACCATGGATATGAAGTCAGAATTACTCGTGGATATGTTTTGCTGTATTATATAGATTATTATTATTACTACTATTACTATTTTGTCTTTTTTTTTAAGTTCGGAACATTGAAATTCAGGTTTATGTATGGACCATCCTATAGAATCATTACTGGCTTCGTATATATGAGTGCTTGATGAATGTTTTCTATTTCAATATAAGTATTCATGAAATTATATATTGTAAATTTTGTGCGATCTTAAATATACTTGTTAAATTTTAATAGAATAATATCTGCTTGAACATTTTTTCGCATATTTTTTATAAAATATATTTTTTCTTTAAATCAGGTTTTAAAAGTCGGGATGCGTGTGTAAATATCGCATACATACGTAAATTATGTATTGCAAATTTTGTGCGATATTAAATATAATTGTTAATTTTTTATAGAATAATATCTGCTTGAACATTTTTTTCTCCATATTTTTTATAAAATATATTTTTTGTTTTAATCAGGTATTAAAAGTCGGGATGCGCGTGTTAAACATCGCACATGCGGTATTTTATATTAAAAAGCAAGGCTATCAACTTAGCTATTTTTTTAATTTAAATAAACTACCATCCTATTAAAATTCCTGTTTAATATTTTTTTTTACCTAATCACAGGCATTACGTGATTGAATAAAAGAAAAATTACTATACAAAATTTCTGGTAGGATGGTAGGTAGTTTTTAATTTAAAAAAAAATACTAATTTGCAACACTGGCTACCACTGGTCCCTCTTTTGATTACCAGTATTTTTAAAGATAAAGTTTCGTTGTAGGTTTATACAACATTCTCATAAAAATAACCTAAGAAGTAGGTTTCTGAAAAATTAAAGAGAAATAATCTAAAAATATGTTTATTTTCTGAAAAAAGTGATAATAAAAAACTGAACGATTAGGAGACCCACGAAAAAGAGAGGGAATAATTTATTTATTATTACTACCAAATATTTTATTTATAGGATACAAATATATATATCAGTCAAGATGCAACAGATTTTTTTTTACCATATAAATACAATATTATCTATAAAAACCTAGATGAAAAATATGACAGATATTTTTTTTTATCTGCCAAGACAAGTTAACACATTACGAACCAGAAAAATTACCGAAAGCAAATAAAATCTTCCAGTTCTCCTGCGCACATTTCGTTTAACATTTCTTCATTTTTATCTTTTCTTTCACGTTTTCCGATAACTTTTATATTTCACTTTCAGTATGCAGACACATTCACACTACGCTGTGTATGTGCGGGACAACTGGGTATGTGTTATACCTTTTAAAACATCGAACTATATTATATGTGTTTTTCAAGAACTAACTAACAAAAATCCAGTCCTGAAGATCATAATTATTATCAAAACGAATTTCGAGCTAACTATGTTTTTAATGATAACTGTTAATGTAGATATTTTATTGACAATACAAATAAATTTATTTAAGAGCAATATAATGTTAATTAACGATAATAGTACTGTAAAAAAACACATTTATACTACTACTACTTTCCAAAAATATATACTCATGCCTGGTAGATTGGTTAAACTAAAAATAAGATTTAAATATAATACAGGCACTATACAAACAGAATGATCTGTTTTTTAGACTCTCTAAATGTTTCAAAGTTATTACACTTAATATTGTGGGTGTTTTTTCTTTTCTAATTTTCTTTTTCTTGCTGTTATTTAAATAATACTGTAAATTGTCTGTGTATTAACATCTTTAGCAGCTATCAGTAACATAATGAAGAAAAGAAATGTGAAAATTCAATAAAAAACCTTTTTTTATTTTTTTATGAAATGCAAAAAAAAAAAAAAAAATCTGTTCCAGAAAATTATAAAAAAAAAAATACATATTATTTTCAGGAAATCATAAGCAAATTTGGTCATTGTAACAACCTATTTCAAGGTAAATGAATTCGTCTCAAGCAGACATCTGAAGTCCTAAACTTAAAGCCATTTCACATCTCTTTGGATTCCCTTGATATTCTTCTTTTTGTGTGTGATAAGTTTCAAAATCCAGTCCTGAAGATCATAATTATTATCAAAACGAATTTCGAGGACGGTATAAGGGAATTATTTTGGATGTTCATATGAATTATACGAGTGTCCTAAAAGTTCCCGTACTGACGGCATATGTATTTATTATTCACAAAACAATAAACCTTAAAACGATTACCCTTGTGCTAATGATAAAAAGCACATTAAACAGCACTTAGGAAAAAATAATGAAGTTACATTTATAATAAATATTCAAAATGTCCACCCCCTTCAAGAGGCAAATCTGAACTAGTTTGCGCATGTTTGTAGAAACGTGTATTAACATGCTAGGGTTGACTTCTTGTATTTTTTGAGTTTTGGTAATTTTCAGATCATCTGTTGTTTGAGGATTATTCCCATAAACTTTGTTCTTAAAATATCCCCACAGAAAAAAGTTCAAGATGCTCAGATCAGGGTTCGAGGTGGCCAAAGATTTTTTGAGATGAATCGATCCCAAAAAAATTCTTCAAGCATGTCCATGGTTTCATTACTTGTATGGCATGTTGCACCATCTTGTTGGAACCAAGAATCTCGTTCAATCACTTCTAACAATACAACAAACTGCTGGATAAGTTGCCTGTATACAGAACGATCAACAGTTGATTCGAAAAAAAAGGTCCAACAATCATTTTGAGTGATACAGCACACCATACGCCAATTGTTTTAAAATGTAAAGATTTTTCCATTAATGAATGAGGATTGGTTGTCATCCAAAACCGGGAGCTTTGAGCGTTCAAGTAACCACCTTTATGAAACCATGACTCATCGGACAAAATTTTTTTGTGCAAAATCTTGATGTTGTTGTGAATAAATTTCCGGGACCACCGGTAATAATGAATCCCCTTCTCAAAGTCCTGGTGCTTTATCTCCTGTACCATATTTGCACGATAAGCACGAAAATGCAAAGCTCTTAAAGCCTTATGTGTCGATCCACGAGATGCGCCTAATTCTTGTGCCAAACGCCAGAGGGATTTTTGGGGAGTTTGCAATGTCCTTCGTTGAGTGTTTTGCAGAAAGACTGGTGTAACAATTTTCGGTCTTCCACTCCTGTGCTTGTCTTCCACCGAACGTGTATTACGATATCGTCAAACGAGTCAATATAGCATATCTTTACTTGGTATTGCATCATTCAGATATTTATTTCGCCAAATATCCTTGCACTTTTCTTACGATTTACATTCAAAAAAAGTTTCAAGTAGCACAATTCTCTGAATGCGTGATAAACTCATTTCAGTATGAAGAACGAAATAACATTGAACTTAATTATCGCACCAATTGAGGGCGAAACGATAAAAATTCAAGAATTGGTGCAATGATAAGCAGGCGATACAATTTAATATTTCAAAAATAATCACGGACAATATGTTCTTTGAGTTGGAGTACGAGAACTTTTAGGATGCACCGTATTACCAAATAGGTATTATTATGTTTTTTGGTCCTTACGATGAATGTATGGATGTTATTTGCTTATGTGTGCCTATGACCACTTACCATAAATTCAAGTTAGTGATATCAATAGTGCATAAAGTTAGAGCTACTAAATATATAGACTTATTTGTCATCATTCTCATTCCTGCTGGACCAGCTGACGTGCAATGTGTTTCAATAGCGTTGAATTACACTATACTGCCAAAGGTGACCGGTCACTTGCGATTTTAGACGTTTTGTTAACTATCTAGAAAAAATACATGAGGAATTAACCTGAAACTGCAGGTGTGTAAACAGTATAGTATAGGTTATATATTTCCGTGAAGACTTTTTCCTGAAACCCCATAGGGGACTGTCAAGAAATTGAAAAAGAACGAATATCTTTTAGATAACCCTGTAAAAACTAATGTAGCAAAAGCGTTCAAACTCGAGATTTTTAATAAGTGGCTTATTGTAATATACTGTGTTTATTTTTATGAGGATAGCATGTATTACCGAAGAAAAATTAAGGTTTTTATAAAAACAGTCCCAAATTTCACCAAGTTTTTTGCTTATAATTTGCAGAGTTCTTATTATTAAAAAAAAAGGTATTTTGAGAAAATATGTCAAATAACATTGTACATAATACTCTGCAATCGGAATTAAAAAATAATAAAAATTGGATGAAAAATGAGAAGGTTTACTAAAAAATGTTTCACTGCGCATGCGCGAAAGCAATCAAAATATAATATGCATAATGTATTAGCTAGGTATATAGAGCAACTTTTGTGAAAGTCTCAAAATCATAGCTTGAAAATTCTGAAAGTTATCGTAGATAGAATAAGCTCGAAATCCGTTGTTCCCAAAAAGAAGCAAAAAGATGAGGGTTTGTATCAAATATCTGTTAATTAGTGCCAAGATAGCGTACACAATATTGAACGTACTACTATATTTGGATACAACCCCTCATCTTTTTGCTTCCTTTTGGGAGCAACGGATTTCGAGCTTATTCTATCGACGATAATTTTCAGAATTTTCAAGCTTTGATTTTGAGACTTTCACAAAAGTTGCTCTATATACATTGCTAATACATTAAGCACATTATATTTTGATTGCATTCGCGCATGCGCAGTGAAATTTTTTTAGTAAACCTGCTCATTTTTCATCCAATTTTTATTATTTTTTAATTCCGATTGCAGAGTTTTATGTACAATGTTGTTTGACATATTTTCTCAAAATACCTTTTTTTATATTAAGAACTCTGCAAATTATAAGCAAAAAAACTTGTCGAAATTTGGGACTGTTTTTATAAAAACCTTAATTTCTCTTTGAGTATACATGCTATCCTCATAAAAATGAACACAGTATATTACAATACGCCACTTATTAATAATCTCGAGTTTGAACGCTTTTGCTACATTAGTTTTTACAGGGTAATCCAAAAGATATTTGTTCTTTTTCAATTTGTTGACAGTCCCCTATGGGATTTCGGGAAAAAAATTTCGCGGATATGTATAACGTATAGTATACTATAATGTTTATACACCTGCAGTTTCAGGTTAATTCCTCATGTATTTTTCTAGATAGTTAACAAAACGTCTAAAATCGCAAGTGACCGGTCACCTTTGGCAATATAGTGTAGTTTATGTCTATTTTTGTTTAACTTAAAGACTTAATTATGAGTAGTTGTTCTGCTATTAATTGTACAAATCATTCTAGAAAGGATCCGTGCATGCTTCAATGGTCTCGTAAATATGAAAAATGTCCACATTTAAACATTAATTGTAAATTTTATTCTTCCTGAAAATTTTCGTTCGCTAAGTTTGGCGATAACGCCGATTTGAAGGGGGTAGTACCATCCAGTTCTTTTTCGGGAAAACGATGTTATTTTCGATTTTTTTTCGGGTCGAACAAAAATAGAAAGAAATTTTCTGGGAAGCTAATTTAATCTTTCAGACAACCAGTAAAACATAATTTAGAATATTAACATATAATTAAATTTTTCATAGTTTTGAAAAAAAATAACAGCAGAACTTATATGAAAATAGAATATTTTAAGTGAAATTTATTTTGGAAAGTATAGATTTCACTTTTAACACTTTCCAACATAGTTCAAAACTGTTTATGACTTCGATTTGTTTGTCTGTCTGTACGTCTGTACGTCCGTCTGTGCTGTCGTAAATATATTCAGATTGCCCTGAAATTTGTATATGATATTGACTTTTATTATAGCATGATCAATATTGAAAATTAAGCATATAGTATTTATAGTTTACTTACAGGGACAGTCAAAAGTATTCCGCTAAATTACAGTCAATGGGAAAAAATCACATCCGGTGCATTTTGATGATGTTACGAGATTTGAAACTACATGAAATTGATATACAATTATGAACAGGACTAAAACATGCTTTTTGTGAAATATAGTTGCAAAATGGTATTCATTTACAGGGTCACACAAAATAATTCTGTTACACAATGTTCTACTAAGAATAATCGTTTGCAGTGTAATTTAATGATATTTCACAATTTCAAGCATAATGAAATTCATATGCTTTACTGAGGTTCACTACAAATTTCTAACTGAAAAGTATGGTGTGTATTGCGTTTATCTTTCATTTACAGGGACACACAAAAGGATTCGGTTACAGTCCTAATGCGTTAATTTCAGTCTATGTGTGATAAGTGCGTTTTCAACTTTGGTTTGCGTTTTTAAGTTTAAATAAATATTTGCATTGTACGTGGTGTGTATGAATTATGTTGATCGTATACAGGGCTACGCAAAGGAATTCGCAAGTATTACAGACTATGGGAGTGAATTGCTTAAGCGTAGTTTTTAATTGTGTTGCGCCTTTTTCTGCTGAACTACATTTTTGACTGATAGAAGTTTGTAGGATATAAATAAATTCATATACGCAGAGAACAAGCTACATTGTTTGTTTATGATTGGAAATTGCTGGAAGTTGGTTTTAAGTTGCCGTATACGTTTTTACCTGAAAATTAAATTCCAGATTAATATGTGGTGTGTACAAAAGTTTTTAGATAATATACAGGAATGTACAAAAGGGTTCGAGTGCATTTACATCGATTGGCGAAAATTGCTAAATGTCAATTTTCTTACTGAACTGTATTTTATCATGATATGTAGTATATATATATCCAAATCTATAAATCAGAAAATAATTCGACTACTTTTTTGACTATGGAAGGTAATTGCTAAAACTGGATTTTTATATATGTTATATGTTTCTTAAACTGTTTACTACATATTAAAATTAAGTGGTTAAAATACGAAGGGATTGGGAACCACTTAAAAATAAGAAGCTTCTTTCTTTAACAATAATTCTGGAAGTATTTAAAAGAAGAACGAAAAATCATATGTGAAGCATAGATTATGAAACACTTTCCAACACAGCCAGAAAACTGTAACTAAACTTCACCGTTAAATAAGGTGAAAGAAAATATGCAAGTAAGCAGTTTAGAAAACATATAACACACTCAAGAATACAGTTTTCGAAATTACCTTCCAGTGTCAAAAAAGTAGTTGAATTACTTTGTGCAGCCCTGTATACGATCGATAGATATGGATATATGGCATGATGAACTGTAATTCAGCTAGAAAATTCCCATTTAGCCAGGTCCGCCAATCGATGGATATCTTTTGTACAGCCCTGTATGTTATCGGAAGACTTTTGTACATATCACACATTAAGCTAAAAGGCAACTTAAAACTCACTCGCAGCAATTACCAACCGTAAACGACAATGCATCTTTTTCTTTGCGTAGACCTGTATATGGATTTATTTATATTCCATAAATTTCTATTTGTCTACTAAATGCTATAGTTTAGCAGGAAAATGCGTAAAACAATTAAAAACTACCCTTCAGAAATTTACTCCCATAGTCTGTAATACTTACGAATTCCCTTGTGTATCCTTGTATATGATCAACCGAGTTTTTAAACACACACGTCCTATGGAAGATATTAGTTTTAAAATTAAAAACGCAAACCAAAGTTGAAAACGCACTTATCACACATAGACTCTAAATATCGCACTTCTACTGTAACCGATATATTTGATATATTTTGTGTGTCACTGTAAATAAACGTAATGCACACCTTACTGTCAAGAGAAGAATTTATAGCGCGCTTTATTAATGCATATAATTTTCATTATGTTTGAAATAGCGAACTATCACTAAATTACACTGCAAGCAATTTTCCCCCATAGAACAATGTGCGAGAGAATTCTTTTGTTTGACCCTCTAAATGAATAATAAAGGCTTTGCACCCCATATTCTACAAAAAGCATGTTTTAATGGGCTTCATAATTTTATATCAATTACATCATGTTTTAAAGGGCGTAGCATCATCAAAATGCGCTTGAAACGATTATTTCCCATTGACTGTAATGTAACTGAGTACTTTTGAATACCACTGTAAAAAAAAACTATAAGTGCTACACACTTCAGTTGAAATAGGGCACATGCTATAGTAAATGATAATAACATACAAAAATTTCAGGGCAATCCATACATATTTACGCGAGTTACAGCACGGACAGGCGGACAGACGGCAGACGACCAGACACACCGAAGTCATAAACACTTTTTAACTAGGTTGGGAAGTGCTAAAAATACGATTGTTGGCAACTATGATTTTTTTAACATCGTCATTTTTATACTTTGTTACTACAAACTGTATTTGAAACGCTCGTGGTCTTGAACTTACGCTTGATAACGATTCCTGTTAACGATTCCTGCAAATCTAAGATTCGCAAAATTTCGACATTGCACATCCGTGCTATTAGGTATCTATATCTGGAATTCATATCTCACCTACACATTTTTAATAGTATTGCTGAGATTAGCTAAACGTTTAACCCTGTAATGCCTCTGGTAGCATATATATACTATCATCACTGTGGCTAGTTGAACGAGGTTTTGTTTACTAAGTTTGCCTCATTTCTACAATTTTTTAAATAGTAATGTTTGCTCTATTAAATGACAGTTTAAATAAAACGAATATCACTGTTTTAAAAAAGTGGTGGCAATCAAGTAATCTGAATATTACAAAACGTACGCAAGCAGGCAACTTTTGTGTCAACACACGTGCATTAGAGAGTCAATTCATCAGAAAATGTATTTTTTATAACTAGGCACTTCAAGCAGTATTTACAAAAAGTGAATATAACATCTTGTTTGTGCAACTATGAAATCTTCGTTTTCGCTACTTCTCAATAATGTCTATTCATATTCGCGATATCATCCAAATGAAGATATGAGGCACAAGTAATCTGCACTGTATAATACGGCACTCGTGTGCAGCGTCAAACTTCAGTGTTGTCTGTTGGGAGGGTTCTTTTTATACAAATTGTTTGATTGCTACTACTTTGTAAAAAAATTGACTTTATTTAATGTGTCATTAAATACGGGAATATTACTATTTTTTAAAAATGTAAGTAGCCAAGCAATCTGATTTTTTTAATGTAACTACTGGTAACAATTTCTAGCTTGATTGATCGAAATTCTATGGACTGTGAATAAAGAGTAATTGACATCTTGTCAAAATAATGAAGCTTTAACTGTAACCGGTTCCGCATGGCTGATTACCTCCGGAGAAAATTTCCACCAACAATTTTGAATATAAATTTTGTCCTTATTTAAACCCCTTATCCATGCATAGTTTCTGTCAAGATTAAAGCAGAAATATCTATTCCGTTTGGCTGATGGAAGTTTGGCACTGTGGTTCCGCCGAATTGTGACTATATAAATATTCTTTCTGTCAATGTCAGTGAAATGGATTATAGTACCGCCGGGTGCAAACTTCCACCAGTAAAACTAGATAAAAAATTTTGCCTTATTTATGGAAAAAAATCACTTAGTGGTATAATTTTAAAAAAGCGAAAATTTCTATTCAAATTTACTAGTGAAATTTTTGCCTAGGAAATAATAAGGCCTTGTTGATCGGATAGAAACCAACAACAGCCACCATATTGTGACTACATCATCAGCTGCTTCATTTGCAACTGCTATACACAGGGACCTACGTTATACACGGCCGCTGCACGACGTTTAAAATTTCACATGGAGTGGATCATTTTTACACGACGATTGGTGCAAAACAGTGGTCTTTGCACCAATCGCTTTGATAAAATTATCCACTCCATGTGCCGTATTAAACGTCATGCACCGGCCGTGCACCGCCCCCTGAATACTAGGCTTGCGCGCTGAAAAAAATGGCGGCTGTCGCAGGCGGAATCGTTTGTACAGTCCCTCGAACTTCAACACCAATAATATCTAAAAGTTTTTTTTGACTTACTTGATCTCCGAAAAACATGGCGAAGAAAACTTTTAGAAATTATTGGTGTGGAATTTCGAGGGACCGTACAAACGCTGAAAAAAAAATCGGCCTGCGACAGCCGCCATTGTTGTCAGTGCTCAGGCCTAGTATTCAGGGGGCGGTGGGCCGTGCACTGCTCACTGAATATTAGCAAGGCAAGACTACATACCGGGCTTGCTCATTCATTCTCATGACGTCAAAACTATTGGCTGACCGCGACCAGCGATTGGTACAAAGCGGCGCGCCCATCGTTTCCTGCCAATCGTTGTATGTCTTTCTTACGTCGCGGTCAGCCACTATTTGTGACGTCATGATAATGAATGAGCAAGCCCAGTATCTAGTGTAGCCCTGATATTAGGCCTGAGCACTGACACAAAAATGGATGCAGTCGTAGGCGGAATTTTTTCCGCGTGTGTACGGTCCCTTGAAATTCAATACTAATAATTTCTAAAAGTTTTCTCCGCCTTATTTGTCTGAGATTCAATGAGCGCGTTCAAAGAAGGAAAAGCGGGTTACTCTTATAATTGGGGAATGACGTCATCTGATTTTTTTCAGGGTAAAGTTACAGTTTCTTTGGGTAAAGTTATGGGCATTTTACAATCAAGCACTTCCGTCAACCAATCTACCATTTCATTTTGATTGTACGAACATTGCAGGAACCATCCTAGCCAACGTTGGCCAATTATATCATAGTCCTGTTAAAGGTAGACCAATCAAATGGTCATTATTCAAGTGTACAGTAGGAGTCATAAAGAACAACAGTTAACAGTTACAGTTCGCTATAAAGCAAACAAACAAATCAGATTTCCCAACCACTTGATCACTTTACCCAATAAAATATTCCAGGTAATTTGGGTTACCCGAAGTCTGGGTAATTTCCGGCTCTGAAGGCTACGGTAAACCCGCAAAAAGTCGAATGATATCGGTCTCTGAACGCTTCGGGTTACCCATGATTACCCTATGTAACTTGGGGTTCGGTCTGTGAACGCTCACAAAAAGTCAAAGAAAACTTTTAGAAAATTTTGGGGTGTACAATTAAGGAACCGTATAAACGTTTTACGAAATCGGCCCACGAGCGCCGCCATTTTTGTGTCAGCTCTCAGGCCTAATATTTAGGGGGCGATGGGCCGCGTATAACGTAAGTCGCGTATACACTACACTATATGTGACCTCCTCTTTAAAAATAGTTCCATTCAAAATACGGTTGCATGTTTCACGAACAATTTATCACGAACCGTCAGAAAATGTTTGCGAAATAATGTATTTTCGGCAGATCTTTCTGAAGGCGAAAAGTTTAAAAAGAGTTCCATTCAAAATACGGTTGCATGTTTCACGAAAAATTTATCACGAACCGTCAGAAAATGTTTGCGAAATAATGTATTTTCGGCAGATCTTTCTGAAGGCGAAAAGTTAAATCCGTGAAAAAAATGGTACATTTTGAAACTATTTAATTGGTAATGAGAAAATCATGTGAGAAGAAGATATTAGGAATACTTTATTTGCTTACGATACGTGTCATCTGAGTAATATCACTGTTTTAGGCACTTTCATTTTATAGGTGTTTGCCGGTTTTTTAAATGCCATGGTTGTACTTCGGCATAGAAAACACAGATTCTTTGCCAAATGATATAAAAAAACTGAAAAACTTTTGTGATTGTTTATGAATGTATCAAAAATTTGCTTTTGATTACATGTATTACATAAATTACTTCTTTCTGGATATGATAATACACAAATGGCTTCTCTATCGAAGGGACGTGCAGTCTTTTATTTTAAGCACCACTGTTTTCGAATGGAAATAGTTGCCTTGTTTAATCCTAGAAATTACGCAGACATCGTACAAATCTGCGATTAAATACAGTGACTATTACTATTTGGAAACAGTGGTGCTAAGACGTAAGTGCGATTCACAACCTGTGTATGTAAATGTATACAATAAATGCAGTATATTAGCTATACAAATTACCCGTGTACATAAAACAGTGAATAGTTTGCCAGTAAATATGAATATTTTGCCAAGGCCAATTGTTTAATCTCACAGAAGGCCCCAATAAAACAGAAGTATCCTGTTTGACATTTTTCTCTCTGTGACTGTAACGAAACTACTTTTTCTTTGAAAAATAATCAGACTTGCTAAATAAAATATATACAATACAATACAGAATAGAAAAAAAAGACTAAAAAATAAAATGAATATATTATTTTCATAAACAATATGATAATGAAAGACATTTTTTAAAATATTTAATGCATATTTAACTATACTTTTGATTCAAATAAGACATATTTTTCCGAAGCCGTACAAAAAAAAAAAAAAAAAAAAGAGTTATTTAAACTTAGTCATTAAAATTTTGATTAAAGTGCACTCAATAGAAAAAAATCATCGAACTTCAAAGATAAAAATTCTTTAAAGTTAAACGTTTTGATTTTTATCATGTCATTAGAATTGGAGAAAAAATTGTGATAAAGAGGTAGACAAAAAATATTCTCCGTTTCGCGCAGTATAATTAAGACTTATCCGTGTCTAATTTAAATTATTAATTCAAACTTTTAATGTATATTAAAAAAAAAACGTTTTACTATCATAATGTCATTATTTGACAATTTTATTAATAGATTTTTTTTTGTCTTTTTTAATCGTATAATGAATAATGTGACAGAGGTTTTGAAATTTTAGAGGGTAGTGTAGTGTCATAGTGGTGTTTTTTTTTAGTCCGTGTAGTTGTTATTGGTTAAGGTAAAAAAAAAATGTTTAAATATTATCAACTAATACGGGAAAAGCTAATACATGCCTCTATTCTTCTATGAAATGCGTATTAATTTCAGAAATATATTCAAATAAACTACTGAGTTACATGAAAAAAAAATACAAATATTTCAAATAAATTTTCTAGTACGAAACGAGTAACATGAGTCAATTTAAACTACATTTTACAGAAGAATAATCGGAGGTTGGAAAGTGTACACTGCTTTTGTACAAATAACTTGCGCGTTCATTTTCAAAAAATCGCTCGCATTTAATGTTTAGTGGTGTCTTCTTCAGTCTGATTAATTGTTATTGGGTAAGATAAAAAATTAATGAAATATAATAAATGACATTTGTAGTTATTATACCCGTATTTACTGATTATTCGTTATTTTTTACGCTGATATCTAGATAAAGAGCTGTGTTAACCCAAAAACGCGAAACCAAGCTATCTTCGCCCGTGTCTATACCTCATTTATTGCATTTCAAAAGCAGTGAATGTTTTCTATTTGTTTTTTCTTGTACAGCTTGTACTTTCAATTTAACCACTTGTTATGTATACAATCGGATTTCATGAATAAATTCTTAAACAGAAAAATAAGCAGATAATGTTTCTAAAGGTTATATATTTTATAATTTTAACAGTTTCACGCTAATTTTTATGCCAGATTATACATTATATTATTCCCATGTGAATTTAGAAAATCACATAGTATTTATTATTGATTACAAAGTTAACACTGTTTATCCCACGTATTGGATAATATGCAGCATATACGATGCCTAAAAGGGGCGGAGCTAAGCGTATACTCCTAACTTTTTGTAAGATGCATAGGTGCCAACCTCTCATTAATATTCCATAATATGCGGGTTTATTTGACCCAGGTGTAACACGTTTCGCACCAGAAATTTGTTAAGAAATGAAATTAAATAAATTCCACGCAGAATCCTGAAATTGAATAAATAAAGATTCATCCAATAATTTTTCTGGTTTGAAGCGTTGTTAAACTGGGTCAAATTAACCCGCATATTACGGAATATTAATGAGAGGTTGGCACCTATGAGATGAAGTGTAATATATAAATATTCGGCTGATTTTACAAAAAAGTACTAAAAACTGAAAGTAAAAAATGTTTATTTTTACGTAAAATATGCAAAGGCCTTATCTGACGAGCTATAAGCCATCTGTTGAAAAAAATGTCTCCTTTCGGGATCAGCAATTAACATATTAAAATGTCTAATTATATGAATATGTTAAAGTATTTTTTAATATAATTTAAAAGAAAGAATTTTATATTTTCTTATCTGTTGCAAACAGGACCGGTGATACATTTTCCTGCGTTATATAAACCGTTATTTGCCGCCGTTTAATGTGTTATTTTAAACAACATGTTTTATTACATGAAGTCACTATCTACCACACTAGAGGTGTTATCTCATGCATAGCACCAACCTTTAGGAAACTCTGTTCCTTCCTTGTGTTTTTAAGTGCTTGGTAAACTTCATAGCTAACTCAGGTATTCTTAATTTTTTGCAAATTTTCTCATAATGCAATAATTTCCAAAGGTTTGTAATGTAGAAAATAATTATAATAAGTAGAAGTTTGATTTTTTAAACAATATTTATTTTTTCTTCTGTGTGCACTCAATTCAAATACAGTATTCCCTTCACATTCGCGAGGGTTGCGTTCGGGAAAACCTCGCGAATGTTGAGTCTGTCTCTCAGTACTAAAAAAGGAGTTACGTTCTGTGAAATTTTAATTAGAGTGGCACAGCATTTCAAAGAACAAAAAGATATATGTATTAACAATACGTTATGCATAACATATATATGTAAAAAGCGAATGTACACACATATTCATATATATGATATTTATTTATTGAAGATAATTCAAATTAACTGACTGGAAAAATAATTACAGTTAAAAAAGCATAGGTTTTTGTATAAAGTCATTTCAACCCTCTCTGTTCGCAAAGAGATAATGATGCATTAGTGGGTATGTATGCAATACAATATTAAAATGCAGCTAATTGCTTTAGAAATTATTTTCTTTACCATCCAATGGCAGCTTCAGCTCCATCTCTACGAGAACCTCCACATTTTAAATTAATAGATTGCAGATGCCGTTACCGTTACCATTTCTAATATCCCCTTTGCAATGAATTATTCTTCTGTTATTATTTTGCTTTCCTACAACAGTCGCTAATTTTTTCAGTTGATTTGTAAATAGATACTAAGAAGATACAGGGGAAATAAGTACTATAAATTCTGAAAAAGAAAGAGATAAGATTGCGAATAATCAAGTCAGATTCTCGTGAATGTTAAGATTTTTCGCATTTTCATATTCGCGAATAATCAAAACTCGCGAATGTTAAAACCGTGAATGTTGAGGGATTACTGTATTTCAATGACAAGAAGTTGAAAAAAATATAACACTTCCTTAAAGATTTGTAAATAATAATTTAAATGTATTGATAACATACCACGGAAACAATTTAAATTCGCCAAAGCGTAAAATATGTTATATAAAAGAAGTCCAGTTACAAAATCTACCATGTTGCGAATTTACGAGAAAAGTGTGACAACGTATTTCTAAAGAGTTTATTGATCACGGGTTAAAAGTAACTACATTAACTTTAAAAAATGTATTACGGTAGAAGGCAATTTGTAAGAAAATTGGAAGTTTAAGTAACATTTCCAGTGTAGGGAATCAATACCTTGCCGGAGATTCAATAACTGCAGTAAAAAATAGGTAGTGAAAGAATATAAAGTCAAAATTAAATAAACATAAGTTAAACATTTAAGGATAGAGAAGATAGGTTTTTTGTTTTAACATAATTTTAGTTGAATAAAAAATCTTTTTTGCACCGGAAAAGAAATAACATATAATACATATTTTAAAATGTCTCGAAAATGGATGTTGTAAATTTTTTATTTCCTTTGTTTAACTTCTCGTGTAATGTAGCCATCATCGTTCTGCGATGGCGCGTAGTTAAAAATAGTAGAAAATTTAAACATTTAGCAGGTCACCTAATAATAGTTGAAGAAATCGATTACGAACGCGCCACGCATGCGATAGAGTCATCGAAATCAAATTGCTTTCAACTTGAATGTTTTCGAGTTAAATTTAGGGGGAGGGGATTTGTGGATGTGGGAATTTTTAAAGAGTAAAATGATTTAGCAGTTCATATAAAACATAAATTCCATTCTTGAATAAATTAAGTAAAATTTTCGCATTTATTCGGCTTTTATAAATTTTTCTCTCAGCCATTTGATTACAGGCCATGATAGGTATTCAGCCTGTATTCAGTCGCACCGCTATTTACAAAAAAAATATTTGTGGTGTTTTGAAAATAACCTATTATAAATCTATGACCGAGTTTAGTTTTTTAAAAGGAGTACACTGGGACGTATATGTCCCGACCCGTAGTCAAAGGGGTAATTTATAATTCTTTTAAAAAAAGTATAATATTTTGAATAATATTTTAAGAGGGAAATGGATTTTTTCATGTTAGATTCATGTAACAGTAATGAATTATCTTTCTGAATAAAATGTAAAATCAATTGTAAAAAAAAAAAAACTTTTTTTCCTTTAAATAATTTCCAAGTTGGTGGATCCAAATAACAACATTTTGATGAACATATACAAAAAAAATATATTAGATCTAATAATCAAATTACATGCTATCTATATATTTAAAACGCTAAGCGATTTCTTTCGGCAATCCGTGAGAACAACCTACTGCATCAAATTACATCATTCTTTTTTTAAATTAAAGATAGTTGAACACAGATTTGTTATCTTACATTCGTTTGTTCGAAAATTTTATTAATTAGCCGTAATTTTAAATTAAACTTTTACATCTGCTTATGACGTCATAAAGTCGGCAATTCGGATAACGCCCACTGTTGCGACGCACAGAGTAACGAGAAACTCCGTGCTTGCAATTATGAAAGAGAAATAATAAATATTAAAAGCACGTGGCTTTTTTTGTCGAATTTTTTAATTTGCAATTTAAATTTCGGTAAAAATATTTATCCGCGTGTTTTATAAGCGAATAAAAATTCATATTTATTGTGACGTCACGGGAATATTGTCCATTGGGTTTATTTTATCTTTATGCGTTATAGCTTTGTTGATGCCATTTTTTCATTACAATTAAATACCAAATATATTTTTATTTGTACACATGGCGTTTAAGCATAAAAGTAAGGTATACAAAGTACGTGTTAAAAATTTGCGCCGGTGAAAATGATGTTATGCTTAGCTTGAAATGCATTTTAACATTGATAAAACTGAAGAGAAAAAAATATATAATTGTGTTGACATGACGTTAATTTTAAGTGATTTATTCCATTTTTAATTATAAATATTAGAATTGGAGCCGTCATTGATTGCTTCATCTTGATTGCATACCTTGATTACATGTTACCAATTACTTTTTTTAAATTATAGGTTAGAAGATTTCATTTTTAATAAAAAAAAAATTCCCCAAAGTAAAAGATTTCAGGAAAATTAAAATTATTAAAAATAATGTTATAGTTAAAAAAAAAAACTTGAAATAATGATTGTATTTTTAGATAGAATAAACCAAGCTAATATTATGTTTTATAGGCATTACTTTGGTGGGTTTATTATAAGTTCATTTAATAGTTCCTTATTAGCTGCAAAGTCCTATTTCTTTCAATGTGAATTTCTCTTTCGATGTCAAAAATTGGTAGTCTACTTTTGGACGCCAACCAAAATACAGTGGCAATTTTTAGAAATGTATAGCGGTTGTGACAACAAACGGCGATATCGCTTTAGCTTTCATCACACTTACATCCCTTCTAAATACTTCAAATTTCAATTTTTTACTACATTTTACAATTTCAATTCTTACATCATCAATTAGAAAGAAAATTAGCTTTCGATTGAAATTTACTTGAAAACTGCCGCTTAATTTAACGACTTTTTAATTAATTTTCAAGCATGAAATATTTTTCAATTCTATCTGAACAATAACCACCAATTTGCTTTAATAATGTAAAATAGCCCCTGATAAAGTTTTTAGAATTGAAAATAGATTTCCCTAACCATCATGAAAAGTGAAAAAGAAAATAATAAAAAAAACCTGATAAATCATAAGATTGTATTATCCATAAGATGGAACATTTTGGCACTAAACTAAAATCTGTCAAAAAAAAAAACTATTTTCAGTTTATAATTAACATAAAATTGATAAGTTTAATTCGTTGATGTATATGTTGCATCAGAATATGCTAGGAACTGTATTTTATTATTTTTTTAATATCCATTAGATATTTAACAGTATAAGAGGGAAAAGATCCCCGACTGTGATGGAAAAGAAATAATCATCCTGATTATGTAAAGGGACAGAAGAAATCATTCAAATAAATTACACTTGAAAACATAAAAATCTCCTTCATCTGCAGATTGATTTAATATTGTAAAAAAAATTCTTCATCTTTACATAAAAATTGATTAGCTTAAAACAATGGATGTGTTTTAGAAGATATGGATTTGAAACGAACAATGATTAAAGGGGACATTTTAAAACTTTTTTTGAACGTTAAATTTCGGCGGTGCCTTTGAGCACATGCAATGCACATGCGCATAGGAGCTCATTCGGTTGCATTATCACAGGGGGGGGGGGGATGTGTGCTCAGTTTCCTATGTTCTTTTATTTACTTAATATGAAATGAAAGTATTGGTATACTATTTGTATGCTACTTTATAGGTCCATGAAATTTTCTTTCAAACTGATTTACATTATTACACAGTTGTTTACGGAATGTTTGTTTGGAGTTTGCACCGGAAATAGTACTATATTTAACTAGGTGAAAAAAAACCTTTAAAATAAAATATTTAAGACTGCTTCATACGCACCCCTTCTTATGTAATAAAGAAGCTTATTTTAGTGATATTGTTATAGTATTTTTTTTCCGTCAAGTTTTGACGGGTTTCATCTAGTCTATTTAAATAATGTTGACGAATTTTTATACACTGAAACATTCTTCTTTTAGGATATTTTAAAACAATAATTAACAACATCAATAAATGGTATGCATATGACATGATGACTACCGAATTTTGCGAAAGTACAGTTCAAAATGACGTCTTCATTGATGAAAATCAACGAAATCGGTCACAAAAATCTTACAACTAATAATTTATAAATATGCATTTGTTTATACCGTCAATAATCAGTACTGAAAACTAATTAATTTACAATAGCTCGATCAACCGTTCATCTACAATTTCTTCAAATTGGCAAATGATATTTCTGTCTTTAAGCTTTTGGGTAATAATGGAGTAAATTTGCAGGGTAAGTTACATAATATTTTTTACAAACCATTATTTAAAGAAAGGTAAGACAAAAATCACTAAACCAATTCATACAAATGAATCATAACCAAAGATATTTGCTCACCAATTCACATAGCAATAGTTAATTTGATTTTGTTTTTCAATTTTAATAAAAAATTGCATCCAAAAAATGAAATAATAATAATTTTTTGTTTACATTTTTCCCGATAATAATAGAACAAATTATCTACTTTGAGTGTGGACGTGCCACGCTTTAGATACAAACACCTACATCGTAATTTGATTTTTTTTTAATCATATAAAAATTAGGATAATTCTTCTTTTTTAATTAGCAATGATTAAATTTACAATACTTATAAAAAGTTTCTTTTTCTCAAATCAGTCGCTAAAAGAGATATTACGTCAATTAAGGTTGTAGTACTTTTTCTGAGCGTTGTTTAATCTAATAGCAACGAATGAGATAATATCTGTGAGTTTTCCCATGTTAAAAAATTTTCAGTAAGATCTATGAAACTGAATATTCTGTACCCTTTATTTTATTATTATTTTTAACATTTAAGTAATTTAATTGCCGTTTTGGCGGAAATTTCGTAAATAGATTAAAAAAAATAATACCTGATTAACTAACTAAATTTCAAAGCTACGAGAGGTATTATGACATTCTTGGATTTATAAAAATAACTGTTGTTAGTCACATCATACAATGTTCCATATTCTACGACGAATAGTTGTGAAATAGAAACAGGCTGTAAGATTTTAGTATAACAAATTTATATTAAAAATAAATCATTCTCATAGCCATGCAAACAACTGGTGTTAGTTTCATCATGAAACGTTTCATATTCTAGAAGACGTACTTGTGAAATACAAACAGGCAGTCAAATTTTGATTAAACAGATTCCTATTAAAAATGAATTATGCAATATAACCTACATTAATTTTGGTGTAAAAAGAATCAGAGCCGTCAAAAACCAGTGTATTATATGATTTTTAAGCTCAGTCCTATCATTAGATATAGAGAATATAACATATTGACTACGGGTTGGGACATATATTTCCCAGTGGATTATTTTCTATTATGTTCGTACCACTCTTTGAAAATTATTCTCTCATATACACTTGTACCAAGATCACTAAAAGAGATATTACACCAATTAAGGCTGCAATGCCTTTTTCTGAGCGTAGTTTACTCTAATAGCAACTAATGAGATAATATCTGTGTGTTTTTCAATGTTAAAAAAAAATTACAATAGGATCTATGAAATTGAATATTCTGTAATATTTATTTAATTATTATTTTTAACATTTAAGTAATTTAATTGCCGTCATGACGGAAATTTCATAAATAGATTAAAAAAATAATACCTCCTTAACTAATTAAATTTCGAAGCTCCGAGAAATATTATGACATTCTCGGATTTATGCAAATAACTGTTGTTAGTCTCATCATGTAATGTTCCATATTCTATGAGGAGTAGTTGCGAAATAGAAACAGGCAGTAAGATCTTTTAGTATAACAAATTCATATTAAAATTAATTCATTCTCATATCAATGCAAATAACAGGTGTTAGTTTCATATTCTGGAAGACGTACTTGTGAAATACAAACAGGCAGTCAAATTTTAATTTAACATATTCATATTAAAAATTAATTATGAAATATAACCTACATTAATTTTCGCATAAAAAGAATCAGAGCCGTTAAAAACAAGCGCATGTAATTTTAAAGCTCATTCCTATCATTAGATATAGAGAATATAACACATTGACTACGGGTTGCGACATATATGTCCCAGTGGACTATTTTCTATTATGTTCGTACCATTCTTTGAAAATTATTCTGTGGTATACGCTTGTACCAGGATACGTTCAAGAGAAACTACAAAAAAAAAGTTTGTCTAAATTGTGGTTTGATTGAGCATATAAATAGTTGCCAGTCCTAGTTTTGATGTTTAACTCTTTCAGGAACAATTAATTGTGCTTCTGTAATGTTCTCACTAGAATTTTCAAAACGTTTTACTGAAAAATAAATATTGCAAATTTAAAGCTTTTTTCGGCAAAGTTATACAATAAAACTTTGTGCACAATTTTGTATTATGTATCTTGATTAAAATTACAGTGCGTCTCAAAAGTATATGGACAGGCGATTTTTCTAAAATAACAGTCTTAAAAATGAAGCAATAATCACGAAAAAAGCAATTAGTATATAGAATTATAACATAAGTTTATTACAATACAGAATTGTCATGCTTATATCCCATTTTGTTTGTAAAAAAATTAAATTCAAAATAAGCTGTCCCAGAAATATATGGACAATGAAAAAAATCGCATTTATTACCACCGTATCAAAACAATTTGCATATTCTGCCTTCTGTACATCTGAAGTAATCACTTTGATATATAGCATCACTGCTTGTTCTTTAAGTCCAAGTCTCGAATAATAGGAAAATGCCTCGCAGCGTTCGATTCTCTGCCGCTGATAAAGATAAAATTTGGCGTTTAAAGGCTGAAAATGTTAAAGTTTCTGATATTAATAAACAAACAAATCATAGCATACAGTGGCGTAGCTAGAGAGAGGGTCCAATTGCTCTTTATATCAGTAATAATGTAAAGTTTTCTCCACCTTAGTTATCGTAAAAAGTTCTCCAATTAGATAAGGCAAAGAAAACTTTACAAAATTAGTGGTATCCAGAGTATCTGGACACCCACTCTGGATATGCTACTGATATCAGATCTGGGATTTTTTAAATTTTACCGAAAGGTGACAATTCAATTGCAAAAACGCGTTTAGGTCGACCACGAATAACATGTAAGCGGCCAAATAGAGAAATATAAGCAGTTTCAATAAAAGCTGTTTCAGTCCAAAAGAAGTCTGTTAGTGAAATTGGCGTTTCCTATTCCGAAATCCACTGTTCATCGTCGCATAGAACAAGGAAATTTCATAAATATCGCAGAATGTGTTCGACACTTATCCTGAAATTGCACCATAGAAAGACACGCATTCTTTGGGCTATAAAACACATACATTGGACGGATGAACGGTTAAATGTTTTCTTCAATGAAGAAAAAAAAAACAATTTGGATGATCCTGATGGCTAGACATATTTGGCAGGGTCTACGAAGAGATCGCTTGTTCTTTAGTCGACAACAAGGAGGGTGTCTTCTCATGGTGTGTGTTGCGTTTTGTTTTAACGGAACAACGAGTTTTGATTTTTTTAAAGGTCGACATTGCTCCGAGGATTATCAAAATGTTCTCAAAAGCAATCTACTTTCCACTGGAACCATCTTAGGAGGGGATAACTGGAAATTCCTACAGGACAATGTATTGATTCAGAAGTCCCACGCAAGAACAGCTTGGTTTACGCAGAATCAAGTGACTGATATAGACTGCCCAGCCATCAGCCCACGCCTAAATCCAACCTAAAACCTTTGGGGAGTACTTTCACGAGATGTGTATGCCCATGGTCGTTAGTTTTCGATTATCCAGGAATTAAAGCAACACGTAGAGCAGAGTTGGTTCTGTTCACAGCCACCCATTCTCCAAACACTAGTTCGAAGCATGCCTGATAGGATTTTCAAAATAATTCAAGGGAATGTAACCAAAATTTGAACTTAAATACAAAATACTCGAAAATTCCATATATTTTTAGGAAAGCCTATTTTTTTATTTATTTTTTTTCTTTATACAAAAATTCTGTAAAATTTTTCTTTGTTGTAATACAGTTTTATTATGATTCCATACGCTAATAATTTTTTTCGTGATTATTCCTTCATTTTCTGAAGTGTTATTTCAAAAATTCGCCTGTCCATATACTTTTGAGACGCACTGTAACATATAGAAAAATATCCCGCTGCCCTTGATGACGCATACAATTGCTTAAAATTCAAACGTTTAATTTTTTCATCGGTGCATTTCAAAACGGAATGTAAATGAAAAATTCAAATGCAGAATATTAAAAAAAAAAAAAAAAAAAAAAAACTGATTACTTTATTGATTCATTATTTATTTACTACGAAATAATTTCTTCCTTATAAAAAGAAATATATCGAATTTTGCATGAATGAAATTTAAAACTCTTTTTACCCTCTGTAATTTAAATAGCAGAAATTCACTTCATCATCAATTTATTTACTTTTAAATCTCTCCCCTTCATACTCTTTTGCAGAAAATCGATATAAAAAATTGTAAATCTTAGATAATTTAAAAATAAGAAAAATAAATCGGCAGTGGATTAAAATATATTGGGATTCATAAATATCAGTTTTCGAAACTGCATTGTTATATTTCTTCAAAGATATAAAATCGAAAAGGCATTTAAAAGTTTCTGTTTTATAAAAAATGATGAAATATAATCATGAATGATTAATTTTTATATGATTGGGAAACTTATACATTATGAAGTTATTATACAAGATTTTCATTCATAAACTACATGTAAAATTATATAATTTCCAATCAAAGAAATAAAGATTTTTCAAATATCTCTTTTGTTTTAATGATGTGAAGGGAGTTGGTATATTATTTATAGCACTTTATTTTAAATCTAAACTGGAAACTGACACCCAGACATTTTTAATAAAATTTTGCATTTATAATACTAGGGGACCTAAGCTCCTTACGAACTATGTTTTCCAATTCCTGTTTCGACTCCAGAAACTCTAAAAACACGCTAATTTTATCGGCTCTGAAACAATTATGGAAAATTGAATTATATATAATTAAACGACCAGTGGGGATTTCCTGTAAACGGGTTTCCATTCACTTTTCTTTGATTTTAAGACCGAATCAACTACTGTCGAAACACTTAACAAATGTTTTCGTGATAGATTAAATAAGATTAATTAAACCAAAATAATATAGGTAATTTTTATTATGGTGCCAATCATAAAATTATTCAACTGAAAACACATAAACAAAGTTCATACTTTTGGATTACTTAGTTACTCTCATGTGTCACTACAATATGCTGCTCTCAAAATGAGGGAAAAGACCCACCTAGGGGTGCACAACCTGTGGCCCGCGATCGGATTACTGGTGGCCTGCGGATCAATTTCGCTGATCGGACGCCAAAAAAATTGCGAATTTCGTCGATCGGGTGCGTAGAAAACGCGAATTTTGCCAAAATCGTAAATTTTGCCGATCGAGTTAGTAAAAATCGCCCGAATTTTGCCGATAGGTAGCGTATAAATCGCAAATTTTGCCGATCGGGTGCGTATAAATCGTAAATTTCGCCAATCCCTACGTAAAAATCGTAAATTTTGCCGATCGAGCCCGTAAAAATCGCGAATTTTGCCGATAGGGTGCGTATAAATCGCGAATTTTGCCGATCAGGTGCGTATAAATCGTAAATTTTGCCAATCATATGCGTAAAAATCGCAAATTTGGCTGATCGGGCGCGTAAAAATCGCGAAATTTGCCGAATGGTTCGTATAAATCCCGAATTGTATCGATCGGGTGTGTGAATAAATTGTAAATTTTGCCGATTATCTGTGTAAAAATCGCGAATTTTTCCGATCGGGTGAGTGTAAATTGTAAATTTCGACGATTAGGCGCGTAAAAATCTTGAATTTCGCCGATTGGGCGCGTAAAAATCACGAATTTTGCCGATCGGTTGCCAAAAAATTGCAAATTTCGCCGATCGGGTACGAAAAATTGCAAATTTCGCCGATCGGGCGCGTAAAAATCGTGAATTTTGCCGATCGGGTGCGTATAAATCGCAATTTTTGCCGATCGGGTGCGTGTAAATTGTAAATTTTGCCGATTGTCTGCGTAAAAATCGCGAATTTTGCCGATCGGGCGCGTAAAGATCGAAAATTTCGCCGATCAGGCGAGTAAAAATCAAGAATTTCGCCGATTGGGCGCGTAAAAAGCATGAATTTTGCTATTCGGGCACGTAAAAATCGTGAATTTTGCCGATCGGTTGCGAAAAACTTGCAAACTTCGGCAATCGGGTGCGGAAAATTGCAAATTTTGCCGATCGGGTGCGAAAAAATCACAAATTTTGTCGATCGGACGCGTAAAAATCGCAAATTTTGCCGATCGGGTGCGTATAAATCGCAAATTTTGCCGAATGGGCGCCTAAAAATCGTGAATTTCGTCAATCACTAGAAAAAACTACGAATATTGTCAATCGCGCATGGAAAAAAAGTTTTTTCCATCCTTACCAACTGAATTGGGTTATGCTGACTAAGGAGATGGTTGAGTCTAGGGAGCTAACCCTCCTTTTAAAGTTAATATTTTTATGAACTTTTAGGCCGATCCTCCCTCCTCCTTCCCCGAAACAAAATTTTGTTCACCTACGGATGTTGTCTCTCACCTCCAGTCATTTTTGTGACTGGCCCTCCTCTTATGAAGGTTGTGCACCCCTACTTGATATCTACATTTTATGACTGAATATCTTAAGAAGTACAATTTAAAATAATATGTTTTTCCTCCTCTCCATCTTCATTCATGAAAGAATTATTTTTCGGCACTGGCAATCTTTAAAGCTAAATTTACTACTTCAAATAAAGTCAAGGAGTATTTTCACTGTTTGAATGTAATTCTTCAACAGTACTGAATACGTTGACTGGAAGGGAAGGAACCTAGAGGGCTAAAACTATGCTTCCGAAAAATTTATGTTTTTTTAATCTAATTGTAGACTTAGATCCCCCCCCCCGTCACACCTCCTCGAAACAAAATTCTACTGCTGGTGGCCCTCGACAACCCAGTCATTTTTGTAAGTGGGTCTTCGCTTAAAAAGGTTGTGCACCCGTACATTAGACCTAGTTATTCATTGATAATTTAATGTCGCTAACGCCGCCCATCCTTAATCATATTACCGTAACTTCGCGCGTATGCGCCGCACCTTAGTTAAGTCTTTTTCAAACCGGAAATTTTATTGAAAATAAGAAGTCAAATAAGTGCTAAGCAGAAGTAAGTCACATTTTATTTAAAATAAATTCTGGTAGAAAATCGAATTGTCTGAGTTGCGGCGTATACGCGCGAAATTATGGTACATATTTACTTGTTTTCCTCCCATTTTCGCGAAAACTGTCATTGATCATTATGCAATATTCTTTTTCCCCACTTTATTCTTATTGTTCCGTTTTTAGTAATAACTGCCGAACTCCTAAATTATCTAAGAGCTTCTGGTTTCAATGTTTTTTAAACGTATTGTAAAAAAAGGCCCTTATTTTGGTTTTCGAATAGGTGGAATATATATTGCTAATTCATAGCAAAGCTTCGTTTCTTTTGATGAACATTTAGTTTGAACTATTTACTTATTATTTGAATGAGTTTGTTTTGTGTTTAAAATAGATAACTAGTTGAAATCAGAAACACTTAAGCAAACTGCAACTGGAATTGAAATTTAACCTGCTGATTCGGCAACTCCGAGGACTTCGAAACAATACAATTATTTAGAAGTGCAAAAGGACCCAGGTGCAGTTGTTATTCGGCATGTTCTTGTTTGTGATAAACTTTACACTTTTTATAAAACTCGAAATGTGAGTGATAAATTAAAGAAAAGAAAATATGATAATGAATACATGAAATATGGATTTTAATTCACGGGAAATAAAAACTTCTAATTGTAGCATTGAACCATTTTTATATATGCACCATTTAAAGACAAAAACAAAACATCCAATTTATAAACAAAAGGATGTCAGTTTCAGTTTCTTTTAGAAACTATCAATCGGCCTTAATGAAGCATCTTATGTGTTTTCTACAAAATTTGAAACAATAGGTAAAATATTTTGTCGAAATAAATTATTCTGTCGTGTAGATATATTTTTAAATTGAAACTGTTTGGAAATATTATTATTTCAGCATTTTAAATCAGATGCAACTTTCCCCATTTAACGCTTTGAAGTAATAATTTAATTATTATTTTCAAGTTTTATTTCTTTTTAAAATTCACGCGCAAGTACATGTTCTATGGAGTATTTTTTTTCCATTTACTGTTTTTGAGACGTGATCATTTAATTATTATTTAAAAGTTTTATTTCTGCTTTTAATAGTCAGTTGTAAATGCATTTTTTAATTGAAAGGGAATATTATTATATGCACTATTTTACAATTGGCAACGATTTAAATAGATGGCTTTTCGAAATGTGAAATAAATTTCAATTAAAATTATAAAATTTTGAATAAAAATTTTAAAAACTCTTAAAAGGTTAGTTAAATTTAAAACATAATTACACACTGCACACCGCAAGCTTATCAATTATATCCTTTCAAAATACTATTTAATTCCTATGCACAGTTTTTGTACCTATGAAACTTTTTTAAGAGAACTATTTTAACCGAATGTTTATTATTAAATAACTCTTAATATAATTGAGGGGGTCAGGGCAGGAAAGTGTAAAGCCACATTTTTGGTGAAATAAATCCAACACTGTAATCTATTACTTAATATTGTAAATTATAATATCCAACATATAATTTGTTTCTAATGCCACTTGGTTGCAGCGTATGTGACAGGTTTCGTTTTTGCCCCAGACGTTTATGCTCCTAATGAAGATAGCTAATTTACAAAAAACGTAACAGTAATATCATTAAAGTGATGCCATATTGTTACTCAGAATATCTGAAATGTTACTAAGACATTGACGAAAAAACCTTAGGTTATCTACCTTGATTTGAGTATTTGATCAAATTTTCAAATTGAAATATCCCAGAAGTACAAAATGTGGCTTGGCACTCTCTTGCCCCGACACCCTCAATTCGTCGATTAAAAATTATCTGCTTCAGCGTGTTTATCAAACATTTATCTATAAAACTATAAGTTTTCATTTTTTCATATGCAGAGGGGCCGAGTTCCACTAATATTCCGTTATATGTGGTTTAATCTGACCCAGATTAACAACGCTTCAAACCAGAAAAATTATTGGATAAATCTTTATTTATATAATTTCAGGTTTCTACGTGGAATTTATTTAATTTCATTTCTTAAAAGAATTTCTGGTGCGAAACGTGTTAAACCAGGGTCAAATTAACCCACATATTACGGAATATTAATGAGAGCTTGGCACCTCTGCATATGTAACAGTTTTTTGAATATTAACCCTTTTTATCCTGACGGTACTTATAAGTACCACTTTAACCGCTTCGCGACGAGCGTCTTTTACAGAATTTTTAATCTGTTACCACCGGTTTTTCAAATGAGAAATTTCCACCTAATTGAATCGCGAAAATGCTATGATTAGATAAGGAAAAACTTTACAAACAGAAATAACTGGTGGGAATAATCGAGGATTCTGAGCATTTAAAAAGCAGCTGGAAAATTAATTCAAGATATAAAGGGTTAACCCAGAAATTCCCCCGATTAATTTTTCTAATATAGAAAAAAAATAATTCTAATCAATTTGTTAGTACATTCTGGTGTAATTGAATCATTTCAACATGTTAGCAATAGCTTTGCCTCTGAAATTGTTAGAATAAAACACAATTTTTAGATTGGAAATCTTTTTTTCTACTAAATACATTAAGGTAACTTGTAACAACATGTTATAATTTTTTTATAATACATCAGATGAAATTAGTCAAGTGAATAGAGTCCCAAACTTTTTCTCTTTTGAAACTTTTCGTGCATCAGTACCGACCTAGTATAAATACCCGGCTGAGTCCCATATCCTCGGGCAAAGAGAAGAAATCTTTGTTTTTGTCAATCTATAATGCTTTTCAATTATCTGAATAATCAATCTTCTCACTATGCATAGTATGGTTATTATGATGGCAAAACTTAAGAAAACAAGGTAAACATTTTTGAAAACAAAATTGCTGTAAAACTAATACCGTTCTATATAAAAGTTGATTAGTCTGAACACGTTGGATCGCCCTTTAGTTTCCTTCTCTAACGTACCCCTTATGTTACAGGTACAATGGGTTATTAAACATTGGAATAAAGCATTCAAAAAGTCAATAAAAATGACTGTTGTTACAATAAGTGTTTTTATGTAGTAACCCTGCATGTTTGTTTCCATAGCACAACGCGATGCGGCAAACACTGGCATTATCGCATTGAAGACGTTAGAGAAATTAGTGTTAAATCAATCTGAACATTTTCCTTCAATGTGTTGCTGTACACCGCCCCGCAGGCTCAAAAATGGCGGCTATCACAGACGGATTTTTTAAGCATTTTTACGGTCCCGTGAATTTTGACACCAGTATATTTTAAAGTTTTCTTTGACTTATTTAATCTCAGAAAAATAAGACGGGGAAAACGTTTCAAAATTATTTGTTTTCAAATTCAAGGAATAGTACAAACGCTGATAAAAATCCACCTACGACAGCCGCCATTTTTGCGTCAGTACGGAGGCCTAGAATTCAGGAGGCGATGTGCTGTATAAGGACGATGTTTTTGTGAACAAATCGCCTAAATGTTGTTTACGCGAGAACAAGGTATGAACATTTTGGAGCAGAGTATTAATAAAATTTCGTTTATATTCACAGTGCATAGAGTTGCTTAATTTTGAATATCACTATTTCCTAACAGGAATCTACACCTTATTTAATCATACAGTCCATAGATTAAATAAGGCAAAAATTATTATTTGGAAAAAGTGGAACTCAACAAAGGTAATTTTAAGCAATCTGATATTGACTCTGACTAATTCAGCGCTTCCGAAATGCGTTTTCGATTTTGTCACTTCAACAGAACGTAATTTACATTAATAAAAGAAAGTTGCTTATATACAGCTTGCTCAGGTCTGAAAATTTGGATATAAATAGTCCAATGCATGCCCTGATGCATGTGAGGATCAGATTTTTAATATTTTAATAATTGGCTTAGATATTAATTAAAAACTCCTTAAACATAACTTTGAAATTGCGATTTCTTTATTTGAAAAGGGCCCGGAAGATATATGAAATCGCAAAAGTACAAATGATTTGTACTCGCAGACTGTAAAATTTTCGTATTTTCACTTATCATCGAGTTTTAAGAAAATTATTCGAGGTATAGTTTCGAAATTCATAGAATATACGTATTTTATAGTTCTGATTACAAATAATGCAATTTTGTAAAAATCGGACAGTAACTTTTCTTTATTTTTGCAAACAAAGACGAATGAAAAGATAAAAATCAACCAGAGAGAAGAGGGGATCGTTTGAATCTACTACTGCTTCGGGCACTTCGGGCCCGTTCTTTCATATACTCATTTTCATGTTTTCTAAATGAAAGGTCCGAAATTATACAGTATAAAATTGACAATGCATAGTAACAGATTAAAAATTATACTATATAACCAGGGGTGCAAAAATCTAGGTGCCAAAATGGGCTGATTTCCACCACTAAATTTTATTTGTATTCTTCGTCAAATTTTATTAGTATACTTCGCCTAAATTTAATCTGTATTGTTATTAGGCGAAGAGTACTAAAAATTTAGTGGTGGGAATTGGCCCATTGGCGCCTATATTTTTGCACCCCTGGATATAACAATGTGCAATGCATAGTAAGTAATAAAGAAAACTTAATTTTACAGATTATTAGTTACATTTGAGGGGTTTGGGGTGGGGGAGCTAAAGGATTTTTTTATTAAATATCGCGTTCATATTAATAACTTGCCCCTTTCCCTTTCATTGCGATTTTGGACCCGATTTACTAGGGATGTTTTTCTAACAACTTCTTAGGTACTCCAGTTACTATATACAGTACAAACAATTTAATTAACCCTCAGCTACCAAATCTTTCTGAATAACAATCTTTTCCGGAGTTTCCTTTTTTATTCACAGCAATAATTATCAGATTTTTCTAAGACTTGATACATAACTATCTCATAATACTTCAATTACATTCATGCATTTTTGGTCGCCTGCAGTTACATTGTATCACCAGCATTTCCGAATAAAATTATTTTTTCTTACAGTTGGTCGTACAGCTTTCTGGTTTTAACTTCGTGTATTCTGTGGTTCTTCAAAAGTCTAAAAATTAATTTACGCACATCACTTAGTGACACTAAACCGCTATTTCCGAATAATGAAATTTTGATACTTTAGCGATTTCTTCTTCCATAATGGTACGATTTCTGTAATTCTTTTTTTTGTTGTTGTTGCATAGTGACTTTTTAAAGCTTTTTTCACCAGTCATTTTTTAATTTTAGTACTAATGTTTCACCTCTAAAAGGAGCTTTTAATTTCAGTTTCATGTTTTTTTTTTTCACAGTTAAATCTCGGATTTCCCTAAGAATTGATACATAACTATATCATAATATTTCCATTCCATTGCAGCACCTTTGGTTGCCTATACAGATAAGTTGTATAATCACCATTTACGAACAAAATCCAATTTGTCTACAATTTGACCTACAGCTTTCCGTTTTTAATTTCGCGTTCTGAATTTCTTTAAAAGCCTGAAAATTTAATAACCTCTGTCCCTTATAATCTCTATACGGTGCCGTAGGCAGCGGGGACCTATGCAGTAGGCTCGTTCGAAAAAAAGGTTTGTTTAGAACAGAATGATGATGGAAGTTGGAATTAATAAATTTTGCACGCAGGACGCCCAGTATACGGTGCGAAAGCAGTCGGGATCCGGGCGAGAGTTTCGTTTTTAACGGGATTTAAGGTTATTACACGGGATCCGGCGACGCCGAGCGGGTTAGCTAGTTTCTAAATAATTTACAAAAGGAATTTTATTTAATTAAATGTAACTTTATTTCGAAGCGATACTTATTTAACTTTAATTTACGGTACATCAACATGTTTCAAGATTTGTACGTAAGTCGGAGAAAGTTATAGACCGGCAGAAATCCATTTCAATTCTACCATCTAACGGAACCCCACACAAGTTACATGAAAATGTGCCGCAGTGAAATTGGTTGAAGTTTTTATATGCTACAGCTCTTGCAATACCGATAAAATGTCTCAACAGGCATAATCCTGAAAAATTGGCTAGTTTTGATGATATGACCGTCAAAAGATCAATTCATATTATCAACTAAAACAAGAAAATTTAATAAAAAATTAAATAAAATATTTACTCTGTGAAAGCGGTGAAAATATCTTGTTAAAAAACTGTTATTTTTCAAATTATGTTTAATCGACTTAGAAAATATCCGAAGATTGGCAGGTATAAACTCTATGTACAGTCGTGGAAAAAAAACGAAACACCCCCCACTAACTCTGCAACAAATTATAGTAGAAGGACGTGACTGGTACCAAACGATTGGAAATAAAGTCTACTTTTAAGTGATGTATCTAAAATTTGTTTAAGGGTCCATCTACATATTAAAACCAGCCTAAACTTTAATTTTTTCAATGGCAACACCCACTTTTGACATGATATTTTAAATCTTCGGTTCAAACTATGCCTAGATACAAAATTTTAAGTCATTTGGATGATAAGTTTTTGAGTTATAAACATTCAAATTTTAGAGCTTCTAATGTTAAATTACATTTTCATATTTTTATTAATATCTCCTAAAATTATAATCCTAATGTGCTAACGTTTTGTTTGGTTATAAAACTCAAAAACCCAAACATAACTACGTCAAATTTGTAATTATTAAAATTTTATAATATGAATTATGAATTATGAAATTAATATTCGAAAAAATTATGAATTGCAACCTACAATTTTTTTGATGGATTTATATTTATTATGTCCTGCTTTATGTGTATTCAAAATTTTAATTTTTTTTTCCAAGTAGTTTTCAAATTATGCTTAAAAAACGACAAAATGCTGCTTTAAGGGGCCGTCTATGATGTGCATTAAAGCATAGTTTGAATAGGGATGGGAGCGCTCCGACTCGAAATCCCGATTGACACCACTAAATTTTAATAGTATTTGTTACCTTATTCAAGGACAAAATTTCTGAAATTCTTTACGTTGGAGAATATTATTAAAATTTAGTGGTAAGAATCGATATTCGGGTCGGAGAGCTCTCATTCCTCTTTGAGAAAATATTATACTCATAGGCTGGGATTATAGTGACTTGATAAACTTAGAGATTAAGTCTGTCTTACACTATAAACAATGCGTAAACAGTATTTCAATGCTTCGTGATCTTACGTTAAACAACTCTGACAACGACCTGCGATTGTAGTAAGATATAAGATAGCGAGGCAGCAGAACCCCAGCATTTATTAGTATATATATATATATATATATATATATATTTCTTTTACTTTTTCAATGTCTGCTTTAAAATTTTTCATTAAAATTACGTAAAACGTATTTACATGAGATATATGTTTTCATTTATGGAAAATAGTTTCGCTTTTATTTTTAAATTAATAAAGCTCATTTTTGAAAAATATGATCAGTTCTACCTTAGAAAAAACTTAATCATTTTTGTTACCTTTAAATGGATTTATAGCTTCTTTTCCAGTCTAATAAAGCTATATTGTTTTTTCTGCAGTATATATGTTTGAAGTGAAGTTTATTATAAATGCATATGTGAGAGTATTTGCTGAAACAAAATGGCCCCACAATTAACTGAAGCAACGAAAGGCCAAATGATTGGCATGTGGCAAGCTGGAAGAAGTTTTCGTTATATAGCTGGGCATTTTCAAGTGTCTCTTCAAACTGTTTCAACATGGATTAATAGGTAAGGTTTATATTGGTAGTTTATTGCGAAGAAAAAATTACAATATTTCTTCTATAACTTTCGTATTTAAATCTATTCGATGAAACTGGCAAAATGAAAAAAAATTACAAGTTATTTTTATGGTTTTCTGATAGGCAAGATTATTTCCCAATCGCTAGCAGTGTGCAAAAAAATCTAATAATAATAATAATAATAAATAATAAATGTCATATGGCAAGTTTTCTTGCCAGGAGGCATTAATGAGTTAATTGTAAAATTTCAAATGAACCACCAGAATAGGTTTAATCATAGAATTATTACCCCTATTCCGAAGGACAATAACGGATGTAAAGTTATTCAGATGTCTTTATAACATATATTTAGTTTTAGGTCTTCAAATAAATCGGAATTTAAATTCTGCGAACATATCTCAAAACAAGACCCCCCTCCCCCCTCTCGCTACTAAAAAAAAGCAATGTCTGGATTTATTTTCAGACTAAAAAACAATTTAGCGGTTTTTAGCGGGTTTTTTTGGTTATTTTTACTTTGTTTCATTACGCTGCTTTATATTATTTTTTTTAATTCTAAATTTTGTATCTGTCAATATTATTCACGTTTCTGCCAATAAACTAAAGAAAAGGCGAGTTAAATAGATGCAAAATCTGAGAAAAAGTATTATAAAAGCACCTGTAAAATTCCAATAATATTTACATATTCTAAGACTATTTTAATTACAAATAATCTTATAGTTTTTTAATCCCTTCATGACGAGAGTCTATTACAGAATTTTTAATAATTTACCACCGGTTTTTCAAAACAGAAATTTTCGTCTAATTGAATTGTGGAAATGCTAAGATATAATAAGGAAAAGCTTGCAATAAAAAATAACTGGTGGGAAAAATCGAGGATTCTGAGCATCTTATGCGTCACGCATACGTGTCGCTCGTCCCCAAGGGGTTAAAATCGGATAATTCAACACTTGTAAACATTATCTTACAGCATATAACAATAACCGAAACTTATTAAGTGAGTAAAATGGTCATATCGGTAAAACATAATACATTAAAAGGTGACATTCTGCAGCATTTCAACAATCGAGTACCGAACTTCAATTTGGATACAGCCCCTTAAATATGCTCATTATAAAGTAATTAATTGCTCAGAAACTAATCGTAGGAATTTAATGAAATTTGGTATCTAGGCATAGTTTGAACTGCAGATTTCAAATATGTTGTCAAATTTGGGTCTTGCTATTGAAAAAAACAAAGTTTGGGTGTGTTTTTATATGTATATGGCCCCCTAAGGAAATTTTATATACATCACTTAAAAGTAGACTTTATTTCCAATCGTTTGGTACCAGTCACTTCCTTCTACTATAATTTGTTGCAGAGTTAGTGGGGGGTGTTCCGTTTTTTTTTTCCACGACTGTACCTGCTAGCTCTCTATACCTTTTTCTGCCCCTTCTGAGGTATAATGCGCGGTTCAGACAAACGCATTTAGATTCAGTAATATTTTATTATGCAATGTAATTTAATGTTGCGTCGCAATCACTTCACTTTATTCATTAAAAGTATTTTGGGGTACAAAATGCGTTTGTTTTAGTTGTGCATTATACGCTGGAATATACGGTAGTACGAATTAAGATCTACGGACGGTTATAACATGAAAAGTAGCAATTTTTCAGGATTGTACCCATTGAGACATATATTCGGCATCAAATGAACTAGAAAATATCAAAATTTCAGCCACTTCTAACTCTGAAATATTTCCATATAATTTGTGGTGGTCCTTTGTAAGAATGCATTACTTTTAAACATTCAATATCTTTTGTAATGAGAGTAGGGGAAAGTCGAGTGGCCGCGGACGGCGGGTAACCGCGGACATTCAAAGTGTAGCGTAAATAAAGAGTTATTGTAAATGAACGCCCTCTAGAGTCGAAACAAATCATATATTCTAATACGAGCAAATCTTGTGTGTGGTTATATATATATATGCAAATTTTATCTAAAAACGGCTCTAACGATTTTGACGAAATTTCGTATCCTACCGTTTTGGGGCACCAAAAAACCATTGGGCTAGGTCACATGTTCGAGAAAATTCGATTAGTAGGTCATTTTGGGTCATGGTCAAGCTAATTGTATCTAAAAAACGATTCAAAAGATGTTGACGAAATTTGGTATCCGACATTTTCGGGCACGAGAAGACTATTGGGCTGGGTCACATGTTCGAGAATTTCCGATTAGTGGGTCATTTTTGGGTCAACGCGGGTCAAATTAATTTTATCTAAAAAACGGCTCTAACGTTTTGATTAAATGTTGTGTCCTACGAGTTTCGAGCACGATAAAATCATTGGGCTAGGTTACATATCCGAGAAAATTCGATTAGTGGGTCATTTCTGGGTCATTGTGGGTCAAGATCTAAAAAGCGGCTCAATTTACCCTAAATTTTGCATCCAATGGTTTTCGGGCACGAGAAAACTGTTGGGCTAGGTCACATGTTCGAGAAAATTCAATTAGTGGGTCATTTTGGGTTTTTTTGGGTCATGGTCAAGCGAATTGTATCTACAAAACGGTTCAAACGATTTTGACGAAATTTTGTATCCGACTATTTTCGGGCACGGGAAGACTATTGGGCTGGGTCACATGTTCGAGAACTTTCGATTAGTGGGTCATTTTTGGGTCAAAGCGGGTCAAATTAATTTTATCTAAAAAACGGCTCTAACGATTTTGATTAAATTTTGTATCCTACGAATTTCGGGCACGCGAAAATCATTGGGATAGGTTACATGTTCGAGAAAATTCGATTAGTGGGTCATTTCTGGGTCATTGTGGGTCAAGATCTAAAATGCGGCTCAATTTACACTAAATTTTGCATCCTATGGTTTTCGGGCGCGAGAAGACTGTTGGGCTAAGTCACATGTTCGAGAAAAATCAATTAGTGGGTCATTTTGGTCATGGGTCATGATATTTGAACTCAAATTTAATTTTGACCGAGCATAGCTTGGTCTTCCGTGCTCGTACAGTTTAGTTGCGACGTGGGCGCCGAGTAAGTTAATCGTGAGTGAGTGCTTTGTTTTCGTCAATAATTTTCGAAAAAACGAGACAGAATGCATCATATGCGGAGTAACATT
Organism: Maratus michaelseni; assembly: GCA_963931845.1. Taxonomy (NCBI): domain Eukaryota; kingdom Metazoa; phylum Arthropoda; class Arachnida; order Araneae; family Salticidae; genus Maratus; species Maratus michaelseni. The sequence continues at coordinate 264,771,229 of OZ007587.1, read as the reverse complement.
TGAAGAAGACTGGATTCAGTGCCAGGAATGCAAAGACTGGGCCCATGAAGATTGTGTTTATATAGATGCATCGGATTTTTATTATAATTGTGATGTTTGATTTCATTGCCTAAGAGGGACTGCTCAGACAAGGAAACCAAGTCTGTAGAGCATAGTATCCCTCCCGGTCCCTTTATTAAGGTCTAAAAAAAAAAAAAAAAAAAAAAAAAAAAGGTTACAGTGTTCAGCCCCAGCTGATGCCGCCGGAAAACGCGACAATGAGCGGCAAAACATAAACATAAGAAAGAAATATAATACAGGCGACCCTGCCACGAGTGCTCCAATACGAGCAAGTGACAGGGACTGAATAAGGCTTTTACAGGAGTGGTCCATCACTGCCGGAAAACAGATTTTCCCACCCGACACTGGGCAGTGAGGGGCATCAGTAGGTGGTGGAAACTACAGGGGGCAAAGAATTGAAGAATTGAGATCCAACAGACGGGCTCCCTAAGTTAAATTTCAGAGGTAAGTTAAGTGGTCAAAAATTCTTTTTAGTTTCCTCTTTAGAAGTGGGCGAGTTAGGATATTAGCGAGCCAATTTTTTGGTGGATTTTGAGTGCACCTGAGATGCCATTGGCTTGTCAGGGTGCAGTGAAAATATGGGTGAGACTCTGTACCCTGTTCACCGCACTCGCATTAGTCTGAAGATGCACATTTGAATCTGTGTAGGTACTGGCGGAAGGGTCCATGACCAGTAAGAAAAGCTGTAGTGTGAGGGGTGAGGTAAAATAGTGTGTAGGAGACTTTGGGGATTAGCGTATGAGTATTTCGGCCTTTGGTTGAGGTGGTCCAATATACTTGCCAGTCTTTTGAAATATTTTTTTTTAATGTACGTTTGATGTAGCTATGTGGGAGTGGAAGGTGGTGATCAATGTTGGGTTTTTTTGTGGCTTCTTTTGCTAAAGTGTCAGCAAACTCGTTGCCAAATATGCCCTTGTGTGCGGACACATGACCAATTCGTGCGCGGCTTATGATAGTTAATAGCCTTTTCTTTATATCAAGAACTATTGGGTGTTTGGTCCTGTGGGAAATAACTGCTTGCAGACTAGACAGACTGTCGCTATATATCCAGTACAGGGCTGTGTCTGTTTGTGCGTGGATCCATTCGAGTGCTTGGAGGATGGCATATAGTTCGGCTTGATATACCGTGTTGTTGTCGTCCAATCTGCAGGCCCACTGGTGGATGATCAACGCACCTTCCGTGACACAGAAAGCTGATGCCACGCCGGTTGCTGTTAGAGAGCCATCAGTAAAAATTGTTGGCAATGTGGATGGTGTGTACGTGTTACGATCTGTATTTACTTGGAGGTGTAATGTTTCTTCTGCTGGATGTAATTGCCAACCATGGACTATTCGTTCGATGCTTTTGGATGGAAAATGCTGTTCTACTGTTTGACTGTGTGAAAGGTGTAGTATTCTGCTCTTTTTGTATTCATATTCTAATGTTAAGGTGATGGGTGGTATACCTGTAATTACATTTAGTGCATCGGTTGAGATGGTTTTATAACCACACGAGAGTTGTAGTAGGAATGGTCTTTGAATTGATGTTAATTTTTGTTTGTTTGTTTTTGTTAGTTTACCTCCCCAAATTCCAGCCCCATACAGAATAATCTTTTCTATAATTGTACCAAAAAACCGGTTGGGACACCATTGATTAATATGTCCGGGACTACCTGCCGTTTCTTGTGTCGCCACAAAAAATAAGGCCAAACTATTTTCAGTATATTTCGTTAAATAATTTGATTTTATTAGTAATGTTTAATTAAAATCATTAAAGAAGTTCGCAATTTTATTTTAAGTACAAAATAAAAATAGAAATTTCATTCATTTGTTTTATATTTGCAATTTATCCAAGTGTCCGGGACTACCCGATCTTCCCCTATTATAAAATGAATTTTTCTTTTTCTTTTTTTTTTTTTCAATTGTAAGTAACATACACTATATATGTTGATAATTTCTACAAAATAAAAATTAAAAAAAAAATACATTTTTTTTAAATTTGTTTTAATATGGAAATTAATTCATTATTTTACAGAAAAAAAAGTTTTGAGGCAAATTAATTTTTATCAATAGTTATAAAAGTATACCATTCAAGTTGAAATGCGATACTTGAAAACGCTACAATATTATTCATCGAAAAAAAGCTTTTTTCTGATGTGTACAAACTCATGGATTTTTAATTACCCATTCACAAAAATTTCAATTTCTGATAGTTAACTGAAGAGGACTTCGACAAACTAATTTAAAAATACAAAAATATCATATTAATTAATATTCTATAAACTTAAAATTTTTAAACAGAAATAGCAAATAAATATAAGATCTTTTTGAAACAACACTTAAAAGAAACAATAACGACCTAAGTCACGTATTTTAAAGTTAATTTAAACTCTTCGTTAATTAACGAATCTAAATTTTTTTAAGCTTTAGAAACGAAGGTCACATAAAATATTTTAAAAATATACTTTTTGTGGTTTAATTATAATTGTAATAAGTGAACTCGATATGGAATTATTATTGATTTTTCAGTACAAATATTTTAATTCATTTTTTTTTCATTTGAAATAATTTATATTCATAAAAGGTATTACAAATTTTACGTTTTAATTCTATTATAACAGTATTAGTAATTTTACCATTCCACATGCAGACCAGACCTATTTAGTAAAATGAAAAGCTAGTCAAAAACTTATTAAATTATAGGAACTTAAGATCTAAAAATCGCAAAAATAATAGATGATTTTTGATTACTTCTTTTAAATTTATTATAATTATGGACACACTGAATTATCTTTATTTCTTATTAAAAATATTTGTTAAAGGATTTATAACTATTTCTTATTAAAAGAATTTTCTTTAAATATTTCACACTGAAACATTTAATGTTTTTTCTATTAAAACAAATTCTTAGAAGAATTAGCTTCATCTAAATATCGCCACATGTTTAAAATATTTTCAAACATCTCAGAAAGACCACATTTTGAAAATAAAAGAAACGACAAAGAAGGATAACTAACTAGCAGAATTTTATTTTAACTTATAGAATGTCACTACTAATTTCAACAGAATATGTATGAGTATCTTACTATATTAATTTGGTACATTTTTTTTTTAAATCAAAAAATGCAACCGCGGTACCACTATATTGCAGATAAGGATTTGTAACTATTTATAAGGATTTTGCAGTTTAAAGGATTTATAACTACTTTTAATAAAAAGATTTTTTTTTAAGGATTTGTAAATATTTTACACTGAAACATTTATTGTTTTCTCTATTAAAACAAATTCTTAGAAGAATTATTTCATCTAAATTTGGCCACGTGTTTAAAATAATTTCAAACATTTTTGAAAGACCACATTTTGAAAATAAAAGAAGCGTCAAAGAAGGATAACTCACTAGCACATGTTTATTTTAACTTATGGAATGTTACTACTAATTTCAACATAATATGTATGAGTATCTTACTATATTCATTTGGTACATTTTTTTAATCAAAAAATGTAACTGCGGTACCACTATTTTGCAGATAAGGATTTGTATCTATTTATAAGGATTTTGCATTTTCTCCTCTGACTTAGTGATTTTTATAAGTTTTTTTTTTTAAATTATGAAAGCATGGCTAAAAAACGTGATACGCATTTTTTTTTTTTGTCTCTGGTTGCAACATTATCGTAGGCACGGCCTGATTGCCGACGGGGCACACTTACACCAGTAAAATTTAATAGAAATTTTCGTCTTATTAAAACGCCCTATTGAAGTAAAATCACTACCATGAATAAAGGAAATATTTCAATTCTTTTTTACTGGTGGAAGTGTTCCCCGTTGGTAATCAGGCCCTGGAGCACCGTTGCACATTTATAGGCTACAACTTTTTAGCACTTTTTAACACTAGAACGACCGGAAATTTTACTCAAGTTTTATACAACTAATTCACACCAGAATTTTTATTTAACTTATTCATTTAACATATTTCTGAGAGATTTATATTTAATTTATTTTTAAAAGAAATTTCTGGTTTGAAACGGAATATATTCATTTGGTAGCGGTCAAAATGACCGCAATGACCGCCCATGGTCGTTCTAGTGTTAAAGCATTACACCATTTGCCGGTTTCCACACTATGTATTCTAGGCGCTGTACTTAGAGACATACAGAAATTACAACAAACTTTAAATTTCTCAATACTAACACCGGATTTTGAAATCCTATTTGAAATCTTTGGTATATTTCACTTTTGGAAACAAGCGGAAGTCATTCGTTCAAGTAGTATACGAATTAGGCCGAATTAAAAGTTAAAATTCTCGACGTTAAATTCTTTTTTATTGCTGCAAAACCGATAGCAATGGGGATAGTTTTCAAAGCATAATCAACAAGTTGGAAATTGTAAGTTAAACGTGACATATCAGGTGCGTTCATTTTATAACTAGTTTCACAATGTAAAAAAAAAATCATCCACATTATTTCAGTGAAATGAATTATGTCGTATGCTAGGGGCGAAATGAGCATGCTTTTTTAAAACACTTTCCAACCTAGTTGAAAAGTCTGGGCGTCTGCCGTTTGTCCGTGCTCTAACTCGCGTAAATATACTCGGATCGCCCTGAATTTGTGCATGTTATTATCGTTTAATATAGTATGGTCCCTATTTCAACTGAAGTGTGTAGCACTTATAGTTTTTCAGAGTGACAGTCAAAAGTATTGCGTTACATTACAGTCAATGGGAAATAATCGTTTCAAGTGCATTTTGAAGATGCTACGTCATTTAAAACATGATGAAATTGATGTGTAATTAAGAGTCGCATTAAAACATGCTTTTTTAGAATATAAGGCGCAAATCATTAATTATTCATTTACAGAGTCAAACAAAAGAATTCTGTTACACATTGTTCTATGGGAAAAAATCGTTTGAAGTGCAATTTAGAGATATTTCACTATTTCAAACACAAATAAACTTGTATGCATTACTGAGGTGCACTATAAATTGCTCTCTTGAAAGTGTGGTGTGCATTGCATTTATTTACAGGGACACACAAAAGATATCGGTTACAGCACATGTGCGATATTTACAGTCTATGTGTGATAAGTGCGTTTTCGACTTTAAGGTTAACTAATTTTTTTTTACATGTGTGTTTATAAACTCGATTGTTCATATACAGGGCTAAACAAGGGAATCCGTAAGTATTACAGACTATGGGAGTGAATTGCTTGAAGGTAGTTTTCAATTGTGTTACGCATTTTCCAGCTGAACTATATTTAGTATACTAATAGACGTTTGTGGAATATAAATAAATTCATATACAGTACTTCGCAAAGAAAAATGTGCATTGTCGTTTATGTTTGGTAATTGCTGGAAGTTTGTTTTAAGTTGCCTCATAGGTTTTTAACCTGAATTAAATTTTAGCTTAATATGGGGTGTGTACAAAAGTCTTCAGATAATATACAGGGCTGTTCAAAAGATTTCGAGTACATTTCTATCGATTGATGAAAATTGCTAAATGTGAATATTCTAACTGAACTAAATTTTATCATGCTATGTATCCACATCTATTGATCATATACAGGTCTGCACAAAATAATTCGACTACTTTTTGGACACTGGAAAGTAATTTTGAAAACTGTATTTTTCACTGTGTTATATGTTTTCTAAACTGTTTAATTACGTATCTGCTTTCACCTCATTTAACCGTGAAGTTTCGTTACAGTTTTCTGGCTGTGTTGGAAAGTGTTTCATAATCTATTCTTGACACATGATTTTTCGTTCTTGTTTTTTTTCTTATTACGTATGCCACGATTACAAATGCGATTTTTTATTCACCATGTAGATCTTGCTTTGCGAATGATTACCTCCATGGTTTAATGTTTTTATGACTCATAATGAACGAATCTCCTGTGTTTATTTATTCTAATGGTTGAGATATTCGGTTAACCTAATTTCCAATGAAATTATCTCAGAATCTATACATTGTTGAATGTAACTCATCTCTCAAGCAAACAATTTTTTTGAACGATGTTTCTAAAAATGTAACTTTTACACAATTTTATTCGAAAAAATAATTTTGAATAAAAATGGCCACTTGGCATATGAAAAAAGATGTGGTTAGCCAGTCTTTTTTTTCTGCAGTCACATGACTTTTGCTTTTATTATATAGATTACGTATGATAGGACTTAACAGAACAAACAAAACTTTCATTAATAAATTTTTAAGTTTTGATTCGATTTTCATAAAATTTGAAATGACTCGACAAAATTCTGCAACAATTATATACAGGGTGTAACTGAAATGCTTCAACAAACTTTGAGGGATGATAGTACTCATGAAGACGAACAAAAAATGCAATGGAACATGGGGTCGCAAATGACGTTTAACCCCTTCAGGGGCAGTGGTATGTTTATGAAAGCGCTTAATTTTAATTCCAAAACGCCATAATGGCACCAGAATTTTGCTAAAATCTTTTCCATTTAATATGTATGTGAAATATAGCCTTTTTCATATTTACAAACAATTTTTTTATAAATTCCGGTGCCAGTCATTTATTTCAACATTTTAGTACTAAAAGTAGTTTGCCCCTAAAAGGCTTAAAGGATAAAAATAGAGAAAATGCGTCTGAAAATGGACTGGTACCGGAATTTAAAAAAAAAAATTGTTTGTAAATAAGAACAAGTTGGAAATTGTACGTCAAACGTTACAAACGAGGTGCGATCGTACGCACGTTTTAGAATTAAATTCATGATATCCCGTGCGTAGAACGGGTTAAACAGCTAGTTAAGTATATATTTTATGACACTGTTCATACAAATATCTTAACTAGTTATATAAATATTCAGATATATATGTATCAGCTAGTTATAATAAATATTCAGATCTTGATGATTTTTAATTCTGTGAAATGAATTATATCGTCTGCAGATTCATTTCTGTCATAAAATAAGTATCTCGGTCGCTTGACGATTAAACTTCGGAAGCTCCTATAACAAAAAAGCACAGATTTAAAAAAAAAATTTAAATTTCTTAATAAATATTTTTATTAATATCTCCTAAAGTTTTGATTCGATTTTAATAAAATTTGAAATGTCTCGACAAAATTCTGCAAAGATAATATATTTTAAATTGCAAACCATTTGTTTGGGTAGTTTTTGCGTTGTTATATGCGGACAGACAGACAGACAGACGGACGGACGGACAGACGGACGGACCAAACGACGACTATAGGTGCTACGTATTTATATAATTACGAACGCACCTAAAAAGGCTATATTTCACATAAATATTAAATGGAAAAGATTTTAGCAAAATTCTGGTGCCATTGTGGCGTTTTGGAATTAAAATTAAGCGCTTTCATAAACATACCACTGCCCCTGAAGGGGTTAAACGTCATTTGCGACCCCATGTTCCATTGCATTTTTTGTTCATCTTCATGAGTACTATCATCCCTCAAAGTTTGTTGAAGCATTTCAGTTACACCCTGTATATTAAATTGCAAACCATTTGGTTGGGTAGTTTTTGCGTTGTTATATGCGGACAGACAGACAGACGGACGGACGGACAGACGGACGGACCAAACGACGACTATAGGTGCTACGTATTTATATAATTACGAACGCACCTAAAAAGGCTATATTTCACATAAATATTAAATGGAAAAGATTTTAGCAAAATTCTGGTGCCATTGTGGCGTTTTGGAATTAAAATTAAGCGCTTTCATAAACATACCACTGCCCCTGAAGGGGTTAAACGTCATTTGCGACCCCATGTTCCATTGCATTTTTTGTTCATCTTCATGAGTACTATCATCCCTCAAAGTTTGTTGAAGCATTTCATTACACCCTGTATATTAAATTGCAAACCATTTGGTTGGGTAGTTTTTGCGTTGTTATATGCGGACAGACAGACAGACAGACGGACGGATGGACAGACGGACGGACCAAACGACGACTATAGGTGCTACGTATTTATATAATTACGAACGCACCTAAAAAGGCTATATTTCACATAAATATTAAATGGAAAAGATTTTAGCAAAATTCTGGTGCCATTGTGGCGTTTTGGAATTAAAATTAAGCGCTTTCATAAACATACCACTGCCCCTGAAGGGGTTAAACGTCATTTGCGACCCCATGTTCCATTGCATTTTTTGTTCATCTTCATGAGTACTATCATCCCTCAAAGTTTGTTGAAGCATTTCAGTTACACCCTGTATATTAAATTTCAAATCATTCGGTGGGTAGTTTTTGCGCTGTTTTATGCGGACAGACGGACGGACAGACGGACGGACAGACGGGCGGACTAGACGAAGACTACATGTGATACGTATTTATATAATTACGACTTGGTGGAAAGAACTGTAATTTGGGAATGACATATTTGAAACTTCTGAAAATCAATTTCTCTTTTTAAAACATATAGGTCACATTTTATATATTTTTTTTGAAATTTTTTGTCAACTTTTATTTTTAAATGTAACTTCATAGGAATTTTTGTACTTACATATCCGCCGCTTCACACAGATGGGACAGACGGTATAGGAATTTTTTTTTATGCGGATTCTTTTTTTTTTTTCTTTTTTATAATCGAGGCGTTAACTTTTGCAATCTTCATTGGAAATTATTGTTTAATTTGTAGTGTTGTTATTTCATCTTTGAATATTACATGAATAATCATCTAGTGTAAAAGCCAATATAACAGTTTTAGTCTTTCAGTTATGTGAACTTTTACTCTTTGTAAACATTCTTGTAAATGTTAAAATATCAGATAGTATATCCTGAATTTCATTTCCAAATATTTCCATAAACATTTATACCGAGCGAATATTTATTTGTAAAGAGCTAATATTTATCAACATAAATTTGCCTTAGTAACTAGAAATGTCTGCAGTATTTCTGAAATTCTATTAAATCTCAGTCTTCCTCTCTGAAATTACTAAATTCGACATGAATGTACGTAACATACGTAATTTCAGCGCAAATAAACGTTAAGTCCATTTGCTTGAGGATTTCTGTAACATTTTTATTACATTGGCTGTAAATAATTCAGAAGTATTATCATTGAAAGACTAGCAGAAGGTCATTGGCTAACATTCGTACATTCCAGACATTTTGACGGATTCATAAATGTTCGTGTATAATTGGACTTCTGTATTATTTAGCCAGTTTTGATTTTAATTTGACATATAAACGTGTACTTTAAGAATAGTTATAAATATAATTTTTTATAAGAATGAAATAATAATGGGTATAATATAACAAAGGGCGGAAATGTTATTTTTAAATAGCTTTACTTAAAAACGAAGTTTTATACGGTATTATTAAATTATTATTAATTTTATATACTTCTAATTAATACTTTGTAATGTTTTAAATATTTAAATTGTTAAAAATATACTTTTTACGATGTTTTAATGAAAAATGATTAAAGAAATAATTCAAAGTGTACACACTACAAATGGCACGTTAAAAAAAATCATATTAGATTTTCTACTCCTATATCAGAGCTGTTTTTCTATACAAACATTTGCTTTATTTTATTGAAGGGTTCTCCAATTAAATAAATCACAACTTTCTATTCAAAAATTCTGAAATTCAAGTATTCTTTATATAAATCAAGTTCAAAACTCAATCGCATGAGAATTTTCTAAATTATAGCAAAACGTATTTCAAGAGGTAAATTAAGATAATATTTTTTGTTCCGTTTTTTCTTCAGAATGGTATAGTATCATGGTATAGTATCAATGGTCAGTATGTCTTATTGCCAGTCTTAATACGTACTATATTTGATGCATACCTCTGCATATATTTAGAATGTTGTTTTTTCAAATTCTTCAAACTAAAAGTTAAGTCTATAAATATCTGATTTTTTTAAGGATAATTCAGTTTTACGCGAGAGTTTAATACAATCACTGTCTGTGGAATAAAAAAATAAATGCCCAATTTTTTAATAAAATAATTTTCATAAAAAAGGGAGAAAATGAAGAAATAGTTTTAAAAATTCGAACGCATGAATAATTCTTAAATAAAAAAAAATAATTAACAACTTTATTATTATTATTATTTAAATTTTCAATATTTTTTATATGATAAAATTTAATGTACACAACTGGTCTTTGAAGAATGTCTTGTTGAAAAACAAAGAAAAATCCCTTTTAAAGTCCATCGCTCCATAAAAGTAAATAATAATAAAAAAAATCGAATTTTCGTTAATGTACAACCTTAGAATGCCAAATATGTCGTTTTGAACATAATAAATACACAGCGCATATTTAGAAAACTGATATTAATATCAACATTATGGATTTGTTTATCTAATGTATTGTAAATCTGCAAATCAGAGGCCTCAACGTTAGCTTAGAGTTTTTTTTATTTTTTTCAAAAATTCATTTTGGAAAATATTTTACAGCCTACAATATGCAATTTAATGTTTTATGTTATATCATAGTTACCAATTTCCTGATTTTTTATTATAACTATTTTCGTGTGGATAAGATTGTTTATTTAACCACAGAAATGCTGTGATTATAGCAATATTTCTATATATAAAAAATCCCTGACGGCTCGGCCTACAGGCACAGGTAGATTTCGAAGACGCAGACCGTGGGGCGCCTCTTTGTCGGGAATTGCGGAAGAAATGACCTTTTTGCGATGATGCTGCAGTTGGAACCGCCTACTACGAAACCAAACTTGTTTGCAGGCGGAGCCAGCAAGGATTTTTTTTTTTTTTGCTATAAGAGTTGGTCCTATAAAAAACATGTCAATATAAAAGTTTTAGATAATATTAAGAGGATTTATAATAAATTTAAGCGGATTTGAAATCTTGGGAATTGACGAAGTTATGAATTTTTTCTTCTAAAACCCCCCTCCCCCCCCTTAAGGCAATTTTTAATTATATCAAAAATCTGTCATACATAAGTTTTTGGCCCTGTTCCTAGAAGTAATAATAACTTTAAACGGATTCGATACGTATCATAATTAAGGAATTATGGTTTTTTTCTGTTTTCACAAAAAGCCCCCCCCTCCCCCCCCCCTTGGTTCGATTTTGCCCATTAACGAACTTGACCGAGATTTTATTCCCCTTGATTTTATGTATCAATTTCGAAAAGATGCGGGCGTAGGAACCGCCTACTTCGAAAAATAACTTGTTTGCAGGCGGAGCCGGCAGGGATTTTTTTGTTTTTAATTTTTTTTTTGCTATAACGGTTGGTCTTATGGAAAACTTTTCAATATAAAAGTTTTAGATAATACTAAGAGGATTAATAATAAATTTACGCGGATTCGATAGTATCATAATTAAGGAATTATGGGTTTTTTCTGTTTTCACAAAAAGCCCCCCCATACCCCCCCCCCCCTTGGTTCGATTTTGCCCATTAACGAACTTGACCGAGATTTTATGCCCCTTGATTTTATGTATCAGTTTCGAAAAAATGCGGGCGTAGGAACCGCCTACTTCGAAAAATAACTTGTTTGCAGGCGGAGCCGGCAGGGATTTTTTTGTTTTTAATTTTTTTTTGCTATAACGGTTGGTCTTATGGAAAACTTTTCAATATAAAAGTTTTAGATAATACTAAGAGGATTAATAATAAATTTACGCGGATTTGATATCTTGTGAATTGACGAAGTTATGATTTTTTATCTTCTAAACCCCCCCTTCCCCCCCCCCCCTTGGGGCCATTTTTAATTATATCAAAAATCTGTCATACATAAATTTTCGGCCCATTTCCTAGAAGTAATAATAACTTTAACCGGATTCGATACGTATAATAATAAAGAAATTATGAGGGTTTTTCTGTTTTCACAAAAAGCCCCCCATTTCCCCTCCCTTGGCTCGATTTTGCCCATTAACGAACTTGACCGAGATTTTATGACCCTTGATTTTACGTACCAGTTTGGAAGAGATTTATGCAGAATTTTTCCAGTTATCGTGGTCAGAAAAAAGTGACATAGATAGATAGATAGATATATAAAGTTTTGAACTGGGGTTGGTTTTGGGTTCTGGGAGTCATGATCGGCGTAGATCTGCAAAAATTTCCAACTTAGGTGAGAATGTAATAGGTAGTATTTCTTACGAAATCTACCTAAAACGGTATTCAGAAATCGTGATATATAATATATACTAGTTGACCCACCCGGTCTTAACCGGGCCCCGTGATAAAGCCTTAAATAAACCTTAAATAAAAAATACTGATAATTAGTGATAAAATTGTTCGTAAGAAAACATTTAAAAATGCTTTTCGTCCATTTTTTTCGTCCTTTTTTTTTTGTCCAAACCCTTTGAAATGTTTAATGATTATAAATATAAGCTAGATGGAACACGTCAGAATTTGACGGAAAAAAATGCTATAACAATATCAGTAAAATAAGCTTCTTTATTATTTTAAAAGTTTGCGTATGAAACAGTCTTTCAAATATTTTATTTTTAAAGTTTTTTTCCGCAGTCAAATACAGTACTATTTCCGATGCAAACTCCAAACAAACAATCCGTAAACAACTGTGTAATGCAAATCAGTTTGACAAAACCGCCATACTTCCCACGGCAAGAAAAAAATTTCATGGACCTATGAAGTATATACAAATAGTATATTCCTACGGTCATATCATATTCAGTAAATAAAAGAACAGATTCAGATTCAGATTCAACCAAGCAGGGTGGCCTACCATACGGCTTAAGCTCTACAAGCCCTGCTTGGCAAGTTTATTAAGAAAAACAAAAAACATACAAATGAGGCCAATAGGCCATTAGGCTTTTACATAGTATTGATTTGAGCAATGAATAAGAATTATATATATATATATATAATATAATTTGACATATATACTCTCATTTGAGTAAGGTATTTACAATAACTCCAAGAGTTTAAATTTTTATATTTGTGGACTTGAGTAATATGGGTTTATACAATTTGCGATATTAAAGTCTAGTTGTGATGCTAATGGAGATGGAGAGAGTCTATTTACAGGCGTGTATAATGATGAGTCTCTTTTACTGTTGTTGACGGTGGATGACGGTGTGGTGGGACTGTTGGGTGTAGGGGTTGTGGATGATTATTACTTGTTGTTCTCTGGTGTTTATTTGAAGTTGTTTCTGGTGGTGGAATGAGTTTTTGATGAGGGAATGGAATTATTTACACTACTGTGTTTCCGCTATTGTTGTGGTCAATGATGAGGGTTATTCTTCTTCATCATCGTCTGAGGGCAGGACATTTCCTAGAAGGTGTTCTGGAGGCATTTGAAAGAGTTGCTGATTGTGTTCTAGGAGATGGATACAGTCTATTATTTTTTGTTGTAGATTTGGTGTGCGGAGGACGTGGTGGAACCAAACTGAGGTCCTCAGTGATGCCGGCTTCCTTATGTGATATGCTGACGTTAGCGGGCAGTTGAGTGTGTAGTGGGTGGCATCTCCTCTTTTTCCACATGTGCAGAATGGAGATGGGGCTTTATTGAAGAGAGAGAGATATGATGGGAACGGGCCGTGGTTGGTTATGTACAGGTAGATGTTTCGGTGTGGGACCAGGAAGTCCTCGGTGACTTTTGGACAGAGGCTGTAGGCTTTTCGTCCCCTATGCTCCGCTGTCCATTGGTCTTGCCATTTAGATGTGTATTTGTGTTTTAGTTGTCCTCTGAGGTAGGATGGAGGTGCTGGGTGGAAGATGTGTTTTATTGATGTGTCCGGTTGTGTGGCTTCCTTGGCGAGTCTGTCAGCGTGTTCGTTGCCCGCAATTCCTGAGTGACCTTTTACCCAGTTGAAGAGGATCTTTTTTGTTGTGTTTTGCAGTTTCTTTATTATTTGACCTATTAGATAATTTTCTGTATTCATGTCTGTAAGTGCCACTAAGCTGGAAAGGCTGTCTGAATTTATTGTTGCTTTGTCGTGTGTGGATGTTTGCAGCCAGGAAATTGCGTCGGAAATTGCGAGCAGCTCGGCTTGGTAAACGGAGTTTGAGGTGTCCAGGTGTATTTGATGTTCTGTTATTGTGTCTTCTTTGTTGTAGATGCAGAAAGCGTATCCTACACCAGCGTCAGTCTTCGATCCATCCGTGTATACTTGCAAATTTGGCTGCTCCTCTGCATTCTCTACTCATTCAAAATATGTTTTGTATGGTATAATTTCTGTTGGTATAAATTTCGGTTGATACATATCTGGTTGTATTCCAACCATGGGGATGCCTAGCCTAAGGATTGCTCCTTGGGCTGCTATTTTCTCTGTTCTTAGTGAGAGTGGCATTGTTCCCGTGAGGACGCAGAGAGCTGAGGTTGCTGTCTTCTTGTATGCACGGGAGATCAAAAGCAGATACTGTGCCTGAATTGCTGAGAGGAGTCGCAGCCCGTGGGATTTTTGTAGTTTGGGGAACCATGTTGCTGCAGCGTAAGTTATTTTCTTTTCTAAGATTGTGTTGTTCCATATTTTTAGTATTGCTTTTGAGATACTGCGTTGTGAGGCTGCAAACTTCAGGAGGTTTTGGACTGCTGTGTTGATTTCTGATCTCTTGGCATGTAGATGTGGTAGGAAGGAAAGTGTGCTGTCCAGAACTAAGCCGAGATATTTTAGTGTGGGGTTATGTTTGATGGATCTGTTATTAATTTTTAGTGTGGGTGGACGCTTGAGATATTTACGATTCTTTATTTGCAGAACTGTTGATTTTTCTTGTGTTATTTGAATGGAATGACAATCCGCCCAGTTTTGAATCAGTTGGAGAGCTGCGTTGCCTTTGTCTTCTATGATCTTCCTGGTGCGACCTGTTATGATTAGAAGTATATCATCTGCGTACGCCACTTTGAATCCCTTTTCTCTGAGGATTATCAGGATCTTATTGATGAATATTCTCCAGAGAAACGGGCCGTAGCACGACCCCTGGGGACAGCCCTTTTTGAACCAGTGAAGGTCTCCAGAGAGCCAGTTGGTGTACGCAGATCTGAGCGATAGGAAGCATCTTGTCGTGTTTATGTATGGTCTGCTCAGTTCTAAGGTTTCGAGCTCCTCCACTGTTGCATCCCAAGGTAGATTGTCGAAGGCATGGTGGAAGTCTAGAGAGATGAGATAAATAAAAGAACATAGTAAATAAAGCACACATCTCCCGCCCCCCCCCACACCTGTGATAATGCAACCGAATGAGCTCCTATGCGCATGTGCATTGCATTTGCCCAAAAGCACCGTCGAAATTCGACGTTAAAAAAGTTTTAAAATGTTTAAATTAAAAGTTTTAAAATGTCCTCTTTAATCATTGTTCGTTTCAAATCCATATCTTTTAAAACGCATCCATTGTTTTAAGCTAATCAGTTTTTATGTAATTTTTTACAGTAATAAATCAATCGGCCGATGAGGGAGATTTTTAATGTTTTCAAGTGTAATTTATTTGTATTTTTTCTTCGGTTCCTTTACATATTCAGAATGATTATCCCTTTTCCATCAGAGTCGGGGATATTTTCCCTCTTATACAGTTGGCAAATGTAATAAAATATAAAAATACAATTCCTAGCATATTCTGATATCTGATGGAACATATACATCAACGAATTCAAAATATCAATTTTATGCTATTCATAACTAAAAATAGTTTTTTTTTTTTGACAGATTTTCGTTTAGCGCTAAAATGCTCTATCTTATGGATAATCTGATCTTATGATTTATCACTGTTTTTCTCATTATTATTATTATTATTCACTTTTTATGATGGTTTGGAAATTCTATTTTCAATTGTGGCAACTTTCCCAAGGGCTATTTTACATTACTGAAGCAAACTGGTGGTCATTAAAAAGATAGAATTGAAAAACTCTTCATGCTTGAAAATTATTTAAAAAGTCGTTAAATTAAGCGGTAGTTTTCAAATAAATTTCAATCAAAAGCTAATTTTTTTTCTAATTGATGATGTAAGAATTGAAATTGTAAAATGTAGTAAAAAATAGAAATTTGTAGTATTTAGAAGTGATGTAACCGCGATGAAAGCCAAAGCGATACCGCCGTTTGTTGTCACAACCGTTGTACATTTCTAAAAATTGCCACTGTATTTTGGCTGGCGTCTAAAAATCGAAAACTATTTTTTGACATCGAAAGAGAAATTCACAGTGAAAGAAATAGGACTTTGCGCTAATAAGGAACTGTTAAATGGTCTTAGAATAAACCTACCAAAATTATTCTTATGAAATATTAGTCTTACATTGTTTATTCTAGCTAAAAATACAATCATTATTTCAAGATTTTTTTTCTACCCTAACTCTATTTTTATTAATTTTAAATTTCCTGAAATACTTTACTTTTGTGATTTTTTTTATTAAAAAAGGAGATCTTCTAACCTATAATTAAAAAAAGTAATTGGTAACATGTAATCAAGGTATGCAATCAAGATGAAGAAATCAATGACGGCTCCAATTCTAATCTTTATAATTATGAGTGGAAAAATCAGTTACAATTAAGTCATGTTGACACAATCATAATCATATACATTTTTCTCTTTAGTTTTATCAATGTTAAAATGAATTTCAAGGTAAGCATAACGTGATTTTCACCGGCGCAAACTTTTCACACTTATTTTCTATCCGTTACTTTAATGCTTAAACACCATGCATACAAATAAAAATATATTTTGCATTTAATTGGAATGAAAAAATGGCATCAACAGAGTTATAATGCATAATGATAAAATAAACCCAATGGACAACATTCTGTGACGTCACAATAAATATGAATTTTTATTCGCTTTTAAAACACGCGGAAAAATATTTTTACGGAAACTTAACTTGCAAATTAAAAAATTCGGCCTAAAAGCCGCGTGCTTTTAATATTCATTATTTCTCTTAATATCCTCTCAAACCACAGAGTTCAGAGAATAAACTCTATGCCTTGCAACTGTGGGCGTTATCCGATTACGACGTCATTAGCAGAAGTAAAAGTTTAATTGAAAATTACGGCTAATTAATTAAATTTTCGAACAAACGAATGCACGATAACAAATCTGTGTCCAAATATCTTTCATTTAAAAAAAGAATGCTGTAATTTGAGGCAGTAGTTTGTTCTCACGGATTGTCGAAAGAAATCGCTTAGCGTTGAAATATTCTGATCTGGTTGTAATCTGGTTGTAAAATAAATATGTTTTCTTCCTTAGAAAAGGACCCTTTTCAAATTTTATAGAAGGGGGAACTCCCCTTCTCTTCCCTTGCCTCCCTTTTCCGGCCTTCAAAAAAGTGAAAGCGCCTCCCTCCCTTTTCAATACCTCGCTTCCTCTTGTAACCACCAATTCCTTTTTGTTCACCCCTCTCTCAAACAAAGCAGGTGGAAAAATGGATGCTTCCTCCAGGAAGTGGAAATAAAAATAGAATTAAGAAGAATTGAGAAGGAGTATTTCCTAGCGGTAAGGTTGGGAGCAGTGCAGGCCAATAGAAGAGCTATTCTTCCCCCAGTGCTCTTTATTCTTCTTAAATGTAATTCCTGATTTATTCACCCTTCAAAAAAAGTTGAGGCATGCGCAGTAAGATCGAGATTGCACTGAAACATTAAGACTTTTGCTTCTCGCTGTAATACATTATATAGTATTTCGTGAAGATTCAGGAAATGTAACTTTCACATTAAACCCTATTTTATGTATTCATACGCTGAAACTGCGTTTTTCTTGTAATTGTCCCCATCCCCGCCTAACTTTATATTCACAATTTCCAATAATTGTGCTGTTTCTGAATTTGAGTATATATACAAGCGCATTTTACATTTTAATTTCATTGGCATAAGCATCTCGTTGTATAGGATACTTTATTTTATCCTAATAACAAGACTTGCCTTCCACCCTCGAAACATCTGAAGTGTTGCAGAATTTGGACAAAATCTCGTAAAGCAATGATTAAAGAAATATAAACTCCCCTTATGACTTGCATTTATTTAAGAAGTCCAAAGTTTGGATAATTTTTCTTGCAGAAAATAGTTTTATTAGTTATTAATAGTATTAAAACAAGTTGGAAATTGTACGTCAAACGTGACAAATGAGGTGCGTTCGTACTATAGTTAGTTATATAAATATTAAAATCGTGATGATTTTTAATTGTGTGAAATGAATTACATCGTCTGCAGAAATAATTTATGTAATAAAATAAGTATCTCGGTCGCTTGACGATTAAACCTCGGAAGCTCCTATGACAAGAAAGCACCGATTTCTTTTTAAAAAAATGAAATTTCTTAATGAATATTTTTATTAATATCTTCTAAAGTTTTGATTTGATTTTCATAAAATTTGAAATGTCTCGACAAAATTCTGCAAAGATAATATATCTTAAATTTCAAATCATTTGGTTGAGTAGTTTTAGCGCTGTTATATGCGGACGGACAGACAGACAGACGGACGGACGGACGGACAGACAGACGGACCAGAAGACGACTATAGGTGCTACGTATTTATATAATTACGAACGCAGCTAAAAAGGATCATGTAAATAAATTATCTCTATAAAAAGGCACATCAAAATCGACGAAAATTAGCTTTTTTAAAAATACGTAAAGTATTGCATTTTTAATTTGAATATGTCAATAAAGTGCGATTATCTTGAACATTCGTTTTTTTTAATAGTAAGTGAAATGCAGTTGCTATGTAAATGTTAAATGTAAGACGGAAAAAAAGAAACTTGTATTAATAGGAAATTTCTAGAAAATGAGAAAATAAAATGTTTCATATTTTTTAAACAGAAGCATACATTTCATAAAACGTAATACAGCTAATTCAGAATGCAGGGCTCCCAAAGGGTCCACTTTTTGAATACCGATATTTTCTTAGAAAAATTTTATTTAAAATTTTTCTTACAAATTTTGCAGCAACCACCTCCAGAGGTAAATATTTGCTGAAATGTTGTATAAACCTACCATGAAATTTTCTGTTAAAAAATACATCAACCCCTTAACATTCGCTAGAGTTACGTTCGAGGAAAACCTCGCGAATGTTGAGTCTATCTCTTAGCACTAAAAAAGGAGTTACGTTCTATAAAAGTTTAATTAAAGTGGCACAACATTTCAAAGAACAAAAGGATATATGTGTATTAACAATACGTTATGCATAACATATATGTAGAAGGTAGGTGGATGTATACACATATTCATAAATATGAAATTCATTTATGAAAGATAATTCACATTAACCGACTAAGAGAAATAATTACAGCTAAAAAGCATACGTCTTTGTATAAAGTAATTTCGAATCTCTCTATTCGCAAAGAGATGATAATAAATCAGTGGGTCAGTCTGCAATACAGTATTAAAATACGATATTTAAATACAGCTAAATGCTACAGAAATGCTTTTATTTTCTAAGTGCAGTTTCAGCTCGATCTTTACGAGAACAGCACATTTTAAATTAATAGATTGAAGATGCCGTTATACCTTACCACTTCTAATATCCGCATTGCAATGAGTATATTTTTCTGTTATTATTTTGCTTTCCTACAACACTCGCTCCTTTTTTAGTTGACAGCTGAAAATTGATTTGTAAATATATACTAAGAAAACACAGGGGAAATAATCTTTAACCATTATAAATTCCGAAAAAGTAAGAGATAATAAACAAAATCGCGAATAATCAAGGCAGATTCTCGCGAATGTTCAGTTTTTCCGCATTTTCATATTCGCGAATAATCAAAACTTGCGAATGTTAAAACCGTGAATGTTGAGGGATTGCTGTATTAGTATTCAGTTGGCGAACCATTTGGGAGCTCTGCGAATGTTTGACAAATCTATTGACAAAATTTGAAACAGATTGAATTAATTTATTCCCTTCATATAGAAAATTCAGCCTCCGTAATGTAATAGTCAGGCAGTCAACGACATTTCGCATTTAACTATTGTATACAAACTGATCATCAAGTATACAATTTATCTTACTTAATTAATAACGAAAACATACGTCAGTTGCAAGACTGTGGTGGAAGCAGTCACAGCGGCAGCAACATCCTCTGGTCAAAGGGAAATCAATGGCAACCCGATTACGTAAGATTGGAGGATATTACCGTTTACAGTGGTGATATTCCATAATCGGGTTGCCATTTATTATCCTTTAATTGAGGGTGTTACGGCTCCCGGGACCGAGAACACCAATTTCACAACAGATGATGACTGTTTTCATGATGGATTAAATAAGATCAATTACATATTTGAAAAAAAAGCTTGTATGAAATGGCTAACTAAAAATGCCGCTTCTTCCCGGACTATAACATTTAAATCAATTACTCAAATGTGCCGCTTTCTTTTCCGTGAATGTTAACATTTTAAAATTGTCAGATTTCTCACGGAAAGGAATTATCACAGGACAGACAACACTGTTAAAACTGAAGGTGACAAAGCTGGGCCGTTTGAGTCCCCGGGGTGAATAGGCGGTGCATTTTGGAACCCTAAGGCTGGGGAATGTAGCTGGGGTGCCATTTGACCGTTCACTGGGTGATTGAGGCTAATTTGGGTGCCATTCACTACCTATTGCTCGAATTTTGGCAGCACCTTGGGGTGACTTTCATCTTGCGCATGCTCAGTGACGTATTTTACTTATCGCAAGTCACTCACAAGGGAGATCGTACAACATGGCTGCCTTTGAATTGGAGTGTTTCGCTGCCTCTGCCGCGCGAGATTTCAACTGTAATAATAACTAAATAACGCCATTTATTGGGAATAAATAAACCAGGGGAGTAAACAAGAATAATCACAATTTATATACAGGTATGTGAAGTGTTTCAGTGTATTTGTATATTATGTTTTATTATTATATAAATTTTAGGCATGTTGTATTACAAATGGCTCCATGTATTATTTTCAAGACAAATACATTTTAAGTCATAATCTTGATGAGGAAAGTTGAAATTTTTATCTCGTGATAGTAGAATGATGTCGCCTCATCTATTTGCTTGTATTTTAAATTATTATTTATGTACACAGCATATAATAATTTCATTTTATTCATATTTTTATCTAATGAATTTTCTCGCACAGTTTTTGTTGCTTACCATCTAGAAATAAATTTAATGATGCATTATAATAATAATAAAAAAATTAAACATAATTTGTTATATTTAAAAAATAGTTTAATATCTTATTTTTCGGATATCTAAACAAACTATTTGTAAACAATTGAAGAATTTACAAGTTTTAAAGAGAATTGATTTTTACTTACTTGAAACGTATTAATTTGAAAATTTTAAATTAGTTGATTTGATAATATGAAATAGTAAACTTTGTAACATAAGAAATAGTAAACTTGCTAAAATATAATTTCTGCAGATGTTTTTATTAATCAAATACTTTTTATTATCGAAATTTTTAGAGCTTGTGTTTGATCAGGAAATGAACTAAAAGTATACCTCATTATATATTATGAATTATTAACAAAATAAATAAATCGTAATTCCTGAATTAATATTTTGACATTTATACATGTGTCTTGAAAAATGTTTTGAGAGTCTCTTGTACTATAACATATTAATAATAATAAATCACTGGAACATTTCACAGTGTGACTGGATGTAGGAATGTCTTGGAGTGATTTATGTAAATATATTTAATTCGCGTAGCTAAATAATTTTTCGCTCTTAAAATAATAATGATAAATAAATATCTCTGTAGTACATATAACTTAAAATAACAATAATAGTAAAAATGACAATAAATACCAACCAGTTTTGAAGGTAAAAAAATCTTTATTGCTAAGCTGAAAATATCTATCCACAATAGTGGCTATTGGCTATTTACACCTGATGATGTATAATCAGAGTTGGGCAAATTTGCAATCTGATTAATCTGTAATCTGATTACAATATAATTGCATGTAAGAGATTATAATTTCAATTACATGTAATCATAATCTGAATTTGAAATTCAATTAGGATTGTAATTGTAATTATAATGCTATGATTATGATTACACAGAGTTGAGAAAAATCTGATTAATCTGTAATCTGATTACAATATAATTGCATGTAACAGATTATACTTTCAATTACATGTAATCATAATCTGAATTTGAAATTCAATTAGGATTGTAATTGTAATTATAATGCTATGATTATGATTACACAGAGTTGAGAAAAATCTGATTAATCTGTAATCTGATTACAATATAATTGCATGTAACAGATTATAATTTCAATTACATGTAATCATAATCTGGATTTGAAATTTAATTAGGATTGTAATCATAACTATAATGCTATGATTATGATTATGGTGTAATTATAATTATAATTGAGAACTTATAGTTACAATTACGTGTAATTTCAATGGCACATTTACAATATGTACCATAAAAGACAATTTTTATCAGACACAGTAGAAATTTGATACAACAAGAACGAAAAATCATGCATCCGACATCGATTATAAAACACTTTCTAGCATGAACAGAATATTATTCAGAAATTTTAAATTTTATTAATTAATACCCGCAACCCTAAATATGTACGATGAAAGACAGTTTTTATCACACAATAAGAACGAAAAATTACGCAGCTGGCATAGATTATGAAACACTTTCCCACATAAACAGAATATAAATCAGAAATTTTAAATTGTTATTAATACCCGCAACACTAAATATGTACCACAGAAGACAATTTTTATCACACACAGTAGAAATATGATACAACAAGATCGAAAAATCATGCATCCGACATATATTATGAAACATTTTCTACCAAGAACAGTATCCTTCTATATATAAAAAAAAGTAATGTTTTTGAAATGGAACAATGAAAATCTGCGTAGATACCGCAAAACGTATCTGATTGGTCAGCGCTTTATGACTTTTCTTAGGGGGAATTAACATGAAAGTAGAGAATTTAGATAGGATGGGCACTATTGAGGGGGGGGGGGTTACCAAGGGATAGGGACCCGGGTCTGTCGCCAAGTTTGGCGCCAACTTGGCGATATAACGCCAAATTTGTCGGCCAAAATTAGCTGCCAACTTGGCACTATTTTCAGTATTTTGCCAAATTTTCATAGACTCCCATTGAAATCCAATAGCTTTTACTTGCTTGCAAAAAATCAACAAATTGAGATACTGCAATGCAACAAAAATTAATATTAGCTTATGAATAGAGCTTAATTGAACTATTTATATTATTTTTAAGCACAAACACTAACTATTTACAATATTTGTAACACTATATATACAATTGGTACTTGTTAGTTATCCTGTCGACCAAATTACTGTCGCCAAATTCATATATATTAAACGAGCAATGGACTTTCCCGATTATTCATATATATTAAACGAGCAAGGGATTTTCCCGAATATGAATGATATCGTAATCAACTGGGAAGATTTTCACGAGACTTGTCCCCTATACTAAATCGAGCACGAGAAAAAGATCTAGCTAGGTTCCGAATACAAGAAAATTCGTTTTTACAGGGTAAAACAAACTCAGCGCTGAAAATGTTTTTTGTTATAAATGGAAAAATACTCAAACGATTTACACGAAACGTGTTGCCTATACTAATTCGAGCACGAGAAATCCATCTAGCTAGGTTTCGAATTCGGGAAAGGTCATTTTGATCTATTAAAACAAACTCAGCACTTGTATTGTAAGTATTGTACAAATATAGGACTATTCAAGATATTGAAATCTAATCATAAAGAAAAGTATTTGAAACTTATTTTGTAAATAAATTTGTTTTATTTCAATTTTTTTATCTTTTTCTTTCATAAATAATTGAGGTGATAGGCTGGATTTGTTTGGTGAAGGATGAAGCTGATTTTTAACACTTTCCAACCTAGTTGAAAAGTGTTTATGACTTCGGTGTGTCTGGCCGTCTACACGTCTGCCGTCTGTCCGTGCTCTAACTCCCGTAAATATGCTCGGATTGACCTGCAATTTTTATATGTTATTGTCGTTATATACAGCATGTTCCGTATTTCATCTGAAGTGTGTAGCACTTATAGTTTTTTTACAGGGACACTCAAAAGAATTCTGCTACATTACGGTCTATGGGGAAAAATCATTTGCGGTTTATTTTAATGATGTTCCACAATTCCACACACAGTGTAATTGATATATATCACTAAGGTGCATTACAAGAAGCTTAATATGGAATATGGTGTGCATAACACTTATAGTTACAATACAGGGACAGTAAAAAAAATCCGTTACATTACGTCTATGGAGAAAAATCGTCTGCGGTTTAATTAAATAATGTTTCACTATTTTAAACGCATTAAAATTTATATCTATCACTAAGGTGCATTACAAGAGGCTTACTACAGAATAGTGTGTGTATAGCAGTCATCGTTCATTTACAGGGACACACAAAAGAATTCTCTACTGTCTGTTAACAATAATTCCTGGAAGTGCGTTTTAAGTTGCTGAACGCGATTTTGAATTTAACTCACTTTTTGTCTATTATTTGGTGTTTATAAATTCTGTAGATCATATACAGGACAGCACAAAAGTTCGCGAACACATTTCCGTTTATTGACAGAAACTCCAGAAGGAGAATTTTAAACTGTGCTACGCGTTTCCTAACTAAACTAAAATTTAGCATCCTATGCAGTATATATACAAATCTATGGATCATATACAGGGCTGAATAAAAGTATTCGGATATTTTTCCGAATATTGTATATGCTGGAAATTCCTAAAATTACGTTTTTAAATATGTTATGCGTTTTCCAAATTGTTTACTTAGATGTTATCTTTCAGCTTATTAAACGGTAATGATTTGTAAAATTATTTTGGAATCGTTGAAAAGTGTTCATAATCTATGATTGACGCATGATTTTTCGTTCTTCTTATAATAAATTTAGGTTTCATTTAAATTACAACAACAATTACGTAGTGGAATCTAAAAATTGAATGCATAGAAAATACAGGATCGTGAAGCGATCCAGAATGGAAGAATGGAAACGCGAAACGATTACGTCTGGGTTTGGCTAGGGCACGATTACGCGGGGGGTTGGTGAGCGTAGCGAGCAGGGGGGCCGGGCCCCTCTAGTATTATTAAGAATTTTTTATTTTTTATTAATAACTGCAACCCTCTATATGTACCATAAAAGACAGTTTCTATCACACACAGTATTAATTTGATACAGAAATAATGAAAAATCATGCATCTGGCATAGACTATGAAACACTTTCCAACATGAACAGAATATTATTTCAGAATGCTATTTTTCGCTTAAGAGCGGTTCAGACGATTTGAACTAAATTTTGTATCCTACAGATTTTGGGCACGAGAAAATCATTGGACTAAGTCACATGCTCGAGAAAATCCGATTAGTGGGTCATTTTTGTGTCACTATGGTTCAAGCTATTTTTATCTAAAAAGCGTCTCAGACTATTTTGACTAAATTTTATATCCTACGGGTTTCGAGAACGAGAAGACTATTGGGCTAGGTCACATGTTCGAGAAATTTCGATTGTTGGTCATGTTGGTTGATCATGTTGTTGATCATATTGGTGATTGATCATTATGGGTCAAGATATTTTTATCTTAAAAAGTGTTGGCGACATTGGCGAGATTTGGCGGGAAAATTTACTTTTAAGATTACCAATGCCAAAACACTTGCTTGGCGCCAAATGGAAAAAAATCGCCAAATTTGGCAATTTTGGCGACATTTGGCAAAAAAAAAATAACTTTCAGAATTTGAAGGAATTTTCTAGAAATTCCCAATAGGAGACGAGATTCATGATTCAACCAATCAGAGTCCATAGAACGTTCTCGAAAACAGAATTAAACCAATCAGTGTACATAGAACTTTCTAAACACATGCTTGGCACTAAATGAAAGAATGTCGCCAAACTTGGCGATATTTTGGCGATATTAGGCGAAAAAGCTGGCTTTCAGAATCTGAACGAGTTTTCTAGAAATTCCCAATAGTAGCCGAGATACATGATCGAACCAATCAGAGTCCACAGAACGTTCTCGAAAACAGAATTCAACCAATCAATTTACATATGATAGGGGAAATTGACTTTTAAGTTTTTCAATGCCAAAACACATGCTTGGAGCCTCAAAGCTAATTTTGACCGAGCATAGCTAGGTCAACTGTATATGCAAGGCTGCGTAAAAGGGTTCGCATATTTTTCCGACTTGCTGAAAATAGGTTTTCAAGTGCGATATGCGTTTTCCACATTGTTTACTTAAACATTTTTCTTTACCTTAGTTTTATAAAGTGAAGTTTTGTTACAGTATTCTGAATGTCTTGGAAATTGTTTCTCATTAAGTATCAGTGATGGCAGTTCAAGAATTCGAAGCAAATAATAATATTCTAGAACGTTTTCATGTTTTGACGACCATGCTTATACATTATGCATAACAATTAATAGTTCAGTATATTTGTTTGGTAAAAATTATGCGGTATGAGAGAAATATTCAAGCAATCCTTGTCAGTCAATTGAAAACGTCCTCTACAAGGCGTTAAAGTTAAGCAAGTTTAGTTAAAATTTGTTTTTTGTCAGTCGTAAAAAATAGTAATAACATAAACATTTAGAAGTTGCCATAGGGGACATTTAGTTCTTCGGATATCGCTTTTTAAGCCTGAATATGTGTAATATGTAACGTATATGAGAATGTCGACTACCAAAACACACTTCTCAGAATGTTTTTCAGTATTCGATGAATCTGCATTACGCTTGATTTTGTGTTATTTTTAAATGATATGTCTTGTTCAGTGGTCAAAAGTAGTGTGCTACAAGTGGCAAAACCACACTGGTTGCAAATTTCCACCTCAAAATTTGTAGTGTAGCATGCTATTTTTTGAAAAAAATTATGTAGCGAGTAGGGTGTCAACGATTTTAATCAGATGATTGAAATCAGTGATTAAATCATGACTTAAATCAATTGACTTTTTTTTTAATAAAAATCATTGATTAAAATCCTAAATTTTGTACATGTTTAAAATTGCATAAAAAGTAATAAAATCTAAGTTGGACATAATTTGGAAAATTTCTGTGGGTATTTTACCTTTATAAATAAACAAAAAAAGCATTATATAATTGTTTCTAATCTTAATTCCTTAGGCTTGTAAAAAATTAAAAAGTCCTTCCAGTCTATACCGGGAGGAAAAGGTAGCTTTCCAAATCTTCGTTTTAAAATTTTAGCTAATGTTACTCGAAAAAAGCAAGCTAAAATGCAAAGAAACCGTTCACAAAAGATTCGTTAATACTGAATTTGAATAAGAAATTCGCCAAATTATTGAGCTATAGCCAAATTGGCTTCATTTATGAAAACTTATTTTGGTCGCCAAATTTGGCGATATTTCGCCAAATGTCGCCAAGTTAGGCGAGAATATGGCGCTAACGGATATGAATATATAGTTTTATGCGTATGATTGGGGAAATTATTACAACAATGAAAGAAAATAATTTGCGAGTAATCGCATTAATGTGCTGTTTTGTTTCAAAATGTCAGCCACCCTAGAATTTCAAACTACTCTATCTCAGCCATTTTTTAAGATAGAGGTAAACCAAAAAATGCTCTGGAATCCTCGTATCAAGGCCCAACACTTAATTAAAAAATAAATTTGAATTTTTAACTTTTTTGTATATTTATTTTAGTTTTAAATATTTAAGTGGCCGCCATCTTGAAACAAAATGGCGGACCAAGCTGGCCAACGAACTCGGTCGAGACATTGGTGAGCTTAATACACACAATTAGTTTCATCAAAATTGATTTATAAATACGAGAGTTATCGTATGACATAGGTCAGATATATATATATATATATATATATATATATATATATATGGATATATCTATATATATAAATCAACATTTGAACGGAGGGTGGTTTTGGGGTCTGGGGGTCATGATCGGTGAAAATATATCGAAATTTTCCGGAACTGCTTTCCTCCGAACGGCTGCAATAGGTAGCTTTATACTTTTAGGTAGCTTTCAATACAAAAAAGTATAAAGCTACCTATTGCAGCCGTTCGGAAGAAAGCAATTCCGGAAAATATCGATGAATTTTCACCGATCATGACCCCCAGACCCTAAAACCACCCGCCGTTCAAATGTTGATTTATATATATATGTATATATATATATATCTGACCTATGTCATACGATAACACTCGTATTTATAAATCAATTTGGATGAAACTAATTGTGTGTATTAAGCTCACCAATGTCTCGACCGAGTTCGTTGGCCACCTTTGTCCGCCATTTTGTTTTAAGATGGCGCCCATTTAATGATTTAAAACTAAAATAAATATACAAAAAAGTTAAAAAATCAAAATTTTTCCTTGAGTGTTAGGCCTTGATACAAGGATTCCGGAGTGTTTTACCTCTATCTTAAAAAACGGCTGAGATACAGCTGTTTGAAATTCTAGGGTGGCAGACATTTTGAGACAAGATAGCACATTACAAAAATCCAACGATTAATTTATGAGTTTTAGTGAACGCGACTTCTCGCAAATTATTATCTTTCATTGTTGTAATTATTTTCCCAATCATACGCATAAAACTATATGTTCATATCCGTTAGCGCCAAATTCTCGCCAAACTTGGCGACATTTGACGAAATACCTCCAAATTTGGCGACCGAAATTAGTCTTTATAAATGAAGCCAACTTGGCTATAGTTGACTAATTTGGCAAATTTCTTATTCAAATGCAGTATTAACGAATGTTCTGTAATTGGGTTCTTTGCATTTTAGCTTGCTGTTTTCGTGTAACATTAGCTAAAATTTTAAAACGAAGACATAGGAAAGCTACCTTTTCCTCCCGGTACAGGCCGGAAGGACTTTTTTTTAATTTCATTTTTACTGTTAAACTCATGTACACCAAATAAAAAAAAATAGTTGGGGATTGAAAATAATGCAATACTTTCATTTTTTAACTTGAAACACTGAATGTTAATAATCCCCACTGAGTGGTGATAAAGCTGTTATTTAATATTTTGAGAATTTTAGATAAAGCTGGCTATTCTTATTAGGTAGCTTTCAATACAAAAATGTATAAAGCTATTGCAGCCGTTCGGAGGAAAGCAGTTCCAGAAAATTTCGGTATATTTTCACCGATCATGACCCCCAGACCCCAAAACCACCCTCCGTTCAAATGTTGATTTATATTATATATATATATCTGACCTATGTCAAACGATAACTCTCGTATTTATAAATCTATTTTGATGAAACTAATTGTGTGTATTAAGCTCACCAATGTCTCAACCGAGTTCGTTGGCCAGCTTGGTCCGCCATTTTATTTCAAGATGGCGGCCACTTAAAAATTTAAAACTAAAATAAATATACTCAAAAGTTAAAAATTCAAATTTATTTTTTAATTAAGTGTTAGGTCTTCATACAAGGATTCCAGAGCATTTTTTGGTTTACCTCTATCTTAAAAAATGGATGAGATAGAGCAGTTTGAAATTCTAAGGTGGCTGACATTTTGAAACAAAACAGCACATAAACGCGATTACTCGCAAATTATTTTCTTTCATTGTTGTAATAATTTTCCCAATCATACGCATAAAACTATATATTCATATCCGTTAGCGCCATATTCTCGCCAAACTTGGCGACATTTGGCAAAATATCGCCAAATTTGGCGACCAAAATAAGTCTTGATAAATGAAGCCAATTTGGCTATTGCTCAATAATTTGGTGAATTTCTTATTCAAATTCAGTATTAACGAATCTTTTGTAAACGTTTTATTTGCATTTTAACTTGCTGTTTTCGTGTAACATTAGCTAAAATTTTAAAACGAAGATATAGGAAAGATACTTTTTCCTCCAGGTACAGGCCGGAAGGCCATGCTTTTGATCCTTTTTTAAGTAAAAACAGGTATATCGATGATACAAAAACGATTTTTCTATATGTGTAACCTGATAGAAAGAATAAACACACCATGCCCATGAATTCTTTTTTTCTCCATGAAATTTTGTTTTGCAATCATAAAAACATTTAGTTGAGAATTTATACATACAAATTTTAAAGGTAAAGCTATGTACTCAAAAATCTGTCAATTTTGAATATTACACAAAAATCTGTGTTTTGTATATTACGCAGAAATGTGTGTAAGAACAGATTATTACACAGAAATCTGTGTATTTGCATGTTACACAAGAAACTGTGTATTTTACAAGTTACACAAAATATGTGCAATTTGCATAATACACAAAAATATGTGTAATCACTGAATATTACACATTTGCATGTGTAAGAATATTACACAGAAATATGTGTATTTTTGTGCAATTTACACATTAAAGTGTATATTTCAAGAGTTATCAGATCACTTTTATTCGCTTAGTGTTATCATCAAATTACATACTAAAATGTGTTTTTTTACACATTAGGCGTGTATTTTGGCAATTTACACAACATTTTACACTCATAGACAAATCGTTTTTGTATTATCTATACACCTGTTTTTATGTGTAAATTTACATATATATTTTTTAGAGTGTAATCAATATTATGTTTAACACAGATTAACAATTAACTAACTATAAAAAAAACTGTAGCATTCCTAATGTGAGCAATCTCTGTGACTGATTGATCTAAATATGAATAAAAGAATCTTTAAACCTTTAAATGGATAGCATACTTTTTCTGCACCATCTGTAAAGGACTATTCTAATCAAAATTCACCTTTTCCGAAGTCATTGCATATAGTACTATCAATCCAATGCAAAAAGAAATATCCCTAGTATCTAGTTAAAGTGATAGTCTCTATGAAAATCTAAACAAGTACGAATAATCATGTGTCATCAAGTATATATTATAAAACACTTTCCAACACGTTCCAACACAACAAAACTTCAGAGTTTACTAAGTAAACTTATAAAATGCATAACACATTTAAAAACCCAATTTCTGGAATTACTACCTATAGTCAAAGAAAATATTCAAATTATTTTCTGCAGCCCTGTATATGATCTATGTATTCTATGGACACCATATTCAACAGTAAGAACCTTATAGGACACTTCATTGATAGGTAGCAATTTGAAAATGTTTAAAACAGTGTAACAGCATTAAAATACGCCGCAAACGATTTGTCCCCATAGACCTTAATGTAGCAGAATTTTCTTGAGTGTCCCTGTAAAGGAACGATACATTCTATGCACACGATATTTTACAGTAAGCGCCTTGTAGTGCACATCAGTAATATGTGTCAATTTGAATCTGATTAAAATAGTGTAACATAATTAAAATACGACGCCGTAAACGATTTTCCCCATAGACCGTAGTGTAAAGGAATTCTTTTGAGTGTCCCTGTAAAAAAAAAAAAAAAAAAAAAAAAAAAAAAACATAAATTCTACATACTTAATTTTCAATACCAAAGATGAAATAGTAAACACCAATAATGAACTTATATATACATATATCAATTACAAGGCAATCCGAGCATATTTACGCGATGGACAGACGGCAGACCAACCGAATTTATAAACACTTTTCAACTATGTTGAAAAGTGTTAAAAAGCAGCTGTCTCTGAGACCATTAACAGTAGTTAAGGGGTAAAATGTCAGACTACAATCATCTTTTCACGTCTGTATATTCATAATTCAATAAAAAAAATATACCATGCCAAAAAATCGAGAAAAGGGATGAACAAGCCATCAAGGATCTTCAAGAAATAAGGTTAGTTTCAATGAAATCAAATAAAGTAAAGTGTGATCCTTTTTTAATTAAATCACTTTACTCTAACTTTAACTTCACCAGGAATTTATCATTAACTAAACCTGAGCAAACAATTAAATAATAATAATAAAAATATTTATTATAGTTACTAATTTGATAATGTGATATTTTCTCTTTTTCTATAATAAATAAATAAGTTTCGTAAGAGTTTTATATTGAAGCTTATTTGCATAGAAATTTCTTCACTTAGGAATAACTAAAAACCATAACCCACAAAACAGACTCGTTCAGGCAGCACTGGAATCGCACATGTTAATTAAACAAAGTAAACATTCTTCGTTTTAAAATGCAATTAAAATAAACCAGAGGGCCCGTGCGAGGATTTCGCACTGAAATCTAATATTTTTTAGGTACTGCTCTATTATCCCGTCGACCACTTTTCATAACAAAAAACTATCACCAAACTGTAAGACTAAACACCAAAAATACAGTCCCATTTACTTGATATCAGAAGCATTATACGTGTTTGTTACGTCATCAAGTGGTTTCTAACTCGACATTTGCGTGTATTTTTCATTATGTTTCACTGATTTATCTGGAGGCACGGCAGTGCCTCCGCCAAGTCGAGAGAGGGCAGCCGTAAGCATACTTTTCTGGAAGCAACTCAGGGCACTTTTGACCCCCCCATATCTCCGCGCTGGAGTATCCCAAAAATTTTAAACTTCAATTATAGAGAGTATTTGGCCCACAGGACCAAAATTTAAAATTACAACTTTCTGTCTTTTCTAGTTCAGGCGATATATGAACTCAAACATTCGATTTTTTGTCACTTCTTACTCACTCGTTCACGCGTCATCAAAAAGATTGGGTAGATCCCGTAGCCCCAGAAACTTGACATTTGGAAAAAAGGTAGTGTTTAGGATACAAAGAAAGGAAAAATTATAAAATCCAGAAAATTCGAAAAACAAACATTCGAAAATTCAACAAATTCCATCAAAATTGAAAATTGAAAATAATACGATCTTGTAGTCTTGGAAACTTAAGATTTGGTGTGAAGGTAGTGTTTAACATCCAGAAAAAGAAAACATCAAAAACACCAAAAAAATCGAAAGCAAAATTGAAAAAATCGAAGAAATTGAAAAAAACCGAAAATTTGAAGACAATCCGATTTTGTTGCGCTAGAAAATTCAAATTAGGAATAAAGGTAGTATTTAGGATACAGAAAAAGGAAAATTAAAAAAATCCAGAAAATTCAAAAAAAAAATAAAAAAATTCGAAAAAAATTGAAAAAATAAAAATAATTTGATACGATAACGCTCGTATTTATAAATTAATTTGGATGAAACTAATTGTGTGTATTAAGCTCACCAATGCCTCGACCGAGTTCGTTGGCCAGCTTGGTCCGCCATCTTGTTTCAAGATGGCGGCCACGGAAAATTTTAAAACTAAAATAAATATACAAAAAAGTTAAAAAATCAAGTTTATTTTTTAATTAGGTGTTAGGACTTGATACAAGGATTCCAGAGCATTTTTTGTTTTACCTCTATCTTAAAAATTGGCTGAGATAGAGCAGTTTGAAATTCTAGGGTGACTGACATTTTGAAACAAAACAGCACATTACAAAAAACCAACGATAAATTTATGGTCAATAATGGTCAAGCAGGTGCAATCCCGAATGAATACTCCGTGTTATTATAACTGTAACTTTGACTTCGAAATTTTGATACGTTGCATTTTCTATTTGTTGATATTTTTGAACTATGATTTACGCTAAGTGAAATGTTGTTGTTGAAGAGGGATTTTCCATGTAAATCCGAAACGTCCAATTTTAATATGTTTTTAATGTTTTATGAAAGTGTATTGTAATTGTATTGTATTGGAAAGTGTCTGTAATTTTAGTGATTTTAATATAAATTTATAAGTTTTAGTGAACGCGATTTCTCGCAAATTATTTTCTTTCATTGTTGTAATCATTTTCCCAATCATACGCATAAAACTATATATTCATATCCATTAGCGCCAAATTCTCGCCAAACTTGGCGACAATTGGCGAAATCTCGCCAAATTTGGCGACAAAAATAAGTCTTCATAAATGAAGCCAACTTGGCTATAGCTCAATAATTTGGCGAATTTCTTATTCAAATTCAGTGTAA
The DNA here is from genome assembly GCA_963931845.1 of Maratus michaelseni. Lineage (NCBI taxonomy): Eukaryota > Metazoa > Arthropoda > Arachnida > Araneae > Salticidae > Maratus > Maratus michaelseni. The sequence continues at coordinate 264,737,518 of OZ007587.1, read as the reverse complement.
ACGAATCTTTTGTAAACGGTTTCTTTGCATTTTAACTTGCTGTTTTCGAGTAACATTAGCTAAAATTTTAAAACGAAGATATAGGAAAGCTACCTTTTCCTGCCGGTACAGGCCGGAGGACTTTTTTATGAGTTGTCGGATGCAATCTATGTTTTGCATTAAATAAAGTAAAACATTGAAAAACAAATCCCACAGGATGGGGATAGTTTGTTTTAGATCTGGAGGCACGGCAGTGCCTCCGCCAAGTCGAGAGAGGACAGCCGTAAGCATACTTTTCTGGAAGCAACTCAGGGCACTTTTGACCCCCTCATATCTCCGCGCTGGAGTATCCCAAAAATTTGAAACTTCGTTTTTCTAGAGTATTTGGCACATAGGACCGACCAAAATTTAAAATTAAAACTTTCTATTTTTTCTAGTTCAGACGATATATGAACTCAAACATTCGATTTTTTGTCACTCACTCACTCGTTCACACGTCATCAAAAAGATTAGATAGATCCCGTAGCCCTAGAAACTTGACATTCGGAAAAAAGGTAGTGTCTAAGATACAAAGAAAGGAAAAATTATAAAATCCGGAAAATTCGAAAAAAAAACATTCGAAAATTCAACAAATTCCATCAAAATTGAAAATTGAAAATAATACGATCTTGTTAGTCTTAGGAACTTAAGATTCAGTGTGAAGGTAGTGTTTATCATCCAGAAAAAGAAAACATCAAAAACACCAAAAAAATCGAAAGCAAAATTAAAAAAATCGAAAATCGAAAAAAATCGAAAAATTTCAAATAATCCGATTTTGTTGCGCTAGAAACTTGGAATTCGGAATAAAGGTAGTATTTAGGATGCAAAATAAGGAAAAATTAAAAATTCCGGAAAATTCGAAAAAAAAATTCAAAAATTCGAAAAATTCGAAAAAAAATGAAAAAATTAAAATAATTTGATCTTTTAGCCTTAGAAACTTAAAATTCGCAGTAAAGATAGTGTTTAGGATTCAGAATAAGTTAAAATAAAAAACCAAATAAAATTCGAAAATAAAACAAAAAAATCGAAAAAATCGGAAAAATCGAAAAATAAAGAAAATTTGAAAATAATTCGATTTCATAGCGCTAGAAACTTGAAATTTGGAATAAAGGTAATATTTAAGATACTAAATAAGGAAAAATTCAAAAATATGGATAATTCAAAAATACCCATAAATTAGTGCAGACGATATATGAACTCAAAGTTTCGATTTTTTGTCACTCACACACTCATTCACTCTCGCGTCATCGAAAAGATTGGGTATATCCCACAGCCACAGAAACTGAAAATTTGGAATAAAGCTAGCATTTCGGATACAAAGAAAGGAAAAAATATAAAATCCGGAAAATTAAAAAAAAAAAAACATTCGAAAATTCAAAAAAATCGAATAAAATTGAAATTTGAAAATAACACGATCTTGTAGTCTTAAAAACTTAACATTTGGTGTGAAGGTAGTGTTTAGAATTCAGAAAAAGTAAACATCAAAAACACACAAAAAAAAATTGAAAATAAAATCGAAACATCGAAAAAAATCGAAAAATTTCAAATAATCCAATTTTGTTGCGCTAGAAACTTGGAATTCGGAATAAAGGTAGTATTTAGGATGCAAAATAAGGAAAAATTAAAAAATCCAGAAAACTCGAAAAAAAAATCAAAAATTCGAAAAATTCGAAAAAATTTGAAAAAAATTTAAATAATTTGATCTTTTGGCCTTAGAAACTTAAAATTCGCGGTAAAGATAGTGTTTAGGATTCAGAATAAGTTAAAATAAAAACGCAATAAAATTCGAAAATAAAATAAAATAAATCGAAAAAGATCGGAAATTTTAAAATAATTCGATTTTGTAGCTCTAGAAACTTAAAATTTGTAATAAAGGATACAAAATAAGAAAAAATTATAAAATCCAGAAAATTATAAAAAAAAAAAAAATGCGAAAAAATCAAAAATTGAAAATATTTTTATCTTGTAGTCTTAGAAACTTAAAACTTGGTGTAAAGGTAGTATTTACTATTCAATAAAAGGAACAATTAAAAAATTCGAAAATGAAATCGAAAAATCGAAATATGTTTAAGAAATCGAAAATTCGAAAACAATTTGATTTTGCACTGCTAGAAACATTAGTTATAAGATAATTGTCCTATTAGCTAGTACAACGCCCCTAATTGTTTTATGTTATTTCCCCCGGATTATGGTTTTCTTTTCTTTCGTTTACGAATTTCGTTATAGAAAAGTTCCGCTATAGACTGGCTACGGCGATTTCTTTATAGGCAGGTTTGTTTTCTTTCACATGTTTCACATATTTACTTCACATATGAAATATGGATTGTTAAATGATGTTAGCCCACAAAAATTTTCACAGCTCCCCCTACCCTCCCGACATTACTGGCTGGTTATGGCTTGATAGTCCTTTCTAAATAAAATCATGGTGACTCTAAGATTCACTTGATTTATCTCTAAATTGAACCTAAATGATCCTAAGAAGACTGATCAAAGAATTACTATATTGGCATGACAATCAGGTAACATAGAATTAAAATCGAAAAATCAATAAATTCATAAAAAGTCGAAAATTTGAAAATAATTCGATTTTGTAGTCCTAGAAGATTGATATTTGGCAGAAAGGCAGGGTTTTGTACACAAAGTAAGGAAAAATTAAAAAATGCGTAAATAATAAAAAAAAGGTCTAAAAAAAAAACGAAAAAAGAACCATCGAAAAAAGGAATATAGTTTGATTTATTGGAAATTTCCGGAAATTTTAATTTTGGCTTTCTTTTTATACTAAAAAGTTCTTTTATGTTAAATATCAAGTATCTAGGGCTGCGAGTTATATCTCAGATGCATAGCGCTTATCCTGGAAGCAATTGAGAGTAATTTTGGCACTCCCCCTCCCATAATTTAGTGCTTGCCCTTGCCTAGGAACCTGAAATCTCTTTTTATCTACAGTACTTTGCAAACGAAACTAAAGCTTCAATTTTTTGATACCTGTAAATAATAGGGACAGAGTGTGGGCTTAGCGAAAATCAGTGGATGATCTCCAAAAAGAACCCAAAATCAAGAAAAGGAGGGTTACTTACAAAAAGAAGTGAAATCTCATCAAAAAGTCACCTGTAAAAAATGCAGCCAAGTCTCGTAACTCATTTACCGTAAAAAGTACTGAGATCGTATAAAGCCAAGTTTAACTATCTTATTAACTCTGAAATTTTCATTCACAAAATCACTCCTAGTCTCTACATCTTTAGTTAATTATTATTTTGTGACTTGGCAATTACGTAGCACGAGAATGTGATGTATATAGTTAGTCTTAATCAAATAATACTATAACATATTAAAGTGCAATAACTTCCCCATGCGTATATAATTTGCCTTAATTAAATTATCCCATCCCATCCCATAACATAGTAAGGTGTAATAACTTCCCTGTGCTGCGTAATTGCCAAGTCACAAAATAATAATTAACTAAAGATGTAGAGACTAGGAGTGATTTTGTGAATGAAAATTTCAGAGTTAATAAGATAGTTAAACTTGGCTTTATACGATCTCAGTACTTTTTACGGTAAATGAGTTACGAGACTTGGCTGCATTTTTTACAGGTGACTTTTTGATGAGATTAGTTATTTCATTAATTAAAATAACAATTGTGTCCTTAAATTCTTATATTTTATTTATTTATTCATTTTGATATTCCAATGGCAACGTTCTCCCGTTTATTTGGCGATAGTTTTTTGTTATGAAAAGTGGTCGACGGGATAATAGAGAAGAACCATTTTTTATCAAGTTGTAATTTTTCTTAGATGCAGGTTTAAACTTCTAAAGAAAAAGTAAGGATAAAAATATCTGCAAACATTTAGTTTTTAGTCAAGCCAGAATATCATCTAATTTATTCCATCAAAGTTATAGTAAAAACTGATCCAAGATTGCAAAATGCACGCGCGAGGAAAAAAAAAATAACAATCGTATTTTAACTGCATTATAGGATGAGGTCATCCGCTTCAGGAAAAAAACATGGGACATAGAAATATAAATCTAAACATTTCAATTTCAATTTCGCTTTTTAATCATAATTATAGAATAAACCCGTGCGGTGTTTTTTATAATAATTGCTGAGCGTCATATAATGTGGTATTTTATTTTTTTTGGCAACAATATTTTGAGGAAAACCTTTCATTTCTTTTATGAAAACAATGCCGATTTAATGTTTAATTATCAGCAAATTTTAATCAAAAACATGTTTTAACGAAATGTTAAGTGTGCTATGTCAGAAGCCTGTTCAAAATCCTTTCATATGCTATCTCATTCGTCGTTCTGCGTTTTGTATTTTCTGAGAAAAAGGGATGTTGACAGGAGAAATAATATATATGATTAAGGAGTTTTTCCATTCTGAAAAAAATTTACATTTTAAAATTTAATCGAAATAATTATTATTATGAAAAGATTAAATATAAAGAAATATAGCTAGTACATTTAGTACAATCAGACTTTCGCCCTCCTCCTCCCTCTTTTCAAGTCAGGTTAGGAGCACATTTAGGATTATGCTAAACTTATAGTTACCTTAATAAAACCATGCAAATTGAAATTTCAGAGACATTGATATTTTATTTACAGTTACATTTAATCAATAACATTTCTAAATTTCTTTCTGGAAAATAGACTTAATTAAACCACATAAAAAAAATTAAACCAATTTACAAAATTTAAAAAATGAAGCAGTAACATACTTTGTTTTAATGTTGAAGCAAACATTTTGCTTCTTAGATATAAAATAGTTTCTAGGTGTTTATGGACATTCTTCGTAATATTTAAGATTGGCTTTTAAAACTACTCGTTTTTCAAACATTTCGTCCGAAAGCCTATTAGCTTTACAATAATTCGTAATAGTTGCATAAGAAAGTAATCTTTCTACAGATGCCGACGAGGGCAGCGGTGTATTGTATTTTATGAAGATGTTTTTAATCTCTTTATAAGAGTTCAATATACTTAGATTTTTCTTTTCCTCCAGACAGAAATGCGCATACAATAATGTGGCTTTTCTTTTAGGGTCTTGTTTTGCTTCTTCATGAGCAGAATCAATGGTAAAAAAGTCATCTTTTTCTTCACTATCAACAGAACTCAGCACATCCAGATTTTCGTTTGTTCTGATTTCTTTTGTCAATTTGCTAATAAATAGCGTTTTAATTTTTGTATAAGCTGGTTCACTAATGCAAGACTGCCATTTAAATTTTACAAAACTCGGATGACATAAAGCTGCTATTGCAGCTTTTTCTGCTTGAGGTGATGAAATATTAAAGAACTCACTAAATCTATTTTCTATACTTTCTAAATAAACTTCGGCCAAAGGTCGACAATATATAAAGTCTTCATTCAATGATTTTCGTAATTTATGTCGTAATGACAACAAAGTTGGTAATAAAATACCAAAATAAGTTTCTTTTTCACTTTGAAGAATATCTAAAGCCCCGGCAATGTCTTTACTACATTTCACATATTCTTCTATATATGTAAAGTCCTGGTCTTTCAATGAAGTTATCAAATTCAGTTCCTTGCTCAAAATAGCCGATTTTTCTTTGATGGAGAGAAACTGTTTCATTGCATCAAATAAACTATTCCATCGTGTTTCATTTGGTCGACTAAGAGTATGTCCCAAAATGGAAATGATAATTTCTGAAGATTTAGGCCGACATGCTGCTTTCCACAAACTATTACATTTTTTTATCACTTGTTCGTGTATTTTTAAAATTTCTGTGTCATGGCCTTCCAGAATTTTGCTAGAGTCAGCAGTTACACACAAATTGAGTGTGTGAGATGCACACCTAAAGTGTAATGGTAAACAATCACTCGAATTAATTACATCTTCTACATCATCATTTATGCTAGACGCAGTGTCAGAATCATAATCACTACTAGATGAATTATATTTTGTATCTAAATCATCATCATCTTCTAAAATACATTTTTCTTCAATTCCAAATATTTTAAATGCTTTCACAAAATTCCTTGCATTATCAGTAATAGCAGCTATTACTTTATTGGAATTCAATCCGAATTTTTTTTTGGATGTTCATAAGATTTTCAAAAATTTTGTCATAACTATGAATGCCTTTGAATCTTTCACAAGCCATGGCTCTAGACATTCTTTTTAATGTAACTGGATGAATCCAATGTGCTGTCACTCCTAGGAAACTTCTTCGTCGCCCTGACCATATGTCTGTGGTTATGCAAACGAAATATATATCTTCCAAGTCACGTTTAATATTTGCTACTTGTTCATTGTAATATATTCCAATTTTTCTCCCAAGTGCCCTCCGACTCATTATGTTCAAAGATTTTGAACTAGAATTGAGGTTTTTCAGTAGATTTTGGAAATATATATTATCAATGTTTCTTAGCGAAATCATAGAATCAATGAAATAGTTTACAATATCTTTGTCAAAATTGTGTTGCAAATATACTATGTTTTGACTTGATTGTCCAGAAATACTTGATTTTCGTTGTTTTTTTGTTTCCTGTAAATAAGCACGATATTCTTCAAAATAAGTGTTTCCATGCTTCCTTTTAAGGTGGGTAACAAAATTGGAAGTGCAATTATTTGAGGCTTTTACCTCAATATTACACTTAGTGCATTTCGCTATAATTCTATCACACGAAGATTTATTTTCAATTTTCTCGAAAAAACGTCCATCTAAAATAGTCGGTTTCTTTTTACATGTAGTGCCGGAAGTACCAGCATGGTGAACAGTTTGTAAATCACTACTGTCTGATTGAAATGAACTAATTTCTTCCATAATTTATTACGAAGCACTAAGCTCTCATTCGATTTTTACAAATTTTATAACATAATTTAATAAAGTTCATTCACATGGATCAAAATTATAAAGACATTATATTATAACGTGGCTCATGAAAAGGTTCACGTAACTACCACTCGACAGAAATAATGTTTATAACTTGACAGCAGTAAATTGCATGTGAGTCACGTGATTTTGAAAACAGCGCTTTATTTGCATAAGTTGACAATTTGAACGGTGTTTTTCTAAATCTGATGCATCTTTTTTACTTGATTTCGGTAGATAAAATTTGGTGTTTTTATTTTGTTCCATTTCACACATTTTTTGCTGATAGAATTAATTAAATCAATTACATGATTTTTTGTTGATAATATTTATTTAAATTATTTCAAAGGAATGATATAAGAAAAGGGAGATAAGAAATAGTTGCAAATGACGTCACAAATAAACCATTGGAGGTGCCGTGACGATCATGGGTGTTACTGGAGGTCGGACGCGCAGTTGCGATTGGCGGATTAGAAGATCATCAGTTGATTGCAGTCTCCCTATTAGACTGACAAAGTGTGTCGTTATATAGAGCAAATGGTCAAACAAACAAACTGTCATTAAAATACACTATTCATCGCTAACATGTCACACTATCGAATGTGAAAAAATACATTTTTCATATTCTGTGCCATTCTCTTACACTGTGCATGACATGTACACAAAAGAATTCAACACAAAAGAAAGTCAACACAAAAGAATTCGTAAGCATTACTTTGAAAGGGCGTGAATTGTTTAAAGATAGCTTTTAATTGAGTTATGTAATTTTGAGTTGAATTATATTTAGTACTCTAAGAGATGTTTGTAGAGTATAAATAAATTCATAATATACAGTGCTACGCAAGGAATTGGATACATTGCTGGCTATGGATAGTAATTTCTAGAAGTGTGTTTTTAATAGTGTAATGCGTTTCTTTGCTTGAATTAAATTTTACTATATTATGTGACATGTATAAAAATCTGTAAATAATATACAGGGCTGTACAAAATAATTCTAGTACACTTCCGTTTATTGTCAAAAATTGCTAAATGTAGACAGTGCCAACTGTGTTATGCTTTTTGTAACTAAACTAAATTTTCGCATACTAACTAGATTACATATACCAATCTATAGATCATTTACAAAGCTTCACAGATCCATTCGTCTATTTTTGGGCTATGGACGGTAATTGCTATGTAATAATTAATTTTATGAAATGCTTTTTACTAAATTACTTACTTAAATATCTTCTCTCACTTTATTAAATGCTAAAGTTTCGTTATAGTATTCTGGAAGTGTTGGAAAGTATTGCGTAATCTATGCTTGACGCAAGATTTCTCTTGCTTTTTTTATTTCTACTTTATTTTCTGTAATGGTAGAAACTCGGGGATTCTAATGTTGCGAGAAAATAACAGAACCGATCTATAGGTTAGTTATAACAGGAAAATACAATTGACAAATAGCATGACTTTTGAAATATATCGTCGTTAAAATAATGCATTTTCAGGGGCTAAAATCTTCAGCATTTTTTCTATAATTGCATGAAAAGACACTTACTTTTCGAATGTTAATTTTGTGATTTTCATTTAATCTACTGTGTAAAAATAATTTCCCCTATAATATAACAATTTTAATGAAATTTATATTTTCTACTTTATTTTATGTTGAATTTTTTATTATTTAATAAACTTTAGTAATGGACCATATTTATATTCCATCAAATTAAAAGTCGTCTGTGGTAGATACTGTTTTGCATCTCTAAAATAAGATTATTTTTTTCTTTTTGGTTGCGTAAAGTTAATTTTTCACGACTTCACTAAAACTAATAACTTAACAAGAAAGAACTAGTATGCTGTGGCCTTACATTTTCTTTATATAAATCAAATCGTCTGAAATCAAAGTTAAATGCAAACTGTTCGTTCTTAAGATATAGCTACTACGGAAACCGTGAAAAACAGAACCTAGCAGCGACACCTGTTGCACGGTATATAAACAAACTAATAAGGATCTATTTATGTCAAGGTCTACCCAGCTCGAAAAAGTTTGCAAAAAAAGTGCAAAAAAAAGTGCACAAAATCCGAGCGTATTTGGCACCTCGGCGTATGTATAAAAAGTGCAAAATTAATTGTGCATATAAAGTGCCAACAGAATTGTGCACAAAATGTATATAACCAGAGGTGCCAAATACGCTCAGATTTTGTGCACTTTTTCTGCATACCAAATAATCCCTAAATGTTGCACTTTTATACACAATCAGAGGTGCCAAATGCGCTTAGATTTTGTGCACTTTTTCTGCATACCAAATAATCCCTAAATTGTGCACTTTTTATATACAATGTGAAGTGCCAAATACGCTCAGATTTTGTGCACTTTTTATTTTACACATTTTTTGCATACCAAATAATCCCTAAATTGTGCATTTTTTATGCATAATCAGAGCCTCTGATTACGCATAAAAATGCACAATTTAGGGATTTTTTGGTATGAAAAAAATGTGTAAAATAAAAAGTGCACAAAATCTGAGTGTATTTGGCACCTCAGATTTTGTGCATTTTTTAAAATAGCTTTTTGCATATCGAACATTTTAAGCATATATTTATATCAAGATTCAGCTTACTGTGAAATTTACAGTTATTATCACCATAGTAATAAACCCACTTTTGGAAAGATGCATAATTATAAATAGGATTATAAATAATAACTTTATCAGACATGGTACAAGTTCGCCAACATGGGGAAAAAGAAAATAAGCTTAAATTTAAATATGTAAATTTTATAATTAGAAATAACATTGCATACAGTAAAAAAAAAAAAAAAAAAAAAGTTCAATATTGTTAAAACCCAATAAGAGAAAATTATTACACTTACTTGAAAAGAGCTGCACTAAATTCTAGTTGTTGGTTGAAAATGTTTTAACTAATGTATCTGTACTAAACATTTGACATTTGATTAACATACATCTGACCTGTGTGCTTGGCATCAAGCGCCCGCTTATAAATCATGGTCAATGTATACAGGGACGAGATAGCACACAGAAGGAAATTTACAACACACAGAAATACACCCGGAAGCTCCACAAAGAGTGTGCAACGGAGCCCCCGCGATTCGAACCCGGATTCGAACCCGCTCAGACCGACACTCGCAAGCGATTAGTGGTGCGATGCCTTGACCACTCAGCTACGGTAGGCCCTATTTGCACTTAGAAAAAGGTATTAAAAAATCAACGTTACTTATTTTTTTTTATTTACAACACAAGTGCAATCAGCTTTTTCTCATCATTTCACTTCCAATGCAGTCATTGCAAATTTTAACCGTTGCAACCGGATACAATAATTCTTCTGACCGCAGAGGGCTTTGATGGACGACCGCTGAAATCTAGCTGCTGTTGGGAAAAAGCGAAAGAAAACACGGCACACACACAAAAAAAATTACCATTGCGGTACAGCCGCTGCGTTTATTTGAAATCACAACATAAATAATAAACTAGTGGTACTTGTTCCGGTAATGTAATGTATCCACCAGTAAATGTTCGGGACTTGTAATGATACTTGTTATATGTTATAAAATAAATATACTTGAAATTTTCTTGTATTTTCTGTAATAAATATACAGCATTTTCATTGTTGAGTTACAGTCAGTTTTACAATGTTCAAATAGATATTTTACTTAGATTGCGCTTCTGTATCTTTGGATGATTTTCTTTTACCAAATCAATTTCAAGCTGTATCCCGTTTGTTTCCTGTGTAAAAAAAAGGAAAAAAAATTAAATCATGCAGAAATATGCAAACTGAACTACTTTACAGACATTACATAAATATAAAAATTCAATATTAGATTTTATTAAGTAGTTTGTTTTTCTACAGGAAAAAATAATAGTTAAAATTGATTCACATTTTTTCATGCGTAATATACGGCCAAACTGGCAAATGTTGTTCTTATAAACAATTTCCCAAATCTCAAACTTGAAATTTAGTATCTATACTATTAAAAATGCATACTGTATCTGAGCATATAAGAGAGCATACTGTATCTGATGCATACATAAGATTTGCGATGATCTTCGCAAAATCATAACTGCAACCTTGGTATAATTGTAATTGTTAGGGTCGATGTAACAAGAAAGTACCCAAATTTCTAAACAGCATAATTAAATTGGACGCTTTAAGGGGACACATATCCTTTAAAATTTTGAAAAAATCGATTTTTTGTTTTTTAATTCATTTGATAGCTAATTTTCTTCTGAACAATTTGCCACAAACCGCATTAAAATATTCGTAAAATTACTCTCGTTATAGTAAAAAATGTAAATCAGCTTTGGTCCGTTTCACGCGAATTAAAGATCCACTTGAGTCAGCTGATTCTGTCAACATGGCGGTGTGTTTGTTTACGTTTTAAAAGCTGCAGATTTTGCTTCTCCTCTTATCGCAAACTCCATGAATTATTAATTCTTTTGGAGAAACAGAAGGACGGAAACATCTCTACTCCCGGCTTTCGTAATATCTGCAGTTTAAAGTTTTTTTACATGTGCTTTTCAGCGTTATAATTCGATTCCGTTTCATTTGAGAGTAAGCTTTTTGTTCAGAGTGTATTTTACTAGTTTTATATTATTAATTTATTTTACTAGTTTATTTTCGTTCATTATTGTGTCCGAGAATGTGAAGCGAGAGTCTGGGACTCGTCCTAAAAAACGAAAGTTTTCTGGCAATCATTTTACTAATGTGAAAACTCATCAACACATTAGTGCATCAAGCAAAAAATTAAAGTTGGATGTTTTACCTCCTGCACAACAAAGTGTTTTTAGAACACCTAATTTTGAAGGATACAGATTGTTTGATATAAATTTATTGATTAATTTTATACAACAAAACTTATCTTGTAAATTCTGTAAGGGTAATATTATGCTAAGTGAGTCGTCACTGTTTGGACTGTCATCTAAATTTGAAATGACATGTAAGTGTTCTGTAAAAACTTTCAGAAATTGCACAATGTTAGGCAGTAAGAAAAATATTCCTGAAATCAATAGAAGGTTTACATATTCTATGAGAATGATTGGACAAGACAGAGCAGGAATGGAGACTTTTTACTGTGACATGGATCTCCTACCACCTATTGCTCAAAAATCATACTTTGTCATTGTAAATAAAATATTGAAAGTGACATCAGAAACTGCAGAAATGTCGATGAAGAAAGCAGCCCAGACTGAAGCTATATTGTCAAATTCTTCTTTGTTCGTTACTGTAAGTGGTGATGGTACATGGAAGACTCGTGGTCATACATCACTTACAGGTGTGTGTACGATAATTGGAGCCTAAAGTGGGAAAGTATTTGACACTGAGGTGATGTCCTCGTATTGTAAAGAGTGTGAATATTCTGAAGAACACGAATGTAATCGAAACCATTTTGGTTCTGCAGGAAAGATGGAAGTTGACGGTATGGTCAGAATATTTTTAAGATCCGAAGAAACACGTGGTGTAAAATATTTGAAACACATCGGGGACGGTGACACAAAAACATTTCCTTCAGTGTGTAATGCAAAACCTTATGGGAATGTAACTATCGAAAAAAGTCGAATGTGTTGGACACGTTCAGAAGCGTATGGGGACCCGTCTAAGAAAGCTGAAGCAAGAAAAGAAAAAAATTGAGTGATGGAAAAACACTGGGTGGTAAAGGGCGATTAACTGATAACCTTATTGATGAAATAACAAGCTACTATGGCAATGCCATCAGAGAACATAAAGATTCTTTGATTGAAATGCGTAAAGCAATTTGGGCGATATTTTATCACAAAATATCATCAAATGATAATCTAATTCATTATTTTTTCCCAAAAAATGTCTACACCTGGTGTAAGTACAATAAATCACGTTTAGAAGGCATTTCATACAATCATAAATCACCTATCCCTTCTGTGGTAATGGAAGCAACCAAACCAGTGTTTAATGATCTGTCACAGCCGTCACTTTTAAAACGTTGTTTGGGAGGGCGAACACAAAACCCAAATGAAAGCTTGAATGCCATGATTTGGAAATTTTGCCCCAAAACTACAGGATCGGGGAAAACAATTGTACATATTGCAACAAACGAAGCTACAATATTGTTTAATGAAGATTTTCAAGGACGGCATGACATAATGGATTCATTGCAATTACTTCGTAGCAATTTTTCGATTCATGGATTTGAAAGCATAGATAATAAACGTATAGCTTCTTCAGAGAGAAAAGCAAGTATGCAAACAAAAGAGCAAAGGGAATTGAGATAACGTTCTAAAACAGCAAAAGTCGAATCGCTAAAAAATATTGAAGGTGAAATGTATTCTGCAGGTAGATTTTAAAAATTAAGTAAATAAGGTAAACAACAAATTGTAAGATATTCAACTTTCCAAGATAATTTAAATTTTAAATAAGTTACCATTGATCATTTATATCCTATAGTAATTTTAATACTTGTATAAGATTATATTACCAATATGAATAGTTCATTTACAAAAAGAAAAAAAAAAAAAACGACAAAAAAGAAAAACGATAACTTTAACGATTACATTAAAAATATTGGCACTTTTCAGTTAGCCGGGCGCCAGTGATACATATACATGTATATATATACATATATATGATACACACACATTTATATATACACATATATGATATGTATACATACATCTATGTATATACACATATATGTATGTACATACATACATATTTATATATGTACATATATCACTGGCGCCTGGCTAACCGAAAAGTACCAAAATATTTTCACCTTTTTTTCCCCTAATATTAGACTTTTCAAGATTATTTATACTAATTTAAATTGTAAATGAGTTTTTAATATAACATTAATATTTAATTTGAATTTTCTCATGTTATATACCGACTAATAATTTCACGTTTTGGAGCTTATAATAAATTTTATACATGTGTAATGATCTTAATTATTTCATATGTTTATCCTACAACAATATAGAAATTTTAAATAGCAATAGCTGTATATACACAGTGGTGATATACAGAAATTTTAATACAGCATTTATGTTTAAATTAATTTTCCTCAAAATCGTTATTTTTCTACTTACGCGCATAACTCCAAATGTATCAAAGGTAATGATTCGAAACTTTATATATATCTTTACTAGATCATTTTCTTCAAATTGAACTAAAATCTAAGAAATTTAACAAAAATTATTGAATGTATGGGCATTCAAGTGACAAAAAAGATCAAAATTTTCATTTTTTTTTTAATCAAAAAACTTTAGAAATTTTTTGTTTATTTATTAGATTATAGTTCATTTTATTTTTGTAATGTTTTTAAACTTATATTAACAGTTTCAAAGTTCTAGAGTGTATAGATATTTTTAAATCATGCGCGCAAGTTGTATACTTTTGCATTAATTGAAAAATATCTTCATATTTGGAGCAGTTAATTTTGAAGTAAAAGGTTGTACTTTATTATTTTGCTATATTAATTTTAATATGAACAGAAATTATAATTTGTTTTAAAATAATATATATCTTGCAGTACTTTAAGTACAAAAGTAAGATTTAAATCGCAATCTCAAATGTTGTGCCGTTCTCGAGTTTTGTGAAATGTTTTTAACATTTGAACGTGATATTAAATTTTAAACCTTGGTAATAAATCTAATTGTTACAAATATGTATTTTATAGGAATATATCAACATTAAATAACAGTATTTGAGTTGTTTATACCTTGAAAATGTTTTTAAATACAAAAGTAAAATTTAAGTAGCAATCTCAAATGTCGTGCCGTTCTCGAGTTTCGTGAAAATTTTTCAACATTTGAAGGTGATATTAAATTTTAAACATAGGTAATAAATCTAATTCTTACAAATATGTATTTTATAGAAATATATCAACTTTAAAAAACAATATTTCAGTTTTTTATACCTTAAAAATGTTTTTAATGTAACATTAATATTTAATTTGAATTTTCTCATGTTATATACCGACTAATAATTTCACGTTTTGGAGCTCATAATAAATTTTATGCATATGTAATCATCTTAATTCCTGCACATGTTTATCCTACAACAATATAGAAATTTTAAATAACAATAGCTGCATTGTACGTGTTATTTAAGAATTTTTAATGCAACATTTATGTTTAAATTGATTTTCCTCAAAATCGATATTTTTTTACTTGCGCGCATGATAACTCGAAATGTATCAAAGGTAATGATTCGAAACTTTATACACTGCTCAAAACAATTAAAGGATATTTGAAGTTTTATATAAAATAAAGATATAAACGAAATTTTTTTTGCCGAAAATAGAAGAAGAGAATCACAAATGCAAATTTTTCTGGTTTTCAAACTATGGAGTATGCAAATTTTGAGTTCGACGTCAAAAACGTCGCTTCAGCGGCAGCGAATGAAATTTGACTTTCAACTGGATAAAAGAGAATGAAGACAAGGATGATCGGCATTCAGTGATTGCTTTGTTTCGATGAGTACGATGTCTCAGCGAAGTCATTTGACAGATTCAGAAGCTTGGAGAATTGTTGGTAGGTTAGAAAGGGGCCAAACTCAAGCCGAAGTAGCGCAAGCCATTGGAGTGTCACAAAGTGTCATTTCCAGGATCTGGAACCGTTTTTTGGAGAGTGGATGTGCAGGCCGAAGACCAGGGCAAGGTCGTAGACGGGCAACAACGCCCAATGAAGATCGGTATTTAGCGTTAACAGCTCGGAGACACCGAAACATGAACGCTACTCTTCTCCAACAACACCTTCGCTCGGCTACAGGCACCACGATTTCAACTCAGACTGTCCGAAACCGGCTCCATGCTGTAGGTCTGTATGCTCGCCGACCGATGGTATGTATTAGATTAACATCAAGGCATCGTCGCGACCGCAGGGAGTGGGCAACCGAGCATGTCAACTGGAGGAGAAATGAATGGAGCAATATTCTGTTTTCTGACGAGTCCCGTTTTTCTGTGCATCCGGATAATAGGCGTATTTTCATCTGGAGGGACCGTGGCAGTAGGAAGAATCCTGCGTTCGTGCGCGAAAGTGTCAGATTTGGCGGTGGAGGTGTGTTGGTGTATGGTGGCATCTCCATTGACGGGCGCACTGACCTCTACATCATTCGAGATGGAGCTCTGACTGGTCGCCGATATAGGGATGAGATCCTCAGACCTGTTGTAGTCCCTTACGCTGCAGCAATCGGAGATAACTTTATTTTAATGGACGATAACTGCAGGCCACATCGTGCAAACCTGGTGGAGGATTTCCTTTTCGAGGAAGGAATCGTTGGAATGGAATGGCCAGCGTGTTCTCCAGACATGAATCCAATCGAGCACGTTTGGGACGCTCTAGGAAGACGAGTTTCTGGCCGCCAACAACCCCCACAAACTCTCCAAGAACTGGAAAGAGCTCTTCTGGAAGAGTGGGGCAGAATACCCCAACTCGTCATTAATAGCCTCATTGAGTCCATGCCTCAAAGGTGTACAACGTTGCTGGCCGCCCGTGGAAACCATACCCCCTACTGAAAATGATTTTCTTTGAAGAAAACACCTTTTCTTATTCTTTTTTTCTCATATGCACAAATTGTGTTTTTTTCCTTTTGTACACAAATGCGCAATAAAATGCATTTTTTTCTGCCAAACATGTGTAATTTATTCTCATATAACCTACTATGTCTGTCGACCATGTATCAATCAGCTAAAAAGTTTCCCAGATACAAAATCCACCTAAAACTGCAATATCCTTTAATTGTTTTGAGCAGTGTATATATCTTTACTAGATCATTTTCTTCAAATTGAACTAAAATCTAAGAAATTTAACAAAAATTATTGAATGTATGGGCATTCGAGTGACAAAAATGATAAAAAATTTCTTTTTTTTTTTAAATAAAAAAAAAAAAAAAAATAGAAATTTTTTGTTTATTCATTAGATTTTAGTTCATTTTATTTTTGTAATGTTTTTAAACTTATATTAAAAGTTTCAAAGCTCTAGAGTGTATAGATCTTTTAAAATCATGCGCGCAAGCTATATACTTTTTCATTAATTAAAAAAAACAGACATTAAGGAATAATTATTATTAATTAATTATACAGTGTTTAATGCAAATTATATATTATATTGCATGGAGAAAGTATTACAGTATTAAAAAAAACTGAGGTATTTAGTGTAAAAATGAGTTCATGGGGCCACTTTAAATATTTGTCTCCGAAATCAAATTTTTCATCTGTTTAAAGGGTATGTGCACCCTTAATAAAATATTTATAATGTAAAGCTTTATTAAATTATAAAATCATACTTACATGTGATGGACTGACTGTATTCAACCACATTTTTAGTTCGGCTTTCTTTTTTCTCATCTATCAGCTATTTGATATAAATCCGCAATTTTCACACTCTGGAAGAGATGTAATTCAAAAAAATCAATAACAATCCAGTAAAAATTGGCTTATAATTGATTTCACTTAGGGCCTTTAAAATTGTTTCAGAGGGGGCTAAAATTTCAAGCTTCTGATGCTAACATTTAAAAAAAATTAAACTAACTTGACTTGATTACATTGTGTGTAATGCTTTAACTTAACATGTTAATAGTAATATAAATTTATTTTATAAGCTTTTAAAATTTTCCAGATTACATTTTAAGAATTACAGATTACAAACATATCCTACAACATATGTTTCAACAATTATACATCCTACGAAGGAAATCCATATAGAGCGGTATTTTTTCCTATTCCTTTAGATTCCAGTTTCAGAGGTTTCATCGAATAAATATTTGACAAAGCTGATTACATAGTTCAATATTATGTATTTTATGATTATGTATTTTTAATTTTAAAATAAGGTGGCTATTAGAAACTTAAATTTATTTTGGGAAGAAGGAGGGGGAGGGGCATCAAAAACCATGTTTACTTCCTGTGAAGTTAGTTTTGGCCTCGAACGAGCGTTCATTCAGCAGAGTTCCCCCCCCCCCCCCCCAATTTTGACAAACAAAACCAAAGCATATTTTTGTATTTTTTAAATAATTTTTTTCATTTATTTTGAATTGTTTTTGTATGTTAATGAAATAAAAAATGAGTTTTTGTAAATTGATTGCACTTTTGAAATAGTTCAGAGAATGCTCTGTTAATTATAATCTAAATAATGTATTTTAATTTAACATAACAAGAATTACGATTGCGAAAAATGGCCACTAAGTTAAAAAAAAGTCTACCAATTTCTGGCTACAAACTAGAAAATTCAATTTTCAAATTCAATTCTTTTAAAAATAAAAGAACATTTATTGAATTTTACTTTTAAAGAAAGGAAATTGCATTTTGATATAAAAGGATATACGTACAAATATTCGTTTTAACTTGTTTTTGTTATTATATATGTATTACTTTATGCAGTTTAACCCTTAACTCCTGTTACAAAAAGAGTCGCATACTATACTGTGAGTGGTTTCAGAGACCGCTTGATTGAAAGATGAATAAAAGGCTTGATTAACGCATAGGATACTGCATCTGTTACAAACTTTATGTACATGACTATTATAATTAAAATTTACCTATTCAGAAGTCTTTAGCAATAATACTAAGGCTTCAAACAAAACAAAATTTTACGAGTAACTATAGCAGGGTTCATACAGACTGGAGAAAAGAATCGAAGAAGTCAAGGAAAATTCTAAGGAGAACAAGAATTTTAAAGAACTTAGCATATTTTTTCATGCATGCCATGCGTCGTACAACTTGCACACCCACCCTAATTTTTAATATCTCATTTAGGGAGAAAATGTATTTTATTCAAAGGAAATCTAATAACTAGTGCTAAAATTTTACAAAGTATTCATAATGCATTGCTTATTGGTTTCGTAAATTTGAATACAAAAGTGCCAGGGAACTATTTTATGAAGTGACCAATGGCCATACATATATATATATACAGGACAGTAAATCTCAAATTCTCATCATATATCACATGCACCTAGGTTTTAAAAGTAAATTTTGAATGGAAAAAACATGCAGTATGTACAAACCAAACCAAACCAAACAAAAAAAAATATACAATTTAATTTTTTAGAATGGCAGTAATTACTTGAACTTTACTTTTATAAACATGAGAAGACTTTTATTTTACTTCCTTTAATCATTATTCAACACTAAATTATATTTTGTTATAATTTAAGAAGTATTTTGTTTTGTTTATTTAAGGAGTTCTAAGTAGGGGAGACTGGTACACAGTGGACCACTTTTTCAGTTAATTTTTTTTTCTCTTTAACGACAAGCCGATCTGCATGAAAATATTTTTGAATATCCCTTAAACCTTTATGCATTCATCATAATTTTCTCAGAACATAGTTTCCAATACATTTAAAAACAAATAAAATTTATGGGCATCCAAAAAGTGGACAGTGTGCCCCATAAATGGGGAACACTGGTCCACCCACTGGGGCACAGTGGACAGCTATTAGGTATTATCTGAAATGCAATATAAATCTATTTTTCATTAATCTAATTCTTCTTTATTTCCCCTTTACCCGCAAAATAACATAGTAAAATAAATTTACAAGTAACATTTTGAAACAAAAAATTAATTATATTTTGAAAATAATAACAGATTAATACAGGAACAATTGCAATTTAGTTGAAGGCATTACTTAAGTACAAAAAAATCAGCGCATATTAAAATTTGCAAATGAAATTTCAAAATACTTATGAGTAAGATTGATCCAGGAATTTTCCTGAAATACTTTTGGGTCTGAGAGCAACATTATGAAATCATTGACATCAACAACGATTCATCTACAGTTTCGGGAAAAATAAACTGATATCTATTCAATTTGTGTCTCATGAATCTTACTTTAACAGAATCATCACCAATTAGACTTAGTTATATATATTTATCAAAGGCAGTAAATACAAAACAAAATATTTCTTATTATGTTAAATAAATTGTTATTTTTCTTTGTTTACTTTATTTTACAGTTAAATAACTACTTTAAAACAATAATTCTTTATAGAAAATAAGCAATTATTAAATATTTTGAACATTCTGCATTACTGGAGCAGAGTGGATTGTGGACCACTGTGCCCCATGTTGAAGTTCAATAAATAATCATATTAATATTGTTTATAGCTTTCTTTTAAACATATCAACTTTAAAGTTAAAAAGCTTAGCAAAAAATGTGTTTTATCTTATTTATCTACAACCTTTAATTGCTAAAAATATGAAAATATGATGATGAAAAATTTTACTTTTAGAAGCTCAAAACAACCAATCAGGATAAAATAGTTCCATCTGAGCTAAACATATTTTCTAAAGGCTATAAATAATCAGTGCAGTGCTGTTGTCTATTAGGATAGAAGAGAAGCTGAAAAAAAATAAAAATAATAAAATATTAGGGGGTGGTCTACTGTGCCCATAGGTCCAGTGTGTACCAGTCTCCCCTACTCCTTGCAAACTTTTTAATTTCTAAGGAGTTTCTAAGTAGTCTAAATAGTCTTTATGAACCCTGCTATAGTTAAAACTGAAAATAAAAAGTTACTGTGAAAATTGAAAAAAGAAGTGGTCTGCGAGACCGCTATATATAAGCAGCTAAGGACGTTAAATTTAAGTATTTTTTTAGTACGCTACATATTTATGTAACTGACGGCTAAAAATATTTAAAAGTAACGATTATCTTTTTTATAAAAGTATTTTTTATACATAAAAATTAGCTGAATTGAAATGGCAAGAGGAAACAAACTACTTGTTTTTTTTTCTCAATAGCCGAGTAAGCCTATCGTTATAACTACAATTAGGGTGGTTTTATACAAATCAATATTCATTTACAATACGTACGATATTTATTATAGAAACTTACAACATAAAATTGAATAACTTGTCTATTTTCTGCTAAACAAAAATCATCAGTCGGTGAAAAAGATAAGTCTTCATAACTTCTTATTTATAAAAAAAATTGTTTACGCGGCCATCAACTTAATTATACAAACGACAACAGAGGGAAAGGACAGGCATCGCGCCATACCGCGCAGACGCAGACTAAATATATCCTCGGCACCTCTATTTATCATCGTGCCTGTCATCAAGGCAGTCACCGACCGTTCAAAAAATTAGCAGTGGTTAATCGTCTTCAAAGGCGACTAATTATCGCATTTCAAAATTATAATAAATATATATGCTTTTTATAATTAGATCATTTTGACTGTCTCTGGGAGATATAGAATATCTTACTTGTTCATTCGACAGGGGTAAAATTGTAAAATTTCAAATTAAATATTTTTTTTTTTTTTTTTTAATTTTTGAATATTTACGGAGATGAAAATTTTGAGGTACTCCACCGTTAAGTTTGTAATTTTCAAAAAAAAAATAATTTTATCAATTTTTTTAAAAATAATTTACAGTAAAATATGTGTCTTAAAGCTATATTTTTCTTCATAATATCTATAAAATATGAACATATGTATATACGTCCAATTCTTCCAAACTCAACATACGTCCCGGGGGGCGAAGGGTTACAACCTCCCTCCCCCTGGTTGCGCCGATGATGTTTGACGTGAACTATGAATATTAAACATTTATCTTGCATTTTGTTTTGCATTTTAAACATTTATTTGCAAATTTTAAGAACCTGTACATTTGGTTAGTAATTATTATTAAAAAATGTTGAGAAAAAATGTAATCTTATATTATTACAGTCAAATTTCAGGTCATAGAGCAACAGAAAGTGTGAAATATTTTTTACACTCTCCCCCCTCTCCTTCACATCCCTCAAAGGGTGAGGCGAAAATATTGGTGGAAGAGGGCACAATCTGTGACGTAGAAATGCACTTTTTAGGGAATATTGTGTTGTAATAGGAAAAACGTGCACATTTGAAAAAAATTACAGATTTTGAATTGGTAACACATGCATAGAATAATCAAAACTTGGAATATACAAAGTTTTACATCCATAAAAAATAAAGACTTTTGTGCATAAAAAATGCACACTTTTTGCGAACACGGAGTATGCAGTTATTTTATGCAAAAAATGTGCACACTTTCTGAAAACAAAAAAGATGCATTTTTTTGTATGTATAAAAAGTGCATATAATTTGCACACAAAGTGTACACTTTTGAAATATTCAAAAATTTTCACTTTTTTTGCACAAATTGTGTACTATTGATACTTTTTTGCATAAAAAGTGCAAATATTTTCTAGCTGGGTAACAGAATATGAAATTTTCGAAATTCCGTGAATTAATTCTTTAAGATATATCTATGGCAGAAAATTTGAAAAGTGCGCTATATAGAAGCGCCACCTGTTGGGCGATTTACACCAAACCTTAATCAGCAGCAACTTATGTCAACGTCTACGTATAACTGAATCTGGTGTTTGATGAAAATCCGTGTATTAGTTCTTGAGATAGAGCTATTGCGGAAATCATGCAAAATAGGGCATAACAGCGCCACCTGTTGAGCGATTAATACAAAAATTAATGAACACCAATTTATAGAGGTCTAACTGAATCTGGAGTATGTTGAAAATCCGTGAACTAGTTCTTGAGATATAGCTGTCGCGGAAAACATGAAAATTTAAGCATAACAGTGCCACCTGTCACGCAATTTAGGCTAAAACTGATCAGCACCAATTTATATCAAGGTATAACTGAACCTGAAGTATGATGAAAATCCGTGCAATAGTTCTTGAGATATATAGCTATCTCGGAAATCATAAAAAATAAGGTATAACAGTGCCACCTGTTGGACGATTTACACCAACAACTAATCAGCGTTAACTCATATCAAGGTCTAACAGAATCTCAAATTTTAGTAAGTTTCGTGCTTTAGTTCTTAAGATAGAATTTCCAGAGCATTTTTGTCAAATACAGACACACAGACAGACATTTTGTAAAAGCAGTCAAATCGTGACATTCTAAAACTCATAAATCCTTCAAAAACGGAATTGGAGTTTTTTTACGAATCGAATACTTTCTTCTTTGCGTCAATCATGCTGCTAAACACTTTCCAGCACTAGAATATTTTAACAAAACTTCGCTGTTTAATAAGGTAAATAAAACACCAAAGTAAACATCTTAGCAAACGCATTACACATAGAGTTGCAAAGGCTAGAAAAAAACCCGGTTTAAACCTGGGAATAAACCGAGTTTTTCAGGAATAAACTTGTTTTTTGGGGAATAAACCAAGCCTTTTGGGAATAAACCTGGGAATAAACCGGGTCTATTGGAAATAAACCTGTGAATAAACCGAAATTTTGCAACTCTAATTACACATGTAAAACCAGATTTCAGGAATTATCCAACCATACCCGGGAAAAATACTCCAAATATGTTGTGTAACACTGTATTTGGTATGTATAATGTAGATTTGCATGTATCCTACATTGTACGCTAAAATTTAGTTTAGTGAGAAAATGCATAATAGGTTGAAAATTCACATTCAGCAATTTCTAACAATAGATGAACACATGCCTGAATTATTTTGTACTATACTCGTGCTATACTAAAGATAGTTTAACAAAAATAAGGGCTCGATAACAAAAAGAACTTATAACTGGAGTCTAAATTGTCGCAAGGTTCAATCACAAATTTCGTATGGTAACAGTAATTGTTTTACAGGTGGTGGGGTAGGGGGGATCTGTCGATTTTTTTTAAGCTTCCCATATTTTTGTGTATACCAAAAAATCTTTACAACTTAAAATACATATAACTCTTGTTTTAATTGCCGTAGCACGTAAAATTTATAAAGGGCTTGCTCATGAGGGGTCATGCCATTTCGGTTTGTCCCTGTAACTCAGACTGTAATCACCATAAGCCCACCAAACGTTGTACGGTTCAATATCATGAGTATACATTATCAGGATCCATTACCGTTTTTTTTATCATCACCCAATTTTTATAAAAAGCTGAATATAAGAGGCTGAAAAAATTAAATTATAACTCATGATTAAATTGTCACACCGCGCAAAAAATGTGTGTGTTTGAGCAACGTGACATAACTTTATATTAGACATTCTCTTTTTTTTTAATCGGAGCCTCCTAAATTGTAGTATATCATGAATGTAAGAGCCCGATAATCACAAACACATTTAACTCGGATACAAATTAAAGCTGCCCACAAAAATTTCTTACGTTAAACGCAATCATTTAGAGAGGATTTATCGATTTCTTATCAAACCCCTCAAATTTTAATATATCATAAGTACAAGGTGCCATGAACATTAATCAGTTATAATTTGGGCTGTATATGTTGCAGCGGTATTTTATCTATAAAAATATCCGCAGAACAAACTCCCTTAAAATGTTTACGTTTACCATACGAAATTTGTAGCAAGATCTAAGTGATTGTGGTTATCATGGCATCATATTCGCGCTATATTAAAATTTAGGGGTTCCTATTAAAAAACGGACATTGCCCCGCCTTTTATAAATATTACGTTTACCATATAAAATATGAGTGTTCCAGGACGAACACAGCTCGAATTATAAATGATTGAAGTTTTCAGCACTTTATTTAGGTTTGCACTCGATAGAAATTTCTTAAATCGGTTTATTATTTATGTAATATCGCGATTTAGAGATAAGGTGATTGAAATCCGATGTTACCTTTAAAATATGAAAACCTTTTTTTTTTTTTTTTTTTTTTTTTTTTTGTTATATATATATATACATCTTAAATCACCCCCTCCACTTGTATTGTACAGTATAAGTAGTTTTTAATTTTCAAAGTAACTTACATAAAATATAGATAATACACTATATTTGCAATGATGACCGGTCACTTGCTATTTTAGACGTTTTGTTAAATATCTGGAAAGATACATGAGGAATTATCCTCTAACTTCAGGAGTGTAAACAACATGATAAACGTCATATATTTCCGCGAATGTTTTTTCCCGAAACCCCATAAGGGGTCGTCAACAAATTGAAGAAAAACGAATATATTTTGGATAACCCTGTAAAAACTAATATTGCAAAAGCATTCAAACTGTAGATTATGATTAAGTGGCTTATTGTAATAATTTGGGTTCACTTTTATGAAGATAGCATGTATACTCCAAGAGAAATTCAGGTTTTTATAAAAACAGTCCCAAATTTTACCAAGTTTTTTGCTTATAATTTGCAGAGTTTTTAATATAAAAACAAGTTATTTTCAGAAAATATGACAAAAGAAATTGTACACAATACCCTGCAATCAAAATTAAAAAATAATAAAAATTATATGAAAAATGAGAAGGTTTACTAAATATTGTTTCTTTGCGGATGCGCGAATTCAATCAAAATATACTGTGCATAATATATTAGCTAAATGTATAGACCAACTTTTGTGAAAGTCTCAAAAACATAGCTTGAAAATTCTCATAGTAATCGTCGATAGAATAAGCTCGAATTTCGCTGTTCTCAAAAGGAAGCAAAAAGATGAGGGGTTGTATCCAAATATACTAGCTTATAAAAGTTGACATAATAAGAATGAAGTGTCTCGCATTCTATATTTGATACAACCCCTCATCTTTTTGCTTCCTTTTGGGAACAGCGAATTTCGAGCTTATTCTATCGACGATTACTAACAGAATTTTCAAGCTATGTTTTTGAGACTTTCATAAAAGTTAGTCTATATATTTAGCTAATATATTATGTACAGTATATTTTGATTGAATTTCGCGCATGCGCAGTGAAACAATATTTAGTAAACCTGCTCATTTTTCATATAATTTTTATTATTTTTTAATTCTGATTGCAGGGTGTTGTGTACAATTTTGTTTGTCTATATTTTCTGAAAATAACTTGTTTTTATATTAAAAACTCTGCAAATTATAAGCAAAAAACTTGGTAAAATTTGGGACTGTTTTTATAAAAACCTTAATTTCTCTTCGAGTATACATGCTATCTTTATAAAAATGA
Source organism: Maratus michaelseni (assembly GCA_963931845.1). Taxonomy (NCBI): domain Eukaryota; kingdom Metazoa; phylum Arthropoda; class Arachnida; order Araneae; family Salticidae; genus Maratus; species Maratus michaelseni. The sequence continues at coordinate 264,711,838 of OZ007587.1, read as the reverse complement.
ACCCAAATTATTACAATAAGCCACTTAATCATAATCTAAAGTTTGAATGCTTTTGCAATATTAGTTTTTACAGGGTTAGCCAAAAGATATTCGTTTTTCTTCAATTTGTTGATGCCCCTTTATGGGGTTTCGGGAAAAAATCTTCGCGGAAATATATGACGTCTATCACGTTGTTTACACACCTGAAGTTTCAGGATAATTCCTCATGTATCTTTCCAGATATTTAACAAAACGTCTAAAATCGCAAGTGACCGGTCATCATTGCGAATATAGTGTATATAACTTAGATAACTTATTCTTCGGGTTGCGAGATGAAGGAATTTATTTATTCGGTTGCGGTTTAGTTTACGGTTCGATGAAATTTTTTCTTTGGCTTTCAGGTTCGGATCGGGTTGCGTGGTGACAGAATTTATTTTGTCGGGTTTGGATCGTGTTACGGACCGATAGATTTTATTTTGTCTGATTCGGGTTGGGTTTCGGATTAACTGAAATTTCAAGTTTGGTGTCGGGTTGCATTTCTACGGAAATTTTTTTGTCATCTTCGGATCGGATTACGGTTCAATGGAATTCTTTGTTGGGTTTGGTTCGGGTTTCGGGTTAACTTCAATTTTCAGGTTCGGATCTCCGATACGGCTGCCGTGTCGACTAAAATTATTATCTCCTTTTTGGATCGGATTATAGTTTGATAGAATTTTTCTGTCGGGTTGATTCCATTTGGATTTTTCAGGTTCTGGTCGGGTACAACACTATATTTGGACAAACAGCTAGTCCTTTTCTAAATAGCCTAAAATTTCATAGACTCATTTTAAGATAAGACTAGATACTGTTAGAAAAATGAAATGAGCGCCAGAAATATCGATCTACTGTCAAATCCCCAGTTATAAAGATTCTCGATCAAATTTTCTGCCAATTGATTGATCAATTTTACTCTTTTTGCAGTATCTGTATGAGAATCGATTCTAGAACATCGATACTAGAATTTGAGAAAAGATTATTTTTTTATCGATGTTGCTTTATACGACATCGATGTTTATCGATTCTCGATTATTTCAGAATCGCTCATCACTCGACCAGACGACGATTATATAGGTACTACATATTTATATAATTACGAACGCACCTAAAAAGGGCCAAACAATTATGGCACACAAAGCCTGATTTTAATAAGGTAAACGATTGAGTTTACCTAAAAAAATTAGTGTTGTCTACGACAGTTTATCAGTGCTTGAGGTTACGCAGTCCTTATATTTGTGCTATGCTAAAATTTAGCAGATTTTAGTCAAAAGAACCGACAATGTTCTTCTTTATAAAGATTACGTTTACTCTGCAAAATATTTGTGTTCTACTATAATTACAATTCAAGTTATAAGTGTTTTAAGTTGTCAGCATATTATATTTATAATTAGGATAGAACGATGTCAAAATTTATCATCAATCTAACATCGCGATCTAGTGATGAATCGATTTAACACTGATGTTACCTTATGGATATGGAACCTATTTTTTAATTTATAGTGACGAAATTAGGTCTTAAATCAACCCTTTCCCTGCTTTATATAGTTTACTATTTTTTTAATTTTCCAAGTAATTTTGAAAACGTATATATTTTGCGCATTAAAAAAATTGGATTGCCCAAACACACTTCGTTGTTTGCATTTTAAACTTAATGAACGAAATTAATCAATTTCATAAATTCATTCTTTAAAAAATGATATACAAGAAAACTATCTCATGTTGTCTGATTTCTGAAGGCTGCTACAATCTAAGTTAATTACGGGGTGCTCTCCACCAGCCCTCTTAAATTACACCCCAGTGCTAACAACATACAAACTGTTTTTACTGACACAGTATGAAAAGCTATTGAGGTAAAACAGAAGCAGATTCAATGAATTGAATGTTGAATTTAACCAGTCATTTGCAAAGATGAAAAAAGAAGTTGTGTGAAACAAACGAAAAAAAAAAAAAAAAAAAAAAAAAAAAGATAGGAAAAACAAGTGGATAAATGTGATCGAAGATCGCACAAAGTGTTTCGCTTAATATTCCTTTCAAAATACTTTATCATTTAATTAATAAATTCAAATAAATTTCTTTTTCCAAAAAAAGTCATCTTTTATTATAAAGTAAAAATTTACCAGTCTATTTTTTCGTTTTTTTGAATATATGAACAGGTCCGACAGCGGGCGAATGATATCTGTCATTTGGACTAAATGCGATATATTTTTTGAAAAGTATACATAAAAATACATTTTCGCATTATTATTTACAGCATTGTCTATTAGCATTATATTTCTTTGTTTTATAAAAAAAAAATCAGCATTTTATGATAAAATATAATTTCGGTTCTAATACTGTAATCTTTATAAAAATTAGATTTCGGGATTCACCGAAAAAATATATGCATATATATACAATATTTTCAAATTGGTAAATGCAATATTAAAAAAATCAGCGTTTTTTTCCCTCCCTTCAACAGTTGAGACGAAAAGTGAAGGGCCGGGATGTCTCGCTCATAAATGGCATAAGTCTTCCAACTTCACAACCAGCTGCAAATTTTCTTTTGATTCTGATAAAAATTAAATTCATTAACAAAAAATTAATTCGTAATTTCCGTTCTAATCACGCCAACTTTATAAATAATAGATTTAAAAAAAAAATATGTATAGATGTATTAATTTCAATTCGATAAATGCAATAATAAAAAAAATCTATAGAGCCTGAAAAATGCATAGTCCGCCATCTTTGATCTGCGTGAACAGGTGTCGGATTGTTCGTCTGTGGTTTTCCAATGGAAGGAAATTAAGCGAATTTATTCAAATCGATTTTGAATTGTTATTTACACTTCTAATGGACGTAATTAAAATATTTTTAGAAATTCTGAAAGCTAATTTTGTGTGTGTGTGTGTCAGAAATTTCACGTTCCCAGGTGGAATAGTTTATGTGAGATAGAGGTGTTTTTGAAAACGTTCAATCTGTTATCGCCATTGAAGTGCAATGACCATGGCAACCCTTTCCCCTCTTCTGGAGTTTCAGATTGCGGTTTGATTAAATTCAACGCTTTAGTTGATTTTTTTTCATTAATGAGGGGGTTTTTAGGGTTTTAATTAATATATTGTGTTAATGAAGATATTTTCAAAGTTTTATGATTATCAGTGTGACAGTAAGTATTCAGCTGTAGGTACAGACAATTTGAAGTCTCTAACTTATACGGTTTCTGATAACGGACACTCTGACGGACAGACAGAGAACCGAGAAGAATAGGGTTTCGTGAGATGAACGAAACCCTAAACACGTGGGTAAGTGTGATCGAAGATCGCACAATGAGTTTCGTTTAATATTCCTTTCAAAACACTTTATCCTTTCTTTAATAAATGCAAATAAATTTTATTTAGCAACAACAACAAAAAAAGTCATGTTTTTTATAAAGTAAAAATTTACTGGTCTATTTTTCTCGTTTTTTCGAATATCTAAACCGGCCCGATAGCGGGCGAAGCCCGCTATTACACTCTGTCATAATAATATCTGTCATGTGGACTAAATGTGATATATATATAAAAACAATTATATAAAATAGATATTTAAACCTATTGCGTAATCCTCTGTAATCCAGGTCCTACTGCCAAATTGCGTATTTTAGAAAGTGAGACTTTTCATGAAAGTTCTTTAAAAGTATCTACATTGATTTTAAATTATATTGTTGCTAGAAAACGTCCATGTTTGGAGCTAACCTTGCCCACAGATTACGGAAGATTAGTTATTTTATATTTTACTAGCTGTTACCCGTGACGTCGTTCACGTAACATTAAAAGAAAAATAAATGCATTAATTAAGAAAAATGTTTCACCCTCGATAATTAAAACATATGTAACTCCCTTTATAACAAACTCCGTTTTTTCAAATATCTGAACAGGCCCGATAGCGGGCAAAGCCCGCTATTATACTCTGTCATAATAATATCTGTCCTGTGGACTAAATGCGACATTTAAAAATAATAATAATTCCAAAATTAAACATGTTGTACACATTCAAAATGATAAAATATGCGAATATTTCCATAATCTGGTTTTTATCATGATTCAATACGTTCGTCAAACTCATATATTTACTATTTTATATTACTCATATTGATACTCGCTTTGTATTATTCTCAAACATTTGAAAAATCCGTTAAACTTCCAATAGGACGTCAGATTAATTTTCTTTTTAATTCTGTAATGACGTGATATTAATCTGCTCTCTGTACATACACATACTCATACTTCTTGTATTATTGAGAAATCTTTGAAAATTTCCATTTTATTACCAATATGACGTCATATTGATATTTTTTACAATTAGTGAAACTTTTTATTTCATTTTCATTTACACGTGGAAATCTTTCAGTAGAAAATTAATTACAGTAGAAAGAATTTTAGTGTGGATTTTTAACTGTTGACAACTGCTATAACGAAAACTGATTAAATTTAATAAAAAAAGGCTGTTAATTTTTTTTTTATCTCTCTATATTAAAGTAATACGATTTTTTCAGATTTTATTATTTTGAGCTTCATAGTAGACATTTAGCTATAAGTACACAAATTGTCATGCCTGTAAGTTATATAGCTTCTGAGAAAGGCTCTGTGACGGACAGACAACGGAGCGGGAGTAATAGGGTTTCGTGAGATGAACGAAACCCTAAAAAAGATGGATGAACTATATGGCACAGTTTTTTTTCTTTTCAGGTTTTAGATTAGAATAAATCTTGTTTAACATAAATGCTGACATTCATATAGTGGAGAAGGGTTAAATGTATGAGCTTCGAAGCAACCTATTTTTAAAATTCATAAACTTTTTGTGACCGTTGACACCAGGGGTGTAAAAACTGGGTGCCAATGGGCCAATTACTACCACTAAATTTCTTAGTATTCTTCGCCTAAATTTTATTAGTATACTTCGCCTAAATTTTCTCTTTTTATTAGGCGAATAATACTAAAAATTTAGTGACGGCAATCGGTCCATTGGCACCTACATTTTGCACTTCTGGTTGGCACCCTGTAGAATTAGTAATAAAATATAGCAAAATTTAAATAATCGGAAAATGACAAAATAAAAGGAAAAGTGCGCAGTTAAACTCATGGCATTGAGCTCACAAGCTCTTCACACTAATTGTATTTTATATTCTTATTTCAAAGAATAATACCTCTCGCAAAATAAAGAAATCGAGAATAAATTGAGGGGGATTAGCCCCCCTACGTTCCTCCCTTTATACTTAACCAATGAACCCCCAAAACTAATCAGGGAAGCGCCTTATCACAATGGAACTAGATACAAAATTTGAAATAAATTGGATAATTCTGCATGGAAAACTCATTTATCAAATTAAGGGGGGGATTAGCCACCGTTACCCCCTTTATACTTAACCAATGAACCCCCAAAACTAAGCAGGGAAGCGCCTTATCACAATAAAACTACTATGTACAAAATTTGAAGCAAAACGGATAATTCTGCATGAAAAACACATTTATCTAAATTAATGGGGGATTAGCCCCCGTTCCCCGCTCTTTATACTTAACCAATGAACCCCAAAACTAACTAAAGAAGCATCTTTTTACAATGAACCTATATGCAAAATTTGAAGCAAATCAGATAATTCTACATGAAAAACCCATTTATCTAAATTAAGAGACGGTGGATTAACCCCATTCCCCCTTTATACTTAATAACTGAACCCCCAAAATTAATTAGGAAGAGCCTTGTCACAATGAGCCTATATACAAAATTTGAAGCAAATCGGATATTTCTACCAAGAGTTATCGCGTTAAGTACATACATACGTACACACATACATGCAGAACCTGCGGGCACATTAGCTCTCAGGTTTTGATAGCCTATGTTAGCTAAAAAAAGGAAAAGTGCCCAGTTAATGACATTGATCTCACAGGCTGTTCACATTAAATGTATATTACACTCTTATTTCAAAGAATAATGCCCTCAAAAAATATAGAAATTGACAATAAATTATGGGGAGGATTAGCCTCAGTTCACCCCTCCCCCCTTCATACTTAACAAATCAACCCACAAAACTAAACAGGGAAGTGCCTTATCACAATGAAACTATATAAAAATTTGAAGCAAATTGGATAATTCTTCATGAAAAAACCCATTTATTAAATTAAGGGGGGGTTCCTCCTTTTATATTTAATCAATGAACGACCAAAACTAATCAGGGAAGCGCCTTCTCAGAATGAAACTATATAAAAATTTTAAGCAAGTTGGATAAAACTTCATGAAAAACCCATTTATCTAAATTAAGGGGGGAATTAGCTCCCCTCCCCCCCTTTATACTTAACCAATGAATCCCAAAAACTAAACAGAGAGGAGCCTTATAACAATGAATCTATATACAGAATTTGAAGCAAATTGGATAATTCTGCATGAAAAACACATTTATCTAAATTAAGGGAGGATTAGCCCCCGTCCCCCCCCCCTTTATACTTAACTAATGAATCCCCAAAACTAATCAGGAAAGCGCCTTATCACAATGAACGTACATACAAAATTTGAAGCAAATCGAATAATTCTGCATGAAAAACCAATTTATCTAAATTAAGGGGGCGATTTAGCCTCCCGTTCCCCTCTTTATACTTAAACAATGAACCCCCAAAACTATTTAATAAAGCGTCTTATCAGAATGAACGTATGTACAACATTTGAAGTTAAATCGGATAAATCTGCACAAAAATCCCATTTATCTAAATTAAAAGGGGGTTAGCCCCCCGTTTTCCCCCTTTATACTTAAACAATGAACCCCCAAAACTAATCAGGGAAGTGTCTTGTCAGAATGAACCTACTTTCAAAATTTGAAACAAATCCGATAATTCTGCATGAAAAACCAATTTATCTAAATTAAGGGGTGATTACTCCCCCGTGTCTCCCCCCTTTATACTTAACCAATGAACCCTCAAAACTAATCAGGGAAGCGCCTTATCAGAATCTTATCAATTATATACAAAATCGCCTTTCAGCGCCTTATCAATTATATACAAAATTTGAAGCAAATCGGATATTTCTATCAAGATTTATTGCGTTACCTGCCTGCATTTACGTACATACGGTACATACATACATGCATGCGTACATACATACGTACATACATACCTACATACAGAACCTGCGGGCACATTTACTCTCAGGCTTTGATTGCCTGTGAGCAACAAACGGAAAATTGCAGTTTCGCCGATCCCTTGAATGTGTGGCTTTCCCCCAGCCCACTTCAATTCCGCTGTAGAAATCGGATTACCCGACCCAATGCAAAACTACGCTTTACGGTATTTTTAAGTAATTACAAAATAATGATTAATTAGAACTAAAATATTAAAATATTACTCAAAAATACAAAAAGTAATTTTTCGCCAAAATAATGCATAAAAATACATGCAGAAATTCGAAGAATTTGAATTTTAAATATAAAACTTTATTTTTTTCAACCATAAATGCTGAATCACCTTGAATATATTCGTAATTGCAAGAAGTTTAAAATAAAAAATGCGCTGATAAAATATGTCTTCGTGGGCTGGGTGGAAATCTGATAACGAACCCGATGGATGACTTTAAACTATTTTAATCAATTAGAGAATAATAAATAAATGAACATATATATTCCAATATTACCCAAACAAGTGAAAAATTATTTTTCCATCAAAAGAATGCACGAAAACGTAAACAGAAATTCCATGAATTTCGATATTAAATATAAAACTTTTTTTAAACTATAAACACTAGATTAATTTCAAGAAAATATTACTAATTGCAAACAGGACCAAAAAAAAGCCCTTCCTCCTCCTTTTAAACGATTCCTTTTATCATATGAAATTTGTATGTTCTGCGACAATTTGGATCCTAGATGTAAGTGTGTATAGTTATCGGGCCCTTATATTTACGCTATACTAATAGTTAGGGGCTTCTGTTAAAAACACCAACAACGTCCCCCTCCCCGTTTTAAAGATTACGTTTACCATACAAAATATCAGTGTTCTACGATAATTACAGCTTAAGTTATAATTGTTTTAATTTGCCAGCACCTTATATTTTGGTACACCAAAATATGCGAGTGCTTCTATAAAAAAATCTATAGAGCACCCCCCCCCCCCTTTTCTAAAACGGTTACGTTTATCATACGATATTTGTGTTGGTGTCGATACAGGTTTCGAGTTATATGTGTTTGTGATTATGGGGTACTTATATTCGCACTGTAGTAAAATTCACGTGGTTTTGGATAAAAAAAAAAGACAATGTCTTCTGTAAAATTATGTCACTTTGTGGGACTGAAATGGCACTGGGACCCAGATGTCAGGATCGAAGTGCTGCGACTTAAACACAAGACCAAAGTGTCGGAACCGAAATGTTGTATGTCCACGGAATGGATTAATTTAATATTCCTTCATTTTTAACATTGCATTCCCAATCGTTAGATTATCTATAAAAAATTAAATACATTATATTAATTAATTAAACCACAGATATTTAAGATCTATAGTTTAAGAATACTGTAAAATCGTTCTTTTGAGAGCGGTAAGTAGTTTTTAACATTTCATAATAGTTTAAAACTCATGTATTTACTTTTTGGGGGGTAAAATCCCTATAAAAAAAACCTATCTCTTTGTAAAATTATGGAGTATTCATAATAACGAACAGGCTGAAATCGGTATATCTGACTCAGTACAGAAGTTGGAAAATGCATAGCATATTTGAGAACTCAATTGCAGTAAATACCATTAATAATCGAAAAAATATCCGATTTTTTTTCTGAAGCTCTGCATATTAATAGATTTGTATATATACTACATAGCAGTATGCTAAAATTTAATTCGGTTATTAACACGGTTGAAAATTCCCATTCGGAGTTTCCGTCTATAAAAGTCAGTGTACTAGAGAACTTTTGTGCAGTTCTGTATATGATTTATAGAATTTATACAAACCAAGCAATATAAAAAAATAGTTACATTCAAAAACGCGTGCAACAACTGAAAAAAAACGTATTTTTAGCAATTATTGTTCATAGTCAGTACTGTAACCGAAATTTTTGTGTGTCTCTGTAGATGAACGGTGAATGCTATTATGTACTCCATAATTTTTAGTAAACATCTTGTAATGCACCTCAGCGATATAAATTAAATTCAATATGTTTGAAATACAGTAACATCATTAAAATACACCGCAAGCGATTTTTCCTAATATGCTGTAATGTAAAAGAATTCTTTTGAGTGTCTCTGTAAATTACATGCTACATACTTCATTTTCTATACCAATCATACCACAGTAAACCTCAATAACATATATCAATTGCATGGAAATCCGAGTATATTTACGCGCATTAGAGTACTGATAGACAGACAAACTAAATTCATAAACACTTTTCAACTTTGTTGGAAAGTGTTAAAAATGCAATTAGAATTAGCTCGTAATAGATTGCAGTTTAATTTAAATACATTTTATAGAATTTAATTAAGATTTAGTTGCATTACATTACACGTTAACCAAATTGTATTCTGAACAAGCATAACTGACATTAACTTGTAACAGATTGCAATTTAATCTAAATTATATTCTTAAAAATGTAATTAGAATACACCTATAATCCATTACAGATTAATTGGATTATACAATTAAAAACGTAATCGGAATTTTCCTATAATGCATTACAGGTTAATTAGATTATATAATTAAAAACGTAATCGAAATTCACCTATAATCCATTACAGGTTAATTGGATTATACAACTAAAAACGTAATCGGAATCATCTTGTAATCCATTACAGGTTAATTGGATTATACAATTGAAAACGTAATCGGAAGTGTCTTGTAATCTAATTACAAATTAATCTAATTACAGATTAATCTAATTATATTTTAAAACAGAAAATTAGAATTGTCTTGTAATCGATTACACGGTAATCAGATTATGCGATAATCAGATTATATTCAAATTACTTTGTAATGATTACATGATAATCGATTGCATAGTGAGGAGATTATAATATAATTTAATCTGTAATTTGATTACTTTGTAATCAGATTCTGCCCAACACTGCACCATACAAATTAATGCGAATAAGACCTTTAATTTTCACATCTTTACAAATAATATTTGATATAATATATATATATTAAACATTGATTATCAATAACTTTTTTAAGTATGATATATCTCGAAACATGCTATACAAAGTCTATCACCGCAACTAGCGCAATAGAATCTTCCCATGGAAATTCCGGTTAATTTTTCTGGTTTCAGAAGTTTTTTTCCAGCAGTTAAATCTTGAGCCCGGAAATATGACGGGCACGAGAAATAACGAACGACACCTCAGCCCGTGATCAGTGTTACCAGTGGGCTACTTTTTTAAAATTCAGATTGCTTGATTGGTACCACTTTTTTGAAATGGTATAATTCACCTTATTTTCGCATTAGTTGATATGTCATTAAATAAGGCGAATTTTACTTTCTCAAAAAACTGGTGGTAATCAAGAAAACTGAATTAAAAAATAGTAGCCCACTGTCAACATTGCCCGTGATATTGACGGGAGCGAGAATTAAGGGGTTAAAAAATATTTTTCACTATTTTAGTTTTTGTTTCGTTAGACCACCTCTTCCGCTTCGATATAGCTGATGAGTGAAATTAGTGATTTGACCTTCAAGAATTACACCAGTTTGTTCCATTTTTTAAAAAAGGTGAGTTTCTGTTACAGTGCGAAATCAATATTGCTGCACGCGATAGATGGTGTACATGTGCACTTTTTTTAATCAAATGTGAGTGTTTTTTTTTTCGTTTGCGCTGTATGATTGACAGTGTCTGACATTGAGTTAGACGATTATTTCCCATCTGCATCTAAGTCAGAGTACCATAGATTTAAATATTTCTTTTGATGAAGGTGTGTATGATTTCTGAGATAATGAAGCAATGGCAGATGCGCGAAATTGTATAGGCCTTGATATGAAAAATTTGATGAATAGTTCATCATCTTGACTGAAACAAACCGAATTGCAGAACAATGCATTAGTGGCAATTTGAGAAAAATTTCATCTGACACTCAAGAAATGTACATATTTCTAGTTTTACTAATTCTAAATGGAATAAAGCTTGATATAACACTCTACTGCTCCAGAAATATTGTGACAGAAACTCCATTTTTCGGAAAAGTCAATAGTCGTAATCGTTTGCAATAGATCATTAAGTTCCAATATTTGTATGATAATTTTTCATTTGAAGAGAACACACCCCCTAAACCAAAACTTGGATAGTGATTTTTATATTTGATGAAACATTTCAAATGTATACGCACCGAAACGTGATATGAGTATTGATGAAAGTCTAATGAAAGTTAATGGTTATCATGGCATACCTGCCAACATAGCACTAAACTTCGGTACAATTTAGGTTAATTTAACCGAGATTAAACACGTTTCAAACCAGATATTTTTTTTAAAGAAATTCATTCAAATAGGTTCCGCGTAAGAACATGAAACTGTATATATATTATTTTATCAGATATATTTTCTGGTTAGAAACATCTTTAGCCTGGGTCAAATTAACTCACATTATACGGAAGTTTACTTGAAAGTTGGCAGGTCTGTCATGGGTACAATATCCTTGACATAAATTCGATTAGGCGTAAAAATTTCTGTACTTGGTGAATCCAAGTCAGGATATAACACTTTGTTTGTACGTTGAAGTGATTAAAAAAATTAAAATTATGGACACTCTAAAAAATAAGTTATGACACACACTCATTGAATAAAGGTGTAATTGCTGTGTAAATCGCTGACACCTTTTTTCTATCTCCTGAGTTGTCAGATAAGCTTATTTAACAAAGAACAGACGTATATTGAGCTATTCGTACAAATTGTCGTGATATAAAAGAACCAAAAAGAATTGTACCAAAATTACTTAGCTGAAAGGTGCGATTGCTACTTTCCAACGGATAAAGTGACCGTTTTAAAATGACGCGATAAAAAGTATTATCCCTTATTAGCTCAATTCACAGTGAAAATTGCGTAGCATTTTCTGAATAAAATGTTATAAAAACCGTGCGTTGTTGTCGATTATAATTTGATGATGAGTGCATTGAATGCCCAGGCTTTAGTTTGCTGTCCGACAACACGTAAATGGCAGAAAAAATATTATTTAACAATATTTTGTCATCTTCAGGATATGACGATTTGCAATGCTTTTGTATTACAAAAGAAAATTTTCTACAAGCTTATAACTATGATTTTGCTAGAAATTCGTACAATGAATTATTAAGAAATTCCATGATTCGAATGTACCACGCCTCCTAACAACAGAGAAATTACAAGCTGACATCCGTTTAGACCATTTTTCCGCCGTAATTCCATCAATTTCGAGTAAGAAAAATGTAGTCTACTCAAAGAAAAACGTTCGGCGTGAAACACGTTACTAATATGTTGTGGGAATATGTGTTTAGCCATGTTTTCGCAGATATCACACGCAAGTTAATTATTAACTCTCGTAAGTTTCTGTTAGCATATTGTACTGTAATTTTGTAATAATTTCAAAGTATAGTTCTGTTTAATGTTACATTGTTTTGAAATATATTTTTCACTCCATTAATAACATAAATTGCTGTTGAAAAGAGCAATACGTAGACTAACTGCGCTATACTAACTACGGTCGTACTCAGTACCGCTTTTAATGTTGTGGGCAGTTAACGGGTTAAGCCCGTTTTTTATCTCTATTTTGAAAATGTGTTAAAGAAGCAATATGAAAATGGGCTAGATTCTGAGATAGGAACCAGGGTTGCCAGTTTGGCTTCCGTTTATATTCAGAAATTCAGTATCCACACCTACACATTTCGAAAAGTGCATTTTTCTTTACTTAGTGACAGACAATTAGAGATTACATACAATAAAAGCTTTTTTTCTAAATTTCCGGTATGATCTTTGAATTTCTGAATAAAAATGGAGGAAACGACTGCCAAACTATCAACCCTGATAGGGGCTGAAACCGCTTTCTTCGGAGATAGACTTCACAAAATATGGGCTACACTATATTTCCAATGATGATTGGTCACTTGCGATTTTAGGCGTTTTGTTAAATATCTGGAAAGATACATGAGGAATTATCCTGAAACTTCCGGAGTGTAAACAACATGATTGACGTCATATATTTCCGCGAAGATTTTTTCCCGAAACCCCATAAGTAGCCGTCAACAAATTGAAGAAGAACGAATATCTTTTGGATAACCCTGTAAAAACTAATATTGCAAAAAGCATTCAAACTATAGATTATGATTAAGTGGCTTATTGTAATAATTTGGGTTCATTTTTATGAAGATAGCCTGTATACTCAAAGAGAAATTCACGTTTTTATAAAAACAGTCCCAAATTTAACCAAGTTTTCTGCTTATAATTTGCAGAGTTTTTAATATAAAAACAAGTTATTTTCAGAAAATATGACAAACACAATTGTACACAACACCTTGTAATCAGAATTAAAAAATAATAAAAATTGTATGAAAAATGAGCAGGTTTACTAAATATTGTTTCACTGCCCATGCGCGAATTCAATCAAAATATACTGTGCAAAATATATTAGCTAAATGTATAGACCATCGTTTATGAAAGTCTCAAAAACATAGCTTGAAATTTCTGATAGTAATCGTCGATAGAATAAGCTCGAATTTCGCTGTTCCCAAAAGGAAGCAAAAAGATGAGGGGTTGTATCCAAATATACTAGCTTATGAAAGTTGACATAATAAGAATGAAGTGTCTCTCATTCTATATTTGATACAACCCCTCATCTTTTTGCTTCCTTTTTGGTAACAGCGAATTTCGAGCTTATTCTATCGACGATTACAATCAGAATTTTCAAGCTATGTTTTTGAGACTTTCATAAAAGATGGTCTATACATTTAGCTAATACATTATGCACAGTATATTTTGATTCAATTCGCGAATGCGCAGTGAAACAATATTTAGTAAACCTGCTCATTTTTCATACAATTTTTATTATTTTTTTAATTCTGATTACAAGGTATTGTGTACAATTGTGTTTGTCATATTTTCTGAAAATAACTTGTTTTTATATTAAAAACTCTGCAAATTATAAGCAAAAAACTTGATAAAATTTGGGACTGTTTTTATAAAAACCTGAATTTCTCTTCGAGTATACATGCTATCTTCATAAAAATGAACCCAAATTGTTACAATAATCCACTTAATCATAATCTACAGTTTGAATGCTTTTGCAATATTAGTTTGTACAGGTTTATCCAAAATATATTCGTTTTTCTTCAATTTGTTGACGGCCCCTTATGGGGTTTCGAGAAAAAATCTTCGCGGAACTATATGACGTTAATCATGTTGTTTACACTCCGGAAGTTTCAGGATAATTCCTCATGTATCTTTCCAGATATTTAACAAAACGTCTAAAACCGCAAGTGACCAATCATCATTGGAAATATTGTGTAGATTCAGTCTCAAATGTGCTATATCGACAGCACAAGACGTGTCTTTTATTTAAAAAAAACTGAAAATCTTACTATCAAAATTGCATTTTTCTGATGTTATAAGTATGTGTTTCATATATTTTTTTTAATAAAACGTCCGTCGGTGTCTTTCAAATTAACTTTTTAAAATCATGTTAGGGATATTTTTTTCTCATTTGGAAGCCCCAATGTCGCCGTAAAAAAGAAAGATAGTTTTTTATTTTTATTTTTAGAAATCCCGATATAGTATATAAAATAATAAGAAGAAAATTAAAATTATATAAAATTATTTATAAAATAATTTGCATGCATTTTTATGATTTTTTTTATTGAATGATTATTTATTAAAAATGTCATCTACGTATGTACAAAATATTTTATTTAACCTGTTCTGGAAATAAGAAATCAAATTTGGCAGCAATGAAATTCGAAGCTATTTCACTTTTTATACTTTGAAAACAAGAAAAAGCCATTTCAACATCAATTGATTTTCTTTTCTTCTTTTCTATTGTTTTCTTTTTTTTTTCATTCTCATACTCACTGACAGGAAATATGAAGCTATTTCGATGGCAGTTGTGCAATTGTTTTCTGGAAAATATATAAACAATTATGAAACATTTCAAAATAAAGTTTATTTTTTTAAAGAGTTGAGTAGATATTAGTTTAACCTATTTCTTATGTTTTGATAACTGTTACGAAGTCATTTTGAAAAAGTGAAATAAAAAGATTGTTTTCCCGAAATTATGCATAAATATACAAGTGTCGGGTTGGGTTGATATATGATGGCCAATTATCAACACGAGGGATATGGGCCCGAGGGAGAGTGCCCTCCATAGGGGTCTTTCTAAGGGATCCTAACCCGCATTTACGGCAAGTTTCAAAGAAAACCACGGAAAATTCCGAACGGTTAGGTCGACGAGCGCAACAGGGAGTTGAACCCAGCTCCTCCCGTCTACCAGCTTTGAGAGCAGATCATCTCAGCCACTGGTGGGGCAAATATACAAGGTAATTCAAAATAGAGTGTTTGACGATTACCTTTCATACCGCGTATGATATAAAAATGATAACTGCAAACGTATTAAAATAATGTATAGAGTTCAAATATAGCATTTAATTTAAGAGGTGCTGCATGTGTTTTAAAATAGAAAGTTTAACTTTTATACGACCACTATTTCTGATAACCTATATTCAGAAAAATGTTCTCCATTATCTCAGGATATTAAGAAGTCCCGTTACTTTTTTAAATATAAAATAAATATTTAATATACAGTAATTATGTAATATTTATATAAAATGAATTGGAGTAAAATCGCATACTTTATTTTTAGTTGCTGCTTGAAGCCGGAATCTCCAATAGAATTTAATGTAACTTCACCATAATATCTTTTTAAATATATGATTAGTTCATGTTCATAACATTATTATTAACACCTTCGCGACGAGGGGCACGTATGCGTAATAATTTGAACACCAGTAAATTTCAACAGAAAATTTTTAATTATCTAATCACAGGTCATCAGATATTAAATAAAATTAAATAATAATAATAATAATGTTAAAAGAATTTTGAAAGTAATGTTATCGGAATTAAAAATTTGGACTTTCTGTTTAAAAGAAACAATATATTTTATTTTGCAATTTTAACTAAGGAAGTAAACTAATGATATTTCTATTACAAGTCAAATATTAAAAGAGAAATGATAACTAGCTTCATTATAATTTGGCAAATTTCACAAAAAAAAAAAACTTCATTATCAGCTTTATAAAAATCATAATCACTCTTGTCCATGTAATTTTGGCACACTTTTCTTCAAACATTGTTTACGGACTCTTTAACTTTTTCTATTATACTATTGGGTTGTATAGCATTTGCGAGCCGATTGGAAAAATCAATTTATGCCGCAAAATTCTGCCCGTTAATGCGTGTACATCAGAAATCGGATTTTAATCTTTGATAATTAAATGACAGAATTTTCTGGTACGAATTGATTTTTCCAACCTTCAAAAATTTTGCGGACAACCCAATATTTGATGCCACGTAGGATATCCGCTTTACCCAAAGGAATGACGAAAGCAACGCTAATCATAAAATCACCTTTGTAAAAGAAGGTTCACATGTATGCTTGTTTGCGTACTGGAAGTATACACAGTTTTGTCATCTTTTTTTCCTGGAAAGACAGTTTTATGAATTGTTGTCTAATGTAGAATATGTTCGAATAAATAAAAGAATAAAAATTGCTACTTTTATTTTCTATTTGTGTTTTAAGGAATTAATATATATCATACTTTATTAATCATTTATTTCATAACACGATATTAAACAGGAAATTCAGGAAAATGTATTAAATATTCATAAGAATCTGGATAATAATTTATATCAACCATTTTTAAATGACTAAATAAAAGAAATATGGGAACATAACGTGAAAATATTATGACAGTTTGTTATCATTCTTTCATTAAAAAAAAGATGTGTGCGAAATTAATTAGAAACATTTATTTTGTTTCTTTAACGGATCGTTTTTCTAATTAGATAGAGCGTTGTCATTTTGTATAATCACAGGGAAAATAATAAAAATTTCTTTAAAAAAACGAAAATTTAATATGTTAATTATCAGTTAGGTTGAAAGTTTTTTCCGGTAACAAAGGTAAAAATTCACTGGAAACTCATAGCTAATCTAAAAAATCTCGAATTTTTGGTGTTAAAAAAAGGACAATAACCTTCATATTTGATCATTGTAAGTTTCTACACAATAAAAATATTAACCTTATAAAAAAATGAGTATGTAATATGTCTAAAAATTCTATTTATTTCAAGATTTTTCAAATAGCTTTTTTAAGGAAAAATAATGTAAAAATACTGTAAAATATTATGTTTTATTAAATTAGTCTTATTTAAGGTTATCCTTTCATTCAGTAGAAATCGACCTAATGTAATTACTTTATATATATATATATATATATATATATATATATATATATAAACACTAATGTGCGGAAATCAGGTAATGTGCAGATTAACTATGCCGATCAGTTAAAATGCGGAAAATTGTTTCATTTCTCACAGAACCTAGGTCACCACGTATTTTTTACGCTTAAATAATTACTCAAACAAACACCTAAGTAATACTAGGTAGTACTAATTTGTATATACGCTACATAAAATTTTAAATAATTTTATATAATATCAGCATATTCTATATAAAATGTACGCGGAATTTTTGTAACAATATAAAAATTATTTACGGAATAATTTGGTGTAAAGATTACCAAATTTGAAGGGAAATATGCTGACAATTGTTGAAACATAATATTGTTTTTTTATTTGTCGATAGCTAATACATAAATTTCATAAAATCAGTGAATCAGCAGAATAGTTGATACAATGAATCAATTAAAAAAGTAGAATGCAAATAATTAATTAAATGAACACCTAATGTTACTTTTGAGCAAACAATACGGAAATAGTCTTGTAGAACTCTTTTTGCAGGCTGAGTACGAAACTATGATAGCGATTATGCTGAAATTTAAGGTAATCCTTTTTCTTCTACACTACTTCTTGATAATTTTAATGACTTTTCTACCTGAAGAGGGGGTTTCTTGGAGGTTCAGCGTAACTTAATATTCTCCATAACTGTATCTTTAATCAATGTAGACAACAATATTATCCTCATGAATAAAATTCGATTGTGGTTCCATAATAGCAGCCTCTAGCGATTCTTCTAAGTTTCAATGGTTCTCTACACAATTTATCAAATGTAAGTAATGAGTGGCATAATAGAGGAAGACAACACCACTTTTACGGGACAACCAAAAATCGACGACATGCGGGTTTCCGAGATGTGCTCTTTTTACTGTACCTAATATTAGTATTAGTGACGTCACAAACGAGATCCGTTACGGTCAATGTATCCCAGCAGAGAGATTTAATAAAAAGAGATGTTTTGAATTTTCGCTCTTATAATTTGTGATTACATAAATAATAGTAGTAAATTTCAAAGTCGTATAAAAAAGGGAGAATTAATAAACCTACTCTATAAAAGGAAATTAAAAGTTTTAAATAAAACTAGTCGTTGGGGGCCACCGTAATCCTTACCCATCATGGATATGCATAATGTAAAATATTAAAATAAAAATGTGTAAACTACTTATAAAATGTATTGCAATTCAAATAAAATCGTGGCTTGATGACGTCACAAACTTTAAAGGCTCGATTACAGAATTGCTTGAAAGAAATATCCTTATAACTCCAAAAATAATAATCCTATTAACTAGCGGTTTATTGCATCTGATTAAGCGTCAAATTTACAATTAAAATATATCTTTGAAGTGAAATTTGGATGAAATACAGGGTCATGAAAAATCGAAGAGTGTGAAAATTAGGATTCCAAATATCTCGGCAACCAATTATCCGATAGACTTCATGCTGTATGCAAAATTTATGTTTTTTTATTGTCTTTTATATTCATTTCTTAAAATAACCAATTCTTAAAATAACCAAAATTTTTATATACCCTTTATCAGAACCAATATTTCGAGAGTCCGAAAAAACTAGTTCCGGTTAATCGAGGTTATTGAAATGAAATAGTCTTCTTCCCATTATTACATACTAAGTACATACAAAATTGCAAGTCTCTATCGCAATTTTTTCGGGAGATAGAGTGTTTACAGACACACAGACACACAGACACACAGACACACACACACAGACGGACGGCAAAATGTTTTTTCTAAAAATATGTTTTTTGGAATCTCCAATGTCTGAAACGTGTAAATCCGTCAAAAAAAATTTTTCGATTTTCAAAACGATTACAAGACTTACCTTATACTACGTATGATGGGTAAATAAAAGTGCTAAGATTAATAGATTTGATTGAACACATTGACTTATTTTATCTTTAAACATTCTTTTACAATAAATATACGTACCAAAGTTTAATAAATCTGCCAAAAATTTTACAAAATCCCCCCCCTCTTTTTACGCTACATACCATAAATTAACTAAAGTACAATAAATATTAATTTAAATAGAGAAATCGATACTGTTAGTTTTAAAGAGAACTTTGGCATTTTTTTACAGTTTGGCGCAATTTGGGTTTCAGAAAGTGAGATTTATGTCCAAATGATATAAACTGTTTCAAGAACAAACCTGGTTAACTTTTATGTTTATTTATATATAATTTTTGTTTTTAGATACAATTCACTTCTATCTGTATATAACAACAGATAAACGGTTTCTTTATATTAAATAAATTTTATAACTATTGAAAAAATTGCTTGTATATATGAAACAGCGAATAGGTTGACAGAAAATAAGTTGCCAAATTTTCTTTTCTCGCCATAGCTATTTTCTGTATTTAGCCAAGGCCCCTTTACTAGAAAAGTACCAAGAAATCTTTCATTATTAAAGTGCCGTATAATTTTTAATAACAGCTTAAAAAATAAACATGAAAATATTTACATGACGATAAAATTAAAGTAAAATCATCATAAATAATCTCTAAGAAAAAAAAAATCAGTACTTTTATATTAGCCGGGCGCAGGTCATGAACCGCCAAAACATTGTTCCCATCTCCAATATTGTAGTATTGCATTCATTTCATTTAAAATATGAAACATTTCACTACTTTAATTTAAGATACAGAATTTTCATTTAAAATATATATATTATATACATTTAAAATACTTTCACTCAATTTATTTAAAATACGACCCCCTCACCCCCCAAAAAGAAAGAAATAATACCATAACCATTTAATTCCAAAATTAAAGTACCGTTTCTAATTTGGACACGAGAAAAATAAAAGCTGCTATTGGCAAGATTTTGGCCCTGCTAATATAAAAGTACCAAAAAGGCTTAAAAATTATTAAGTGCCTTTTGGTTTCGTTCAATGTCTAGGGAACTGCTCAACTAAGCCCTGACCATTCCCTCTTTTTCTCCCGCATGACTAGGCGAGAAGATAGTCCCTAAACAGCTTAAGTTATATCTTAAGAATAAGAATTTAAACTTGAGTACAGAACATTATTGATACAGAAGTTAGGATGTTAATATTGAGTACTTTCTTTTGACACGACCATAGTTTCTACTATATATATTTTAAACTTTTGTGTAGTTATTTACGAAAATATTTGGTTTTCCAGACATGACTGTTTAATAATATTGAAAACCGTCATTCCCGCAACTGCATCTGGATGAAAAATCAATGCCTAATGTTTCTGTTTTTTCAATTGTTAGTTGTATAATTAATTGTTTTGGTTACATATTCATAATCGGAATTTTATGGTGTGTGATAAAGTATGTGTTCGGCTTTACAGTGAAACCAACGCCAAATGGAAATTCGGTTGTATCGTCAGCCGAGATGGTGAATTATACTACAATATCGGGGATGGCGAACCTATTGCAACCTGCCAACAGCGTACTAAATTTCCGTACAATGTAGGTAAATTTTTCCGAGGTTAAGCACGTTTCAAACCAGACTTTTTTTATAGAAAAGCTTTGAAATAAGCTCCATGTAATTGTAAGAACATGAAATTAAACATATATTATTTTTATCATGTATGTTTTCTGGTTAGGTAACGTCTTTAACTTTGATCAAATTAACTCATGTTGTACGGAGGTTTAGTTGAAAGTTGGTAGGTATGTTATTGGCACGCGTGCCAAAGATGGCATACGCAGCAGAATATATTCGGCACGGCATTAATAAAGGATCTAACTCAAACCATGGCAAAATTGCACAAATTATATGAATTTAGATTAGCTGAGTTTGTCTAAATTCCATTTTTTAGAAATTAAAAAGCTGACATGCAACTTAATTGATACATATCTAGTTCAATATTGGCTCGAAGTTTAATTTCAAATTAAGAGAGAATTTAACCAGTAAAAAAAGAAGGTCATAAGTCATTTTAAACAAAAGTATATATGCTAAAATCATGACATCTTGGAATTCAATTCCAGATACGAAGAGCTTTTTAGAATGGTTGGTGCTAGGTATTTTAAATATTTTCCTTTGAGTCAATATTTTCGGAAATGGATAATATGAAAAACTCAGGTGGAAACCTTTTGTCAGATTATTCCAGTTCAGACGGTATTCTCTTAAAAATAACCAAATATGAACTTCAAGTATTTTGCATATAAGATGTAAGGATAGAAATCCCACATTTTAAAATTACAATCTAAATTGTAAGACTGTATGTTACCAATATTTTTTTTATTCCAAAAATGCAATTTCAAGTAATTTTGATTCTTTATTTATTTGATCAACTAAATGTTTTGGTCGTTCGCACGTTATCATCACATAAAATATTTTAAAAATATATGGGACGCTGATGTGAAAAAGTTTCTGTACTGTACCATAAATTTTCAAGGCAATTTGGTTCACCGATATGTCGACCTAATAGGTGCACTAAACGAAAAAATGGACAAGGATGTTTAACCCTTTAACGGATAAAGCACTTCAATTGCTAAAATGTTGAAATAAATGATTAACACCGGAAATTATGAACAAATTTAATTGTATATAAGAAAAATGCGATATTTCACATACATAATAAATGGAAAACATTTCTATTAAAATTTTGCTGTCATTGTTGAATTTCGTAATTAAAGTTTTGTGGTATCATAGGGAGACCAATGTCCGTTAAAGGGTTAATACAGACCAAGTTTGTTTACTCTAAGTCTAAATGATCCGAACACGAAATTAATTGATCGACATACGACATGTGTAGAAATGCCAGCTTCACTGGCACCGGCCGTTTCCTATTACTTAAAAGAATATTTTCGGTATTTTGGGGTATTTCTTAAAAACCATTAACTCCTTTTTTTAATATTACTTAAATTACAAGTGATAACATCGGGTAAGCATTAGATAACTCTTATGTTTCAAAATTTGCTTAACGTGTATGTAAAAAATAATATGTTCACTAATATCTATGCATAATTTTGTAATAAATAGTTTTAAAAATCAATTTACATAATCTCAACTTGTTGCTATCATATACACCCCAAGAACACAAATTTAAAAATCATACCGAACATTAAGCAATAACATCAGGAGATAACGGCTCAATGTTTTCGCTTTTTTAATAACAGCTTACACGTACTAAAATAAAAAACGAAGTTAGCTAGCAGTAATGTGCAGTTATTTTTCTCTCATTAAAACCTACCGCGGATTGATACCCTGCTTGACAGTACAGTGCGTAAATTTATTTAAAAGATTTGAATAAATTACTGGTATTTCAATAGGTATTAATCATGTTTACCTCTAGCAAAAAAATTCAAAAGTGTTAATTATCGAGATGAGATATTTATAAAGATTAGAGAAATGCAATATTTTTTATTCCTTTTTACGTTGCTAAAGCAGGCTGTTTGCTTATTTTTTGCTTTATAAATACATTTCGCTAGTCAGGCAGGAGCTGTTCATGCGTTAAACAATGTAGGTTTTCGTAATCAGTTCCATTTATCTGGCACTTTAAAATCCATAATGTTCACAGCTCAAATTTTCAGACTTTTTTTTCAAACATTTTGCTGATTATTTATGTAAAGAAAAAACATGTTTTCGGAAAAATTATATGGGTTTGTTACACACACATACATCTAAATGGTCAGGATGATAACAATATTCAGAAGCGATAATATACTTATCACTCTTTAAAATGATTAAACATTACAGTATATAATCAAGAATTTTTCTAAATTTTTCTAAATCCTTTAAAACATTTATTTACCATTTGTATTTCGGAGAAACTGAAAACACACAAAAGTTTCTTAATCTACGAAAATGTATTAACCAAGAACGAAAATATACAATAACCTTTTCTGAGTTACTAATGATTCTGAAAATTGTTCTATATATTTAGAAACCCATATATTTTTAAGATTAAAAAAAAACATTCATAAAAACTAAATTTCTTTTACTGTCGAAGATTTTAAGAAACGTTGGTAAGTAGTTTTTATAGTACAATATTAATGTGTTTCTCAAACCGAAATAGTGGTCTTTTGGATGCTATCAAATTAGAATTAATCATTTTAAGCTGCATAATTGAATTTACACATGCAAGAATAACAAAATATTATCAATTTTAACATCAATGTTATTGCTGTTAATTTATCACGTTCGTCTCTAAAACATGTTTGTTGAACGCGATAATGTTTACTTGAAAATTGATAGCAATCAAAAATCTTATATTCCGGAGTTTAAGAAAATCAAGTGGCTCATGATTTCTATAAGTTATGGATTATGAAAAATCATCAATTTAAAAACACGAAACTGTAACAATATCATACAACTGCGTCAAAATGATATAATTTTCAGCGATTTTTATTCCATCAGTTCAGAAATTATAGGCAAAATTTTTATAAAAAGAAAATGGGGCTTTATCTGTAACAGTGATTTTAAAAAGGGATTAGACTGAAACCGTACATTTCCATACAGAAAACTGAAAGTATTTACAAAGATTGTGTTTAAATGGTGTAATTTACATTGGCTTATATTACTTCAACTAAAAAACTAGGCTTAAATGGTTCTTAATCATTTCTCCTACACTATAAAGGATCTTAATCACAAAACGGCAAAATTTTTCTGTCGGAGAAAATAACGTGATGTTTAAGGGAAAATATGTATTTTATTTCATAAACTGTAGAGTTTCAAAACAGTTGATTCGAAATTATTTTCAATTATTTTCCATTCCCCTGGTACTAAATTTGAATTCTTAGGGCATTGTTATAATGGCGAAATAAAAAGTCAGTAAACAATTACCTCATTTTGACCCTATTATAGATTTTTTAAAAATTATTTTATAAATGAAAACTTATGTTTATGACGTCGTTTTTCATTGAGGAAATCGGTCACGGATAGTAAGAATGTGTGAAATAGGTCTGCCAAACTATAATAGCCTATAATAGCCTATAATAGCACTCTTTTATTTATTTATTTGAGCATTATGGCATAATGCTGATTGAATTCAGTAGCGCAGGAACTTTAATTTGGGCCTGGTGATAAAAATGTTCTTTTCCTACCGATCGTAGTTATATTAACATCATTTTCCCTGTAAGGTTTAACCACATCTCTCATATTAAATTATTAATCTGAGCGATCAAGATATTAATGAGTTATACTTTATTTAATATATTTATTCAACAATTACTCTATAATTTCGGATGATGCTGTTAAACTAAAGAGATTTTCAGGACATGTTGCAACGCATCTTTTAAATATGTGAGAACGCGCAATCTTTTGGATAGACCTGAACAGTACTCTGGATTTTTTTATAATTAAAAGGAAAATAAGGCTTATTTCCATAGATTTGAAGATGTGTCTAGTAAACTAAAATATATAAATGTTCGCTAGATACATTATCTTACTTATTATCTAATGCAATCACCTTATTTTTCATTTAAAAGAAAAAAACCCCTAAGAGATTCCTTTGTTCTATCCCGAAATTATATAACGCAAAAGGAACAGCGTGTCCTGGACATTTTCCTACTAAACAGCATGATCCAAATTTGTAGGATAATTGCTAGTTTATTGTCGTTAGGCCTTTGTAGGAATAGACTGTTGGATCATTGTGAGGATATATTGTTGGGCCGTTGTGGGAATAAAGTGTTTGGCCTTCGTGGAAATATATTGTTGGGTCTTTGTAGGAATAAATCGTTGAGCTTTTGTTGGCAAATGTTACAGCAATGCGAACATTTTTTTCCGTTGGCCAACCATGAGTCTTCCCAATTAGCCAATAATGGGCCAACTATCTCAAACTGATGCAAAATCCTTCAGCATGTAAAAAGGACATGATATATAATAAGCAGTGAGAATTTTCAATAACACAATTGAAATATTTAAGTACGAATATGTCTAAATAACACAAATTTCTGGATTCTTTTACTCTGCTGGTATTGAGAGGTGACCAGTAGGTTTCTTCGCATTGAAGTATTCAGCAATACAATCCACAACACGAAGAAGATGGTGTAATGTAGAATGTTTTTCTCTAAAGCCAAACTGTTCACGAATGAGAATATTATTGTTGGTCAAGAATTCGTTGAGTTTTGAATGAATGATTCGTTCAATAATTTTGGAGAGAGAAGAAAGGAAACTGATAGGGCGAAAGTTAGTAGGGTCATTATGATTACTAGCAGGCTTAAGGATTGGAGAAATAATTGAATTTTTCCAAGGCTTTGGAAAGTAGCAGAATTTAAGGATGAAGTTTGGAAGGTGTGTTATATAAATTATACAATTAATAGGAAGTTGTTTGAGAGAGTAGTTGGAGATATTGTCATACTCAGGGACCTTATGTTTTTTCAGTTTTTAAATAATATTATAAATAAATACAGATTGAATATAAGGGAGGGGTTAGGGGGGTATGGTAAGAAAGTTACGTACGTTATCATTGACGTTATTAAAGCTTTTTTTATGCACCAAAGAAAATTGTCATCGGTATAGAAATTTTCGAGAAAATTAGACCAGTTTTTTTTCTCTTTGAATAAAGTTTTTAATTTTATTATTAAGTCTGTTAATAGCAGTTTTAAGAGCGGGGTCTCTGGTAGATTAAAAGAGTCGCCGGAGGATATTGCGTAGGTTGCAAACGTTACGAATATGAGTGGGAAGTAAAAAGGAGTTATTATTTTTGAATTTGGAATAGGTAACGTTTCTTTGAGCAGCATGAATGAAGTTATTAAGGTGAGTAACAGCGTTGTCAATGTCAGTAGGTTTACTGACGTTAGGAAAAGCAAGATCAGCGTTATTGAGAAAATTTTTTAATTTATTCCAATCAATTGCTACAGAGGGGGGGGGGGAGGAGTGATAGGATTGATTAAATCAATTTTAAAAGAGACGGGTAAATGATCGGAACTAAGAGCATTAACAACGGAAGTAGTAATGGGATAGGTGAGGTTTTTAGAGATAGCGAAGTCAATAACAGAGGGTTGATTGTGAGTACATGTAGGTATGTGCGTGGGTATGTTGGGGGCGTGCAAACTGAGCTGATTGTGAGTAATAAAGTTATGTAAGGAAGTTCCACGAGGAGATGTAGAGTAGCAGTTCCAACGTCTGTTGTGTACATTATAGTTACCAGCTACTTGTTAAAGCAAATTGGTGTGGTGTGATGATATTTATAAGGTTGTTGACAGAGAAATGTCGAGTATGTTTGGCATAGAGCGAAGTTATGTTAATTTGGATGTGTGGAAGGTCTAGGGAAATTCCAGTGTAGTCAATGCCATTAAGAGGAGTGTTTTGTGTTGTGTAGTAAGGGGGGTGATTTTTAATGTAAATTGCAGTGCCGCCAATATTAGAGTTAGTACGCGGTGTATGATAAAGCTTATAGCCAGAGATGTTAATGCTGCAAAGAGGGTTGAAAACTTCTTGGATGAGGAGGCTATCAAATTGAGGGTTGGTTGAAATAAAGGAGCGGAGCTCATTAACTTTGTGTCTAAGGAAGTTACAATTCCACGAGAGAATAAGAAGGGAGGCATAGGTATTATTGCAATTTTTCATGATTGGCTAACTGAAGCTCTGTAGCAAAGATGTCTAGTTCATTTATGATAATAATTATTCTTTCGAAGGAATTTTTACATTTTTGAGTTTCAGAGGAAATTTGTTTAATGCATTTGAGGAGTTTAGAGAGTTGAAATAGTTCTTTCATATCTTTAAAGATAACGAACATATTATTAAATGAGTCGACATAGTTAGTGGGGAGGGGGGTATTAGTAGAAGTAGAATGTTCCACAGATGGGGCTTCCTGTGTGATTTCCGTATCAGGAGTAGTAGATTTATCGACATTATCAGCGTCGGAAGAAATTTTTTTAGCTTTTTCAACGTAATTGAATTATTTCATAATTTCATAAAGGTCTTTTGGAAGTTATGATTTTAAGAATAGTAGATTTGGGATTACAAGTTTTTTTATCGTTCTTTTCAGAGTTAGGGAGATCAGTTTTTAAAGATGTTTAGGGGTTTTGGGGCAACCACCGTAAGAGGCTGGACGCAGCACCACAATTGAAGCATGTAGGGTAATCATACTAGGAGTGGGGCATTTTTCCCTTAGGTGTACGACAGCACATTTACAATATTTAGGATCAAAATTATAAATTTCTGAAGCGTGGCCAAATCGTTGACAGCGGTAGCACTGTTTTGGGTAGTTAGAGTTCCTGAAGTGCTCAATATCAACACTAATATAACGTAGTTCACATACTTTTGAAGATGTCATCAAAGTCTTTATGGGGTAAGACATTAACCATGTATAACGGCTTGCCTTTACCATTTTTTTAGCATGGCTGCGCGAGTGGCAGTAAAACCATGTAAAGCGAGGTCGTCAATAATTAGTTAGGGATAAGTATCAGGGGGATATCTCTAACACAGATTTTTTTTAACTTTGGTCCTTAGGGTGAATAGTGGTGAATTTAAGATTTTTGTCACCTAAATATTTTTGAATATCACTAAATTGGTTCTCGGCTTTACATTGAATTTTGAGAAATTCGCCTTTAAGACAGACAGTGGGAGTTGTTTTGATATCCATATACTTAAAGCTAACCTGCTTTTTAGTTTTTCGTGCAAAAATGCCTTTTATAGGCATGCGCGAGCATTCAGCTAATCAGCTAGAGGCTTTTACTATCTTCAGACGCGATATTTCAGCCAATGAGGTGAAGGCTTTTTCCTCTCTCTAGAAGCGTATGTGGATTACTACGACTCCATTTGGTTGTTCGGTTGTTGAAACTTTATGGATTTCTTTTATTAAGGTATTTTTTCATTTTACCGTATTTATTTTCTTTTTTAGTCGTATGTATTTTATTACTTTGAATTTTTTATAACTAACCCCTTTTTTTGAGAGAGAGAGAGAGATTTCGTGGCACGAAATTCCGCGAATCGTTTCCGATGTAAACAAGTGTAAAATTTCAGTTTTTTAAACTTAATATGTAATTCTGTGTGATATGATTAAATTCAGGTTTTCTCAGCGACGATCACAGTATTTTTACCAAAAAATTTTTGTATTAATCAAGCTTTTTTGGTTATTAAGCATAGCTAAACACGAAAGAAAACTTTGTTATTTTAAGATTTTGATGTGAATTATTTGCGTACATTTATAAGGCGAGTTTCACTGAATAATTCAAGAAAAAAAAATCTCATCATTATACATATTTAGTTACGCATTATTAATTATTTACTTGGCCTTTACTTTTAATATTTCAAACTTACAGCTGAATGTAACTATTAAAACATTTGAAATACTGTATTCGTAAAATGAAATTTCAGCTTAAACACTCGACAATTACTTTTACTTATGCATTAATTATTTACTTGGCCTTTAATTTTAATATTTCAAACTTACAGCTGAATGTAACTATTAAAACATTTGAAATACTGTATTCGTAAAATGAAATTAGCTTAAACACTCGACAATTACTTTTAGTTATGCATTATTAATTATTTACTTGGCCTTTACTTTTAATATTTCAAACTTACAGTTGAATGTAACTATTAAAACATTTGAAATACTGTATTCGTAAAATGAAATTTCAGCTTAAACACTCGACAATTACTTTTAGTTATGCATTATTAATTATTTACTTGGCCTTTACTTTTAATATTTCAAACTTACAGCTGAATGTAATTATTAAAACATTTGAAATACTGTTTTCGTAAAATGAAATTTCAGCTTAAACACTCGACAATTACTTTTAGGTTAAATTCAGGTTTTCTCAGTGACGATCACAGTATTTTTACCAAATAATTAAAAGTACTACATGCATGCATCTATCTATCTATCTATCTATCTATATTAGAAATTGTGCAGGTTTCTGGTCACTGTTTTGTTTACATATTTTAAACAAAAATTTCAATTTAATAATGCACTGAAAATTATAATGAATGCTTACAATTAAACACAACAACACAAAACAAAAAATTTCACAAAAACACATTATTTCCCCGATATTTTCCCACAACTAATCAATAAATTTCATGATATTTTATTGCGATTTTAAACCATGAACTTTAGTACTTTTCTGTTATACGGACACTATGCCAAAATGTATGTATGTATGTAAATATATGTATGTATGTTTGGCGACAATGGTGTACGTATAACGGAAAAGTGCCTGAATTATTATTTTTATATATATATATAAAATATGAACATAATTGGCGACACAGCAAGTTTTCTGGATTTCTCCCTGGCTCTCTAACCACATTGTTAACAAAACAAAAAAATCACGAAAAACACATTATTTCCCCGATATTTTCCCACAACTAATCAATAAATTTCATGATATTTTATTGTGATTTTAAACCATGAACTTTAGTACTTTTCTGTTATACGGACACTATTCCAAAATGTATGTATGTATGTATGTTTGGCGACAATGGTGTCCGTATAACGGAAAAGTGCCTGAATTATTATTTTTTTATATATATATAAAATATAAACATAATTGGCGACACAGCAAGTTTTCTGGATGTGAAAGGCGGAGATGAATTTCATTCATTCAATGACCTTTTTAAAAGTTTCAAGTTTGGATTGAGTGCACATGAACATAGAAACCGATACCTATTTCTATGTTTATGATTGAGTTATTTGGATATCTTTTCGTATAGCACAGAAAATCATTTCTCCCGCTTTCGTAATACAGATAAATTCTGGTGTATTTTTTTTTCTTCTTTTTATATCATAAGTACTTTTCTACTTTAAATTTTTTTAACCTAATAGTAATTGTCGCGTTTCTAAGCTGAAATTTCATTTTTCGAATGCAGTATTTCAAATGTTTTAATAATTACATTCAGCTGTAAGTTTGAAATATTTAAAATATTAAAAGTAAAGGTCAAGTAAATAATTAATAATGCATAACTAAATATGTATAATGATCAGAATGACATATTAAAATGTGTACAGAATGACATGAAAATTTTAAAAAACTGAAATTTTGCACTTGCAACTTAATTGTAAATTTCATTGTTTACATTGGAAACGATTTGTGGATTTTAAGAATTTGCGGAACTTCGTGTCACCAAATTACTAAATCTCTCTCTCTCACTCTCCAAAAAAAAAAGGGTTAGTTTAAAAAAATTCAAAGTAGCAAAATACATACAACACAAAAATAAAATAAATACGGTAAAATGAAAAAATTACTTTAATAATAGAAATCCATAAATTTTCAACGACATCAAACGAATGCGACAGATCGACGAACATTGTGTTTTTTAAGCGACTGATCGACGAACCTTGCGTTTTTTGGGGACATATCGACGAAGTTTGCGTTTATTCCACAATCTATCGACGAAATTTTTCTTTTTTCCCTGACTGATCGACGAACTTTGCATTTATTCTGCAATCGATCGACGAAATTTGCTTTTTTCTGCAATTGATCGACGAACTTTGCGTTTTTTCCGCGACAGATCAACGAACTTTGCGTTTTTTCTGCGACAGATAGACGAACATTGCGTTTTTTAAGCGACTGATCGACGAACCTTGCGTTTCTTGGGGACAGATCGACGAACTTTGTGTTTATTCTGCAATCGATCGACGAAATTTGCTTTTTTCCCCCGACTGATCGACAAACTTAGCGTTTTTTCCACGACAGATCGATGAACTTTGCGTCTTTGACACGATCGATCGGTGAATCTCAATCAAGTAAAATCTAAAGTCAGAAATTTATTTAACAACCTAATTGTTAAGGGTCCCTAATACATTTAATGGAACTTGAAAAATACACTGCATATATAAAACTTAACTTTCTTCCCTTTTTTATAATAAAAATAAACATTTTACATAATCATTCTCAGTTGACTTAATTTTTTCAATGGTATTTTGTCATGTCTGCATTAATGTAATTCTTTAAATAACACGTAAAATAATAGTGGGGTTTAAAATTTTTTTTTCTCCCTCCCAAACATTACAACTCCCCTCCATTTAAAAATGTTGGTAGGGAGACTCCCGTCCTTGGAAAAATTGAATTTCAAGCCCTGCCTATAATATGTTTGTGTGTATTGAGGTTTGTATAGATGTTTGTGTGTGTGCTGTTTTTAATAAAGACAGTTTCATTTTTCACACGAACCTTTCAAAAAATTCACATTCTTTGCACAATCCTTTAACAAAATTCGCATTTTTTTTCGTGATTCTTTAATGAAATTCGCATTTTTTTCTGTATATTTTTTTTGTCGAGATTCACAATTTTTTCAGCTATCCTATGACGTAATTCGTGTTTTTTTTCAGCGATAATTTGACGAAATTTGTGTTTTTTCTGAGATTTTTTTTTTCACGAAATTTGCGTTATTTTCCACGATTCTTTTATGAAATTTGCGTTTTTCTGTGATCCTTAGACGAAATTTTCTTTTTTCGCAATGCTTTGATAATAATCACATTTTCTCTGCTGCCTTTTGATAAGATTCATGAATTTTCAGCAATCCTTCAATGAAATTCGCGTTTTTTCAGCAATCTTTGAAGAAATTCGCATTTTTCTCGCGATACTTTAATGAAATGTGCGTTTTCCAGCGATTTTTTGATAAAATACATTTTATTCCGCAATTTTTAGACGAAATTTGGCAAGAAAGCGCTATCTTTTGGTGGAATTTCCTGTTTTGCGATTCTTTGACAAAATTTGCTCATCTTTTGCGTAAATCACGTTTTTCTGTGGCCTTTTAACAAAATTCACGTTTTACATGATCCTTTGATGAAATTAGTGTTTTTCCCGTGATCATTTGACGAAATCTAGGATTTTTTTCCCCGCGAAGATTCATTATATGTTTTTAGTCTGCAGGTGCCCTAAAAAGTTTGTGACGCCAAACAAACAAAATTCATCCTAAAGAATTATTGTTTCGTTTCTGGAAATGAACGACTGTCAACTCATTGGCTGAATTATAAAGGGTGAAATGTGTAGGCACTGAGTATCATCTATACTATTAACAGAGTTTCCCCCAGGTTTAAAAAGGGGCAAGGTGCTGCTGGTGAGAAAAAGGGCACTTTTTTTATTCTTAAGGGCACTTTTTTTATTCTTAAGGGCACTTTTTGGATTTTTGAGGGCACTTTTCAGAATCTTAAGGGCACTTTTTTAATTGTTAAAGCTTAAAGGTATTCTTTTGGTTTTTAAAGCCACTTTTGATATTTCAAAGTCAAAACACTCTTTTTAAGACAACATTGAGGCACTTTTTTTACTGAGAGCAAGAAGGGTGCTAATTATTTTGCTGGAGGGGCCAAGAAGGGTGCTAATTATTTTGCTGGAGGGGGCAAGAAGGGTGCTAATTATTTTTATGAGGGGCAAGAAGGGTGCTATTTTGCAAACCAAAGGGCAGGCAGGGTGCAGCACCCTTCTCAAACTGTCTGGGGGAAACACTGCTATTAATGTCGGTAAACGTCTGTCTGTGTGTGTGTTGTTGTGTCTGGCGTCTGTAAGCACAAAACTCTGCATGCAGACGATGGACATAAGTGCTTTTGGTATAAAAAAATTCGGAAGGGGAGTTTTTAAAATTCACAACATTTTGTGGGAGAAGAGGGGTGCGAACGAATTTAAAAAATGAGTCCGCATCAATAATTATGGCGGCGGGGGGAGTATGTTTTGCCCACACGGGGCGGAGACTTTTCTTTGCTGACACTCATATGATATATCGTTCGAAAGGCCTGCGACTGCCTTTTCATGTTATGCATCTGTGTGGTCCATCCCCCCCCCTCCCCCCGTCAATTGGGGCACTTTTCTAAATTTTGCACATACCACTCATGTTATATATCGTTAAAAAGGTCTGTGACCGCTTAATCATATTATGCATCTCCGGTGTTCATCCCCCACTTTGCCCCCCCCAAGGGGGTACTTTTGTAAATTTTTCACAAACCCTTCATGTTACGTATTGTTGGAAAGGTCTTTGACTGCTTATTCATGTTATGCATCTCCGGGGTCCATCCCGCCATTTCCCCCCTTTTAAGAGGGGCACTTTTCTAAATTTTGTTGACACCCCTCATGTCATATATTGTTGGAAAGATCTGTGACCGCTTAATCATATGCATCTCCAATGTCCATCTCCCCAATTTGCCCCCCCCCCCCCAAGGGGGCAATTTTCTAAATTTTGTTGACACCCCTCATGTCATATATTGTTGGAAAGGTCTGTGACCGCTTAATGATATTATGCATCTCCAATGTCCATCTCCCCAATTTGTCCCCCCCCCTCCCCCAAGGGGGTACTTTTCTAAATTTTGCAGACAACCCTCATGTCATATATCGTTGGAAAAGGTCTGTGACTGCTTAATCATATGCATATCTCCAATGTCCATCTCCCCACTTTGCCCCTCCCCCAAGGAGGTACTTTTCTAAATTTTGCAAACAACCCTCATGTCATATATTGTTGAAAAGGTCTGTGACCGTTTAATCATATGCATCTTTAATGTCCATCTCCCCAATTGCCCCCCCCCAAGGGGTCAATTTTCTAAATTTTGTTGACACCCCTCATGTCATATATTGTTGGAAAGGTCTGTGACTGCTTAATCATATTATGCATCTCCAATGTCCATCTCCCCACTTTGCCCTCCCCCTCCCCCAAGGGGGTACTTTTCTAAATTTTGCAGACAACCCTCATGTCATATATCGTTGGAAAGGTCTGTGACTGCTTAATCATATGCATATCTCTGATGTCCATCTCCCCACTTTGCCCCCCCCCCCCAAAGAGGTACTTTTCTAAATTTTGCACACAACCCTCATGTTATATATCGTTGGAAAGGTCTGTGACCACTTAATCATATTATGCATGTACCGTGTCCATCCCCTACTTTACCCCCCCCCAAGGGGGTACTTTTTTAAATTTTGCACACACCCCTCATGTTACATATCGTTTGAAAGGTCTTTGACTGCTTATTCATGTTATGCATCTCCTTGGTCCATCCTGCCATTTCCCCCTCCCCAAGGGGGCACTTACCATTTACTTGCACAACAGCGCTAAATGTGTCAAATGCAAGGAATTCCGCGAGTGCATGTGCCAGTGAAACTTAGCCAATTGCTGTTCTTCAACCTAGCTTTAATTCAAAGTGGGTTTTTTATTTATTTGAATTATTCTGCAAAAGTTTCAAACATTTTAAAGCAGCTATGAATTTTATTTTTATGGTACTATCAAGTTTTTTGCCGTCAAATTTTGACGGGTTCCATCTAGTATAGCTTTTAAGTTCGTGGGCGATTTTCTGCCAGGCCACGTCGTTGAATTCGACATAAAATGGGTGGATTTCCTTTTTTTACCTGCAATGCCGTTCATAGTATTATCAGAAGTAGAGGGATTTTGACTAGTAGCGTTATCTTGCTCCATAGTAGTGGAAGTATGAAGATTAACTTCAGAGGAGAGGTTTATGAATTTATTGCTAAGTGGAATATCAGCATCAGTTTGGAATGGCGTCTTCTTCCTTAACAGGCGGGAGTGGGGTTCGGTCTAATACTTTTAAGAATATTAAGATTCTCCCAAACGTCACTTTCAAACAATCTTGTGAAACTAGTTTATATAATTAAATGTACATCATATGGCTCTCCCAAAATGAATACAGCAAAACTACATAAAGATCTTACAGTGAAACAGAGAAACAGTTTATCATTTCAAGGGGATTCCCACTTGCAAGCAACTCCAGTCCCTGTATATGAGTAGTTGTGTATCACATCTTAAAGGAACCATGTAAAAAAAGTATAAAAGTAGCAAAAATGCATTAAAAAAAGAAAAAGAAACTATGGATTACACCGACAACTTCAACAGCCAATACGTAATTAGTAAGCTATCCAACCAAGATTAGCTTGCGTAGAACAGCCAATCAGAAATTACTTGTCACAAGATAGAAAAAGAATGATAATAATGAGTAGGCAGGGCGAAATGAAAGAAAATGATAATTTTGAATAGAAATAAGTGAAAAAACGATGTGAAAGGTATGTTTGACTGTTACAAAAGGATATTCGTTTGCTAATAAGCAACATGAAGCATAAAAGCGTAACGCTGCTCTTACTATCATATTTATTTTTTATTTCATTATTTGTTTTTACTAAATTTCTGGTTTGAATTGATAAAAAAGTATACGAAGTTTGGCGGCTATAATTATGCCGATGCCCCAATGATTCATTCGAATATCAAAATAACTCATTATGGCCATCGCTATACCACAAGCAGCAAATTCGATAGCTGAGCTAAAATGAAAACCATTTATATTAATAGTAACATGCTTTGATAGATGATAAATGTATTTTCCAGTTGTAATTAACATTCAACCTAAAATACGGAATACTAATTTCGTGTTGTTCGGGCTCTTTTCACTTAATATGAAAGGAAATACCAGAACGTAAATAAAATCGGTAAAATTACATATCCAATGAAATATATCGAAAAAACGAATGAATGAATTCAAGGTATTAGTACCGCTTTGGAATTCCTGTAAAAATGTATTGATCCCTAGCGGGTATCCGATATTTGTGATATTGAAGCCTAATATTTCACCAGTAAAATACTTCCACAAATTATTAATATTTGCTAAATATAGAATTTTTATTAAAAATATTGGCATGGAAATAAGAAATTTCTTGATTATCGTCTTTTGATTGAAATATTTTTTAGCTGCAATTTACATTCAAACTAATTACTGAATACTAATTTCTTGTTATTCTGCTACTTTTGGTTTAACATTTTACAGGCCAAATTCAGATCCAGGTATATTTTAATTTTTTTTCACATTATGCCTTCTAATGCTTTAGTTAAGGGATATTGGTCATTAATATCGTGGAAAAAATTGTTATATATAATTTTTAAAATGTTTCCAATTGGGAACATTGGTCACTACCGACTATACTTTTACATTGGATTCAAAAGTGGAATATAGTTATGAATAGATAAAATTATAAGCAAAGTAATAAGATTGATTGAAACATTTATTTTTAAATTTAAGTACACATATGAATTAAGTTGGAAATTTATAAATTAAAATGAAAACAATTTCTTTTATATAATCAAAATATCAAAAAGTTAAGTTTATACCTTTATTCCACGATACAGTGGAAAGCATTTTAAATGTAATTTTTTCTTGCACTCATTGCAAGCTAATCTTGCATTTGCCGTGCACAGTGCACATCTACTTTGTGTTGTTTGGACAAGGAAATGGCAATCACACTTTCGTTGCGATATATGGCGGTGAACTTCGGGCCCAGGTTGAGGCCCATCCTTTCTTGGTGCAATTCTTAAAAGAGCGATTGTAACATCTCGGCGAAACTCCAGATGCGTCAGCTAGGTATTTTTTCCATGAGTTGCTGAATGTAAAAGCCAACCAGAGATGACAGCGATATTTAATGCATTAACAAATAGATTCCACCACCATTTTTTATTGCGAAGTGTTGGACGGTAGCTGTCTAACATTCTATCTAGCAGGTCAACTCCTCCAAATTCCAGTATTATATTTATGTATTAAATTTGGTTGTTGTATGTTCACTTTCTTCTTATCTTTACGTGAATATATTTTAGTTGACTGCATTTGGAGATGAGTGCAATAATTTAAAGAAACTGTCACTACAGAATTGTCATTCCAGCGGCATAAAAATACCGATCCATTCCTTTGGTAATCAAATGAACCTTTTTCTAGTTTTTTTCATCTGCTTTGAGGGTGTCAACGGACATTTTTAATTCGATGATCTCGGATAGTTCCAACAGCTTTTATATTTCTACTTGCAAGATCCTTCATCAAATCATAAGTAGTAAAAAAGTTATCAAACAATATTTGTACTTGAAGAGGGTTTGCAACAACTGTCAGAAGATTATTTACAACCCTAGTACCAAGAGGGGATATTTCATTTGGCCGGCATAAATCTCCATTTTATATGGATAACCATTATTAGCGCAAATCCTCCAGATTATAAATCCGAAACGGATTGGTTTTCCTCTACTAAACATTTTATTGTGGCCATAATAAGGAACCATTGATTCATCAATGCTAAGTGAAATGATCCAAACTGATTACATTTCTTATTTAGTTCATCATAGATTGCTTGGATGTTTCCCAACTTATCACCAGGTCGAAATGAAGTTTTATCCATCTAATGAAAATTTCTTTTGATTCCTTAGAATTTTTTTCTTGGCATGACATTAGAGGTAATAGGGACAGTTATGTCTTCAGAAGTGCAACAGTAATCATTTTCAGTGGCTACCTGATGATATCCACTCAGCAACAGTAACCCAAAGGGCTGAGCAATATCTTTCCAGTCAGTTTGTATGTTAGTCCCCTTTTGAGCGGAATAAGTTGATGTCATTTCTGCCAGAAAACTTATATATTCCTGGGAAATGAATTTGAAACAAATGTCAATAGATTCTGCTTCTATTAGTTCTAGAAATTCATCAGCAATTTTTATTGTTGGTTCACTCTTGATGGGATTACTAAACACTGAACTTTTTGTCCATTTTTGTGTAAATGACTTCACTTTTTCCACCCTGTCAGAACTACAAAGTTTTTTATCGTTTATTTTTTTGTTCATTTGAAGCAGATACTGGAACTTGATTTTCGCAACTATTTTGGCTTATTGGCACTTTATTAGTAAAAGTAATAAGGTGACCACGAACATCCGAGGGCACAACAGGATTACGGATATTGTCATCAATATACTCTTTTTCTGAGATGCGATCACTTTCATCAGGAGGAAGCTGACAAATTTCAAGTTCTTCGTCTGAAAAATCCGATCCAGTCTTTATCGAGGTAGCTTTAAACGCTAAAACTTACAGAAAGTTTCTGAATGCGGTGTTCATCCCATTCGTTGATGGTTATGATTTGATTCGAGTTCTTTGTTTCATGCTGTATGAAGCAAGACCATATCGAACGGCAGATTTAAGGCGCAATAATCACTTTTGCGAAATAATCATTAGAGAAAAATTTCCATTGTGCTTCCAAGTCCGCAACTTGTGTGAATTACAGTTGGCAGAAAGGCCTTCTCAGTAATAATGACTGACTAGCTACGAATCTTCGGGATTTTTTAAGTCATATCATCACATTTGAACTAGAAAATTTATTAAGGAAATCGAACTGAAATCAAGATATATGTTGCTATATGCATATATGTTTATATATGTATATAAAGGACAAATTTAATTAAGTAATTTTTCTGATTCAAAGTATATGTATATAATTTTTTTTAAAAAAAGGGAAAGCCGGCACGTATGAGGATGGTTTCCAGAACGGACTCCCTGTTGTGCTTGCTAAAGAAGGTGGTAACTATATGAACAACTTTATAAATGTCATTATGTATTTTTAAGATACAAGGTGCTCTAAAAGTGTTTGAAGGATTTTAAAATTTCTGGAACAAATAAGTAATGAGAGATGTTGAACTTATTCTTGCAGAAGAATAATCGTCGGAAGTCAGGAATTACATAATTACGCCTCGTTGTTTAAGTTAAAAATGTCCAAAAGCACTGTCTTAATCCTTAATTGCCTAGTGATGTAAATTTCCATCAATTTTTATTTAACTTTTAATAAATAAATCAACTTCTTCGCCACCACTATATTTATATAGAAATATTAATCCAGTAAATTTCCCGTGAAGTATGTTGTTGTACAAAGTTAAAAATCTATCTTAAAATTTCTGGTGTCTAATATTTAATATATGTATAAAAAACATAATTGTAAAAGAAAAACGCATGCAAAGAAGGGTTAAACTGTTTTAGACAGTAAAAACCCAGTGAGCTATTTTTTATTCTATGCGTCTACTTTTGAAAGATAATTCCTTCTATGCACTTATAATATGATATTTTCAAGAGAAATCTACCATAAAGAAAAATATTTGTTAATTGTTTACTTACGGGCCATGATTGAGGACTATTTCTGTATTAACTCGAACCCAATTTACAGAATAATTTCTTTGCCGAGATTTTTTTTTAAATTATTCTTTTATAAGTGTATGTCGGCGATTATTTTCAAAAGGTGGTGCGCATAGAATAAAGAAATTGTCGCTGGGACGACATATGCCCCAACCCCGTAATCAAATTGTTAATTAAGGTACCATTGCGTATGAAAATGAAAATTGTCACTGGTCTTTGTCCGTAGTCGAAGAGTTAAAGCTTAAAATAACCTTGCTGTTTGAAGACCTGAACAGTTATATTAGTGTTTCAATAGCCAAACATAAAAAGGGTAAAAACTAGCTGGATT
Organism: Maratus michaelseni; assembly: GCA_963931845.1. NCBI lineage: Eukaryota > Metazoa > Arthropoda > Arachnida > Araneae > Salticidae > Maratus > Maratus michaelseni. The sequence goes on along the minus strand of OZ007587.1, from coordinate 264,672,259 downwards.
TTGATCATTTTTTATGATAGTTTGAGCGTTTTAATAATTTGAGACTGCGCCATCTGTTGGTCGTATTTGAATCTAAAACCAAGGAAGCGTAGAAAAAATTCCCGACTTCACACAATCTTTCGCAAAAGTAACTTTAAAAGGTAAATTCAATAAATGAGATAAGCAGTAAGAACTCTAATAAATCCAAATGATATAACTCACACTAATATATGACGTAATTTCATATCGAAAAATTGCCCACTCTTCTACATACTTGCAACAATACAAGGTCTGAGCAGAGCCCAATTATCGCAGGAGGAAACTCCTATAAAAAAAAGTAATATTCGCCATATTTAAACTCAGAAATTCTGTCATAATTTAGGCAAGAATTCCTTTTTGAAATGTGTCGCGGAAGTTTGCTCCTGTGGTAATCAGACATTGGTTCAGAGGCTTAGAAGTTATGCAAAGAACATAATAAAAAGGAAAAAAATGAAAAAGCAATTAAGACGCGATCCATTTGAATCACCCCACGCAAAACTCGACTAAACACTTTTCGGAGACGAAGCACATATTCATCACCATTCCCGAAGAGTAATTTTCTCTTTATTTAGGACAGGAATACTGCATTTTTAATGAGCGATTATTACTATTCCGAAATAGTGGTACCTCCTGCCTGAGGCCTGTGCTCCGCGTGCCTTTGCTTCATACTGGATCTGCGTATATTTTTGCTTAACTTGGTAGAAATCTGAGGATGTATTTCTGATTTGAAACACCCGTCGTAATTTGTTGTCGACTGTGTGACGTCCAAACAAAATTATTAAAATGTGTTTCATAAATAGACGATTTCTTGGTTTCTAAATAGTTATATTTTATTATTGAGATGTTTAATAAAATAAAAATTATAATTAATTGAAAAAATATAGAGAGCAGCTATTTAGCACTAATCGAATGAAAAACTACGTTATGGGATATCACAATTTCAAGACGAACGTCAGTTACAGCTTTTATTATTTTTTGGCACTTATTTTTCAGGCAAAGGAAAAGCCAAAAGAAATAATTGGAAACGACACATATGGGAAATAAAAATTGGTTTCACGCGAATTTGGCGGCGTTCGTTCGCTAAGGGTTAAATATTATTGAGAGTGTTAATAAACACAATAAAACATTAAGGCTAATTTTTAATAGCGAAGAAAATGTAAAAAAAAATATACTATATAAGTTAAAATATTTCTTTTGATCTGGCATTTCTAGTTCAAATAAATATATATTTAAAGGGGAAACATTTGAATTAATAATATTTCTGAGCAATGTTTCTTCAATGTTCAAAACGTAATTGATAATTAAGATATCCCCCCCCAAAAGTACTTTTTAAAAGTAAAAGTAAACACTGCAAATAATCCCCTTTAAGCTCGCTAGAAAATATTCGCGATTTCATTATATGTGCAATATGAAAGAGACAATAAGAATAAAAGTTTGACATATAGTATCAAATTTATAAAAAAAAAATGAATTTGCGGATGGAAGATACGAAAAGGAATTAAATACCGAAACTGAAAAAGTAGCAGTCTTTTAATTTTTTTCTCCGCTAAATCTATTTTTTTCTCTCCCACACTTATAAAAATTTTATTTTAAAAAGATATTAATGGCTGGTGAGACATCATTTCTTTCTTCGTGAATCGGATTTTCTTTAAAGTGCAAAAGTGATTTTTTTCTTTTCAACAACTTTTCCTAGGAAGATATGTTTTTTTTTTCATTCTTGAGCACTAAAAAAGATTAAATTGCGTCTAGATAGCACATATAATCTTTCCATTTTTTTATGTAGACTTTTTTTCAAGATTATCTCTAATTTAGTATTTAAATATTTTCTCTCGAAAATTCTATTTACACTGTAAATAAAGAGGAATGATACTTACTGTAGCTCTTGTCTTTGTTACAATATACAAAAATATCATATAAACTCTTCTAAGTTGCCTACGATTCCGAAAAGAGTTCCTTATTCAGAAGCCTCTGAAAGCAATAGGTTTCCGAGATTTAAAAAAGCATTTCTTAAACAAAACTTTTTTTTTGTTACCCGCAGTTTTCGGAAACTTTTCCGAGTAGATTTTACAGTGAATTATTCACTTTCCTCTTCCCGGCATATGTTTTTTTTTCTTTCCAGATGGCATCAATTCTCAAATAAATCATTTCAGCTACGTAATTTGTACAGGGTGGTTATAATATAAGTATCTCTATTTTAAGATGTCTGTAGCTCTTATGAAACCCAAATCTGTACACTTACTATTGGATAAGGGTGAAGAAGAATGGAACAATAAAAAAATAATTGCAATAAGCACCGACAGATGGCGCTACTGAGTTTGAAATGTAATGTGATACAAGAACAAAAAATTAAGGCGTCAAACCGGTGGCACACCTAACTTATTGGAAAATGTCACAGTGCACGTGGTTACGCTTTTGCATGGCGGTGCCGATCATTTTCAGGTTCACTTGGTCATTGTGCTGGAGGACACAATCCAGGCAGTGCACGACGTGCTCAACTGCGGAATGTAACGCATGAGGAGTGCTGTTTCGGACATGTTGCGATATGCGGTAAAGTCATTGAGGTTTCGACACTTCCACGGTACACAAGATTACACATTACATTTCGCACTCAAAAACTCCATCTGTCGGCAATTATTGCAATTATTTTTTTTCTTCCATTTTTTTCCCTCTTCTCGAATAGTATGTTTACAGACGTTGGTTTCATTCCGGTTATTCCTTCAAGCTACAGACAGCTCCAAATAGAGATACTTATATTATAACCACCCGGTACAAGGAAGAATAACAAAAATATAATAATTTTAATTTTAATATTAATGCTATTAATTTATCATACTTGTTAAACATGAATATATTTACCTAAAAATTAAAACGAAATTTCGGCTTGAGAAAAAAAATTTTTTGATTTAGAATTTCTACAACCGTACAAGTCTAATTCAACAACCGTACAAGACTAAATCTACAACAGTACAAGTCTAATTCTACAATAGTACAAGTCTAATTCTACAACCGTACATTCTTTAAACCGTACTAGTTTACATTTCAATCTCGGGAATATATTACTTTATAATATACCGCTTTTTGAAGATAAAAAAGCGGTTTTCGGAATCTTGGATAACTCGGAAGAGATTATATTACATCACCGTAAACATAAAGCTAGATTAAGAGCTAGATTAAACTCTTTTCTTTTTCTTTTTTTTTTTTCAGTGTAGATTTTGAAATACATTATGGGAAGCAAAATAAATAAATAAATAAATAAATAAACAAATACTTTCATGAAATAGAATATAAGGAAATAGTGTAATGTTGAATCAGAGAATAAAAAGACAAACAGAAAAAAACATACTTACTACAATTGTTTTGTATATTTTAACAATTGTCATGTTTTAATTAATTTTTTTTTGGCTGTAATGAATGTTCAGCATAGTTTAAAACTGTATTAATCCATATTTTACCATTATCCTGTATACAAGACAGGTTAGATTTATCGATTTCTGCTCTTCTGAAAAAATAGAATTTGATAAATGTCACGATTTTAGTTCACTTTTAATATATATATACCGTATATACTCGTGTATAAGCCGACCCCAAAATTCCTGATGAAAACATGTTTAATACCAGTTTTTTACAATAATGTTCTTCGTCTTACATAATTCACAATTAAATGAGATAAAGCAGGGCGTAGAAAATTATTCTGAATTACTGGTGTTAAACTTTTTTGCATCTCGGTTTTGGGGGTCGGCTTATACACGAGTATATACGGTATATACATTTATGAATTTGGCTAATTTTTACTATTTTATCAGGCATGGTTTTATTTAACTTGAAATAATTGTTTGGGAAAATGTTAAATTTCTCCTCAAATTTACTCATGATAATTTCTTATACAGGTCTGTCCCAAAAACATTTGATCGCGTTTTGATTTTCTACCTGTCGAAGATACGTAGACAATGTATGTTGCATAAGTATGAAAAACGAAGGTCAGAAATTAGACTGTGTTGATGAAAAAGTCCTGTCTTTAATTTTCAAATAGTTACAGTTTTAAATTTTTTATATTGTCCTTGGGTCTTAAAGTGATAGTTAGAAGAAGATTGTCCATGCTCTTCAAGTAAAACAGAAAAAAATATCATTCTTTAAAGACTAAAACTCACCGAGTAATGATACGAGCAATGATAATTTTATATATTGGAGCTCTCTGGCATTAAAAATACAAGATACACACTAGGTGTATACAAGTTATAGTAGTTAATCGTGCCATCGTCTTATGAAAGGGACAGTTTGTATTAGTGATGGGCATAATGAATGATTTTTTTCATTCGAATGATTCATTCGGACATTCTCAAAAGCATAGTTTTCAACATTCGTCATTTTTTAATCAATCGCTACCAGAGATTTTGTCAACCGAAAAGAAGGAAAATCATACTTGCCAAAACTCGTATTCCTTTTAATAAATTTCCAGCAGAAATTTTGCCAAACGAAAGACATTTTTGAATTATGGTTCTTTTGCCAAACTGTTGCCGAACAGTTGATGTCGGTTAAAGGGCTTCCAAGTTGCAGACAACTTTACGCCCAGTCTATTTGTGAGTAGAGGTAGTAGGTGAGTGTCTCGTATTAAACTGAGACGTTGGGGAAAGTTAAGATGTAGTATTAACTACAAGATAAAAGAACAATTACAATGAAAAGAATACATGTACAGTTAAGAAAAGAGATGATAACAAATTTGGAATAAAAAAGTAAAGCGAAGGAGATTAAGGACAGAGTCTAAATAATTAGAAGAAAGTGAAATGGTATAGCTGTAGTTATAAATAACTACTAGTAAAGAAGTTGAAAAAGTAAAAAATAGGGTTCGGAACATGTTCGTGAAACAGCACATAAATGCCAGGTTGTGAAAAGGCGGGCAAAGCTTAAACAAAAAAGGCACTCAAAAGAACCATACATTTTTTTTTTTTTTTTGGTATAGTTTGGATGATAAGTTCTAATTAAGAAATTTGGAATTTATAATGCGGATAAAATTATTAAGTATAAATAGAAGAGATAAATTTTCAGTTATGATGAGCACAAATTCTCACAGTCTATAATGCCTGAATATTTTAGACGTTTACGTTTGTGGTTCGAAGGCGTCATAATCCGGTAATTCTGCGATTATTTAATTAGGAAAGTCATAGAGATTTTTATAAATTTTTTTAGAAATGTGGTTGATTCTTTTCTTTAATGTAGTAGTTTTGAGTTTTTTACGGATAGTGCTATTTCGGAGGTAACGGGAAGCATTTCTAATAATACGTAGATTTTTGTTGCGGAGTTGGCTGAGGTTGTTCATGCAGGTTTTACAGATATAACCCCAAAACGGAGAGGCGTAGGTGATTATTGTTAGAATACATGAGTTATAAAGGAGAAGCTTCTTATAGATAGCCAGGGTGTTACTATTAAGTAGAGGTTTAAGTGCAATCGTGGCTCCAGCGACTTTTCCCCTGATGTTAAGAACATGTTTCTTTAAAGTAAGTCTTTGGTCAAGGGTGACCCCTAGGTACTTTGCTTCATTATACCAGGGTATAGTGGTTAATAATTCTATTGAGATATGTTATTTTTCTGGAGAAATAGAAAGCAGCGGTTTTATTTTCATTAATTTGAATGTGCCATAGGTCGCACCAGTCCAACAAGGTATTAATGTGAGTCTGCAGGTACCTGTAGAGTGTATATGGGTAGTGAGCATAAGCGTAGATTGTAGTGTCGTCCGCATAAAGTGCAAGGTAGGTAGGTGGTAAGTGAACGAGGAAAATCGTTAAAGTAAACGTTGAACAACAAAGGGCAGATATGGCTATTTTTCTAATTCTAATTAAGATTAAACCTTTTTGCTTTTCAAAATTTATGGTAGCATTTGAATTAAAAAAAAATAAGTTTGGCAGATGTGCTTCTGGGCAAGCCCGAATGATTCATTCATTCTGCCCATCATTAGCTTGTATAAAGAAAACCAATGAAACTTTGTTAAAAATTTAATTTTCATATGTGTGTTTGCTGCCTCTGTAGTCAGTGATTTCATTTTTTGTGAAACAAAATAACCCTGAAGGTCAGGAAATTTCTCTGACTTTACATCAGATAAACACCAGTATTTACTTAGAGTAAAACTCGCCTTCTGTTATCACACGATCACATAATTCGAGTTTTTCTATAAGAAAATAATGTTATTTTTCTTGAAACTGTAGGAACTCTGCTGAAGTATCACCTGCATAATAGTTACGCATTGGTCCGTAAGTAATTACAGTAATAAGGAGGTAGAAGGTATTGGAGTAAATATTGGAAGTAAATATTGCAGTAAGAATTGCGCTAAGTATCGGCGGTAAGTATTGGCGATATTGTCAGCAAGTATTAAAATAATAAGGACGGGCACACGTTGGCGGAATAAGCGGTTTTTAAAATCAACATTTTAACATTTCATATTGCATTTATTATATAATGCATATACTATGTTCAAAATTTATGGTAGCATTTGAATTAAAAAAAAATAAGTTTGGCAGATGTGCTTCTAATTACTATGTTCTCGGAAACAATGCCTGTTAACCATAGGCGCAAACTTCCACCTGTAAATAGTAAAATTTTCGTGTTTTTCGTGTAGAATAGTGTTTTCTCCTTCTGTCATGAATAAAACAAAAAACTACTATTATTTTTTACTGGTAGAAATTTGCCTCATCGGTAGTCAGTCCCTCCTCGCAACCACTTTTTTAATCATTTTGAAATCGTACTTTCATTATTGACTCCTTAACTGCCACGAAAGTATATAAACGCTTTGTATAGTCGATGCGTTAACTGCCGCTGGCGTATATATATTCGTTTTCCTATAACGCCGGTCTTTGTAATTTGTTTATAGCCGTATAACTACGCCAACTGCTTTGGAATGCGATACATTGATCTTGAAGGTTTGTTTCCCACCGACCTGCTCATTTCTGCCAAAGATTAGGAAGTATGTTTCAGAAGGTGTAAAATTTGAAAGCGGTAGTTTATCTGAGAGAACGTGTTTCAATAGATTGTATGTTTTTGTTCCGTTTTCGTGTAGCGTTGTGCACTAAGTGTTATTTTCAATGTTTTGTACGGATATGTCTGACAGGGAATTAGATGACTACTTTCCGTCATCTTCTGAATCAGATTCCCCGGAATATGATATTTCATCCGATGAAGAGGATTCCGATAGTGATGACATTTCCCTGAAAGTTTCAAGACAATGGGCACGTCTTGATATGAATAACTTTATGAATTTGAAACGTATTTATTTTGAAAAAAAAATTGACAATTATGACTTCCGCATGAAATTGGTGGAACGAAGTATTAAAAAATTTCAGGTTATTTCTAGACCACGCCCCACCAAGAAAAATTACATGACAATCGCTTACGATTTAAAACTTTTTGTTTACGTATTTTATTATGATCATATTTTAGCTATTTTAAGTAAGTTTTTAAAAATATTATATTGTAATGTTAAAATATTGGCTAGTTGTTATTAGCTAATTTTAAAATATTGGCAAATAAAAAAAAAGTTGGCGATATTCAAACAATTTTGACGATCACTGGCGCCAGGCTAACATAAAATTTCTGGAACGTCTTATGCAAGAGGCGCAGTCTTGATATGGTCTATGTGGTTGTTGTGTGGTACAGTTATTTTTTGTGTATTTTGATCTAAAATAATAAACATGTTTGTATCACGATAAGTTTGAAATACACTAGCGGGAGGGAGTGCGGAACCTTTATCAGCGTGTTTCATGTGCCCATTACTTAGTCGTGCGATAAGAGAATGTGACCTTTAATTAAGAATTGTCCCTGACATGTTTATCTCCTCCGTTCAGACAGGAATTTATATTGGTTATTTTGTGCGTTTTGATCGAAATCTTGGAAGAGCAATAAAAAATATCACAATATGTCACACAGTTTTTGAAAAAGAAACCCAATGAACTAATTTATCACTCTTGTCGCAATATCTGGTCTACGCAGCAAACAAATTCGCACTCGAATTTCACTTAGGTACAAATTATTGTATATGGTATTTATTTATGACAATATGGTACAGTGCGCGAAATAATTACGGTCTCTCACAATTTTAGCTGATATAGTGTAATGATGATAAATAATCGTGTGCTATTACCTCCGTTGTAACATGCAAAGTATGCAAGCATTCATTGGTGGTTGTAGAAGTACGTGCGCATGCGCTAGCGCTTGCGCTGTGGGAGTTTATCAGTGAAATCTGGATTTCAGAAGCGAAAAAACTATGACCTTACTCAATCGAAAGTCCATCTGTATGCGTATCGTTTAGCAGAAACATTTTTGTTTTAATTTGTAACAACAGTTTAAATGGAAAATTAACTAAATAATTTGTTCAAAGTGTTCGATTAAAAAAATAATTAATATGCCTAATCTGGCTTACGACTTTCTGATATCGAACGAGGTAAAATTGATGTTTTAAGAACACAAATGAATATGAATTATAGAGATATTGCCGAGCTATTAAAAGAAGTCCAAAAGGCGTCCAAAATTAACTTAACCCATCAGAACACGCGCCTCTTTCCATTACGTTACTACACGCGCGGGATAAATTTTACCCCAATGGGTTTTCTTGTGTCAATATCCCCCCGGTTTGATTATAAACAAAAATTTATATTTTGATTTAAACTGTAAATCAATAAAAGAACACAATTTAACTTAAAATAAGAAGTTCTTTTATATTTAAAATGAAAAAAAAAACCGTAAAATTTAGCACTAAGATTTTTTTCTGCATATAATTACATACAGAGCTTTTACAATCCGAATTCAGCCATGAAAATACAAAAAAAATATAAAACTGATATATAGAAACTGTATGTGCAAGAGTTGTTAAAAATTAAAAGAATAATTATATTTTTATTCGCATTTCATAAACATTTGCATTAACATTTTCCTATCATTATGGATTACGTTATAACACGCGTGGGTAAATTTCCTTCCACGTGACATTTTTATAACAAAAGAATGGAAAATCCACAACTGGAGGTAAATTCTTTTTGGCCACATCTTAATATCTTTCAGCTTGAAAGGTACTGTAAAGCTCAGAATGATCACGAACGATTTTCGCACATTTTTAAGTAATAGTTGTGAGCTGGGGCAGATTTTATAACAGCGCGTGTGCTGACGGGTTAAAGATCCATTAGGATATGGAAAGCAGAGGAGCACGGGCAGTCCACTCTCAGGTACGAATAAAGAAGTCCGTCTTCTGAGGCGCAAAACATCAAATAAAATTGTAACAGCTCAAAAATTACGAGATGAATTAAATTTTACTGCTCTTCAAACACAACATTTGCTAAATTTGGACTTAGCTGAAGGAAACTCCAAAAAAAAAAAATGATAATGAATGTTGTCTTCAATTGATGAAGCTAATTGTAAAGTATTCGCTCGCAGCCATATGAGTTGGAGCACTGATTGGCGAAATGTTATTTTCTCTGAAGAGAAAATGTTTAATCCAGTTGGTATGCACACCTATTGGAAGGATAATAAAAAAGATCCTTTAGTGTTTTCTACTAGACAAAAAGGAGGGGGTTCGATGATGATATGGGGCGCAATAAGATTGGAAAAGTAAAGCAATATTGACTTCCTACATGGAAGAATGAACTGTTCTAATTACCTGAATGTTCTAAGTAAGCAGTTTCCTTAACCCTTTTTATCCTGACGGTACTTATAAGTATCACTTTAATACCTTCGCGACGAGCGCCTTTTACAGAATTTTTAATCTGTTACCACCGGTTTTTCAAATGAGAAATTTTCAGCTAATTGAATCGCAAAAATGCTATGATTAGTTAAGGAAAACTTTACAAAAAAAAATAATAATAACTGGTGGGAATAATAGAGGATTATGAGCGTCTAAAAAGTAGCTGGAAAATTAATTCAGGATATAAAGGGTTAAAATCGACTTCAAATGGCCGAAAGAAATTGGTTGTTTCAGCAGAACAACTGCAAAATCCGTGCATCAAAGATGTCCAAGTTTGGTTCAAGTCGGAAAAAACGAAATTTCGAAAACCTTGGTCAAAAAAACTCCTGACTTGAATATAATATCTATTACATAGTTGCCAACCTCCCGATTTTTTTCATACCAATATTTTTATGTAAAAATATTTGTTGTATTTAATGTTACAATTTCTTCCATTTAATAAAGCGAAAATTTTTGTAAGATTTTACTGGTATTAAAAAAATTGGGAGGTTGGCAACAATTATATATTTAAAACGCTAAGCTTTTTCTTTTGACAATCCGTGAGAACAAACTACAGCATCAAGTTACACCATTCTTTTTTTAATGACAGATACTTGGACACAGATTTGTTATCGTGTATTCGTTTGTTCGAAAATTTAATTAATTAGCCGTAATTTTCAATTAAACTTTTACTGCTGCTTATGACGTCATAAAGTCGGCAACTCCCACTGTTGCAAGGCATAGAGTTTATTCTGTAAACCCTGTGGTTCGCCAATCTTTTGACATTAGCTAATATCAACTAGGTAATATTTTAACATCTATATATTTAAAACGCTAAATGTTTTCCTTCGACAGTCCGTGAGAACAAACTGCTGCATCAAATTACATCGTTCGTTTTTTTAAATGAAAGATATTTGGACACAGATTTGTTATCGTATATTCGTTTGTTCGAAAATTTTATTAATTAGCCGTAATTTTAAATTCAAATTTTACTTATGCTACGACGTCATAAAGTTAATCGCCAGAGGATACTGCAACTTTTCATAAAATTGAATTCTGACTCTGACCGTAACTTCAAGCTATCTGGGCAAGGTAGAATTGTAAACAAAGATCGAATACGTTATAAAAATATCAATGTCACCACTTTATTTACTTTTAACATTGCTGAAACATTAAAACTAATACAAAAAAAATTACAATATATTAAATTACTCATAAATTTGTTGTTAAACGTTAATAAATTTTATTTATTAAATAAAAAATACCTTTACATGGAACAGAAGCAGCAGACGCATAGGAATTGACGCGATTTATTTTTTGCGCTATTTTCGCACATTATTTTTATTAAACACACGCAATTATTAATTAGTATTAATTAGTTAATTTTAAATTATTTTAAATTATTTATTTACACACATATTCAATTTTATTAACACCAAGTTGCCATACAAAGCAAAAATCGCCATTTTGGCGCCAAAAAGAAACCAATGCGTCTGCGACATCTGTGTCTATTTAATCAAAATTGTTTGGGTGCACCGCATCTTGCAAAATTAATTAAGATCATTGTTTCTTTAGGAGATTAAAAATAAGAAAATTTAATTCTTAACGAAATACAATTATTTGGCCGGAAATTTTTTCTTAGTTCGGGCTTAGTTAATATTCTGGTACTTCTCCATTATCCCATCGACCACTATCCATATTAAAAAAAACTATCACCAAATTGTTAGCCAAACTGTAGAGCCCAATAAACAAATGGAAGAAGGTTGCCATTAGAATCTCAGAAAAAAAAATTGGAAAAGCCCAATTCACTAAAGTATCATTTATCAGTAACTTTAAACAATAAAATTTACAATATATTAATGAAAATAGAGAAAGAAAAAATAACCTTGGAAATTTATTTAATTAAATTATTTTTCTTAATTATCTCTCTCGACTGCTGGATAAATGTTTGTGACGTCAGTTAAAATTGATCTACTGAACGTAACTGCCCATCGCAACATTTTTTCAATGCTTTTTCGCTTTTAATATCATGTTGTCGAAGATGTAATTTCTATTTTAATTAATTAACTAATAAATCAGAAAAACATTATTAAAAATACATTAAACGTCGAATTAAACATCGCTTAATGAGATAACAAGCACGTGTAACACATTTGACGTAAACCGAGTTTGACGCCACGATAATACATTTTTGGCGTTAAAATCCTATAGTTTGGCGATAGTTATTTTCTTAATGGAAAGTGGTCGACCGGATAACGGAGAAGTATCAAAATTCTTATAAATCGTATGAAATTGAAGGGTATATGTATTTAATGTGTTTAAAAATACGATTAATGTTTCTCAAACTTTGAATCTGAAAAACAAGCGAGCACGAGGTACTGTGTTACCGAGACAAGTAAAACCCTGGGTAAGGTTGCTGCTTTCGAAGATTCCAAAAGTTGTAGGGAGGGAACTTCGTCAGTAGGTGCGTGGTTGCCAGATTTGGCAGTGTCCTTAAAGACTTTTCCTTTTCTCTCCCTCTTATTCCATGAAAAAGTTCAAACGTTAAGATTCTCTTGGTAATAAGAAAAGTCACTAGAATTCAAGCATAATCTTAGCAAGACATTTTTCATATGAAATTTGGGGGAAAAGAGTGAAATTAAAATATGAACCCGGTAATGGTGCATCAGAGCTCATTTAGATGAGGAAGGGGTGGGGGGGGATGTCTCATTTGCGGGTTCATTTACAGATTTTTAAATGAAGGAAAATGTTTGAAATTATTAAAAATACAATCCATTGCTTCGAAGTTTTTTCTTATACATTTGACTTTTTGCGGAATCACAATATTCCGAGAGCAAATTTATTATTTTTTAAATGAAAATCTTTATTTATTCTAAACTGATTTTCAAACTAACACACAGCACATTTATATTTTTAGTGCTCATTTTAACTGTACGTGATAAACTATAATATTTATTTATTTATTTTGCTATTGATAATGTCATTCAGTTTTCTCTTCATTTTGTAATAAAGAACCCGATGATTTTATAAAGCTTAAATAAGTGTATATTTTCTTATCTGTGCTTTTCTTTGCGATGGTTTTCACATGACATGTTTCCACTACAATCTGTAGAAATACATTGTTAATTACTAAATCATTAGAAACATTTTTTTACCAAAAAAAATCATTTTAAAATATATTTAATCAATATTATTAGTATATAACACTGACACAGAGCAAAAGGGGAATATAAAGATTAAAGTTAACAGTATCTCCTACAGCTATAATCGCCAGCAGAACGAAATCCAGGAAAATTTTAGACAAGAATTTAGAACAGATGTGCCTGTGGCCCGAAGGCTAAGACACTTTTTTTTAATGGAGAATATAATGAGGAAATAAGCTTAACTAAGAACTTTTTCTCATAATTCCTCCCTGCACAGTATCCTTAAACATATTAATATTAATAATATAAAAATGTAACAATTAAGAAACCAGCATTTTTTAAAACAGAGAATTGAAAAAGCATTTTTTTTAATGGAGGGGCGGGGGGGTTCTGCACCCCTGAGCCTGACTATTGAATAGATTTGAAATCAAACTGACTGTGCCATTATTTTATTAACAAATTACTTATCGAGTTATAAAGGATTCGTGTCACGTGACACTTTTTTCCTTTTTCTCGTGCTTCCGCATCGGGATTTTGGTTCAAATCGCCGACTTTGACAGTATTTTCTGAAAGATTTCTGTAGGCCTTAAGCAAAAAAATGCAAAACGCCATGCGATTACATTGTTTTTGAATGAGAACACCTGCCAATTTTATGAGTTTCCGAACAAAAATGTATTCAGAAATGTGTCAGAAAGTGCTATTTTGCATTTGAGAACAGCCTTAACTTTCCTTCACACTTTACCCAGGCTTAGGACTGGCAGTACTCATAGCACTGGTGTGTTTAAAAGTTTTTTTAGCCACACACAGGGTGGCTTATTCTTTCAATCTCTATCATTTTTCATGTTTATGAAAAGTCACAGCAATCCATCGTTGCCACAGATTAATCTCGGAAAATGAAACATTTGAAGTTACTTAAAAAATTAATAACTCGAAAAGTATTTGTCACAAAATTGTTTTACAAACTGCGTTAGAATGATAGAAAATTGTATTTTTCTTGATATAAATTTCAAATCTAATGATTATTTTTCAAATATTAGATTTCAAAAATTACAAAACTTCACAATGGAGTACCGTAGCGAAACTTTTACGCGTAAAAAGATAATGATAAAGGCATTGTGGCTCGACGTGTATCGTGTATACTGGCCATAGCATGAGTAACGAATTATTGTAATCTTATTATTCTGTTAAAATATAAAAGTGAATTATGTGTATACATTTTTAAAAAATAAAGAAAAACATTTTATCACAAACATCAATAAAAAAATTTCTTCTATTTATTCCCTTATTCCAAAAATATCGTTTTATCGTCTGCTGCCATAGCAACATGAATTAAATTTCATTAAAAAAAATTGCTCAGTGGTAGAAAAATATTTTTCTAAATCGAATGGTTATTGAACAACTCAACACTTTAACAGGGAAATTTTTATTTGTTATTTAGATATTTTAAAATTGTTTGTTTTCATTGCGTTTTTATTCTGAGTTACAGCTAGTTTATTTATCTTTTAAATAAAATCCGTGTGTGGCAATCTATATTCGGCCTTATAGCAGAATTTTCCCCTCTTGTTTTTCATTTTCTTTTTAACATGGAAATTATTAACAAGTTACTATATTTCGGTGTTAAAAAAAAAAAAAAAATCAGAGGAAAAAGTTACTAATGATAACTTTTTACTCTGAATCGGAGTTGCTTTCACTGCAACTCGATTCATTGGAATCAGAGTCACTGGAAGCAACTTCAATTGTCTACCAACTCTTGTATAAGTCCATTTTTTTGCCAATAATCATTCTCGGGCTGACCAGCTGAACGGGGAGAAATTGGCGCGAAAAGAAAATACGGAACTTCCTTCAAATAAAGTCGACTGACCAGTTACCTTGGCAACTGGACCGAGCGGAGACCGGTTTCAGAGTTTTTCTAACGAGAGCTAAACAGTATTATTACGTAATACGTAGGTCGCGGTACGAACCACCATCTGGACAGGGTATATACGATAGATGCCATTTTTTTCAGTACAATTATATACAAAATATATTTTTATTTGTATACATGGTGGTTAAGCATAAAAGCAACGTATATAAAGTACGTGTGAAAAGTTTGCGCCTGTGAAAATGACGCTATACTTATCTTGAAATGCATTTTTACATTGATAAATCTAAAGAGAAAAATCTATAGGATTGTGTCAACATGACGAAACTTTAACCAATTTTCAATTCTTCATTCTAAAGAGTAGAATGTATAGCGATTGTGACAAACGGCACTATCGCTTTTGTTTTTATCGCGCTTACATCACTTCTAAATATCGTACAATTTCAATTTATACATCATCAATTATAAAAATGTTAACTTTCGAATGAAATTTATTTGAAAACAGCCGCTTAATTTAACAACATTTTTAATAATTTTCAAGCATGAATTATTTTTTAAATCTATCTCAACAATGGCCGCCAGTTTGCTTCAGTAATATAAAATAGCACCTGGGAAAGTTGCCACAATTGGAAATTGATTTCCCTAACAAACATAAAAAGTGAAGAAAATAATAATAATAATAATAAACCTCTGAATAAATCATAAAATTAGATTAATCATAAGCATTTTGGCGCTAAACTGAAATCTTTCAAACAAAAAAAACCGATTTTCAATTTATGTTCAACATAAAATTGATATCATGTTGAATTCGTGTTGATGTATGCGTTGCATCAGAATATGCTTGGAATTGTATTTTATTATTATTTTAAAGATCCATGGTGTACTTCACTGTATCAGAGGGAAAATATCACGA
Organism: Maratus michaelseni; assembly: GCA_963931845.1. Classification (NCBI taxonomy): domain Eukaryota; kingdom Metazoa; phylum Arthropoda; class Arachnida; order Araneae; family Salticidae; genus Maratus; species Maratus michaelseni. The sequence goes on along the minus strand of OZ007587.1, from coordinate 264,656,627 downwards.
ATGTAGAAAAGGGATAATCATGATTATGGAAAGGCACCGAAAAAACTATACAAATAAATTATACTTGAAAACATAATAAACCTGCATCATCTGCAGATTCTATGTTATTATTGTAAAGAAATTTCTCCATCTTTACATAAAAATTGATTAGCTTAAAACAATGGATGCATTTTAGAAAATATGGATTTGAAACGAACAATGATTAACGAGGACATTTTAAAACTTTCTAGTATTTAAGCATTTTAAAACTTTTTTAACGTCGAATTTCGACGGTGCCTTTGAACAGATGCAATGCATATGCACATAGAAGTTCACTCTGTTGCATTATCACAGGGAGAGAGATGTGTGCTTTATTTACTGAATATGATATGGACGTAGGAATATACTATTTGTATTCAGTGGCGTAGCGTCAGGGGGGGGGGGCACGATCATTTTACTACCAGTATAATTATATACTACATTTAGCCTTATTTAATCTTTGAACGGTATGAATTAAATAAGGCCAAATATAGTATATAAAAATACTGGTACTAAAGTGATCCGTGCCCCCTTGACGCTACGCCTCTGTGTATGATACTTCATAGGTCCACGAAATTTTCTTTTTGCAGTGGTGAATATGGCAGTCCATGTCAATAGGTCCATGAAATTTTCTTTCTTTCCGTGGGGAATATGGCGGTAATGTCGAACTTATTTGCATTAAACAGTTGTTTACGGATTGTTTGTTTGGAGTTTGCATCGGAAATGGTACTGTATTTCACTGGGGGAAAAACTTTTTAAAATAAAACATTTAAAAGACTTTTCCACACGCACCCATTTTTAAATAATAAAGAAGCTTATTTTACTGATATTGTTATAGTATTTTTTTCCGTCAAGTTTTGACGGGTTCCATCTAGTAGAATGTTAAATTTATAATGGCCAGAAAAGTTTATGTAAATAGACGAAATTTTATGTGTAAAGTTAATTTAAAAGCAGCTATTCTTGAAGCATGGAACTGTATTGACATGAAATATATTCAAGACTTGTATGAAAGTTTGCCACGTCGAATGGAAGCTTGCTACAATGCTAAAGGCGGGTGGAATAAATGTTAAAGATTTCTTTTTACAACAATTAATATAGGGGGCAATAAACTAAAAGAGGCCATAATTATTTCGCAATTTAAGTATCATTTAAACATGTACAAAACCTGCATAGGTCTATTTTTTGAACGAACGAGATTTGAAAGTTCATTGTACATAATGGTAGAGTATAATATTTTATATTCCATATCTCTTTATTAAATTGTAACTATATTTTTTGTATTTCCTTAAAATTAGCAAAAGGGCCATAATTATTTCGCGCACTGCACTATTTAACAATTTATTTTGTTTTCAATGTTGCGTAGTTTATTATTTTGTTTTAATATTCTAAAGTATGGCTTGGTTTTGGGGTTAATTACATTTAGTTAGCCTAAACTAGAAAAGAAAGTAAAAAATCCGAAAGGAACATACAAAATCCATTTAAAATGTTAAGCCTACGATAAGCGCAATATGTGCTAACAATTAAACGGTAATAGTAACTTTTTTCAAAGACGATATAATTTTACTAGGTCTAATTTTATACTATATGTATCTATTGAAGTCTGATTTGTTCTAATGTTGCAATGCCATTGTTACAGCTATTGCTATAAATGCAACGAAATAAATAAAAAGTGTAATTTTAGTATAACCCACTTTTTTTTTCTTTTTTACATTTTTACACACGGACTGAAATTACGCCATGTCGTCGATTATTTTGGTCAAAATATGCAAATTGGTAAAACAATATTTAAATAATAACACAAAACCTTTAAAAATATTAATGCTAATACGTAATATCACGCTCATAAAAGTTTTGATGACTTCCATGTAGTTTGAACGCAAACGATTTTAATTTAGACTTACACTGTTGAAACTTTCTTAGGTTACCGCCATTTTCACGATGCAGTTAACCCCTTAAGAGCCTACGCTAGTCACGCGAAGAAACGCTCAAGCTAATGTTAAGTCTATGGGAAGGTTCTTGCGCTATTTCTTGCTCGCATTTTAATATTTTTAAATTCTTTTTTTGCATAGGATAGCTGAGGTCAATCTCCAACGTTGTTAGTTTTTACTTTTTCGATTTTTGTTGCAGTTTTTTTTATAAGCGGGCATTTTCAATTTTGGAGCTGGTTGGAACCGGTTCTGAAAGTGAAAGTACCCTTATATAAAAAAAATCTGTAACCAAAATCGAAAAAGCAAATCTAACAACGATAGAGATCAACCTCAGCTATCCTATTCAAAACACAATATTTAAAATTATTAAAATGCGAGAGAGAAATCGCGCAAGAATCTTCCCATAGACTTAACATTAGCTTACGCGTTTTTTCACATGACTGATGTAGGCTCTTAACTGCCAAAGCGCTTGCGTGATTCGCTCCCCAGTGTCAGCGTTTTCCGCACAGGTGCTTAGCGACATGGTGTGTTGTAAAGAAAACAGGAGAACACTTTGTTGCTAAATAATATGTATTGTTACAATGAAAAAATAAAAAGTACAAAATTTGAATTACATATTATAATAAAATATAGGAGTTAGTACTTAACTTTTGTGATATAGCCTGAAATCTGGTTGAATCGGGGTCTCCGAGATCACGCTATTCTTGAAGCATGGAACTCTATTGACATGAAATATATTCAAGACTTTTATGAAAGTTTGCCACGTCGAATGGAAGCTTGCTACAATGCTAAAGGCGGGTGGAATAAATTTTAAAGATTTCTTGTTACAGCAATTAATATAGGGGACAATAAACTAAAAGAGGCCATAATTATTTCTCAATTTAAGTATTATTTAAACATGTACAAAGCCTGCATAGGTCTATTTTTTGAACGAACGAGATTTGAATGTTCATTGTACATAATGGTAGAGTATAATCCAATTTTTAAAGGCATCTTGTAAAAGCTCCGTGTTTTCTCAACCAGGCATGCTACAAGTGACGTCACAACCTACTGACGTCACAAGAGTGATCCATACTACTTAAAATTTTCCATTCACTTTGTTCGCTTGCACGGATTGTTTACGATAGTATTTTGATATTGTTTATTGTTTTATTTAGTAATTAATATCATTTTTCAGTGTATTTAGATTATAACGCTATCAATAATTATAGATTATAACTATTAAAGAAAGTGTAGATTATATCTATAAAATAATGAGAAGAAAATGTTGCTCTCCTAGCTTCAGATCTAAGTCTTCAAATTCCCAACTTATAATGAAAAGAAGAAATTTTAGCTACGAAAATTACATTGTAATAATTTTACTCATATTGCAACAGCAGTGGTCTGCATTAAACGTATCGAAATGCGTTTTATAATTCGTGAAGCTAAAAGTAATATGATGGTACTGAACTAGTTGTGCGGAGAAAAAGATTAATCCAAACGACGAATGTGTATTCTACGGTAGTGAAAATATTCCGGCATATTTGAATTAATGTGTACTTCCAAAACGAAAAGAGATAACTGGTCTTTGGAAAAAATAAATAAAATAAGCAGATGATAAACAGTTTAAAAAATGGTGCAATGATGACAACAGACCTTTCGTAGATTTTTAAATATACGGTAATAAATTGAATAAAATCTGGATGCACTTAGTTAGAAGTGAGTATGCTTTGTTTATAAAATTAAAAGTCCCTCAAAATAAAATTAAAAGTTTCCCCAAATTACCAGTTCCATTTAAATTTTTAGCTAACTTAACAGTACAAATATATTATGAAAATAAATCTGTTGATAAGTTCCTTTGAGTGGTTCTTATGTTCTGGACACAAGTACATAAAAAAGACATTTTTTGAAAATATTGTAAAAATGTTATCAAGTTAAGATAAAACAGAAAGCAAATACAGGCAATTTAGAGAAAATGGCTTATGGCGAAAGAAGAAAGTTTGGCAACAAATTTTCTGGCAACCTATTTTCTGTTTTATATAAATAAGCATTTTTTTGAATATTTATACAATTTATTTAATATAAAGAAGCCATTTATCTATTTCCATATACAGATAGAACAGAATTGTATATATAAATAAACAAAAAAGTTCATTCGGTTTGTTTTCCTAGCTGTGTATGTAAGTTGGAAACATGTCTAACTTTCTGAAGTCAGAATTGCGCCAAGCTTTTTTAAAAAAAGCGCCAAGTTCTCTAAAGTAGAAAAATATCGATTTCTCTATTTAACACGTTCGGTGCCAACTACGAGAATACTCGTAATTGGTAAACTGGGTTTTCTTGCCAGCTACGAGATAACTCGCTATTGATATCCTTATCTAAATCGACGATTACGAGTATTGCCGTAGAAAACACATGCATTATTTAGGTGTTTGGTACTCAGAAAGAGACTAAATAATACACTTGGCGTACTGAAATAGATCATTTATTTCTCAAAACCTAGATACAATAGCTAAATGTTTACAACAGAAAAACGTATCTTTTCGCGATATGTTTTGGAGAATACTATGAACGAGTATACTCGTGTACACTTGTTTGTTGCTAAACGTAATCTGTTATATCTGTATTTAAATAATAAAACCACAGAAAACAATTTAAAAGCATAATATCGGAGATATAACTTTGGCATCTGTGAACAGATGCACTATCTCAGCTTTGGCAGCGAACGTGTTAATTTGACATTTATTGTGTTTTGGTGGTTAAATTATGGTATGTAGTGGTAAAAGGAGGGGATGTGATTGATTTTGTAAAGTTTTTGGTAGATTTATTATATTTTTTGTACGTATAGTTATTGTAAAATAATGTTTTTAGAAAAAGGTAAGTCAATGTGCTCAATCTGATCTATTAATCATAGCAATTTTTTTAATTTAAAACTTTTAATTTCCTTTTATAAAACAAGTTTATTAACTTCCTTTTATTTCATGATTATGAAATTTAGTACTAGTATTTAAATAATGACAAATTTAAAGACAGGAAATTCAAAACATCTCTCTTTATTAAATCTTTCTGCTGGGATACATTGAACAAACTGGATTACTCTTTTGACGTCACTAATACTTGTAGCAGCCCCGTTGAATACATAAGCCAACATCACATTCAACACTATCTATGATAGAGGGATTCGCGACAAATTTTTTTCATGGAGCACACTACACATTTCCTTGATGTATTTTTCTTTGAAGAAGTTGATCATTGATTGTACTATATTTTGAAGTGTCTAACATATCAGTATAAATAACAAAATCTGAAGTAAAAGGTTGCTATTCAAATGATGCCAATTAAAACAAGATTTGGTGAGTTATCACTGGCACCCAGCTAGCATAAATCATGTTTTTTTTCAACATAGCAAATACGGAATATCCTGGTGATCGTCATTATCCGTCTATTTTTACTAACCCAATTTCCTCCACTTCCTATGGACAGTATAAAAAATTTAATTCTCAAACGTATTTTTTAATAAAGCTTTACATTAAAAAATAAAATTATACTGCAAAGGATTTAAAATTTATAGAAAAAAGTTTGATTGACCTCAATTGACTCTTATCTACATTAAATGCAACACAGCAAGTACAATTAAATACTTTATAGTCATCGTATATATTTCTAAAACTCTAGCAATAATTAAAAACATCATTCATTTAACAAAAGCAATTTTATGTTTCTCAATGACTTTTTCTATCGGAAAATAGTGGGGTTTTTTTAAAGATATAAAACAGCTTATTGAAAAAAGGTTGATTGATGAGATTGATTTTATAAAGGAAATTTATTTAAAGACGAAAACAATAAAAATTAAATGAGGAATATTCTTTTATTTTTGATAGCAAAATCTATTTTTCCTACATACATCAATAAAATCTTTATTTTAAGAAATTAGAAATGATTGTTGAGTTATTTTTTTCGTCTTCATGTCTTACGATGTCTTGTAAAATCTTTTTTCAACACCTATTTTTTTGATAAATCTTCAATTTTTACATATCTTATTATACCAATTTTTAAATTAAGTTAAAGCATAACACAAAATCACTTCATTATTATCAATACAAAAAAAATTCAAGATGATAGTTTTGTAATTTTAATCTCGTTTCTGACTCTCTTTTCTCTTGATTTTTTTTAATTTTTGCTGTATGTTATAAGAAATATCAAAATACATTTTTTGTTTAATGTAAAATCATAAGAGGAAAAAAACAGAGCACCTTTATGATTTAGACAAAGGAATGTCAAACAGGCTATCAACGTTGCTTCAAGTTATTTTTTCTCGGTGTCATGTTTTAATTAATTTAGTTTGGCATGTCTCATGCTTAACACATATCAAATCTTTATTAAATGCCTTTAAAAAACTTGTAATTTTATATTTATCATAAATAACTCATGCTTCCTCGCCTTTTTTTCTTTTCAGATTTTTTTTGTCATTTTCTGTATTCCTATTTGTTTTTATTCTAAAAACGTACAGCTAAAAATTAAATAGTTTTAAATCTAAATAAAGCATATTACGAACGCTATAGATGAAAGAAAGACCAAGAAGAGACCCAACAAAATTAAAAGCTGCAATTCTGTAAAATTTATTTTAAGTAAAACCTTTACAAATAGAATTAATAGAAATATTATTTTGAAGATTCATAGAATGTTCATTACGTAGACAGAATTCAATTTTCCGTATTACTTTTCCACTTTTGTAATTGTTAACCTTTTATTATATTAGAATAACGTCTTATTTTTAATTTTAACTATAAAAACATAATTATCCCGGGAGAAGTCGCGCATACCCAGGCTATGAATGAATTTTACTTTGTCATCAATAAATACAAATAATAATAGCCACCATATTTAGTCATAGACAATTGTTACAAATTCAATAAAATAAGTTGCAGATTACTTTTCGTAAAAAAAGTGGTGACAATTGTAAAAACCGTACGCACTGCTCTCGGGTTAAATGAATTCTCTTAAGCTTTGTCTTGCTTATAAAAAAATTAATTTAAGCTACATATATAGAATACTTAAGATTCATTTCATATACACAATGTGCATACAGTTTTATCACAAAGTTTTAATTTTTTCACTTTATATAATTGCTGAACTACGTATATTTCAAATTCCGCTATCAAACGAGAGTATTACAAATTCTCGAGGTTTAAAAATTAATTAGAAATTCTGTTTTCAAAAATAGTTTTGCAAGACTCCTTTGAAATTACAAGGGATGTAAACATCTTGTTCATGGTCAGAATTAAACGTTGCCATAGCATGTTTTGAATGTGGAATTTTACTGAAAATGAAATCCTCAGTATTAATAATGAATGAAGTATTCTTATTTTAACCTGAAATAATAAAAATGTAAATAGGCTGGTGGAAAACTTTTCAATTTGGTGAAAATATAATATATAACATTCTAATTCTATTGTTTGTGATTCATTACTAATTTATGCAATAAAACCGACTGGCTCAGCGTGCGTAGGCTGCTGTCCCATTACGAAAACGTATATTATTTCGTATCTCAATTTCCAATTTATCTCAGAAGGCAGAATTTGTAATGCGGGTATGAAGCAGTGATACTAGTCCGCTGCTTTTTTAAAATTCAGATTGCTTGATTGCCACCACTTTTTTTAAATCGTATAATTTTCTTTATTTAATATGCATAGCTATTAACCTCCCAATTTTTGAATACCAGTTAAATATTACAATTTTCGCTTTATTAAATTGAAGAAATTGTAATTAAATATTACCCTCCGTGGGTGTCGTCTGTCATCTTCTTGGATCTAATGGATACTTTTTTTAATTTTTTTAACTTTTAAACTTTTTTATTGTTAAACTTTTATTTCTTTATTATATTTTTAAATATTTTTAGTTAAATTTTAACTTTTTAAATTTCTTATGGCTCCCTAGTTACCTCATTAGTCGCTTATCTATAACTTGCAAGTTCAGTTGGCATGCAACTACTGTTGTACCACCGATTAGATGGAAAGGTGAACATCCGGTTTAAAGGCGGAAATGGAAGAATCGACTAGTTATTAGGGGTGACAACTAAAGCTTGATTACCGCAAGGGTAAACTCTCACCAGTTAAACGGAATAGAAATTTTCTGGATAGAAATTCTGCAGGATTAAGGCGCTAAAATCTGCCGAATAATTCTATTAAAAGTTACTGGTGGAAGTTTGCTTCTCCAGTAATTATATTTCTTATTTCTCCCTGCGAGGCGTCTGTATTTGGAATCGTCCTTATTTTACCCTTGATAATATTCCACAGAATACGTGGTCGGACAGTAGGTATCCCATTCTGCTAATTACAATGTTCTATTATTCCATAAGATTAAATAACAGAAATATTTTTACATAAAAATATTCGTATGAAAAAAATGAAGAAATTTTCAGTAGTTCATAATGCGGTAGATAAAGGGTTAAAAAGTGATGGTAAGCAAGCTGTCTGAATTTTAAAAAAGTAGCAAAGCGACAACACTGTTAAGGAAACGTATAAAACTCCGAATATTTTAATTTTAATTTTTTTCTGGTGCTAAAAATATGTCACATTTGACAGAAATTTGTATTAAACATTTCTTCTACTCTATCTTAAAGTCTTTATTTTAACTTTATTTAGTTTTTGCTTGATCTTTTCGCTCTTCCCATTTTACATTGGAAGTATCAGCTCCTTGGGCCTTATAATAATTTTATTTTCTTCGAGAGTATTAAGATAATTTACCAAGAGACTTGCATTTTAATATTTTCTAAATATGCGGATATTGCGTATAATTGTTGTGAAATATTGTAACTTAGAAAATACAAAAGTACAATTCGTGCGTGAAGTTCAACATATTCAAAATAAATAGATTTGCGTCATAAATATGTTGAATAACCAACAGACTATGCACTATAGCTGCCATCTGCTATGATTTTATCGCACCAGTAAATTTGAGAGGATGCCATCGCCTTATTTAACCCCAAATTTCTTATATTAAATAAGGCTAAGATTTTTTTTTAATTTACTGATACTAATTGATTGTAGCAGGTGTCAGCTATGCTATACCTCTTGGCAATACAGATCCTTTTTCCCAGTTTTGCGCATACAAAATACGAAGACATTTCAATATTCTGCAAAACTTTCAAATTTAAGTGAAATCAATAAGCATTTAAAACGATTAAAAAAGTTGCAAATGTTATGTTCAGTGAAATGTAACTAAAATCATGAAAACTTGTGTCAAAGTTTGATTGTTTTGAGTTGTTTACTTATATTAATTACGAGTCAGGCTAGGCCATATATTTCTTCGGTCGTTACACTGCTCTCATTGGCTGGCTGCTTCGTTGCCGAGGCTATTTCATGGGAGGAGCTTGAAATAGCCTCGAACCCAAAATTCCATATACACGGTTTAATTTTTTTTAAAAATCTAAATTAAAATTTAAAAATCCGGCCGCGAGGTATACTATCCGGTGACAACATCTACACATGACAAAAATTTCTGAGTCCTAGGTGTTATAATTACGGAGAAATCCGCGGGCAGGCAGGCAGACAGACACTTACTCTTTTATAGAGATATAGATCACTAAAATAAATTCAACTACAGACTTTATTTTTTAAAAAACACATAAAAACAATTAAAATTATAAAATAGACGTTTCGTGCACTTTCGTACACCTCATCAATACTTCGAAACACAATTGCCAAGCTACCAGAACCAAAACAAGAAAAACAGTTAAAGTCACAGTTTAGTTAAAACATTATACTCTGCAGGAATCTGTGCAACCTCGTTAATAGGAGATTCAGCTAAAACTGTCATCCAACCCTCCAGGAAGATACGACTGCTGTACAGGCAACATTTTGAGCAGGCAATTTGCGCGTTCTGAAAATCAGGCACATGATCAAAATCCAAAGCATGCGCAACCAATCTCGAGGTTAGAGTGCCTCTATTAAACGAATCCCTATGTTCCTTCAACCTCACATTTAGGGATCGTCCAGTCTCGCCTATGTAGCTGGATCCGCAACCCTTGCAAGGAATTCGGTAAACTACACCTGTGAGGTCAAATCTTGAATATCTATGCTTGTAGTTACACAAAAAAGTCTTAATTGGATTTAAATTTTATAATTTTAATTGTTTTTATGTGTTTAAAAAAATTAAAGTCTGTAGTTGAATTTATTTTAGTGATTGTAAGTTTTATCCAGACGTAATTATGTATGTGTTTTTAAATATATTAATTATATAGAAATGTGTATTTTCTTACTAAATCCTTAATTACCTACAACTTGGTCAATAAAATTTTGGTCTTATATTCTATAGTTGAAAAATGCCCCGATTTTGGGACATCACTTTTCCTATATGTATTTTTGCCTGATGTAATCAATGTTTCGAAAGGAATAACCGACGAATGTCGCATGTACGTGAAGCTTAGGGCACTTACAATCGTTAATTTTTCCTAACTGTATTACAAATAGTAATTTTACGCATACTAATAACCCATTTTCTACGATTATATTAGTCAAAGGCTTCTGTTTGGTAATACTGATGATAAAAAATTAAATGCGCTTATCTGATGTTTATTGCGAAAGTTCTAATGCTTGATTGTGATGAGTTCAATATGGCAGTTTTATATCTTTTTCTATAAAAACGGGTGATTTAGTACTTTTTGTGATTTAGAATTATTCTTAAATAATACGGGTGTCAATATATGTAGACTTCGAAGCGGTCTCTTTGCAAAGACACCAAAAAACATTTTGACCACCCCTTTTTTTCCTTACGAAAATTTTCTTTTTAAATTTATCTTGTAAATCTCGTAGAAACCCGCTCCGTAATGAGCGTTTGTTTTTCAATTGTTGTAATAATCTACAACAAAAATAATTTAAAAAAATTAGTGGTGTCCAAAAGTGAGAGCGTCGAAGCCTGTAAATGTACATTGTTCTTAACATAATTCATCCGAACATTCTATTTCTATTGAACATACTTTTGTTCGATAACGCAGATGCTTCAATCAGGAAAGCAGTTTTACTCACATCCGATAGAAATGGATAGAAGTACAACCACATCCAAGAGAGTATTGATTTAACCCTTCTTTGCATGAGTTTTTCTTTTACAATTGTGTTTTTTTATACATATATTAAATATTAGAAACCAGAAATTTTAAGATACATTTTTATCTTTGTTCAGCAACATAGTTCACAGGAAATTTACTGCATTAATATTTCTATATAAATATAGTAGTGGCGAAGAAGTTGATTTATTTATTAAAAGTTAAATAAAAAGTGATGGAAATTTACATCACTATGCAATTAAGGGTTAAAGAAAATGAAATGGGCGTCTCATTAAAGCCATAGTCATACCGTGGCTTCACGGAATCTATAAAAAAAACATTAAACAAGACTGGATGCCGTGCTCAAGCCACTGGATGGCAATATGGAGGAATAACATACAAAGTATTAAATTTTGGAGAAATAATAATGACTTAGAGCAAGCAGTAAATAATATTACTACTGCTTACTCTGCACAGTGCTGTTTTACCAGTTGTTTCGGGTGGTTAGTTGACTGGTTTGTTATGTTTAACTGGATTACGTAGACTCCTTCCTTAGTTCAGTTTGCATCTAAATATTACACTTTAACATATGCCGAATCGTGAAAGTGGGTAATTTTGCTGTACTATTAATTACATACTTAATAAATACAGATCCATACCTGACAACTTCGCACTATTCTTGCGTAAAATGTGGGTTAAGTTGACCCAGGTTAAACAGGTTTCCAACCAGAAATTTTTTTAAGAAACGAAATCAAACAGGTTTAGCGTAAAATATGAAATTAAATATATATTTTTACATCAGATAAATTTTCTGGTTAAAAACGTCTTTAACCTTGATAAAATTAACTGGCACTTTACTGAAGTTTAGTTGAAGGTTTGCAAGTATGTAGATCATAAATGTGGACAGATCGCATTGATTATTTCACTTTTATTTTACAAAAAATTAATAGTATGCCATAGTAAAAGTAAGAATAATACAAAATAAGAATGAATATAATGAATAGAGGAAAGTATATTCAACTAGGTAAATTATATCCATCACTATCATTAATCTATCATTTGATAAAATGAATATTAATATTTAGAAATAGTAGTAGATATCGTACAAAAAAAATACCGGTATATTGGCAGCACTTGAGAAGAGAGAAGAAATTCGTATATTCGTCTGTAAATACGCGTATTGCGAGATTTTTTGCCTCGAGGAACCGAAAATTTATCGCGTATTAAGCGGAATCGCGTAATAACTGGTCACGTATTAAACGTGACATTTTTGCATGAATCTTAGGGGTGACGTTAAAGAGACTGGAAAAATCCGCGTATTAACCGTGAGCGCTTTAACAAGGTCCGACTGTATTTTCCAACCTCAGACAATATGTCATAAAATGTAATTTGAATTGTCCCACGTTAAACAAATATCAAAGCAGAAAATTTATTTGAAATAACTTTATTTATTTAAATTCATATTTTTTCATTGAATTAAATTGATTTTGTTTTTGAAAAGTTTTTCTAGGTCGAAACGTGTTTACCCAGGATCAAATTTATCCGCGTTTAAGAGAATATCGTCGCAAGGTGGAAGGTTATCAATGCAAAATTACTGGAAATCAATCAATTATGAAGTCAATCATTTGCTTGTATTAAGTCTTATGTTGTCTACATTTTTAAATTTATGGTGAAGGTACTAATTTTACAATCAGACTCAGTAAAACATATTGTTACGTTTCTCGTATACAGTGTGTTTAACCCGGGAGAAGTTGCGCATACTGAGAATACGAATGGTTTTTGCTTTGCCACCAATCTTTAGTTCGCTCTGTTGGAAAAATCTCAACTATGATACTCCAACCTTTGGATATAAGAATGAATATTTCATAACATTTCTTAGTTTGTATGATATGCCCCTTACTCAAAAGAGCACGATTCATTATAAAAATTCTACGCTTTAACCTTAGCACTTCCAATGAGCACCTCGCTTGGCTGAAATATCCAATGTTTCGGAGGCCATTCAGCTGCAAAGATACTTATTTCATTCTACTGATTTTGGTTGCTAAACACATATCCGTTGAGAACATTTTTCTCATTTGGATATGGCAATACTTCGAAGGAATCCCACTTAAATGAGGAATGCACATTTGTACAAATACAGTAAGGAAAATTTATAATATAAACTTAATGAAATCTTTAACCCGGGAGTCGTCGCAACGGGTATGACATGCCCAAACTGCGTATGGTTTTTGCAATTTTCACCACGATTTTTAGAAAAGTAATCTTCAACTTACAGTATCACATAATTTGCAACAATTGCATCCGACTAAATAAGCTAACGATTTTTATATGTATTTATTGGTGGCAAAGCAAAAACCATTCGTATTCTCAGTATGCGCAACTTCTCCCGGGTTAAACACACTGTATACGAGAAACGTAACAATAAGTTTTACTGAGTCTGATAGTAAAATTAGTACCTTCACCATAAATTTAAAAATGTAGACAACTTAAGACTTAATACAAGCAAATGATTGACTCCATAATTGATTGATTTCCAGTAATTTTGCATTGATAACCTTCCACCTTGCGACGATATCTATATTATAAAAGACAATCGTGTCCGTGCATAACGCTGACGTCATTTTGCGAATGGCAACAGTTGACGATGATATTTCGGTTTTGCGATTTTTACTATTGCATTTTTTTTTTCATTTCTAAACATCTCACATTTTTAATTTTTACACCGTTATATAGGGAAAAAATCTACTTTGAAATGCAATTTGTTTGAAAACCGGATCTTAATTCGCTGATTTATTATGGCTTTTAAAATAAAAATTGGTATTTTTCACTTTTTTCGTGTTTAATGGTTGCCATTGATAATTTTTCCCCTCTTGGCGACCGCATATTATCGTTGATTAAAGAATTAGTATTATTAGTTAGAAATTTAATACAGACACGTTGAAAAGTAAAAAGAAAAAAAATACTGATTTTATATAAAATGCAAAATAATAATAATAATAAACGTTTTGATGAACGATAATTTTATAAATCAAAATAATTTAATTTAAAAACCAAAGGAATGTTTGTGATACATAACAATGTATTCCAATGTACAAATTGTAAATCAAAACAATATTTGGCTACTTATCGTTTGCGCCAGGATTATCACGTTCAAAAATCAATTTATGGTGAAGTTTTGCTTTCTGTTTTAAATGAAAATTCTAAGGTTTATTTTATTGGCGCGCCAGGACTGGCAAAACATATTTACTTAGAGTTTTTAAAATGATGAAATCATATTCTGGGACCGCAGCTTTGTTATTGGATCAAGGTAGAATAGCACATTCAAAATACCGCTGAATTTGAACAAAACATCTACGTGTGCCATTAGTAAGCAATTTGGCCTTACTGAATTAATAAGAGAAACGAAGTTAATAGTCTGGGATGAAGCCCCCTTGATGAGTAAATTAGAACTTCAATGTGTAGACCGGATGGTTAAAGACATAAAAAAACAATGATTCGCTATTTGTTGGAGTAATAGTTGTATTTGCTGGTGACTTTAGACCAATTTTGCCTTGATCCAAACATATAGAATAAAATTCTTTTATTAAATTTTGATGCTAATCTTACGTAATCGGGTCCATGTCAAGGGAGAGTTACTCATAAATGATTTTGCCAATAATAGGGTTTAATAATTAAAAAAATCTATATTATAAACCAACACATGTCTGATTATTGCTGAAGTCATTTTTATGGTAGCAACGAACTGACTAATAAATTTCGCTTTCACTGCATCTTTTTAAATTTTTGTACATCGCACAATTTCAATTTCTACACCGTCGAATCGAAAAAAAAAATTCAATTTCTTTGAAAACTCTATTTGAATTTACTGATTTTTTTATGATTTATGGAATGTTTTCCACACTTGAATTAATTTAAAATCTATCTCTATCACGTGCAGTCCGATTGCGAAAGTCTAATCCGTTTCCATTTAAAACAATATAAATAGATCCGCATTTATTCCCCGCTAATATTACAGAACGGAATTAAAACTTCGTTAAAATGTAACTATAAAAAATAATATAATACAAATAAAATGCGAATTTAACAGATATATTCTCGAACTATGCGCTTATGCAGTTGAAATTTTCAGAATAAAAAACCTGCATTAACAGCGAAATCTTGGACGATCCCTTTGGCCGTTAATTCCTGGCATGCGGTTAATACAAAAGTATCGCTTTATTAAATACCGAAATTTTATTTGAATATAATAGTGATATTTTTCTTATAAAAATTCTTTTTTACGTTGTTAATGAATTGTTATTAAATATTAAAAATCTATTAGAATTAGAAAAAATGGTTTTCGCCTATGTTCTGTAACCCGGGAAGCCCGGGTTCGATTCCCTAGTTCTCTTAAACGCGGATAAATTTGATACTGGGTAAACACGTTACGATAGAAAAACTTTTCAAAAACAAAATCAATTTAATTGAATGAAAAAATGTGAATTTAAATAACTAAAGTTATTTCAAATAAATTTTCTGCTTTGATATTTGTTTAACGTGGGTCAATTCAAATTACATTTTATGACAAATTGTCTGAGGTTGGAAAATACAGTCGGACCTGGTTAAAGCGCTCACGGTTAATACGCGATTCGGCTTAATACGCGGATTTTTCCAGTCTCTTTAACGTCACCCTTAAGATTAATGCAAAAATGTCACGTTTAATACGTGGCCAGTTTTTACGCGATTCCGCTTAATAAGTGATAATTTTTCGGTTCCTCGAGGCGAAAAATCTCGCAATACGCGAATTTACAGAAGAATATACGAATTTCTTCTCTCTTCTCAAGTGCTACCAATATAGCGGTATTTTTTTATTACGATATCTACTACTATTTCTAAATATTAATATTCATTTTATCAAATGGTAGATTAGAGATAGTGATGTGGATAGTTTTTTCTGTCATAGTTTTTTTTACTTATTATATCAAAAATTAAGGACTGATTATAAGATTACTTATTATCACAAGTAGTAAATATGTTTTTAATAACTGCGTTGTTCTGCAAGGATTTAAATTTTTTGGTTTGTAACACAAACAAAAAATAGACTAGCAGAAAAACTTTTTTTTGTTGTTTTATATTTGTTTATAAGGTATTTATCGATAGTAAAGTCCTATTTATTTTTCAGTCAGTCGTCTTAAAACAAACAATGAGTTAAACTTGAAAACAGCTAAATTTTAATCTTAATATATGTAAAAGACCGAATATTTGGCTGTAAACATATAAACGAAAGCTCTAAAGTTCATTTAGACGATTGGATGTGTAAATAAGCCCAGTTCCTGCAAAATTATGCAAATCACGTTTAATACGCCATTCCGCTGAATACGCGACTTTTGTCCAGTCCCTTGAAACGCACCTTAACAATTCAATTGTGACGATTCAATTGTATGTATGGATTTTGTAGCCATAAATTTCGCTTTCATTTTGAGAAAATCGTCCTCATACGAAATATTAACATCGAATGTTTTATGACGCTATGTATATACACAGCATCCTTAACCAAATGCATGTGACGATTTTAAGACGAGAGATGATGAGTGCAGTGGCAGTTCCATTTTTTATAAATGGTTTTTCAATACTGGGTTTTATTTTTCGAATGTCAGCCGAGAGAGTTTCCTCGCTAGGGGATTACTTTGCAGTTGTTTATATCCACAGTAGATGTAGTGTGAGTATCTAGCAGAAAAACTCCATTAAAATCAAGAACAAGCTTTTTTTGGAAGCTTAATAAATAAGGCGAAGATCTTTTTTCCCGTTATCCATCGTTTCAGATGTTACAACAGATTTCAATTTAGAAATGAGCATGATGGCCATAGATGTTGCTAGCTTTAAGAATCCATCGAGATGTAATATCAGAAAAAATTACTGGTCTCGCTTTACCAGTACCAGGCACGCATTCTAATCGATTAGAAGCTGAAAGACGCCAAACGCAGTCTCAGCGCCTCCCTTTTCGAAAACCTCTCGGAAGCACGGAACCGCCATATATGATTTCAAGATAAGTAGGAATACAGGGGTCACGTGACGGCCGATGCGCCTATGGAGAACCGGAATTCATTACGGGAAGCGTCAGAATTTTGAGGAAAAATGGTTTCCGGTTAGAAAGCGCGCCAAAGACCCTTCGAGAACATTCCATGATGCTCTATAGATTAGCTGTGAACCAGATGAGTTTTAAGATAACTGATTATCGTTAATTACTGGTTTGGGAATATGGAATAAATAGAGTAAAGATACTTTAATAAACGTAGGAAATAAATATTATAGAGTAATTTAGAACAGAATGGGTGAAAATAATTTAGCAGATCGCAATAAATTTTAAATTTTGTTATATGCATAACAAAGATATCTTCTTCCGTGTGTGTACCTCATTTATTGCATTTCAACAGCAGTTAAACAAAGAGCCCTGTCAAGCCAATGTGTTCGGACCTATGCTTGACCGCGTTGACAAAATTACGATGGAATAGTGTTTTTAGAAAGTAACTCATTCGGATATTTTTGTTTTTATATAGTGCCGTTTAATAAACACAGCACAAGATTAGACAGTTTATTTATTTGATATCATTTAAGTAATCATGCAATATCTAATCACTAATTATCATTAAAATATAGATGAAAATGCTTAAGTGATACAAACAGAACACAAAAATATTTATAAAATCCTTTTAATATATGATATGTTTCAATGCACAAACTGCGCCATTATCAAGGTCTACAAAAATGTTCTCGTGGTATATGTTTTTCACAGTTGACTATTTTAAGCACTGCTTTTATTAATATATGATCTCGTGGTTTATGTTTTTCACAGTTGACTATTTCAAGCACTGCTTTTATTAATATATGATCTCGTGGTTAATGTTTTTCAAGTTTATATTCAAAATTTCCGAGAATAGTTTGTTTATCGTTTTCAGATCTTGATAATGGCGTCGTTTGTGCGTTGAAAATGTCATATACTAAAAGTTTTTTATATGATTTTTTGTGCTCTGTTTGTATTCCTTAAGCATTTACATCTGTATTTTAATATTTCAAATATTTCTCTTTTTTTTCCTTTTTCTGTTTTTATTTTCGATTTATACAGCTGTAATGTATAAACTAGGATTTTTTTTTAAATTCTAAACACTAAAATAAGCAAATAATATTTCTAAAGCTTATATATTTTTTTCTAAATATTCACCATTTTCTCTACAGATTAAAAATTACAGTATTCCGATGTAAAGCTAGATCAATGATATAGTAATTATTATTGATTACATAGTTAATACTGTTTATACTGTATATTCTAAAGTGTCTCAAACGTTTTTGATATCTGATGTATAATGTATAAAACTTTTAGAGATTAGAGAAAGACTGGCATAAAGAATGCTTTGCTTATTTTTCCGAACAAAAATGCATTTATAACGAATTTTCTACTACATTAACAGCCAAATATTGGGTTCGCTTATAAAAAAGAGAAGACATTTTTCTGTTGAGCAATAAGACATGTGTTGCATAGATGAGAATTCGAAGAAATTAAATCTTTAAGGATCAGTATTTAAAACATTGAAATAAATTGCATAGTACAAACCTTATTTATGAATTATCCGCCAATACCATGTATTTTGCAGTATTTTGTTAAACTGCACACCTAATGTGCAAATTCTTAATTTTTAGCAGATGTCTCAGAATTCGATAATTTTTAAACCTTTTACAACCAAGAAAAATAATTATAATAAGTTTAAGTTTGATAATAAATGTTTGTTATTTTTTTCCTTTCTATGCATCCATGACATGAATTTGAAAATATCTTTATTATTAATGTTCGGAAACGTCTGTGTGTGTGTGTCTGTACGTGGAAAAACTCTGCAACCCTAGCGAGAAGCAAAGCGCTTTTTGTTTCAATAAATTCGGAAAAATCCCGGAATTGTTGACATTTAGTATCAAAGAAAATTAAGACAGTTATTAATTAACAAAGTCTCGAAAATTAGTGAAAAAGGAGCATTTTTTCCAAAACAAAGAAACGATTTCAGTTTTGACTGGAACGGTATCCTGAGTCGAGGCTCGCGACTGAGCCAATCAGCTTTCGTCTTACACCTGCACCCCAGTATTTTTCATCCCGGCACTGATAAACATGGCGTACTGGAAGTTTTCCAGGCTTTAAAAAAAATTGCAAAAATCGTCACATCGGCACGAAAATTTGCAGACGGACGTAAAAAAAATCGCGAACTCAGGATGCTAAAATTCATAAAATTCGACCAATTAGAAGAGAAGTTATCAATTAACAAATTTTTAATTCTAAGTCGAAAAAAAGATCAGTTTTAATTACAATACTCCAGCAGGCGTCTAACAGAGACAAACCGTCTGCTGAAGTAGTAATGAAACAAAACATCTTTTTTTATAGTGGAAGTATTCCAGGTCTATCATTTTTTTTTAATATTACATATATCGATTTGAAAATTATACATACATCCTTAAAATTTTACAAGGATTCTAAATATATAATTTTCGAATTTCTCCGATAATTAGGACATAATTTACAATTATTTTTTTATTTAATTAGACCATTTAAAAAGGTTTTATTTGGGAACACCTGATATGTCTGTCATATTTCAATAGCAGACATCACGGCGTTTATTCCTGGAGATTCCTAAATAATTCCTTTTTAAAGGAACTGCGGTTTCTATAAGCTATATAATTTTTTTTAAATAATTTATTTTAGTATCTGAAGAGTACGCATCCTTGCGCAGAGTGGGTTAACATTTCAGAAATTTTCGAATTCGGCCCATAATTTTTAATTTTAGCAAAATCCGATTTTTGTACAGAAAAACAAAATCTATGAATTTGCTATTTCATTTAAAATTATCTCGGGTCGTATTGGTCCGGTCGCGACGCGGTTTGGCTCATTCGACCCGACATTGACAGCCTCAAAGATTTCAGTTACGTTTGTATAGAGCAAATTGCGCCCCCTGGCGGTGGAAGGTAGAACTAACGAATGTTGCAGCTAACTCGTGTTCTATGGGTCCCATCACGACGCGGTTTGAATCATTCGATTCGACATCGACAGGACTTATCAATTTTAGTTCCAAATTTCACCACCAGGGGGCGCTTTCCTTTCTCGGGACGTAAAAAAAATCGCGAATTTAGGAAGCTAAAATTCATAAAATTCGACCATTAACTTTTAAAGATATCAATTAAAACTCATTAATGAAACGGAAAATGAATTTATTTCTATTCCAAAAAGACATCTGCTTTTTCTTTTCAACACTCAATCCAGACAATTCGTCTGTAAATATTTTATTTCTGAAAGAGATAAAATGATGCATTTGGAAATTTAATACGCTGTATAAAATCTCGACCCGGGTCGGAGGTTCGTTCGGTTCGAGGGGGATGCGAGCCGGAGAATACAAAAGATTCGAGGCAACAATGTAAATTAGGGGCCCGCTAGCGGGCGAAGCCAGCTAGTTTTTAATGATAATTTTTTAGTACAATTTTAGACAATAGCTGAAACAACTTGATAACATATCACGGAAACATTTTAAATTCGTTAAAGCATAAAATAAGCTATATATAAAAAGACAAGTTAAAAATAATCAGGCATGCCGCGCAGTGGATCGAAGCATAGACGATGTCGAACATATGATTATCACGATATGATATTCAGATATATAAGATATGTTTGGTTATATTTTGGTTTGAATGAGTATAACAAATAATACTAAAAATAAATTTGCGAACAATTTTATACTTTCCTGCTACAAACAAGAATTTAGAGAAATGCTGTATAACTGTACTAAAAGCTAAACTGAAATGTTACATTAAAAACAAAAGAAATATCTATTACAGATACGTTGGTTAAAATCAATTTTCAGTCAATTTTAGATGCAACTGTAATTAGACGTTTGGGTAAATCTCAATTCGAATCCAAAACGCACTCAAAATTAATATGTAAATGGGTTTTTGATGGTGCTTCAAGACAAAACATGTATAAACAAAAATTTGGTGAGAGATACTCATTACTATCAGATAGTTCAATTTTTATTGCTAGTTTTGTTCTTATTACGTTACGTGGCACTGAAAATACTTGGCAAATCTTAGCTCCATCCTTCACTAGACATTGTTGGCTTGTTAGATTCGAATTTGTGGGAGAGAATACTCACCAGGAAACCACGCCATAGTGTAATAATGAAAAAAATCGAAGTAAGCAGCAATCGAAAAAGAATTATGAAACGTGTTTTTTGACACATGAATCATTTGCCCTCGTCTCTTTGTTATCGAAATATAAAGTCATAAAGTTTGCTAATTTATTTATTTAATTACGGAAAAAAGGCGTGGTTTTGATTCAGAAATTTTAATAATCAGATTAATATAAAATACAATTTTACTTACAATTTTAGCATACATTTTACAACATATTACAGCATAGTAATATAAAAATGAAAGACGCCCCTATAAAAATGCTATTGACAAATATGGCACTGAACAAAAAAAAAATGATTGAAGCGTGGCACCAAGAGAATGTCATGAACTTAAATCTAGTGCAATGATTGCAATGATCAACCTCCTGCGAAAAATAAAATTGCAAGGGCGTTTCAAATGCAAGTGACAGAGTTTGCATTAACCCAGATTTGTAACAAGCATAGTAAATCATTTCGGAGTATTGCGGCGTAATAAACTGGAAATGGACTAGTGACTGGAGTTTGATGATGTTGTTACGTTGAAAACGTTAACGACACTTCCTTTAGCCTTTCGATTCCTCCTTTCATCCTATTAAATCAACAAATTAGAAGATTTTTAGACTTTATATCTCGATAACAGGGAAACGAGGGCAAATGATTTATGCGTGAAAGACACGTTTCATAATGCCCTTTCGATTGCTGTTTATTTAGATTTTTTTATTATTGCACTAATGGCTTGGTTTCCTGGTCAGATATAAAAAAAGTATCAGGAAATAGATGAAGTAGTAAAAAATGTAAAGCCGACATCACCCTTAAAAATATGATCATTGATCACGAAAATTATTTAATTCTGATTAATGGAAAATACATTACTGTAATTTCAAATTCATCATCATGTTAAACATATTCTATTTATTGTTCAAAGGTCGCAAATGACATTGGTAAAAATGTAAAAATAAATGTAAACGCATCCTCAGACACCTTTGGCGTCTCCAGTCTCCATTTAAGAATACAGTCTATTGAGTATTTGTTTATATTTCTTACAATTTATCATCTAAAGCATGGAGTGATAGAACTCAAGATCAAAAGAATGAAAAAGATGAATCAAGGAGAAAAAAACGAAGAGAATCCAAGAAAGAATTAGGTTTGCTAATTGATGTCATTAAACAGGGAGACATAATGGAAACATTACATTACGAAAATATTTTTTTTGATGTGTTTGAAAACACAGATGAGATTACTGGATTGAACAAAGAACTTATTAAACATTTTTTATTTATAATGCAAGTGATCTGCTGTGAAGAAGAAATTAAGAAATAATTGACAATTTCACGCTGTAAATAGCTAAACAATATGACTCAAAATACGGGTAGTATTATATGCCAGTTTCTGTACATAAATTACTATTCATGGAAAAGGTGTGATTACAAAATTTGCTGTTCAAATTACACTATTGTCAAAAGAACCTATCTACGCTCAAAAACCAGAAGTTTCGAATGTTCCGAAATTCTTACGAGAAAAATAAGTGGAAGGGCATCTAACGAAAACTTATTGCTAAAGTTGTTAATAACTTCTGACACCTTGATTTCCATTTCTATACAGAAAATAACAAACGTGCAAAGAAACAGAAAGTTTCTAGAAACACTGGAACTTTTACTTAAAAGTGTAACACATAATGACTGACATATCAGAGCATCTATTTACACTGCTCAAAACAATTAAAGGATATTGCAGTTTTAGGTGGATTTTTTATCTGGGAAACTTTTTAGCTGATTGATACATGGTCGACAGACATAGTAGGTTATATGAGAATAAATTACATATGTTTGGCAGAAAAAAATGCATTTTATTGCGCATTTGTGTACAAAAGGAAAAAAACACAATTTGTGCATATGAGAAAAAAAGAATAAGAAAAGGTGTTTTCTTCAAAGAAAATCATTTTCAGTAGGGGGTATGGTTTCCACGGGCGGCCAGCAACGTTGAACACCTTTGAGGCATGGACTCAATGAGGCTATTAATGACGAGTTGGGGTATTCTGCCCCACTCTTCCAGAAGAGCTCTTTCCAGTTCTTGGAGAGTTTGTGGGGGTTGTTGGCGGCCAGAAACTCGTCTTCCTAGAGCGTCCCAAACGTGCTCGATTGGATTCATGTCTGGAGAACACGCTGGCCATTCCATTCGAACGATTCCTTCCTCGAAAAGGAAATCCTCCACCAGGTTTGCACGATGTGGCCTGCAGTTATCGTCCATTAAAATGAAGTTATCTCCGATTGCTGCAGCGTAAGGGACTACAATAGGTCTGAGGATCTCATCCCTATATCGGCGACCAGTCAGAGCTCCATCTCGAATGATGTAGAGGTCAGTGCGCCCGTCAATGGAGATGCCACCATACACCAACACTCCTCTACCGCCAAATCTGACACTTTCGTGCACGAACGCAGGATTATTCCTACTGCCACGGTCCCTCCAGATGAAAATACGCCTATTATCCGGATGCACAGAAAAACGGGACTCGTCAGAAAACAGAATATTGCTCCATTCATTTCTCCTCCAGTTGACATGCTCGGTTGCCCACTCCCTGCGGTCGCGACGATGCCTTGATGTTAATATAACACATACCATCGGTCGGCGAGCATACAGACCTACAGCATGGAGCCGGTTTCGGACAGTCTGAGTTGAAATCGTGGTGCCTGTAGCCGAGCGAAGGTGTTGTTGGTGAAGAGTAGCGTTCATGTTTCGGTGTCTCCGAGCTGTTAACGCTAAATACCGATCTTCATTGGGCGCTGTTGCCCGTTTACGACCTTGCCCTGGTCTTCGGCCTGCACATCCACTCTCCAAAAAACGGTTCCAGATCCTGGAAATGACACTTTGTGACACTCCAATGGCTTGCGCTACTTCGGCTTGAGTTTGGCCCCCTTCTAACCTATCAACAATTCTCCAAGCTTCTGAATCTGTCAAATGACTTCTCTGAGACATCGTACTCATCGAAACAAAGCAATCACTGAATGCCGATCATACTTGTCTTCATTCTCTTTTACCCAGTTGAAAGTCAAATTTCATTCGCTGCCGCTGAAGCGACGTTTTTAACATCGAACTCAAAATTTGCATACTCCACAGTTTGAAAACCAGAAAAATTTGCATTTGTGATTCTCTTCTTCTATTTTTGGCAAAAAAATTTCGTTTATATCTTTATTTTATATAAAACTTCAAATATCCTTTAATTGTTTTGAGCAGTGTATTAAAGTAAATTTACCCCTTTGAGCGCCACCGAGTTTTCCTGTATTTTTATATAAAAGATTATCAAACCCAAAATATACTAAATTTCATTTCACAATTTAGTGCTAAATTATATTTTCATAGCTCTTCATCCTTTTTACGTCTTAAAACATAATCTTCTTAAAATACATTTTTGTCTAATGCCCAATTTAATATGTTTTCTGGACGCAGAAAAGTATGTGGCAGCCGCTTAGAGGGATTAAAGCCCCTTTATTTAAACTAGTCGGATGTGTCAATCCCAAAACTTTCTTCTACCTCACACAGGTTTCGCATACATTTAAAAGAATCAGCACCAATTTATATCAAGGTCTAACTTAAATCAAGTTTTATTAAATTCCGTGCATTATTTCTTGAGATAGGACTGTCGCTAAAATCGTGTAAATCCTGCAAAATGCTGCATAGCAGCGCCACCTGCTTGGCGATTTTTACCAAAAACTAATCAGCACCAATTTATATCAGAGACTAACTGAATATAAAGTTTTATTAAATTCCGAGCATTAGTTCTTGAGATAGAGGTATTGTGGAAATCACGAAAAATACTGCATAGCAGTACTACCTGCTGGGCGATTTTTACTAAAAACTAATCAGCACCAATTTATATCAGGAACTAACTGAATATAAAGTTTTATTAAATTCAGAGCATTAGTTCTTTAGATAGAGAGCCCACAAAATTTGTGTCACATACAGACAGACAGACAGACTCACAGACTCACACACAGACATTTTCAAAAATTGTCAAATCGTGTTCAGGACCTTCTAAAACGTATAAATCCGTCGAAAACCGGAAGTAGAAAATTTTCATGAATCCAATATTTTCTTCTTGTAAAGATAGAAGAAAGTAAAAAGGCGCAATTTTACGCAAACAACCTTTACATGACATTAAAGTACAGGCTATCAGAAGTATTAACATGTTTTTTTTAATGTCAAACAACTTTAAACAATTTAAGTTATGTAAATTTGAATTTCACGATGCCATTATTTCTATTGCCGTTATTTCTATAGGTGTGGTTCATAATGTGAAACCATATGTAAAAGTCAAACAAAATGTAATCAGTATTGATTTAATCTGTGTTTTAGTACATTATTAATGATATTTTAAAGTGGCTATTACTAAAATTTACCTAGGTGTTATTTCCTAGAACATTTAAAAGTCACTCAAATTCGCATACACACATAAAAAAAAATTACTATTGGAAGATGTGTTTTTCAAGTTGTATATATACGATATAATGTTGCATAATTATAAAAAGAAATACATTGGTATTTTGTAGACATTATTTTAAAATATTTCATTGCAAAATATTAGTTATTTAATTATTTATTTTTGGGCCTATGTTCGCATTTTCTTAATAATCAATCCATTGCAAAGCCATTAAATAATAAGCCCAGTCAGATAAATGGGAAACTTTTCGCAAGTTGAAAATAGCGCCATCTAGCGGATGGGATGCTTGCATTGGGCACCAAGAATATTTTAATAAAATTTTGCTTCTAAAATTAAAGCTTAAAATAAGGAGTTCATATTTTCTAAAAAAGTCGTTTGTAAATTCCGGTGTCAGTCAGTAATTTCACATTTTACGAACAGAATTTGTCTGTGCCGGAAAGGGTTAATTACATAGTGATGTAAATTTCCATCACTTTTTTTAAAACTTTTAATAAATAAATAAACTTCTTCGCCACTATATTTATATAGAAATATTAATCCAGTAAATTTCCCCATTTTTTTTTCATTATAGTTTTAGCTTTAATGTAAAAGATCCCAATAATTAGCAAGCTTTTAAAGGAAGTGCAAAAACAAAACATCGATACAAACGATAAAAATCGTATAAAATATCGATATAAATAAATCTTATCGTTTCTGTGCGACGCACTTCTGTTTCGCCTTCCTTCCGCAGCAGATGAAGTGGCGCTAGTGTCCCCGCTAACAAATTTAACACTATCTGACTGGGCTCATTATTTAATGGCTGTGATCTACTGTGCGCCGTCGAATTTGCGAGGGATTGGTGAGGAAGTAATTCTAAAGAGGGTTAGTGATCATGGGCATAGGTGCAAATCTGTCATTAATATTCCGTAATAAGCGGGTTAATATGATCCAGGTTTAACACGTTTCGCACCAGAGATTTTTTTAAAGAAATTAAATTAAACAAATTCCACGCAGAAACCGGAAACTGTATAAATAAAGATTCATCCAATAATTTATCTGGCTTGAGTCAAATTAACCCGCATATTACGGAATATGAATGAGAGGTTGGCACCTATGATCATGCATGGGTTAAGTTAACTACATTAACTTTAAAAATACGATAGAAGACTTTTTCTAGGCGAACTGGGAGTGTAAGTTACATTTCCGGTGTAGAATCAATACCTTGCTGGAGAATACCTGCAGTGTAAAATAGCAGAGCAAGGAGTTACGGCACAATTAAGCAGACATAAGTTAAACTCATTAAGATAGAGGAAATAAACTTTTTGTTTTAATATGATTTCAGTTGAATAAAAATTTTACTCGCACCGGAAAAAAAATTGCATATAATATATATTTAAAAAAAAAAAAAAAAAGTCTGTAAGTATTAGTATATGATTTCTTCATTAATCGGTAACAATTCGAGTGATGTAGCCGTTGTTTAGAGATGGCTCGGCATTACAAGATTTTCTCCGTATATTTAGAGAAGGGTGGCTGAGAGGAATTTTTAAAGTGCGTTAAGAGTTTACGTAAAACAGAAATTCCATTCTTGTAGATATGAAGTAATATTTACTTGTATGGAAGAGATTGTTTTTCAAAAAGTGGTACAAATTAAAAAAATATTCTTTGGGACGTATATGTTTCGACCTCATAATCATAGAATTGGAGGGAAAAAAATCTATTTTTATATCTGACATTATATATTAGCAAACAGCCTGATAGGAAAAAGAAATTACTCGTGATACATACAAAAAAATATATATAACTTATTCTTTATTTACTATGCAGCGGTGGAGCGCCCTCTATATCGTAGTGTTAATATAGGTAGCATTACTGATTTTTTTGGGGGGTGGGGCTGAATCTAGAGGATTTTAGCTTTTGTTTAGGGAGAAAACTTTAGTAGAAGCTGGCATCACTGAGGAAATGGTGTTACTGGTAATACTCAGGAAACATCATGAATCTTGATCTGACTACATTTAATATTAATCCTCTTTAATAAAAAGCTATGCGTTGCTGACGACTGGGGTTTTTCGCTAATCGTTGCCACAGATTAATCTCGGAAAATGAAACATTTGAAGTTACTGAAAAAATTAATAGCTCGGAAAGTATTTGTCAGAAAATTGTTAGATAAACTGCGTTAGAAAGGTAAAAAATTGTATTTTTCTTGATATAAATTTCAACTCTAATGATTATGCCGTTTTTCCAAATATTGAATTTCAAAAATTACCAAATTTTACAATGGAGTACCATAGCGAAACCTTCACGCATAAAAAGATAATGGTAACGGCAATGTGTCCTGACGTATGTATACTGACTATAGCACGAGTCACAAATTATAGTAGCCTTATTATTCTGTTAAAATATAAAAGTGAAAAATAATGTCAGGAGTGTATGATTTTTATTTAATTCTCGACAAATAGTATAATTTAGTCCACCTCAGTGAGGCATATCAATTTCGTTATATTTGAAGTATTGTTTCTTCATTAAAATCCAACGGAAATGATTTTTCTCCATAGACTCCATAATGTAACACAATTATTATTATTTTTTTAAAAGCTGATCTGTTCCATAATAGAGTCTACAGAGAATTGGCATAATTTGGAACGAACTTTTTTTATATCTTTTGATACTTTTCCGTTATACCAACATCATCCCAAGTATGCTAATGCACCATTTATTTCAACCCTGAATGTGCAAATAATTTTTATTTCAAGCCGTACCAAGCACTATGACTCGCTATTTATCCAACGCGAATCTATTTTATTATTATTATTATTATTATTATTATTATTTAATCGTAAGCATGAAAAACATTTTAATTTAATATTTTTTGAATCGTAAATACTTTTTTATTAAGTTATAACTTACTTTTTTAACTGATTCAAAAAGGAAATGTTTATTAACATTGAGGAATGGATTTTGGCGGGATTTGCACTGTTAGTTATATAAGTTATCAGAGATGGTTTTAGTATCTCGCGCATTTTTCTACTTTGCTTAAGCAATAGATTTATGGGGGGGGGGGGGATTTTATAATCAGATGAACCCGATTATGAAATCTTAGCCTTTTAAAAATATTCTGCCCAATGGATTTTGGCGGAACTTTCACTGTTAATTATATGAGTTTTCGGGGATGGTTATAGTATATAACATTATACACTGTTAGAAATTTGCAGCAAACTGTCCAGTCACTCGACCGTTTTTGTAGAAAACGGTTACATAACCGTAATTTAACTCTATTCTGACCATAATATAGACAATAATATGGCCAGAATAGAGTTAAATTACGGTTATGTAACAGTTTTATTTAAAAACGGTCAATTGACTGGACAGTTTGCTGCAAATTTTTAACAGAGTATCGTTTTATCATTCTTTACCAAATTCTACTGTAAATTATCAACGAAAAGAGTTTGTTCTTAACAGCCCAAATTTTGTCTGACACGTTAAAAATGTAATAACGCAATGGCGTTCGTATCGTTTTCAGAAATGCAGAAGGACATTCCATGTAAAGGTCCATATGGTTTTAAAACACAAGGTTAAATTCAAGGTCAATATTTCGTTTGATTAAAGTTGCGTTAAGAGACGTTGACCAGCGTAGCGGGCGTAGCTTGCTAGTGTAGTACAATAAGGTATCAATCTTTTTGAAAATTATATCACTAATGTAAATGGAAAAGTGGAAAAATTTACTGCTGAACCCCCCTTCCCCCACTCCGGGTAAAAAACACGATTTAAACAGAAAAACATCGTTCGAACGAGAAAAATTCTGATTTAAACAAAAACACCTTGTGTTGATGTAATTTAAAGCAAATTTTGTAAATAAATCCATCAGAATCAAAACTGACAGAATTTTTATTTGCTGCTGCTACTTTACAGACTTATTACTTATATGAAAAATTGTGTTAAGTCAGTTTGTTTTTCACTTTCATTTAGTATTCCTTCTGATGTAATACATTTTCGAATATTTTCTTTCTATATTTCATTCTTGAAAAATCACAAAATTCTCTACCAGTCACATTAAAATTATTCACAAAGATATGTATTTTACAGAAGGCCCAAGATAAAAGAGGCTCGGTATACAGGAGTATAAATACTAATTTTCATTTAAAAATAGTAAGTACATAATATTATGAATAACAACATACTGAACATTCAATAGTTCACACGAGGTGTTGTTATTCATAATATTCTGAATTTACTACTTTTAAATAAAAATTAGTAAGTATTTGTACTTCTGTATACCGGGCCTCTTTTATCTTGCCCAGTCTATACATGCATGCCCATATTAAAACTGTTGAAAAATAATAAGGATTTCTTCGACGTACTTTAACAGGATATTTTGCGTGCAATCGTATGCAGAGCTGTCAAGCTTCGGATATTTTAATACCGCTATTTCTTAAGAGAAATATTCGGCTTATTATGTATAAATTACGATATTTAAAAAAGAGAAAGTTTACTGTAAGATAAAAATGGTATACAAAAATCTGGTGACTAGGCAGCTGTACATGTATGGCGATCCAGATCCGATTCAGAACAAACTTGCCTGATTAATATAAGTGTACAATTGGCAACAGTACTTGCAGTAGGTCTGGGATGGGGCCACTGAAGAATCTACTTAATTTTCCCTATTAAAAATCCATGTGTCTAGAACGGAAAACAAATGGTCTTTTACAAATGCACACGTTTTCTGGGCAATAGTCATAAATTACAATGTAATTTGCGGCGAACACAGATCTTACAAGGAACGTTCACAATCCTGAAATTCAAAATTTATGAAACTCTGGCGATATATAGAGTTCCAACAGGTATATGCTACGCAAATATTTTTTATAGCCCAAATTCACATAAGGGGGTAAATTGTACCATGATATATTTTTCAACTTCACTTTATAATAACACATTAATTATAACAGATAGAGAAATAAATTTTTTAAAAATTACATATTTTTATTAGTTTCATCAAAAGCTAATAAATGTTAATAACATTTAAAATTATTTTAGAACGAAACTTTAAAAAAATTCTATTATCGTAAAAACGACAGAGTTTCTCGTCAAACAAACGAAACAGCAATGGAATGATCCGTAAATGAAAGGAATTTCCGCCAATTGATGCCAAACAATTTTACAAAAAAAAAAAAAAAAAAAAAAAAAAAAAAATAGAGGACTCTTATGTTTTCCGGACTGACCAAGACGGAATTTTTACACCTCTATAGCTCACGTTCTATTTATCATAGAAACACAATTCCTATTTCTATGGAACGGGGCATGCTAAGTGACTAAGGAAACAAAAGTAAAGCGAAATACGACGATTAGGTTTTTAGTAAATGCGATTTTAAAAGGGCTATTCTTTACCCTTTTTGTATTCTTGTTCAGCCTAAATATGTTGACAGGGATATAAAGATGTGTAATTATCGGAGTTTTACGCGGTTTGGTGCATTTGAATTGTTTTTTATGAGTAGTTCAAACATTTAAAGTTTCTTTCAAAAATATTAATTAGTTTTTGATTTATATCAGTTTAAAGTACTTTATTCCTATACTTAACATAGAGGAAAAAATATTAAATGGTTTAACTCCTGTCAAGATGTTCGTGTAAAAATTATATTAAGATACGTTACTACAGTCTACCCAAGTAAGTTTCCTGTTGTAAAACAGAAATGTCGCATTTACGGTTCGTTTACATGGTCACTTAAAGGATCTTTTAATAGGTCTATAGAACTATGTAATTATCTGATTTCTACGCGGATTGCTTGATTGTAATTGTTTTTATAAACAGTTCAAATCCTTTAGAGAATCTTTCATATAGAAATATCGATTAGTTTTTGATTTACACCAGTTTACAGTACTGGATTCCTATACTTAACATATGAGACTAACAAAGTAAAGTGGTTATATACACATGGATATTACAATATGTTACTGCATTCAAGCCAATTAAGCTTTCTATTGTAAAACAGCATTGAAGCATTTACGGTCCATTTACAGGATCACTTAAAAAATCTTGATTATATTACAACCGATGGATATTTACTTAGTGACATGTATTTTAATGACTTTATACTACTTCAATCTTTTTTAAATTTTATTATGTTACTTGAAAAATAAATATGAATTCCGTTTGTCCGTCTGAAAGCTCGTCGATCCAGGTTTCCGAAGTTTTTTAAAGATTCATCTAGATTTCAGCATGCACCTTTTAGGAAATCCCATACTATAAGGATTTTTTGGACGCAAAATTTTAATAAAAATTAAATGGAGTTTTATTTCGCATGAAATGGAAAAGGTTTTTGAAGGAGGTACTGCGGACAATAATCATCGCAAAATATTTTGCTCATATTCTGGGAGAAACTAGATTATGGAAACGTTTCAGTGCACCTCCATTAAGGAAAGATTCTAATTGATACCAACAACAGAGAAATCACAAAAAATGCTCAGAAAGATAATGCAAGCACTTTAATGAATCACAGAGTATTTACAGTCGAGAAACCAATTCGACAAGACTTCAAGATAAAAATCAGTAATTTTATTCAAGCGCACCACAGTCGTTGAAAATGTTTAACAGACTTGAACAAAATGTATCAAATACATGTTATGGATGGTTATAAATTAGAACACATTTGAATAATGTTATTCTTTTCACTGTTAAGGGCGAAAACAACTTAAACAAACGGTATCTTATCATAGATGATTGGTACCCTCTTTTGGCAGTTATGCGTATAGATAGATCAAGCAGATAGGTCACCGTTCCATAGATAGGTCTAATGGATTCATTAGCTAGATACGATTCATTTTGTTTTTATTTTCAGATGTTATGGCCCCTGAAGTCATATCCGCCGCTGTCGCGACAAAGTTGACGGCTGATTTCAAGTCTGATTCAGTAAGTTCAAATACATATCTGAAAAATTGCCTTGTATGGTATCACTTTACAATAATGAAATCGTATATTTTTTAAACTTATAATAGTCTTTATTTTAAATCCTTATTTAAATCTTTATATTAAAACTTTTGCTGAGTTAATTAATGAATCACCGTATAGCTTATAAAACAACAAAAAATATTGCTGTTTTCTTCGTCACATATTATCATTGTCCTGAGATGTGTAAGATTCAATAAAATGTTTTTGAATGATTTTAAAATAGTTCAGTATTATGTCTTATAAGACATATTACATATTTTAAAAATTTATAGCATCCCCATGAAATATTTTTTACGTCTGTCATATTTCTTTTTTCTTTTCTTTTCTGAATTAAAATGGAATATGTATAATGAAAATGATAATACCTTACAAAAAGAAGAGATAGCACATCAAAAACAACTCATTGTAAATGATCCCGCCAAGCAACAAATCTAAAACATCAGTCATAAAAAAAAGCCATATCACAAAAAAAAGTGATATGGAGGAGCATACTCCGAGTATATCAATTTTGAAAATTTGTGAAAATCATAAAAAGATTAAATTCCCGTTATATATTTTTTATAAATATTTGTATGAAAAAGATCTGTAATAAACCAGAAGGAGTTGTAAGAAAAGCAGGAACTGGTATGCAAGTATGGTAATCATCTATTATTATAATTATACTTTCCAATATTTCTCAGCATAATCTTTAATTACATGAATAAGTGTAATACACTGTTTCAAAATTAAAGTGAAAACTAGTAAAATGGAACCTGTTTATGACAGAATTATTTCTTAATCGGAAAATGTCACATTTGTAACATAACGAATGTTATATAAAGTATACTGTTAAAACAGATTCCTAGCTAGAACGGAATTTCCCCAGTCACGTGCGATTCCGTTTATGCAGGTTTTACTACAATATATGTCAGTTTAGTTAACATGTATTATTACATCCATTCTTATTAAAACGCATATGATCATCCTTTTATATTATTTTTACAAACTCAAAATGTTTACATGTTTACTTAGAAAATCCTCCTCGTTAAAGTGGTGCTTATTGTTCAAATAATGGTAATTAGTATCAACATACAGCGTTTGCGAGCTGATTAATAAAAATGGACATGCAGACACAGAAGCTTCAACTTTTTACAATTTCATAGGAGCAGTAATACAAAAAGAAAATTGTTAAACATATAGTCATATTCAGGATACACATACATAATAAACGCTTGCAGGTATCTAATCATTGTGACGTACCCCTTTGGAAACATTATGAGTATTGATAGATTTTTACATGGCACTCGAAGTATGCCATTCTATATCACTTCTTTTTATGTTATATCGCTTCTTATAAAGACTGGCGGTTTAGATTTGTTTCTTGGCGGGATTATTTAAAACGAGTTGTTTTTATTGAGATCATAAATATCTGGACAGAAGTACGTAAAAATTAAGCCCTACAAATTATCCGGTTTAAATATTACATAGAAAATTTCCAAACTTATGTCAGACTGCTTGCAAATCAATCAACCATGGCATGTACGTACTTTGTTTCTTATTAGCTGCCAAACCTTCTGGTGTTTTTTATTTAAATCAAATAATCATATACAAAAATATAAATTTTACTTATCAAATTAAATGAAAGAAATCTCATTGAAACAAGTCGCATTTTCTAAAAAAATATTCTGGTAAAAATTTTATTTGGCTCGAAAAAAATCCCAGAAGATTGGCAGCTATGCACATAACTAAAGCATTACAGAAGTCACTTTTGTAGTAAACTTCTGAAAAGTCTATTATTGGCTTAGATTTATTTTTTTACTCAGTCTCAAATCGTTTGCTATGTCTGTGATGTTGAATAATTTACAAAAACATTACTTATTAACATTCCCCATATAAATACTTATAATATTTCTGCTAAATTTAACATTATCCTGCATTTCTTTCAAAAATAAAAATAAATGTAAATTTCATTCCGTTCTTCTTATTATCTGTAAATGTGGTTTTATTCAATTTTGATTACTGCTACTCAGTCATTCTTTTCTTTTACCTTAACAAATAAAGAAAATTAAAAACAATAAATATATCTGTATTTTGTCTGCAATTAACTCTCAAATCGTTATGTTCATTTTCAGACATTTTCCTTCTCATAAAAATCACCAGACTCATTCAGTCACAATTAGTGCATTTTAAATACATTCAGATACACATATTACTTCAGCATTTTATGTTTAGTTTATGAGTTCCATTATTGTTCGTTATTGACGTACAGTTTGGCATCTTGGTTTATATATGTATGTCTGGCAACCTGTTTGCACATCAAAAATACATAAATATCTTCACCTGACTGATTTTCAGCATAATTCATGAGCTTTGGCAATATTCGTTTATTCAGCCCATTAATCATTGAAGGGGGTCTGTAAAACAATTTCATTATTAGGCAATATTGACTTCTTATTATCCTGCTGATTACAAAAATGTGAAAATACCGTATATACTCGTGTATAAGCCGACCCCCAAATTCGAGATGAAAAGAGATTTAATACCAATATTTTACAATGGTTTTCTCCCTCTTAAATAATTTAGAATTAAATGAGATTAAATAAGTTGTAGAAAACCACTTTGAATTACTGGTATTAAACGTGTTTTTGTCTCGAATTTGAGGGTCGGCTTATACACGAGTATATACGGTATATCTTCTCTGAAGCCATCTTTAAACATATGTATTTCTGGATATTCCGCTGTTTCTGATCTGTACTCAAGAAAGTTTAATTAAATTGCCATATTAATGAAAAATATAATATATCATTATTTGAGTCATAAAACCAGTATGTAATATTTGTTACAACTGAAGAGTGATTATTTACTACTTTCATTTACTGCAGCGCTATTTTTCTGTATCACAAAATCCTAGTATAATCATCAGTTTTATTTTTCATTCCATATCATATAAATTATCATCCGAAAAATGAAAATTAGTTTACTTTCATTGGAAATTTATAAAGTTTGAGCACGTGAAAACATAAAAAAAATTCAACTTTTTTAGGGTACATTTATTTTATTTCGATTTTCCTTCTACTGGTGAGATTCGGTGCTGTACGTATACAGGGTGTTCCGTTAAAGGGGTCCAATATTAATAGGGGTAATAGAGGAGATCACATGGAGCATAAATCAGTATATAAAGCCTGGTCGGATCTCAATAGTTTTCAAGTTACAGCAAATAGAATGAAAATTCGGAAAATTGTAAAAGAACCCTCATTGCTAAACTATCGATAATGCTACATAAAAACGAAGCACATATTTAGAAAGAACAGAAAAAAACCTACAAAATGACATCAATTGTATTAAAATAGCAATATTTATTGACGAGTTACAAGCCCTGAAACAGTGAAAAAAGTACGAAATCCAATATACATCAAAATAGTTAATCGTTAATTCCAAAAAGACAACTCTAGCTACAACAAGGAAAATGTAGTAAACTTGGTCCATTCCGAAAACTTTCGAAAAAGCTTACAATGAACCATATCGGTTTAATTGTGTGAGAGAAATTAATCAGTTTCTTAGTTACAACTCCGCTTTCTTTGACACTAGCAAAGGTTAAACTCCGCCCATCACGATTGGAAACACCGCCTTTTTAATTACTCTCAACTATACATTTTCGATCATGCTTCTTCTGAGATGCAACATTTTTAATTATTCAAGAGTTGAATGAACCAAAATAACTTTACAATAATAGTCTACATTTTAAAGTGGTCTTTTATTGATATAAAGCTTAAGTTAAATTCCTTAAAATTAAACTGGTGGTGAAAATTCGGAAATAATTAAAAATATTGCGATTTGTAACTATGCAAGAAGTTTCAGTACATGTTTTACATGGACAATTATTGTATGTATATGTGCATCATAATTTATGATAGGAAATAATAATAACAAATAGCATAATAATTTTATTAATTATAAATTTAAAAAAGACACTAAATTTTAAATTAATTCATACAAACTTTGTAATTTACAATTTGAGTACACCACAGTCTGTGACTTACAAAATACTGTGCCAAAAAGTGTTGAAAATAAAAGAAAAATGACAAATAAAGAATTACATTCCACGAACTTTATGACATATGTGAAGCATAGTCTTCTGGCCTGCGCTGCACAGTTCAATGTCGGAAGGCAGACGAACGGACATTATTATAATAGGTGTTCGAAGATGCGCCCATTAACAGAATCGCACAGCCGACAGCGACGTCGTAAAGATTGGCGAACACGCCGAAAAACTCCGACGGAGTTGGGAATGTCTCCTGCAGCGACAACGATTCGCGCTAGTAAATCCTCCGGTGTATCCACAGGCGTTTCATACACCAGCGATTTAAGGTGTCCCCAAACAAAAAAGTCTAACGGATTGAGGTCTGGAGAGCGTGCAGGCCAAGCAACAGGTCCACTGCGTCCAATCCATTTCCCAGGATATGTTGAATTGAGGTGATTGCGAACACCTATGAAAAAATGTGCCGGTGCGCCATCGTGCATAAACCACATATTGTGGCGCAATGTTGCTGGCACATTTTGCAGTAACTGCGATAAGATATCCCGTAGGAAAACCAAGTACGTACTGCCATTGAGTACATCTGGGAGTAAATATGGTCCTATGAGATAATCGCCGAGGACACCTGCCCATATATTCACACTGAACTTTTGTTGTGCGTTCGACGGGAAAACAGCGTGCGGATTTGTATATGACCATGTGTGCATATTGTGCGTGTTTACCACGCCCTCTCTCGTAAATGTTGCTTCATCAGTAAATAAAATATTTTCCAGAAATTGTGGATTATTTTCTGTTACATTAAGCAACCAGCGTACGAATTCTGTCCGCTGAGCACAATCTGTTACTGATAACAGTTGTACCCGCTGCACATGAAAGGGGTGCATGTTTTCTGCACGCAGAACACGCCACACACTTTGGTGAGAAACACCGACTTCAGACGCAGCAGCTCGTGTACTCGTGGAGGGGTTATCTTTAAAAATATTCAGTACATCTTCTTCCATTGCAGGTGTTCGTACATGTCGAGGTTTCCCTGCATCAATGCTTGCTGTATTAAACGATCCAGTCTCCCGTAATCGTCTATCGATTTTTATGAAGAGTTTCGAACTTGGGCAACGTCTCCTTGGAAATTGCTCACGGTACATGCGCTGTGCTAGACATGCATTTCCATGAGCTTGCCCGTACATCAGATGCATGTCCGCATATTCTTCGTTAGAGTATTCCGGCATAATTATTATACATCAACTTACTACAATCCCACTTACAACAGCCTCCCTTTAACATAACGCCCACTGATGACTGCTGTTTTATTACACTTTTCTTCCTATACACATAGAAAATTTGCATAAAAAGTACTTCTTCTTCATCATCCTGAAAGTTCATGGAGGAAACGCAGCAGTCACGGAGTTTGCTTTAAGACAAGGCGAGAGCTGCACAATATGTCATTCACTTGACCAGACTGAATAATGAAAGGGTATTGATAGAGGTTGATCAGAAATGTATAATTGAAAGATATTAAAACGGGGTGTTTACAATCGTCATGGGTGGAGTTTCGCTCTTTCCGAGCGTGCAACAGTACAGAGTTGTAACTAGGGAACTGCTTGATTTCTCCCATACAATTAAACTGATATGGTTTATTGTCAGCTTCTTCGAAAGCTTTCGGAATGGAGACCAAATTTTATAACATTTTCCTTGATGTAGGTAGAGTTGCATTTTTGGAATTAACGATTAACTATTTTGCTAAATATTTGATTTTGTATTTTTTCACTGTTTCAGAGCTTGTAACTCGCCATTAATTCTCAATATTCTAAAACAACTTATGTCATTTCGTAGGATTTTTTCTGCTCTTTCTAAATATGTGCTTCGTTTTTATGTAGCATTATCGATAGTTTAGCAATGAGGGTTTTTTTACAAATTTCCGATTTTTCATTCTATTTGCTGTAACTTGAAAATTATTGAGATCCGGCCAGGCATTATATACTGATTTATGCTCCGTGTGATCTCCTCTATTACCCCTATTAATATTGGACCCCTTTAACGGAACACCCTGTATAACAAACAATGAGATGCCAACCATCCGTTTTTTATTTCAATACAAGCAACCATATTTTATGTTAAAGATTTTACTAAATGAATTACATTGAGTTAGTAAAATAAAGACAGAACAAACATTTCTCTAAATAAATTTTGGTATAAAATTTATTTATTTGACCTTGAACAATATGTGAATGTTGACAGCTACGCGTAATAAAAATATACTTAAAGCGTTTTATATTTCATATAACTGATAACTAATTAATTTTATAAAATATCGAATGTTAATAACCATTTCAAATAGTTTGAAAGATTTGAAATTGCTCATGGATGTACACTATTTATATTTTAAGTTTAAAGCAGAAGAATTTGATATATAGACATTAATAATAAATAATAACTAAAAATATGACTTTTAATGAAAGTAATGAAATTCTATTAGTTTCTGTTTTAACCCTTAATTGCATAGTGATGTAAATTTCCATCACTTTTTATTTAACTTTTAATAAATAAATCAACTTCTTCGCCACCACTATATTTATATAGAAATATTAATCCAGTAAATTTCCCGTGAACTACATTGCTGATAAAATTAAAAATAATAAATATAAGAATAATAAAAATAAGAAATAATCTTAAAATTTCTGGTGTCTAATATTTAATATATGAATAAAAAAACACAATTGTAAAAGAAAAACTCATGCAAAGAAGGGTTAAGGTAATTCTAAAAAAAGTTCTTTTAATAAAATCAACGATATCTAGTAACTTGGATGTTATATATGTTATGTGAAGGTATTTTTTCTTCGTGAAAGAACTATTTTCAAAAATTATAAGTTGAATGGGCAATAGTTATAAAAAATAAAAGACAAAAACAAGCTGGATCGTTTTGTGCATTATTTAATACATTATTTGCAAGGTGGAATTAAAACTACAGCGCCTAGAATACATAGTGTGGAAAACGGCTACAAAATAGTACTAAAATGAATCCGATAAATGTAGAACAATGCTGAAAAAATAACGGGTTGATCGCAGCGACATCATCTAGCAGTGGCGTGGAGAGGGTGGTAATCCACATGTTTTGAATACCACTAATTTTATAAAAATACTTTTTGCTTAACTAATTAGGGAATTTTCTGCGATATTGAAGGCGAAGAAATCTTTATAATATTACTGATTTCCAGAGCATTTGGACCCCCCCGCCCCTCTCTGCTACGCCACTGTCTGCTAGTTCTTTCCAACGCAAACATTGTATAAAAATTGAACTGAGAAAACGTCTCAGCTGGTGGTATATATTTTAAATAATTAAATTATACCTTATTTACTTTAACTTGGATAGTGATTTTCATAAACTTTGAAAATATGAATGACATTGATTATAGCCAAAAAGCGTGATACGCATTCTTTTGTGCCTGGTTGCAGTGCTCGATACAACAAACTAGAAACTACCCCTATTTAGCATACTAAAGGATGAATCTCTGCTAGAAGAGTGGAAAAGATTAATTCCCTAACATGATAAAAAACTAATTTCAAAATCAGCTACATCTGAAATATACACTTACAAGAAGATTTTATTAACAGAAATTATATTCAGGTTGTTAATAGTGAAACGGTTACTTTTGCTAGAGGTAAATATATTTTTAAAGCAGATGTCGCTGCGATCGGCCTATTATTGTACCGCATCGTTGCACGTTTATCGGCTACAATTTTTTAGCACTTTTTAAAATATTACCAGTTTGGCTTTTTTAAAATTCGAAATGTCGCATTCATACCAGAAATTTCCCATAATATTTTTTTAGTTCTTAATGGCAGATATTACGCGACTTCTTAAAGTAAAAATTCTTGTTTCAAAATTTCCGGTTTGAATTCAAAAATTTTCTATTAAAAAACGGTAAAACCGTTTTCCACACTGTGTATTCTAGGCGCTGTAATTAAAACTTATAAATTCATTTTAATATAAAGTATCCAACGTGATACATAGCAACCCGCGACAAGGTATTCTCAATTGTGCTATCAACAAAAGCTTTTCGTAATACCCATAGGTGTAAATATATCAGATCATTTATTATCTTTGCATATTATTTTAAATAAGTAATGAACAACGTGCGGTTAAAAGTTGCTACACTGAATTTAATTTGTAACAGTAAATTATAATAAATGCATGAACTGTCAGCAAAACACAATCTTGAATCAGGGGAATTCTGGATGCAAATTGAATCTTTGGATATAACGAAACAAAGTTTGGAACGATGTATAATAAATATGTGTATGTTAATAGAATAACAAGTATTGTGTGCATATAATAGTATGGAATGATAAGTTTTTTCTTTTGAACTGCAAAAAAGAAACAACATACAGTTAAGTCCGTTTTGAAATACTTTCATAGCAGTGCTAACATAAATTCGCATAATATATATATATTTTTTATAATCGATTGTTAATTTTTGCACTTTGGTTAATATTTTTCGTGAGTAAGTTGAAAGCGATATTTTCAAATTAAACACATTTTCATGGCTACCTCGATTTTGCATTTATTATACAGGATTATTCTAAATGATGGACTCATTTAAAAAAAAATGTATTTATTAAAGTACAAATCAAAAATGAACAATCTTTATACCAATCAAAAGAAGAATATTCAAAGTTTTTTTAGGACATTATAAATGTTCAATGTGTCCACCGTTTGCTGCACGGCAAACATGTATGCGATAGCCAAACTCGTCCCTCACACGAGAAAGCGTATCTGCTGTTACTGAGTGCACGGCTTTCAAAACGGTGATTGTTCCAGAGGCGGCCGATAGAAGTCGCGCGGCAATTGGCCGTGATTTCGTTTCACTGTCAGTTGTGAGTGATATGGCTACTGTGTATCACAATGTTTTCTGTGTTCTTGAGTTCGCAAGAAGTGAGCAAACGGTCGACACATTGAACATTTATAATGACTTATAAAAAACTTTGTAACTTCCTCTTTTCATTGGTATAATGATTGTTCATTTTGTATTTATACTTTAATAAATACAATTTTTTGAAAATGGGTCTATCATTTAGAATGATCCTGTATATGCAAACTTGACTAACTCCAGATTTTCCAAAAAATCTTAAAAACAATATTTAAACTAGAATTTTTTTAATGAATGAAAACAACTGGTTTTCACAGAAATAGTTTTTATACTTTGTTATTGTAATGCTGTCCTTAATCGTTCTATTTTTATTTTCTTTTTCTATGATCTCCTAATTTTTTTTATTATTCAGTTGTTTTTTATGCTTATCCCTCTCGGTACTACCAGTTATAAATCACCCTAATAATTATTTCACCAATTATTATTTAAAACAACACAAATGTCACAAAACACATATGCATCATTTAATAAAACTTTACTTAAGGTGTTTTTCAACCTTACATAACTGTATCTCAAAAAGATAAAAACCTAGCGCTTTTGAGTAACCTTAGCTCGTCATCAGGGTTATAAAAATAACACGCAAACAACACAATTTGTTTTGTGTATGTCTGTAGAATTCTCTGTGTAGCCCTGTATAATATATATACTATTTGTATGTACTTTATAGTGTGCTAGAACTTAGTTTAGTCATAAAACACATAACACAGTTGGAAATTCATCTTCAGTAGTTTCTACCAATAGAAAAATTAAGAAAAAAAGAAGGTAAAGAAAAA
Source organism: Maratus michaelseni (assembly GCA_963931845.1). NCBI lineage: Eukaryota > Metazoa > Arthropoda > Arachnida > Araneae > Salticidae > Maratus > Maratus michaelseni. Next base: position 264,614,420 of record OZ007587.1, on the reverse strand, counting down.
TTTCGTGGTAGGAATCTACAACATTTGCAATAGAAATAACCTCCTGGGTAGTTTTTTTTATGAAATTTGTAAGAAAAATCTAAAAAGAAATTTTTCCTCAGAAAATACTGGTATTCAAAAAGCGCACCATTTGGGAGCCCTGAATCTCAGCCACGAAAGGAAAAATGAAAAGTAAAGCATTCGAAAGTGAAGAAGCCTCGAGTGAGGTGAAAACGTTTTTTCGATAGGACTTGGAGAACGAAACGTTACAGAACATATCTGTATATCTACAGCAAGTATTTATGAAAGTTTTTAACGTTTTAAGACACACGATTAAGTGAGTAAAATAGTATTTTTATAGTAAAAGAAAAAAACACATGCTGCTATGCATGAGTTGTTCTCTCTTCTCTACGTGATAATGTCTGGTGGTGGATTGGTATATATTTAAAAAGTATAATTATAATATAGACATTAATAAAACATTTTATTTTGTTTATTATTTATATTAAAATCATAGAGAATATAATACCTTGCATATAATAAATAGTATAAAATATTAAAATGCAATTTTAAATTTTCTAAAATTCTGAGTATTAAGATTGTAATAAAACTGTTTTTTTTAATATAATGAATGCATTAATTTTAAACTGCACTTGATAAATTTATTTGCTACTTTCCATTAATTGAAAAATATAAAATTCACATTAAATAAATATTGAAAATACTTAATACGATATGTTACGATTTGTTCTTCTAATTATATGGCTGTCAAATTTTCGTTACCACTTTTCTTATAATAAAAACTTTTCTTATTTATGCGCATCATTTTGGCGATTATATCAGGTGAAGACTTATATTCTAAAAAAATTGTTAAAAAAAGTGCAAAATTCCATTTTGAAAATGTCATATCTCAATAATTAGTATCCATCTATAAACAGAGATGGCGCTGCTAGTCCGGGATTGAATATCTCTTGCAGGAGAGTTACGGAGACGATATGTAAGGCAGTGAAGCCAGATGTACGAAGTAGCGGTGCGCTTGGCCGCAATTGTTAATAATGTATAATAAATTTATATAATTAAATAGATATCTCCTTGCTGTTAACGAAATATGAATACACAAAGTTGAAACCTTATTAATGGCGACGTGCGGAAAAGAACCCAAGATTTTAAATAAATGTTGCATTTTTTTTCGAAATAAAAAAAGAAGAAAAGAAAAGAAAATGGTAGAGACAGAAGTTATCTCTCTGGGACGTCTGGAAGAATATGATTCGACCGTGCCCTGGTCAATTTATGTTTAAAAAATTGACATTTATTTCGCTGCTAATAATATTCAAGATGCGGATAAGAAGAAAAAAATATTATTAAGCTCTGTGGGAACTGCAACTTTTTCGATATTGAGAGATATCATAGTACCGACTTCGCTGAAAGATATAAGTTATGATGATCTCTTAAAGATGGCGAAAGAACGTTTTTCACCTAGTGCAAGTGAAATTGTTGAACGGTTCAAGTTTCAAAAAAGATTACGGAAGCAAGGGGAAAGCATTGCCAACTTTGTGAGAGATTTACGTAGGTTATCAGAATACTGCAACTTTGAAAATACACTAAGGAATCAGCCTACGGGACCAGCCAGTGTTTGGAATTCAAGACGAGAAAATACATCAAAAATTGTTGGATACGAAAAATCTAACTTTCCAAACAGCTGTAGAAATCGCGGAATCATTCGAAACAGCCGAAGCTGGAGTAAAATCACTACAGATTAATGGAGCAACAACTGTAAATAAAGTTCAAGATGCCCGAATGGAGAAAACGAAAGTATACCAGTATTCGTCGAAGCCGAAAAAAGGGATGTATGCACCTGAGAACCGGAACAGTTATAAAGATAAACCATGTTATCGTTGTGCTAGAAATCGCAAACCTGTTGAGTGTCCATTTAAATCAGCAGAATGTCATGTTTGCCACAAAGTGGGACATTTAAAAATTTGTTGCAGGAACCGGAACTTCTCTACAGTGAATCAAAAACTGAAAAAGAACAGTAAAATTAAAACTGTTCAAGAATATTCCCTAAATGTTATGAGGGATGAGTGCAATAAGGTTTGGTGGGAAAAATGTGTTACAATTAATGGGATTAAAGTTAATTTTTAAATTGATTCTGGAGCAGCTCATACGATCGTAAGTAAAAAGATCGCCGATAAATTATTTTCAGGTAAGCCACCTTTGGTTAAATCTAATATTAAGCTGCAAACGTATACTAAAGATTCTTTAACTGTATTAGGTGAATTAAATGTAAATGTTTTGATTGATGATAATTGTATACCTAATTTAAAAATGCTAGTAATTAAAGAGGAAGGTCCGAGTTTAATTGGTAAAACTTGGTTGAAAGCATCAAAATTATTTTGGCCGAATGTAAACATGATCAAAAGTATTTCGAAAGATGATTTAATAAAAAAAATTCCTAATGTTTTTGCTGACGGGATCGTTACGATCAAAGGTCCTCCCGTTTCAATAAATTTGAAAAATGATGCAAAACCAGTTTTTCTAAAATCTCGACCTGTTCCTTTTTCTTTGAGAACAGCAACTGATTTGGAATTGGAACGCTTAACAAATGAGGGTATTTTAAAACCTGTTGATTATTCTGAATGGGCTAGTCCTACAGTAATTGTTCCAAAACCAACTGGTACTGTTCGAATTTGTGGCGATTATAGAGCAACAGTAAATTCTAATACTGAAAATGATAATTACCCTCTTCCAAGAAGGGAAGAATTGTTTGCTAAATTAGCAGGTGGGAAATTCTTTACTGTGTTTGATTTAAAAGATGCCTATTTACAACAACCTGTTGATGATGAAAGTAGTAAAATTTTAACTATGAATACTCATAAAGGTTTATTTAACCTTTTAAAACAGGCTTTTGATGTAAAATGTGCACCAGGTATTTTTCAAAGAAAAATTGAAAATATATTAAAGAAATTTGACTATGTTGGTGTATTTTTAGATGATGTAATTATAAGTGCTAGATCTGAATCCGAACATTCTGAAAGAGTTGAATGTATTATGAAATGCTTTTCTGAGCATGGTATAAGATTAAATAAGGAAAAATTTAAATTTATGGTTTCGGAAGTTAGCTATTTAGGACATAAAATTTCGCAGGAAGGCATTAAGCTTATTCCAGAAAAAGTTGATGCTATTTTGAATGCTCCTTTTCCTACTAATGTTTCTCAATTACGTTCATTTTTGGGATTAATTTCTTATTATAGAAACTTCCTACCTAATATTTCAGATGTGTTAGAACCTTTGCATAGATTATTAGATAATAATGTAAAGTGGACATGGTCAGAGAAGCATGAAAAAGCATTTCAGAAAGTTAAACAACTTTTATGTAAATCGCCTGTTTTAGAATTGTATGATATAAACAAAGATGTTGTTTTAAACTGTGATGCATCTGAATATGGAATTGGTTGTGTGTTAAGCCACATTGTTGAGGGTAAAGAAAAACCAATAGCTTTTGCATCTAGAACGATGAATAGGACTGAAAGAAATTATGCCATGATTGATAAAGAAGCTTTATCTGTAATTTTTGGTGTAACGAAATTTCATCAATATTTAGCAGGTAAACAGTTTAAAATTATAACTGATCACAAACCTTTAATTCGATTGTTTGATCCTGTAAAAAAAGTACCTGATACATTATCACCCAGAATGCTGAGATGGTCGTTAATGTTAGCAGGGTATGACTATACAATTGAGTATCGCGAAGGTAAAAATAATAAAAATGCGGATGCATTAAGTAGATTACCCCTTCCAGAAACTGTAAATGTATTAAATAGTCCTTCGGAAATAATGCTCGTTTCTAATAGTAATGAGTGGCCTGTTACTTCTAAAACGATTTCAAAGTGGACAACTGAAAATCCAGTAACAAAACAAATTTTAGAGTGGGCGTTATATGGATGGCCAAAAACGGTTAAATCCAAGGAATATAAACCATATTTTCGTACACGTGAGGAAATTTCGTGTTTAGAAAGTTGTTTATTACGGGGACATAGAGTAATTATACCAGATGAAGGTCACGAAAAAATGTTAAAATTATTACATTCCGTTCATCAGGGTATATCTAATATGAAAGCTAAAGCTCGAGGTGTGATCTGGTGGCCTAATATGGACAAAGAAATAGAACAAATGGTTAATTCTTGTAGTAGATTCCAAATGTTTGCTCGGGATAATCCTAAAATGAAATCTTTTAAATGGGAATCGGAATTTGCTTGGGAAAGAATTCACATAGATTTTGCTGGTCCTTTTGAGGCTAAAATATTTTTAATAGTGGTCGATTCTTATATTAAATGGTTTGAGGTACAGGTGGTACCCAGTGCTGATAGTAAATCAACTATTAGAGTACTACGTAGAATTTTTGCTACATTTGGTCTGCCCGTTGAATTAGTCAGTGATAATGGACGTGCGTTTACAAGTGATGAATTTCAAGATTTTCTTAAATCAAATGGAATTATACATACACCTATTCCGCCATATCATCCATCGTCGAATGGACAGGCAGAAAGGTATGTTCAAACTGTTAAAAGTTGTCTTAAAAAGCTAGATAAGGGTGACATAAATTTGTCAATTGCACGATTTTTATTGGAAAATCATTCTACCCCACATTCTGTCACTGGTAAGACTCCCCCAGAATTAATGTTTGGAAGGTCGGTTCGAACATCTCTACACTTGCTATTACCATCCAAACCTAAAATACAGCAACCCTTACATAAATATAATCTTCATGAATCAGTTTTTGTTAAAAACTTTGGAAAAGGGGAGAAATGGATTAAGGGAAAAATTATAAAATTACTAGCTGTTACCCGTGACTTCGTTCACGCAACATTAAACGAAGAATAAATACATTAATTAAGCAAAATATTTCACTCCCGATAATTAAAAACATTAATAATGAACTAACTATTTATCACATTTCATAGGAGACAATATGGTATTTTTTGTTATAGGGACTTTGACATAACTCAGTCTTAAAAAAGTGAAATTTTGTGACAAATAATCATGAAAATGAAATTGCAACCAATGCAAACAGGAGGACCAAATAAAATCGTGGAAGTAGACGAATTGGTAAAAACAAATGTCAATTTTACCTGATAAACAATTTTACTTTTAACGCCTTTGTGAAACGTTTTGACAGCCATCCTTCAAAAAAACATTAATTGGAAATAGTATATGTTTTTTCTTTAAATTCAATTCTGCTTCCTTGATTTAATGTATAGTTGAAATAAATCTTGTTTTCTAAATGACAGTATATTGACAGGCAATTTTTGTTCTCCAGAATAAATTTATTCATGAAGTTTGAATATGTGAAAATATGTTTTTATTTTTCGGATAATTTACTGAAATCAAGATTTTGTTTTCACCATCTATTCAAAGTGAAAATAAATTCTGTTTTTCAGTTTTAATGAGAAAATGGTGTAAAAAATATACTGGTATGTTTTATTTCTCCTTTTTTATACACAAATATGGAGTAATTTACTTTCCGTTTTTAGAGAAACTTCGTTAAAATTTACGAAAAAAAAATCTTGACATCTAATTTAATTTTTTAAATTCTGAGAGTTTGTGTGACATCCTCGAATCAATGATAACCGGTATTAAGTAAATCGCGTTGCGTTCGATAGTCTAGGAGTAGTTGCGAAATACAAACGCACGATCAGATTTTAATATAATAGATTCGTGTTCATTTTCCTTTTCTTAAAATTATGATGTGATTTTTAGCAGAAAACTCTCATCTGTATATACGGGATACTCATGCTTAATAATCAGTATATATAAAAAACATTTAAATTTTTCGTTATAAATATTGCGTGAAACTCATCTACTTTCTATACTTACTTATCCTTGTATTATTAATGTAAGGAATTGATTCACACTCATTTTAAAACATATTGGAAAATTCCCGCTTTATTTCAAATATGACGTCTCTTTTCCCACAGAGAAATCCCTTTATAATGACATAATTCTTGTTAATTTTCTTTTTCAGGCAATTAACTTCAATACTGGCATAGAGTAAATTGTATTACTTTAACGAAATAATATTAAATCTTTAGGTTTTATCAACAAAAATGGAACTATTAACATTCGTTATTATTTTTTTTTTCAGGTAATCGTCGCTATCGATGGCATCATTTTCCACATGGATAATTTTGCGGAGCATATTATTGACATTTGCTAACCATTTTCTTTTCAAACTTCTTTTTATGTTTTTAAAATTTAAATTAAAAATACGGTATAGTTATACCTGTGCGCAGACGGTAAAACGCCAAGTATTGTTACCATACAAAAGAATAAAAAAGTAAAGAAAAAACCCAAGATCATTTTATTTCAACATCAAAGCATATCCGTTTTATTTTCGATGTATGACGTCTTATTCGCCTGTTTCCCATAGTTGCGCATATTAAAACCTTGTATTATTATCAAAAACTAAAAAAATGTACGTATTATTTCTTGTAATGTTATTTAATGTTCTTTTTAATTCTTTTTTTTTTATTTATTTGATTTTCATTTTTCACGTGAACATTTTTCAATTGAAACTAAATTGTTGAGTAAAATTTATTCTTCCGGGTTTTGATTTAGTGGCAACGATAAAGTATTAGCAACGGTAAAGTAAATTTGACCATTTTAAAATATTATACGAAAAAATGTCCATTTATTCTCTATTAAAATAACGAAATTTGTAATTATTAAGAAAAATATTTGAATAAAATAAGCAAAAACCAGCCTATGTTCATTTGAGGGTTATAATCAACCTATATGCAAAGATACAGGATCATTAAACGCTCCGTTTTGACGCTGGCTTCAGCCTAACATTTGCACACAATCGGATTTATAATATTACTAGCTGTTATCCGTGACTTCGTTCACGTAACATTAAAAGAAAAATAAATGTACTAATCAAGCAAAATATTTCACTCCCGATAATTAAAAACGTAAATAATTAACTAACTCTTTATCACATTTCATAGAAGAAAATACGATATTTCTTTGTTATAGGGGCCTTGACATAAATCAGTTTAAAAAAGGTAAAATTTTGTAACAAATAACCTCGAAAAGGAAACTGCAACCAATGGAAAAAGGACGGCCAAATAAAATCGTGTAAATCGATGAATTGGGTAAAAAGAAATGTCAATTTTACCTGATAAACCATTTTACTTTTAACGACTTTGAGAAACGTTTTAACAGCCATCATTTAAAAATAATTCATTGGAAATAGTATATGCTTTTTCTTTAAATTCAATTCTTGTGAATAGGGAGGAATAATTCTACACCTAAATGCAAGGAGCTTCAATTGCAAAGCTTTTTGCATCCCAAAATTACATGCAAACGTAACACTTAAATTGCAAAGCGCTTTGCAACCCAAAATTATATGTAAACATTACTTTTGCATGTAATTTTCATTGCAAATTAACATTTATGACGTTCAAATTAAAATTAATTTGGGTGCAAATTACATGTAACTGTTACGTTTGCATGTAATTTGGGGTTGCAAAAAGCTTTGCAATTGCAAGTGTTACGTTTGCATGTAACAGCAAATTTGTGTCCTTGGTTTAATCTATAGTTGAAACAAATCTTGATTTCTTGACAATATGTTGACAGGCGATTTTTGCTCTCAGAATAAATTGATTCATAAAGTTTGAATATGTGGAAATATGTTTTTATTTTTCGGAAATTTTACTGTAATCAAGATTTTTTTTTTTTCACCAACTATTCAAATTGAAAACAAAATAATTTTTTTCAGTTTAAATGAGAAAATGGCATAAAAATATATTAATCCGTTTTATTTCTCCTTTTTTATCCACAAAAATGGAGTAATTTAAGTACCCTTTTTAGAGAAATTTCGTTAAAATTTACAAAAAAAATATTAATATCTCGGAAACTAATTCAAAATTTTAAATTCTCAGAGTTTATATGACATCCTCGAATCAATGATAACCGGTGTTAAGTAAATCGCGTTGCATTAAGAGGAGTAGTTGCGAAATACACGCAGTCAGATTGTAACTTAATAGACTTGTGTTCAATCATTCATCATTATATATTATTTCTCCTGTCAACATCCCTTTTTCTCAGAAAATACGAAACGCAGAACAACGAATGAGATGGCATATGAAAGGATTTTGAACTGGCTTCTGACATAGTACACTTAACAATTCGTTAAAACATGTTTTTGATTAAAATTTGCTGAAAATTAAAAATTAAATCGGCATTCTTTTCATAAAAGAAATGAAAGGTTTTCTTCAAAGTATCGTTGCCACAAAAATAAAATACCACATAATATGATGCTCAGCAATTATTATAAAAAACACCGCACCGGTTTATTTTATATTTATGATTAAAAAGCGAAATTGAAATTGAAATGTTCAGATTTTTATTTCTATGTCCCATGTTTTCCCGTAGCGGATGACGTCATCCTCTAATGCAGTTAAAATACGATTGTTAATTTTTTTTTCTCGCGCGTGCATTTTGCAATCTTGGATCAGTTTTTACTATAGCCTTTGATGGAATAAATTAGATGATATTCTAGCTTGACTAAAAACTAAATGTTGTTTGCAGATATTTTTATCCTTACTTTTTCTTTAGATGTTTAAACCTGCATCTAAGAAATATTACATATTGATAAAAAATGGTACTTCTCTATTATCCCGTCGACCACTTTTCATAACAAAAAACTATCGCCAAATAAACGGGAGAACGTGGCCATTGGAATATCAAAATAACTAAATAAATAAAATATAAGAATTTAAGGACACAATTGTTATTTTAATAAATGAAATAACTAATAAATCAGTAAAACATAATGAAAAATGCACGCAAATGTCGCGTTAAAAACCACTTGATGACGTAACAAACACGTATAATGCTTCTGACATCAAGTAACTGGGACTGCATTTTTGGCGTTTAATCTTACGGTTTGGCGTAGGTTTTTGTTATGAAAAGTGGTCGACGGGATAATAGAGCAGTGCCTAAAAAATATTAGATTTGAGTGCGAAATCCTCGCACGGGCCCTCTGGTTTTCTTTTCCTAATAATCTTACTGATGCTTGTATTATTAATCACAGAGTTCGGAGAATAAATAGAGATGAAATGTTCATGTTTGGCGTGATGCTGAAAATGCAACCCTACAGTCGGCCCAAACAACTGGCGGCTTGCTTTGAAAACCTCTCCCCGTCCAATGAATCCAGTCATTGTTCCACGTGCAGCCTCTCTCCATCCAATGAAGTCAGCTCTTGGGCCTAACGATTTGAGCAATAACCGGCTTCATATTGCAAGCCGATTTTACGGTTCATTACCTCTCTATTCTTTCACTGTACTCAGTGATTATTAATGTATGAAATTGATACACGCTCCATTTGAAACATATTTAAAAAATCCCGTTTTATTATGACGTCACTTTGATCCCAGAGAAATCTCTTTTCAATGATATAATTCTTGTTAATTTTCTTTTCCTGGCAATAATGACGTGAATTTTAGCAGAAAACTCACATCTGTTTGTAACTGATATTCAAGCTTATTATTAATCAGTATAAAAAAATATTTCAGTTATTCATCTTAAATATGACGTCCATTATGTATATACTTTTATTATACACTGATAGTCATGCTCTTTGTAATATTACGAATATTTGAAAATACATGTTTTATTTATGACGTCATATTTGTTCAAGCCTTCTTAATAATATAATTATTGTTAATTCTTCTTTCTAATTATAACGCAGTTTTTGACAGAAAAATATCTTTTTAATGTAACCGATATTCATACTTCATGTATAATAACAAATACTTCATATTGTTGTTTCAAATATCACAGAAATTCACCTTCTTTTGAATTATTTTCATTTTCCACGTGAAAATCGCTCAATTGAAACTTAATTGTTGAGGAAAAATTATTTTTCCGCATTTTTATTTATTGCCAACGATCAAAGCCCTAGCAACAATAAAGTAAAATGGTTAAATTTTATCTAAAAATGTCCATTGATTTTCAGTGAAAATAATAAAATTTTGAATTATTAAGAAAAGTATTTGAATAAAATAAACAAAAAAACAGTCTATGTTCATTTCCGGGTTATAATCCACCTATATGCAAAGATACAGGGCCATTAAATTCTCCATTTTGACGCTAGCTTCAGCCTAATATTTGCACACAATCGGATTTATAATATTACTAGCTGTTACCCGTGACTTCGTTCACGCAACATTAAAAGAATAATAAATACATTAATTAAGAAAATATTTCACTCCCGATAGTTAAAAACATTAAAATTAACTAACTATTTATCACATTTCATAGGCGACAATACGGTATTTTTTTGTTATATGGACCTTGACATAACTCAGTCTTTTAAAAGTGAAATTTTGTGCCAAATAATCGCGAAAATGAAATTGTAACCAATGCAAAAAGGAGGGCCAAATAAAATCGTGGAAATAGACGAATTGGGTAAAAACAAATGTCAATTTTACCTGATAAACAATTTTTCTTTTAACGCCTTTGTGAAACGTTTTAACAGCCATCATTCAAAAAAACATTAATTGGAAATAGTACATGCTTTTTCTTTAAATTCAGTTCTGCCTCCTTGGTTTAATGTATAGCTGAAACAAATCTTATTTTCTAAATGACAGTATGTTGACAGGCAATTTTTGTTCTCCAGAATAAATTGATTCATGAAGTTGTAATATGTGAAAATATGTTTTTATTTTTCGGATAATTTACTGAAATCAAGATTTTGTTTTCACCATCTATTCAAAGTGAAAATCAATTCTGTTTTTCAGTTTTAATTAGAAAATGGTGAAAAAATATACAGATCTATTTTATTTCTCCTTTTTTATACACAAATATGGAGTAATTTACTTTCCGTTTTTAGAGAAACTTCGTTAAAATTAACAAAAAAGAAAAAAAAAATCTTGGCATCTAATTTAATTTTTAAAATTATGACAGTTTGTGTAACATCCTCGGATCAATGATAACCGGTATAAAGTAAATCTCATTGCGTTCGATATTCTGGCACTGTAAATGAAAATTGTAAATTCACGGGCATTCTCCGTGAATTGCTGCCGTAATTTTACGGGAAATGCCCCCTTTTCAAGGTAAACGGTCCATTTCAGTAAACTTCATGTTTTTACGGGCAAAAACCGTTTATCTAATAACAAAGCTCGTTTATCTAGTCACAAAACCTAGTCACATTGCCTGGAATCTCTGCTGCAGTAATTTTACTGCAGAAATTTTTTACAGTGAGGAGTAGCTGCGAAATACAAACATAGATTCGTGTTCATTTTCCTTTTCTTAAAATTATGATGCGATTTTTAGCAGAAAATTCTCATCTGTATATAACGGATATTCATGCTTAATAATCAGTATAGATAAAAAAACATTTAAATTTTTCGTTATAAATATGGCTTGAAACTCATCTACTTTCTATACTTACTGATCCTTGTATTATTAATGTAAGGAATTGATTGTGTAAGGAATTGCACACTCATTTTAAAACACATTGGAAAATTCCCGTTTTATTTCAAATATGACGCCTCTTTTTCCCGCAGAGAAATCACTTTTTAATGACATAATTCTTGTTAATTTTCTTTTCCAGGCAATTAATTTCAGTACTGGCATAGGGGAAATTATGTTGCTTTAACGAAATAATATTAAATCTTCAGTTTTTATCAACAAAAATGGAACTATTAACATTCGTAATTTTTTTTTTAGGTAATCGAGTTATTTCTTTTAGTTTTAAGAATGAAAATAAATATTTCTCGCTATCCATGACATCATTTTCGATATGGATAATTTTGCGGAGCATATTATTGACATTTGCTGACCATTTTCTTTTGAAACTTCTTTTTACTTTTTTTAAATTTAAATAAAAAATACGGTATAGTTATATTAGCCTTGCGCAGACGGTAAAACGCCAAGAATTATTACCATACAAAAGAAAAAAGCGAAGAAAAAAACCCAAGATCATTTTATTTCACCAATCAAAGATATCCGCTTTATTTTTTATGTATGGCATCATAGTCGGCTGTTTTCTATGGTTACTCATATTGAAACCTTGTATTATTATCAAAAACTAAAAAAAAGAAAGTTTTATTTCTAAAAATATTATTTAATCATCTTTTTAATTCTTTATTTTTTTTATTTAATTTTTATTTTTCACGTGAACATTTTTCCATTGAAACTAAATTGCTGACTAAAAATTATTATTCCGGAATTTGAATTAGTTTTGGCAACGATAAAGTATTAGCAACGGTAAAGTAAATTTAACCATGTTAAAATATTATACGAAAAAAATGTCCATTTACTCTCTATGAAAAAACGAAATTTTGAATTATCAAGAAAAATATTTGAATAAAATAAACAGAAACCAGCCTATGTTCAAATGAGGGTTATAATCAATCTGTATGCAAAAAGACAGGATCATTAAAGGCTCCATTTTGACGCTGGCTTCAGCCTAACATTTGCGCACAATCAGATTTATAATATTACTAGCTGTTACCCGTGACTTCGTTCACGTAACATTAAGAAAAGAATAAATGCATTAACTTAGTAAAACATTTCACTTGATAATTAACAACATATATAATTAACCAAAGCTTTATCACATTTTATAGGAGACCATACGGTATTTCTTTGCTATAGGGGCCTTGACATAACCCAGTCTTAAAAAAGTGAAATTTCATGCCAAATAATATATACAATCGCGGAAATGAAACTGCAACTAATGAAAAAAGGAGGACCAAGTAAAATTGTGAAAATCGAGGAATTTCTCTTCGTAAAACGAAAAACAACACTGGCAGAATTCTTCTATACAACAGTGCATTTAGGTGGTATTTCGTGTACAATTTGTATATGTGTGCATTGCTAAATGGGCATTATTATATTGTTTATTTGCATAGACATATGTTATATATTTCTTACTACATTATCTTGTTTATGTATATATTAAATTAAGTGTTTCACGCTAAGTGGTGTAAATAGTGAACAAACTGCTTGTGGATTTTATACATTGATAGATATTTCACAAAGATATAACAATCTGATGCGATTCTAAAATGTAAATAAAGGTTTGCGAGAAAGTACTTTAAATTCTGCCCAATTTAACCTCGATATTTTCTCTATCGCGTCAAGAACACTATTAGCAAATAAATACCCACGACACAAATCTGATTATCTAAATTTACATATTTTTGTTAGTATATATAGGATTATTTTAATTTATTTCATGCGCTTGAAATTTTTTACGCTTTCTCTAGGGTTAGGTGTCGAATAAATGTACTTTCTTGTTATTTTATTTTGCCATTTCTATTTATTCTATTTTTCATTCATTCCATTTATGGATATTGATTTCATTTACATATTCGTGTCAAAGAATATTCTTTAAAGTTATTATCAGGATTAGGATAGGATACGATTAGGGTTAGGATTAGGAATAAAAATTGAACGACAATGGCATGACCGATTTAGGTTTAAAGTATGAACCATCATGAAGCAATAAGAAAATTAGAAACTTATCGGCTAATAGTTTTTAATATGTTTTACAGTCATAGTTGGCATCAAAGGTGAGCGGGGAAATGATCATCTAAAATACCATTAAGTGTTTACCACGCAAAAAACAAATCTGGTTACAACAATGTATTTAATTTTGCGCCAAATTTCACTTGATAAAAAAAAAAAATCAAATTGACTATGGACCTAATTACAGACCCCTAACTTTCTAATTCTCGAAAATGTTCTACCTATATGTAAAAAAAATTCTACTGTATAGAACGCGCTTTCACGTTTATAATGTTATGAATTAGCACGATCGGCTTGTTAAAGTTTACACAATTCGGCTAGAAGAAAAGATTCATTACTTTTTTATTTCTTCTTTGCTTTTGCATTACGCGAATTTGTTGGTAAAATCGATTTTCTGTTCGATAACATTGTTGTTTTTTAAGTTTAAAAAATATTGTAATTTTACTTAAACATTGCTTTAAAATCTATGCAATTTTTCTTATCCTGCAAGACTTTACAAAAATCTATTATGAAACAACTTTAAAAAAAGCTATATTTAAAAAAGACAACAAAGTTTTTTCTATTTTAAAACTAAAAGAAATGTAAAATTAAATTCCGGTTCGAAACGACGATTTACAAATATGTTTTTGATAGTGGGAAAATGATAGAGGAAAAATGCTGTTACTTCAACACAATCATATTAAATCTTTAGCTTTTATGAGAAAAGCAACTTTCTTTTAAAAAATATAGTTATTTTTATTAAGATTTTCTGATTTTCGATACGGATAATTTCGCGATGCATATCATTGACATTTGCCATCCAACCTATCCCATCATTCGTATTGAATTTATTAAAAATATAAATCTTTCACTCATTTCATTTAAAACACAGAACTTTAATTTACAACACATACATTTAAAATACATATATTACGTACATTTAAAATAATTCCTTTCATGTGAGAAAGAAAAAGAAAAAAATGAGAAATTAATCACAAATAATTTGATAACCCAAGATCATTTTATTTCAACATCAAAACAAATCTGTTTTATTTTTCTATATATGACATCATATTCGCTTTCTTTCCATACTTACTCGTATTTATGCGCCTTGTATTACTATCAAATATTTGAAAACTCGAGTTTTATTTCTAATATGACGTCATTTCATATTCTGTTTAATTCTTAAATAATTCATTTCCTTTTCATTTTCACGTGGAAAATTTTCACTTGAAAATAAATTGTTGATTAAAAAGTATTACTCAGGGGTTTTATTTTATATTGGCAACGATAAAGTATTTGCAACGGTAAAATAAATTTAACCATTTTAAAAAAAGCTGCAAAACCGGGCCCTTTGGGCCAAACCAACCATTTTAAAATATACGAAAAAATGTCCATTTATTCTGTATGAAAATAATAAAATTTTTAATTTTTAAGAAAAATATTGAAATAAAATAAACGAAAACTAGCCTATATTCATTTGAGGGTTATAATCAACTTATATGCAAAGATACAGGATAATTAAATGCTTCATTTTGACGCTGGCTTCAGCCTAACATTTGCACACAATCAGATTTATAATATTATTAGGATTAGGATTGGGGAGCGGATGGGTTTTAGTAAATAGAGATGACGGAATAATGTGTAAACGTCATGTTAATCAGTTGAGACACAACAGAGAAATAAATGATGAAACGTCAGAGGAAAGTAAAACGGGTCAGTTTGATAAACAAAACACTGATTTCGATAGTTATGATAGAGTTAAGAGAAATAAGTTTTCTGGATATTATGAAAATAATAAAGAGCAAATTAATGCCGAGAATGCTGAAAAATCTAACCAATCTCAGTCTTCACGTGATATTGTAACAGGTACAGTTGTGAATAATAATTGTGATGATACTATGGATAAAAATGTAAAGGACAATTCCGTTACAAAGAATGATGTGGACTTACAGAAGAGTGCACCTATAAAGACTGATAAAAAGGACACTCAACCTGTTCGAAGAAGCAACAGACAGATTAAACCAGTGGTTCGTTTGAACTACGAGGGGAGGGGTGTCATATCTCAATAATTAGTATCCATCTATAAACAGAGATGGCGCTGCTAGTCCGGGATTGAATATCTCTTGCAGGAGAGTTACGGAGACGAGATGTAAGGCAGTGAAGCCAGTTGTACGAAGTAGCGGTGCGCTTGGCCGCAATTGTAAATAATGTATAATAAATTTATATAATTAAATAGATATCTCCTTGCTGTTAACGAAATATGAATACACAAAGTTGAAACCTTATTAGAAAAGACAAAATTTACAGTAGCGAATTTAAGCAAAACAATCTTAAAGTAATTTTTAAACAAATAAAACTGCACGGCGTAAAATAATACAATTTCTAAGAGAAAAAAATATAGATACCGGGTGGTTATAATATAAGTATCTCTATTTGGATTCTATAGCTTGAAGGAATTACCCGAATGTAACCAAAATCGGTACACTTCCTATTCGAGAAGGGGGAAGAAGTATGGAACAATAAAAAAGAAAAAAATTGAAATAATCACCGACAGATGGCGCTTTTGATTGTGAAATGTAATGTGTAATGCAAGAAAAAAGAATTAAGGCGCAAAACCGGATGATACACCTAATTTATTGGAAAATGTCACAGTGAATGTGATTACGATTTCTTATGGCGGTGCCGATCATGTCAGGTTCCACATGGCCATTTTGCTGGAGGACACAATCCAGGCGGTGCATGACATGCTCAACTGCGGAATGTAATGCATCAGGAGTGACGTTTCGCACATGCTGTGATATGCGGTAAAGTCACTGAGTTTGCGACACCTCCACTGTACACATTACATGTCACACTCAATAGCGTCATCTGTCGGTGATTATTGCATTTTTTTATTGTTCCATTCTTCTTCCCCCTTCCCGAATAGTCAGAGTACCAATTTTGGTTTCATTTCGGTTATTCCTTCAAGCTACAGACAGCTCCAAATAGAGATACTTATATTATAACCACCCTGTATATATATATATATATATAAGTGTGTGTGAAACTTATATATATATCTAAGTTTCTGTGTATGTGTATATGTTTAAACAGTTGTAAGCAGTATATATGTATAAACAGTATGTATGTATGTATAAAGAGTATTTGCTTGAAAAATATTAAATGTTTGAAATTATAAAAGAATTATTTCGCAGTTACCTAAGCATTTTACATCTTTTAGAAACATTAAAATACAATGAATTTTCAAAGTCACATTCTATTCTTTGAAATAACAGTATGTTTTTGCACGATAAGAAATGTTTTAAAGTTTTATTTCTTACCACTCTGGGTTATTTTTCTTGAAAACCTATGTGTTTTATCTTCATTTCGTTTTTTTGCTCTTCAAAATATTATAGGAAACAAATGTATGCTTCAAAGAGAATTGCTTTGCAGTTTTTGAAGAACGTTTTAAAAAAGAGTCATATTTTTTAACAGCATTTAAAAAAAAAACTCACTGAGAAATTCGTCAGAACGTAAGAAAATTAAAAAAAATTTTCATTGTGTCTATTAAACAATTTCCTTGTTTTCAATATTTCCATTTTTTATTATTATTAATTGAAATTATCAAACACATTAGAACATTTTGTACAAGAGAGTAAAATAATTTACTAGTTAAATGTATTTAAATTAGCAAAATTTACTTTGAGAATTAACAGGCATTATATTTTGATCTTTGGACCTTGTCGTCTACCTCGGTTGGCCACTGGATATTAAAAACAACACCCACAAAATTAAACTTAAAATATAGATATTTTATTATGTAAAATAATGTAGCAATTCATGCTGCAATTGAAAGCTAAATTGTATTTGTAGTTATTGTTTTGTAGTTATTGATATTTGAATAAATAAGTTAGCTTATTCGAATGTAGAAGAATTTGCAAATTAAATTAATTATTCTTTATGATTCAATCTTTTAGAAGACACTTTACACGAATTACTATTGAAATTAGTGTTTCGATTTTTAAATTTGAATACCTATATTAAAACCTATTATGCGCATGTGATATATTGAGAGTCTTTAGTTAACCCTTTCACGCTCAAGGGAAATATTTTTCCCTTCTACAAAAATGTTGAAATAAATTATTGACACCGGAAATTATGAACAAATTTATTTGTATATAACAAAAAGGCGATATTTCACATTCATAATAAATGGAAAACATTTCTATTAAAATTCTGCTGTCATTGTTGAATTTCGTAATTAAAATTTTGTGGTTTCATAGGGAAACCAATGTCCGTTAAAGGGTTAAAGCGTATCACAGAGACATGGTGATATTCTCTTACTTTACACCCATAATAGCTAAAATATTGTGTTGTATTGGCATATTTAGTCTTGGACATCTTATGGTCCTGTAAGGGTTAACACTTAAATGCATAGTGTATCCAATTGGCAACACTTTTTTTTAACTTTTAATAAATAAATCAAGTTCTTCGCACCCGCTATATTTATATAGAAATATAAATCCTCTAAAAATATCATAATTATGTTACTAAATAAAGTTACAAATCTATCTTAAAATTTCTGGTGTCTAATTCATAATATAAGTATAAAAGACGCAGTTCTAAAAGAAAAAATTCATGAAATGTGGGGTTAAAATGTATCTTAATAAGATTTCAAGACTATAAGAATTCAGTTAAAAACTATGTAAATGCTAAAAAGAAATTTGGAAAACTGAACACATTTTATCTATTATTTTCTGTTTGATAAACACTTGTATTTATACTAAAGATAAAGAAATAAAAGAAATAATTATAAATAAGTAAAACTACTTTCATAGGGCGTTGTAAACCGAAACCCAAATACGTATCTAATTAACGGGTAAATCAGTAAACAAGATTGGGCCTTAGAAGTATCGCATTCCATTTCCCTTAGTTGGAAGCTAGTTTCAAACTAAATCATCAGACCGTAGGGATTCGAACATCGTGTAAGTGAGATCACCAGGCCCCTAAGCAATCTTCAAAACATCTCACTTGTGTAATCCCAGTTACGCCAGATACGAATATAGAAAGATTTATTTCTATGTTGAAGATGTAATTTCGTAAAAAACCTGTGCATAGCAACTGCTTAATATACCAGATTTCTTTGAAGTAAATTTTTGGAAATGCTTAATTACACAATGGGAAAAAATCTGTAAGAAAAATGGATACACGTTTATTATTGAAGTTAATTCAATATTTAAAGTATTGTATTTTTTATTCTTTTGATAACAATTTATATAATACTTATTATATGTATTTTCTCTCGCAATTTCTCTATTTTTTTGAGTCATAAAACAATAATTCATGTAATTTATTTACTTACATTGTTTGTTTCACTCCACATCATTAAAAATAAATGAACGGAGAAGCAATACAGGGAATAATGTAACCAGTAAAGTCTATTTAATAGTCAGACTATTGTATTTTGATTTTTTTTCTCTATTTCTTTTTACCAATGGTATATTTTAGTAAAATCCTTTATAAATGAAGTCGTCTGCTGTAAAAGTTTTTTATTCATTTTTAACACTTTCAAACACACTTGAAAAGTGATTATGAAATCAGTGCGTCTGGCCGTCTGGCTTTGCTCTAACTCTCGTAAATATACTCGGATTGCCATGTAGTTGATATATATTATTGGGATTTACTATAGAATGTTCTCTATTGAAAATGAAGTATGTATTATTTAAAGTTCGTTTACAGGTGATCTCAAAATAATTTCGTTACATTACGGTCTATGAGGAAAAGTCGTTCGTAGTGTATTTTAATAATATTACACTACTACAAACGTAATGAAATTGATATACATAACTGAGGTGGACTACAACATACCTTGTTTAGAGTAGAGAATAAATAGCATTTATAGTTCATTTACAGGGACGTACGAAAGAATTATGATGTACAGGGAAAAAATCGTTTGTTGGACATTTTAATGATGTTACGATACTTGAAACATAATGAAATTTATATACAACAATGAGGTGAACTACAACATGCTTTCTATAGATTATGGAGTGCGTAGAGAAGTGCGTTCTAATTGAAATATCATTTATAAGGCTACCACTAACGACTATTTTTATATTTCATTCGCACCACTAATTTTAAAAAGACTAAATTTTGTAGTATTGCATAAAAAAACATTGCAGCTAAATCTAAACAATACACCAATCCAATAAAAAAATTAATGTAATTATTCAAGAGTTCGACACCTTAGCCAATGACCTTAATCTCCCCAATCATGAGTAATTCTTTTTTAAATTCTGTGATTGTGTTAACTTGGAACTGCTGTTCCCTCCAATATAAAATTAATGAACTTCGTGATTTTATTTCTCGAAATCCCAGTATTGACATTATTCTGCTTCAGGAAGTCTTAAATACTTCTCGTAGCATCAAAATTTCTGGTTATAAACTTTATCATACACAGCGACCTGGTACAAACCATGGTGTGGCACTGCCATTTACATTAAACAACACATACCTCATTCATAGGTACCAACCTCTCATTAATATTCCGTAATATGCGGATTAACTTGACCCAGATTTAACACGTTTCGCACCAGAATTTTTTTTAAGAAATGAAATAAATTAAATTCCACGTAGAAACCTGAAATTGAATAAATAAAGATTCATCCAATAATTTTTCTCGTTTGAAGCGTTGTTAAACTGGGTCAAATTAACCCGCATATTACGGAATATTAATGAGAGGTTGGCAGCTGTGCTCATTACACTACTCAAAACACCACCTTCACTGGTCTTGATAATACTGGAATTGTTGTACAATTACTACAAATAAATATTAACTTTGTCTCAGTATATGCTCGACACTCACGGCATTTCGCTATCAATGACCTTACACAACTCTTCTCACAAAATACGGACTATTTCATCGCTGGCGATTATAATGCTCATAATCGGAGATGAAACTGTCATTCAACATCACAGCGTGGTAGATCATTACACAACCTAATCTCACACTTAGATCTTGGTCTACACGCACCCAATACACCAACACACTTGGGGTATGGTAACACTAGGCCAACAATTATTGATTTTGCAATTACTAAAAACATTTATTTTCCAATTTCAAATGCTGTTATTAATGACCTCAGTTCCGATCATCTTCCTGTTTGTTTTAAAATTGATTTTGTTAACCCCGCTTCACCACCCCCTTCCACTGCTGTGAATTGGATTAAATTTAAAAATATCCTTCATAATTCAGACCTAACTTTCCCTGCTATAAATAACACCACTGATATCGACAGTGCTGTTACTTCCTTTCAAAATCTTATCCCAATCGCGCCCGTCGGCCTAATCGTTCGGAGTTTTCGTGGTTTTCTTCGAGCCGTGGATTTATCCATGCGTAAATACGGGTTAGGTTCCCTTAGAAAGACCCCCACGAAGGGCACTCCCCCCGGGCCTACATCCCAAGTGTAGATAATTGGCCGTCAATAATCAACCCAACCCAACCCTTTCAAAATCTTATTACATCCTCTCAAAACCAAGCTACTTATCGCTATTTCAATAATAATAATTCCTTCACTCTTCCTAACTATATTCACAACATATGTAAGCAACGTATCCAAACCCGGCGACTTTATCAAGCTATCAGGGATCCCACCCTTAAAACTGTTATCAATCGTTTGAACAATCGTATTAAAAATTACATTGCTAAAGAAAAACAAAAAAGTTGGAGTAATTTCCTTAGCTCTCTTTCTCCCGAAGATAATTCTCTTTGGACTATTAAGTAAAAACCTTAAGAACAATTACAGCCCTATTCCTCCCCTTACTGCTTTTAATACTACAGCATATACTGATAAAGATAAAGCAGAAATTCTCGCTAAAACATATGCTGAGCAGTTCTCCCCTAACCCATATCTGGGTAGCCGCGAACATTACTTTAATGCTCACGAAACTGTAAATAATTTTTTATCTACCCCACCTACTGAACCCCTGCCTGAAATTCAACCCATCATCATTTCTAATATTATTAAAAATCTCAAAATTCGTAAAGCCCCTGGATATGATAATATTACTAATATTGCACTGAAAAAATTACCTTTAAATTGTATCTTATATATCACCAAACTTACTAATACCATCCTAAAATACTCTTACTTCCCTAAACCTTGGAAAACTTTTATTGTTTCTCCTATTCCCAAACCAGAGTGGCTGAGAGGTTGTGCTCTCGAAGCTGGTAGATGGGAAGTGCTGGGTTCGATCCCAATCGCGCCTGTCGGCCTAACCGTTCGGAGTTTTCGTGGTTTTCTTCGAGCCGTGGATTCATCCATGCGTAAATACGGGTTAGGTTCCCTTAGAAAGATCCCCACGAAGGGCACTCCCCCCGGGCCTATATCCCAAGTGTAGATAATTGGCCCTCAATAATCAACCCAACCCAACCCTATTCCCAAACCTAACTGTAATTTACAAAACCCAGTTAACTACCGTCCTTTTCACTTCTCCCTTCTATCAGTAAAGTTGTTGAGCGCGTCATTAGGTCACAGCTCCATGACATCTTAGACAACAAGAATATTCTTATTCCTGAACAATTTGGCTTTATGCTTTAGCATTCCACACAACATCAACTTCTTCGTGTTGTTGAATTCCTTAGTCAAAACCTCAACATGAATACTCCAGCTGCAGCTATTTTCCTTGATGTCGCTAAGGCTTTTGATAAAGTCTGGCATGAGGGCCTCATTCTCAAATTAATTAAGCACGGTATTAATGTCAGTCTCATCCACCTAATACATTCTTACCTTGACCGCTTCTGCTGCGCCCACATCAATAATTTACTCTCTACACTCTACCGTATTCTTGCAGGCATCCTGCAAGGCTCTGGCCTTGATCCCACTCTCTTTAACATTTACTTTAACGATATCCCACGTACTTTGCGTACTCATCTTGCCCCGTATGCGGACGACACGGCAATTTACGCTGCTGCACATCACCCTACACTCTTTATAAAATTCTTTAAAAACACATCGACGAATTCACAAGCTGGTGTATCCAATGGCGTGTTAAGCTTAACGAACAAAAAACTGCTGCTGTTTACTTTCTAAAAAACTTACATATCCCAACCGTATTACCATCAGAAATGTTACTATTCCATGGACTAATGATACTAACTATCTGGGGGTTACCCTTGATAGTAGACTCAACTGGAATAAACAATTTAGAAATATTAGAGCCAAAGTTGCTAGTGTAGCTGTCTCACTTTCTCCTCTCCTTAAAAGTAACACTCTCTCTATTAAAAATAAAGTTATTCTATATAACGCATGCATTCGCTCTATCCTCAGTTACGCTTGTCCGATTTGGGGCTTTGCTAGTAACATTAATATGAAATAACTTTATAAAGCGCATAACAAAAGTCTTCGTATCATCAGGAATGGCTACCGCTATCTGAGAAACACTACTATCCGCAGATATCTCTGCACAACATCTTTAAAACAACCATTTGTCAACTCTCCAAAAAATTTTATAAAAGTATCTATAACTTACCCAACGAAATCATTGCAGAATTACCAGACTATGAGGTCTCCGACCCCATTAACCGTAAGCGCCCTAAATATGTTACTTTGTTTGATAATGAAGATTGAGTTTTCCTCTTTCTCCTATTATACTGGTCTATACCTCCTATACTCTTGTCTTATATAAAAAAATAATCTTTTAACATCTCTTCTTATTGTTTATACTTTTTTAAAACTTAAATTTAAACTTAATGTATGGTCTCTGTAAAGAGTCTTTTTTATATGAGATGGGTTCGACCCTCGGTAGGTTTCGTCTGTCATTTTTTTTAACTAATCGAATTCTTTCTTTCTTTTTTTTTCTTAACTTATATATGTTATACTATATTAATTTCTTTATACTTTTAAATATTTAATTATTTAACTCTTAACTCTTAAACTTCTCACGGCTAATATTTGCCTCGCAAGTCAATCCACCTCTATCCTGGAAGTTCAGTTGACTACAACTAGGTATTCCAAGAAGCTAACTACATTGTTCCATTGTTCCATTGTTGTCAAAGTGAAAGTAAAATACTTTGCTTTTAAAAAGTGGTGCGTCGCCAGTGGCCGCCCCGCTACAATTTCTCAATCAGGCTAGTAATTCCAGCTCATTTCAAAGAGCCTGTGCTCATTTCAAAGAGCCTTGCCCCGCTAAGACTTTTGCATTTTCCCAGTGTTTGATTTAAGTTGTGCTTGATGTAGAAAATAGGCTTTTCGTGAACTGAACTGCAATGGCCGTAGCTGCAATATTGCCAAGTTAGAGACTTTTTTATAAAAAATATCTACCACTCTTTCAGTATAGCTTCGCTTTATTTATGGACAGACATCCCGTGATAAAATAACGAAAAATATTACTGGAAAGAAACTTGGTAGTAATTTTAAATAAAAAACTTCCACAATCTGACAACATTGGCTTCGTGTTAGGTATGGGAAATTTAAGAAAGTAAAGTACGAGGTATGCATGGTCAGATCAAAGTTATTTTAATGTTTCAGCTCTAAGAGACTGTGGATGCGAAAATAACCAACCGGAAAGATACACAGAGCATATCATGAATCTCAAAATTTTAACATTTGTAATATTTTTATAGTATTCTTTTTATAAATTATGTGTTTTACGTTAAAACTAATGCTTTAATTTACTGCTCCCTCGATTTACAGTTCATTCCAAAATAATGTGCAGCATTTATTAGATACTAAAAAGAGAATCGAAAAACTATTAAAATACATGCGTTTATTTACAATATTTAAACGTATAAAAAATTGCTTTTAAATGAGTAGCTGTGAAAGCAACACGAATTCTCGTTTTGTTTTTGTAAAAATAAATAAATAAATAAAAACCAAAACTATTTGCCTTATAGCTGCCAACTTCTACGCTTTTCTGTAACCAATAAAATTTAACAGAAAGGTTTGCCTTATTTAGTACTTCAATTTCGGTGATTTGAAGACTTCTATACTTACTATTTAATTTTAGTGGTACTTAAAAAGCGGAAAAGATGGCAGCTATTATTCCACTTGGCGCATACATAGTCGAACACGAGGGTTTTAATTTGAGCTCTTTAATTATTTTCATTATTTGGGTCAGCAAACGTGTCATTATTAAATCAGCCCTATATGATCTTTATCTTATTTTTATTTATATTTGACAGATATATTCGTACTCACATATATATTAGCATCTTTGAAACTTATGTTAGGGCAAATAATGTTTAAAAAAAAAAAAAAAAAAAAAAACACGATTAATTGATGGTCACAGATTGACAAAACTCAACTTACAATACATTTATATTCAAATAAAAACTGAAATTTTATGTTTGATATGTAGAAACTCTGTTGGAGTTTGCCAAGAATGGTACTCAGAAATATCCAGAAAACTCCTAGAAAAACTTCGGACAGATGAATTCTTAGATTTGAAACTGGCACTTCAATAAAAAAGAAACATTCATGAAAACCATTAAAGGTCAGCTGAAGAAATTTTAAAATAATATAAACTGAATTAGATAAGTATCATTGCTAGAAAAAATCATGATACAGCCAAAAATATCAATAATAAAAACAAATCTATAATTTTAATATTTATTGTATATGACATTATAATTCATGAAAATACAGGTGCACGAAATTCCACTCAGTTGGCAGGTTCTTCAGTCCTTTTCGCAGATATGATATGTACTTAAAAGTAATTAAAGAGCTTCTCTGTAAATTATTCCTATTCTCGGAACAACAACCATAGATGATATTTTTGACTCTACTATATAAAATTAAACTTGAATATTGTTTGTCGCAAACAAAAGTAAACTTATATTGCAACGATTGGTTTTATAAAGAGGAGCAGTTTCAACAACTAAAAAAATTTAAAAAGATCAGGTTAATGCACTTAATAATACATTTTTCTTAAACATTTTGATTGTGATTTAAATTTTTAAATGCCCGATTACGTTCTCAAAATTATTTTATTTCAACATTTTTACCTATGTTCGGCAGCACACTTTTCTACGACACACTTGCTATTTTTAACTTTACAGAATAATAAAAATTTGAAATGATTAAAACGTATGTCGTTTACCTAATAAATATATATTTCTTAATTTTCCGGTCAGTAATTTTTTTTTCTGTATACAGTTTTTGAATTTTTGACGTTTTATTTATTTATTTTTTAACAAAGTTGTATTTTGTACTTACAAATTTCATTCTGTGCGATGGTAATATAACAAATTTTCTTTTGTTATTATTTTTTCTTTTTTAATGAAGCCCGAGGCTTTGTATACAATTGTTAATTTAGCTCTTGAAGGTAAACGAGTGTCACTTGCCTGCTGTATATCTTTAAGCTAACAGAAAATGTAATTTTTTAGTTTAAACGGCGTGGTTTCACCAAGGCTTTTTTTTTACAATATGCCCATGATACTAAATGTATATTAAAATTATATAAATATAAAATGACTATTTTTTTTTCGTATTTTCTTTGGTGAAACTTTGAATTAGTCATCAACTACTTTATTAAAAAGGAGAAAAAAAACTGCACAAAAACATTCTTTGTTTAAGTAAATATTAATATTAAACATTAAATACATTGTTATTTTTTATATAAATAAGTAGAATATATGAAAATAATAATGTACGAATAGTTTAACAATAGTATACAAAATTAGTAAATATGGTTCACTTTAAATATAGTTCTTAAAGTTACCATTAATTTGTAGTTATCAACTCTTTTTGAATTATTTCCACATGGATAACTCTGTCGTAGAGTTCTTGTCAGTCCGAGGGGGATGTGAATGTAAATCCTTATTTAATTTAATTATCCAAAAATGTACGTATATTTTTGTGAAAATTGCAACTCTCATGTCTCTTTTTGTAGAGATAATAGAGAAATTTCGGTTCAGTTATTAATGCTACTGATAAGTGGTTAGATGGTAGTTGTATGTGGTTATCTGTGGTAGCTTGAAAATTACGCCGGAAATGGGTTCTCTGGTTACATAAGCTATGGGTATTTTGATGTTTAGTGAAATAATTATAATTTTTAAATGATGAAACGTTAAACAATTTTTAGCATAATCATGTATGAGTTTAGAAGATCAAAAGCGGAATCAATATTATTTTTATTAATAATATTAAGAAAAAAACAAAATTTACTCACTTTATATGAAAGAAGATCCTTGTAAATCTTAGCGCTTATTTTTTTATATTTTGTTTTTGTGAATACTTTGATAACAGACGATTTAGCGTTTTATCGAAAACCTTCGAATTTATCGATCTAATTAAGGCTAATGTTCACCTTATTTACTCGCAGAATGGGAAATCTCTGCGTTAGATCGTTTAAGTTTTTTACATTACGTTTAGTTAATATTAGAGTATACGTATGTTTAACAACTTAACCACTTCCCCGTATTGTACGTGCAAGAAGAGTTAGCTTGCTCCGTTGCTCAAAGCGTTCGGATACGATAATTTTTAATTGTAAGTTTTATACTTAAAAAGAGAAGAAGACGGAAATGAAGACGACAATTTTAAGGGATTAAGCTTTTTATATATAGAAAAGAGCGCAATGCGTATTAAGTTAAAAAAAATCTTAAATATATGTCACAATAAAATTAAAGTATAAATCGACTTCATCGTTAGAAGATATGGCAAGTAAAAAAATAAAACTAGATTTTTGTTCTACTGTCGCCACTTTTACAAAAAGGGTTTGTATTTCATAATTGCGTCCTAGATGCATCAATGACGCAGATTGCATTTTTATTAGCAGTACAATAATCGATGACTGACTGGATTGTCATTTTCTATGACGCCGATTGTTGAATTACCGACAATAGCTCATCACTAGTCTACAGCAGCGGGCATCACACCTCTCGAACAATAAAAGCTGTCTTCAAGAAAAATGTCTGACTTTCCACTTATAACGCTCAAAATCCATGCTCAAAATTTTACTATTTTTACT
Source organism: Maratus michaelseni (assembly GCA_963931845.1). Classification (NCBI taxonomy): domain Eukaryota; kingdom Metazoa; phylum Arthropoda; class Arachnida; order Araneae; family Salticidae; genus Maratus; species Maratus michaelseni. Next base: position 264,586,973 of record OZ007587.1, on the reverse strand, counting down.
TATATAAATTTTTATAGATGTAAAGACAAAATACTTCTATGATTATAATAGAATTTGCGTATATTTCTATGATTATAATACTATTTTAAATAGTTAATGCTCCAAAATATTATCAATATTCGTAAAAAATTTAAGACTTTTAACAGAGTTATAAATATACTTTCTAATATGAATTGGAACATTATTTTGGAAATGCGAGAAATAAAAAACAACAATAAATATGTTTTGTCGGAACTAATCAATTTGCTTTCCCAGTTTTAATGTTACGGAATCGCGAGATGATTTATTTTTTATACATTTTTATAATTCATTTCATAATATCACTGGGATCAGCTTGATTACATTCTCTTTCTTTTTTTGCAAAAGTGTAAGCTAGATAGCTATTATAACTTCAAATTGATATATTTCGTTAAGTATAAAATTAATCTCATTGCATCAATATAATTTGTAGATAAAGAAGATTTTTAATTTTACTAATCGATAATCAGTTTGAAACTTTCTTTCAGCCCTTTTTAATAAACATTGTATCGGTCGTTTGTACATGATCACGATTACTTTTTCCTCCTCTGCTACATTATTTTAAAGAAAAAATATATATATATACAATTACAAAGAACAACAACATTTATTTAAAATATAATTAAATATTTATTGCACATTCTAGTTCATCTTCCGTAATAATTTGTTTTTAACATTCTTACTGTACTATATAAGGTTCACGTTCACGTAGCTACCAAGTTTTATTCTTTTGTAATACCACTAAAATTTAATTGATTTTTTTGTCTTATTTAATCGCCGAAATCTGCAATTGAGAAAGTCAATATTTTACGATTAAGTTTTAATGATACGATAAATCCGTAGAAATTGAGAGCTGTGACGATCAATGAGTTGCAGTGTTTACTGCAATCCATATACTATATAAATTTAACGAGTTTATAGATTAAACACAGTTTAAAAACAATTACTGTCAAATCTTATCTTTATATACAGAGTGATTTTGTAAGTTGCGAAAGTAAAACCTTTTAGCAAAAGAACCATTGATCCAAATGACCCGAAATTTCACCAGTATACTCCCAGAGCAATGGGAATTTTTTAGGCGAAGTTAAAATAAATTTAAAAATTTAAATCGCACCGACAGATGGCGCTGTAGGTTAACATCAACTGGTTTCCTTCCTCTACCGAGTTTTAGGCTCAGTGAACCAGTCTGTTCAATTTTCAAAACTCTCTTCCGTAGGTCTTCTGTTGTCATTGGACCTTTTCTTAAGTTCTTAAGTGTCCTAAATCTCCTAGGAGCAGTTGCTGCGCTGTCATTATTCTGATAATACAGTTTCACTAACAACGCACGGTCCGTCAATGGCACAGTCATTGCGAGGATATCCGTAGAATAATGAACACGCTGTAAGCGTGCTTCACGTTTTAACGCCACTCTACGTGTGTCGTGCACAAGCTAGTCTCTCGATTTTACTGCATATACAGCGCCATCTGACGGTGAGATTTTGAGTTTTTTTTTAACCACGTCTAAAATATTCCCAATGCTTTGGGAACACACTAGGATCATTTGGATCAGTGGTTCTTTTGTTATAAGGTTTTACTTTCACAACTTAAAAAAAAAAAATCACCCTGTACTTAAGGAAGTTTTTTAGATATTGTTAGAATAATAACACTTTTTTACCACTTCATCTCCTCTCTTAAATCTTCAAAAATACGCTTTTTAGAGGAACATGTAAACAAAAGGACAACATTTTCTGCACATTTTAAAACAGAGTGCATAAAAAAATTCCTATAGTTATGGCTTGAAATATATCAAATTATACTTATATAAGTAATGCTTAAGGTTGTATTCAAATCCAAACTGCTTATTTTGAGACACATTTTTAAATTCATTTTTGCTCTAAAATGCATCCAATTGGCAGGTTCTCTTATTCAGGAACTTTATAATGGCCGTATTGTCTCAATTCTTTGATAAAGGCAGAATATATTTTTAAAAATGCTGTCACAGTGGACATTTTGAACCGAATTTCCCGAAGCGATAGCGCTGGAAATAAAAAAAATTATCATACTGTGAAAATAATTGTTTGTTAATCAATTTCTAATTAATTGAACGAAAAATAAAAACATGGGTCCCTTATAAATCTTTTCATAAATCACGCCACCAAGTTTCATGTTGTTACTTTTAGAAATGAGTCTGAAAATGTGTCTCAAAATTTTGAGTTGTTGAGCGTGGGAAAATATTGTTTTTTTAAATACCGTCTTAACAGAATAGTTTAACTTCCTTTATTTCGAAATGTTGAAAAGGTATTGTTTTTTTAGAATGTATATAAATGAAATTGCAGCTTCCGACAAAGATACAAAAAAAAACAGACTTTTTTTTAAATAATATAAAAGATACTGATCTAACGATCAATCTAAAAATAGTAGTATGGCAAACAACTGAAACTTTTGCTGAATCATTCCGAGAAACAATAAACTAGTTCGGATTACATACTAGCCCCGAAGTACTACCAACCTGTACTAAGGATATTTAAATTTTGTAGTATTCCGTTTCACTTTTAGATCACCATTGCGCCCTCTAAATAGATAAAAAATAAAGCATATTAGGAAAAATAATCGATGACTGTCTAGATTGGTATTTTTTGCGATGTCGATTGTTAAATTATCGGCAATTGCCTATCACTAGACCATCGTCCAAATAACTTTCAGCATTTTTTTTTTTTTTTTTTTGCGGTGGTTATAGTTGAAATAAAAGCAATTGCCTAATCGTTAGTCCAGAGTGAGCATAACTCTTAGCATTTCTAATATCCAACACTGTCCTCGCGAAATAAGACAGCCTTTCCACTTGAACTACAAGTCTAACACCAAGAGCGATCACATAATGTTCTTACTATTTTTACATTTTTACTTTTAAACATTTTAAAGAACATATTCTGGTGTGATTCTTAAAATAAGACAGGAATGGTAATTAAAAATCAAAGTTTAACATTTCTTCATGCATATATCATTTACTTTGTGTGGGGGAGGGGGGACGTGAGAAGTAAAGACTGAATACTTCTCGGTTTATGTGAAACGTTGGTGCTTATCCTGATTTAAATATGACTACTTTTTAGATAAAAATACACAAAAACCAACTTACCATACCAGTGGCGTAGCTACACATTTTGCGCCCTGGAGCAAGTAAAGTTGTAGTGCTCTTTTGTCACTGGAAAAATTTCGGTGTCATTTTGTTTTGAAGTTTAAAAATCACATATTCTTGTTTCGAGTTAAAATCTTACTTTTATTTTGAAGTCAAAAGAATCAGATAGTCAACGGATTAAATACAAATAAAAAAAGAAATAATAAAATTAATTATAATTCTGTAAGTACGGAGTACTTACCAATATTTACTGCGAATTGGACGAAATTTCCATTTTAAATGCGCCCATAGGTTAAGTACAATCCACCGCCCTTAATATCTGTTTTTCCTTTCAATGGTTTCGAAGCCTTGAAGAATACTAATAAGAATATATTGTAAAAGAATTTTTTTTAAACTTTTTGCACCTGGAGGAAAAAAAAATCCGTTTATAGTGCCAGAAAATATTGAAATTTCTAAAAATTCAAAGTATCCTAACTCAAAGTATCCTAATATATATATATATATATATATATATATATATATATTACCTGTTAAAGTATGGAGACGATTTTGTATAAATATAACGTATAGAACACAGAGATCGCATAAAAAATTAAACTTGTAACTTTTAAAAAATAACTATTTTGACATAAATTGCTTTTAAGATGATGAAAAAGAGCTTTGAAACCTTTTTACTATCGGAACTATGTTTCTAAAACCAATAGTTTAGGAAATTAGCCAATAGTCAGCGATAAGAGTTGACAGTTGATACCTTTTATATATCATTCAAGATTGCAGTCTTTACTGTATGTGTCGGATATATGCGTGTATATTAGAATTTAATTACCTCTTCAGGAGGTTCTGCTCTCAAAATTGGTAGACAGGAGGTGCTGGGTTCTAACTCAGTCGCTCCCGTCGGCCTAATCGTTTGGAGTTTTCGTGGTTTTCTTCGAACCTTGGATTTCCTTGCATAAATACGGGTTAGGTTCCCTTAGAAAGAGCCCCACAAAGGGCACTTACCCCTCGGTACTATATGCCTTGTGCAGATAATTGGCCTTCACAATTACACTTACATCTACACCAACATCACCTGGTAACTCGGAGGAGTGAGTTATTTTTTATATTTTCATTGTAACAATACATATTATATAGCAACAAAATGTGCTGCTGTTTTCCTTAAAACACGCCATGTCTCTAAGCACCTGTCCGGAAAACGCTGGCACTGGAGAGCGAGTCATGCAAGATTTCTTTGGCAGTTAGGGGTAACTGCATCGTGAAAAATGGCGGTCACCTAAAAAACTTTCAACCGTACAATTCTAAATTAAAATCGTTTGCGTTCAAACTACATAGAAGTCATCAACATTTTTATGCACTTGATATTAAGTATTAGTATTAAAATATTTAAAAAAAATTTGTGTTATTATTTAAATATTGTTTTACCAATTTGCATCTTTTGAACAAAATAATCTACGACATGGGGTAAGTGCAGTCAGTGTGTAAGCGTGTAAAAAAGAAAAAAATGGGGTTAAACTAAAATTACACTTTTTATTTATTTCGTTGCATTAATTGCAATAGTAGTAACAATGGTATTGCTACATTAGAACAAATCAGACTCAATGTATACATTTATAAAGTTAGACCGAGTAAAACTATATCGTCTTTGAAAAAAATTACTATTAGTGTTTAATGGTTAGCAAATATTTCGCTTATCGTAGGCTTAACATTTTAATTGGTTTTGTATGTTTCTTTTGAATTATCTACTTTCTTTTCTACTTTAGGTTAAGTAGCCGCAATTACCCAAAACCCGCCATACTTTAGAACAGCTATACTCAACCTGCAGCCCGGCGACCTTTGATATGTAGCCGTAATCAAATAATCATTAATCCATATTTCTAAAATCTTTTCGAGATGTGCATAAAAAGTATTTAAGACCTTCAGTGTTTTTTTTTTTTTTTTTTTTTTTTTTTCCATAGGAAGACAAAACATGTTCTGTTATTTATTCTAAATTCTTATTAATTATCCCTAAACTAAATTGAAAATTATGTTAAAACATATTAAATGCCGTTTTCCCAGGTCCTATTTGTGCTACAGGGTGTATATATTTCTGAATCTTCAACACTAAACAAACATTATTCCAAATTAATTGAATTTGCACTATATATTTCTACAATTAAAAAAATAAATAAAAGTTTTTGTATGGAACAAAAGACTAACTTAATAGAGAAAATACTCTGATTTTTTTTTCTTCAGAAGTTGTTAATTCTGCATTACTATATGATGTTTTTTACTTATTATAACGCTAATGCTGTTTTTTTTTTAAAGTTAAAAGTTTGTCGATGAAAAAAAATAGCACAAACATATTTTTACACCATTAATTTCCAAACAAAAACTTGGTGAAAGGCATATTTTTACAACATTTGCTATAGAAATCTAAGCAAGAAGTTCATTGTTTGGAAATACTGGTGTTAAAAATTTTTGGTGACATTTCTTTCATAACAAACGTTCAACCCTACTAATAATATGAACTTTGGTGTACTAATTATGTTATCTTACTAGCTTATTATTATTATTTTACTATTATTATTATCTTACTAGCTTTATTATTATCTTATTATTATTTTACTATTATTATTATCTTACTAGCTTTATTATTATCTTATTATTATTTTACTATTATTATTATCTTACTAGCTTTATTATTATCTTATTATTATTTTACTATTATTATTATCTTACTAGCTTTATTATTATGTTATTATTATCTTGCTAGCTTTATTATTATCTTACTAGCTTATTATTATTATTATTATTATGCGTTGCGGCCCACCTAACGTAGAAAGTATATGTTTGCGGCCCGCGAAAGTAAAAGGTTGAGTATGGCTGCTTTAGAATATTAACACTAGAATGACCGGAAATTTTACTCAAGTTTTATAAAATTAATTTGCACCAGAATTCTTATTTAAAACTAATTAACTTATTCATTTAACATATTTCTGTGATTTTTCTATATAATTTATTTTTAAAAAAATATTTCTGATTCGAATCGGAGTATATTAATTTGGTAACCGTCAAAATGACGGCTCATTGTCGTTCTAGTGTTAAAACAAAATAATAAACTACGCTACATTGAAAACAAAATATATTGTTAAATAGTACCATATAGTCATCAACAAATAGTCATCAACAATAATTTGTATCTAAGTGAAATTCGAGTGCGAATTCGTTTGCTGCGTATAGACCACATCCTGCGACAAAAGTGATAAATTAGTTCATCGGCTTTCTTTTCCAAAAACTGTGTGATCTGTTGTGATATGTTTTATTGCTCTTGAAAGATTTTAATCAAAATGCGCAAAATAAATTCCCTTCCCAACAAAGGTGATAAACATGTCAGGGACAATTCTTGATTAAAGGTCGCATTCTGTTATCGCACGACTAAAGAATAGGCACATAATAAAGGCTCCGCACTCCCTTCCGTTAGTGTTTTCAAACTTATCGTGATCCAAACATGTTTATATTTTAGATAAAAACTAGTCGTTGGGGGCCACCGTAATACTTACCCATCATCGATATGCATAATGTAAAATATTAAAATAAAAATGTGTAAACTACTTATAAAATGCATTGCAATTCAAATAAAATAGTGGCTTGATGACGTCATAAACTTTAAAGGCTCGATTACTGAATTGCTTGAAAGAGGTTTTTCCTCATAACTCCAAAAATAATAATCCTATTACCTGGCGGTTTATTGTATCTGATTAAGCGTCAAATTTCCAATTAAAATATATCTTTAAAGTGAAATTTGGATGAAATACAGGGTCATGAAAAATCGAAGATTGTGAAAAATAGGATTCCAAATATCTCGGCGACTAATTATCCGATCGACTTCATGCTTTATATAAAATTTGTTTTTTTATTGTCTTTTATATTCATTTCTTAAAATAAACAATTTCGAAAAATTTTATATCCCTTTTATCAGAACGAATATTTCGAGAGTCCGAAAAAAAATAGTTCCGGTTAATCGAGGTTATTGAAATGAAATAGGCTTCTTCCCATTATTACATACTAAGTACATACCAAATTGCAAGTCTCTATCTCAATTTTTTCGAGAGATAGAGCGTTTACAGACACACAGACACACACACAGACACACAGACGGACGGCAAATTTTTTTTTCTAAAAATATGTTTTTCAGAATCTCCAGTGTCTGAAACGTGTAAATCTGTCAAAAATTTTTTTTCGATTTTCAAAACGATTACAAGACTTACCCTATACTACGTATGATGGGTAAGTAATACACAAGAAATAACTGTACCGCATAACAACCACATAGACCATGTCAAGATTGCGCCTCTTGTATAAGAAGTTCCAGTATTTTTATGTCAGCCGGGCGCCAGTGATTGCCATTATTTTTTAAATTTCGCCAACTTTTTTTTATTAGCCAATCTTTTAAAATGAGCTAATAACAACTAGCCAATATTTAACACTGCAATATAATATTAAAAAAAAATACCTAAAACAGCTAAAATATAATCATAATAAAATACGTAAACAAAAACGTATCAACATAAATAACAAAATCTCATGTAAAAGGTTGCAATACAAATGATGCCAATTGAAACAAGATTTGGCGAGTTATCACTGGCGTCCAGGTAACATAAAAGTACCGAAGTTTTTTATAGGACCACGAGGTAATAGAACTCATTAAACCACTTTTTTTCTACGTACAAATACGGCATATCCTGGTGACCGTCATTACCCGTCGATTTTCCTTAACCCAACTTTCCCCACTTCATATGGGCATTATAAAAAAAATATATATATATCCGCAAACGTATCTTTTCATAAAGCTTTACATTAAAAAATAAAATTATACAGCAAATGATTTAAAATTAATAGAAAAAAGTTTGATTGAGACCTAAATTGACTGTTATATATATTAAATTCAAAATACCAAGTACCATTAAATACTTCATAGTCATCCTAGAAATTTCTAAAATTCAGGAAATAATTAAAAACATCATTCATTTAACAAAGCATTTTTCTGTTTCTCGATGACTTTTTCTATCTGAAAATATTTCTGAGGTTTTTTTATTTTAATTTATTTTTTTAAACGATATAAAACACCTCATTAAAAAAAGGTTGATTGATGATATTGATTTTATAAAATAAATTTATTTAAAGACTAAAACAATAAAAATTAAATTAAATGAGGAATGTTCTTTCATTTTTGTTAGCTAAATCTATTTTTCCTACATACATCAATAAAATCTTTATTTTTAAAAAATATAAATGGTTGTTGAGTTATTTTTTTTTCTCGTCATGTCTTACGATGACATTACAGAATGAATTAAAATCTTCATTTTGAACACCTATTATTTTGATAAATCTTCAATTTTTACATTTCGTATTATAACAATTTTTAAATTAAGGTAAAGCGTAACACAAAATCCCTTTATTATTATTAATATTAAAAAAATTTAAGATGATAGTTTTGTAATTTTAATCTCGTTTCTGGCTCTCTTTTATCTTGCATTTTTTTTTTTATTATACGAGAAATAGTATGAGAAATATAAAAATACATTTTTTGCTTAAAGTAAAATCATAAGAAGAAAAAAATAAAGCACTTTTATGATTTAGACAAAGGAATGTCAAACAAGCTATCAACGTTGCTTCAAGTTGTTTTTTCTTGTATTTTTTCTCGGTGTCATGTTTTAATTAATTTAGTTTGGCATGTCTCATGTTTAACATACATCAAATCTTTATTAAATGCTTTTAAAAAACTTGTAATTTTATATTTATCATAAATAACTCATGATTCCTCGCTTTTTTTCTTCTCAGTTTTTTTCTAATTTTTTTTTATTCCTATTTTTTTTTCTAAAAATGTACAGTTAAAAAATAAAAGAGTTTTAAATCTAAATAAAGCATATTTCTAACGCTGTAAATGAAAGAAAGAAAACTGTTAATGCCACAGCTTACCTCTTAAAGATCCACCAAAAACAAAAGCTCGAATCCTGTAAAATACAGGGTGATTTTTTTTAAGTTGTGAAAGTAAAACCCTATAACTAAAGAACCACTGATTCAAATGACCTGAAATTTTACCAGTATGCTCCCAAAACAATGGGAATTTTTTAGGCGTGGTTGAAAAAAAACTTAAAATCGCACCGACAGATGGCGCTGCGTCTTAAAGATCCACCAAACGAAAATAAAATGTAATTAAACGTAAATGAAAGAAAGAAAAGTGTTAATACCACAGCTTACCTCTTAAAGATCCACCAAAAACAAAAGCTCGAATCCTGTAAAATACAGGGTGATTTTTTTTAAGTTGTGAAAGTAAAACCCTATAACTAAAGAACTACTGATTCAAATGACCAGAAATTTTACCAGTATGCTCCCAAAACAATTGGAATTTTTTAGGCGTGGTTGAAAAAAAACCTAAAATCGTACCGACAGATGGCGCTGTATATGCAGTGAAGTCGGGAGACGAGCTTGCACACGACCAGGAGTCGGAAAAACTACTTTTTGTTTGTAGCGAACTACAACTACAACTACTTTTTGTTTGTAGCGAACTATAACTACAACTACTTTATAAAAAATGTAGTTAACTACAACTACAACTGCTTGTTTTAAAAAGTAACGACTACAAACTACTTTTCAAAAGTAGTCACTACTTCGCTACTTTTCGCTACTTTAGTTATCATCACTAATTAAATACACCGCAAACGATTTTTCCCTATAGATCATATTGTAACAGATTTCTTTTGAATGTCCCTCTAAGCGAGAAATAAATGCTTCGAGAAATAAATGCTACACACTTCATTTTCAATGCTGAACATTCAATGGTAAACTTCAATAACATATAAAACTTTCATGGCAATCTGAGTATATTTACGAGAGTTAGATCACGGACAGACATACAAAGAGAATTCATAGATACTTTTTAATTATGTTGAAAAGTGTTAAAAAGAGGAAATTTGAAAACAAAATTGTTATAATCTCACAAATTTATGATAGTGATATAGCCCAGTAGCGCTTAAGGTGGTTCTCAAATTCCTTACTCAACAACGCGAAATTTTCTGATACATTATCTGACTTGTTTTTAAACACAAAGGCATAAATTGGCAGGTCTGACTATTGAAGCTATTTGAAATCGAAATGAGTTTTTCTTTTTTTGATAAATAAATTTCTTATAGGGTTATAAGCGATTCGTGTCATGTTTTTAGCCTTTCCCTGCTGCGGCATCGGAAATTCGATTGAAAACGCCGACTTTGACAGTGTATTCTGAAAAATCTTTTGTCTTACCAAAAAATTAAATAAAATAAAGAATAGTGAAAAACGTCTTTCGGTTACAAATTTTCTGAATAAGGACACCTGCATTTTCATACGTTTCCGAACATAGTGAATTAAAGAATATGTCATAAAGTAGCCAGTTTGAATTTGAGAACAACCTTAAGAGCGGATAGCTCTTGGTAAATTTGAATATATAATATTTTTTTAATAGAGCTAAATAGTCCTATTTCTTTACGATTTAAATATAGTTCCTGAAAGCAATTTAAAAATTGAACACGATCATACAGACTTGCATAAATTAAATCCTAGCTTTTATTTTCCTCTCTATCTCTTTTTGTTTCTTTCCCTTTGAAAACCCGAATTTCAACATACTGGGCTTTAGATTCATTCTGGAGACAAAAATAAAGACATTTCATTAAAACACCAAGCTATCCGATATCGAATCAAATATAAAACATTATAAATAAATTATTTTAACGATAAAAAACCTGTGCAGCTAAAGTAAAAATAAATAGCCATAAAAATAAAATTAAGCATTCTTAGGCATTTTTTAAAATAATATATTTTTATTTCCAACCACCTTTGTTTTATATATTGGAATCTTGAAAAGGAAATATGCAATAAATTAATTTGTATGCATATATTGCACAAATATTTCACAACGATCAAAAGACGTATTAATAAAATATTTTTTTTGCGATAATAAACAGTTCGATAAGATTATTTTCTGAACCATTGATCTTAATTCGAAAATACTCTTTTTAATGATTTATGAATTTTAGTAAATAACGATTTAGATATTCAGTGCGAGATGCGATCCAGTAATTATTATTAATAAAGAAAATGCTAACTCACCATTATGTTCCACTTCAAGTTGTAAGCAGATGATTTTGATACCGATAAATTCTTATTAATTGTACAAAGTTCACATGTTACAAAATAATTACCACTTTCTTGTTGTTCTATAACTTCAAAATATTCATTATATACCGAACAGGGCAGTTCTGTACGATTTTTGTAAGTCATTCTGTTACATTAATCTCAAAAGAAGCATCCCCACATTAAAACACAAGATCTAATAATGAGTAAGAAGACAAAGGGTTCCCAGCAAGAAAATAATTTTTTTTGATGAGTGAGTACTTTGAAGTTTTTTCAGCAAATCCAGCAAATATTAGATCACGGGCATGCTAAAACATTACGTTGTAACTACTGCAACTGAGATTTGTCGCTGACGTTCGCAAATTGTTGCAGAGAACATATTACGCACAAAAGTAACGAGTTATGATGATCACGTAATTTGAAAACTGGCACTTTTTTTCTCCCTCCTAAAGTAGCGTCAAAAGTAGCGTCGATTCTCGCTACAAACTACTGATATTTTGTATCGCGCTACTCGCTACACTACACTTTTTTTAATGTAGCGCGCTACACTACAAACTACTGGAAAAAGTAGCGGCTACTGTAGTTTCGCTACTTGTAGCGCGCTACTCTCGAGCCTTGCACACGACACAAGCACAGTGTCGATAAAAACGTGAAACACACACACCTCGTGTTCATTATACTGCTCAAGACCTCCTTATCATAGTATCAGACCTCTCAATCAGTAAGTTTCCTTTGACCGCTATACTTGTACTGCTACTAGCGCCATCAATCGTCAGTAATAGGAGTATTTACGACACGAAATTACACGAAATTTTTTCACAGCTCCATTTGTTCTATGCATTTGCTTATGAACTAGTGTCGGTAGCAGGGCTGCCAAGTCTCCGGCTTTTTGGATACCAATTTTTAGTACAGACAATTTTGTTTTGTTTGATCGGAGACTTCTGGGATTTAAAAGAACAAAAATTTCTCTAAAAATATACTGGTGTTCGAATAGCCGGAGACTTGGAAACTCTGCGGTAGTATCCACCAGGCGGCGATACTTTCCGTCAATTTAAGTCAATTAATAAGTTGGCAATTACTGCGGACATTTTCTCCCATAGACTTTCACCGGATTGTAAAGTCTGATCTATGATAAGGGAGTCTTGATTCTACTGATATCCTCGCAATGGCTGTGCCATTGGCCGTGCGTCGTTAATGAAACTGTACTAGTAGAATAATGACAGCGCAGCAACTGCAGGAGATTCAGGACATTTAAGAATTTAAGAAAAGATCCAACGGCGACAGAAAGCCTACGGAAGATGGTTTCTGAAATTACCGTCCATTGTTTTCCTCCCACTGACGATATTCTTTATTTTTTTAACTTACAGCGCCATCTATCGGTGTGATTTTAAGTTTTTTTAACCACGCCTAAAAAACACCCATTGCTTTGGGAGCATACTGGTGAAATTTCAGGTCATTTTGATCAGTGGTTCTTTTGTTATAGGATTTTACTTTCACAACTTAAAAAAAAAATCACCCTGTATATTTTAAGTAAAACCTTTGCAAATAGAATTATATGATTTTGAAGATTCATAGAATAGTTTATCCGTATTACTTTTCCACTTTTGTAATTCTTATCCTTTTATTATATTAGAATAACATCTTATAATTAATTTTAATTGTAAAAAAAATAATTATTCCGGGAGAAGTCGCGCATACACAGGTTTTGAAAGATTTTTACTTTGTCACCAATAAATACAAATAATAATAGCTACCATATTTAATCAGAAACAATCACGACAAATTTTCAATAAATTAAGTTGAAGATTACTTTTCGATAAATGGTGGTGACAATTGTAAAAACCGTACGCAACCTGGTTATATCATACACGGCGCGACTGCTCCCGTGTTAAATGAATTCCCTTAATATTTTTCTTGCTTATAAAAAAAAATTAATATAGGTACTTAAGAATCATTTCATATGCGCTATGTCCGTACAGTTTTATCACAAGGTTTTAATTTTTTTCACTTTATATAAGCGCTGAACTACGTGTATTCCAAATTCTGCTATCAAACGATACGATTACGAATTCTCCTGGTTTTAAAATTAAATAGAAATACTGTTTTAAGAAATAGTTTTGGAAGAATCCTATGAAATTCCAAGAGGTGTACGCACCTTGTATATGGTCAGAAAAAACGTTTTGTCATAACATGTTTTGAATGTGGAATTCCACTAAAAATAAAATCCTCAATATTAATAATGAATGAAGTTTTCTTATTTTACCCTTCAAATATAAAAAAGTAAATAGGCTGGTGGAAAAATCTTCAATCTGGTGAAAATATAATATCTAACATTAGAGTTCTATTGTTCGTGACTCAGTACTAATTTCTTCAAAGAAACCTACCAGCTCAGCACGCGTAGCCTGCTAGTCCCATTATGAAAACGTATATTATTTCCTATCTCAACTTCCAAGCTATCTCAGAATGATTGCTACGAGCAGAATTTGTAATGCGGATATGAAGCAATGCTATCAGTCGGCTGCTTTTTAACACTTTCCAACCTAGTTGAAAAGTGTTTATGACTTCGGTTTGTCTGGCCGTCTGGCCGTGATTTTACTCGCGTTAATATACTCGGATTGCCTTGAAATAATTGTATGTTATTTTTGTTTACTAAAGCATGTTCTCTATTTCAACTGAATTGTGTAGCACTTATAGTTTTTTTTACATTGACAGTGAAAAGTATACCGTTACATTACAGTCAATGGGGAATAATCGTTTCAAGTGCATTTTGATGATGCTACGTCATTTAAAACATGATGAAATTGATATATAATTATGAAGCTCATTGAAATATGCTTTTTTGTAGAATATGGGTTGCAAAGAGTTTATTATTCATTTGCAAGGTCAAACAAAAGAATTCTGTTACACATTGTTCTGTGGGGAAAACTCGTTTGCAGTGTAATTTATTGATATTTTACTATTTCAAACATAATGAAAATTATATTCATTACAGAGATGGACTATAAATTGCTCTCTTGAAAGTGTGGTGTGCATTGCGTTTATTTGCGGGGACACGGTGTAAAATTAGACAATTTACTAATCTGACTTCATTTAAGCATTTTATTTTATTTTTATTTTTCTGTTTTTACTTTCGATGTAATAAATTAATACGTATAAACTCGGATTTTTAAAAAAATCCTTAATATAAAAATAAGCAAATAATGTTTTAAAACTTTTAAAACTTTTAAATCTTTTTATGGTAATGTTTACGCCACATTAAACATTATAGTATTCCCATGTGAATTTAGATCCATGATATATTAATTATTATTGATTACATAGTTACTACTAGTAGTTATCCTGCATATTGTAAAGCGAGAAGAGCTGAGCTTTGAATCCAACCTTATTGTAATCTGAAGTACAATGTATAACAATTCTTCTGATTTTACAAAAAAATATTATTGCCAGACAATAAAACGAAATATTTATTTTTACGAAAAAATGCATTTATAATAAACTTTCTATTAATTTAAGAGACAAATATTGTGTTCAATTATTAAAAAGAGAAGAATTGTTTTCTGGCGTGCAATAAGCCAGGTGTTTCAGAGATGACAATTCGAAGAAATGAAATCTGTAAGGATTTTATTAAAATATTAAAATAAGTTACACAGTACGAAGCTCTGCCCCTTCCATTTGTTTTGAATTATTTTGTTAAACTTCACACGTAATGTGCATTTACTTAATTGTTAGAAAATTTTCTCGGAGTTCTATAATTTTAAACCTTTGTAACCTAGATAAATAATTATTATACGTTGAAGTTTGATACTAAATTTTTGTTAATTTTTTTATTTTGTATTCATCCAATTAAAATTTTTCCATGACATGAAGTTGAAAACTATGTTTAATCTGTAAGGATCTGATAATATGTAAGGATCAATAATTAAAATATTAAAATACGTTACACAGTACAAACCCTATTTACGAAGATTGTCCCCTTTCATGTGCTTTGGTTGGTTGGTTGGTAGATTTGTGACGGCCGAGTAACTACTCGAGGGATATAGGCCCTAGGGAAAATGCCCTACGTAGGAGTCTTTCAAAACCATGTGTTTTCAATTATTTTGTTAAACTTCACACGTAATGTGCATTTACTTAATTTTTAGAACATTTTCTCAGAATTCTATAATTTTTAAGCTTTTGTAACGCAGATAAATAATTATAATACTTTGAAGTTTGATAATAAATGTTTGTTATTTTATTTATTTATTATTATTTTTTTTTTCATTTTTTTGTATTCACCCAATTAAAATGTTTCCATGACATGAAGTTGAAAATAATTTTTAATACTAATTCTTGAAATTAATTGTAGATAGTAACTTAAATGACTTGATAAATTAATGACTTGAGGAAACAATTTAAGTTCGTTAAAGCATAAAAAAGGCTATATAAAAAGGTAAATTAAGAAAAATCTGTCACGCTGTCGAATTTACGAGGTACTAGTGACGACGTGATTCTAAAGAGGATTAGTGATCATGGGTTGGGTTAACCCTTTAACGGATAAAGCATTTCAATTGCTAAAATGTTGAAATAAATGATTGACACCACAAATTATAAGCAAATTTATTTGTATATATAAAAAAAGCGATATTTCACATACATTATAAATGGAAAACGTTTCTATTAATATTCTGCTGTCATTGTTGAATTTCGCAATTAAAATTTTGTGGTTTCATAGGGAAACCAATGTCCATTAAATGGGTAAGTTTACTACATTAACTTTAAATAATCTATTACTATAGAAGGCTATTTCTAAGAGAACTGTAAGTGTAAGTGACATTTCCGGTGTAGACAATGTAGAATCAATACTTGCATTGAAAAATAGTAGAGTAGGGGGATCTAGTAAATGTTACACAGACATAAATTAAAATAGTAAAGATAGAATTAATAATTCTTTTGTTTTAAAATGATTTCAGTTGAAATCTTATTTACACCGGAAGAAAAGTAACATGTAATACATATTTTTAAAATGTCTTGAACAATTAAGAGTAACTTCTTCCTTTAAGTTAAAGAAAATTCAAGAGAAGAAGCCGTCGCTTAGACAGAGATGGCTCGGTATTGAATATAATAACTATAGAATTTTCGCAAACTGCGTATAAATTGCTGATGAAAAGGATTTCAGTGCACTAGATTTGCGATAGAGACATGTAAATCACAGAGTTGCCAATATAGAGATTTTCCTCCTACATTTAGAGAGGAAAGGAAATGTGGCTTAAGGAATTTTTCTAGTGTTTTAGCAATTTAGGTAAAACAGAAATTCCATTATTGTAGAAATTAAGTAAGATAATTTCAAAGTTATTTGAATTTTATTACATTTTCTCTTAACCTTTTGATTACTGACCAAGACTGACAATTTTCTTATACTCAATCGTACTACAATTTACAAATATATATATATATATATATATATATATATATATATATATATATATATATGTATGTATGTATATCGTCGCTACAATATCAAACTATCGAATGTGAAAAAATGCATTTTTCATCACTTTTTAAAATGGGTCGATTCTCACCACTAAATTTTAATAGTATTCTTCAACAGGGTTGCCAGTTTGGCCTCATTTTCTATTCAGTAATTCCGAATCCATACCAGAAGTTTTAAGTAGAAATTTTTGCTTTATTTAATAATAGACATTTCGTGAATATTGAAAGTAATTTTTTTTTCTTCAAAATTTTCGGTATGAATTCGGCATTTCTAAATAAAAAAGGCGGCGGCCAAACTGGTAACCCTGCTCTTCGCAGATATTTTATTAATATTCTTAGTAGGAGAAGCATTCTAATAAAATTTAGTGGTGACAATCGGTCAGTTTTCTAAAGTAATGAAAAATGAATTTTTTCACATTCGAAAGTTTGACATGGTAGCGACGATATATGGTAGATTTTTTTTTTGAAAATATTCTTGTATAATTGTATGGAAAATATTGTTTTTTAAACAGTGCTACAAATAAAAAAATACTCTCTGGCAGTATACCTTTCGACCTCATAATCAAAGAAAAAAATTCTATTTTTATATTTGACATTTTATATTAGCAAATTGTCTCATAGTGATAGGAACAAGAAATAACTCATGTTACTTAGAAAAAAAAACGCAATATAACTTATTCTTTATTTAATATGCAGCGATGAAAGCGCCCTCTATATTGTATGGTAATATTGGTAGCACTAACGATTTTGTTTGCGGAGGAGGGGGCAGCTGAGTCTAAAGGGATTTCAATGGGTGTTTATGGACAAAACTTCAGTAGAGGACACTGAAAAAAATTTTGTTATTAGTCATTATCAGAAAACAGCATAAATCGCCGCCCGGAAGCGTATTTCACTTTTAATTACAAAAGCTACAGTTCGAATTAACAAAATCAGGCTACATTATCACCTCAAAGGAATGTTAGTTCCCAACCCAGAAAATAGAAAAATTATGAAACTTTGGAGATATGTAAGGATCATGGAGCTTGTAATACGCAATTCTTTTTTGTTGGCCAAATTCGCTTTATTTTGGGTATAATTTATCAATGAAAAATTTTTCGACTTCAATTTATATGTAATTAATGCTAAGAGATAGAAAAACATTCTCAAGTTAAAAATTGATTTTCCTTACTTCTAGCGAAAATTAACCAAATATCAGTTGTTAATCCTATGTAAAGCATATTTTTGAACCACAATGTAAACAAAAATCTTATATACATCTGGTTACACAGAGTTACCAAGTATCCAGCTTTTTGAACACCAGTAATTTTTTGAGAAAATGTTGTTCTTTTAAATCGCAAAATGCTCCGATTCTAGAAAATAACATTTTCTGTACTAAATTACTGGTATCCAAAAAGCCGGAGACTTGGCAGGTCTGGGTTACACTAACAGGTAATAATAACCTTTGCAATACCTTTTCTAGAACCAACGCCGCCAGCCAAGCAGAATATCCTAGTTTTCCTATGTAGAAAACTAATTTTGTCTGTGATACTTAAATCTCGGTATTTGTTTATATTTTTAAAAATGGATAAAAAAGGCAAATAGATGCAGTATGATCATTTCCACAAATATTCATTATTTTATTTCGTTTTATAATGTGCAATAATATCCCTGTTTTTTTTTTTTTTTAAATAAACAATATAACAAACTTTGTATTTACCCTGACACTAAAATAAGAATGGTCGGGTAATCTACTTCTGTTCGAAAATATTTTAAAATCATATATTCTAATACGAACAAATATTGTGTGTGTGTATGGTTATATATGCAAATTTTATCTTAAAAACGGCTCCAACGATTTTGACGAAATTTTGTATACTACCGTTTTGGGGCACCAGAAAAACATTGGCCAGTGTCACGTGTTGGAGAAAATTCTATTAGTGGGTTATTTTGGGTCATCATGGGTCAGGGTCAAGCTAATTGTATCTAAAAAAACGGTTCAAACGATTTTGACTAAATTTTGTATCCTACCATTTTCGGTCACGAGAAGACTATTAGGCTGGGTCACATGTTCGAGATCTTTCGATTAAGTGGTCATTTTTGGGTCAACGCGGATCAAGTTACTTTTATCTAAATAACGGCTTTAACGATTTTGATTAAATTTTGTATTCTACGAGTTTTGGGCATGGCAAAATCATTGGGCTAGGTCACATGTCCGAGAAAATTCGATTAGTGGGTCAAGCTAATTTTATCAAAAAAATGGCTCAGACTATTTCGACTAAATTTTGCATCCTATCGTTTTCGGGCACGAGAAGACTGTTGGTCTAGGTCACATGTTCGAGAAAATTCGATTAGTGGTTCATTCTGGTCATGGGTCATTATGGGTCAAGATATTTTTATCTTAAAAAGGCTCAGACGATTTGAATTAAATTTTGTATCCTAAGGTTTTGGGGCACGAGGAAATCATTGGGCTAGGTGACATGATTGAGAAAATCTAATTAGTGGGTCATTTTTGGGTCACTGTGGGTCAAGCTAATTTTATCTAAAAAACAGCTCAAACTATTTTTACCAAATTTTGCATCCGATGGGTTTCGGGCACGAGAAGACTGTTTGGCTAAGTCATGTGTTCGAGAAAATTCGATTAGTGAGTCATTTTGGTCATGGGTCATTTTAGATCAAGCTATTTTTATCTTAAAAACGACTCAAACGATTTGAACTAAATTTTGCATCGTATCGTTTTCGGGCACGAAAAGACTATTGGGCTAGGTCACATGATCGAGAAAATTCGATTAGTGGGTTATTTTGGTCATGGGTCTTTATGGGTCAAGCTATTTTTATCTTTAAAACGGCTTAGACGATTTGAACTAAATTTTGTATCCTGCAGTTTTAGGAAACGAGAAGACTATTGGGCTAGGTCACATGTTCGAGAAAATTCGATTAGTGGATTATTTTGGTCATGGGTCTTTATGGGTCAAGCTATTTTTATCTTTAAAACGGCTTAGACGATTTGAACTAAATTTTGTATCCTGCAGTTTTAGGAAACGAGAAGACTATTGGGCTAGGTCACATGTTCGAGAAATTTCAATTAGTGGGTCATTCTGGTCATGGGTCATGACATTTGATCTCAAAGTGAATTTCGACCGAGTATAGCTTGGTCTTCCTTGGTCGTATTATTAACAGATTATAATTTGTTAGCTTTTAATAGAACTCATAAAAGGAAGTAATATTTTATTGAATTTCTTTCTCTGTCCGTTACCATTAATGAGTTATAAAGTGAAGTCAAAAAATATATCGTTGTAAAAGTTACCCAGTTAAAGTGAATTATACCCATTAAAGCGGATTTGGACAACAAAAAAGAAATGCGTATTACAAGCTCCATGAGCCTTACATATCTCCAAAGTTTCATAATTATTTTATTTTCTGGTTTGGGAACTAACATTCCTTTGTGGTGATAATGTAGCCTGATTTTGTTAATTCGAATTGTAGCTTGAGTAATTAAAAGCGAAAATTCTAATCCCATGAGCGATTTCGATTTTTTTTTTAAATCGTGGGCGATATTTCGCATTGAGAAAATTTTTACCTACAATTACACGTATTAATTATACAAGTCATTTTCTTCAAATATATCAGATAAGAACTGTTTTTTAACGCCAAGTTTAATTTTAAAACACTCTTAGCGAAAAGTGAGTTTACATTTTCGGACGACACAGCATGGGTAAATACAATGTGAAAAACTTTCAGAAATATTGTATATTTTTGGCGGCTTACGTGCATATTTTATATATTAATTATTGATTCTGTTTTATTTATTTATTTATTTATTTATTTGGTAATTTCTTACTGTTTATTAAGAAAACTGACAGATCTGTTAGTTGACCTTTCCGTCAACAGTGATCGTTTGATACAGGTTAACCCGAAAACGTCAATAGTTCCATCAGGCTTAGAGTTTCAACGTCTTTTAATTTTTCAGTAAATTCTGTCTGATTTTCTTAAAAATTAAACTTCACAAATTTTAGTCGTTCGTACAATTTGTCAAAATTTTGAGTGGTATTATTTTTATCTACATTTAAATTTTCTACGCTATTTTCGTTTGAATTCCTTGTTCTTTTAAGAGCTACTTTACGCTGCGGTTATAAGTTCTACATCCAATTTCATGCACACAAGTTAACCTACTGTGCTTCAATTATGAATCCTTAACTCCGCCTAGTTTTTTATCTCTTTAAGATAAGTTGGCAATAAAAGTTGAAAAGGAATAAATAAATAAATAAATAAATAAACCGAAATAAGATTATGTTACTTAAATAGCTGACCCATAAATTTCAAAAGTTACACCGTTTTAAAATTTATTTCACTCTGAGCTAAGTTGACAAAGAACAATAAAGCTATTCCAGATGTATGACTTTGTTTCATTTATAGAATTATGTAAAAAGATAGCAGTGCAAAGTTATTGTACCTGTTTGCTGATCAAATGAACTGTGAGCATAGGTGCCAACCTCTCATTAATATTCCATAATATGCGGGTTAATTTGACCCAGTTTAACAACGCTTCAAACCAGAAAAATTATTAGATGAATCTTTATTTATTCAATTTCCGGTTTCTATGTGAAATTTATTTAATTTCATTTCTTAGAAAATTTTCTGGTGCGAAACTTGTTAAACCTGGGTAAAATTAACCCGCATATTACGGAATATTAATGAGAGGTTGGCACCTATGACTGTGAGTGATAATGTCATTAGTAACAAAAATGTCATTAACCAGGGCTGCCAAGTCTCCGGCTTTTTGGATACCAGTTTTTTAGTACAGACAATTTTGTTTTGTTTAATCGGAGAGTTCTGGGATTTAAAAGAACAAAATTTTCTCTAAAAATATACTGGTGTTCAAAATGCCTGAGACTTGGCAACTCTGCATTAACTAATGTCATATTGAATTGTTAATAATACTTTTTAAAATTACCACAATGTGAAAAAAAAATTCACTTGTGATATAATAAATATTGTATGTTAAAAAGGAGGTGGGGAAGCTCATGAATTCAGAGATGCTTAGGTTGGAAGTGGTCAAATATAGATTGTGAACCCCCGATCTACAGAGTGCGTACAAACTTTTTAGCCTTATTTAGTCACGGAAAAATATCACGAATTAAGTAAAGTGATTACAAATTCTGTGATTTAAATTTTAAATAGAAAATTTCCAATCTTGTGCCGGACTGCTAGGAAATTGAAAGGAGTGTATGTACTTCGCATAAACTTACCTGCCAACCTCCCGGTCTTCGGTTTTTTAAAATCAAAAATCGTGTACCAAATCAGAAATTTTACTTAATATAATAAATTAAATGAAAGAAATGTCATTGAAAGAAGTCGTCTTTTATTTTAAAATTTCTGGTAAATTCTTATTTCACTCGAACAACAACAAAAAAAGGAAGGTTGGCAATTATGCGCCTAACGAAAGGATCACGGATGTCACTGTCGTAGTAAACTTCTGCAATGTGCATTATTGGGTTAGATTTATTTTCTTTTACTGAGTCTCCAATCTTTTGCCACATCTGTGATGTTGAGAAACAAATAAAAACATTATTTATTAACATTCCCCATTTAAATACTTATAATATTTCTACTAAATTTAACATATAAATATCCTAAATTTCTTTCAAAAATAAAAATAAATATAAATTTCATTCCGTTCTTTTTATTATCTGTAGATGCGGTTTCAATCAATTTGTATTACAGCGCTCCCAAATGGTCCGCCAACCAAATACCAATATTTGTTAACAAAAAATTTCATGATAGGTTTCTACAACATTTTCACAAAATTTTACCTTCGTAGGGGGTTTATGCAAAATTTGCAAGTATATCTTGTGTTTATATTTGTAAGCATTGTATTACCGCTACTCAGTCATTCTTTTCTTTTACCTTAAGAGCCTACGTCAGTCACGCGAAGAAACGCTCCAGCTAATGTTAAGTCTATGGGAAGGATATCGCGCGATTTCTAGCTCGCATTTTAATATTTTGAAATGTTTTTTTTTTGCATAGGATAGCTGAGGTCGATCTCTAACGTTGTTAGTTTTTACTTTTTTGATTTTGGTTACGGTTTTTTTGTATGCGGACATTTTAAATTTTGGAACCGGTTGGAACCGGTTCTGATAGTGAAATTACCCTTATATAAAAAAACTGGAACCAAAATCGAAAAAGTAAAAACTAACAACGTTAGAGATCGACCTCAGACATCCTATGCAAAAAGAATCATTTAAAAATATTAAAATGCGAGCGAGAAATCGCGCGATAACCTTCCCATAGACTTAACATTAGCTGGAGCGTTTCTTCGCGTGACTAGCGTAGGCTCTTAATACATAAAGAGAATTTTTAAAAAAAGGAATATCAATGCATTTTGTCTGTAATTAATTTTCATGATCGTTCCAAAATTCGTTATGTTGTTTTTCAGACATTTTGTTTCTGATAAAAACCACCAGACTCATTCAGTTGCATTTAGTACATTCGGAATTGATTCAAATGCACAT
This sequence comes from Maratus michaelseni, assembly GCA_963931845.1. Lineage (NCBI taxonomy): Eukaryota > Metazoa > Arthropoda > Arachnida > Araneae > Salticidae > Maratus > Maratus michaelseni. The sequence continues at coordinate 264,563,741 of OZ007587.1, read as the reverse complement.
ATTCAGCATTTTTTGTTCAATTTGAAAATTCCGTTATTGATCATTATTGGCATACAGTTTGGCATCTTGGCTTGTACATGTACAGGGTTCGTACGGGTCCTGGAATTTTAAAACAAGGTAATTATTCGGTACCAGTATTTTCTTATAGATAATCTCTTCTTAAATAAGGTGAAATTTCGCACGTTTGAACTTGATGTATTTTTTTAGAAAAATATACTGGTATGTCACCTGGAAAATAACGGTACCCGTACGAACCCTGACATATGTCTGGCAATTTGTTTTCACATCAAAAATATATAAATACAAAAGCCTAACTGGTTTTTAACATAACTGACGAATTTTGGCAATATTCGTTTATTCAGCCCGACAACCATTAAAGGCAGTTTGCGAAATATTTTCATTAGTAATTCACTATTAGGCAATTGCCTTCTTATTACTCTGCTGAATACAATGTGCAAATATATCTTCTCTGGAGTCACCTTTAAACATATTTATTTCTGGATATTTCTCTGTTTCTGAACTGTAATCAAGAATATTTAATTAAATTGTCATATTAATGAAAAATCTAGTAATACTATTATTTGAGTCATAGAGCCTGTCGATAATATTTGTTACAACTGAGGAATGGTTATTTACTACTTTCACGGACTGCAGCGTAATTTTTCTTTATCACAAAATCTTAATATCATCATTATATTCATCATCAATTTTATTTTCTATTTAATATTGTATGAATTATCATCAGAAGAATAAAAATTGGAGTACTTTCTTTGAAAATTTAAAAAGGATGAGCACTGGAAAACAAAACAAAACAAAACAAAAACATCAATTTTGCGGTAACTCGATTTCATTTATATTTTTCTTTAGATATTGCTTTATACTTTTAGTGTTGAAATTAATTGCTATCTACCAGGATAACAAACAATGAGATACCAACTTTCCGTTTTTTATTTTAAGTGAAACAATCATATTTTGAGCTGGAAATTTTGCTAACTGAATTACATTGTACTAGAAAGATAAAGACAGAAAAAACATTTATCTAAATAAATTCTGGTTTTTGTCTTGTTTATTTGACTTGGATAATATCTGAATGTTGACAGCTATGCGTAATAAAAACATATTTAAAGCGTTTCATATTTTTCATATAACTGACAACTAATTAATTTAATAAAATGTCAAATGTTAATAACTGTTTAAAAGAGATTGAAAGGTTTGAAATTGTTCATGAATGTACACTATTTTTATTTTAAATTTAAAACAGAAGAATTTGATATATAAACATCTTTAATAAATAAAAACTAAATATGACTTTTAATAAAAGTAATGAAATTCTATTAGTTTCCATTTTAAGATAACGCTAAAAAAATTATTTTAATAAAATCATCGATAGCTAGTAACTTGGATGTTATATAGTCTGAAAAAATATGAATTTACAGCATCGTCCTTTAACAAATGTGCATTAAAATTAAGGCATTTTTTCTTCGTGAAAGAACTTTTTTCAAAAATTATAAGTGCAACATTGGGCAATAGTTATAGAAAATAAAACACAAAAACGAGCTGGACCGTTCTATACATTATTTAATACATTGTGTGCAAGGTGGAATTAAAATTTATAATTTGATTTTAATATAAAGCATCCAACGTGATACATAGCAACCCGCGACAAGGTATTCTCAATGGTGCTATCGACAAAAGCTTTTCGCAATACCCATAGGTGTAAATGTATCAGATCATTTATTATCTTTACACATTATTTTAAATAAATAATGAACAACGTGCGGCTAAAAGTTGCTACACTGAATTTAATTTGTAACAGTAAATTATAATAAATGCATGAACTGTCAGCAAGAGACAATCTTGAAACAGGGGAATTCTGGATGTAAATTGAATCTTTGGTTATAACGAAACTTGTGGAACGATGTATAATAAATATGTGTATGTTAATGGAATAATAAGTATTGTGTGCGTATAATAGTATGGACTGATAAATCTTTTCCTGTGAATTGCGAAAGAGAAACAACATACAGTTAAGTCCGTTTTGAAATAGTTTCATAGGACTGCTAACATGTATTTGTTATAATAATTTGTTTTTATAATGGATTTTTAAATTTTGCACCTTGGTTATTATTTTTCGTGAGTACGTTGAAAGCAATATTTTTCAAATTTAACACATTTTTAATGGTTACCTCGATTTTGCATCTATTATACAGGATTATTCTAAATGATGGACCCATTTTCAAAAAATTTTATTTATTAAAGTACAAATCCAAAATGAACAATCTGTATACCAATGAAAAAAGGAAGTGTCAAAGTGTTCAATGTGTCCACCGTTTGCTCCACGGCCAATATCTACGCGATAGCCAAACTCGTCCAAACGAGACCAAACTAGCCAAAACGAGAATGCGTATCTGCTGTTACCCAGTGCACAGCTTGTACTTCCTATGTACCCCGCCGCTACCAACAACTCTGAATGATCTGCGCAACCGTATCACTGCTGCCGTGCACACAGTAACAGCAAATACATTTTCTCGTGTATGGGACGAGTTTGGCTATCGCGTAGATGTTTGCCGTGCAGCAAACGGTGGACACATTGAACATTTATAATGTCTTTAAAAAAACTTTAAAACTTCCTCTTTTCATTGGTATAAAGATAGTTCATTTTGGATTTGTACCTTAATAAATACAATTTTTTGAAAATGTGTCCATCATTTAGAATAACCCTGTATATGCAAACTTGACAAACTCCAGATTTTCCAAAAAATCTTAAAAACAATATTTAAACCAGAAATTTTTTAATGAATGAAAACAAGTAGTTTTTAAAGAGCTATTTTTTTTACCTTGTTATTGCAATGCTGTTCTTAATCGTTCTATTTATATAGTGTTTTTATTTTCCTTTTTCTATGAGCTCCTAATTATTTTTTAGTTGCGGTTGTGTTTTAGGCTTATCACCCTTGGTACTGCAAGTTTATAATTCACCATAACAATTATTTCACCATTTGCTATGTGCTGGGGGTGTGTGGTAGATGACCACAGGCTCCTTGGGAAAAATTGTTCGAAACTGAAAACATAGATGGAAGTCACATTTATTTAAGTAGATTTTCTTGTTTGTATTTGAAGTATGATTTTTTATTTAAAAAAAGCGGGCTGGATATGTGTAACTTCACCTACGGCTTTTGCGTTTTATTTGTTACACTATTTCTCAAAAATATACACAATATTCATATTAATGCAATTAATATACTATGCATAGAAATGTATCGATTAGAAACAACACCATTATTATATAACATATTCCTTTATAATATAAACACGAACACATTAAATATTTTTGTAAAGAATGCAAAATGCAAGAGTAACGCCGATAGCAGTGTTCTTACTGGTCTATTTTTTAATATAAATACTTCCGAGGGGAGATTTTCGTCGTACGTACTTGTAGCTTTATTAATCTTCGAAGAAGGTTTCTATAAAATGTTCAAGAGAAGCCTAAAAAAAAAGGTTATTCTTTGGCAAACGTGATATTCAAACAAGAACGAAAAATCATGCGTCAAGCATAGATTATGTAACACTTTCCAATGCTTCTAAAATAATTGTACAAATCATACCGTTTAATAAGCTAAAATATAAGATCTAAGTAAACAATTTGGAAAACGCATAACATGTTTAAAAACATAATTTCAGGAATTTCTAACATATACAATATTCGGAAAAATATCCGAATACTATTATTCAGCCCTGTATAGGATCTATAGATTTGTATATATAATACATAGGATGCTAAATTTTAGTTCAGTTAGGAAACGCGTAGCACAGTTTAAAATTCTCCGTCTGGAGTTTCTGTCAATAAACGGAAATGTGTTCGCGAACTTTTGTGCTTCCCTGTATAGGATCTACAGAATTTATGCACACCACGTAATAGACAAAAAGCGAGTTAAAATTAAAATCGGTTCAGTAACTTAAAACGCACTTCCAGGAATTATTGTTAACAGACAGTAGAGAATTATTTTCTGTGTCCCTGTAAATGAACGATGACTGCTACACACACAATATTCTGTAGTAAGCCTCTTGTCATGCACCTTAGTGATATATATAAATTTCAATGCGTTTAAAATAGTGAAACATTATTTAAATAAACCGCAGACGATTTTTCTCCATAGACGTAATGTAACGGAATTCTTTTGACTGTCTCTGTAAAGCAACTATAAGTGCTATGCCCACCCTATTCCATATTAAGCTTCTTCTAATGCACCTTCGTGATATATATAAATTTCAATGCGTTTAAAATAGTGAAACATTATTTAAATAAACCGCAAATGATTTTTCCCCATACACCGCAATGTAACGGAATTTTTTGAGTGTCCCTGTAAAAAAACTATAAGTGCTACACACTTCTGTTGAAATAGGGAACATGCTATAGATAACGACAATAACATATAAAAATTGCAGAGCAATCCGAGCATATTTAGGGGAGTTAAATCACGGACAGACGGCCATACGGCAGACGGCAGACAAACCGAAGTCATGAACACTTTTCAACTAGGTTGGAAAGTGTTAAAAACGGATCAAATAGGACGATTGCGAAAGGGTGAGCTTCCTGTTTAATCCCTTGAAGGTTGGTGGGATATTTTTTATACCTTTACTTTTATAACTTCGGTGAATAAAGCGGTAAAATTCCATTCTCATATTTTCAAATAAAAAATCTTGAAAATTACGGAAATGCAATTACCCCTGAAAAGGATAAAAGCTGAAAACAGGCCGTTACAAATGAGTTAAAATTTGAAATAATGTTATTGTGCTAGTAACTGACACTCTTACCGCTTTCAGGACAGGCGTCATTTAACGACATTTTAATTCTTTATACCAGTAATTTGGTGTGTATCTTTCGTCTTTTTTCCAAATATTTTACAATTAGACAAAATACATATTACGACTACAATAATTTGCTACTAAAAAATAAAATTCACGCGCGTCCTATATAAAACGTACATTTGACACCCGTCTTGAAGGGGTTAAGAAATTACTTTACAAATTATTTTTTAATTAACCGGTGAACTAACTATCTCTACACTAGTGGAAATTCGCACCGACCAAAATTTTATATGTTGGCATTTTCTGAAAAAAATCTTTCATTAATTTGCATTTTTCATTAACAAAATTCAATTTTTGACAAAAATAAATATCAGTGTTAGATGTCTCATTAAATTCGTATAGAAATCATGTGTTACGCTTCATTATTACGTACTGCGAACAAAGTTATGAGTAGTTGAAGTTTCAGAATCCCAAATCGCGCTAGTGCGCGGGTGCTGGACCGAACTCTGGAGTCAGTGGATATATAGTTATCTTATATATAAAAATGAAAGTTTGTCTGTCTGTCTGACTTTCTATACATATCCATAGTTTAGAAGGTCGAATTGTGAAAATTTATTATACAGGCGTATTAAAACACAGTCGAGGTAACTAAAGTAATCCGAAATGGAAATAAATTATAGTTAATTTTTAATTAATAAGAAATCACTAATCTAATAGCCATTTCCAATCTCGTTTAACCATATTTCATTATAGCAGATGCAAACAACTTAAAATCAATAATAAAATTCTTTCTACAGCAATTAATTTTCAATTGAAAGATTTCCACATGAAAAATGAAAATTAAATAAAAGTTTTTAGAATTAAAAAAAAATGAATATGACGTCGTATTGGAAGTAAAGAGGTCATTTTCAAACATTTATCAATAATACAAGTAACATAAATAAAGTACAGAAAGCTGCTGAATATGAAGTCAGCAGATGAATATAACATCATAGTTGAAATAAAACGGACATTTTAAAATATTTGTAAAAAATAGAAGGAGAGTCAATAGGATTAATCGGATTCGCAGACAATTGGCGTATTTTATGAACGTTTACCGACGTGAGTGCAGCACAAATTTAATTTCATTGCATTAATCTGTTTTGGTTTTACTTTCTATACACATACAGTGTGAGGAACATATTGAAGCATAATAAAAACCCGATTATGGAAATATTGGCATATTTTAACATCGTGTGAGTGAATTCGTTTTCGCTTTTTAAAAATCTATCACCGATCTATATGCGTGTGTATGCGTGTATATTAGAATTTCCACAAACTTTTAGGTCTCCAAAGGTTCTTACTAAAGAACGGAAATACAGATATTAGATATTTTTTAAATAAAATGTCAGGTCATTGTATGGGATGAATGCACCATATCACACAAACTTAATAAAGAACTTTAATTTTTCAGAAGCAGTGATTTACTAATGGGTGGAGTCACTGTTGTATTGTCTGGAGATTTTCGACAAACATTGCTGGTCATTCTAAAAGGAACAATGACGGGTGAAATTAACGCATGTCTTAAATCGTCACATCTTTAGAAACATGTTTGCACTTTGCGACTAACCACAAATATGAGAGTTCATCCGCGTGGAAACATATTGGATTGTCAATTTGACTAATATGACAGTCCCTTACAAATTTATTCAATCAGGACAGAAAACATCGCAAACTATTAGAGCTTTCATGATATATATTAGGGAGGCTATAGAAATTTACATAGCAAAATATGTAGTATATAACGACATGGCCCACGAGGCTATCAATAGTTGTTGGCAAACAAATACAGAGAAAGAGGGGGGAGGGAGAAACGAGCGGGAAAACATTGAAAGCTTCCAATCTCACCCGCAAAAGGAAAAATGAAAAGTAAATCATTGGAAACTGGAGAAGCCTCAGGTGAGGTGAAAACGTTTTTTCGAAAGGAATGGAGAGCAAAAGGATATAGAACGTATCTGTATATCTAAAGTAGATTTTTATGAATTTTTTTAAGGAAAAAGACACAGGATTTAGTGATAAAAAGTGGAAGAGGTTCGTGAATGCAGTCTAAAAGTTTTTACAGGTTCAAATTAAATGATGGTGGATTGGTATTTTTTAAAAAGTATAATTATTATACACACGTTAAAAAAAATTATTCGGTTTATTATTTATCTAATAAAATATCGGAATATTCTTTAAATAAATGTACGTTTATGGGACACTAACAGATGAATTCATTGCTCATATATATAGGAAAACAGACATTTGGATTTAAGAGATTTACAGGGTGCATAAAATCTTACCGGAATTTGTTAATAAAACTTTTCGCTTTATTTTACCGCAGAAAAAAATTACAAATTCTATGACTAAAAAAGAGGATTACAAATTCTACGATTTAAATATTAAAAAGACAATTTCTAATCTAATACGTATAATACACCTTGCATATAATAAATAGTATAAAATATTAAAATGCGATTTAAAAATTTCTAAAATTATGAACATCAAGATTATAAAAGAACTGTTTTTTCTTATGCAATGAATGCATTAATTTCAAACAACACCTGGCAAATCTATTTGTTACATTCCATTAAATGAAAAAGCTAAAATTAACTTTAAATCAGTATTGAAAATAAGAAATATATTACTATTTGTTCTTTTAATTATATAGCTGTCAACTGTTTGCTACCATTTTTTTTAATAAAAACTTATGTTATATAATCACAGAATTTCGGCGATTATATCAAGTGAAGTCTTATATTCGATACAAATGGTATAAAACTGTAAAATTCCATTTTGAAAATGAAAAAAATTACAATAGCGAATTTAAGCAAAAAAAATCGTTAAATAAGTTTTAGCAGATAAAACTTTACGGCGCGGCGTAAAAGAATACAATGTTCTGAGAATATTATATATATATATATGTGTGTTTGTGTGTGTGTATAAACACTATATATGTATAAACAGTATGAATTTGCAGTATGTATAAACATATGTATAAACATATATAAACATATGTATAAACATACATAAACATATGTAATAACATATGTATAACCATATGTATAAACATATATGTATAAACATTAAATTATGTATATAAATAGTATTTGCCTAAAAACTATTAAACTTTGCAAATTATAAAAAAAAATTGTTTCACAGTTTTCTAAGCAGCTTATGTCTTTTAGAAACATTAAAATACAATGAATTTTCAAAGTCACATTCTATTATTTCATATAACAGTATGTTTTTGTACGATAAGAAATTTGTTTTTAAGTTTTATTTCTTACCACTATGGGTTATTCTTCTTTGAAAACCCATGTGTTTTATCTTCATTTCGATTTTTTGCACTTCAAAATGTTATAGGAAACAAATATATACTTCAAAGAGAAATGCTTTGCAGTTTTTTTAAGAATGTTTTAAAAAAGAGCTATATTTATAACAGTATTTTTAAATAAAACTCACTGTGAAGTTCGTCATAACGTAAGAGAATTAAAAAATTTCCCACTGTGTCTATTAAACAAATTCCTGGTTTTCAAAATTTCCATTTTTTATTATTATTAATTGAAATTACCAAACATACTAGAACATTTTGCACAAGAGAGTAAAATAATTTACTAGTTAAATGTATTTAAAATAGCAAAAATTACTTTGAAAATTAACAGGTATTATATTTTGACCTTTGGACTCTGTCGGCTGCCTCGGTTGGCCACTGGATATTAGAAACAACACCCACAAATTTAAACTTAAAATACAAATATTTTATCATGTAAAATAATGTAAAAACTCATGCTGCAATTAAAAGCTAAATCATATTTCTATTTCCATATTTATCCATTTTTTAACTGTTCTAATTTTTGCTTTCTTGTAATTTTCTAATTACTGGTATTTGAATAAATAAATTATCTTATCTGAATATAGAAGAATCTGCAAATTAAATTAATTATTCTTTATAATTTAATCTTTTAAAAGATGTTTTATTGGAATTATTATTCATATTCGTGTTTTCATTGTTAAACATTAATATCTATAATGAATCCTATTTTGTGCTTGTGATATATTGAGTTTCTTTAATTAAAATGTATCTTAATAAGATTTCAAGACTATGAAAATTCATTTAAAAACTATGTAAATGCTAAAATGAAATTTGGAAAACTGAACACATTTTATCTATTATTTTCTGTTTAAAAAATACTTGTATTTATACTACAGATAAATAAATAAAACTACTTTCATAGGGCATTGTAAACCGAAACCCAAATACGTATCTAATTAACGGGTAAATCAGTAAACAAGATTGGGCCTTAGAAGCATCGCATTCCATTTCCCTTAGTTGGAAGCTAGTTTCAAACTAAATCATCAGACCGTAGGGATTCGAAAATCGTGTAAGAGAGATCACCAGGCTCCTAAGCAATCTTCAAAACATCTCACTTGTGTAATCCCAGTTACGCCGGATACGAAAATAGAAAGATTTGTTTCTATGTTGAGGATGTAATTTCGTAAAAAAACCTTTGCTTAGAAGCTCCATAATCTTCCCGATTTGTTTGAAGTAAATTTTTGGAAATGCTTAATTACACATTGGGAAAAAATCTGTGAGAAAAATGAATACACGTTTATTAGTGAAGTTAATTCAATATTTAAAGTTCACAATATTGTTAATTATTTTGATAATTTTTTTTATAATACTTATTGTATGTATTTTCTCTCGAAATTTCTCTATTTCTAGAGTCATAAAACAATAATTCATATAATTTATTCCCTTACATTCTTTGTTTGACTGCATATCATTAAAAATAAATGAACGGAGAAGTAATACAGGAAATAATATAATCAGTAATGTTTATTTAATAGTCAAACTATTGTATTTTAATTTTTTCTCTATTTTTCTTTTATCAATGGTATTTTTAAATAAAATCTTTTATAAATGTAGTCGTCTGCTGTAAAAGTTTTTTATTAATTTTTAACACTTATTAATATATTTGAAAAGTGATTATGAAATCAGTGCGTCTGGCAGTCTGGGTTTGCTCTAACTCTCGTAAATATACTCGGATTGCCATGCAGTTGATATATATTATTCGGATTTACTATAAAATGTTCTCTGTTGAAAATTCAGTATGTAGTATTTAAAATTCGTTTACAGGTGACCTCAAAAGAATTTTGTTACATTATGGTCCATAAGCAAAAGTCGTTTCCAGTGCATTTTAATAATGTTATATCATTTCAAACGCAATCAAATTGATATGTATAACTGAGGTAGACAACAACATACTTTATTTAGAACATTTAGTGAGTTGAATTTATAGTTCATTTAAAGGGAGGCACGAAAGAATTATGGTGCATGGGGCAAAAAACGTTTGTGGGGCATTTAAATGATGTTACGATACTTGAAACATAATGAAATTCATATACAGGTTAATTATAATTAAAGTCCCATTTTAAAATTCTGTAAGAAAGAAACCGCTGGTCAGAATGACTTCAAATTTAAACTGGATATACTAGAAGAAGGGCGAAACGGTATGGCATAAGAAAAAGTTGCAAAGTCTATAAATAGATGGCGCTGTAAGCGGCATACTATGTAAATTAAAAGACACTTATGCACAGTTAAAAACCGAATTATTATGTGCTTTTTATGCGGTTTTTGGCACAAGGACAGTTAAAAACCGATTTTTCCCATCCATAAGTCCTTTTTTCCGTCAAACAACCGACACACTCATGCATATTGAACAGTATGGTTGGTTTACTGTGCAACTCATGCCAAAGCCTTCGTATTTCGATTAAAATTGTCACTTGTAGCCGAATCTACTTTCGTAATGCCGCTAACAGTGCCATCTATTGATACATTTTGGCACATTTTCTTTCTGATGCCATACCGTTTCCCCCTTCTTCCAGTATATGCAGTTCAAATTTGAAGTCATTTTGATCAGTGGTTCCTCTTTTACAGCATTTTGAAAGTGAGACTTTAATTATAATCACCCTGTACATCAATGAGGTGTACTACACTAGCGTTTACACCGCGCCCCATCACAACGGCTCTTATCACAAATGCTCCCGAGAAATTCCCTAGCACAGCGCGCAGGCTCATATAATGTCATTATTGTTTACTTTTATCTTAAGAACGGAATGTTGCATATTCTTTCTTCCTAATTTTTACAAATACAAAATTAGAAAACGGCTTACAAATATCATACCTGTACAAGTTAAATGAGCTTGATTTAAATTGGATAATTAATATCATCATTTATTTATTTAAAATCTTTGAATAAAATAATTTTTTTTTTTTGGATTTATTTGCACTGTCATCGGGATTTTTCATTTTAAACTATATTAAAATTTAAATAATAAGAAACAAAAACATCAAACTATCGTTCGACCCATAGAAATATTCGACCTTCGACCACGTGTGTACGCAAAATATCGAATAGGGAAAACCAACTGAAAAAGCTACCGTATTTTCTTTTCAAATAGGGATTTTTTCGGCGTATAGGGAATTTCAAGGGAGCATTAGTGATAAGAGCCACTATGATGGAGCACGGTGTAGACGCTGTGTGAGCTACAACATGCTTTCTATACATTATAGAGTGCGTAGCATTTATTGCTTATTTACCGGGACAAACACAAGAATTCCGTTTCCAAACTGGTTATCAGCGATAGTTGTTAGTAGTGCCTTTTCAGCTACGGTGTTCATTTTTAATAAACTTAACTCAATTTAGTGCATTACCTGGTGTGTATAAATTTTAGAGATCATATACAGGGCTTCAAGAAAGAAATCGCACTTATTAACGATTATGGACGGGAATTGCTAGAAATGGATTTTACTGCGTTATGCGTATTTTAGTTTGTTTACTTAGATATCTCATGTAACTGTAAAAGAGAAATGAAACTTCTTAACAATATTTCGATAGTGCTGATAAGTGTTTACAATCTGTGTCATATGCAGGATTTGTATTTCTTGTTACTATGGGTTAAACTTTTGATGTGTAAAATCATTAAAAAATAATAAATATTTTCGTACAAAAGAAAGACATTAATTTATCTGTCGTAGGATAATTCAGAAATCCGGATGAATGCAAAAAGTCAGGCTAATTGGAGAATCACCCGCATTTTTCAAATTAGCCTGGTATTTTTCAGGCTTATTGCAAATCTCCTATGCAGATTTAGGTTAACTGGAAAATGACCATCTCTTTCTGAATCAGCCCGATACGTTTTAGACTTATTGCAAAGAGCCTATACAGCGTTAGGATAATGAAAAATTGGCAATATATTTCTCTAAAGAGCCTGGAATTTTTGTCAGACTCATTGCAATCAGCCTACTCAGTTGTAGGCTAATTGGAAAATGTCCAGCTGTTTCTCCAAAGATCGTATTTCCATCCAGGCTTATTGAAATAAATCCATAATAATGAATGTTTATGCCTAATTTTAGTATAAAAATAGTAGCAGAAGCGTAAATTGCTTATCAAATGTATAAAAATCTATGTTATTGACAGCTCTGATAAAGGCGCCAGAATATGTAATGATAGTAAATGCTTCATTTTTATTTTAAAAGTATATTAGTCGCAAACACCTCGTATAAAACTGTCAATAAAATCTACAGATGAGGTTGATTTTTAATGTTTTTTCAGCTTAACATTCCCTCAGCAATACGTACAGAGGATGTGCTGCTGAATGAAAATGATAAGAAACCATAAGCAAAATACTTTGCGTCCAAATTTTATTTCTGCGCTTCACGGATAATTAAGATTAATAAATAGATTGTATTTGTTTTATAGCTAACATCCCCCCCAACCCAAAACCCTGCAAAGATCTACGAAAACATCTGAAGAGAACACAAATTGTAATTTTCTTTCACAGTATTAGGTAGAAATGATATATTGCTGGATCAAAATAAAATTGTGAAATTTATGTAAGATATTTAATTGTATTATCAGGAGATAATTTAAGTACTTGATATGATATGAGAATCATATATTAAGATTTAACCCCTTCCCTTTTTATTTTATAAACGCGTAATATTTAATTTAAAATAATAATCATTCCTCTAATTAAATTTTCTCATGTCTTTGTATTCGCTTTTCTGTATCACGCCCTTTCCTTTTTATATAAAATACAAAACCTCATCGATACTTTACTTTGTTAGATCAAATTTCCATCGAATTTTTATGATCTGTTCTTTTAGCTGCGCAATATTCAGTAGTTAATAAAAACCAGCTGCCGGGCATCGCAATGAATGCACTCCGAATATGGTATAATTAATGAGTTTCTACCATTCGTTAATTTAAAAATAACCCAACAATCGCTCAAATATGTAACATTTACTCCCTATTCCTTTCTCATCACGTTATCCATAAGTTGTTACTGTGTCTTTGGCAAAGTTATATTTTGAAGTAAATAGACCCAAAATTGTACCCTTTTGTGAAATGCCAAAAATGGTACTCTTTTGTGAAATGTTTCAGTAACATGCTATGCTCCCTCTGAAAGTTTTATCGCCAAGTAACCCTACTGGCGAGTGTCTGTAATCAGTTGAGGTCAGTTATGATATAAGAAAGATCAGGCATTCCTGCCCCTGACTTTCAACTGTACACACTGCTAAATAAGGTATCTTGATACTTTGCCCTCTCTTTCTGCCACACGGCCCTAACATCTAATGATGCGATAAAATTTTCGTCTACCTATACTGGAGTTTTTCTTGCATCGTTTTACCTCGGAGTATGTATTACGAATTTACTTCAACGTAACAACCAATCATTATAAATACTACATTACACTGGACATCTTCATTACACTTGATTAATAACTAAGATCAATAAATACTTTTATTTTTGTTTAAGTGTAAATTTTGCACCCTTCTCCCAGCACATATATCAATAAAAACACCAGATGCGGCATATTTTAAAGTTTTCAGTTCTAAAATAATTTGTAGTTTTCCTTCTTTTATATTACATAGTTGGAATGTCGTCCTGTTTTCCCCGAATAGAGTTCCTTTCCATCTACGGAGTGATATGAAAAAAGAAAAAAAGAAAATATCATCATGAACTTAACGTAAGAAAAGATACTTGTAATAGGTTAATTCAGAAGTCAGTTATAGTAACGACTCTTCTCTTATCTATTCCAATGAGCTCTACTAATAGAAATATCATTTATAGGGCTGCCACTAGCGACTATTTTTATATTTTATTCGCACCACTATTTTTAAAAAGACTAAATTTTGCAGTATATTTGTCTTGCACGCGTTGTAAAACTAAATGTAGATTTTTTTTTTTTTTTTTTGAGTAGGTGGTGCGTCGCCAGTGGCAGCCCCGCTACTATATCTCAATCAGCATAAAACTTTCAGCTCATTTCAAAGAGCCTGTACAGCAGGCTTGTCATACACGGGCAATACTTGGCCCGCCAAGCCTTTTGCATTTTTCCAGTGTTTGATGCAGAAAATAGGCTTTTCATGAACGGAGCTGCAATGACCGTAACTGAATTATTGCCAAGTTAGAGACTTTTTTATTCAAAATATCTATCACTATTTCAGAATAGCTTCGCTTTATTTATGGACAGACATCCCGTGATAAAATAAAGAAAATTATTACTGGAAAGAAAATTGGTAGTAATTTTGAATAAAAAACTTCCACAATCTGAAAACATTGCCTTCGTGTTAGGTATGGAAAATTTTAGAAAGTATAGTATGAGGTATGTATGGTCAGATCAAAGTTATTTTAATGTTTCAGCTATAAGAGACTGTGCATGCGAAAATAACCAACCAGAAAGATACAAAGAGCATATCATGAATGTAAAAATTTTAACATTTATAATAATTTTATAGTATTCTTTTTGTAAATTATGTGTTTTATGTTAAAACTAATGCTTTAATTTACTGCTCCCTCGATTTACAGCGCATTCCAAAATAATGTGCAGTATTTATTAGGTACTAAGAAGGAAATTGAAAAACTATTACAATACGTGCGTTTATTTACAATAATTAAACGTATATATATATATTTTTTATATGAGTAGCTGTGAAAGCAACATGAATTCTTGTTTTGTTTTTGTAAAATAAATAAATAAATAAATAAATAAAAACCAAAAACATTTCCTTTATAGCTGCCAACTTCTACGCTTTTCTGCTACCAATAAAATTTAACAGAAATGTTTGCCTTATTTAGTACTTTGATTTCGGTGATTTTAAAAGGTCTATATTTGCAATTTAATTTTAGTGGTACTAAAAAACATAAAAGATGGCAGCTATTATTTCCCTGGCTCTTTTCTTGGCGCATACATAGTCGAACACGAGGGTTTTAATTTGAGCTCTTTTATTATTTTCATTATTTCGGTCAGCAAACGTGTCATTATTAACCCCTTCGCGACGAGCGTGTTTTACAGAATTTTTAATCTTTTGCCACAGGTTTTTCAATACAGAAATTTTCGCCTAATTGAATCTCAGAAATGCTGTCATTAAATAAGGCAAAGTTTACAATAAAAAGTTACTGGTGGGAATAATCGAGGATTCTGAGCACCTTATGCGTCACGTATACGTGTCGCTCGTCCCCAAGGGGTTAATGAGCCCTACATGATCTTTATCTTATTTATATTTATTTTTGACAGATATATTCGTACTCACATATATTGTTTAAAAAAAACACGATTAATTAATGAATATTACAGATTAACAAAACTTAACTTACAATATACTTATATTCAAATAAAAACCGAAATTTTATGTTTGATATGTAGAAACTCTGTTGTAGTTTGCGAAGAATGATACTCAGAAATATCCAGAAAACTCACAATATCTAGAAAAATTTCGGAAAGATGAATTCTTAGATTTGAAACCGACACTTCATTAAAAAAAGAAGTATTCATGAAGACCATTAAAGGTCAGTTAAAGAAATTTAAAAATAATATAACCTGTATTAGATAAGTATCATTGATAGAAATTCAAGATACAGCCAAAATTTTCAATAATAAAAACAAATCTATAATTTCAATATTTATTACCTATTACATTGTAATTCATGAAAATATAGAGACACGAAATTCCACTCAGTTGGCTGGTTCTTTTCGCAGATATTATATGTACTTAAAAGTAATTAAAGAGCTTCTGTAAATTATTCCTATTCTTGATACAACCACCATAGATGATAATTATGAATCAATTATATAAAATTAGACTTTAATACTGTTTGTTGTAAAAAAGTAAGCTTATACTGCAACGAATGGCTTTATAAAGAGGAGCAATTTCAACAAAAAAAAATTTCAAAGATCAGGTTAATGCACTTAATAATACATTTTTTTTTACATTTCGATTCCGATTAAACATTTTAAATGTCCGATACGTGCTTAATTTTTTTTTATTTGAACGTATTTTTACCTACCGTAATTTCGCGCGTATACGCCGCACCTCAGATTATTCGATTTCTTACCAGAATTTATTTAAAATAAAATGTGACTTACTTCTGATTAGCATTTATTTGACTTCTTATTTCCAATAAAATTTCCGGTTTGAAAAAGACTTAACTAAGATGCGGCGCATACGCGCGAAATTACGGTATGTTAGGCAGCACACTTTTCTACGACATACTTGCTATTTTCAATTTTACAGAATAATAAAAGTTCGAAAAGAATGCAATGTATGTATTTTTCGTAGTATATATATATATTTTAATTTTCCGGTGACTAATTTAAATTTTTTCTGTATACAGTTATGAATTTTTGATGTTTTAATTATAATTTTTTAACATAGTTGTATTTTGTACGTACAAATTTCTTTCTGTGCGAAGGTAACAAATAGGCTTTTGTTAGTTTTTCTTCTTTTTTTAATCTGGCTCGCGGCTTTGAATACAATTGTTAATTTAGCACTCGAAGATAAACGAGTTTGACATGCCTGCTGTACAGCTTTAGGCTAACAAAAATGTAAATTGCCAGTTTAAACGACGTGGTTTCACCAAGGCTTTTTGGCAATAGGCCCTCGGTACTAAATGTATATTAAAATTATATAAATAAAAAAGGGCTAAATTTTCCGTATTTCTTTGGTGAAACTTTGAATTAGTCATGAACTACTTTATTAAAAAGGAGAAAAAAAACTGCACAAAAACATTCTCTGTTTAAGTAAATATTAACATTAAATATTAAATACATTGCTATTTTTTATATAATTAAGTAGAAAATATGAAAATAATAATGCACGAATAGCTTATACAAAATTAGTTAATATAGTTCGCTTTAAATATAGTTCTTAAAGTTACCATTAATTTGTAGTTATCAATTCTAACTCATTTTCAATTATTTCTACATGGAGATAACTCTGCTGTAGGGTTATTGTCAGTACGCGGGGGGTGAGGATGTAAATTTTTATTTAATTTACATTTAATTTGCCAAAGACACGTTTTTGGAAAAGTTGTTCCAACTCTCATGTCTCTCTTTCTAGAGAGAAATTGCGGTTCAATTATTAAGACTGCTGATAAGGAGTTACAGTGTGAGGTCTGTGGTAGCTTGAAAATAACGCCGAAAATTGGTTCTCTGTTTAACTAACTTATGGATATATTGATGTTTAGTAAAATAGTTATTATTTTTAAATGATGAAGAGTTGAAAATTTTTTACAATCAATGGTATATGAGTTTAGAAAATCAAACGCGGAATCAATATTATTATTAATATTATTAGCAGTAGTAGTAGGAGAAACAATAAAATATACTTTCTTTATATGAAAGGAGATTCATGTAAATTTTTGCGGTTATTATTATTTTTTAGATTTTGTTTTTGTGAATACTTTTATAACAGACGATTTAGCGTCGTATCGGTAACCGGTGAATTTACCGATATTTAAGGCGCCTTATTTACTCACAGAATAGGAAACGTTATAGACCGTTTAAGTTTTTTACATTACGTTGAGTTAATATTAGATTTTGCGTCTGTTTAACAACTTAACCACTTCCCCGTATATCGTACGTGCAAGCTTGCTCCGTTACTCAAAGATTTTGGATACGACTAATTTTTAACACGTTGACGGACACTTGCGGCTATAGCCGCCCAAAACAAAACGGTCGTTTTTAGACACTACGGCTATAGCAGCACAAATGTGCATTTACCGGCGTACAAGTAGAAGCCCAGTGTCATGTTTTGGAAACATTTTTTTAGGTTGCAGCTTCAGTATGCATGTGAAGGGTGGCTAGTGGTCAGGGAAAAATACAGTAAAAAATGATAATGACCAGTATATTCTTATAGAAAAATTCAAATTGTATATTTGATCGAATAATCAAGATAAATTTTTCTATAAGAATATACTGGTGTTTATCACTTTTTTTGACTGTATATTTCCCTGACCACTAGCCACCCTGATTTGGTTGTGAAGGGAGTAGTGCAGCCTAATCAAAGGTGCTGAATTAATCAAAATTAAGTTTATTTAAGCAGAAATAGTAAAACTATACTTCTAATATTCCAAAAATTACAAAAACATATAGTGTCAATTTTCGAACTTCACTTTTTCCGAATGTCCGTCAATGTGTTGATTGTAATCTTTGTTTTATTTAATTACAAAACAATTCCGATTAATTAGGGCTAATATTTTAGTTCGAAAAAAGTGGTGCTTAGTCCATATATTTAGTTTCTTGCTTAAAAGAAGAAGAAGACGAAAATTTTAAGGGATTGAGCATTTTAAATACAGAAAAGAGAGCAATGTATACTGAGTTTAAAAACAATATCTTAAACATATGTCACGATCAAATTATTTAAAGTATAAATCGACTTCATCGGAGAAGATATAGCGAGTAAAAAGAAAATAAAAAAATATTTTATTTTCTCATCTCCGCCATTTTTACAAAATGATTTGCATTTCATAATTACGTCCTAGATTCGTCAATGACGCAGATTGCATATTTATTAGCAGTACAATAATCGATGACTGACGGAATTGTCATTTTCAACGACGATTGTTGAATTACCGACAATTTTGCTTATCACTAGTCCACAATACCGTTTGTCACACCGCTTGCATTTCGAACAATAAAAGCTGTCCTCGAGAAAAAAAAAGATTGATTTTCCGATTTAATGCACAAAGTTCATGCACAAAAATTTACTATTTTTACTTATATACATTTTTAAGAATTTATTGCGGTGTAAATAAATAAAAAAAAAAAAAAAAAAAACAGAAAATAAAAGTTTAATGTTGTTGTTGTTGGTTTGACCCTAAGGGCCCGGTTTTGCAGCTTTCTATTTCTATATATCTAAAAGTTTAATATTTCTCATTGCATATGATTTTTTAGGAGGAGGGGGGCTCCGAGAATTAAATACAAAATACTTCTACGTATGATTATAATACAATTTGCGTTATAACGTAGCCGTAATTTAAATAATTAATGCCCCAGAATATTATCAATATTCTTAAAGTTTTAAGACTTTTAACAGAGTATACATATACTTTATAATATGTATTGAAACATTATTTTGGAAATCAGGGAAATAAAAAACAACAATAAATATGTTTTATCGGAACTAGTCAAATTACTTTCCAAATTTTAATGTTAAGGAATCGCGAGATGATTTGATTTTTTACATTTTTATAATTCACTTGGTAATATCACAGGGATCAGTCTTATTAAATTCTCTTTCTTTTTCTGAAAAAGTTCAAGCTAGACAGTCGTTATAATTTCAAATTTATATATTTCGATAAGAATAAAATAAATTGCATTGCATAAATATAATCTGTAGATAAGAAAGTTTTTTAACTTAACTAATCGACAATCAGTTTGTAACTTTCTTTCAGCCCTTTTTAATAAACATTGTCCCGGCCGTTTTTATATGATCACGATCATTTTTTCCTCCTCTGAAATGCGAAACACATTATTTAAAAGAAAAAAAAAATATATATATCGAATTACAAAAAAAGCAACATTTATTTTCAATATAATCAAATATGTATTGTACATTCTATTTCATCTTTCGTAATAATTTGTTTTTAACACTCTCACTGTACAATATGAGGTTCACGTTCACGTAGCTACCAACCTTTTCTCTTTTATAATACAAATAAAACGTAATAGATTTATTTGTCATATTTAACCCTAGAATGCTACCCTTTCGTCTCCTGGACGAAGCTCATAACAAATAATTCTTCAGAAATTTTTCGGCACCAGTATTTTATTACAGAAAATCTCTGCTTAAAAGAAAAAAAAAAGTCCTCTCTTTTAAGTAGAGATTATTTTCTGTAATAAAATACTGGTACCGAAGAATTTCTGAAGAATTATTTGTTATGAGTTTCGTCCGGGAGACGAATGGATAGCATTCTAGGGTTAATCGCCGAAATCTGCAATTGAGAAAGTCAATATTTTACTATTAAGTTTTAGTGGTACGATAAATGCGTAGAAATTGGGAGCTGTGACGTTCAATGCGTTGCAATTTTCACTGCAATCCATATACTATTTAAATTTAACGATTTTATAGATTAAAAACAGTTTAAAAACAATTACTGTCAAATCTTATCTTTATATACTTAAGGAAGTTTTTTTAAATATTGTTAGAATAATAATACTGATTTTATCACTTACTCTCCTCCCTTAAATCTTCAAAAATACGATTTTTAGAGGAACATGTAAACTAAAGGGCAACATTTTCTGCACATTTTAACCCTTTTCGGCACAGACAAATTCTGTTCGCATAATGAGAAATTACTGACTGACACCGGAAGTTACAAATGACTTGTTTAGAAAATAAGAACTACTTGTTTTAAGCTTTCATTATAGAAACGAAATTTTATTAAAATATTCTTGGTGTCGCATGCAAGTTTGGAATTAAAATTAAGTGTGCCCGGAGTGGGACAACTGCCCGGATAGGGTTAAAACAGAGTTCATAAAAAATTCCTACATTTATGCTAGTTATGGCTTGAATTATATCAAGTAATACTTACATAAGTAATGCTTAACAGAATAGTGTAACGTCGTTTATTTCGAAATGTTGAAAAGGTACTGTTTTTTAGATTTATATAAGTGAAACTGCAGACTCAGACAAAGATAAGAATAAAAAACAGACCTTTTTTTAATAATATAAAAGATACTGATGTAAAAATCTATCTAAAATAGAAGTATGTCAAATAACTGAAACTTTTGTTGAATCATTCCGTGAAACAATAAACTAATTAGGATTATATACTTGCCGAAGTGATGCCAACTTGTACTAAGGATATTTCGAACATTTTCAATTTTGGATCACCACTCCGCTCTCTAAATAGATTTAAAATAAAGCATATTAAGAAAAATAATCGATGACTGTCTAGATTGGTATTTTTTGCGATGGCGATTGTTGAATTATAGGTAATAGCCTATCACTAGTCCACAGTGCGAATAACGCTCAGCTTGTTTTTTACGATGACGATTCTTGAGTTATAAGCAATTGCCTATCGCTAAACTACCGTGCGAATAACTCTCAGCATTTACAATATCCATAGGTGCCAATCTCTCATTAATATTCCGTAATATGCGGGTTAATTTAACCCAGTTTAAAAACGCTTCAAACCAGAAAAATTATTGGATGAATCTTTATATATTTAATTTCAGTTTTCTACGTGGAATTTATTTAATTTCATTTCTTAAAAAATTTTTCTGGTGCGATACGTGTTAAACCTGGGTCAAATTAACCCGCATATTACGGAATATTAATGAGAGGTTGGCACCTATGAATATCGAACGATGTCTTCGCGAGATAAGACGCCTTTCCACTTGAACGACAAGTGCGGAACCAAGATCATTCTTTTTTTTTTTTTTTTTTTTTAACTATTTTTACTTTTAAAAATTTTAAAGAACATATTCTGGTGTGATTCTTAATACAAAAAACATGAATGATAATTAAAAATCGAAGTTTAACATTTCTCCATACATATATCATTTACTTTGTGTGTGGGAGGAGGGGGGGGGGTGAAGTGAGCAGTAAAGACTGAATACTTCTCTGTTTATGTGAAACGTGGGTGCATATCCGGATGTAAATATGTCAACTCTTTTAGATAAAAATACACAAAAACCAACATACCACAACCACAACTACACAACCACTATGTAGACAGTACCAAGATGGCGTCTCTTTTACTAGGAGCGCTCTAGAGAACTACGAGGTAGTAGCATTCACTATAGATCACTTCTGTCGCATAGCAAATAAGCGATACTTTAATGACAGGCATTACCTGATGATCATAATCACCTACATTTACTAATTCGTTTCAAGGGAAAAATACTTCTGCAGGGCTGCTACTGTTGCTATTTTTATATTCTATTTGCACCATTATTATAAAAATATATATTTTACAGTACTCTTGCAGAGGTTGTCAACGTGCATGAAAATGATTTTTGTTTTGAGAAAGTGGTGCGAGATAGAATTAAAAAATAGTCACCAGTGGCAGGCTTGATTATGTTGCTAAGTTGTTGAAATGATTGAATGACACCAGAATCAATCAACTAATTTATTTGAAAATAGTAAAAGCTTTTCTTCACGTACATCTACGTTAAGTATTTTAAAAGCAAAATTATATTTCAAAATGCTGATAAACATCGGTATTTGGAAACTAAAACTAAGTGGTAAATATAATAAACTACCACTCTTGAAAGGATTCAATAAATACCTATTATTTTTAAAATCAAAGTACCTACTCAACTGTACCGAAAGTGCACCAAACAAATCTGGAGTGGCTCCAGTTGACTTTACGAACTCTTTACAGAAATAGATACAATAAATAGTAATATAAAAATAAATGAAAATTGAGATCTTGATTTTACAAAAAATAAATGTTTCTATTTCTGAAAATGACCTCATATTCTAATAGAATAGTCACTTTCATTCCCAAAGCTTAATTGTTTTCTAAATTTAGACATAATCGTCAATAAATGTTCATTCGATCCATGCTGAAAGCAACGCCTGTCAATTTAAAGTAACATTTAAATTGAATTTACATAGTCATGCTCATGAAAATTTTAAGTTTTTAAAATATAGACTTTTTACCAAAGTTTCTCAACAGCGTACAATAACTAAATTTCCTGATTATTTATCTTATTAATAAAACGTATACTATTTTTCCTTTCTTTTTCACAAAAGAAAAAAGGAATTTAAATAAATTAAATTAAACCACGTTCTAGTGAAATGTGGCTGTTGCATCAGAATAAGACGAGCGTGAACTATAAAAATATTTAATTGAATAACTGAGTTAAAAAAGAAAATATTTATCAGGGTTTTTCATCACAAAATGTTTAAAAATGGTTAAGGTACTGAACCGGTTGACCGATTTCCACTAAAATCAATACAGCTCTCGTGACAGTAGCCTGTAACATATTATCATATAGGATCTCAATCGAAAGCATAATTTGTGGGCAATCATGTTCACTCACATACACACACATACATGCCAATACCATTAATTAATAAAACACCAAAACCGGAATCTAAGGACGAAAATGTACGCTTAATAGCAGCATATACGCATACATACATAGAAAATCGTTGTAAAAATAGAGAAATTGGATTCAGGGAACCGCAAAATGTAAAAAAATACCAATATTTCTACGAACGGGTTTTTATCATGATCACAATAATTTCCTTACACCATATGTGTACGGAAAGTAAAAATCTCAGCAACTTCAAATAATTTTGATGTTGTTTAAAGCTCATAACGTTCCGAAAGAAAAAAATATTTTCAAAGATGTCACTGGTAAAAGGCATAGCTTCCAACTTTAACGCATTTCTGTTTCCACTTATTTTTCGTGCAGAAATTTTCACCTTATTTAATCACTGGATTTTATTGCGGTTAAATAAGACGAACATTTATGTTCGGAAAATTTGGTAAAGTAACAGCGTAAAATTAGCCGTTATGTAAAATATATAAATAACTTAAATAATAAAAATACGAAAAGAAAACATTCTTTTAAAATTCACCAAATGACATGTTTATTTTCTACAATTACATTGAATAATTTTTCTGTTGCAATAACAACTAGCTAAATTAAAATTCAATAAAAAATAACGAGTTTTCTCATGACCATGGAGGCTACAGCTTTACATATTTTAAAATTGCTTGCGGTGATTGCTCGAAAACGACCATAAAATGTGGAAGTCACTATAAATTGAATATGCGCCTTATGTTTTTTTGTTTACAACATTTTTGGTACTAGGGTTCGTACGGCTCCTGGAATTTTGCGTCCAAGAAATTCTTCGGTACCAGTATTTTCTCACCGAAAATCTTTGCTTAAAAGAAGGCGAAATGCCAGGAGTATAGCTTTTATCTATACAGAAAATACTGGTGAAACTCCTGGAAGAATCCCTGATCCGTACGAACCAAAGCCATTAAATAATAAGCCCAGTCAGATAGTGTTAAATTTGTTAGCGGAGACACTAGCGCCACTTCATCTGCTGCGGAAGGAAGTCGAAACAGAAGGGCGTCGCAGAGAAACTATACGATTTTTATCGTTCGTATCGATGTTTTGTTTTTGCACTTCCTTTAAAAGCTTGCTTTTTATTGGGATCTTTTACATTAAAGCTAAAACTATAATGAAAATAAAATGGGGAAATTTACTGGATTAATATTTCTATATAAATATAGTGGTGGCGAAGAAGTTAATTTATTTATTAAAAGTTAAATAAAAAGTGATGGAAATTTACATCACTATGCAATTAACCCTTTCCGGCACAGACAAATTCTGTTCGTAAAATGTGAAATTACTGACTGACACCGGAATTTACAAACGACTTTCTTAGAAAATATGAACTCCTTATTTTAAGCTTTAATTTTAGAAGCAAAATGCAAAATTTTATTAAAATATTCTTGGTGCCGAATGCAGCACTCCCAACCGCTATATGGCGCAATTTTGAACTTGCGAAAAGTTTCCCATTTATCTGACTGGGCTTATTATTTAATGGCTTTGGTACGAACTCTGTGGTACTAGCACTAATATTTATCAATATTATGTATAAAACTTTTTTTTTACTTTTACCGAGAGCTTCCACTTTGTTCGTTTTTTGAACCTTACATTTTTTACAACGAAATGTTTTTGTTAAAAACACTCGTATTAAAAAAACTGACCGGTGGGAATCCTTTTTGCCGCATACAATGTGTTAAAACAGCATATATGTGATACCATAAGAAAGTAATATAATTAACAAAAAAACTTGAAATACTTGCCTACAACGATACATTTTCCAAAAAAGCTCATTTTAAAAAAAGTAATTAGAATTTAAATTCCTTACAAGAAATAAAACGGAAAATTATGTTATTTCAGAAGAAACACAAAATCAGATTAACTTCAGTGCCCAGCAAAGTAAATTACCGGATATGCAAAATCTGAAATCATTTTATGGAATTCCAATAAAAGCAAATGACTTCCTTACAGTGAAAACATTTTCTAAAAATTGTTTCTTTAAATTATGCAAGAAAAACTGCATAAATGTAATGACTTCCATCCAAAGGAAGTTTCACTAATTAAATCATATTCTCTTCCGTCGATAGAGTTAATGCTTGGGCTGGCGAAAGAATTCGGTTTCAATTAATGAAATAATAATAATTGAAATATGGTGGATTTTTTTTTAACACAACGTGAAAATAATTCAAAAATATATAAATTAAGAAATTTTAATTTTACACGTGAAAGAATTTTGAAAACGAAAAGTCATGTGTATCTAATACCTTTACGCTTTAACTGGAACATTTTTCACATTATAACTTATAGTTCATTATGATAAAAATCAGGTGATTAGAAAATTAGATATCCAGAAATATTTTAATTCTACGCAGAATTTTAGTGAATTACGCGATTTCAAAACTATTGCAACAAATTCAATAAGTTTTAACCCGAATAAAGAAAGTTTTTGTAAATTTCTGTGCGCTTAAATATAAAAAACACTCGCCATTCTCGGACAGTAATAAAAAGGCTTATAATATGTCTTGAATATCACTTCATGAAAAAATATAAGATAAGATCCCAATCAAACAGTCCTCAAATGCAATGCATCAAACATACGCGTTTGCAGTTTTTAAAAAAAGTATCAAAACAAACGGAAATTAACTGTATCAAATTCTGATTAATTATCTTATCTTACAGAACACTAAGTAAAGTACGCTTTAAAGCAAAAATACCTTTGTTTAATTTATTTATTATTAGCATAGTAAAGGCAGAAAGCTATTCGAGTTTTGTCCAAGATTTTGGAAATATTCGCCACTGCACACTGTAAAAATTTCATAACAATATTTCCTGAAAATATTCTAATGCAAATGCAAGGTGGAGTTTGTATATAAAACAGTAGTACAACTAGAATAAAGAGAGAGTCTCAGGGACGTAAGGTGCTCGTATCCCGTAACCAAAAGGTTAACCCTTTGACTACGGGGCCAGGATTGGTGATTTTTTCTATATTCAATCGCATCACAATTTACAAAAACTTTTCTTTGTTCTAGGTTTTTCTTCAAAATATTCTGGTAAAAGACTATGGTAGAGATTATTAAAGTGATGCGAATGTAATAAAAATAAGTTCACTTTTCACGCATATGTCCCGGCCCCTAATTTAAAGCATCTTTTTAATAATTGCTTACATAAAGAACAACAGTCACATTTTACTCGTAACTAGCGTATTTATATGATTTTTTTTGTACAGTTTGTTCTAACCGGCTCCGAAAATACTGCTGTTTAATATATGGGAGACTGGGGAAGTTTTACTCACGTTTTACTAAAATGCTCGTAATTTGTAGTTTGATATACAATAGCATCTCATTATGCCACATATATCAAACATATGAAAATACCATATATAAATATATAATAGCCATATATAAATACTATTTTAAAAGTTACATATTCTACACCACTACTAGTGATTAGATGTAGCTGTGTCCCTACACTGCACAGTGATGCATATAAGAATCAATTAAAATTTAATCTTTTGTAAATAAATTGAAATCGTAGCAACCACTATATTTAAATAAACATATTTGCCTTAAGCAATCACATAAGTCTTCCATTAATTCAAGTGATGCCTTTAAAATTTGTCGTATCAACCCCAAATATGAGTATTAAAAAACACATCCAAAAGAAACATTCATGCAGTGTAAGGTTAAGAAGACCCACAGATGAAATTAGCACAAACTGCACAAACTGCATTTAGCATAAACTGTAATATATGTAATTTTATGCATAAAATATGCATATTTAAGATTTATGGAGTTGTATTCTGAATCATTTGTTCCGAATTTTAAAACACGTTTTTTTATCTCATCATAACGCAAAGTACTTGTGCTGCTTAAAGGTGAAATTTTGAAATGATTGAATGACACCAGGATTTACAAACATATTTATTTAGAATTAGAGTAAAAGATTTTCTTCAAGTGCATTTAGAAAAAAAAATTTACAATTAAATAAGGCGAAGGAAATTTTTCGCCAAAACTGGTGAGAATGAGAATACACAGATTGGGTAACAGAATCCGCAACTGGCGTATAGTTTATAAACTTGTGAAGTTTTCGTTGAAAAAGGAAAGGTAGTGCAACAATAATGTTGCACACTTTTTATAAGAAGCATGTTTTTAACATTTTGAAAGAAACCACTTCAAAAAAATATAAATTATTATAAAAGAATAATAATTATTTTTTTCAGTTATTAATATTACATATTATATAAAAATTATTTTAATAGGAACTATTACAATACTTTAATTAAAACGTTATTAAATAATGGAGTAAAGGTTGAACTTAACCGTTTGAAGGGTGGTGAGATATCATATATCCCAAATAATTTTAATGAACCAAATGCCACATTAGCACGATATTTTGGAAAAAAAAATTAGCTTTTCTAAATGCACTTGAAGAAAATCTTTTACTCTAATTCTGAATAAATATGTTTGTAAATCCTGGTGTCATTCAATGAATGACACCAGGATTTATTGAATGACACATTTAGTGAATGACACCAGGATTTACAAACATATTTATTTAGAATTAGAGTAAAAGATTTTCTTCAAGTGCATTTAGAAAAGCTAATTTTTTTTTTCAAAAATCTCGTGCTAATGTGGCATTTGGTTCATTAAAATTATGTGGGATATATGATATCTCATCACCCTTCAAACGGTTAAGTTCAACCTTTACTCCATTATTTAATAACGTTTTAATTAAAGTATTGTAATAGTTCCTATTAAAATAATTTTATATAATATGTAATATTAATAACTGAAAAAAATAATAATTATTATTTTATACTAATTTATATTTTTTTGAAGTGGTTTCTTTCAAAATGTTAAAAACATGCTTCTTATAAAAAGTGTGCAACATTTTTGTTGCACTACCTTTCCTTTTTCAACGAAAACTTCACAGGTTTATAAACTATACGCCAGTTGCGGATTCTGTTACCCAATCTGTGTATGCTCATTCTCACCAGTTTTTGCGAAAAATTTCCTTCGCCTTATTTAATTGTAAAATCGCCCTAAAAACTGTACGCCAGAAAATTACTCAAAATTACTGATGGCAAAGAGCATGCCTAGTTTGAATAGGAAGATTCGCCCCTTCTATATCCCCACTTCCCAGCATACCATAAAAACTGTTTCAATTTGAGCAGTCAAATAAACATGTTTCAAGTCAGAAATTTCACTTAATATATAAAATAATTTAATATGCCAAGCAGAAACAAGAAGCATTTTATTCAATACATGTTCTAGTTCGAAACATTTTTATCACGTGTGTCAAATTGATACAGTTTTACTGAAATTTGTCATGCATGCTATATCTGTATCTGAAGAATGAACTAGCTAAATTGCTATTTTTTGCAAATTTTCTATTTTTAAAATAAAGTTGAAATTATTGCATATTTTTTTCAGATTTCATCGATGTATATTGTTATTTGGATGGAATAAATAACAAATTTAGGCTTGATCTTAAAATATCTAATCAAAAATATGTGATGACTAGATGTAAAAATATTAAGTAGTGCAAGAGAAATTCTGCATATAATTTTAAAAAAAAACGTGCTTTTAACATTTTTGTTATAAACCACATTAAAGCATCCTTTAAACACTACATGCATCGCGCAAACTCGACGTTTTTATAGTCATAACAAGCCTAATTATTGGAATATTTTTATGCGGTTAGTATTAAAATACTCAGACATTATTGCTCTTTCATGTATACTGTTTTAGAAAAAGTATCCTCATATATTATTTCTCCTGTCAACATCCCTTTTACTCAGAAAATATGAAACGCAGAACAACGAATGAGATACCATATGAAAGGTTTTAGAACAGGCTTCTGACATAGCCCACTTAACAATTCGTTAAAACATGTTTTTGATTAAAATTTGCTGAAATTAAAAAATTAAATCGGCATTGTTTCATGAAAGAAATGAAAGGTTTTCCTGAAATTATTGTTGCCAAAAAAATAAAATACCACATTATAGGATGCTCATAGCAATTATTATAAAAAACACCGCACGGGTTTATTTTATACTTATGATTAAAAAGCGAAATTGAAATTGAAATGTTTAGATTTATATTTCTAAGTCCCATGGTTTTCCCGAAGTGGATGACGTCATCCTCTAATGCAGTCAAAATACGATTTTTAATTTTTTTTCTCGCGCGTGCCTTTAGCAATCTTGGATCAGTTTTTAGTCTAACTTTGATGGAATAAATTAGATGATATTCTGGCTTGACTAACAACTAAATGTTGTTTGCAGATATTTTTATCCTTGCTTTTTCTTTAGAAGTTTAAACCTGCATCTAATAAATATTACATATTGATAAAAAATGATACTTCTCTATTATCCCGTCGACCACTTTTCATAACAAAAAACTATCGCCAAATAAACAGGAGAACGTTGCCATTAGAATATCAAAAAATAAATAAAATATAAGAATTTAAGGACACAATTGTTATTTTAATTAATAAAATAACTACTAATTCAGTAAAACATAATGAAAAATACACGCAAATGTCGAATGTAAAACCACTAGATGACGTAACAAACACGCATAATGATTCTGACATCAAGTAAATGGGACTGCATTTTTGGCGTTTAATCTTACTGTTTGGCGGTAGTTTTTTGTTATGAAAAGTGGTCGACGGGTTAATAGAGAAGTACCTAAAAAATATTAGATTTCAGTGCGAAATCTTCGCACGGGCCCTCTGGTTATTTTTAAATCTTTAACAGACGTATGTACCCTTAACAAGCAGTTTAAAAGTTAAAAATGTGACGAATTTGATTCGGTACCCGATTATCACAGGAAAAAATTTCCGCCAGTATTTTTTTAAAAATAATTGACGAATTATTTGAAATTAGAATTTTGGTCATAAACAATTCGAAAATTTATTTTCGAAATTACTCGTGGAAATTTTCTACTGTAGTAATCAGGTCATGATTTGATTTACTAATTAGGGGAAAGTAGCGTAAAACCAGGTACTTTACGGTTTTCCTTTTTTGACAAAAGTTTAGAAGGGTGGAAAAAGTGTATTGCTCCAAAAGTGTTTTTAGATATCTGGGCTATTCAAAAACCACGCCTGTTCCAACAGGCAATATCTTCTCCACTTGAGACAAGGTGTTCTATAGAACCATTTAAAACAGCTCCGAATTTTGGTGGTAGGGTAAAACGAGGTATTAATCAATAATTAAGTTTCTACACCTCTATTAACAAAAAGCCTTACTATAATAAATTTTGATTCAAGCTTTAAATATATAAACATTTTTTAAGGTGTGTAACATTTTCTCAGGTTTTCAAGCACTGTTTAATGTTGTCATGCAATGGCCTTCTCAGCTTTTACTTATCGTACCTGCTGCGTTCCTCATGTGCCAACTCTTTGCAGACTGATCATGTATGCATCCTTCACTACTTGTTGAGGGAAGAAACAATTCATTGAAGAATTCAATGAAAAACCATAGGTACTCGGTTTTGCCCCAACAGTCGATTAAAAATCTACATGGTCGTTTTCCTGGAAAGCTGGACGTGCACGTATCTTCTTTGCATCAAAATAACGTGTGAAAGCTGTAGAAATGAGTGGTGTACTTACCTAAATCGAATCATCAGGCTGGATTTATTTAAAGAGCAGAAAAGACGGGAAAAAAATGAGGTGAATTTATTTGCAAAACCAGTGCACGGACACAGATATTATCTCACTTCAAAAACCGATATCACACCGCTAGAGGACGCTTAGGGACGTAGTTAAGACGGGTGCTGTCCATAGAGTAGCACTTAGCAGCTAGAAAACAGGGTACCCAGCAGGGGTGCAAAAATCTAGGCGCCAATGGGCTGATTACCACAGCTAAATTTTATTAGTATTCTTCGTCAAATTTTATTAGTATGCTTCGCCTAAATTTTATCAGTATTCTTATTAGGCAAAGAATACAAAAAATTTAGTGGTGGGAATCAACCCATTGGCGCTTACATTTTTGCACCCCTGGTACCCAGTTTTACCCGCCTAAGTTTCCAACATAGTTGAAAAGTGTTTATGAATTCGGTTTGTTTGTATGTCTGCCATTAATCTGTCGTCTGTCCGTTCTCTAACTCGCGTAAGTATACGCGGATTGATTTGAAATTGATATAAGTTATTGGTTTTTACTATGGCATGTTTGGTATTTAAAATGAAGTGTGTAGCATTTATAATTGTTTTACATAGACACTCAAAAGGATTCTGTTACATTGCGGTATAAGGGAACAATAGTTTGTGGCATATTTTAATGATGTTAACTATTTTAAACATATTCAAATTGATTTTATGTGTTTTCTGAATTGTTTACTTAGTAAACTGTAAAGTTTTGTTAAATTATTCTGAATGAGTTAGAAAATGTTTCATAATCTATGCTTTACGCATGAATTTTCGTTCTTTTTTAATATAAAAAGGCGCAGCTCTCAGATCGCATTTGGCCGCTGAAAATAATTCAATAGACTATATTCACAAGCCTTTATAATTCTACATCCATTATCCGAATATATGCACGCAAGCACGCTTGTACTGAGAAATGCTCACATAGACATTTCCGTTAGCAAAAAATATCCATAAATAGTTGCGTAAAGCAACATGAGATATACTTAATACAATTTTAAATTTCTATTCTATTCCATGTATTGTCCTGGAAAAGAATCGTACTTCTCCACTAACTATGCCACAGATCATCGTATAAAAACTTAATTGGTATCAACTGATTTGTAATTACGTCTACTAGTTTATTCTATACTTAACCCTTTTTATCCTGACGGTACTTATAAGTACCACTTAACCCCCTTCGTGACGAGCGTCTTTTACAGAATTTTTAATCTGTTACCACCGGTTTTTCAAATGAGAAATTTTCACCTAATTGAATCGCAAAAATGCTATGATTAGATAAGGAAAACTTTACAAAAAAAAAAATAACTGGTGGGAATAATCGAGGATTCTGAGCATCTTATGCGTCACGTATTCGTGTCGCTCGTCCCCAAGGGGTTAAACCTGTATATCCTGAATTAATTTTCCAGCTACTTTTTATATGTATTTTTGCATCATTGAATAAGTTTTGGTGCAGAATAAACACAGGAAAGAGGAAAATAATTTTTATAGTGTTTTAGTGATTAATTATTCAACTGTAACAACAATAAATTTTTTACCCTATGATATAAAATAAAATAGTAAATTTCAAATAGTAAACTTCAAATAAAATATAGGAAATGCTCACCTGTAGAGTATAGAAAACAATAGAAACTAATAGTACTAAATAACCGGTAATAAACCACTAAAATTACTCAAATGAAGAACAACATGCATGTCAATTCTATTGCAAAATGGATTTTGAATGTAACGTGGCAACTGTAAAATCCCTACAATGCAAAGAAAGAGGATATGTGCTTGAATTTGCCATCTCCTGCCTGCTGTCAGAAATACACTCTTTGTGCCATTGTGAATACCGTTAGGAAAAACGGTCATATTACGAATATATAGGTGTTTTATTAAAGCCAATTATTAAAAACGATTTTTTTAATTTACTCAAACCGCAAATATCAGTAGGTAAAGTGCTTTTAAGTATGTGAAAATGTTGCTTAGTGTTTTCCTTATCATATAGTGGGGCTAAATTTTAAAATATTAGATTTTGCTTCAGGCTGAATCTGTTACTTTCAGTAACGGATGATTTTGTTGAATTCAGAGAAAATCTCTACCAAGTAAATACATAAATGCATTAACATATAGCCTTTTTTTCATTTAAAAAAATTGACAAAAAAGTGATAAAAAAACCAAGAGCTGTAGCATGTTCTAAAGGTTTCCTGTATGTTTTCACAATCTTCCTCCAGCCTACACAGTCTACGCGAATCCCATGCTATAGGACATTTCCATTGCCACCATTGGGAGTTTCCAGTATGTTTATACTAGTCTGTGGAGAAAGCCTTCGAATAAGATGAAAAAAAAAATGAACTTCTGCAGTTAATTTAATGTTTAACCCTTAATTGCATAGTGATGTAAATTTCCATCACTTTTTATTAAACTTTTAATAAATAAATCAACTTCTTCGTCACCACTATATTTATATAGAAATATTAATCGAATAAGTTTCCCGTGAATTATGTTAAAAATAAAGTTAAAAATCTATCTTAAAATTTCTGGTGTCTAATATTTAATATATGTATAAAAAACACAATTGTAAAAGAAAAACTCAACTCATGCAAAGAAGGGTTAATCGTTAAAAAAAACTATAAAACGGTTAGTTTTTAAAAGTAACTCAAAAGTTACTGGACGGAACGAGTTGAAATTTTCGGATCGCGTATTTGTAGTTTCAAGATATTGATTTCTGTTTAACCCCTTCGCGACGAGCGTCCTTTACAGAATATTTAATCTTTTACCACTGGTTTCTCAAAACAGAAATTTTCGCCTAACTGAATCGCAGAAATGCTGTCATTAAATAAGGCAAAGCTTACAATAAAAAGTTACTGGTGGGGATAAGCGAGGATTCTGAGCATCTTCTGCGTCACGTATACGTGTCGCTCGTCTCCAAGGGGTTAAAAAAGTATAAGCTATCATTCATATTTTTCTAAATGTGACTTTAGGGAAATTGGGGACGCGTGTTTTCTTTAATTTTTATATCGCTAACCTCTTAATTCAGAACATAAACAAAACATAGAAGTAATAAAATTAATGGACGGAGATAACGGATGTAGCCATTTATAAGTATTTCTATTTGCTCTGAAACAAAAGGATAGCGTTATAAAAAATTACATAAAACACGCGTCCCTGTTTCCCCCCATTTAACCTTTAATTAGAAATTAATAGTCGTCAAAATATGAATTCTAACCTATGAATTATTTATAACAGAAAGTAATTTCTAGCAACTTCAGATAAATGTATTTAAAAATGACAGTTTATTCTGCTAAGTTGTTTAAGAGTTATTTTTCAAAAACTGTTACATTAGAATAGGTTTTGCTGTGATAACCCTTTCAGGCGCAAGTGATTTTGTTTCTTTAATGTTAAATACACAAATAATACACAAATACACAAATAATACCATAAATTTTTTAGAAATTAAGTAAAATATAGATTTGTTTTTAAAAAAATTTAAAAACAGAAATTTTGTTAAAAATATCTGCTACAACACTTGATTAAAATTAAGTAGTATAAAATATATTCCACTGCACTTCAAGTGGTTAAAAATTAATTTTACGTTTGGAATTCAGAACGTTACATCTTCATAATTCCTAAACTAGTTGAACGAATGACTTCCCTTGTGGTATCCAAATGTACAGAATACCAAAGAATCCTCAAATGCGTCAAAAACAAATGTTTTTATTAAAATTTAAAGCTTGTTACACTTTCAATATCTAGACAACACCCAAAGTATAATCTGGGTATAGCAATTATTAATATATATATATTACAAATCGTTTGATTACAATAACATTTTAAACGATGATTTGCGACAGAAATAGTAGTAGAGGGGGGGGATGATATATTTTCCAGGACTGCAGGTGATTTTTTTCCGAAACTATTTGATATGGTTCTATGTATACAAAGTTCCAAGAATAAATAATATTGGGTTGCCCGGAAAATTAATTTCATTTGGCAAAATTAATCTATACCGGAAAATTTTATCACGTACTTATTACACATTAATTCCGATAGCTAATGTATAATAATTAACAGACAGAATTTTCCAGTACGCAGTATTTTTCCGGGCAAACCAATACATGTTGCCACGAGTGAGGAAGAATTTAATTTAATCGCAAAAACCAATTTTGGTCACATTACTATGATGTTAGAGCTATGTAATACCCAGTATACTTTATAGATCATCCAATGTTACGCCACATAGGGTGTAAAATTGCATGGATATGTTAATACTACAACATTTGCAAAAGTTTAGATTTACTTTTAAAAATATATATAATTTATTTAACAACTTTAACGAAGGAACTAAATTAATAATATTTCCGTTGTGTGTCTAATCATTCAATGTTTAACCCCTTCAGGGGCAAAGTACTCTTGTAGCTAAAATATTGAAATGATTGATTGACCCTAGGATTCACGAACGAATTTATTTCAAAATAAGTAAAAGCTTCTTCTCATGTACCTTATAAATTCTGAATTTGATTATAAAATTATGGTGTTAATGTGCATGTTGGGATTAAAATTAAGTGACATATATAATATACCGGTGCCCTTCAAGGGGTTAAAGACAAAAGATTAATTATCTTCATTATAATTTGAGAAATTGCAGAAAAGAATTTCACCTCTTTGAAAGTTATATAAAGACCATAATCCCTCTTGTCATGTAGTTTTGACTATATTTTTTTTCAAACGTTGTAAACGGTCTTTTCAAATATTTTTTTCAATACCCTTTATTATCCCAGGTGGCATATTCGGTTTTACTCCATGATAGTTCGCAAAGCAAATCTTAAAATTACGCCTATATATGCTAGCAATAGTTTCATTGTGGTAAATAAATCCTTATTAAGTAATCTGCACACAGTAATGTAAAACGTTTCAATAACTTTAAATGCGTTCATATTTAAGAATTTTGAAAACATTAAAACAAAAGGTGTTAAAATAAACTTTCCAACAGAGAAACTACATAAATGACAGTATGTAGATACAATAACGACTTCTTTTTCTCCTTTCGTAATATTTCAACTATTAGCCGCTACAGAGATGCTCAAATTAAATTAAACTGGGGTATACGGTTTTCACTCAACGAAATAGTTTGACCCTACTTTACCCTATATTCTTTTGTAATACAAACAGGAATACAGAAAAAAATTGTGCTAAATAATGCAACATGCAAAAGAGTCTCCCGTATGCAGGGCTTCCTTTTCGAAAGGCCAAAGCTACATGTAGTAAACGATTCGGTGATTGTTGTAAAAAATAAGTCCTAGCATTAAAATAAAAAAATCATGGCACATAGTGCATTTCAATGCTCAACTTTTATATCCTCCCTTCTGAACATACATCGGTAGTACCTGGACTGAATTCCTTTATTCATGAAGCGGTCAATAACCATGAGAAAATATTGAAACCATCTTAAAATGAGAAATGTGAAAATAAAGTTCCTTGTAACATTAGTAATTCCTTGTAACTTAGTTCCTTGTAACATTAGTAATTCCTTGTACCTTGGTTCCTTGTAATATTAGTAATTACTTGTAACTTAGTTCCTTGTAACATTAGTAATCCCTTGTAACTTAGTTCCTTGTAACATTCACGGGTTCAACAACATTCATCTGTAGACTTTTTAAAAAAGTTATCCTATTTATGTTTAACTTAATACTACTAATACATTTCACACACACATATATACATTTATATGAAAAGCTTTGTCCTGACTGAATCATCAACGCACTGACGAAACCATTGAAGCTAGCACACAATAGGTGTTCCACTAAGAAAGGATGTTTTGAAATTCAATTTCTCAAAGATTTAAAGGGGTATCGAAACTTCAAGTTATTTCACCGTATCACATCAGCGGTTTTGAACTGTATTCAATCCTACTAAATCTGAATAATAACCTCCATGTTTTGTTTTATCGCACATTTTTGTCATTCAATAAAGCGAATATTTCTACTCGAAATTGGTGATACTCACAAATTGGAAGATTTGACAACTGTACTGAAAATTAAATTGTAGTAGTTTTACTCAGAAACCAACCACTGTTTTCATATAATAATATTTGCCTCATTTAACTCTTTGATGATGGGTAAGGACGACTTATACGTTCCAGTATACTATTTTTTTTTCTATCCGTACTACTTAAAAAAATAATCTGTGCCATATATTTTCAAGAGAAATCTACCACAGAGTTAATCTTTTGTAATTTGTGGTATTATGTAATGTAAAAATAGTCGCTACTCCTGGCTAGTAATCAAAGGGTTAAGGACATATTAAGAGCCTACGTTAGTCATGGGAAGAAACAGCTAATGTTAAGTCTGTGTAAAGGTTATTTTCAAATTTCTCAGTAGCATTTTAATATTTGTAAATGATTTGTTTGCATAGGATAGCTGAGGTCTATCTCTAACGTTGTTAGTTTTTACTGTTTTTGATTTTGGTTAAAGTTTGTATATATGCGGAAATTTTCAATTTTGGAACCGGTTGGAATCGGTTCTGAAAGGAAAAGAACCCTTATATAAAAAAACTGGAACCAAAATCGAAAAAGTAAAAACTAACAACGTTAGAGATCGACCTTATCTACCCTATGTAAAAATAATCATTTAAAACTATTAAAATGCGAGCGAGAAATTTGAAAATAACCTTCTCATAGACTTAACATTAGCTTGCGTGGTTTTTCGAATGACTAGTGTAGGCTCTTAAATAAAGCAGATATGACTATTCGAATATAGGATAGCTGCCAACATTTACACATTTTTTGTTACCAGTAAAATTTAATAGAAATTTTTAACTTATTTAATCTCAGATTTTGACATATACTATTAAAATTTAGTACTAGTAGAAAATCGTAAAATTTAGCATCTATGATTTTTTTAAGTTAAAAGCATGTACGACTAGATAGTCGTACATTCTTTTAATTAAAAAAATCCTCTAAATTGATTGAAGTGTGGTTCAGTCTGGAAGCTATGATAATTACATGACTACCAAATTATGCGCTTTTCCTATACTAAATAAATATATTTGAATCAGAAATTTTACATAATAAATAAAATATGTGCTACGTTTTATAAACTTTGTATTTTTATTTTTATTTTGTTCAAAACATGTCAATATAATAAAAAAAAAAAAAAAACTCGTAGAATTTGACAGCTATGTAATAAACAACATATGATCCATACATTACATTGTAGTTTATCATTTGAGTAATGCAATAAGTTTAAAAAATGGAGATATTTGCTAGAAATTCAGAAAATTATGTTTCTGTACTTTTGAAGCAAATTTTAGTTATCTTTTGTTTTAAGTGTTACGAGAAATTAGTTCCTACTCTTTCGTCATTTGGATTTAAAAAGACTGTTGAAAGACTATTTAACTTATATTTACTATACTACATCTGCGTACCTTTTCAAGCGATTTAAAATGTGGAAACTTTCAGTCTTTAATAAACTTCTTGACAGTTTAATTTGAACGCTCTCAATAAAACAGAGAGATTTACAACTAAATTTGACAAAGCCCTTAAGCTGTCATTGTTAAATGAGACAAATCGACCCATTCTTCGCATTAGGAAAAGAGTTTCGCAAATGAGTAATTCAAATATCGTAAATTGTTCAATATGGAAAATTTATGAGAAATCATAAATTCTTTTGCCACATCCTTCACAATACTAGACAAATGAATTTTTTAAAACTTAAAAATTCAAAATATTCCATTGATAACTTCGGCTAATTTAAACATTTCTTTTTTGCAGTTCCTAAACAAATTCAAAAGAATATATTTGCAGAAATGGATATTTCGAATGATAATTCTATTTTAAAATTCATTTCAATTTAAAGGAATTTGAACACTGTCTGTTTGAGGCACTTACGATTTTAGCTGATATAATCATTAGAAAACATTATGTATAGTCAATAAAAAAAAGGATACCCCTGATTTTATTCGCAGACCCACTACTATGCAATCACACTAAAGGTTCCATTACAATCGGAATATTGTATTCTTACAGAATATAAATGAAATTTTTGGAATGAGAATTTTCTACATATTAAAAATTGCACAAACTTCTATTTTTCAAATG
Source organism: Maratus michaelseni (assembly GCA_963931845.1). NCBI lineage: Eukaryota > Metazoa > Arthropoda > Arachnida > Araneae > Salticidae > Maratus > Maratus michaelseni. Next base: position 264,524,827 of record OZ007587.1, on the reverse strand, counting down.
GTAACATCCAATTTTGACAATTTACTTGAGTTTATTGATTCAAATTAGACCTGAAAATTACATACATAGAATATGTATTTTCGGCTCAGTCATCATGTGATCTGACTTCAAACTTTGAGGATGCTAATGTTAAATTCACGTGACAGTCTTTAATGTATATCTTCCCAATAAAATCATCCGATTTAAAAGTTTTATTTTCCGTAAGATACGTCGAATATACACAAACATATTCTAGGCATTATTTTACTAAAAAGAATAATTTTAATTATGAAAATTATTAATGAATTTTTATTAAAAATATATGAAATATGACCAACATAAATATTCACATAAACAGAATGAGCAGCATAAAAAATATTTGTGTGTTTAATTTTACAACTCATTCCAATTTTTATTTTTTGAGGTATGGCGAGACATTACTTTTCGAAGGTCTAAAAGAACACCATTATTCTACCGCTCAATCACATAGAAGAAAATCAAAAATCGTTACCTGAAAAAATATGTGAAATATTCTTTTTGATAATTTAGAGGACATGAAAAAGTACTTCCTGCTTATTTATATGTATATATTGCTTTTAGAATTTTAATAGTGCAAATTTGGAAGTTTTTCCTTTGGGATCTCAATTTAACCTTTTGCACTCCACTGACACCTATACGATAACATACTAAGTTTGATCCCAAATGCCATAATAACACCGGAATTTTGAAACAGAATTTTCGGTTTGTTATTTACACGAACAAATGCAGTTACTTATTTTTAACTAAGTTTGATCGAAAATTTCGGTGCCAATGTGAAATTCGGGGATTAAACGTAGTATGTCACCGTCAATAGAGTGCAAAAGGTTACTGTTTCTAAATTTGTTGTTGTACCCTTAATAATTGTTTCTTTTATAGTTCTAAGAAGATTTAATAAATGTGTATAAACTTGCCTATAAACTACCTTTTATCGGGCTGCGTTGATCAAAAAAAGTCAATTATGATGTCGAAAGTGGATGTTATATTTTGAAAAGTAGAAGTTAGCACAGTTTTTAATATGTATATGGCACCTGCCCAGGTAGCACATTACGTTGTTATAGCGTGAAAAATAAATCTGAACTGTTGAAAAACTGGTTAAATGTTTTATGTTTGTTGAAAAATATTCGTTATTTCGCAATATTTTTCATTAAATAATTTGGAAATTTAATCAGTCACAGAAAATACTTTGAAAAGACGTTTTTATTGGTCATAATATTGCGTTTATTTCTCTGACTGATTTACAACGTCTAAAAGACCGCTTCCTCCTACTCAAATTCGACGATATAAAAATTCTATTTCAGTCAATCAGTTGCTATCTTACTAATGCAAACATACAGTATTAGTAATCTTAAAAACAATCTCGCCTATAAAACATTTATCAAAGAAAAAAAAGCAAATAAATTCTTACAGCCTTAATTGTATAATCGCATACTTCTTTTTTCAGTTCCTACTATTAGTTAACACTGTCCCTATACATATTTATATATCTTGTTCACATTTTTAATCGTTAATAAAATACTTGTTATTCATCTACACAAGTTCAAATGCATTGTTTTAAACTTGTAATGGATGACACTTGATGTTAATACAGTTTTTTCAAATATTAATTCATTAATTAAATTTTATTAATTAATTTTAGTTTTATATGGGAGATAAACTGTCAACACGCATCCGACTTATTTCAGACATTAGTTCTATTTAAAAGCACTCACTCTCAAGTCGTGATAGCGCAGTCGGTTAAGCTCTGACCTTGTAACCACAAGGCCAGAGGACCGAACCTCGAAGGAAATTCTCCCGTACTCGTAAACAAATCTCTCTTATATAAGATATTTAGCTGGACATAAATTTAGGAATAAATACCGTCAGTGGCGAAGTGTGTAGACCGCTGGAAAGAAAATTTATCTTTGACCTAAGTAGAAATTGACTTTTTTTTTTTTTTTTTTTCCTAATTTCTAATGTAATGATTTTACCCTGTTTCCTCGTGCTGTACTCTGTTTGTGGTGTCTGTCTGGATCATGTGTGCCTGTAATAAAAATTATCAGCTTGTGTTAAAAGTTGGATTATTAAAAAATAAACTTTGGAGTATTATTAATGAAATAACCTGAAAATGAATGCTGAAACAACAACAACAAAAAGTTATTTCATGGTGTCGGTGAATTTGAAATTTATTTAATCTTTAAGAAATTATTTTTCATTTTTTAAGAAAATTTTCTTAATTTTGTTTTATTGGGAGTTCTGTAATTTCTACAATATTGCCAACGAATTTAATATATTAGAAACTTGTAATAGACAAGATTTGTATAAAAACAAGGAAAAAAGTTTACACTAATGCTTACACTAAACTTCCTATTGAATATAACATTTTCATGATGCTTTTTGCTTTTAAGCATACACATTTTGTATGCATGCTACATTTTTCAGTCAAAGAGTTATGCGATGAAATCGATTACTCAAATCAGTTTTATAAAACTATACATAGTATATAAAACTACACATACAATCAAATGAGTAAAAATTCAATGTTAAAGTATACGAACATCCAAAATGGAAAATATTGATATCAGTTTCTGAGGTGCTCTAAAAAATACTTTCTGTAGAATATATAATATATAAGCATTTATCATTCATTTACAGGACCACACAAAAGTATTCGGTTATATAATGGTCTACGAGGAAAAACTGTTTGCAGAGTATTTTGATTATGCTACACTATTTCAAATATATTGAAATTAATAAACATTACTGAATTTTTATTACAAGATATATGTTGTGTAATATGATGTGCAGAGCTTTTATTGTTCATTTACAGGGACACAGAAAAGATTTCTTATACAGTACTGTGTAGGAAGTACTGTCTACAAGCTATAATTGCTAGAAGTACGCTTTCAGTAAGGTATGCGTTTTTAAGTTTAACTAAATTTTGCATACTATGTGGTGCCTATAAATGCTATAGATCATATACAAGGCTATACAAAATAATTCGTAAACATTACTGCGTATCATCAGAATTATCAGCTATGTACATGAATTGCTTAAAGGGGGCTTTTAATCGTGTCGCATTTTGAAGGTGAACTATATTTAGTATATTAAGAAATGTTTGTAGAATATAAATAAAATCATTTACAGGGCCACGCAAAGAACTGGATACACGGCCGCCTATGTATTATAATTTCTCAAAGTGTGATTTCAGTAGTAGTTTTGAGCGTGTATTTGGCTTATTTAAACTATAGTTTAATATAGGACGTGTATAAAAATCTTAAGGTAATATACAGGGCTGTTCAAAATAATTCAAGTATCTTTCCGTCGATTGCTAGAAACTGCTGAATGTGAAGTCTCAACTGTGTTATGTATTTTATTACTAAACTAAATTGTAGCATACTTTTTGAGTATGTACAAATCTATAAATTATATACAGGGCCGCACGAAAGAAATGGATCACTTTTCCGGCTATTGACGGTAATTGCTGAAATCTGGTTTTCAATTGTATTATGCGTTTTTAAAAAATCTTACTTAGGTAACTCATTTACCTTATTAAATATCGAAGATACCTTATAAACTAGTCGTCATGAATGTGTTAAAAATTATTCAAAAAGAGCTACTTCTTTGGGTCAAATTATTTATTTCTTTATCTGTATCTTTAACTTATTTTTTCATTTTTTCATTTCGAAAGTTCGTACTTGGTTACTATAAAGCGGTTTCGTGATATTCCATTTCTTTACAATCTTTTTTACTTGGACTAATTCCATGCGTTAATGTAGTGTAAGTCACATAACCGGAAAAGTTTACGGTTTTTTGGCCACCGGTATTTTTTTCAAAACTTCTTCGCTGTATTTAATTATAGATATATGGGATTGAATAAGTAACATTTGCCTTTACTATAATACTGGTAGTCAAACACCGCAGCCATTTACCGCTTTCCGGCACAGTGGTCCCACTCCGGGCACACCCAATTTTAATTCCAAACTTGCAATCGGCACCAAGAATATTTTAATAAAATTTTGCTTATACAATGAAAGCTTAAAATAAGGCGTTCTTATTTTCTAAAAAAGTCGTTTGTAAATTCCGGTGTCAGTCAGTAATTTCGAATTTTACGAACAGAATTTGTCTGTGCCGGAAAGGGTTAAATCTCTGTGACTAACACTACATCCAAGCATGGCATTAACCACTCGTTGAAATTAATGCCTTTCGTTAAACGTAACGCGATTATAAAACTTTATATTTGTTTATCTCGGAACGATGTTTTCAAAATTGGTGAGGATTTTTCTCGAGAACTATTCGACCTATTTCCATCATTTTTTTTATTATATGAAAGAAAAGTAGTCGTTTTTGATGGAGGTTATGCCACTGAAAAGTATAATTTTCATCGATGAATTAGTTTTTACATGCTCGCAAATGTAAAAAAGGAGGAAAAAATGCCTTTTTTTTTGTTCAAATAACCACCATTTTGTCCAACATCAACTTTTAAAACTAAATGTTGGTACAAGATCAGGGTAATGTAACGGCCTTTAATAATTTAGCGGCCCAATTTGTTTCAGATACTTATGACAGGAGAAAAACGGTCTCCCGATTGAAAGTTCATGGCGCGCACTTGCGACGGACAAAGCGTGTTATTATTATTAATATTAATAATATTATTTTTTACACACACAAATTTAAATATATAATTTAAATGTCAATAAATATAAAACAATAAGTCCGAAGTTGGTATCTCTTTTCTTTGTAACCGAAAAAATATATATATATAAACCACTTGAATTTTAGGCCAAAGAAGTAGACACCCTTAAATCAAAACAATATTTGTCTAAACATTTTCAAATACTGTACCCAAATTCATTTTTTTTCTCTTACTCATATCAAATGAAAACAGCAATATGAAAGCAGAATAACATTTGATATCCGCATATATATTTTTTATGGTGCGTACTCCTTGAATTTCCGGGGATCACTATTTTAGATGAGAAAATTTCTATTTAATATTTCAATCGCACAATTCGCGATTTTGGGATTTATTTAATCGTTAAATTTGTAACATGTTTTTGATTAAACAAGTCAAAAGAAATTTTTACAAAAATTTGCTAAAAGTGTGTTTTGAAATTACAAATTTCTTTCAGGGAAAAACTTGTCGCATATCTTGTGAAATATTTGAAAAATATTGTTATCCATCTTATTGTGAATAAAATAGTAATTTACAAGAAAATATGAATATATTTTTGCATAACAAACAAATATTGTGATTTAAGCTATATACCTTTCCATATATTATGAATTTCACAGTTTAATTGTTACTTATTGTTCAAACTACTCCTTTTTTGCTGTTTTTATTTTACTGCATAAAATAAGATTTTCCGAAATAACTCCAAACGTGACACAAGTCGGATATATCTGTTGCGTTATCATGATTGAACACTTTGAAAGTAGTAACATAATTGCAAGGAAGTAATTTTATCTTTAATAAAATTTTAATTTCTGTCATTAATATAAACTGTAAATTTATTAAAATCGATTCATATCCCCAGTTTCTACTATGTGTCAGTTTCAAAGTAATAATCAATATATTTACACAAAGGACAACGTATGAAGATTTGAAGATTGAAAATCAATAGCATGTAAGCGTCAGATTTTGATTCATTGATTCTTTTTGTTAAGTCTACAGTCTGCAACAAAGAGATAAAAGATAAGCTCTAAACATAATCGATACCGCCTTATATGCTTGTTTTTTGTGTTATATGAAATAAGTTGTACTACACAAGTAATAATTTTTCAATGATTCCAACTGATTATCTTTAAGAGGTAACATTTGAAACAGAAAAATGATTAGATGGGAATATGATAATATATTTTTGGAGAAAACATTAAAAAAAAAGTAACAATAAAACTGTCTTTCTGCAACAAATGTTTAACGCTCCAGTGTGGGTAATAATAATAAAAACTCGGCGCTTAATACTAGTGTTGCCAATTTAACCTCCTTTTTTATTAACAAGAACTATCGTCCTACGAAAGTTTTTTATAGTAATTTTTGTTTTATTTAATCATAGAATGTTTGCTGATTTAAGTACGTCCATTGCTAACAGCCAGACTACGATGTCTCTGACCCCAGCAATAGGAACAAACCGCATTATTCAACATTGATTGAAGATAATACCGGATTTTCTTTCTTTTCTTTTTCTTTCTTTCTTTCTTATTTGTTTTTCTTTTGTTTACCATACATTTAATTTAAACTTCTTACACACAGAGATACAGTATATATATATATATTACAAAATTTAATTTTTTCCGCAATCTGCTAAATTATACTATAATTTTTTTCCATTTAATAATGTCCGTATATAACCCCGGCTTATTAAAATAATTCTTATTCTTAAAATATTCTTTTACTATCCATATGTAAAGCCAGTTTATCCTAATCCACTTAATAATATTTATTCGAAAGTATTTAGATCTGAAAATGGCGATAGTTTTTTTAATTTATTCTTTGACTAGAACATCTTTATTTTTAATCCATTATTAAAATTCATTATTATTATTCCCGTGTAATCAAATTGCTATAACTTCTTTATTTAAATGCTAAATCCGCTCAGAAAACCCTATTCCCGTAAAATTATTCTATTATTAAATATTAAATGTCTATTAAAATATTTCCAAAAAACTTCCGTTCTTTTTTTTCTTACATCAAAGATTCATTTTCTTTTTTTTCTTTATGCGTATTAAATTTGAGCTAGTTTAACCAACACTCTCAAAGCAGAGACTTTGATTTGTTGACACGTCATGCATCTGGTTCAAGAGTATAGAAACGTGTAGAATTTTTTTTTCCCGCCGGGAAACTGATTTACCTCAAGATAATTGCACCGGAAATGCGAATAAAGTTCTTTTAAAAACTTTGTGATTCGATGAAGGTCGGTCACGTGACGTGTTTTGTGCTCTTAAGCAGGCGAGGTTAAAACTGCTCGCACATCCTGATTCCGAGAGATTTTTCGACGATGGATGGTGACTGAAGGAAGGCGGAAAAGATTTTTTTTTTTTTTTTTGGGGGGGGGGGCGTCGGAGACTGTAGCAATGGAGTGTGTTAGTTCTTCGAAATAATTTTGATCAGCCGAGCATTTCCCCTGACTTGACGTTTTAAAATGCCAATAAAGTCTTTATTTTTACTGAAAATTGACTGAAGTCTGAGTTGTTGGTGATACAGGCCTCCTGATAGCGATCGAGAAGGGAAACCTTGCACTGAGTGGGACATGTTTATCGGCGAGCTTCGACTGCCATCCAGACCGAGTTCGAGTCTGAATTCACGACATATATACCGGGTGTCCCAAAAATGACTGATGGATTTTAAAATTCAATAACTTGCAAACGGTCAAAGATCTTAAAAAAATTCTTGCAGGTTTGTTCTGTATGATGTCAGGAGTTTTTTTTAAATGTGATTTTCCTTTTAGTTCGAATGTCAAACAATAGATGGCGCTGACAGCGATTGGCGATCAGTCGAGGCCGAAACGGACGCCTCTCAGCATTGATGCACCGCCCCCAGAATACTAGACGGCGGCTGTCGCATTTTTTTTTTCAGAGTTCGAACGGTCCTTCGAACTTCAACACCAATAATATCTAAAAGTTTTCTTTATTTACTTGATCTCAGAAAAACTATCCGAAGAAAACTTTTAGAAATGACTGGTGTTCCAGTTCGAGGGATTGTTCAAACGCTGAAAAACAAAATCCGCCTGCGACAGCCGCCATCTAGCATTCAATGGGCGGTGCATCAATGCTGAGAGGCGTCATTTTCGGCCTTGACTGAACGCCAATCGCTGTCAGCGCCATCTGTTGTTTGAAATTCGCACTAAAATCACAGTAAAAGAACTCCTGATATCATACTAAACCCTCCTGCAAGACTTTTTTAATATCTGTTACCGTTTGCAAGTTGTTGAATTTTAAAATCCATCAGTCATTTTTGTGACACCCGGTATATATTAATGTTCAATTATGAAAATTATTGCATATTAGGCACAAAGGCAGCTCACACGAATGCAATAAATATAATTCATTAAAAATATGAATTCTCAATTGCATATACTGAAAAGTAGGTGTATATTAACGAACAACAAACGGTATTAATTAGAAACAATTAATTATAACAAACAATTTTGAACTTTTAAAGTATATGCATACTTTTGAGTATATGCATTTGAGAATTCATACTTTTAATGAATTATATATATATATATATATATATATATATATATACGTATACTATATATATTAAAAATATTTAAATAAATATATAAAATTATTGTACTTTATTTTTTCGCTTTTATATCCCTACTGCTTCCACTAACATTAAACATAATGTATGGCTGTCACTGAAAATAGTCCTATTTGCCTTTCTTTCTTTATCAAGTCTGTTTAGAACAATTGAACATTTCATCATTTCACTTTATTTTTCACTCTTTTTTTTGCATTGTAATTACTGTATTTGTTTTTAAATTTAATTATATTTTACATTTTTAACAGGGATGAGATTGCTCCGCTTTTTTGCATACCAGTATAATCTTACAGAAAATGTTGTTTTAATGTAATCGGAACATTCTGCGATTTAAGAGAACAACATTTTCTCTAAGATTATACTGGTATGCGAAAAAGCGGAGCAATCTCATCCCTGATTTTTAACCTTAACGCAAAGTCTTTTCTGCTTTTAATTATACCCACTCTTATGTAGTCTAGACTACTGTTAAACTTATTCTCATTTATGGCTCACCAAATATTAGAAATACAGCTACTGTTAGACAGGGCGTAAAGGTGGCGTCAACTAGGAAGCCCAAGAAATGACTAAACTCTTCAACTGTTCATTTAATAAAATAAAAAAAGTTACTTATAAATACTGATATGATGGTAATGTTATATTTAAAAAGGGTTCTAAGTTTACAACACTGCTGTCATTTCTCCTGATTTTTTAACACAAGGTTCATACATTCCTTGCAATTTCGAAGGAGCCCGTAACCGATAATCGGGATAAAAAATAATTCTACTTAACATTTTGATTTCGGGCCCGGACATACGACTATACACTATGCCCACTAATTTCCCTTGCCACCCTATTAACTTCGGAACAGTTGCTGCTATATTCATAAAAGTGGTTTCTAGGTATAGTAGAGTAGCCATGCGCTACTGGATGAAACCGCCTACGGCGCCACCTGGTGGAGAACTGCAGAGTTAGCATTCCTATCTCGAAAACGGAAAGAGATAGGGACAACAAGTGATTTACAAAGTTGTAGAGCATCATCGATTTAGTACAAAAAAACACCTTGTGGACATTAATGCGAAGAATAGAACGGTTAAAACGCGCATTTGTTTTTTCGTGATTTCCTACACTGTGACGTGACGAAACGATGTTAGAAAGAAAGAAACAACCAGTTATGAAACAGCAAGTGTATGAGACCCCTCCACAAACATTGCAGGACCTTAAACGACGCATTACGGACGCTTGTGACAACGTGTCACCATTTATGCTTCAACGTGTGCAACGTGAAATTCAAACAAGGATCCAAATATGCATTGCAGCTGACGGCGAGAAGTTAGAACCTCTAAAATAAATGTATATTATAATAACTAGTTGTATTTTTCTTTCTAAGATCGTTTTATCACGTCACAGAGTAGGAAATCACGAAAAAACAAATGCGCGTTTTAACCGTTCTATTCTTCGTATTAATGTCCACAAGGTGTCTTTTTGTACTAAATCAATGACGCTCTACAACTTTGTAAATCACTTTTTTTCTCTATCTCTTTCCGTTTTCGAGATAGGAATGCTAACTTTGCAGTTTTCCACCAGGTGGCGCCGTAGGCGTTTCATTGTGTAGCGCATGGCTACTTTACTATACCTAGACACTACTTTTATGAATATAGCAGCAGCCGTTCCGAAGTTAAGAGGGTGGCAAGGGACTTTAGCGGGCATACTGTATTTATATTCAGTCGTTCCACAATTTACAAACTATTTTGTTTGTGATAGATATCACTTGAAAACATCCTTGTATAAATGTATGGAAGAGATTATTTTTCAAAAAGTGTTACGGACAGAATAAAAAAACACTTGGACGTATTGTGTCCCAACCCGGTAATCAAAAGGTTAACCTTTTCAATCCACTGACACTTATACGGTGACATACTAAGTTTAATTTGAAATGATTGATTTACACCAGAATTTTGGAATGAAAATTTTCCCTTTATTAAGTGCGTGAATAAAAGCTTTTACTAATTTCCAAATAAATTTGTTTTTAAATTCTGGTGTAATAATCAATTCATTTCAGCTTAAACTTAGAATGTCACCGTATAGGTGTCGGTGGAGTGCAAAAGGTTAATACTTAAAATTCAGAATCAGTGTTGCAATATAGTCGAAAATGAATTTCCCCAAAATTTCTGAAATTTTCCACAATTCAGCGATTTTTTCCGAAAAAATCCGCAACTAAGTTTCTATTCAAAAATGTAAATTTTCAATTTTCAATTTACCACTATAAAAAAATATTTAATTAATTTAAGCTCAAAAATGTTCCCCAAATCAATATTTTGAAAGAATTCTACATTTACAAAAAATAAACATTTAAACTCTGATATTTAATTGATTATCGTAAAATCTTTCATCTGCGCAATCTACTGAGCATAGATTTTGAATCTTTAGAAATTCATGATTGAAAACGGAAAGCGGATTTATGTTTACCAAATATCTAAATCTGAAATCTTATCTATTTCCGTTACAAATTTTTGTGATGAAAATCCAATGAAAATAAAAAAGATATTACATTCAAAATGACATTTAGTTTAGAGAAAAAATGTTAACAATGCTTTGTGATATTAATTATTCAGAATTTCGCTTACTATTTTTACTTATTGGCGCATTGAAAAGTTTAAAAAAATTAAAACTTCCAAAAAAAAAAACCTCATATAAAAAATAATATTAGAACTTCCGTTGTCAGAACGTAAAATATGTACACGAGTGGTTGAAAATGATACGTGTAAACTGTAATGTTATACACAACGAGCACGACCACGAGAATAATGATTGATATTTAATATTTCTGTATATTATTTTCATCATGTAGATAGAAGGTAGATACTCTACTCTATCTTCATGACTTTAATAATTTTCCAAATCAAAATCGAGTTCGAGACAGATCCAGTGATGCCAAATGACTAAAAGTAAACTTTACGTGAAATAATGAAAATTTCTCAAAGTTTTTCCCAAAAATTGTTGGTAGTCCCAAAAAATTCCCCTAAAGGTTCAAAATCTCCCAAAATGGGGACAAAATCTCCAATCTGGCAATGCTGTTCAGAATTCTTAATCGTTTCCTTTGTTTCTAGAATTTGTAATATTTTTCTGCAGTTAAATAACTTGAAAAATTCCTTTCAAAAATTGTGGTACAACTGTGCACCAGCCTGCGAATACCATACGTTTCTAAAGTAGATTTTTTTTTGTTATATTTTATTACAGGAATTTCTAAGCTTAAATAAAGAAACAAAGTCTGCATAAAATTAGTGGTATTCTAAATTTGGAGGATTTTAAGCTCTAAATATACTTTATCTTTTTAACACAGTCGTGACAGCTAGTTTCCTTTATTTAAATAGGAATCCCTGCCTATATACATAAGCATGCAAATCTAAAAGACGGGAATTCGCGCCAGAAAATTGTTAAATGTGAAATTGATTACACATTAATATAATTATATTTGTATCGATCATGTGTATTTTTTTTTAGAAAAGAATTCAATATTTCGAAATTATTTGCACCGTTACGCGATTTGTTTATTTAGATATTATTATAAATTAATTCCATGTGATTGTACTACGTTATTCACGATGTTCATGATAGCTGTACGTACACGGCCGGATTATCGTGTACTAAAATTTCAAGCACTAATTTTTTTTTCTTTATTTAATCACAGAAAGCAGTGAAAAAAAAAGAAATTTGCACCTTACATATGTATAAAAGAATGGATTATATCAATGTAACTAAAACAATTATATAAGTAAACATAAAGATAGCACTTAGCGCACTTAGTCTTAAAAATATGTCTCAATATCAAATAAGAAAAATTTGATATAAATAAACAATTTAGGGGGTGAAGTAAAAATAATATATATATTTATGCAATAAAAAAAAATCTAAAACACTCTCTGTTCTGCTGTAAACACTGCTGTAAAATTAACGGGAAAATGTTGTAAATCGTACACGTTTGGTATAAAATTAAAATATATATATATATATATATATTTTTTGCTGTAAAATTTACAAATTCGTTATTAATTCGTTTTTAATTTCATGTGTAATCACACATAAAATAACTTGCTGTAAATTTACAGCTAAATGTGATGTCACACATATTGTCAGCATTTTTTGCTGTAAAACTACAGTGGTATTTTTTGCAGTGTGGGCGATAAACAGGTCCTGCAGATTTCAGTATTTATGTTATAGAAATTCTATAAATTTGATATATATGTTGCAGAGTATGCAAAGCTGTGTTGAATCAATTTTTGTTTTGATGTAACTGGAGGCTCTGCTATGATATATTTTTTTAAATGAACATTATAGCTGAAGCACAATTTCTATTGGATAGAAATGCACAATATTTTATGTTGGAGGTACTTAATATGAATAAATATATATGTTATTCCAACTTTGTCTTTTAATACACAACAAGGATTTAACGTAGTTTCTTATATCGCTAAGGAAAAGAAACTACGCTAGTAAAATTGATACATTAGTTTGAAAATAAGAAAATTTCAGAATGGGCACAGTATACTTGTATACATGTATAAGCTTTTTTTTATTACTATTATTTTCAAGTAGTGTGAAGTTTTGCGGTTGGGAAAGACAAAATTTACTATTCAGAAATATTTGCCCTGAAAAGTAATAACTATACACATCCTATACGGCACGTTTACGTGATGCTCATCCTGAAGGGGTTAAGAAAGAATGATATGATAAATCCTCAAAATATCAAGAGGTGAATATACAAATTTAATAATAATAAAAATAATAATAACAAACAAATTTGATAACCGATTTATAAACAAATAATAAACAGATTTAATTTAAAAAAATTAATAAAAGTTCGTTTCAAAAAACTAATAATAATTTTAAGGACGCATTGATCATGACGAATTTCTGCAAGCCTTACAATGAATCGCACCATATAATGAACGAATCGTATATTTATTATGACGTATCACTTCAACAATGTGAGAACCTGTACATGATCCATGATTCGCACGGTTCCTATTTTTGAGTACTACAATTTTCGAATACTAATCTTAGCGTTATTTTATGGTATAAAATCAACGACTGAGTAAGGCAAAGACTGCTATTCGGAAATAGCGTAAGTCAAAAGTAGGCATAGTCCTGAAAACCCACTAATGAACTATTTTAAAGATTCTTCTGGAGCAGGAGATCATGAGTAACTAATGCGTTTTTAATTTTTAAAATCAGAAAAGTGTAAGTTAACCTTGAAAAAATATATTCCTACAAAATTTAAATTTATTCTTATATAAACTAATGTATATGCTTAAAGTGATAAAACAGAACACATAAATGCTTATAAGAACCTTTTAATATCTCTATACATCGACATGTTTCGAATGCACAAACGGCTACATTTTCAAGATCAAAATGATAAACATACTATTCTCGCAAATTTTTTGAAAATAAAATTTATAAACATAAATCACGAGATCATATGTATAATAAAAGAAGGTGCTTAAACACTGTAAACTGCAAACATGAAAGTTAATATTTTCTTATTGCTTTTTTAATTTGTAAAGCATCTCGTGACAAATTTTCGGTAATTCAAAATTGGCTGATTCATTGCCTGATTTTAATGATAGTGTGTGATTTTTTTTTGTATAACTAGATAACTTTACTTCTTAATTTTGTTAACAAATTTGAAATGACTATGTATGTTGTGTAGTAGAATTTAACAGTTTCTAAAAACTATAAAATGTTATGTTAAATAAATATAATATATTTTAAAATGCTAAACATTCTTTACACAGTAGAGTAAAGATGTAAAATATCCCCTTACATAAAAATAAAATATTCCGCGATACCATATAAAATACCCATATAATTTAAACACACACATAGAGAAAGGCTCATAAATGAATTTAGATTTATGACACAACATCCGAAAAGTTGGTAGCATATTACGAGCAACTTGGGCACCATTACTGTAGGTGTTTAAGAAAGGTGTTATAAATGTAGAGCATTGAATAAAATAGTACTTTCATAAATAAGGTGCTTCGAATAAAATAACACCAACGTACAGTCTTGAAATGAAGAAAAGCTTCCGTGATTTAGATGGTTAAGGGGGCATATACTACTATTTAATCTTTAAAAAAAAATTATATTTTGAATATAGATATATATATATGAAAGCGAAAACTTTCTGAATGTTTTAAACAAACCACACACAATATTCCTATAATTACAGTAGTAAATGGTGCAGGAGTGTGCGGGCATTTTTTTATTTTTAAAGTACAATTTTTACATTTTGAGTTAGCTTTAAATTATCCTTTTAATCATTGCTTACATTGGGAATACCCAACATAATTTTAGTCCTAAGTAAGGTAATTATACGAACATTTTGTGTGGTTTGTTTTATAATGCTCAGAAAATATATTAATAATACTCTTTCATAAATGTTCTTTTAAAAAGTGAAATTGTTTGATGATTTTACGGACAAATAAAGCTAAAATGTTTTAATAAAATTTAAACAATCTAGATATTTAGGATAATGAATTTATAAAATTTTCGCAACTTTAAAGCTAGAATTATTGGAACTACGTACAAGGATTTTTGAAAGATAAATATGTAAATAAATAATTTAACGAATCGAAATTAACATCAGGCTAAATAAAATCCAAATCATCCAAAGAAAAGCTAAATTGAATAGATTACATGAAGAGATTACACACTATGATGGCAAAATTAAAATTTTAATAATTTTGCATAGAAATAAATGTACGGAATTCCTCAATATTTTACTTAAAAAATACTCTGACGACCTGAACAAGCTCTCCAAATTATGGAAAGTAAGATATTCAATTTCATGTAATAGCTAGTTTTTATGGCTCTGTATATAAAATCACACTTGCTTCATATTAAAAAAAAATATAGCAGTCTGTAATATTTTTATCACAGAGAATAAACTTACATATTCCAGCGTAACACCGTTTATCTAACTTTATCACAGATTATATTTGATAGATTAATCAGAAGATGAATGACATCATTTTAACATATC
Organism: Maratus michaelseni; assembly: GCA_963931845.1. NCBI lineage: Eukaryota > Metazoa > Arthropoda > Arachnida > Araneae > Salticidae > Maratus > Maratus michaelseni. The sequence goes on along the minus strand of OZ007587.1, from coordinate 264,509,543 downwards.
ATATTATATTATCTCATTTTCGGATCAGATTCTTAATATATGTCGTAACACATCTGATAACAAAACTTGTGATATTTCCCGTAACATGGAGCTATTTGAAAGGCATTAAGTGTGATACATTTTTATTTTTTGAGGTTATATGCGTGGAATATCTGAAAAAAAAAACTTTTTTAGGAGGTAATTCAAAAAATTGTTTAAAAAGAGTAGTTAAACATATTTCCAAATTACCTATATAAGGTATCGAAAAATGTACGAAAGACGATGCATAAAACATATTTTTTTCTAAAATGCTGTTGTGATTCGAAAGTTTATCATTTTCATATGAAAATCTGCAGTGTTTTTAATTTTTAGAATATGAATAATTCAAGTAATGTTATGTGTAGTGTGTATGTGTGTATGTATGTACATGTGAAAAGATTATGACCACCAGTATTATTTCACATGAGTTTATTGTCAGAAAAAGCAGAAAATAGGATAGCAGAAAATATATTTTCGTTTTGTGATACTACAAACAAGACTGCCATTGGCGACTATTTTTATATTCTAATCCTACCACTATTTAAAAAAAAAAAAAATGTAATTTATTTCTCTTGCCCTCGTTATTAAAATGTATATGATCTTTTTTTGAGAAAGTGGTATGAGATATAAGTAAACAATCGTCACCAGTGGCAGCCCTGTGCAAAGTATTCTTTAGTACTCTACAAAGTACGCTGCCAAGGATATGTGAGTCTTCGAATATACCCCAGTTTTGTCAGTCCATTATTTCATTTTTATTCAGATCACTTAATTGCTACCACTTTTTTGAAATAGTGTAATTCGTCTTATTTTCATCTTACTCAATTTATCAATAAATAAAACGAATATTCAAAAAAGGGGTGTCAATCAAGCAATCTATTGGATCATCCGGAAAGTTCTGCGGCTTTCCAAAGTGAAGCACGGTTTCGTCTAGTTATTTTGCTACTGCTGATAAGGAGGAATCTTGAATTACTCAGATATGTACATTCGGTCTTTTCTGCATGCGCTGCATAATTTTTGCTTGTGTTGTGGTATAATTTTAGTTTCAGTGCAGTGCTAAGAATGGAGAACCAAAAAGTTCATTTTCGTCAGATTATGCTCTTTTATTTCAAGAAAGAGAAAAATGGTATTCCGACTCCTCGTAAAACATGTGTTGTATATGATAAAAGTGATGTTTCAGATAACACAGTTCAAATATTGTTTCAGAAATTTAGGCGTGAAAATTTCATTTTGGAAGATGATGCCCCCTGGACGACCATAATTTGTCAAAGAGGACCTCTGAAAAGAAGCTATTGCTGAAAATCCACGTTACACAGTTCAGGAGCTATCAACAGACTAAATATTCCAAAAAAGTACAAATCATGGTCATTTGATAGCTTCTTTTAAAAGGCCCTCCTTTACTCTCCTTTATGGTCGTTCAGAGCACGCATTAGCTTCGAGGATGAAATTTCTGCTCTTACATTTCTCAAGTCACCTTCAAACTGTGTAATCTAGAACAGCACTTTGTCCATATACAGCACAGGTTTTACAAGTAGTCTGAGAAGCATTTGTACCTTGCTTGAAATAAAGGAACACAATTTGACGTTTTGTTTCTCCATTTTTAGCACAACACTGAAATAAAAACTACGTTATACCACAAGCGAAAATTAAAAAAAAGTAGAGCAAGCAGAAAATACCGAAAGTACATATCTGGGTCATTTAAGGTTCGCTCCTGATTGTCAGCAGCAAAATAACTAGACGAAACTGCGCTTCATGTTTCTAAAAACCGCAGAACTTTCCGGATGACCTGATAAAGTATAAACAAAATGTTGTGGACTGGCAACACCGATCCACTATGCGCTTCCGTAGGTGTGATTCGACTTGGTCTATGTTTCATGGAGTTGCCTGTGTCTACAACAAACCGAAGTCGTGCACAATGTAGTAGTTATTTTATTTTCGATATAAGATCAAAATCATATAGTACTAAATAAAGGGAGTATTGAAGGAGTTGCATTATTAACATCCAGTAAGTTCCACATACACGAAAGAAAGCTCAGGCCAATGTTCTTCATCCAATAATCCTAAATATCATAACGTCATCCAGTTACGTTTTCAGAAACAAGGTCTTAGAATAATGTTTATATGGATAATGTATAATTTATATGTAATACAAACTACTAAAGTAAACAAACTACAATACCCAATGTTTGATTAAAAAGAACATGTTTGAAAATTTCAAAAAATATCAGAAATTTTAAAATTTCAAACTTACAGCACATCATGCTTTTATGACTCAAAATATAAAACCATGTCCCCTGTGCTTAACCCTTTCCGGCACAGTGGTCCCACTCCGGGCACACCTAATTTTAATTCCAAACTTGCATTCGACACCAAGATTATTTAATGAAATTTTGTTTCTACGCTGAAAGCTTAAAATAAGGAGTTCTTATTTTCTAAAAAAGTCGTTTGTAAATTCCGGTATCAGTCAGTAATTTCTCATTTTACGAACAGACTTTGTCTGTGCCGGAAAGGGTTAACCTCTTAAACAACGCTGGTATAATATTTATACTACTTAATTTAATTACCAAATGCCACACTGGCACAAGAACTGTGAAATAAAATGTTGCTTTTGTAATGTACGTGAAGAAAATAGTTTATATATTTTCAAATAAATTTGTTCAGAAATAATGGTGTCACCCAATCATGTCAACTTATTAGCAACAGATGTACTTTGTCCTTAAAAGAGTTAAAAAAGATCAGTCTAATTTTCTTTTATCAAAGTGAAGTAATACATAGTGTCCAGTATTACATCATTCATCTGATTTTATCACAATTTTCTTTACTTTTTGATTGATTAACCCCTTGACGGGCACCAGTATATTATATATATCACTTAATTTTAATCCCAAAATGCCACAAAAAAACCAGAATTTTATTATCAAATTTTGAATTTATAAGGTACATGAGTAAACGCTTTTACTTATTTTAAAATAATTCGTTCGTGAATCCTGGTTTCAATCAATCACTTGAATATTTTATTTACAAGAGTACTTTGCCCCTGAAGGGGTTAAGCAGGCTCTGAATGACATAATTTTGATACATCATGTCATATTATCTTATTTTAAGATAAGAATTTTTAAAATTATTTTTATGACGTAAACTTTATTAATAGCGATTCTACACACGATTTCACTTATTAGTAGGGGGAGTCGAGAAGTAAGTTTGTTCTTTTTTTTTCAGAGAACTCTTTAAAAAATAAATACGATTATATGGGATTTCCTTCTCAGTTTATCAATTAGCTCACCGTATTGCATGCATCCATTTGAGTTTTCACGATACTTGACTGGTCTTTTTATACAAGTATTGACTATCAAATCATGACAAAATATCTTTGCTGTAGTTCGTGCACGCGCAGTTAAAGTTTGTCATACAAATACCCATATCTCATCAAATATTCAATATTTTAATATTTTAATTGTAGAATACTATTTCTACAATTTTTGTCAAGTTTTTGGAAAGCGGTGTTAAATTCGGTTGAAAACTCTGCATGTTATAAAAAAATAACCTTTGAATTTTTCACAGAAACGTTAGCATCTTCAATAATATGCGTGCTATTATTACACAAATGCACAAAAACGTTGAACAAGACCTAGATAATCATTTGCTATAGTGACGGAACCTTTTGAGCATTTTCTGCTTTTTGGGGAAACGCGAATGTTATTTTTCTATTAAATACATCATTACCCCTCTAACTGTCATCGGGATGAACTCTTCACTGAAAAACATGAAGTCAAACATGTTCTTTACATCCTCAAAATTCGAGGGCATTTCGGTCATTTCCTCATGAATTACAGTAAATATTCATCAAAATGTCTGAAATCGGCCAATGTCCCTTAATTTCTGGACATCAGTGTATATTAGGTGTATACCTAGAAATTTAGAAAAATTAAAATAATATGCAAGAGTGAAAACTTCCAGATTCACACCAGTAAAATTGTATTGGCACTATTATATAAAATGGTGTGCCAATATATATTTCGTGTGCCAAACATGAAACATTCTTCTATCTCATACAAAATTCGTTATACCTGCGACAATAAACTCGGTATATTTCGTCATTCTGTTGTGCTGCATTGGTTCTGTTGTACATCATTACTTAAATGTAAAGAGCCCTTCACTGACGAGCAGTCGACCTAACTACGTAAAATCGAGAAAATCATGCAAAAATCGCTGTCACAGAGGCTACTTCCGGCGGAATACCCCTAATTAAAATGGGACCTGCAGGAAATAGTAAAAAATATATGCATGAAATTTGATTCTGTTCTATGCATAACTTCATACACTTTTCGATGACTAAATAATAAAAATCTCACAAAAATCGCTGTCACAGTGCTCCCTTCCCGGCGGAATACCATCAAATCCAACTAGGATCTGCTGACCATAAGCAAAACCTTCAATTCTATGCATAGGGATTTTGTCTAGCAATTTTGTCATAGGAAGTTTTACTGTATCACTATTCTTTTATATATCATTTATATAATATTCTAAACAAGAACGGAAAATCGTACATTAGGCATAGATTATGTAATACTTTCCAACACTAACAAGATATTAATAAGAAATTTCATTTTGTCATAGCATGAAATGAAATATATAAATAAGCAACTCAAGAAAACGCATAACTCAGTAAAAATTCATTTTCAGCAGTTGATGCCCATATCCGATAATGTGTGTTATATTATTTCAAGTACCCCTGTATGCGAATATAGAATTTACAGATCACCTAATGCATTCAAAATGAAGTCTGTTTAAAAATGCATTTTACCCCATAAACTGTAAGGAAGCGGATATCTTTTTTGGCTCACTGTGAACGAATTATACATTCTACGCACTTCCTTTTCAATACAGATTATTCTATAACAAACTTTATAATCTTCATGGGGATACTAGTAAATTTACGAGAGTTAGAACACGGACAGGCAGATGGCAGACAGACAAACTGAATTCATAAACACTTTTCAACTATGTTGCAAAATGTTAAAAATATCAGTCATTTCAGTCTAAAATCATGGGTAAACACGAAGACAGTGGAAATATGAACAGGGGTTTAAGAACCGCTGCGCTGTGTGATTATATAGAAGAATAATAAAAGCGTACTTCTTTGTAATTGCATTTACAAAATTAGCATTATCTCGGAATTATTAGATGTAATTAAAGTTTTAAATGAATTCAGGTGTTTACATAGCAAGGACTTGCCACAAAATGTAAATTATATATAATGAATATGTATCTCTCTGCTGTACTGTCTTACGAGACTTCTCCGATTAACATTAAACATATGAGGAATTTTACTCAAGTTTTATAACAATAATTCTCACCAGAATTTTTATTTAAAACTATTTAACTCATTTCTGTGTGATTTTTTTTTTTGAAGAAATTTTATTTGGTACCGGTCAAATGATCGACCGGTTGGCGGTATATTTATGAAATAATACTCATAACAAATGAAACAAAATAAAAAGATAAAAAGATATTGCCTTAATGGGAAAATATGTTTATGCTCAGTGTTGCCATATTGGGGATTTTTTTACTATCGGGGAAATTTTTGGGGATAACGTATTAGTGTAACGCCCCCTAGATAAGGAAGCCTTGACACTCGTCACGAAAACGTCATACCAAGCAGGCAAAACAAAGAAAAAAATTGGAACAACTTGCATGTTTCGATTTCATTGGCTCATAGAATTAATAATTATAGTTTACGACTAATAGTTAATAATTCCACGAGCCATCGAAATCGAAACATGCGAGTTGTTCGAATTTTTCTCTTTGTTTTGCCTGCTTGCAGCGGCGTAGCCAGGAAGAGGGGGTCCAAATACTCTGAATACCAGTAATAATGTAAAGTTTTCTTTGTATTGATTATCGCAGAAAGTTCTCCAGTTAGATAAGTCAAAGAAAACTTTACAAAATTAGTGGTATCCAGAGCATCTGGACCCCCACCCTGGATACGCCACTGCCTGCTTGGTATGACGTTTTCGTAGTGTGGAAATTTCGGTGGAATATCATCATTTTGAGGGAAAAACTTAGGGATTTTTTGTATTGGTTCACGTTTTTAAGTTAACGTGTACTTTTAGTCACACTGGATCACGATTCAGCTTTTACAGTTTAAACGTGTTTAAGTTCAAATATATTATTTATCTAATTATAATATCTAGTTATCTTTTCGTAATTCGTGTTAATTTCTCCAAGAAAATACTAATAAACCAAAATAAAAACACAACTTCGTATTTTTATTTTATTTTATTTATTGATTGATTTAATTATATATTAAAAATGGAGAGTTGTTTAAGAAAGGCTTGATTTGGGGAAAATTGTTGAGCTATTAGTTAAATATTAATTAGTTAAATATTTTTTATAATGGCAGATTTAAAATTTAAAATTACTTTTTGAGTAGAAACTGAATTGAGGGCTTTTTCAGAAAAAACTGCTGATTTAGGGAAAATTTCAGAACTGTTGGAAAAATTGACTTTCGATTATCTGACAATATTGTCTCCAGAGGGTTTAAAATACTTTTAAATTTTACTTTTCAAATAATTTTTAAAATATTCAACAGTTATAAGTAATGAACAGATGGCATGTGCCCTTGGATTTGTTGCATTTTAAGGAATATATCTTTAATTTAAGCATAGATTACTTTAAACATTTAGATTTACAGGAATGGTAATTATGCTAAGGGCTTTCCTGCTTTTCCCATTTTAGTGACAGTTTTTATTAATAATTTTATTCGACTTATTCGCCGCAGAATTCCTGTTGGTAAAAAAGGCGATAAGAATTTATCATAAAAAGTGCTGTACTTGTAAAAAGCGTGCGAGCCTGCGGATAATTCCCATTCCTGTATTTAGTAATAAATTTTGATTTAGTTTTAAAATATCCATGATAACTCATTATTAAATGTCTCAAATACGTTCAAATGACATACTAAAATGAATTTCCTAGTTTAAAAATATATTTCCGCTTCCTTGAATGTAACTAACCCTTTGTAGTGCAACAACTCCGATCTGAAAAATTTACCCAGATGTTATAAAACATTATTCCAAGCAAGCAAGCAAAAAAAAAAAAATAATAAAAAGATGATGACAAAAAGTTGCTTGTTTCACGTCTGAATCTAGTAGAAAATTGCATATTTCTCATAAATATTGTAAATCTTCTAATTCAAAATTGTGAATTATGTAAACTTATCTTTATTAAAAAACAAAATTCTGGACATTTGCAGTCTTTTTAATTTTACTAAATTAATAAAGTTTATTTTAGCAGCAGCAATGTAAAACAACTGAAGTGATAAATTAAACTTTGGTATAAAACATTATTTCAGTATCAGCATTTTCTGGAGATTCTACGAACAATTAATATTAACTACAGTTTTGGAACATAGGAGCAATCAATATAATCGTCTTTTATCGTTTTAATATACAAAAGGTTAAAAAGCAAATATTTTAAGCCGCGTAGTACGAGAATAAATATTATAATCTATGTTCTAAGCACCGTTTTGTATCAAAAGACAACTGAAAGTAATGCTAAATTCTATATTTTCAATTTTGTAACAATTTTCTAAGACAAAACCATTGTAGATTATGTAAAATAAGGTTTAAAGCGATAAGTGGTAACAAATTACTTGAAAGTGACGGAAAGGAAAAATTTAATTAAAATAAAATAAGCACATAATACTTCAAAAATTTATTTGAGTACAGATAAGTAGCCGCATTGTGGAATTAATAGGTTTAATTAAAGTTTTAAAACAATTCAAGTGTTTACATAGCAAAGATTTACTACAAAATTTAAATATTATGAAAGGCATATTTGCCGTACGCTGGTGGTGAGGAAATTTCACTTCAATATTTAATTTTCATACTCCTAACAAATCAAAATCTTGTTGTTAATATTAAATAAAATATGCACAATTCGAAAACATTTTACATACATTTTTACACACATTTTTACATATATTTTTATATACAATTTTACATACATTTTGCAAATTTGATATAATTAATCATAAACCTGCATGGCACCATTTGCAACCAACTGGATCTTATTTGCTTTATAGAAGTCTTTTGTTTTAGAAGCAGAATGTGTCGAGGCTTTGTCATGGTGAAGATGAATGCATCTTGTTCCTGAATACATTTGGTCGCTTTTCTTCCAACTTTTTAATGACCTCTGGTAGACATATCTTTCTATACAAGTTAGCAGTAACCATTTTTTCCTCTTCAAAGGCACTGAGACAATATGGCCACTTTTAGAGAAAATGTCGCCCTCAATTTTTGCCGATGCTTCTCGGCCGCTTTACTTTTCTTGGCGGTTTTTCATTTTCAAACACCCAAACAAAAGATTGCATTTTAGATGTAGAGTGATTAATAAATTCATGTTTCAACTCCTGTAACAATTTCATAAAGACGTTTGGAGGTGCCAAAATTAAATATTACCAACATTTCTTAGCATCATGACACTCTTGTCTACTTTTACAGCTCAGACAGCTCATGAGGCACCCATTTGCTTCAAGCATCCTCACTTTTAAGTCTTCATGTAGTAACGTAGATATTGCTGCAGACCCAATATTCAGAGTCTGTTGAATAGATTGATATGTAATAGGTGTGTTATCTTTCCAAAGTACCTTTAGATTTTCAACATTTTTATTTGAGGATACTTTTGAGATCCTTTCCACTTCAGATTTTCAGAATTTGTATTTAAGGTATTTCCATTTCACCGGTAATCTTTGAAACCCGATTTTCCATGCTTAAATTATCGAAACGATCTAAGTATGATTACATCGTCGCTACCATGTCAAACTATCGAATGTGAAAAAATGCATTTTTCATTACTTTTAAAAATTGGCCAATAGTTACCACTAAATTTTAATAGTATTCTTCACTAGGGTTGCTAGTTTGGCATAGTTTTTTTTATTCAGAAATTTCGAATTCATGCTACAAAATTCAAACAATTTTTTTTATTTATTTAGTGACAAACATTCCGTAAATACTTGAAGTAAAAAAAATTCTCTTAAAATTTCAGGTACGAATTTGGCATCCTTGAATAAATAAGAAGGCCAAACTGGCAATCCTATTCTTCACCGGCATTTTATTAGTACCCGTACTAGCCGAAGAATTCTAATAAAATTTAGTGGTGACTATCGTCCATTTTTTTAAAAGTAATGAAAAATGCATTTTTTACATTCGATAGTTTGACATGGTACCGACGATTTTATATAAGATGGAATATAAGATTTTTGAACCGCCTTTGATATATTTTTAAAACAGTCTTTTTCATTTAAACCTCCTTTAATATTACAAAAAATCATTACGTGGAAATGTTCTCGCGAGATCGACATCTTAATAAAACTGAGTCAACACAGAAACTGATTTCAACTAGCTCTGGTAGTCACATGACACAGAATCGCGAGAAAAATTTAGTAGTATGCCACCTAGTGAGGGCTCATATTTAATTAAGCGGCTGCCGCTAATGTTATCCCGCCTGCAGAGTTTACTTATTATAAAATTTATACATAGTAATTTTACTAATAGAGAAATAGTAATTTTACTGTTTTTTAATGTAGTTTTAGGGAAATCAGGATTATATTAGACATTAGTTGAGGTAGTCTTATAGATCTTGTTAAAGAAATATTGGCCATGATGTCACACACTCACGCACAGTTTTTTTTAAAATCGGTTATAAAAAGGAAAAAAGTAGCCAAATTTAGGAGATTTTTTCCTTTAATGGCAACCTAGCAATTGTATTAAGTTATTGGTTTGGCGCGGATTTGAAAATCGTGCCAACCAAAAAAAAAAAACGCCAAACAACGCTGCGTGAGTGTAAAGCATCTGTTCCGAAATATTGCTAATGTATTTTTCAATTGGTATTATTATAATTATGTTAGAATAAAAATGATAAGTATAAAAATGAATGCATGGCTGCATGTGCTATTCGATCACAGAACGTTTCCGTGTAAAACTAAGTGTTTAAATCAACTAGCTACCACATAATATCAGTCGAAGTAAAGTGTGTAATAAACATAGAACAATGTACCATTAAGTCGGAAAAATATATAACAAATATGACGTTTTAATGCAAAAAGACAATTAAAATTTAACACTGTCTGTTTTTATTTGTGATGGATCTTTCAAGATATATATATTGGCCTCCAAAAGTTAAGGTACAACCAGTTTTTTGACGCTCAATATTAAAAGAATAAAAATAAAGGTAAAAAATATGGTTAATATGAATGATCATAAGTAACATAAAACATTTAAAAATTATACCCAATTATAAAAGTATAAAAATGTATACCCATCAGAATTATTTTAATGTATTGGATACTTATATGTTTGTCAGGAGCAACTGCGAATATCCCATTTTGGTAGTTTGCGTGAATTTTTTTTTAAAGCTTATGATCTTGATTGTTGGTACTAAAATAGTGTTGTCCATGTCTAGGAGATGTCTTTACTTGTTTCGTTAAGATGGCGGGCAATCTGATGGATGGAAATGGGGTTATCACAAACTGGTGCTGCTAGACGTCTTAATGTGTCTCTTACAAGGAAGGTCTCCATAAGCGCATACTCAGAAAAATTTTGAAAAAATTACAGAATGTTCTTCTCATGAGGATATATACGTCTGTAAAAAAAATTTCTGCAGAACCTCGATATTACGTCCGTAAAAAATTATTAAAATTTCGTTTATTTGGCGATTTATCACCGGTTGGCGACGGAATAAAATTTAAAGAAATACGGTTTATAAAAATTAATCTTTATGGCAGGGCTGCAAAAATTTAGGAACCAATCGGCTGATTACAAAGTAATCAAATTACAGATTAAAATACGTTATAATCTCCTCACTATGTAATTGAATATCATGTAATGCATTAGAAAGTGATTTAAATATAATCTAATTATCGCATAATCTAAATATCGTGTAATGGATTACAAGTCAATTCTAATTTTCTCTTTTAAATATAATTAGATTAATCTGTAATTAGATTAATTTGTAATTAGATTACAAGACGATTTAGATTACGTCTTTAATTGTATAATCCAGTTAACCTGTAATGGATTACAAGATGATTTCGATTACGTTTTTAATTGTATAATCCAATTAACCTGTAATGGATTATAGGTGGATTCCGATTACGTTTTTAATTGTATAATCCAATTAACCGGTAATGGATTATAGGTGGATTCCGATTACGTTTTTAATTGTATAATCCAATTAACCTTTAATGGATTATAGGTGGATTCCGATTACATTTTTAACTGTATAATCCAAGTAACCCGTAATGGATTGTAGGTGAATTCTAATTACATTTTAAAGAATATATTTAGATTAAATTGTAATGTATTACAAGTTAATGTCAATTATGTTTGTTCAGAATACAATTTGGTTAACGTGCAATGTAATGCAACTAAATCTAAATTAAATTCTATAAAATGTATTTAAATTAAACTGCAATGTATTACGAGCTAATTCTAATTGCATTTTCAACACTTTCTAACAAAGTTGAAAAGTGTTTATAAATTCAGTTTCTCTGTCTGTTTGTCAGTACTCTAAAACGCGTAAACATGCTCGGATCTATGCAATTGATATATGTTATTGAGATTTACTGTGGTATAATTTGTATAGAAAATGAAGTATGTATCATGCAATTTAAATCACTCAAAAGAATTTTTTTTATATTACAGTCTATGGAGAAAAATCGTTCGCGGTATATTTTATCCATATTACTGTATTTCAAACATATTGAATTTCATATGTATCACTGAGTGCATTACAAGATGTTTACTACAGATTATGGAGTACACAGCATTCATCTTTCATTTACGGAGATACAAAAAAATTCGGTTACAGTACTGACTATGAACAATAATTGCTAGAAATACGCTTTTTTCAGTTGTTGCACGCTTTTTTGAATGTAACTATTTCTTTGCATATTGCTTGGTGTGTATAAATTCTATAAATCATATGCAGGGCTGCACAAAAGTTCCCGAGTACATTGATGTTTATAGATGGAAATTGCCGAATGGGAATTTTCAACCGTGTTATGTGTTTCATAACCTAACTAAATTTTAGCATACTACTATGTAGTATATATACAAACCAATTGATAATATGCTGGGCTTCAGAAAAAACGGATATTTTTCCATTTATTAATGGTAATTACTGCAATTGGGTTTTCAAATATGCTATGCATTTTCCAAATTCTGTACTGAGTCTGATAAACCAATTTTAACCTGTTCGTTATTGTGAATACTCCATTATTTTACGAAGAGATCGGGATTTTTTAAATGTTTTTTATTCCCCAAAAAGTAAATATAAGAGGTTTAAACTATTATGAAATATTAAAAACTACTTACCGCTCTCGAAGGAACGATTTCACAGTATTCTTAAGCTGTAGATCTTAAATATTTCTATGGTTTAATTAATTAATATAATGTATTTAATGTTTTGTAGCTAATCTGACGATTGAGAATGCAACGTTGAAAATGAAGAAATATCAAATTAATTCATCCCGTGGACGCATCCCATTTCGGTTCCCACATTTTGGTCCTGTCTTTAAGTCACAGCACTTCGATCCCGACATCTCGGTCCCGGTGCCATTTCAGTTTCACAAAGTGACATAATTTTACAGAGGACATTGTCGTATTTTTATTCTTTTTCTTTTTTTTAACTAAAACACCGCGAATTTTACTACAGTGCGAATAGAAGGGCCCGATATACACAAACTCATATAATTCGAAACCAAATTATCGACACAAATTTCGTATTATAAACGTAGTCGTTTTAAAAAGGGGGCGTGGGGTGCTCAATAGATTTTTTTATAGAAGCCCTCGCAAAGTTTAGTGTATCAAAATATAGGGTGCTGACAAATTAAAACAATTATGATTTAAGCTGTAATTATCGTAGAACACTGATATTTGATAAGGTAAACATAAACTTTAAAAAGATGTGGGGAACGTTATCGGTGTTTTTAACAGAAGCCCTTAACTATTAGTATAGCGTAAATATACGAACACAATAATCATTCACACTTATAACTATGATCCAAATTGTCACAGAACATACTTGTGTGTGATAAAAACTGTCCTTTATGGTACATATTTAGCGTTGCGGGTATTAATAACAATTAAAATTTTGTGAATAATATTATGCTAATGTTAGAAAGTGTTTGATAATCTATACCGGATGCATGATTTTTTGTTCTTGTATAATTTCTACTGTGTGTGATAAAAGCTCTCTTTTCTGGTACATATTTAGGGTTGTGGATATTAATAACAATTTAAAATTTCTCAATAATTTACTGTTTATGTTGGAAAGTGTTTCATAATATATGCCGGATGCATGATTTTTCGTTCTTGCTGTATCAAATTTCTAATGTGTGTGATAAAATATGCCTTCTATGGTACATATTTAGTGTTGCGGTAATTAATAAGAATTTAAAAATTTTGAATAATATTCTGTTCATGTGGGAAAGTTTTTCATAATCTATGCCAGATGCATGATTTTCCGTTCTTTTTCTATCTAATGTTTACTGTGTGTGATAAAAACTGTCTTTCATCGTTCATATTAGGATTCCGTGTATTAATTAATAACACTTTAAAATTTCCGAATAATATTCTGTTCCTGCTGGAAAGTGTTTTATAATCGATGCCGGATGCATGAAATTTCGTTCTTGTTGTATCAAATGTCTACTGTGTGTGATAAATATTGTCTTTTATGGTACATATTGAAAATCTGCCATTGAAATGACACGTAATTGTAATTATATGTTCTCAATTATAATTATTATTATAATATTTACTACTCAATTAAATTATTATTTATTATTATTATTATTATTATTATAATTACACTATAATCATAATCATATCATTATAGTTATGATTACAATCATAATTGACTTTTCAAATTGGATTATAATTACATGTAATTGAAATTATAATCTGTTACATGCAATTATACTGTAATCAGATTCGAATTTTCTCAAATCTGCGTAATCATAATCATAGCATTTATAATTACGATTACAATCCTAATTAAATTTCAAATTCAGATTATGATTACATGTAATTGAAATTATAATCAGTTACATGCAATTATATTGTAATCAGATTACAGATTAATCAGATTCGAATTTGTGTAATCATAATCATAGCATTTATAATTCGATTACAATCCTAATTGAATTTCAAATTCAGATTATGATTACATGTAATTGAAATTATAATCTGTTACATGGGATTAAATTGTAATCAGATTACAGATTAATCAGATTGCAAATTTGCCCAACTCTGCATGAGTATCTTCATCAGCATTTCTTTTTTCAAAATTTTCTGAGTATGCGCTTTAAGGAGACCTTCCTTGTTAGTGTGGTCCAAAGGCTCTGAGATCAATTTGAATACAAAAATTCAGTATTAAGAAGACCTGGTTCCAGAACGCTCATGGGTTACAACCATGGCGTAGCCAGGGGGGGGGGGTACAGGTGCTATTGATGCCACTAATGTTGTAATGTTTTCTTTGCCTTATGTAATCGGTGAACTTTTTGCGATAATCAAGGCGAAGAAAACTTTTAATTTTACTGATATCCAGAGCATTTGGACACCCTCCCTGGCTACGTCACTGATTACAACCCCTGTACAAGATCGCTGTCTAGCTCTTTTGGACCGAAGGAGGAGCATCACTACTGTGGCTCAGCTCATTTCAGACCATCGTAAAGCAACATGTATGACAATGCATGCGATTACGATGCATAGCCTTCTTCACAATCAAGGACTCTATGCAAAACGACCCGTTGTGTGTGGCCCTCTTAATCGACAACATAGAAGTGCCCGTCTATGTTGGCCAAGAGAGCACGTTGCCTGGAAAACACAACAATGGCCTTCCGTACTGTTCACAGATGAGTCCCGATTTGCTTTTGTGCGTAATTCAGTTCGTGTGCAGATCTAAAGAGAACAGATTCTACCTAAGTAACATTGTTGAAAAACAGTTATAGAGGAGGTAGAATCATGGTTTGGACTGGAATATGTCTTTTGGTTATAGTAACTTTCATGTGTGCCATGGAAGAATTCTGACTTCTGTGAAATATCTGGACGAAATCCTTGCTCCCTTTGTCACACCGTATGGTAGTAATATTGGTGATGAATTAAGCTGAATGGTTGATAATGTCCGATCGAATTGAGCTAGAGTCGTTGATGAATATCTAGAGGATCAAGGTTTGGAGCGAATGTAATGGACAGCACAATCTTCTTGACTTTGATCCTATCGAGCATCTTTGGGACTATCTCAGCAGACAGGTGGCTGCCGTAAGTTCTCCTCCAAAGTCGTTAAATAAGCTGGAACAAGCGTTGCTCCATGAATGGGAGTTGTTTCCCTTTCCAGTGTCCGACAACTTAATTGAAAGTAGGGAAAGTCGATGCCACAAATTCATTACAAGTAGGGCCGGACGCAATGCCTTAATAAATCCGTTTATTTATTTATATTTCAAAAAATAAACTGCTATTTATTCTTTTATCAAACAGTGGACTTGCAAAAAATGCAATTTTTTATTTGTAAATCATGTTTGATGTTAAAATTAAGTAAACTTCGATAAATAACTGTTTAAAGCAGAATTCTTCTAAATTTCATATTTTTATCTTCATTTGTTTTCTAATTAGACTCAAAAGACTCGTTGTACCTTAACTTTTGGAGGCCAATGTATTATAGAATAGTATTGTCACATACAAAGTACTCTCTCATATTAGCCCCATACGATGTTTCATATTAGCCGCATACACTGTCTCGCATTAGCCCCTTGTGTTTGTTGGTTCATAACTCAGACTACGTTTAAGCATATTCCAAAGTTTAACGGATAAAAGGACTCGCTATTCCTTACTGACTAAATGCCAATTAGAATCATTTAACCTCAGATTTTATCTAAGTGTTATACAACAAAACTTTTGAAGTCAGACAGAAATGTTTTTCTGATTAAAAAAGTAAGATTATGTAATGAATAATTTTGGGGATAGTTTTCCTTAACCAATTACAGACTGACGTTGCGTTTTCGCAACATAATGTTTCTTACATCAGGTTTTGAGGTAACACCAGTTAGTTTTTAGGATAAATATTAGCTTTATTTGGTGCAAGAAACACCATAATAAAGTCACTCTTAGGTTGCTATACTATAAAAGTGGTATGAATCACAATATTTGTATTTCATTGAGAAAAATAATTCTGTCCTTAATGGGTTAAATTTTGAGTGTATTCGTAATGAATAAAAATAAAATTATGCATTTCTTACAAAGTAATCACAAAGTCAATTTTTTACTATAAAATTTGGTCCGTTTTTTAATGTCTCGTACTAGCCCCCTTTTTTTTTTGGGGGGGGGGGGGTATATTTGCCCCAATTCAGCCTAAACCAATTCTTTACAAGAAATATTTAATTTTTATGGAGACAAACATATAAATGTTTCAACATGTTTCGTACGGGAGCTAACATTTGAATACCAAAAATTTTGAAAAGTAATTTTCGCCTTATTTAAATACAAAATGCATTACATACAGCGAGATTTTCGTTATTAAAATAGGGGTATTCAAAATTAAGCATACATACGAATCCCATTAAAAAAATCTGTAAGGGCACTGAGTAGCTTAAATCCTTTGAATATGAATTTTTCAATTTGCTTAAAAAAAAGGCAAGTTTTGTTGCTTTTAAAAATATATAATACACGATCTTTATAAGATTATATTGTAATACATGGTAAGATCTTAAAAATTGGAAATATAAACTATCACACTCATTTATGGAAAAAGTGTTAATCTTTTTTAATTATTTTAATAATTTGGTTTTGTTTTCATATTTCGGTACATTTTGTGAAAACTCTATTTAATCCAGAAAATTAAAATTTTACAGAATGTTATAAACTGTTAAACATCATCTAGTAAATTAAAAATTTTATTATTTTGTGTTGTTTTATGAATATCTAAATATGTCTGAGAAAAATGCCATTTTTAAATCATTGAATTTCATATAAAATTTAAAAATATATAATTGCAAAAAATTACATACACATTTATTATTTCCCATCATCCAGCATTGTTTTTTGTATGTTTTTGCAATGGTTGAAGAAAAGTGAACTTATAATTTCCTTGTTTTTAACTGTGCATTAATATACAGTATGCTCACTAAAGTCCCTTTCCACCCTCTTAATTTCGGAACGGGTGCTGCTATATTCATAAAAGTGGTATCTATGTATAGTAAAGTAGCTATGCGCTGCTGAATGAAACCGCCTACGGCGCCACCTGTTGGAAAGCTGCAGAGTTAGCATTCCTATCTCGAAAACGGAAAGAGATAGGGAAAACAAGTGTTTTACAAAGTTGTAGAGCATCATCGATTTAGTACAAAAACACCTTGTGGACATTAATGCGAAGAATAGAACGGTTAAAACGCGCATTTGTTTTTTCGTGATTTCCTACATTGTGACGTGACAAAACGATCTTAGAAAGAAATAAACAACCAGTTATGTAAGAGAAGGTGTATGCGAGCCCTGCACAAACATTGCAGGACCTTAAACGACGCATTTCGGATGCTTGTGCTAACGTGTCACCCTCTATGCTCCAACGTGTGCAACGTGAAATTCAAACAAGGATCCAAATATGCATTGCAGCTGACGGCGAGAAGTTAGAACCTCTAAAATAAATGCATATTATAATAACTAGTTGTATTTTTCTTTCTAAGATCGTTTTATCACGTCACAGCGTAGGAAATCACGAAAAAACAAATGCGCGTTTTAACCGTTCTATTCTTCGTATTAATGTCCACAAGGTGTCTTTTTGTACTAAATCGATGATGCTCTATAACTTTGTAAATCACTTTTTTCGCTATCTCTTTCCGTTTTCGAGATAGGAATGCTAGTTCCGCAGCATTCCACTAGGTGGCGCCGTAGGCGGTTTCATTGAGTAGCGCATGGCTACTTTACTATACCTAAACACTACTTTTATGAATATAGCAGCAGCCGTTCCGAAGTTAAAAGGGTGGCAAGGGACTTTAGTGGGCATACTGTATAATCACATCCAGTTAGTAAATTGTATTATGAAACTTAGATGACCCATCTGCACATTACACTGGATATAAATTGTATAACTTATTACATTTAATAACTTAAATGTTAAAAAGAATAACATTCGACTCAAGGAACATTTTAAAGTGATTTTTAGATAAAAGAGCACAATAAAATAGAGTATACCTTTCCCAATACTCTTCTACATGAAATAATCGTGACTCATATAAGAATTTTTATATACAATTCCAGAATTCTCAAATTAATTAAATAAAACACGTGAAAAATCTTGAAGTGATATTAGATATTTCCTTTTTTTTATTTATATCGTCTGATGTATTTGATGCTTACAGATTTAAAGTATTTATAAATAAAATGATTATATCTCTAAATACATTTATCGAATATTTAACGCAAAAGAGAAATAAGGAAAAAGTCATACTAAAGTCGATTTATAGTTTCTGAAGTCTTGTATTATTATAAGAATAGCATTATTACCAAGCAATATTTCTTAAAAGAAATATTTGTTTTATTTAATCACAGCATTTCTACAATTAAATAAGACGAAGATGGTGCTGAAAGAGAGGGAGGGTTGGCAATTATGATAAACAGAATATTAATACGAAAGAGTTTTGAACAATTGCTTACTTTTCATTTTTATTTATATTACGTCATATCTGAATTTAAATGGTTGGTTTAGGTTTAGAAGCACAACGCCCACAAATAGACATGCTGAGACCAAGACCGCCTTATCATAGTATCAGACCTCTCAATCAGCAAGTTTCCTTTGACCGCTATACTTGTCCTGCTACTAGCGCCATCAATCGTCAGTAATAGGAGTATTTACGTCACGCAATAACACGAAATTTTTTTCACAGCTCCATTTGTTCTATGCATTTGCTTATGAACTAGTATCGGTAGCAGAGCTGCCAAATCTCCGGCTTTTTGGATACCAGTTTTTTAGTACAGACAATTTTGTTTTGTTTGATCGCAGAATTCTGGGATTTAAAGGAACAACATTTTCTCTAAAAATATACTGGTGTTCAAAAAGCCGGAGACTTGGCAACTCTGCGGTAGTATCCACCAGGCGGCGATACTTTCCGGAGAAAGTCAATTAATAAGTTGGCAATTACCGCGGACATTTTCTCCCATAGACTTTCTCCGGATTGTCAAGTCTGATCTATGATAAGGGAGTCTTGGCTGAGACAAACGATGTAGTTTGAAATATTAGGGCGGATCAAATGAAACCGGAACAGTGGTTATATATTGATTTAATTTTGTGTGAGTGGGAGACAACTATGTCTAGAAGCAGAACGGGAAGTAAGGAAGACTACACCTACTGCGGAAATGGATTTGCGCTGAGACATGCGATATGTGCTGAGGGTTGTATTACAGTATCGTCCTGTAGGAAGTCGATTGTTATTCATCGGCGAGTGCAGAATAAAGTGCACATAGTGTTATTCGTTTGTTAGTGGCAGAAGAAGTGAGGGTTTGCAAAGTGCATCGGCGAATGAAGGCAGTTTACGGAGAACATACACTGCCATTGACTTGTTTGAAAAACCTGGCTCAAATATTCCTCCAAGGGATACAAATCTGTGAATGATGATACGCGACCTGGTAAA
This sequence comes from Maratus michaelseni, assembly GCA_963931845.1. Lineage (NCBI taxonomy): Eukaryota > Metazoa > Arthropoda > Arachnida > Araneae > Salticidae > Maratus > Maratus michaelseni. Next base: position 264,489,856 of record OZ007587.1, on the reverse strand, counting down.
GATCATAGACTAACATGTACAAGATAGGACAGTTACATCAAAATCTGTAATGGCAGCAATGCTAGCGCCATTAGTGACACTGGAGAAAAATTTACAAGCTTCCAAAATTTAACAAAATTTAACAATCTTACCGAAATGTATATGAAATCTGTTTATGCTCTGTTAGGTAGCTTTCAATACAAAAAAGTATAAAGCTACCTATTGCAGCCGTTCGGAGGAAAGCAGTTCCGGAAAATTTTGATATATTTTCACCGATCATGACCCCCAGACCCCAAAACCACCCTCCGTTCAAATGTTGATTTATAAATATATATATATATATATATATATATCCATATATATATATATATCTGACCTATGTCATACGATAACGCTCGTATTTATAAATCAATTTTGATGAAACTAATTGTGTGTAATAAGCTCACCAATGTCTCGACCGAGTTCGTTGGCCAGCTTGGTCCGCCATTTTGTTTCAAGATGGCGGCCATTTAAAATTTTAAAACTAAAATAAATATACATAAAAATTAAAAATTGAAATTTATTTTTTAATTACGTGTTAGGCCTTGATACGAGGATTCCAGAGCATTTTTTGGTTTACCTCTATCTTAAAAAATGGCTGAGATAGAGCAGTTTGAAATTCTAGGGTGGCTGACATTTTGAAACAAGACAGCACATTACAAAAAATTTCATTGTTGTAATAATTTTCCCAATCATGCGCATCAAACTATATATTCATATCCGTTAGCGCCAAATTCTCGCCAAACTTAGTGACATTTGACGAAATATCGCCAAATTTGGCGACGGAAATAAGTCTTCATAAATGAAGCCAATTTGGCTATTGCTCAATAATTTGGCGAATTTCTTATTCAAATTCAGTATTAACGAATCTTTTGTAAACGTTTTCTTTGCATTTTAACTTGCTGTTTTCGTGTAACTTTAGGTAACATTTTAAAACGAAGATATCGGAAAGCTACCTTTTCCTCCCGGTACAGGCCGGAAGGACTTTTTTTAATATCGCTTCTTTTTTCTTCGAGAAAGACGATTCTCTTCAAATGGACCATTGGTGTGTTGTTTACGTTTCTTTTTAAACGACTTCATTTTTTTTTTTATTAATTCTTTTATTATTCTTTAAACAACAGTTCTTTTCAAAACTTGTTAGTTTTTCTAAAGATATTAAAGTATGTCAAGCAGAATCTTGTTTACATACAAATCGGAGTTCAAAGCTTTCGTTTTTTGCTTTTTCTTCTAAGTTGAAAATGTAAACATGTGACATTTAAAAAAGAAAAGATCATGACAAGACAGATGTTCAAAAGTAAAAACATTCCGTGTTTGAGAAGTTCCTTCCCCATTGTCACTACAGGCTCTGCGATCGTCATCGGGTTACCATTATGCTCTCTGATAGTGTCCTATCTTGTATGTTAATCTATGGTCAAGCTCACTTCATCAGCACATAGTCACATCTTTGTTCCGTTGAAAAGGGAATTGGTGAGTTGCCTATTTTACTCGGACATCGAAGTCATGGACAATGTTCGAAACTGATTCCAATTTCAGCCAAACGTTTTCTATGATCAGGTTATTCACCATTTGGTGAAACCGTGAATCAAGCGCCTCTGTAACTTTGGAGATTACGTTTGAAATAAACGTCATTTCATTATGTGACTTCACTTCTGTTCTGTTTTCATTTGATCCACTCTAATATAACTGAAAAACGGATGTTAAAAAGGTAAGGAAACCGAAACTGGATATGTATTAAAAGTAAAATATTTTAAAGTAAAATATTTATCTGAATCCATGAATTTAAATGAAATCTTTCAAAAGCGAGGTTAAGTCCACATCATAGACATTTACTTATAGTGGGAAAAGTTCCACTACAGCGGGCAAACCTTTCACTATTATTTTAAAATGTTATTTTTGTTTTAAAAAATCTCAATGATTAAATAGGGCAAAAAACATTTCAAAATTAGTGGTTTATGTATGCCTGATTGTCTCCTTTGCGCGCATGGCGTCTGCATAATGTTATTCTCAACACGTTAATATATTAAAGACTCATCACAATTTGGAAAATTATAACACAAATAATAAAAGAAAAATCTGTTAAAAAAAAGACTAAAAAATCCCGAAAAAAATATCGCACATTAAAAATACAACATCATGGTTCAAACATTTTGAGTTATTTATATAGTTGAAACGTTTCGTAGACTGTACTAGACTGTATTAACTATATACCAGTGGATTCGTGCGAGGATTTCGGACTGCTGTCTAACACTTTTTAGTAATATGTATTATTTTTTAGATTCAGGTTTAAACTTCTAAAGAGAAATTAAGGATTAAAAATATCTGCAAACAATATTAGTCAAGCCAGAATATCGTCTCATTTATGGAATCAAAGTTGCAGTAAAAAGTGATCAAAGATAGCAACAGGCACGTGCGAAAAAAAATTAACATTCGTTTTTTAACTGTATTAGAATATGGCATCATCCGCTTCTTGAAAAACATGAAGGAGGAAAAAAAAGATTGAATGCATTTAAAATATAATTTAATGTAGTATAACAAAGCATACCTTTTATTCTGCACACATGAGATACTCGATCGAAATATGGTGTAATTTCTTCTAAACATTTCAATTTCAATTTTGCTTTTTAACCATAAATGTAAAATAAACCCGTGCGGGGAAATCATATTTTATCTATTTTGTACTATCTATTTCTTTTTCTATAATCATTGTTGAGCATAATATAATGTATTTGAACTGTATTAGAGAATGACATAATCCGCTTCGGGAAAAACATAGCACAAATAAAAATAAATTGAATACATATGAAATATAATTTAATTCAGGATAACAAAGCATACATTTTAGGCTACACGTGAAATACAACTTCTTCGATCGATCGATGGCGTCTTTTTCTTCTATGCATTTGAATTTGAATTTTGCTTTTTAACAATAAATATAAAATAAACCCGTTCAACAAAAATATCCCGTTTTATCTTTTTTGTACTATTTATTTATATTTTTTGTTATCATTGTTGAGCATGATATAATGCAATATTTTATTTTTGTGGCGACATTGATTTGAGAAAACGTTTCATTTCATTTTGAAAACAGTGCTGATTTAATTTTTAATTTTAATAAAAAAAATATGTTTTAACGAAATGTGAGAGTACTATGTCAGAAGCTGGTCCAAAAACCTTTCGAATGATGCCTCATTCATTGTTGTGCGTTTCTGAAATGCATGGAAAAAGGGATGTTGATATCAGAAATAATATATATGATATTTCTAAGATGTAAACTCGCAAGGAGAGCACACTGCATGTCATTATGGCTTTTGACGAATCAGTATTAAGGATCAAGTCCCGATCACCGCGGAAACAAACTTGCACTAGTAATTTAGTATAGAAAATTTCGCCTTATTTAACAGTAGCATTTCTGCTTAAACGAGGCCAAATATTCAGTTATAAAATGCAGGTGGAAATTTGTCCCTGTAGTAATCAGTATCTATTTACGATGGCATTTAAAGTGCTTACACATAACACATAAGAACTTTTGGTATTTTTTCAATTATTTACTCTAAAAGAATTCCCAGCGAGGTTGATTTCAAATAATTGATTCAGTTCCAGATTCCGGGTACAGATAATTAAAATATGTAAATTGCAATAAAACGATACTAGTTATGATGCTGCATTTAGTAATACATTGCAGCCAAATTTCTTGTTCCAGAAAATGTATCTGCAGTCTATGTGGTAGTTATTTGATTTCATTTATTAAATAGAACTTCTGGTTCAAAATATGTTTATTTAACTTAAAAAATCGCATGGCTGGCAGCTACATTGATGTAAATTTTCAATAAATAAACAACTTTAATTATTTTTCTTAATTGAATAAGAAAAATAACATTTCACCACAACAGTGAAATAAATGAATTGATAGCATAAAACGTTACATAACATATTTTATATACCGGGTGTCTCAAAAATGACTGATAAAATTTAAAATTCAATAACTTGCAAACGGTGACAGATATTAAAAAAAAAAATATTGCAGGAGGTTTATGTATGATGTAAGGAGTTTTCTTACTGTGATTCTTGAAATTACTTCGAATTTCAAACAATAGATGGCGCTCAGTTGAGGCCGAAACTGATGCCCTTTAGCATTGATGCATCTACCCCTGAATAGTGGACCTGCGCGCTGGCAAAAATGGCGGCTGTCGCAGGCGGAATTTTTTTTCAGCGTTTGAACGGTCCCTCGAACTTTAACACCAATAATTTCTAAACGTTTTCTTCTCCTAGTTTTTCTGAGATCAATTAAGTGAAAGGAAACTCTGTGATATTATTGGTGTTGACGTTCGAGGGACCGTCCAAACGCTGTAAAAAATCCGCCTGCGACAGCCACCAGTTTTATCAGCGCGCAGGCCTAGTATTCAGGGGACGGTGAATCAATGCTGAATGGCCTGAGTTTTGGCCTCGACTGAACACCAACCGCTGCAGCGCCATCTGTTGTTTTAAATTTGAACTAAAATCAAGAATCACAGTAAGAAAACTCGTGACATCATACATAACCCTCCTGCAAGAATTTTTTTTAATATCTGTCACCGTTTGCAAGTTATTGGATTTTAAAATTCATCAGTCATTTTTGAGACACCCGCTATATATTGTTTTCAACTCTATATTGAATATAAATTACACTAACCTTTATACTTATAATAAAACTAAAAAAAATTATTATATTTAACACCTTTCTGATGATCTGTAGGCATGCGTAAAGAGTATAGCGCAGAAAATCCTTGAAATTAGACACCTGTCATTTTGAATACATTGTCAACCTAATTACAGGTTTTCAGCGATAAAATAAGCTAAAAATTATATTCCTAAAAACTAGTACCAAAAATTTAAAAGATGTGTACTGGACGTTCGTCGTAAATTCTTGAAACTTTTTGAGATATTTTCTTGAATAAAATGATAAAATGAAGAAGAAATGCAAAAAAAGGAGTGATTATGCAAACAGATTTCCGCAATAAGTCGTCTTATATAAAAAAAACTTCTATTTCAAATACAATCTGAAAAATGTCGTATTGTTAATGTTATTCTAGTAGAAATCCGTGAAATGGAATTTCTTAAAATTAAAATAATCTGATTTTCATTTACTTTCTTTATGAATTTAAATGAAATCTGAAAAATACGAAATGAAATCTTCAGTATTTTATTTTCAAGGTGTCACTATTTTGCTAGTGCGTCGTAATATTTCAAAAGTCAAAATTTGCAGAATTTCAAAATTGAGTAAACATAAACAGGTACTGAAGCTTGTAAGACGTAATTAAATGTAAATCGATGAAATAATAAATGTAAAAAAATTTTTATTAAACATAATGTAATCCTTTAAATACGAAAATTATTCCATAAAAATTAAGTGTGACATCATAAAAATCAGTAACAATATCAGTAACAATCCATCAAATATTTTAAAAGGACCTTTGTTAAAATAATTTTCTCAAATGATATGCATTGGAGAGATCGATTACTGTACTATTCAGGCCCATTACCTAAGCATTTTGTAGAAGCTATTTTACTATCATGCACAACTAAAACAACGTGATTTTCTGTATTGAATGTTCCCCCCGTTTAGCGAAACAATGATTTCAATACGGGTCCAGATTAAGCCCTTGAGGGGCGGTGGTATATATTATATACCACCTGGTGGTATATATTATATACCACCTAATTTTAATCCGATTCGAACCAGAAACTTTTAATTAAATTTTACTTTTTTAACTTTGAAGAGAAAAAGTTGAAAAATTGCTTTTCCTTATTTTGAACTAAATTCTTTTGTAAATTCCGGTGGGAATTCAACGTTACAAGAACACAATTGCTTGCCCCTGAAAGGGTTAAGGCATGGGCGCACGGGACATCGGTCCAAGGAAGGGTTGGCAATTTGTCCTGCTTTTTTATTTAGAAATTCCGAATTAATACGAGATATTGCTAATAATAATTTTTGCTTTATTAAATAATAGGCATTTCGGATTACACAGAGTAAAATTTCTTATTTCGTCATTTCCTGAATGTTTTCGGAATTTCGGAATAAGAAAGAAGGGGAATCTGGCAACCCTGGTCCTAGGCTGAGAATACAATTATTTTCGAATAGACATCCTCGCCTTCTTTAAACGCAGAATTTTTATCATATATAAAGGTAAAACTTATTATCACCAGTATTTTCTAATTGGAAATACTTGGTGAATGTATGCCCGTGTTTCAAAAGTGTTTCACAGAGTAAGGAGATTTAAACAGAGAATCAACTATTATAGACTTCAATGGTAACTTCTTTAACATGGGATTATACATAGACAGTGGCGATATCTGCGGATGACGCTGAAACTACGCCCATAACAGAAGCGAGGTTTCTAATAATGGCTATATATCGCTTTCTTGGCGATAAATGAGGGAAAGGGAAAAAAACGGCGACTGCTTGTTGCTGCTTGTTATTTAAATCTTATTTTTGATATTATTTAACATCGTACAATCCGCAATTATTATTTTTTCAATTGCATGCATATTTATAAGCATATAAAATTTTTCGAATGTTCCAAAAATTAGAATCATTAAATTAACCTTCTGACCCTGTTGAAATTTTACTCAACATTGATAAAAACATTTCACACCACTATTTGTTTTTGAAAATGATTTAACATATTTATTTAACGTAGTTTTGTGTAGCACTTATTTAACTTACTTTTTTTACACTTACACTACTACTTTAAGTTACATTTATTTAACTTACTAAAAAATCTGGTTCCAATCGAATTAAATAAATTATAGAAGTGGGTCTATTCGACCCATTCAGGGTAGGAAGGTTAAACACGGTGTTATACAATGATAGTGTAAAATTCTGATGAATTGCTTATTCTTTTAATTTTAAAAATAAACAGGTATTCATCAGCAACGAATAAATTAAAGTGGAAGATAAAAATAAACGCTTTTAAAATTTGTAAAAAATATGAAAATATATTTCCCGAACAGATGCAAAAACATTTTCAAATATTTTAAGCAATTAATTTCTAAATTATATTAAATTTATCGGCAAAATTTTAAAAGTATTGGAAATCCATATCGAAAATTTAGCATTCGCAATTTTACGTCTAAATCCATTATGCAAACATTCTATTTTCATTTCAGATAAAAATGAAATTTGAAAATTCATCTGCATCCCCATAGGAAAGCATTATGGCCTAAAAAAATGTTCTATATTTTCCGAATGAATGAACCAAATTTAACCAAAGGCTATACAGTTAATTCCGGATACCTGGCCAACATACCAACTAAAAATCAACCTAATCGGACCATTTGTACGGAAAACAGACAGATGGAAACCAAAAACTTTTCGCGTCTCCACAGTGAGCCTTAACATGACGTTTCGGCAAAAATCTGTCAACACTGAATATATATAAAATATTTCAAACATTACGGAACTTGAAAAACAAGAACAAAAATAACACATGAAAATAAATCATAACTTACATTTTGAAGAATTATAATGACCTATTTGATCTTCAAAGAGTAATTTTAATAATAAATATTAATCAAGATTCAAAAATAAAATAGCGAACGCCAGTGGCGTAGCGTCAGAGGGGGGGGGCACGATCATTTTACTACCAGTAAAATTATAAACTACATTTGGCCTTATTTAATCTTTAAACGGTATGAATTAAATAAGGCCAAATATACTATATAAAAATACTGATAGTAAAGTGATCGGGGGGGGGGGGGGGCCTTGACGCTACGCCTATGGCGAACGCCGAAAATTTGCACTTGTGCAAATGACAACAGCAAAAGCTGTCAAGCTGAATAGGGTTACAATTAAACGGAAATCACGAAAAAAAATCGCCAAAGCGATGATTTAGTTTATAAGTCATCCGTCGCAGTCGCTCTTTTCAGGCGAAGTTGGTTCTCTGTCTTACTCTGTGAAGTGTTTAGTCGGACCCTATTTAAAAGAAAGAAACTTATAAACGGAAATTGTTTCATGAGCTAAGTATTTTTTGATGAATGCATATATATATATATATATATATATATATATATATATTTCAGATTATCAAACAGGTCAATTTAATGTCACAAATATCTTTTTAAAATAACTCTAAAAAGTATTGAGGCCATATATCGTCGCCTTTATGCTAACAAGAGTTTTGTTGTTCCTTGTCAACTTCCCTCAATGTTAAACAAAATTGTTACATGCATTTAACCTTCATAAAATGTCTTGAAGAGACCTTCACATTTGCCACGTAGCAAGATCTTTTATGATGGCATTGACACATTTTATAATTGATTTTACTAACGCATTAAGAGCTGGTGAAAACGTTTCCGGGACTAAATTTTTTCTCTACATTTTTTTTCGCACCATAACACATTTCATAATACATAGTAAAATACGATGAAAGCCCGAAATTTGTAGAAACTTTGTAAAATGAAGAAAACCATCAAACTATTTAATTTACCATATATTACTTTTATTTTCAATCCACAACATTACATTTTTCAGTAAATCTAGTACCAAAAAGAAAAGAAACTGACAGCGAATTGGTTAGTATAAAATTTGGAATTGCCCCTATAAAAAAGAAAATCCTCCCGATAGGCCGTGGGAACCCCTGAATTAGATCATTGCATATCAATCGAGGCAAAATATTTTTTCTATGTCTGCGCTTGAATTATTTTATGATTTTACACTCAGATTTATGGAAAGCTAATCGTAACTGAAATCAGTTACTAATTCTGATTTATAATTGAAATAATTAAATGGATTATATTTGATTCAAGGAATTTTTTTATATATAATTTCAAAACATAATATATATACATAAGGAAAAAATAATTCAATGAGACTAGATTTTAAAAGAATTCTCCAAAGCATTTTTGCATCTAACGAATGAAACTTTCAAATACAGACATTTCGTATTCTTCAATCAAAGGAAGTGGAAACTTTAAAACTCCAATACTGTATTTTTATTCACATTACATAAAAAGGATTTAGAATTCTAGATGGAATAGGATATAGATAGAATATAGAATGCTATTGCAAGTACAGGATATATAAAGATATGGATAACTAACCTTTAATCGCCAAAACTATAATGTAGGGGCTGTAAACTATTTTGCTTAAAATCGTTTTCCGTAAACTTCGTCTTATTTAATCGCAATATTTCTGTAATTAAATAAGGCAATATTTTTAATTGTAAAATTATAATGGTACATAGGTAATTAATCTGAGCAGGCGCATTTATTTTGATTGTTGCGTCAACTCAAAACCAATGGGTAAAGCAGGGCTGTCTAATCTGGCGTCCAATAGTCACCAGAAAAGTCTTACTGAAATATTTGCCTTATTCAATCTTCGAATATCTTCGATTAAATAAAGTCAAAATTTCTGTAAAAATTTTCTGGTGAGTAGTGTGCTCCAGGTTGGACAGCCCTAGAGTAAGATTAATTAAATACACCTTTAGGTTTGAATATTTTTCCGTGTTCATATTTTCAAAAATATGTTTTTTTTTGTTTTTGTTTTTTGCCTGAAACACCAAAATATATTTTTAATGTGTTTCAATCATTACGTATTTTTTCATAGGTTTTGATTATATTTATAAGATAATACTTAGAAAACATAGATTTTAGATAAATATTCTTTTAAAATATTTCATATGTCTTAAGAGAAATTTCTTTTACTTTCAAAAATAAAGGATACAAAAACACGTTCTAAATAGGTTAGACTTCTGAAATCCATTCTTGATGGAGCCAAATTACAACAGAGAAAAATTTCACCAGTTTTCCGAATAGCTATTTTATTTTTATTTATGACAGAAATTCTACCTTTAAATAAGGCGACAAATACACTTCAAAACCAGCTTCCACCACATGGACACAACAAATTTTAGAAAAGATTTTTACTTTAATTAGCAGCAGACTTTGTGATTATATGACACAAATATTATATGACATAAAAAATTAAAAAAAACATATTACTTTTACAAAAAAAAAGAAAAAAAAAAAACACCACACCAAAAAAAAAACACCTACTTACACTACTACTACCTATACTACTCTCTCTCTCTCTCTCTCTCTCACTTATACTACTTTCACTAAAAAAAATATCAGATTTTATTATGTTTACAAAACATTTTCGGTTTTCATATACTATTCCTCATCTACTATCTACTATATATATAAAACACAAACGGAAATTTCGCTCCGTTCCTTTATAACGCGAGTTCCGCTGAATAGATTTTGATGGAACTTACACTGTTCGAGAGATAATTTTTCAGGGAAGGTTTTAGTATATAACACAACGTTCTACGTATATTAGTTATAGAATTATGATAGAAAGTTCTGTTATTTTGGCCGAAAAGGTTACCATTGCTAATTTTTTGGTGATCATTACTGTTGCAGAAAGAAATGAAAAGGCTATACATCTCGAAAAATAAAAGAAAAACTGTTGCTAATTTTATTTTTTTAAAAAGAGAAAAAAAAGAAAAGAAAGAAAAAAGAAAGATAAAAAAAAAGAGTTTTGATGAGATAATATTATAAAACGAAAATATTTAATTTAAACATAATTTGGAATGTTCGTAATGCTTAAAGAATTATTCAAGGGGCAAGATTGCTATTGAAACAATATTTGGCGATTTATCTTTTATTTTTGGCGATTTTGATTTTACTTTTGACCCCAAACAATTTGATTTTAACTCCAAAAGGTGTCTTTTTTTGTTGCAGAAAGAATTGAAATGACTATACATCTGGAAAAATAAAAGAAAAAACTGTTACTAATTTTATTTAAAAAAAAGAAAGGGAAAAAAAGAAAGGAAAAAAAAGTAAAACAGTTTTGATGAGAGATTTTAAGCCAAAAGGTGTTTTTTTCAAGTGTACGACTGCATTTTTGCAGGTTTTTTTTTGGTACTTTTTGGTTAGCCGGGCGCCAGTGATATATATATGTACATGTATATATATACACACACATATATACACATATATCTACTCAAATACATATATATACATACATATATAGGAGACATCACAAAGTTTCAGATTTGCATAGCAACCCATGGTTGAAAACGTCATGGGAAAGTAGTATGACAGGTACAAGAAACGAAGAGACACAAGCCTGAGATCACCTGAAATAATTTATAAGTCAAAGATATTACATGTGCTGTGGTAGATGATTTGTGCAAATGTTACAAAAGATGTTCAAAGTTTCCAATATTGCTAGTGTTGCATGCATTACACCGTCGAACCATGGATTGGTGGTCTCGCTCAAATACACCTGGATTTTATTGGATATCCGCAGCAGCACAGATGAGTCTTGCAACAAGATCCATATCGCAATCCACAGACGTTGCGTACACAGCACTTTTCAGTACATCCCAATGAAAGAAATCTATGCTGCTTAAATCAGGAGAGCGTGGACCAATCCATCGGTGACCAAACACCCGATTCAAATGTTCACGAACACATCTGCCATAATGGGGAGATGCCCCATCATGTTGAAACCACATATGGTGTCTGACATGTTTGGCATAGTGTCAAGTAAGCTTGGTAGCACCTCTTGCAAAAAAATGACATAATCTGCAGATGTTAGAGGTGCTGGCAGTAAGTAAGGTTTCCTCCAGTGCTCTCGTGAACACCACCTAACGGCGAACAAAGCCGATTATGACCATGGATTGCTATGCAAATCTGAATCCTTGTGATGTCTCCTACTTCCCCTTAAAGTTTTTCCCAATAATCCTGGGACACCCTGTATACATATATATATATATATATACATATATCACTGGCACCCGGCTAACCGAAAAGTACCTTTTTTTTATTCAAATGCAAACTATATTAATGGCAATATACTTCTATTTACTTCTACATATATGAAATTTCGTTCCGGGTGCTAATAACTCGAGTTCTGCTGAATGGATTTTCGTAGTACTTAAACTGTAAGATAATTTTTCAGGGAAGGTTTTATTGTATAACATATCGTTCTACGTAGCTTAGTTATAGAATTATTTTATAATCATATAGAAGTTATAAATGTAATCTATAGAAGTTCTATAATCAGATCAATCCGATTATGAAAGATTAGCCTTTTTAAAAGACTTTGCCGAATGGATATCGATGGAGCCTACACTGTTATATAATTTTCTAGGTAAAGTTTTATTATATAACATATCATTCTATGTTGCTTAGTTCTAGAATTATAGGGGGAAATTTGAAAGTCGGGTGACCATTTTTTTATCAAATATTAGCCTTTTCAATATATGATTCCGAATATGAAAGATTAGCCTTGTGAAAAAAGTTCTACTGGGCGGATTTTGAGGAGAATTGTATTCTTAGTTAGATGCTATTTCAGGAATGTTTTTAATGTACTACATATTGTTCTACGTTGCTTAGTCAAACAGTTATGTGTGAAGGTTATATAGTCAGGTGAACCCGATTCCGAAAGATTAGCCTTTTTGAAAGTTTTTACAGGGCGTATTTTTTGCGACTTGCATTGTTAAGTAGATAATTTGTAAGGCTAGTTTTAGTATATTTTATATCATTCTGTTAGTTTTAGAATTGTGTGGAAAAGTTCTATAATCAGATGAACCCGATTATCAAAGATTAGCCTTTATAAAAACTTCTACTGAATGGATTTTGTTAGTTAATTTGTTTGCATTGTTAGTTCGATAATTTTTAGTGATGGTTTTAGTATATTGCATATAATTTTATCATTCTTTAGTAAACCCTAACTGTAAATGACCAAATAAAAGAGTCGGTCCTTAACAGCTAAAATTTTGATTGCACGTTAGAAAATATAATAGCGCAATGACGTCATTTTTCAGTAATGTGGAAAGATTTTCCAGGTAAATATACAGATTGCTTTCAAACACAAGGTCACATTAAACGATATATTTCGTTTGATTCAAGGTTCATTTGTAGAAACCGACCAGCGCAGCGGGCGTAGCTTGCTAGTATAAAATAATAGAGAAATCGCATTTACGTAATAATAATTATTAAATACTAGTTAATTTTTGTTTTAATCTACTATTCCGCATATAAAATAATAGAGAAATCTCATTTACGGATTAATTAACAAATACTAGTTAATTATAATACATTGATATATGACTTAAATTTTAGAGCGGCTGTCGAGTTCACTTCTTTACCAGATTGTGTGTGTAAGAGACATTTTAGTGAATACCACTGATATAGATAAAAATCAATATCATTGAATTAATTTTGTGTTAAGGAATGTTTATTTATTTTATTTTTAAATATTTTTAAGCTGTAGAATAAAAAAAATGCGATATATAATTCAGCATAATCTTTTTGCTTTGTGTAAATTGTGTAACTTATATAACTTCTGACATTTAAAAGGAATAACTTGGAAAGATTTCATTATGTTTACAAAACGTTTTCGGTTTTTATATACTATTCCGAATAAAGTAATAGAAAAATCACATTTACATATTAATAATTAATAAATACTAGCTAATTATAATATACAGACATATGAGTCTGATATTTAAGAGCAGCTGTCGAGTTTACTTCTCTACCAGATTTTGTCTGTTAGAGAAATTTTAGTGAGTGCAATTGGTGCAAACAATAAATTGATCATTGAATTAATTTTGCCTTATGGAAAGCTTATTCCTTTTACTTTTAATTATTCTGTAATATTTGGAGTAAAAAAATGCATAATATATAATTCAGCATAATCTTCTTGCTTTGGATAAATTATGTGACATATAATTTACAACATTTACAAGAAAAACTTATAATGATTGCATTATGCTCAGGAAACGTTTTCGATTTTCTATACTATTCCGCATAAAATAACAGTGAAATAAAATTTTAAAAGCACTAGACTTCTAAAAATGAAACTTATGAAATAAATAAAAGTTAACCCACGTACTTTCTCAAAGTTTTTAACCCTTTGTTGCATACTGTTCACCACAGTTGATAAAATGTTATTTTTATCTATGCAACATATTTCATTTTCTGTTCCTATTCAAAGTTTATGCTACTCAGTGACATCTATGCTTTCAGTATATAGAAAAATCAGGATAGCGCCACAGCGGCGGTTAATTTACTTGTTAGGATATCATCAATATGGATGTTCTTTCAGAACATCGATAAGCTGTTCTGCATGAACTAAAATGTTTCTAAACCTAAAATAATATTATTTAAATGGTATTTTGTTTATTACTTCTTGTTTTCAGACTTCTTGACCTAACGCATAATTGAAACACAAGTACAAAAATACTTTATTTGTTTTTTAATCTATTTAGGGATATAAAAGCTGTCATTTTTCTAAAATATTAAACACGTATTTTTCCGTTTTTCAATCTGATGTATATTTTTCGAGTTATTCGAGCATTTCCAGACATTGCAGTGGTAACGATCTCACTGCATTTTACTCGATTACAGCGCCATCTACGATATTTCGAAGAAAATGTTAAATATAAAAGTTACATATTTTTTCTCGTAGAATCCGAATCTGCAATAAAAAAAAAAGGGGGGGTTATCATTTAAGATTTCAAAGTAGACCCTCTTTCCTTCCAGGGGGGGCAGAGTTAGGTGGGGCAACTTTGATATCCCTAAATAGATTTTTCAAAAATATTGAACATCCATTTTGCCGTTTTTCAATCCGATGTATATTTCTCGAATTATTTGACCGTTTTCAGACTTTTCGGACACCCTGTATATAAATTATTGTACATAAACTATCTTTTCTCATTCTGTGTGATCATTTAAAGTTAGAAAATGGCAAATTTATTGTTGGAGATTTGCCACTTTTAAAGTTAAGAACAAAGAATGAATTAAAAAATATAGAAAGTAGAAAGAAAAGCAACATCATTTTTAACCCCTTAATCGTCGTGCCCGAGACATTCACGGGCAACGTAGGCTACGGCTGTTTTATTTAGACTGTTTTATTCCCACCAGTTTTTTAAATTAGTGTATTTGTTTTTTAACTCGCATTATATTAGCTGTCCATTAAATAAGGCGAATATTACTTAAAAAAAGTGGTGGTAATCAAGCAATCTGAATTGTTTTTAAAGTAGCCTACATTTATCGAGCGCGACGATTAAGGGGTTAAAATTCCAATCATTTGTATTATTTATGCGAATTACTTAAAATATAACCTAAACGCTATAATAGAAGATAAAATTATGTTTTTACGCAGGTTTAAAGTTTGAATGTTTTTCAATGTTTTAATTTCCGATAACGTGTAATTCTTGCATTTTCAAATAGTCTGTCAGCTGTGAAAAAACAGTCCGGAACTTAACATATATTATTGTTTTCGAAAAAAACTTCGAACTTACACATTTAAAAGAAATTATTAGGAAGTATTACATTATACTCAGCAAACACTTTTCAGTTTTCGTATAATAGTTCCTATAAAAGAAAAAAACGCGTCAAAGAGACTTGTCAAAAGGAATCTCTGGGACTCTGTTACATAAAACAAATAAAAAATTTCAAATACACTCTCAGAAATTCCGTATTGTTAAAGTGAAAGAAATGAAAAGATATGCAGCAGCATTTTAAAAATCCAAATACACTGTATTTTAATTTTTATTATTTTAAAAGTGGCTTGTTACTTGTTTAAATAGTAGATAGAATAATACTATATATAAATATAAATTATATAATATTAACTTTATTATTTTAATTCAATCACACTGATTGTCTACTTCGCTATTATAAGAATTGATATTTTTTCAATTAACTGAAGAAGTGTCCAAGTCGAGGTGTTGAACCCAAGAATTTTGGCTTAAATGGCCAATACTCTGCCTATTGAGCTACCTGGATCGACAACCGGCCGACACTATTCATTTAGACGACCTTATGGGCAATAACATATTTTCTGCCATGAAAACAGCTCAGAAGAATATACCGCAGGTAATAAAACTCCATTGAAAGATGGATACGTAGATATACTTTATTATTTTTAATACAGTCATTCTGATTTATAAAGATATCATACGAATTAATGTTTTTCAAACTGCGTGAAGATGTGGGCGGTCCGGGAGTTGAACTCAAGACTTTTGGCCTAAATTGTCAACTATCTGACTTTTGAGCTACCTTGGCTGACAACCGTCCGACACACGTCAATTGGATAACCTGGTGGTCTGAGTGAAATGTGTGGACCGGTTGTCGGTCCAGGTAGCTCAATAGGCAGAGTGTTGGTAATTTAAGACACAGGTATTAGGTTTGACTTCCGGACCGGGTACTTCTTCACACATTTGGGAAAATGTACTTTCAAATCCTATAATATCCATAAAATGTAATTATTCATTTTCTTTTAATGTATATTATTTTTTCCCTTTCTCTTTGCTTGAACAACATGTTTTTCCCATTTCTCCTCCACGAGACCTTAAATATCTTTATTTGTATTTCAAGTATGTTTTTTTTACCAGAGGTAGCTCAAATAGGAATGCGAATTTTTTAAACACTGGAGATTTAATTCACAGCGCCAGTGACCCACCCAAACTATTCAGTTGAAACGGAATTCAATGGAACGCATGCTAAAGCTACATACTTATGTTAAAAGCTTATTAGCAACATTTCTTTTGCTGACAAATTTATTTCAAACTAGAAAATTAGAGAACCTAAAGGACAGAGAATCTTTCACGCTTGGGGAATTCGATTTGGGGATAAAATAAGACTCATTTATGCAAAATATCTGCTTTATACAGACGATTTTTTTTTTTTTTTTTTTTTTTTTTTACAATTTTTCGTAATTTCCAAATAAAATAACACTAACAAATCAACAAAAAAAATTTCAAATGCTAAATCACAGAAAACAAAAAAGAAGTTTCGACAACAATTTCGTAGTCTTCGAAATTTAAATGGAAAAAAGCGATACTTTGTGCAAAAAAATTTCAAAAATTTAATTAATCTGCTACAGACGTAGATGTCATCGTAAAAATTAAAGTAAAACACGCCTTTGAAGTTTCGTTAAGTGTCTATATTTTTGCTATTAAAATAGTGTGGTTTTTGCACACTTGCCAACAAAGTTGAAAAGTGTTTATGAATTCGGTTTGTCTGTCTGTCTATCCGTGCTCTAACTCCCGTAAATATACTCGGATTGCCAAGAAATTCTTAAATATTATTGCGGTTTAATATAGAATGTTCGGTATTAAAATCAAAGTGGGCAGAATTTATAGTTCATTTACATAGACACACAAAAGAATTCTGTTAAACTACGGTATATGGAGAAAAATCGGTGACGGTGGATTTTATTAATGTTACGATATTGGAAACATAATGAGACTAATATACATCAATGATATGGACTACAGCTTGCTTTCTAAGGAGTATTGAATAAGTATCATTTATAGTTCGTTTACAGGGACGCACAAAATGTACCTTTACATTATGTTCAATGGGGGGAAATCATTTGCGGTGCATTTTAATGATGTTAGGATACTTAAAAATTAACGAAATCACTGAAAAGCACTGCATGTTTTATATAGAATATGGAGTGTATAGAATATATCATTCATTTACAGTGATACACAGAAAAATTGGGTTAAAGGACTGACTACAATCGATGGTTGCTAGACGTGCGTTTTCCTCTGTAGTATGTATTTTTAAACTGATCTAATTTTTGTGTTATGAGGTGGTGTGTATATATTCAATAGATCACATACAGGGATACACGAAAGACTTTGCACACGTTACCGGATATAGACTGCAGTAGCTGAAAATGGATTTTTACTAAGTTATGTGTTTTTTTTAATTCGTTTATTTAGCTATCTCATTTCATTCTAGAAGAAAAAATGAAATTTCTTAATAACATTCTGTAAATATCGGAAAGTGTTTCACAGTCGATGCCTAATGTATGATTTTTCGTTCTTGTTTAATAATGTGCAAAATTATGAAATAACAGATCACGAGAAGTTAAATTTAACACATGTTGATGCTGTGCTTTGAATAAATTATATAACATATAAAACTTATCACATTTAAACAAAAATATTTTGAAGAGTTAGATTTCATACAGAATTATTTTTTCAAATATTTTTCCAATAAAATAAGTGAAAAATAGTTTGTAATGTATTATCAGAAATAATCGACTTGTAAAAGCAGTCAAAGTGAAAACATATGGCACTGTATTTTCAAAAATATTGAATAGTCTGTACTTTTAAAGACGATATGATAATAGAACAATAAAAAAAATTATTTTTAAGATTTTTGTTTTAGATACATGTGACGTATAACTTATACTATACTTAAAAATAAATATAGTTTATTTAATGTTTTCACAATACTCGGCCATATAACAGTAAAATAAAATTTTAATTCCACAATTTTAATACTGTGTTTTCACTTATAGTATTCAAAATGGAATTTGAATAAACAGAATATACCATAATAGTCCAGTAGAAATAGCGCAAAAAAGGGCCTTGCCTTACAAAAATTCGGGTAGTTCCGATTTTTGGGTATGCTGTAAAGGTTGACCCTCTAATTAAAAAACCAAGTTTTCGACCTTCTAGACCTTGTGCGTTTTTCACAATATTGAAAAAACCAATATTTTTCGGCACTTTTTTCGATTTTTCTTAAATATCTCAATTTTAGTGCATTTTACAGAAAAAAGCACTGATACCATTTTGTAGAGCATAAAATTCTCTACAACATGCGGTATTCAGGTTTGTCAATTGTCCAAATAGGGGGTAAGATACGAAGCCGCGAAAATAGGGTAAAATTTGCAAAAAATGCAAAAATCCACTAAATACGTTAGTTTTTGCTTAATAACCTACTTTTAGTGCGTTTTAGAGACAAAAGCACTTTCACCATTTTGTAGAGCATAAAATTCTCTACAACATGCAGTATTCATGTTTGTAAATTGTCCAAATACGGAGCCGGGAAAAGGGTTAAATTTAGAAAAAAATTAAATTCCACAAATGACGTTAGTTTTTGCCTAATAACTAGTGCTCGCGAATACACGTATAATACGTATAAAACGTATTGCAACCGGTAACGATTTTGGATAGGAATAATATGGAAAAAAGGCTTAACTACGTATACGTTTAAACGTATATAAACGTATATACGCGAGCACTACTAATAACCCACTTTTAGTGCATTTTAGAAACAAAATTGTCATAATCAACTTTTTAGAACTTTTAAGTAGGTTATTAAGAAAAAACTAACGTCATTTGGGGATTTTTAAATTTTTTCCAAATTTAACCCTATTTTCCCGGCTCCGTATCTTACCCCCTATTTGGACAATTTACAAATATGAATACTGCATGTTGTAGAGAATTTTATGCTCTACAAAATGTTGAAAGTGCTTTTGTCTCTAAAACGCACTAAAAGTGGGTTATTAAGCAAAAACTAACGTCATTTGTGGATTTTTACATTTTTTCCAAATTTAACCCTATTTTCCCGGCTCCGTATCTTACCCCCTATTTGGACAATTTACAAACATGAATACTGCATGTTGTAGAGAAACTTATGCTCTACAAAATGGTGAAAGTGCTTTTGTCTCTAAAACACACTAAAAGTAGGTTATTAAGCAAAAATTAACGTCTTTAGTAGATTTTCGCAAATTTTACCCTATTTTCCCGGCTCCGTATCTTACCCCCTATTTAGACAATTTACAAATCTGAATACTGCATGTTGTAGAGAATTTTATGCTCTGCAAAATGGTGAAAGTGCTTTTTCTGTAAAATGCACTAAAATTGAGTTATTTAAGAAAAATAAAAAAAAAGTGCCGAAAAATATTGTTTTTTTTTCAATATTGTGAAAAACGCACAAGGTGTAGAAGATCGAAAACTTGGTTTTTTTATTAGAGGGTCAACCTCTAATAAATGAAACTATCGACTATCTCATGCTCTAAAAAGTTGATTATGACAATTTTGTTTCTAAAATGCACTAAAAGTGGGTTATTAAGCAAAAACTAACGTCATTTGTGGATTTTTACATTTTTTCCAAATTTAACCCTTTTCCCGGATCCGTATCTTACCCCCTATTTGGACAATTTACAAACATGAATACTGCATGTTGTAGAGAATTTTATGCTCTACAAAATGGTGAAAGTGCTTTAGTCTCTAAAACGCACTAAAAGTAGGTTATTAAGCAAAAACTAACGTCTTTAATGGATTTTTGCATTTTTTGCAAATTTTACCGTATTTTCCCGGCTCCTTATCTTACCCCCTTTTTGAACAATTTACAAACCTGAATACTGCATGTTATAGAGACTTTTATGCTCTACAAAATGGTGAAAGTGCTTTAGTCTCTAAAACGCATTAAAAGTAGGTTATTAAGCAAAAACTAACGTCTTTAATGGATTTTTGCATTTTTTGCAAATTTTACCCTATTTTCCCGGCTCCTTATCTTACCCCCTATTTGGACAATTTACAAACCTGAATACTGCATGTTGTAGAGAATTTTATGCTCTACAAAATGGTAACAGTGCTTTTTTCTGTAGAATGCATTAAAATTGAGTTATTTAAGAAAAATCGAAAAAAGTGCTGAAAAATATTGTTTTTTTCAATATTGTGAAAAACGCACAAGGTCTAGAAGGTCGAAAACTTGGTTTTTTTATTAGAGGGTCAACCTTTACAACATACCCAAAACCAGAACTACCCGAATTTTTGTAAGGTAAAATGCTATTTCTACTGGACTATAAAGCAACAGAAAAATATCTATATATTTAAAACGCTAAGCGATTTCTTTCGACAATCCGTGAGAACAAACTACTGCATCAAATTATACCATTCTTTTTTTAAATGAAAGATATTTGGACACAGATTTGTTATCGTGCATTCGTTTGTTAAAAAATTTAATTAATTAGCCGTAATTTTCAATTTAACTTTTACTGCTGCTTATGACGTCATAAAGTCGGAAACTCCCACTGTTGCGAGGGATAGAGTTATTTTCTGAACTCTGTGGTTTGTCAATCTTTTGACATTAGCTAATATCAACTAGGTAATATTTTAACATTGTAATATATCTTAAAAAACTTACTTAAAATTAGCTAAAATATAATCATAATAAAATAACTAAACATAAACATATCAATATGAATAACAAATCTCACGTAAAATATTGCAATTTAAATTATTCCAATTGAAAGAAGATTTGGAGAGTTATCCCTGACGCCCAGCTAACATAAAAGTACCAATTTTATTTTATTTATTTACACACATATTCAATTTTATTATAAATCACCAGGTTGCCATACAAAGCAAAAATCGTCATTTAGGCGCCAAAAATTAACCCCAGTAACAGCAACTAGAATACATTATGTTTATAGAATGACATACATGTATATATATATATATATATATATATATATATATATATATATATATACTTCACTAGCGCCCAGCTAACCGAAAAGTACCCCAAATTATTCGCCAAACTGTAGCGCCCAATATTCAAAGAGAAGAATGTTGCCATTAAATCTCAAAAAAAAAATAATAATAAAATAATAATTAGGAAAATCCCCATTTACTAAAGTATCATTTATCAGTAACTTTAAACAATAAAATTTACAATATATTAATGAAAACAGAATAATAAATAATCTTGGATATTTATTTATTTATATTATTTCTCTTAATTATCCCTTTTGACTGTTGGATATGTTTGTGACGTCAGTTGAATTTTATCGATTGTACGAAACTACGCATTACAATATTTTTTCAATGCTTTTTCTATTTTAATATCATGGTTTCGAAGACGTAATTTTTATTTTAATTAATGTAATAACTAATAAATTAGTAAAACATCATTATAAATACATTTAACGCCGAATTAAAAATCACTTGATGAGAACTTTTAAGCCGAATGTTTTAATTTACAAGTTAAATTTCGGTGAAAATATTTATCCGCGTGTTTTATGAGGGACTAATAAATCATATTTATTGTGAAGTCACCGGAATATTGTCCATTAGGTTTCTTTTATCATTATGCATTATAACTTTGTTGATGCCATTTTTTCATTACAATTAAATACAAATATATTTTTATTTGTAACATGGTGTTTAAGCATAAATGTAACTGATACAAGGTACGTGTGAAAAGTTTGCGCCGGGGAAAATGATGTTAAGCTTAGCTTGAAATGCATTTTAACATTGATAAAACTAAAAAGAAAAATTAATTGTGTCAACATGATGTAATTTTAACTGATTTTTCAATTTTTAATTTTAAAGGTCAGCCTTTATTGGTTCTTTCATCTTGATTGCATATCTTGATTACATGTTACCAATTACTTTTTTTTTAATTATAGGTTAGAAGATTTCATTTTTTTAATAAAAAATTCACAAAAGTAAAGAATTTCAGGAAAATTAAAATAATTAAAAATAGTGTTATGGGAAAAAACTTGAAATAATGATTGTAGTTTTAGCTAGAATAAATAATGTAAGGCTAATATTTTATAGGGATTGTTTTGGTAGGTTTGTTATAAGTTCATTTAACAGTTCCTTTTTAGTGGCAAAGTTCTTTTTCTTCCACTGTGAATTTCTCTTTCGATGTCAAAAAATGGTAGTCTACTTTTGGACGCCAGCCAAAACACAGTGGCAATTTTTAGAAATGTATAACGGTTGTGACAACAAACGGCCCTATCGCTTTAGCTTTCATCGCGCTTACATCACTTCTAAATACTACAATTTTCAATTTTTTACTACATTTTACTACATTTTACAATTTTAGTTCTTACATCATGAATTAGAAAAAAATTAGCTTTTGATTGGAATTTATTTGACAACTGCCGCTTAATTTAACGATTTTTTAAATAATTTTCAAGCATGAAATATTTTTTAATTCCATCTCAACAATGATCATCAGTTTGCTTTAATAATGTAACATAATCCCTGGGAAAGTTGCCCCAATTGAAAATAGATTTTCCTAACCATCATTAAAACTGAAAAAGAAAAATAATAAACACCCCTGATAAATCATAAGATCAGATTATCCAAATGAAAGAGCATTTTGGCGCTAAACTAAAATCTGTCAAGAAAAAAAACTATTTATAGTTTATGATTAACATAAAATTGATATTTCCCCTGATAAATCATAAGATCAGATTATCCAAAAGAAAGAGCATTTTGGCGCTAAACTAAAATCTGTCAAGAAAAAAAAACTATTTATAGTTTATGATTAACTTTAAATTGATATGCTGAATTCGTTGATGTATATGTTACATCAGAATATTCTAGGAACTGTAATTTATTATTTTTTTAAAGATCCATTAGATATTTAACTGTATAAGAAGGAAAAGATCCCCGACTATGATGGAAAAGGAATAATCATCCTGATTATGTAAAGGAACCGAAGAAACCATACAAATAAATTACACTTGAAAACATTAAAAATCTCCCTTATCTGCAGATTGATTTATTATTGTAAAAAAAAAAATTCTTCATCTTTACATAGAAATTTAGCTTAAAACAATGGATGCGTTTCAGAAGATATGGATTTGAAACGAACAATGATTAAAGAAGATATTTTAAAACTTTTAATTTAAACATTTTAAAACTTTTTTAACGTCGAATTTTGACGGTGCCTTTGGTGAGATGCAATGCACATACGCATAGGAGCTCGTTCGGTTGCATTATCACAGGGGGGGGGGAGACCGGAGGTGTGCTTTATTTACTATGTTCTTTTATTGACTGAATATGAGATGAACGTGGGATTATACTATTTGTATGATTCTTCATAGGTCCAGGAAATTTTCTTTGTTGCCGTGGGGAATATGGCGGTAATGTCAAATTGTTATTACACAGTTGTTTACTGATTCTTTGTTTGGAGTTTGCTTCGGAAATAGTACTATAATTCACTGGGGGAAAAAACTTTTAAAATAAAATATTTGAAAGACTGTTTCATATGCACCCCTTCTAATGTAATAAAGAAGCTTATTTAACTAATATTGTTATTGTAATTTTTTTCCGTCAAGTTTTGACGGGTTCCATCTAGTCTATATATTTAAAACGCTAAGCGTTTTGTTTCGACAATCCGTGAGAACAAACTACTACATCAAATTACATCATTCTTTTTTTAAATGAAAGATATTTGGTCGCAGATTTGTTATCGTACATTCGTTTGTTCGAAAATTTAATTAATTAGCCGTAATCTTAAATTAAAATTTTACTTCTTCTTATGACGTTATAAAGTCAGCAATTGGATTAACGCCCACTGTTGCGACGTACAGAGTTTATTTTCTGAACTCAATGATTGCGAGCATAAAAAATAAATATTAAATATTAAAAGCACGTGACTTTTAGGCCGAATTTTTTAATTTGTAAGTTAAAATAGAGTTAAAATGTTTAAGTATTTCGGTAAAAATATTTATCCGTGTGTTTTACGCAAATAAAAATTCATATTTACTGTGACGTCACGGAAATATTGTCCATTGGGTTCATTTTATCATTAAGCATTATAACTTTGTTGATGCCCTTTTTTTCACTACAATTAAATGCAAAATATATTTTTATTTGTATGCATGGTGCTTAAGCATGAACGTACGTGTGAAAAGTTTGTACCGGTGAAAATGACGTTATGCTTAGCTTGAAATGCATTTTAACATTGATAAAGCTAAAACTAAAAATTTATATGATTGTGTCAACATGGCGTAATATTAACTGATATTTCAATTTTTAATTTTAAAGATTAGAACTGGAGCCTTTATTGGTTGCTTCATCTTGATTGCATACCTTGATTACATGTTACCAATTATTTTTTTTTAATTATAGGATTAAGTTATAGGAATTATAGGATTTAAATTATTAAGATTTCCTTTTTTAATACAAAAATTCACAAAAGTAAAGAATTTCGGGAAAAAAAAAACTTGAAATAATGATTGTATTTTTAGCTAGAATAAACAATGTAAGGCTAATATTTTATAGGAATTATTTTGGTAGGTTTGTTATAAGTTCATTTAACAGTTCCTTATTAGCGGCAAAGTCTTATTTCTTTCACTGTGAATTTTTCTTTCGATGTCAAAAAATGGTAGTCTACTTTTGGATGCCAACCAAAACACAGTGGCAATATTTAGAAAGGTATAACGGTTGTGACAACAAACGACACTATCGCTTTAGCTTTCACCGCGCTTACATCACTTCTAAATACTAAAAATTTATTTTTTTTACTAAATTTTACAATTTCAATTCTTACATCCTCAATTAGAAAAAAAAAAAAAAAGCTTTCGATTGAAATTTATTTGAAATCTGCAGCTTAATTTAACGACTTTTTAAATAATTTTCAAGCATGAAATATTTTTCAATTCTATCTCAACAATGACCATCCGTTTGTTTTAATAATGTAAAATAGCCCCTTGGAAAGTTGCAACAATTGAAAATAGGTATCCCTAACCTTCATGAAAAAGTGAAAAAAAAAGTAATAAAAACCTGATAAATCATAAGATCAGATTATCCATAAGATAGAGTATTTTGGCGCTAATATAAAATCTGTCAAAAGAAAAAAAAACTATTTTTAGTTTATGATTAACATAAAATTGATATGTTGAATTCTTTGATGTATATGTTGAATCCAGAGGCGTAGCGTCAAGGGGTGCACGGACCACTTTACTACCATTATTTTTATTTACTATATTTGGACTTATTTAATCCATACCGTTCAAAGATTAAATAAGGCTAAATGTAGTATATAATTATACTGGTAGTAAAAGGATCGTGTCCCCCCTGACACTACGCCACTGGTTGAATCAGAATATGCTAGGAACTGTTATTTATTATTTTTTTAAAGATCCATTGGATATTTAACTGTATAAGAGACCGACTGTGATGGAAAAGGAATAATCATCCTGATTATGTAAAGGGATAGAAGAAACTATACAAATAAATTACAATTGAAAACATTAAAATTTTCCCTCATCTGCATATTAATTTATTATTTTTAACAAAAATTCTTCATTTTTACATAAAAATTGATTAGCTTAAAACAATGGATGCGTTTTAGAAGATATGGATTTGACACGAACAATGATTAAAGAGGACATTTTAAAACTTTTAATTTAAACATTTTAAAACTTTTTTTAACGTCAAATTTCAACGGTGCCTTTGGGCAGATGCAATACATATGCGCATAGGAGCTCATTCGATTGCATTATCACAGGGGGGGGGTGCTTATACTATGTTCTTTTATTTACTGAATATGAGATGAAAGTAGGAAATTTGTATGATACTTTATGATAGGACTATTTGTATAATACTTTATAGGTCAATGACCTTTTTTTTTTTGTCGTGGGGGATATGGTGGTAATGTCAAACTGATTTGCATTACACATTTGTTTACGCAGTGTTCACTTTGAGTTTGCATCGGAAATAGCATTTCACTCGGGGGGGGGGGGGGGTTAAATAAAATATTTGAAAGACTGTTTCATACGAAGCCCTACTTAAATAATAAAGAAGCTTATTTTACTGATATTGTTATAGTATTTTTTTCCGTCACGTTTTGACGGGTTCCATCTAGTTCTATTTAATTTTCTTCTAAAAATTATTCTAAATTATTCTTCTTAAAATTATTTCTTATCTTTCAAAAAGGATAACTTTTATAGTTTATCTCATTAAAAAGTTTTTTAGTCAGTTTAATAAATACTTTTAATGGGATTTTAAAGAATATTTCTTCTAAATATTATAATATAAAATTTGAAACTTTGACTTCTGAAAAGATTTTCCAATACATAATCACATAAAATAAATGATAAGTTTCAAATACTACTTAGGAAGTTTCGTTTTGTAAAAGAAAAAGTTCTGTAATTTAATTTTCAAAATTTACGTACTGTAAATTTTCATTTATATCAATTGTTGTGGAATTTTAAATATAAATTAAAAACTTATGCTTAATATTTAAAAATGACTGCGTGTACAGCAGTCGTATCTTCCTGGAGGGTTGGATGACAGTTTTAGCTGAATCTCCTATTAACGAGGCTGCACAGATTCCTGCTGAGTATAATGTTTTAACTAAACTGTGACTTTAACTGTTTTTCTTGTTTTGGTTCTGGTGGCTTGGCAATTGTGTTTCGAAGTACTGATGAGGTGTACGAAAGTGCACGAAACGTCTGTTTTATAATTTTAATTGTTTTTATTTGTTTAAAAAAAAAATAAAGTCTGTAGCTGAACTTATTTTAGTGGCTTATGCTTAATATTGATAAAGAAATACTCTTGGTTGGGTAAAATATGTTTCTATTAGAATCTCCGACAAATTTGAAACATGATAATAAAATATGAAAACGGAGAAAATAGGCAATTGTCCTGAATTTTAACTTGAATATTCTACTTAAAATAATATTTTCACTTAAATAAACTACATAACATCTATTGAGACATCAAGGAGGCGACTATTTCCTGAACACTATTCCCGAACATTAAACTGTGTGATAGATTTTTATTAGGCAGTGCAAAAACTATTTATTAAATTTTGTACATATTAAAGAAATATACAAAGGCGATATAGATTAAAGCAATAATTTATATATTAAAACATTTAAATTAAAATAAATTAAAAAAATATATTGATTGTGGAAACTTTTTCGAACTCAAATAAGGAAACAAAATTTTATAAAGAGACTACAATTCTAAAGCGATTTCTAAAGTACATTGTTACTTAAAACAAATAAAAATACTGTCTCTGTGAAATCTCATGTTCTTTAAAATAACAGAAGTGGAAAATCATGGAAAAAAACTTCATTTTACTCGATTTTCATTTGTATTGTTTGATATGAGATTTAAAGTGAAAACATGTCACGCACGAAATTAAGTTTACGTTATTCTGTTTTCAATATATATATGAAATCTTGTGAAATAATACAAAACTAGATAATACCCGTCAAGATTTGACGGGAAATAACTTGATAATCCCGTTACGGATATGCTCGTAACAAACACCTTGTCGTTTTGATTAATATATTTTAATTTCACTTTATGATTTTTCTGGTTTCGTGTTTTTCTTTTCAAGCATGTAAACAGAAAGAGGTCATAAGAGGTCACTATTTTCAACTTGCAAAATTTATTCCATTCATCTGTGCAGCTTAACATATACTGGCTTTGATCACAGCAGATAATTTTTCATTCTATTAGCACAACTTTTTAAATCACATTCTCTGTTATACACTTATACTAGGATAGTTTCAAGAAAAATATATAAGGAGGAAAAGTTTGGTAAATTGTGTACGATTGGTAAAAATAGTCCCCAATCTTGGTGTATAAACAAAGGGTTTAATGTTAAAATGTATATATGCATACCTTGTATATTCGGACGAAGATACGTAAAGATCCGATGAATATAAGTATGTGACAAAGGCTTCTTGCTGCATGTATTTCAAAATATAAGTTGCAATCTTTAAATACATAGTTTTTATTTCTTCAATAGATCAATCTGATCAAAAGTCTGAAACTGTAACACAAACTTTGCTGTCGATTCGATATTTTCTTGGACGATCCCTGAAGGCACATTCCATAAAATTAGGAATTCACTTTTCAGTAATACTTTTAAAAATTAAAGGTTAAGTAATTACTCATATTTTCTGTATTTTTGCAACTCTCATGCAATGTTATTTATTTTTCTTAAAATAATAAACTTTTTGAAAATCTGATCCGTATTCTGGAACAAACTTGTAAGAAAAACTGTAAAAAAAGTTTAAAAACGTTGAAATGTTTGGGAAAAGTAGTGTTTAAAAGTTTACTTAATTTTTCAAAAAAAAATTACATTTTTAATTTAAAATTTCGCCACAAGAATATTATTTTTTGTTGATTAAATCATTTTTCTTTTTAAAACTTCTTATAAGTCAAACGGTTTTTACATTACACTGACATACCGACTGAGTTTAAGTTCAAAGGGTACCGAGCTGAGTTGCAGGTTGGTTTGATTTTTTATTCAGAAATTCCTAAATCTTACCAGAAAATTTTAATACTATTTTTACTACATTTAACCTTTTGATTGCGGAGTAAAACTAGCGACTATTTTTATATTCAGTCGTACCACATCTTACAAAGAATTATCTTTGTGTTAGATATCTCTTCAATCCTATTATGGCAAAGATTATGTTTTGAACAGTGGTACGAACGGAATAAAAAAATAGTCGTAACCAATAGGTTAATGACAAACATTTCATGATTACCTAAAATCAAAATTCTTCTTTAGAATTTCCTGAATGAAACAGACAGATAACTGGCAACCCTGTTACACAGTCCCCTTAAATTTATGTAACAAGTCACCATAATAAAAGATACTGCAAATCCCATGGGTATATATATATTTTTTAAATAGAAGATTTGAAGAATTTAGCTTGCATATACATAGCAACCAACTTCCGCAATTTTTTTGACTCCACTTTTAATGAACAGATAACACAGGGCTCCCAAATGGATAGCTATTTAAATACCGGTATTTTCTTAGAACATTTTATTTTTAGATTTTCCTTGCAAATTTTTCGGAAACCAATTTCGGGGGTAAATTTTTGTGGAAATGTTGTAGAAACTTACCATGAAATTTTCTGTTAACAATTATTGGTATTCAGTTGGCGGACCATTTGGGAGTCCTGATTAACATTGCATTATTTAATAGAAGCTTTCTGCATATAAACGAAGCAAAGTACTGTGTTTGGTACAAGTAGTGTGTTTTTACAAAAACCGTAGCTGTTACCACCTATGAATATATCTGTTGCGAGCCCAATGCCGCATTAAGAAAGAAACTAATTTAATATTACTCAAGTCTATTCAAACACAGAAGTTCCAAATATACAGGTTTATCCATAAAAAAATTATACATATACTGTTTACCGGGTCATAACTTTTTGATTTGTCTTTTTTTCATGTTGTAATTAATTAGAAATAATGAATGGACAAATATTAACTTTTAAAAAAAGAAAATTTATTTAAAAATACTTACAGGCCTCGTAGCGCTCCATCCGTAATTTTTTTTAATTATTTTGTTGCAACCACATTTGCAACAAACTTTGCAACAGCAGTAGCAAAGAAATACTCTTCACAAAGTGAGTTTCTACGACAAATGCAAGATAAATCTAAACCAAAATTTTTCGTAAGGAAATATTGGTGGACAAAATTTTGATTTAGTCTCTTTTAATAGCGACCGCTCCGAGGCCTGTAACTTATGTTATTATGAAAATGTAGCAGAAGTACAAAAACAAGCAATTTTTTTTATTACAATTGTCCATATAATATCAATTTATTTATTTAAAAAAAAAAACTTGTTAATTTTGTAAATACCTTTTAGTTTAGTTATTAATTTTTTACACAGCTTTGTCAGTTAAACCTATGTTACAGAATTAAAATCGTTTAACTCCAATAAAAAGACCGCAATTTTAAATAACAGGTTGCGTTTTTGTCTATGTAGTGATCACTTGGATGTCATTTGACAGCCAAATTCACAGTGAAATTCCGGCGCTGGTATCAAAATAAAGTTTCTCTCTACTGTGTCGCATGGTTGGTCGCATTGTGTCGCATGGTTGGTCGCATTGTGTCGCATGGTGTGTCGCATGTTCATAAAAAAAACAATATTGCAGGCAGTTTAAGGCAGATCCACCTCTGCGACTTAGAATTCATCGGATAAAAGATAAGTTTGAAATGAATGGATGGTCATAGACAACGTTCCGGAACCGCAATTGAGCAAGAATGCGCCACAACACCTAATGAAATGTTTGTTATGTTTGTGAATCAATAGCCCACCGTTATAAACAGTGTATTCCCCAGAACGGTAATAATTTTGAACATCTACGGTAGAAGGAAAATTTATACATTTTGTGTAGATTCTTTTGCAATATAAATATTAATTATATGTAAATAAAAACTGGAGTTATAATCATTCAAAATATGTATACATTTTTCAGGCGCATTCTGTATAGTTTAGAAAAAATAACAACTTGATAAAAAAATTCAAAATTTCGAATAATAATATTTTTTTTATTTATGATTTAATTTTTTAGAAAAAACATATAATTCGTATTTTTGTTTTCTTTAATATTTCTAGAGGATGTAACCTCAAATTAAAAGTTCAAAAGCTGTGTTTAAGAGCTAAGGAGCTTATTTGACTAGCAGAATAATTTCTTAGAATTCAAGTAATGATAGAATTCATCAAAGCAATTTATTTTAAAATTACATTTTAAAACTGTTCTTTAAAAGTTTATGC
Source organism: Maratus michaelseni (assembly GCA_963931845.1). NCBI lineage: Eukaryota > Metazoa > Arthropoda > Arachnida > Araneae > Salticidae > Maratus > Maratus michaelseni. The sequence continues at coordinate 264,458,749 of OZ007587.1, read as the reverse complement.
ATAAATTACCCTTTTCATCAGAGAAACACCCACATAGCTAATTCAAACGTAAAATATTCTATGAGAGGATCTTTCTGATTAAATCATGGATATTCGTATAGCAAGGTGAAAAAGAAGCAATATTAATCGTTTTAACTTAAACTTGTGAACATGTTTGATCTTTTAAGGGGCAAAATAGTATTATCTTGATAAAATGTTGAAATAATTGAAGGACACCAGGATTTTTACGAATAAATTTATTTCAAATTAGGTAAATATTTAAAAACAATAATAAAATTAAACTGCTTTAATAGCATCTGTATCTCTTAATCTTAAATGTATGGTCTCTGTACAAAGTCTTTTTTTTATGAGATGAGTTCGTCTCTCGGCAAGGTTTCGTCTGTTATTTTGATTTAATGGAAGTTGTCTTCTTTTTTCGCTTATATTTCTAATGTGTTAACTTTTTTCTAAACTGCATAATACTTTTATTTTCTTTTATTCAAATTTTTAAACTTTTCTTTTTTAAGTAGTTCTTTACTACAATTTAAATATTTCCTTATGGGTCCCCATTTTGACTTCCAAGTCGATTACCTTTATATTGGATGCAAAGTTGCCTCGGAACTGTGTAATCGATTCAGCTAACTTTATTATTCCATTGACGTACATCATAAAAGTAAAATTTTTGCATAAATTCTGGTACCATTGTGGAATCTGGGGATTAAAATGTAGTAGCATGTATTACATACCATCCATATTCAAGAAGATAAACAGAAAGAAAAAATTAATGATCCCTACGGAATGAATAGAACGAATGTACAACTGCTACTATGAAAAATTTTCTAAAACGAAAACTTTTTTCCGATTTTTAAAAATTTTAGCAGATTAACTGCATAAAGAATACGTATATGTTACTGGAATATATTTTTTATTTATTAGTGAATATTTAAAATAAAAAGATTTTTTTAATTATGAATAACCAATTTAATAAACAGGGCGAATTTAATACATAAGTTAGTTTACGCAAAATTAAGGATGTAATTTATTCAAAAATACTCAAATTCAAATCCTAAATATTTTAAATTATATTTAAAAATAGTAATAATAACCTAATTTTTCAGGAAGAAAAAATGCTTTAAAATATAAAATAATAATAATTGATATTTATATATTTTTATGTTTGAGAAAAAATATATACAATTACTTCTTGAATGTATTAAAATTATAATTAAAATTTCAACAGCTGCTTTTAAGAGCAAAGGTTATTATTTGACAACTAGATTAATTTCTTACAATTCAAGTTCTGAAACTATTCATCAAAGCAATTTCTTTTAAAAGTTTATCTTTAAACTGTTAAATATATAAAGAATAAACACAAGGATAATTTAGATAAATATATCTTATACGGAGAATAGGTATTCCAGTGACTTAAAAATTATTTATTTATTAGTGAGCATATGTTTTAAATAGTATTAAAGAAGAGGATAAATAATTTAATAATGTAAGTACATAAGTTAATTTATACATAAATTAATGAAAAAATTGGTTTAATAGTACTCTTTTATAGAAACGCAGAGTTCCTAATTATATATTTTTATAAAACAATAATAACTTTGGAAAAAAGTATGAAAAAACATATCGAATACTATTTTTTTTTTCATATTATAACTATGGAAAAAAGCAATATCGTACGTAAGTTTCACTTTTTTTAAATAGTTTTAGAAGGTCTCAAACTTAGTTCATCAGATGCGTGAGCGCTGGGACGCTTATTTTATTACTAGAATAATTTATTAGCATTCGCATGCTTGTATAGTTCATCAAAGCAATTTATTTGAAATTAGCAGGATTCGCCCGCTACGCTCGTCGGTTTCTCCAAACGCACCTTAAATCAAACGAAATATATAGGTAGATTCGGCCTTATATTTCAAAGCAATATGGACCATTAGCTGGAATGTCCATCCGCATTGCTGAAAACGATACGAACACCACTGTGCTGTTACATTTTCTAATGTAATCTTTCATAATCGTGTTCACTATATTATAGAACTTTCCCCCATTATTCTATAAATAAGCAACGTTGAACGATACGCAATATACTAAAATCATCCTTAAATCATCCGTAAATCATTCATAATGCAAGTGTCATCCCCGAAGAACTTTGTAAAAAGGCTAATCTATCATTATCGGGTTCAGCTGATTATATAACTTTTCCCCATAGCTCTGTAATTAAACAACGTAGAATGACATGATGTATACTAAAACCTACCATGGAAAATTATCTAACTAACAGTGCAAGTTCTATCAAAATCCAGACAGCACAACTGAAGTTATAAGCAGTCTGAACGATTTCCCATTTGCATTGTTGTATAAATAGATAATGTTTATGAATATGATAAAGTAAAGCATCTATAACTAACAATAAATTGCATTATTCACAATAAATGTGTTAAATAAATTTTACAACAATTGTTTTTGAATAGTACTTTAAAGTACCGTAGGAGCCATAGGGTTAATGGAAGACACGTATTAAATTGAGCTGTGTTTAAAAAAAAATATTTCTCACGCTCAATAATGCAAAACTTTTGACATTTTTTATGATTAAGTTTTAAATATAAAAGCATTTTTGCAGCCATGTTTATTGAAATATTTGTAATCGATTTTTTTTTTCATTTTCCGACAAATAAATTAAATTTTGAGTTATAAGCTATTATACCTTTAGGACAGAGTTATTTTTTCTTTTTGTTGTTTCGTCATGAAATACGGTTCAATAAGCCAAATTTGACAGTATTCTCTGATAAATCTTCTGTCTTCACCAAAAAAAAAGGAATGTTAATTATAAAATGTGTAAGAAAGCAGCCAGTTTTGATATTATAACAGCCTTAAAGATCGTTTTTAACTTTTCAATCTGACAATAATTTTATTTCATTTTATTTTATTTTGCACTTGATTTCAGAACATTTTGAAGAAACATTTTCAAAACCATTTTTTAAAATCATTTTTGCAAAATGACAGAAGTGGTTGACACAGAGGTTGAGATTCTACCTAACATTGACCTAACATTTTTCCTTTTTCCTCGGTAAAAATATTAACCGTCGTCCGGAGGCAACAAAATCACATAATGTTTTAGCATTTTTCTTTAATCTGAAATCTAAAACGAACCATCTACGTGAGACATTAGTAAGCAATCTGACCTTACTGAATTTATAACAGAAACGAAATTAATAGTCTGAGATGAAGCTCTCTTGACGAGTAAATTAGTATTTGAATGTGTAGACCGCACGCTTAACCCTTTCCGGCACAGTGGTCCCACTCCGGGCACACCTAATTTTAATTCCAAACTGGCTTACGGCACCAAGAATATTTTAATAAAATTTTGTTTCTATAATGAATGCTTAAAATAAGGAGTTCATATTTTCTAAAAAAGTCGTTTGTAAATTCCGGTGTCAGTCAGAAATTTTTCATTTTACGAACAGATTTTGTATGTGCCGGAAAGGGATAAAAAACAATGATACGTTATTTGTTGGAATAGTAGTTGTATTTGCTGGAGACTTTAGAAAAATGTTCCCTTGATTCAAATATATAGAATAAAATTCTTTTATTAAATTTTGATGCTAATATTACATAATCGGGTCCATGTCAAGGGAGAGTTGCACATGAATGATGTTATCAAACATGGGGTTTAATTACAATAATAATCTATATTATAAACCAACACACGTCTGATTATTGCTGAAGTCATTTTTATGGTAGCAACGAACTGACTAATAAATTTCGCTTTCACTGCATCTTTTTAAACTTCTGAACATCGCACAATTTCCATTTCGACACCGTGGAATAGAAAAAAAATTTAATTTCTTTGAAAACTATATTTGAATTTACTTATTTTGTATGATTTTTGGAATAATTTCCAAGCATATATTAATTTTAAATCTATCTCTTTACGTGCAGTCCGAATGCGAAATAATAATCCTTTTGCATTTAAAACAATATAAATAGTTCCGAATTTATTCCCGGCTAATATTATAGAACGAAATTAAAACTTCATCAAAATATAAATATAAATAATAATATAATATAAATAAAATGCAAATTTAACAGACATGTTCTTGCACTACGCGCCTAAGCAGTTGAAATTTTCAGAAAAAAAAACCCGCAGTAAGCAGCGAAATCTAGGATGATTCCTTTGGCCGTTAACACCTGGCATGAGGCTAATACAAAAGTATCGCTTTATTAAATTTCGAAATTTTATTTGAATATATTATGATATTTTTCTTATAAAAATTCTTTTCAGCGTTATTAATGAATCAGTTTAAAATATATATATCAAATATGAAAATTCAATTAGAATTAGAAAAAAAATGGTTTTCGCCTATGTTCTGTAACCCGGGAAGCCCGGGTTCTATTCCCTAGTACTTACAAAAGAGTAGCTTGATTTTCTCATAATCAATTCCGAGCCTCAACCGTTTATCCTAGAACAATGAAATTTGGAAGACATGTTTTTTACACAATGTAGGCACCCACTAAGAAAAGAATTTTGAAAATTCACAACCTAAGGGGGTTAAATGGGGGAGGTCGAAAGTTTTAGGTAATTTCGTCTTTTCGGCATATCTCAGCAGGTGTTTTAAGTAGGAGCGTGAAATTCGGGATAACAATTCTACTAACGTATAGTTAAACATGTATTTCAGGCTATTTTAGAAATTCTTCCACTAAGTGGGTTAAATAGGGGATGAAAATTTTCGGTGATTTCACATTTTCACCATATCTCACCAGCAGTTATAGGTAAGAGCGTGAAATTCAAGATAACAAATCTACTAAAAAATAATTAAACACGTATTTCAACGAATTTAGATATTCAACCACAAAGGAGGTTAAATGGGAGGTCTAAAGTTTTAGGTCATTTTGCCTTTTCACCATATTTCAACAAAAGTTTTAGTTAAAAGCACTAAATTCAGGTTAACAAATGTACTAAAAGTTAGTTAAACACATATTTCAGCGATTTTAAAAATTTAACCCCTAAGGGGGTTAAATGCGGGGTCGAAAGTTTTTAGTCATTTCGCGTTTTCGCCATATCTCAGCAGCAGTTTTAGGTAGGAACGTGAAATTCAGTATAACAAATCTACTAAAAAATAAACACATATTTCAGCGATTTTAGAAATTCATCCATTAAGGGAGTTAAATGGAGGGGAGGGTCGAAAGTTTTTGATAATTTTGCCTGTTCGCTATATCTCAGCAGCATTTTTAGTTAAGAGCTCGGAATTCGGGGTAAAAAAATCTACAAAAAATATAAATAAGCATGTATTTCAGCCATTTTAGAAATTCAGCAACTAAGGGAGGTTAAATAGGAGGTCAAATATTTTAGGTCATTTTGCCATATCTCAGAAGAAATTATAGGTAGAATCATGAAACTCAGGATAAAAAATCTACTAAAAAATAGTTAAACACGTATTACAGCGATTTTAGAAATTCAGAAACTAAGGGGGGGGGGGTAAATGGGGGTCGAATGTATTACGCCATTTTGCCATATCTCAGTAGAAGTTATAGTCAGAAGCGTGAAATTCGGGATAACAGATCTATTAAAGAATAGTTTAACATGCATTTCAGGCGATTTTAGAAATTCAACTACAAAGGGGGTTAAATGAAGGGTCGAAATTTTTCGGTGATTTCACCTTCTCACCATATTTCATCAGCAGTTTTAGAAAAAAGCGTGAAATCCAGGATAACAAATCTTTTTAAAAAATAGTTAAACGAGCATTTCGGTGATTTTGTAAATTCGGCTACTACGGGGTTTTAAATAGTGGGTCGAATGTTTTATGTCCTTTCGCCATTTCTCAATAGAAGTTGTAGATAGGAGCGTGCCGTGAATTGCGGGATAACAAATGTACTAAAGTTAGTTAAACATGTACTTTAGGCGATTTTAGAAATTCAACTACTAAGGTGGTTAAATGGAGGGTCGATAATTTTCGATGATTTCACTTTTTCACCATATCTCATCAGAAGTTTTTGATAAGAATAGGTCATTCAGGAATTCAGGATAACAAATCTGCTATAAAAATAATCAAACACATATTTCAGCGATTTTAAAAACTCACCCATGAAGAGGGCTAAATTCTTGTATCTGCATTTTCTTGATTTCAAAATCTCTTTCGCTTTCGCGGTCCTTTTGCTCCAATTCTACTTTCCATTTTCTCTCTTCCATTTCCATTTCTATTTTCAATTTATTTTCTTCAATCTCTGCTTGTAATTTCTTCTCTTCCATTTCCATTTTCATTTTCAATTTATTTTCTTCAATCTCTGCTTGTAATTTCTTCTCTTCCATTTCCATTTTCATTTTCAATTTATTTTCTTCAATCTCTGCTTGTAATTTCTTCTCTTCCATTTCCATTTTCAATTTCAATTTATTTTCTTCAATCTCTGCTTGTAATTTCTTCTCTTCCAGTTCTGCTTGTAATTTTTTCTCTTTCTCTTCTCTTTCTCTTTCTTCTTCTGTTTTCTCTTTTCTAGCTGCTATCACTACTTCCAATCGATCTCTTATAAATTCTTCTTCGTAACTCTCCCAACTCTTGATCAGCTTTATTAGGACGGGTATTGTCGGTTTTTCTGGTGCTTCAATTCCGCATTCTTCGCAGAGGTTTATTAGATCAATTCTCTTAGCTTTATTTAGAGTTCCCATGCTTGTCTTTCAAAATTTGTACTTGAAGTAATACGTTTACGGTTTCACCTTGTGAAATCGTAACACAACTTTTGATACTGGCGTTTTATTTTTAATTATTCCGGCATCCGAGCCCCCAAAAATGTAGAAAGGTGATACGTAAAAAGTTAATTTACTGAATTAATTGAACAACTAGACTTCAAAATAACAAAAACAAGAACTTTAAAACCATTCTAGGAAATCAATTCCATAACGCTTCGTTGGTTATTTCTTTAAAATATCTTACACTTCTCACATAAAACATACAATATTCTTATTGTTACATAGTCCAATTAGGCCTAGCAGTTCCCTAATTGACTCTTCCACACTTCGACGCTTCTTCTATGATAAAAATTATAAGACTGGCTCTTTGCCAAATCTCGCGATCCAAAATATTTATACCTCGTGAGTTTGAATCATGGATGATAGTAATAGTACTAAAGCGTCAGTTAATATGACGATCATGACGTCATAAAGCAATTGAAGTATTAACGCTGAAGTCCTACATATATATATATTAAATAGTTATTTTCGTATAGTTTAAAATAAAGTATTTTATTTAAATTTCTCTGTTTGCATGTAAAATGCAATTTATGGGCCCCAAGGGTAGTCAAGTCAGTACGCTACAGAATGTATTTAGGCCCCACTCAGAAGCGACCGGCTAGGCGGGTGAAGACCGGGTAGTAGCTGTATATATTTAAAATATCTCCAATAAAATCGACGTCCTTTTATGGATATTTTTAGAAGAAATATTGATAATATTGAAATATTGCTGTTTATTTGGCAACAGTAATTGTAACCAGAAAAAGTACAAAATAACATTTTTAGTTTATATTTTGCATTAACATGATTTATTCAGCTAAGATGAATGCCTGATGTTTCTAGTGACGAAGACATCTGAGGATGGCTTCTTGAAATTTTCTAAAATAACGTATACGTGCATTTGCCCGTATTCTGTTACTGTGTTGCTACTCCTAAACCACTACAGTGTTTCCAAATTGAGGATTTGGTCCCCATTTTGAGGAATTTTAAGCCTTTAGGGGTATTTTTGGAGAAAAACTTGGGGAATTTTGGAATCTACATATAATCTATGTAGAACAATATGTCATATACTAAAACCTTCCCCGAAAAAGTATCTATATAACATTACAAGTTCCATCAAAAGCAGTTTATTAGAAATTTTTAAAAAGGCTATATTTGATCAAAAGGAGTCAACTGATTACAGACTTTACCCCTGTAATTCTATAAATAAGCAACAAACAACGATATGTTATATAATAAAACCTTCCCTGACAAATTATATATATCTAACAGTGTGAGGTTCATCAAAATCCATTTAGCAGAACTCGAGTTATAAGCAGACGTAACGAAATTTCCATTTGTATTTTATATTCATAGTAGAAGTTTCATCTCAAACTGCTCCTTTAGTGGTTTTCTGCATAAATCATTTAATTTGGAAGAGAAACACCCACACGACTAATTTAAATCTGAACTATTCTACAAGAAGGTGTTTCTTATTACAGATTGGACGCTTTTGTAGCGAGCAGAAAAGTAACAATATTATTCAATCTAGTAATAAAATAAAGATATAAAGAATACATATGAGGTATAAAATAAATGAATATACTTATATGCAGAATAGGTATTCAAGTGGCTTAAATCTTAATTAGTTATCAGTGCATATTTGTTTTTAATAGTGTTAAAGAATGGGATAACTAATTTAATAATCTCGGTGATTTTAATACACAAATTAATTTACACATGAATTAATGAAGAAATTGTTTTAATAGCAGTCAATTCCAGAGACTCAGAGATAATAAATATTGTAAAAATAGTATTAACTCCGCAAGAAAACATACTCCAAAATATCGAATAATATATAAAGATATTCATATTGTATGTATTAAAAAATAAAAAGAAACGTAAATTTTAGATTCTTTTAATAGGTGTACAATTTCTCAAATTTGTAATTAAACATTTAACAGATGCGTTAAAAACTAATGTGCTTATTTTACTACTAGGATAATTCCTCAGAACTCACGTGTTTATATAGTTCATCAAAGCAATTTATTTTAAAAGTTTTATTTAAAACTGCTCCTTTAGAAGTTTTTGGCTTAAATCACCCACTTTGGAAGATAAATACTCACACAGCTAACTTAAGGGCGAAATATTCTATGAGAAGATCTTTCTGATTAAAGATTAAAGGTTTGTGTTGCGAGCAGTAATAACAATTTAACCCTTTGACAACGGATTGGGACAAATACGTCACCGAAGACCTTTTTTTTAAAATATAAATAATACATTCCTATTTAATACTTGTAAATTTTACTATAGAAAACTTCGCACGCCTTGCATTCATAATATTCAAATTTTAATTGCTTAATAGGCGTATAATTAAAATAGTGAAAAAGTACCCAAGCCGGGACTCGAACCCGGGTCATCAGTGTAGCGCACTGACGTGCTACCAACTGAACCACTTGGGATCGATACTCAGCCACTTTTCACTCTACTTTTCTACTTTTTCACTCTACTTTTTCACTCAGGCTGAGTATCGTTCCCAAGTGGTTCAGTTAGTAGAACGTCAGTGCGCTACACTGATGACCCGGGTTCGAATCCCGGGTTCGAACTTTTTCACTATGTTGGCTATACGCCTATTAAGCAATTAAAATTTGAATATTATAAATAACGAGCAGGGAAGACCGAGCTATGCTCGGTCAAAATTAAATTTGAGTTCAAATATCATGACCCATGACCAAAATGACCTATTTTAAGATGAGCTATTTTAAGATAAAATAGCTTGACCCCTAATGACCCATGACCAAAAGGACCCACTAATTGAATTTTATCGAACATGTGACCTAGCCCAACAGTCTTCTTGTGTCCGAGAACCATAGGATGCAAAACTTAGTGTAAATAGTCTGAGCAGTTTTTAAGATAAAATAGCTTGACCCATAATGACCCATGCCCAAAATGACCGACTAATTGAATTTTCTCGAACATGTGACCTAGCCCAACAGTCTTCTCGTGCTCTAAAACCATAGGATGCAAAATTTAGTGTAAGTAGTCTGAGCCGCTCTTTAGATAAAATAGCTTGACCCATAATGACCCATGACCAAAATGACCCACTAATAGAATTTTCTCGGACATGTGACCTAGCCCAATGATTTTCTTGTGCCCGAAAGTCGTAGGATACAAAATTTAATCAAAATCGTTAGAGTCGTTTCTTATATAAAATTAATTTGACCCGCGTTGACCCAAAAATGACCCACTAATCAAAAGTTCTCGAACATGTGACCCAGCCCAATAGTCTTCTCGTGCCCGAAAAGGGTCGGATACAAAATTTCGTCAAAATCGTTTGAACCGTTTTTTAGATACAATTAGCTTGACCATGACCCAAAATGACCCAAAATGACCCACTAATCGAATTTTCTCGAACATGTGACCTAGCCCAATCGTTTTCTGGTGCCTCAAAACGGTAGAATGCAAAATTTCGTCAAAATCGTTAGAGCCGTTTTTAATATAAAATTTGTATAACCACACACACACACACACACACACAAGATTTGCTTGTATTAGAATATATGATACACTTATACTAGGATATTTTAAAGAGAAATCTACCACACAGAAAAAGTGTTGTAAATTGTGATACGATTGAACATACACTGATGTCTAAAAATTACGGGGCAGTGACCGTACTATTTCGATTTTAGACTTTTTGTGGAATATCCACTGATATTCTTCTGAATTGTCCTTGAACGTTGAGGATGTAAAGAACATGTTTGACTTCATAATTTTTAGTGAAGGTCGCGAGGACAATTAGGTGGGGTGGGTAATAATAAATTTAATATTAAAATAATATCTGCAATCACACAAGTAACAGAAAATGATGAAAATGGTCTGTAAGTGTAGCAATTGACCTGTTTAACGTTTGTATGCATTTGTGTAAGCAAACGCAAATTCGTGATGATGTTAACGTTTCTGTGAAAAATTAAAATATTTTTTGTTTATAGCTACAGATATTTTAACCAAATTTAACACCACTTTCCGAAAATTTGACAAAGAACAGTAGAAATAGTATATTCCAATGAAAATATGAATATATTTAATATTTGATGAGATATGGGTATTTGCATAGCTGCCAACTTTTACGCTTTTTTCCTACCACTAAAATCTTATAGTAAATTTTATCGTATTAAATCGTCGAAATCATGTGATTCAATAAGGTAAAATTTTCTATTAATTTTTAGTGGTAGGAAAAAAGCGTAAAAGTTGGCAGCTATGGTATTTGTATGAAATAAATTTTGACTGCGCATGCGCGCATTACACCAAATATTTTTTTTTCCTGATTTGGTAGTCAGTTCTATAGAGCAACTCATATAAAAATATCAGTCAAACATCGTTAAAACACAGAAGCGATACAGTGAGATGATTGACAAATTGGGAAAAAATCCCTTATCATACAGCTACTTTTAGAAAGCAACTCAATATATCGCTACTATCTTTCTGAATTTTCGCGATATTTGAATGGACATTTTTATATACGTTGCTCTATAGAATTGATTACCAAATGAAAAAAAAAATCTTTATTGTAGTTCGCACATGCGTAGTGAAAATTTATTTCATACAAATATTCATATATCATCAAATATTAAATATATTCATATTTTAATTGCAGTATACTATTTCTACGGTTCTTTGTTAAGTTTTTGGAAAGCGGTGTTGCATTCCGTTGAAAATTCTGCATGCTAGCAACAAAAAAAAATATTTTTTTTCAGAAATAGTACACTGCAATTAAAAGATTAATTTATTGAATATTCGATGAGGTATGTGTATTGTATGAAATAAATTTTCATTGCGCATGCGTGCACTACAGAAAAGATTTTTTTTTTCATGATTAGTTGTCAAAACTACAGAGAAACTCATATAAAAAGATCAGTCAAATATCGTGAAAACGCAGAAAGATAGTGGCGACACGGTGAGCTGATTGAAAAATTTGGAGAAAAATTCCTTATCATACAGCTACTATTAGATAGCAACTCAATATATCGCTACTATCTTTCTGAATTTTCGCGATATTTGAATGGACTTTTATATTCGATGCTCTATAGAAATGATTACCAAATGAAAAAAAAAAATCTTTGGTGTAGTTCGTGCATGCGTAGTGAAATTGCATTTCATACAAATACTTATATGTCATCAAATATTAAATATATTCATCTTTTAATTGCAGTATACTATTTCTACGATTTTTTGTTAAGTTTTTGGAAAGCGGTGTTGTATTCTGTTGAAAACTGTGAATGCTATAAACAAAAAACAATTGAATTTTTCACAGAAGTATTAATATCCTTAAGAATATGGGTGCTATTCTTACACAAATGCACACAAACATTGAACATGGCCTACATAGTCAGTTGCTACAGTAAATGGATCATTTTGAACATTTTCTGTTTCTTGGGGGAACACAAATATTATTTTATTATTAAATTAATTATTACCCCCCTAGTTGTCCTCTCGACTAAATCTTCACTGAAAAATATGAAGTCAAACATGTTCTTTACATCCTGAAAATGCAAGAGCATTTCCTCACGAATTTCAGTAGATAGTCGACAAAACGTCTGAAATCGAAAACTTCCGGTCATTGTCCCTTAATTTTTGGACATCAGTGTAAGTATGGTTGCCAGTTCTGGGCCGAAACCAGAGGGTCAAATTTAATCAATCTAGTAATAAAGTACAATATATAAAGAATAAATATACGGTATATTATAAAAAAATATACCTCATATCATTGCTACCATGTCAAACTATCGAATGTGAAAAAATGCATTTTTCGTTACTTTTAAAAATGGGTCGATTGTCACAATTAAATTTTATTAGAATTCTTCGCCTAGTAAGACAACTAATCAAATTTCTACGAACGGGGTTGCCAGTTTGGCCTTTTTATTTATTCAAATATCCCGAATTCATACTGGTAATTTTGATAGAAAAACTTTTACTTAATGTGATCACAAAATGTCTGTCATCAAATAACGCAAAATTTTCTGTGTGAAATTTCTAGTATGAATTTGGAATTTCTGAATGAAAAAGGATGCCAAACTGGCAACCCTGATGAAGAATACTTCTAAAATTTAGTGGTGACAATCGGCCGATTTTTAAAAGTAATGAAAAACGCATTTTCTCACATTCGCTAGTTTGACATGGTAGCGTACTTTTTTACCACAATTTTTATCTTTTTTTCGCCTTTGTTTAACCTCATAAAAGTACTACATATTAGGCGATTAACCCTTTGAGGGGCGGTGGTATATATTATATGCCACCTAATTTTAATCCGTTTCAAACCAGAAACTTTTAATTAAATTTTACTTTTTTAACTTTGACGAGAACAAGTTGAAAAATTGCTTATTCTTATTTTTAACTAAATTCTTTCCTAAATTCCGGTGGGAATTCAACGTTACAGGAGCACAAGTGCTTGCCCCTGAAAGGGTTAAACGTAGTGAATGCGGATTCTGCTATTTAAATATTAAATTGAAATTTTTTAAACTGAAAAGTGGTGGCAGACAACTTTGGAAAATCCAAAGACTGTACGAACCTTTTACATGGGAAGTTGATATACAAATGACTTAAATGATATTTATTTATTTATTAGCATAATCTAGGTTAGGGCTGTCTAACGCTGCGCCCGACAGATCCATGGCGCCCTTTTGTATGTCACTATGCTTTTGGCAGGATAAAAATCCATTTTAAAGAATGCCTTTTTTGAAAATCAATAATATATATATATATATATATATATATATATATATATGTGTGTGTGTGTGTGTGTGTGTGTGTGTGTGTGTATGTATTAAATTAGAGCAATTACAGTTTCTGGCTCTCTCCCATACAAAAGATTTTATATAACCTCTCCCTCTCGCTCTAAAAAGTGTCAATATAAATTTACTACAATTTATGTTATTTATTCGAAATATTTGTAATATAGAGTTCTGAATCAAAGAGACTTATGTCTATGACTATAAGATGTATGTACATTGTAAAAGACGTGTGTGACGCATAAGATTACTATTATTTATGGCTTGATTACCGTAGGTGCAAAATACTTACGAATAGAAAATTTTCGCCGTATTTATCACGAAAATTCTTCATTTAAATAAGACAACCATTACTATACAAAAATACTCATGGAAGTTAGCCCCTGTGGTAATTAGGCTTTCCTACTACAACAGTGAGATAACATTAGTAGTAAATGTTTTATGTCAAGCGAATAATTGCGTCCTTCATTATTATTAAGTTTCTTTATTGAAAGGTTGGACAGTCCTAATTTATGTGATTATAATAATAATAAATAAATTTATACATAATTTAATGAACTAATTTGTTGAATATTGGTGACAGGAAATCAGAGATTTTCAAATTGTATTTTTATAAACAATAATAACTCCTTAAAAAAATAGGTTCCAAAATAACCAATAATAATAATCCTTTTTCGTGCATTCATTAATTAATGATCATTTTTCATTTCTTCCAATTATTTTCAGAAAGTTTGAAACTTATAATTACAAATTCAACTGCTGCGTTAACTCCTTAACTAGAGGTGCCAAGCTCTCAATAATATTCCGTAATATGTGAGATAATTTGACCCAGGTTTAACACTTTCCGCACCAGAAAATTTATTAAGAAATAAAATTAAATAAATTCCAGGTAGAAACTTGAAATTAAATAAAAAAAGATCCATCCAATAATTTTTCTGTTTTGAAGCGTTGTGAAACTGGGTCAGATTAAACCACACATTACGGAAGATTAGTGGAATCTGGCACTTCTGTCCTTAACAGTTTCGTTTTTTGACACAATAAACTAAAGCAGATGCGAATGGGATCGCATGCGAAAAGAAGGTTCTCGAGGCTAACGAAAAAGAAAGGCTACTGCAGTGCTTTATGCGTATCTTTTTTTGCAGATCGCGGGAGTCACGTGATACTCGAATGCACCAATGCAGGTGTACGAAAGGAGCATCACGTCACTCTAGCGGTCTGTAAAAAAAGATAAGTGGAATGCACCGCGGTAGCCTGTCTTTTTCGTTAGCCTCGGAAGGTTCTCACACGACGTCACAATCCGCCATCTTTTCGATTCAAACGCTGCCGGGGACTGTTTAAAAGTGGAGATAAAAAACCCGTTTACGGTACTAAACTATTTACTTTAAATAATTGAAAAATGTCTGCCAATTATTAATACGATAATTACAGTTAAAAATTAGTGATAACGAAGCTTTTAGCAACGAAGTAAACATAATCTTCTTGGCCGAGTGGAGTTCGGGTATAACTGTTAAATGGTTAAAGAGCCAAGTTTCTTACTGTATTAATAAATATTTTTTTAGAATTCAAGTGCTAGCACAGTTCATCAAAATAATCAATTTTAATTATTTTTATCTTATAAATATTGATTGGATATTTTCAGCGAAAATCATTCTCGTCTTCACAAAAACACTAACACAGTTCATTTAAGCCTGGGATATTCTATGTGAGAATATTTCCGACTAAAACATAGATGTTCGTTCGTATAACAAATTGTAATCATTTTACCTTACACAGCAAAAACCTGTGAAACGGAACCTATGTGTAACAAATCGTATATTAAACGGAATAATTGTATTTTCCCGACTGAAGGAATAGCATACATTTACACTCGGTAAGACGGAACTAATTTCTGAAACGGAAGCGCTTTCCGTTTCATAAAATTTCTATTTTAACAGGGTTTACTGTATAACGAATAAGTATTGAAGTGACTGAATTTTTTCTTTTTATTTATCTATAAATATTTGTTTAAATATTGTTAGAGAACAAGAAGACGAGTTTAGTAAATTGTTTGTTTTTAATACGTAAGATAGTTTACACATAAATTGGGGTAGAAATTGGCTTAATATCCATTTATTTCTAGAAACCCAGAGATTCCAAATATTTGTATAAAAAGTAATAACTCCGTATGAAAAAAAATGTTTTAAGAAATCGTGTAATAATAATTATATTTCGCATATTTAAATTTTTTGATAAATAATAATATACACAATTTACGCTTTCATTAAATATTCTTCATGCTCTCAAACTTTTAATTAAAAATTCAAGAGATGCGTTAAACACTTAAGGTGCTTATTTTATTACTAGACTAATTCCTTAGAATTCAAGTACTTTTAGAGTTCATTAAAGCAATCTATTTTAAAACTGGCTCTAAAGAAGTTTTCAGCATAAATCATCCCCTTCGGAAGATAACATACTACACCCACACACTGCTAATTTAATTCTGAAATATTTTATGACAGAATCTCTTTGATTAAAACTTGGACGCTTTTATAGCGGTCAGAAAAAATAACAATGTTACTCATTTTACCTAATATAAAGAATATGTATTCAAGTATATTAAATATATATACTTTTATATTTAATAATGGAGAAAATGAAAAATGTTGTGAAATAACGGCGTTACAAATTTAATATTTACAAGCCAGTATTTTCAATTGGAAACATCGAATTACAAATAAAATTCCATTTATATTAACTCTAAAGTATTAAATATTACAACTACTTGCTATTTTCTGTTAGAACTTACATTTTATTCAGAAGAGCGAAATTATACAGAAAACGGTATTTGACTATTTTGCACAATGTGCAGCTAAAACGTGATTAATTCATTCGTGCTGATATCAATTTATCCGATTATTTGCAGCAAATCGAATAAGGGGGGGGGGATTACTGCTTGTTTCAGGACTGGTTTTAACCTTTGAAGGAATTAATTTTGTTTGAAATGTTTCGCTCTTCCATTAATTAAATATTTGCTTTCCAAATAATCTGTTTTTTGCTTAACTTCAAGATACTTTTTACTATTTCATATTTATGGAATGGCCATTAGTGGTCGTCGGAAAGGAAGGTATACTTGTCTGTTTTCCCGCTGACCACTTTTTATATAAAAACTTGTCGGATGTGCCAATCCCAAAACTTTCTTCTATCTAACACAGGTTTCACATACACTAAAAAGAATCAGCAACCAATTTATATCAAGGTCTAACTGAATCTAACGTTTTATTAAATTCTGTGTATTAGTTCTTGAGATATGACTATTGCTAAATTCATGTGAATCCTGCAAAATGCAGCATAGCAGCGCCACCTGTTGGGAGATTTACACTAAAACCTAATCAACAACAACTTATATAAACGTCTAACTGAATCTGAAGTTTGATGAAAATCCGTGCATTAGTTCTCGAGATATAGTTATCGTGATAATAATGAAAAAAGTAGCATAGCAGCACCAACTGTTGGGCTACTTACACCAAAACGTAATCAGCATCTATTTGTGTCAATGTCTAACAGAATCTGAAGTTTGATAAAATTCCGTGCATTAGTTCTTGAGATAGAGCTATCATAAAAATAATGAAAAAAGTGGTATAGAAGCGCCACCTGTTGGGATATCTACACCAAAATGTAATAAGCGTTTATTTATGTCAAGGTCTAACTGAACCTGAAGTTTGATGGAAACAACTTCATTAGTTCTTGAGATAGAGCTATTGCGGAAATCGCAAAAAATGCAGCATAACAGCGCTACCTGTCGGGCAATTTTCACCAAAAACTAATCAGCACCAATTTATATTAGGGACTAACTGATTATAAAGTTTTATTAAAGTTTGCGCATTAGTTCTTGAGATAGAGCGCACACAAAATTTTTGTCACAGACAGAAATTTTCTAAAAACAGTCAAATCGTGTTCAGGACCTTCTAAAACGTATAAATCCGTCGAAAACCGGAAGTCGAAAATTTCCATGAATCCAATACTCTATTCTTGTAAAGATAGACGAAAGTAAAAATCGGTCAAGTACGAGTATAACTCGCGCTCAAAGGGTTCCGTACATTAAATGTATAAATTACTATTTATGAATTAATAAACTTCTACTACTCTTAATTGTTTCATAATTTTTGTTTCAGTAGATTCAGGAATAGGAGCAAGGAGAGGACATATTTGTCCAGTATACTTTCGACGATATCTCTGAAAATATAATACCTAAAATTTAAACAAATATGTTTTTGAGTTCGATGTTACAAGATCTTTCGAACGATACCCTACACGATATACAAAATTAAAGTTTTTTTTAAGTAACTTAATTAATATCTCAGCTAATTACCGACAATTTTTTTTTCGAAAATCATTATCAAATATCCTTGGATGATTCTGCGTAATATATGAATCGAGCACCCGTCAACACACCCGTTGACCGCCGGAAAAGTAAAGTTTGTTTGTAACAGGAAAATACGTTTTTCTCAAAAACTATTTAACCTAGGAAAATCGCTATACTTTTCCTGCAAGTTTTAAATAAAGTCCTACTACCCATAATTTTTTCGTCTTTTGTGATTCTTTTCTGAAAAATGAGGAAAATATAGGATTGACTCCCATCAATCCCAGGATAAAGCTGTTCGCATCAAATCTCCTGCTTTATGGTTTTGTATTCTACTGTTATAGTTACATTTTCTGGAGGGACGTAATAAAGCCAATAATAATTTAAATATGGAAGGAATAGATTGTTCTTTCTGTTTTGGGAAAATGGTAGAAGATATAACATATACAACAATCATAAATATTAGATATAACATATAAAAAATATATAAAACGTAGATACAGCCATGAAATTGTGAGAAACTATACAAAATTTATATCAATTATTTTTCAAAATGCCAGAAAAAAAGAGAAATAGCAGTTAACTGAAACCTTTCGATATGAAAACAAAACTATGGCTTATGCAGCAAATGAAATAAAAGTGGAATACGCACATGATGTGCTAGTGCTGCATTTGAAATCAAACGGACATCGCGTTTTTGTATTATTAACGTTAAATGAGATTGTTTAGAGATTTTTTTCTTAAAAGAAAGTGGTTAGCGGGAAAATTGACAAGTACTTAAATATCTTATCATTTGTTTTAGATTTACATGATCTATTTGAAATTTAAACAATGTACACTTACAAAAAATTCAAATGGAACTGGAAAAGAAACTTTATTATTTGATATGTTTAAATAGCATATAGTCGCATTACTGTTCATCCATTTCATTTATATGAATTCGAATTGATATGACCAAAAACTTTACTTTTAAACTAAACCCAGACTTCATTAGTCCATAGGTAAATTACATAAACGGTATTTTATGATGGTATTATCTACACACGAACGAATTCCATAGTGTTCACCATGATTTTATGAAATATAAAAATAACATTAAAATTAATTCTTTTACAAGCATTTTGTTTATGTTATGACTGAAATTTTGAATGCTAAATATAGACATTTCAGAAGGTTGTTCATCTCTTGAAAATTTATTTTTAACGATCTTTCTAAAAAAGTATAATTTTGAGAAAAATTGGCGGACTGGCAGGTGAAACGCGGAGTGGGTAATCCCGTATCTGATCTGCGCTGACGGTTTATCTCACTGTTGGCGTATTTGGTTAATTTTAGAGTTAAAATGTCTTTTGTTAATCAAAGATAGAAATTTTATTTGTTTTAAAGTGAACTTTATAAAAGCACTTAGCTTAAATAATTACCTGCCTAAAAATTCAAACTTTACTTTTCCTGTCAATTATTTAAGTCTCTAAGTTGTTTTAAAAATTAATATGACGAAGATGAAAAGTTGATTTCCAATATCTTCATGTTTTTTTTTATTTTTTTTATTTTGTACCTTCGTTTATACTGCACGTACAAACTTATGTTCGACTTCAAATTAAAGAACATTTTTCAAGTATACGACACTTTCCGTCTTTTTCTGTGATTCTTGGTTCTTTGATGTCATATTTTTACACTGGAATGTTTGGCCGAATTGATATTGAGAAGTTCTCCACTGTAAGTGAGCAGTAAGTGGTCTGATGTTTGCTTGTTGTTGTTTGCTCGTTTCGCGTGTTTAGTATTTGTTTTAAAGCATGGATTAGTAGAACGTCCGTCCTGCTTGTTTTCTATATCTTTGTATGTATTGTGTTAGTTGGATCAAATCATTTCACTAGCAATTATAACATCAAAGAACACATTAGTTACACTAATTATATTATTACTGAGAACACAGCTGCGGAATTTTTAGTACCAATATTTTGGAATAGTGTCCTTCATCTTATGTAATCACAAATTCTTGTCCGTTTCCAGCGTCGTTTTTAATATAAATTTACTCATATGGGATCTGATAAATCAAATATATTTTTCAATAATATAAAAGTACATTTAAATTGATTGAAGGGACAGGTGCATTTAAAAAGCATGTGTAAAGCTTTCCGAAATATAGTTTTAAGAATTTGAGACTATTTTACTCTTTTAAAAGTATTTACGTTGCTCATTCGCTACAGTGATAAACTCGCCAACAAAGAAATGAGCATTTTGGTCGTTCTAACATTAGCAGACTTGCCAAGTCTCCGGCTTTTTGGATACCAGTAATTTAGTACAGAAAATGTTGTTTCATTTAAACGGAGCATTTTGTGATTTAAAAGAACAAGATTTTTTCTAAAAAATTACTGGTGTGCAAAAAGCCGGAGACTTGGCAACTCTGCATAAGCATTTGTGTGCCCAAGGTACTCTTTTGAAATAAATCGATGCTTCTCTACAACTTTGTAATTAACTGTTTTTATCCTATATTTTTCGAGATCCGCAGGATAACTTCTAATTTAAATACTAGCGGTTCTTTAGTCAGTGTCATCAAAGAGAGCATAGTCACTGTATTATACCCAGACAAACCATTTTTATCACGTTCAATAGTTAAGGGCGAGAGAATTACAAAATTTTCCTGAAATGGTATATGTAATACCATAATATGTTTATATATTTCTAATAACCAATCAAATTGGATCATTCAAACTCGTGGACACGATGTTGGAAGTAATCGAGTAGAATAAGATATCTTGTTCGGTCTGAACTTATTGTACTCAAATAATTAGCAGAATCTTCATCCTGCTCCATCACAAGGTTCATTACTTTGATTAATTCCTCCCATTTAGCAAGTTAATTTTTTTTTACTTCTATTTAAAATTTAGTAAAAACCTCCTGAACTGAAAATATGGATAAAATAGAGAGAACAAGGCTCCCACTGCCCGTTTTTTGAAAACCACTATATTTCATGAAAACAAATTCATGGTAGGTTTTGGCAACAATTGCAACGAAAACGACCTTCTAGGTACGTTTCTACTAAATTTATAAAGAAGATTTTTCTTTTAAAAAACGCGGTGTTCAAAAAGCGGACCTAGTGGGAGCGCTGAGAGAAAAAAACCCCAAAAGCATCAGGAAATAACAATCGTAAAAACACTACTGCGAATAAGAAAAAATTACACATCTTGTCGCGTTGGGTAGAGCTTGGCACTATCCCCTGAATACTAGACCTGAGCGCTGACACAAAAATGACGGCTTTCTTAGGTGGAAAAGATCAGGATCCATAAGCCGTGTTTTTGGCCCATGAAATAAGATTCTAAAATAAGAAGAATCTAAAATTCGAATTTCTTATACTGACTTAATTATTTCACTTTTTAATATCAGAAGGTTTATCCTGTACGATTTCAACAATAGTTTTTGCATTTTGTTCGGATTTACATGACTGACACAAGCTCAAAGTTCGTATTATTTGTAGTTTTTGATAAAAAATAGGTAATTTCTCCTAACTTTACCTCAATTTTCAGTATATATTTTTATATTTTACTATGAGAGCAGCTTTGTAACACTTTTATTTTTACATATATTGTACATTTTGATGTATTTTGTAATATATGTAAAGAAGAAAGTGTTGCACGATTGCGATCATATAAATAATTGAGGTAAAATGAGGAGAAATTGCGTATTTTTCATCAAAAACAACGAATAATACGAATTTTGAGCTTGTGTAAGTCATATAAATCCGAACAAAATGCAAAAACTATTGTTGAAATCGTACAGGATAAACTTTCTAATATTAAAAAGTGAAATAGCTAAGTCAGTATAAAAAAATCGAGTTTTAGTCTTCACGGCTTATGGACCCAGTGGGCTACTTTTTTTAAATTCATATTTCTTGATTGTCACCCCTTTTTTTAAATGGTATTAATTTGCTTGAAATTTGCATTATCTGATCTGTCATTAAATAACACGAAGTTTGGTTTCTAAAAGTACTGGTGGCAATCAAGAAAATTGAATATAAAAAAGTAGCCCACTGTCAACACTGCCCTGATCCTTTTTAAGCGTTTGTATAGACGCTACTAATTTTTAAAAGTTTTCTTTGTCGTATGTGATCTCAGAAAAATACGTTGAAGAAAACTTTTAGAAATTATTGGTGTTCAAATTCGCGGGACCATACCAACACTGAAAAAATCCGCCTACGACAGCCGCCATTTTTGCGTCAGTGTGAAGGCCTAGTATTCAGGAGGCGGAGACCTTGGGGAAACCCAAATGTTAGGAAGAATCCGCGTGAATATCTCCAGTGAATACAGTTTTCATGAGAAATTAACTATACTAATTTATTTAATGCCTGATACTGCATTTATGGAATGTCTAGCAGCATGAAGACAATTAATATATATATATATATCTACATTTGATAGCTGAGGTCGATCTGTAAAATCGCTGTTTTTTACTTATTATATTTTGTTTGCGGGTGTTTTACATGGGGATACTTTCACTTTCGAAACCATTTCCGAAATTGAATATAACTTCATGAACAAAAAAGTAAACAGCGGCAATTGTAGTGATCGAGCTATCCAACGCAAAGAAAATAATAATAATAATAATAATAATAATAATAATAATAATAATAATAAAACTATTTAAAAAGATTGAAATTCAAATGAGATATTTAAAAAACTGTGCCATAGGATTAACGAGCGGGCTACTTCACTCACGCGAAAACATCCGATCGATAATGTTAATCCTTGGGAGAAAGTTTTTACAATATCTCGTTTGCATTTCAATATATGTTGTTTTTTTTTTGCTCATTGGATAGTTTATGTAGATCTTTATGCAGACTATTTTTTTACTGTTTTGATATTGTTTGTAGGGTTTTTTCATGAGGATATTTTCACTTTCGAAACCGGTTCCGAAAGTAAAAGTATCTTAATAAAAAAATCTTGTTAACAAAATCGAAAAAGTAAAAAAGGGCCTACATAGAAATTGATCTCAAATATCCAATGCAAAAGAAAAGCCATTTAAAAATATTGAAATGCAAACGAGTTATTGTAAAAATTTTCTCCCATAGGATTAACATTAGCGAGCGAGTGTTTTCGCGTGAGTGAAGTAGCCTCTTAAGTAAGTCGAATATTTATTTTCTAAAATACCGGTATTCGAACATCGGAAGGTTAGGCAGGTGTGCAAGAGTATATGATGCAATGATCTAATGTAAGAATTTTCTTTTCCGGATTCATTCACAATTTTCAAATAAAGACTTTACAAAACTGATTAATTAAATTGCGATTTTTTTTTATTAGATTTTGTTTGTGGGTGTTTTTTATGGGGATACTTTTACTTTCGAAACCGTTTCCGAAAATGAAAGTATCTTCATAAAAATACTTCATTATATTAAAATAAACAAAATTGCCATATTTAATCATAAAATTATTATTAAATAAGTCGAAGATTATGTTTCGTAATTTGGTGTTTACAAATGACTTTTGAACAAAGACAACATTCATTAAATGAAAATACTCAAAGTATTTAACTTATAAAATTAAAATTTGGTTCAATCATAATGTAATCGAAACTCTTTTAAAAGAAGGAAATTTAAAATCCTTATAATCCTAAAATTATGAAAACTAAAATTAGCAAAATTTGTCTGTCTGAGATTTAATTCGATATTTGATAAAATTCTTGTGTTAATTGTGTTTGGTGGAATGCAAAAACTTTTAATATTATTTAAATCGCAATTTAAGTAATCGGTTTTGTAAAGGCTTTATTTGAAAATTGTGAATGAATTGGGAAAAAGAAAATTCCCATCAAGTGCATGAAACCATTAAATTAATATTTATATTAGATTAAACTAATTTAAATTTTGATTAAATGGATAAATATATGATGCATTTGTTTATGATATTATTACTAAATAATGCAATGTATGCATAAAAAATAAATTTATTTTTTTCTCCTTCAAAATTTAAAAAAAATGGGGGGGAGGGGAGAAAAAGAAATGTCGACGAAACTGAAAAGATGGAAAACACTAATAAAGAAAAGCAAAGACCCAGATTGGACAAGCATAAGTGAGGATAGAGTGAATTCATGCATTATATAAAATAACTTTATTTTTAATAGAAAGAGTATTTATTACTTTGGAGGAGAGGTGAAAGTAATTTAGAGATACCAGCGACTTTGCCTCTAATATATTTGTAAAATGTTTTCTCCAGGTAAGTCTTTTATCAAAGGTAACCCCCAGATATTTAGCATTGTTAGTCCAGTGAATAGTAATATCGTTGATGTTAATACGGTTAGGGTAAGTGAATTTTTTAGAAAAGTATATAGCAGTAATTTTTTGTTCATTAAGTTTAACGCGCCATTGAGCATACCAGCTTGTGAAGTCATATATGTGTTTTTGAAGAATTTTATAAAGAGTATATGGGTGATGTGCAGAAGCGTAAGTTGCCGTGTCGTCCGCGTACAGGTCAAGTAAAGTACGCAAAGTGCGAGGGATATCGAGACACTGAGAGAAAAAAAAATTTCCTGTATTGCGATAAACGGTTTCCAGAGAATATATTTTTTAAATGGAAAATATTAATATATATTTTTTAAAACGAAAGATACCATTACAATCAGAAAATTAACTTGAATAAGTAGATTTTTTTTTCATTCGTGAAGTAGAAATGGGATTTGTTTAACCTTTAACATACCAAGCCTACCTTGTCAACGTACTTTACCAAGCTGGGGTCTTCTGAAGACCTCAGCTAAAACTAAACATATCCCATGTTTACCGTTACATTTTAACTGTTTGATGGGTAAATTACCAAAATTATGTTTTTTCGGTTTCTGAAGGTCAATAGTACACCAAAAATAAACTCTTATTTCAAAAGGATATATTGGATTCTCCGAAAAATTCGTGCCGGTTGAGAAAATCATTATGTACCGGAAAATTCTGTTTGCTAATAAATAGAAATTGGCTATCGGAATTAACGTCTAATAATTAAATTATAGAATTTCTCGGTACGAATTGATTTTTCCAACCGGCACGAATTTTAAGAAAAACCCAATTACAAATTATTTATGTTAATCCGATTCTGGACAGATAGAAAACTCAGGAGTAAAATAGTTGTTATAGATTCAGCAGCATCACGAAAAATAACATTGTGGATCCTCAGAAACCCCCCCCTTGGTATATTAAGGATTAAAACAGCAGAAAATAAGGAAAACAATGAAAACAAATATGAAATCCACGTTCAGATTTTTTAAAATTATTATTATTATTATTATTAATAGCATTTTCTTTAGTAAAGTCTAGTAGGACATTTTTTAAAGAAAATATACCTTACAATCGGGAATGTACTTTGAAGAAGTGGGTATTTTTTCTTTTATATTTCCACTTTTTTATATATCCATAGCAGTTTAAAACAGCATAAAAACGGAAAACTTGAAATCGAATGTTAATTCGACGTTCAGATTTTTTTTTTTAATAGTAAATAATAATAGTTTTTTAAACAAAAGATAACTTTAGAACTGGGTAGTTACAACAAAAAAATTCGCGTTTTTCTTTCTTAAAATCACACATTAGAAATCTAATTTAAAAAATACAAAAACTGACTTTGATGTGCATAACTTCAGATTAACAGGTACCTTCCTACCAAATCTTGTAGCTTTGAGCGCAGCGGTCTCTTCAGAAAACAGCACAGGGAGAGACAAGCACTCACAGATTCATACACGCATTTTAGAGTTATTGTTGTAGAATAACGATATAATTTTCTGCATAATAGGATAATCCACAAGTTTTTATAAGCTTATTAATATATTAATAAATTGAGGATTGTGGCAAATTAAATCATTTTACCCATAAAGATCAATAAGGTATCTTCAGAAAAAAAACACACACACACACAACATTCATAGATGCATTTAATATTTATTATTATTGGATAACTATATCATTTTCTGCATAATAGGATAATATATTATTTTTTATAAGCTTATTAAAACATAATAAATTGTGGATTGCGATGAATTAAATCGTTTTACCCATAACAACTCTTAAAATCTTGATAAAAATATAATTATAATTTTTAAATTACTCTTGAAAAAAAAATATAAATACAAGTTTTAAAAATAAAATTTGATAAATAATTCCTCAAAAATATGATGCATATTATAGTTTTTAATTTAAAATTTTGATGAAGAAATATCTCCCTTTTTTGATTTCAAAATACACGAATTACGTTGATAATGAAAAAATATGCTTAATTTTCCCTCTCACTTAAAGTAAAAATAAAATCTATACGTAATATGAAATGTGGGTGTTCTTTAATTATCTCTACTTTTAGGATTACATTTTCTAAAACAATTTATTATTATTATTATTTGTTTGAATATGCGTAACTTTTACGCGAATTTATTTTTTTTTGTTTGTTATGGACAGGTTACAAAAGCAAAAAAAAATCGGTTTAATTTCAAGAAAAAATATTTATTATTTTCTCTCTATCGAATTCAAATTTCAAGAGTAGTTTTTTTTTCGTATATAAAATGTTGATGCTGATATATTTAGTAAAAGTAACTACTAAAAAAATTAATCTTTTTTTTTTCTATATTGAATTTTATTTAATTCCATTATTGTAAGATTGATTTTTATTGCGGATTTGGGATAAGAATTTTCAATATATCGAAAATTTTCAAAGGGAATTATTTTTTTGTGATATTTTTCCTCTTTATAAGAAAATCATTGTATGTTTTAGTATTCAATAG
Organism: Maratus michaelseni; assembly: GCA_963931845.1. Taxonomy (NCBI): domain Eukaryota; kingdom Metazoa; phylum Arthropoda; class Arachnida; order Araneae; family Salticidae; genus Maratus; species Maratus michaelseni. The sequence goes on along the minus strand of OZ007587.1, from coordinate 264,432,204 downwards.
TTGCCTTTTATCATTTTCGTACTGCAGGAAAACAAATAAATATTTTCAAGCACTTTTCAAGCATGTATTTAAAGCATTTATGTATATCTTTCGCGAAAAAATATATTTAAATGACGGGAAAATTATGATTGTGAATTTTTTGTTGCTTACGTGTAAATATTTTGTCAGTAGAAAGTTAACACAATGGCTCTAATTCATTGTAAATATTCTCGAAATGTAATGCACAAGCAAACGCCATCATTGCGATAAACGACTTCCAGAGAATATATATTTTTAAATAGTATATATTAATATATTTTTTGAGCCAAAGATACTAAAACAAACGGAAAATTACCTTAAATAAGTAACTTTCTTTTTTTTTCATCCGTGGAAAGGAAATGGCAGTTGTTTAAAACAGCAGAAAATACGGAAAATAATTAAAACAAATGAGAAATCGCATATTCAGATTTTTTTTAAGAGCAATTTTTTTTAGTAAAGTCTAGTAATAGTATAGCCATTTTATTTAATAAAAGATACCTTGCAACGTGAATGTACTTTGAAAAAGTGGGGTATTTTGTTTCTTTTATATTTTCGTTGGGTAAATTGGGATAGCAGTTTAAAACTGTGAAAAAAACGGATGTTGAGAAAATTGCTTTTTCAAGTAATAAATATTTATATATATATATATATATATATATATATATATATATATATATATATATATATATATATATATATATATATATATATATATATACGTAACTTTATAGATGACCAGGCGATTGCAATTTCATAATGCGTGCAAAATGAAACCCATCTCTTTTCTTCTGCTTCAAAAACCGAGGATTCTCCGGGCATTCGCAGAAGCGATCGCCTGCACAGTAGCCGTCGAAAATCGCTAAAAATCACATTAAAAAACTAATAAAAAATCAAAAAAACTGTCTATGATGTGCATAATTTCAGACATACAGTATTCCTGCCAAATCTTGTAGCTCTGCGCTCAGCGGTCTTTCCAGAAAACAATACACAGACACGCACACAAACACACACACACAAACAGTCATACGTAGAATAACTATATGTTTTCTGCATAATAGGATAATATATTATTTTTTGTAAGCTTATTAATATATTAATAAATTTAGGTTTTTGGTAAATTAAATCACTTTACCCATAAGGACCAATACTGTTCTTCAGAAAAAAACACATGCCCAAACATTCATACACGCATTTTATATTTATTATTGTAGAATAATTATATAATTTTCTGCGCAACAGAATAATATAATACTTTTTGTAAGCCTATTAAAACACTAATAAATTGTGGACTGTGAAGAATTAAATCATTTTCTCCATAATGTGTCTTAAAAGTCTTGATAAATATATATTTTTTAATTTTTAACTTACTTTTGAAAAAAAAAAAAAAAAAGAGTTTTCAAAATTAAATCTGATAAACAATTCCTCAAATACGTGTTTCATATTGTAGTTTTTAATTTAAAATTTTAATTAAGAAATATGTCCATTTTTAGATTTCAAAATACACGAATGATATTGATAAGGAAAAATATGCTTAATTTTCCCTGGCACTTAAAGTAAAATGAAAATTTATACGAAATATGAGGTGTCATACTATAATTATCAGACTATAATTAATACTATAATTATCTCTAGTTTTATGATTACATTTTCTAAGACAAAATTTTTTTATTTAATTTGCTAGAATAATTTTTATGCCTATTTTTTATTTATTTATTTATTTTGAACAGTTTACAAAAGAAGAAAAAATCGCTGTAATTTCAAGAAAAAAAATATTTATCGTTTTCTCTTTGTAGCATAGTATTCAAATTCTAATAGTTTTTTTTTTTTTTTTTTTTTTTTTTTTTATACAAAGTTGATGCTGAGTAAATGCAAATAATAATAATAATAATAAATGATTTTTTTTTCTATAATGAATTTTTTGTTATTTCTTTATCACAAGATATATTTTTGCTTTTGGGGATTTGGAATCCGAATTTTCAATATTTCGAAATTTTTCAAAGGGATTTTTTTTTCCTCTTCTTTAGAAAACTATTGTATGTTTTAGTATTCAATACTTACATTTTATCATTTTGGTACTGCAGGAAAACAAAGATTATTTAAACTTTTTAAGCATAATTAATGTATATCTTTCGCTCAAAAATACATTTAAATGATGGAAAATTTATGATCGTGAAATTTTTGATGTTTACATGTATATATTTTATCAGTAGAAAGCCAACATTGGCATAGCATTTCGCTAATGTTACATTTATTGTAAATATTTTCGATAAGTACTACTCAAGCAAACGCCATCGTACTCTGTATCTATAGTTCCACCTGTGTGAAATTTTTCTTGCTTGAACCTTTTTTAAGCTTTTGACAAAAATATATTTATTTATATCATATTTTATTATACTTGTATATTCTTATGTATGCATTTAAATAATGCATATATAGTGTGTGTATTGTATAATATATGTGTATTATATAGTATATGTGTATTATGTAATATATGTGTATTATATGTTTATACATTTAATAAATTGTATCTATTTGTAATGTATGTATTTATATCATATTTTATTTGACTTATCATATTACTTTAACCAAATTTTATTACACGTGCAGTAAATTTTATATTAAATTCACATATTGTGACTTTTGTTTGTTAATGAGTAAATCTGGAAAACCGAATATAGTTCATAACGTTCAAAAAAGAGGACAGCATTTCTAATATTTTCATAAAACATCGCAAGTCAACACCATTTCATATAAGATATCTATGAAATTTCTTAATATTTTTTAAAGAATATGTTTAATAATATATTTATTTATTTATGATTGAAAAGTAATCCAATACACTAAATTATTGGATGTTTCAAGATAAAAAATATATATATATATTCTTTAAAGCGATTTATTTCAAAATGAAGTTTTTCAGAATCGAAAGCAAAATATCTCTTGAAATTGTTGCCATTGTTACATGATATTTTTAGACGTTCTAGATTATATCTGTATCTTATGACAGAACCCAACTATATTTATCGTTTTACCTACAAAAAAATGAATAGATAAATTTCGAAACAAAAATTATATACAATACTTTGAACTTTATTTTTCAAATTTAAGTTTTGCTAAAATATACACACTTTAAGGTTCAGTCGTAAGATATCGATATCCATGAAGACTGCGTGTAAAAATATTAAACGGTTGAAGAGAAATGTTGAGCATTATTTAAAAAATGCACACTTTCCACAATTTGAGATAATCAAATTTAAATCGTTTTTATTAAGCAGTAGTTATAAACACATCACTTGGTATATTTCTAATCATAACTATCGTAATTATAGGAAATTGTTTATGCTGTTTGTTTTAAAATGCACATAAAATGTAATTCTTGCATATATATATATACTCGTTTCCCGATAAATTATATTATTGGAATAATTATGCGTATCTCCTAAACATGTGGTAAAATACATATTTTTAACGCTTTACAAAAATCAATGATGATCAGTCAATCAAATTCAGTAAAAATATATTCATTTACATAACTGGAATTTAAAGATTCGATAATATATATATATATATATATATATATATATCTGTATATATATATATATATATATATCTGTATATATATATATATATATATATATATATATATATATATATATATATATATGTGTTAAATATGGCATTTCATAAGAAAAAAAAAAGCACTCGAGCATTCTGTAAAAAAACAGAGCAATAGCAGTCATGATTCCAAAGACAAGACGATGGGTTATGAAAAACATGGAGTTTTCCCGTGGAAATAAAAAGATGAGGAGTTAGTATCAACTCTTTTATTGACACGATACTAAATTAATATTAATTCCACTAAAGAGAATTTTCAGATTTCATATCTGAGGTTATTAAGCCATAAGAACAGCATACAGATGTTAAAATGATTAGAGCTATTACACCAACTTGACAGAATTTCTCCTCCAGGTGACGTGCTTTTTATTGGCAGTAAGAAAAACGTACAAATTCTGCTCTCCAAGCCTGTGCAACTGTGTTTTAAAGGTAGCGAGCGCATGAATATTTTCACTAATGCAGCTGAGGACTAGCCAATAAGAGGCTTGCAAAGCCGAGGAACTTACTACTATATACGGCATAATTTTGAGGTGAACCGGTAGACGGGTGAGCCGAAAAGATATGGGATATCGAATGATAATTTTTAATAAAAATAAAAATGATACTAAGAGACGTTCTAAATAAATAAAAATGGAATGTTTCAAAAGAAGAAATAAATTAAGGTTTTTACAAATACGTGTAGCTTTTAACAGATTAAGATTTTTATAATAATAATTAAAAGCATATTTTGATTAAAGCTATGGAATAAAAATATAATTTAGATTTAAGATATATTTTAAAAGACAAGGAAAAAATTTAGAATTGTGAGAATTTGGAATAAATTAATTAAGGAAAAATGGCGAAATTGTTTTATTATTACATACAAAAATTATTATTACATTAAAAAAAAAATCAATAATGATCAGTCTACCAAATTCAGTAATAAAGAAAACTGCCCAGTTAAACTGAGGGCATTGAGCTCACAGGCTATTCACAATAATTGTATATTAGGCTATCTTTTCAAAGAATACTACCATTCGAAAAATAAAGAAATCGACAATATATTAAGGGGGGGGCAAAAGCACATGTTCCCACCCTTGATACTTAACCAATAAACCCCAAAATCTACTCAGGCAAGCGCCTTACCACAATGAATTTATACACAAAATTTGAAAAAAATCGGATAATTTTGCTTGAAAAACCCATTTATCTAATTTAAGGGAAGTGAGCCCCCCACCGTTCCCCCCTTTATACTTAACAAATGAAAACCCAAAACTAATCAGGAAAGCGCCTTACCACAATGAATCTATATACAAAATTTGAAGAAAATCGGATAATTCTGCATGAAAAACCCATTTATCTAAATTAAGGGGGATTAGCCCCACGTTTACCCCCCTTTATACTTACCCAATGAACACCCAAAACTAATTAGCGAAGTGCTTTATCACAATGAGCCTATATACAAAGTTTAAATAAAATCGGATAATTCTGCATGAAAAACCCATTTATTTAAATTAAGGGGGGTAGCCCCCCCGTTTCCCCCCTTTAAACTAATCCAATGAACCCCAAAACTAATCAGGGAAGTGCCTTATCACAATGAGCCTATATACAAAATTTGAAGAAAATCGGATAATTCTGCATGAAAAACCCATTTATCTCAATTAAGGGGGTTAGCCCCCCGTTTCCCCCCTTTATACTTAACTAATGAACTCCCAAAAATAATCAGGGAAGTACCTTATCACAATGAACCTATATACGAAATTTGAAGAAAAACGGATACTTCTGCATGAAAAACCCATTTATCTAAATTAAGGGGGAGTTAGCCCCCCCCCCCTTTATACTTAACCAATGAACTCCCAAAACTAATCAGGGAAGCGCCTTTTTAGAATGAACATGTAAACAAAATTTGAAGCAAAACGGATAATTCTATCACGAGTTATCGCGTTACGTACATACATACATACGTACATACATACAGAACGGGCGGGCACATTAGCTCTCAGGCTTTGATAGCCTGTGAGCTAAAAATATACTCATTTACATAACTGGATTTTAAAGTTTCGATCAAATCTCTCTCTCTCTCTTATATATATATATATATATATATATATATATATATATATATAGAGAGAGAGAGAGAGAGAGAGAGAGAGAGAGAGAGAGAGAGAGAGAGAGAGAGAGAGAGAGAATGCTTATAAAACTATAAAATCCCTTTTAAATTACTTTTAGGGATTACCATTAGCAAAAATTTCATATATCTCCATAAACTATAATGGTATACTATTAAACGAGCATTTGTTGTATATTTATATATTTTTGAGTTCTCTAAGAGGGTTCTTACTGTTTTCATTGAAACGGTAATTAGCGATGTCTGCGGCCTAGAAATCGAAGTCAGTTTGTCATATCTGGTAAATAGCATCCTCACGTGCTTCCGGCTCTTCACACAGGCGGAAAACGTCACAGAAACTGCCAAAAATTTTAAAAAGGTATAAAAACATTGCAAAAAATATATAGTATGCAGAAAGGAACAATTTACTGTCTTATACTTGCTTTCGTAGAAGTCAATTGGCCACTTTTTTCGTAATCAGAACCGTAGCGAAAACAGGCGTCAAATGAGACAATAATATACAATTTTAGCAGTACATTCAAGAATGGTTCCACAAATTAAATTGATTTTTCTCAATCTTCACGAATTATCTTTGAACCGGTCTACGGAAATTTCTACAAGCAAAGAATGGAAGGTAATATATAAGGTATACAAGAATTGCCAAAAGCTTAAATCCTATATACTATTAAACAAGAAATTCTTGTTAATATACATATATATATTCGATTTCTCAAAAACTGCTCTAACGATTTTGATGAAAACGACAGATTGGAGATTTTTTCCGATATAGAAATTCACCTTTCAGAATGACATCTGACAAAAAATTCGTTTTCATTTAATATATTATGTCTTTGTACAAGTGGGAATCATTGCAGAAAGCAAACAAAAAGTATACAATAACTGCGAAAGTTTGCGATGCAGTATAACAATATTGCAAATAGTATGTGGTGTGCAAAATTAAACACCTTTTTTATGTATTACTCGCTCTTCGAATAGAGAAAATAGCTAATACTCCGTAATTGTATACGCAGAGAAGGTTAGCTTCAAACAAGAATAATTATATATCTATCATTAATATTGTTTATTCTTTGTGACAGTTATAACAAGTTGGAAATTGTGCGTACGTGACATAGGAGGTGCGTTCTCTTTATAACTAGTTTCACAATGTAAAAAAAAATCATTCTTATTATTTCAGTGAAATGAATTATATCGTCTGCTATGAGCGAAATGAGCATGCTTTTTTTTTTCTTTTTACGTATGCCACGTTTACAGATGCGATTTTTTTTCTACACCAGACACATCTGTAAAATGAACCATGGAGATCTTGCTTTGCAAATGATTACGTCCATGGTTTAATATTTTTATGACTCATAATGAACGAATCTCCTGTGTTTATTTGCTCTAATGGATTGAGATATTCGGATGTTAACGTAATTTCCACTGAAGTTAACTCAGAATCTATACGTTTTTTAATGTAACTCATCTCACAAACAAACATTTTTTTCAACGATCTTTCTAAAAATGTAACTTTTATGAAATTTTACTCGAAAAAATATTTTTGAATAAAAATGGCCGCCTGGCATATGAAAAAAGAAGTGGTTTGCCCGTATTTGTTTTCCTCAGTCACATGACTTGAGCTTTTATTATATAGATTACGTATATTAGGATTTAATAGAATAAAGAAAACTTTTATTAATATCTTTTTAAGTTTTGATTCAATTTTCATAAAATTTGAAATGACTCGACAAAATTCTACACCGATAATACATATTAAATTTCAAACCATTCGATTGGGTAGATTTTGCGCTGTTATATGCGGACAGACGGACAGATAGACGGACGGACCAGACGACGACTATAAGTGCTACGTATTTATATAATTACGAACGCACCTAATAATGATATAAATGTGTCAGCTTTTGACCCGAATACGAAAGATTTCCTATGGAAGCAAATGCAGAAGAGGTTTTTCTCATATATTCCGAATAAGGCTTGGTCGGCCAGATGCTATACATATATTGTTGATTTATTGTTGAAAAAAATAAGCATAAGCAATTGATTTCTTATATATACTTTTGTGTGTGTAAGAGAGAGGGAGAAAGAGAGAAAGTATGTAGACGCTATTTCTTATGTAAATTAAAATATGTGGTTCGGTTAAATATTATGGAACTCTATATTTGATATGAATTGAATTTTTCCAACTGAGCGAAAAAACGACCAGGCCACATGTTTTCGCTCAGTTCAAAATTTCAATTCTTATGATGTCTTTACCATTCGGTATGAGTCAGAAAAATAAATTGTGTGTGTGTCTATATGTGATGTTTATTTTCTTGAAAAATGTAAAAATCTGTATGTCTAGGCTGAAACCAATTATAAGACATTGATTGAGCTAGACCGTTACACCATCAAAACATTATCGTATATAAAATTTTGTGTAAGGTAAACCACACGGTTTTACTGAATGGTGTATAAATATTTATGTAGAATTAAACTTTAAAAATACATCAAATTGACGTTTCGGTCAACTTCTATGACCATCTTCAGAATATGGTGTTAAGTTAAATTCACTTAGAAACAAAAACCCTCCAATCTATATTTCAAGACGGAGATGGAGGTCTTTTGTTTTTAATGAATTTAACTTAACATCATATTCTGAAGATGGTCATAGAAGTTGACCGAAACGTCAATTTGATGTATTTTTAAAGTTTAATTGTACATAAGTATTTATCCACCATTCAGTAAAAACGTGTGGTTTACCTTACACAAAATTTTATATACGACAATTATAAGACATTTAAGACAATTTTAAAAATGAAATACATTTGAATTATAACCATTTCAATTACTTAAAATATTTGTATATTTAAAACTAAAAGTTTTGAAGACTATTTAAAATGAAAAACTATTTCGGAATTTCTGTTATGTTCAGCAGAAATGTAATTTTTATTGTATTCAACTGAATAATTTATAACTGCAACATCATTGTCCCGGCTTGGAATCGAACGCGTGAATATTCTATAGAGAACGTTGCTCTAGCCATTAAACCATACAGATCTTGATCTGCGGACATTTTTTGCCTTAGAATGTTTTGACACGTTATTTAATAGCTTTAATTATAATTTTAAGTTGCATATTATAAATAAACTATTATAATTATGCTTTTATATTGCTACTAATATATTAAGCAAATTTGCTGCTAATATATTAAACAATATATTTATTATTTTTAAAATAATATTATTATTTGCAGCTTATATATTAACCCTCTACTGCCCATGGTAGCATATATGCTACTACCACTATTTCTAATTAAGTAGATTGTTTAATTCAGATATTCTATAAAAAGAACAATATTTGCTTCTTTAAAAAACAAACATTCCGTAATTAAATAAACCTAAAATCATTGCTGAAATTTTCTGGTGTAAATAAAAATTTTCTGAATTACGGAATTTCTAAAATGTATTCTACCATGGGAATTAGAGGGTTAAGCAAACATCTTTTAATCGTACTTAATAAAACAAGAATAAAGTACTTTTTATAAAAAAAACTTTTAAACAATTATCTGTCATTAAGAGATTAAAAGTCAGTTAGTGTAGAACTAAAAAATACGTAGGAGGTCACAAAAGAAGTATAACTTCCTTAATAACAGTAATAAATGAGACATTGCGTAAATAAATACTAAAAATGCATTTACATTATTGCAATTAAGTTAATTTCTTTTCTCGGAATGCCATATGTTAATGAATTTGTGTGTTATTCCTTCATTTGTTTTCTTTGCATTGGAAGCTAAAGACATTAAGAATAATAAATGTTATACAAATATCAACTATTGTTCCGTAGATATGAAAACTGATTTCGGCTAAATAAATACATTCTACCTGATTATAAATATGAGAAAAAATTATCTGGGCATAACCTGATAAATTAAATTAATATTTCTAATACAAATAAAAAAGGGAAATATTGATGCAAATGCCATCCATGTGATTGTATTTTAATAAATAAAATTTGTATCAAAGCAAGAAAAGGAGAAATTACGTAGTTAAATAATATTTTTTAATACTGAGGTCAAAGAAAAAGTAACATGGTTAGTTATAGAATCTTACAGTGGTTTAGCCTATAATATAAGCAAATATTTTGAATTACAAAAAAGCATTTAAAGCTAAAAGTGAAGAACTCAAGATACCTGGTGATGATCGAGATGATTATATGGAATGTCACCTATAACGTATACGTAACTTATAATAATACTAACCTACCAACTTTCTACCAACTTTTATGCTTTTCTTCTACCACAAATTTTTAACAGAAAAAAATATCTTGTTTATTCGCTATAACTTAAGAAGTAAATAAAACAATATAGATATTTTTTTTAAATAGTCGAAGAAGTAAGCGTAAACGTTGGCAGCTGTACTTCTTAGGAAACTCTTTTACTTTTCAAATACTGAAATAATAAAGGTAGCGTAGATCCCATAGAAATAACACACAGGTATGTTTAAGAAAATAGTTTAAAATACACAAAAATATTTGTAAAGGGCAAATTCAGTGTATTTTCTAGCTGCCAATTAGAGAAATAACGTACTACGTGTTTACAACATTTGTATCAGAAATTATGTTCCTGTAGGTGTCTATAAAATTTGTAAAAGAAAAAAAATCTCAAAAAAAGAAAGTTCTTAAAAAAAAAATAATTCTTGAAAAATGACTGAGTGGGAAACCTGTTATTCTAAGTATTATCACATGGAATTTGACTTGACATAACAGATGTATCTGTAAGAATATAGCTAAAATCTGTTTTAAAAGAAATGTTTCCTTAAAGTGGATTTCAGTTCTTATTCAAGATGTCAGTTGTGAAAAGAAAACAGTCGCTTTCACTGTTTAAAGCAAATACCATAATAAAGTTTTTTGTGTCATTCATTCTTTGAAATTCTTGTATAAGTTAAAGTAACAAATATACTTTCGATAGGAATAAAATATATTTAAACAATCACGACAGCTTTATATGTGAAACACAAAGTATTCTAGCATTAAGAGACATTTATTATCCTATCTATATCACGTCGCGTTTTTCTTGAAATAAAAGATGTATAAGTAAATAGCTTAAAACAGATACAGAAGATATACTTATATGATAAAGAATTCAGGGCCCACTTAAATATCATTTGGGAAAAAAAGTTTAAAAAGCAATTACTATGTTGAAGTTTTTTTTTAAAATTTATTTTCTCACATTCTCCTAAGAAACAAATATTGTAGTTTTTGCAAAATTTTTGTCACATACAAACAGACACAGAGAAAGACAGACAGGCAGACAGATCCACAGACAGACATTTTCCAAAAACAGTCAAATCGTGTTCAGGACATTTACACCGTATAAATCTGTTGAAAACCGGAAGTCAAAAATTTTCACGAATGCAATACTTTAAAGATAGAAGAATGTAAAAAGGTACTGACTTTTATGTAATCGTTTAATATTTTCAGGGATTAAATTTGAATAAATACAAAATGTAAATTTTTATTCGGCCCCGTACAAAATATTGCACAATGAGTTAAATTTGCCCCATACACAGCATCCATTTTTGTCAAGGTCTAACTGAAACTGAGTTTGATGAAAATGAGTGCATTAGTTCTTGGGATAGAGCTATTGCGATTGCGGATATCGCGAAAACTGCAGCATAGTAGCGTCACCTGTTGGGCGATTTTCACCAAAAACTAATCATGCACCAATTTATATCAGGGACTAACAGAATATAAAATTTTATTGAATTTCGTGCATTAGTTCTTGCGATAGAGCGGCACAAAATTTGTGTCACATACAGACAGACTCACAGACAGATATTTTCTAAAAACAGTCAAACCACTTTCAGGACCTTCTGAAACGTATAAATTCGTCGAGAACTGGAAGTCGAAAATTCTCATGAATCCAATACTTTCTTCTTGTAAAGATAGAAGAAAGTAAAAAGGTATACGAAATTATTTACTTTTCCTTCTTCTTTCAATCCCGCAAACTGTGTGATCAGGCCGCCATTGCTTTTTTCTTCAAATATTCTACCACTAGCCGCCACTGGCGACCAGTTTGGTCTCCCTTAAATGTATGTTAAACATTGCAACACGTTACATTTATTCATAATTTAATTTTCCCTTAATCCTTCGCCAAATCGAAGATTCTAATAGACAAATCATGAACTTTTGCGATCATGGTAGCATTTCGCATATTTTTTGGGCACAAATGTCACATACGCACGCTGGCGCGATTCCCACCCCCTCCCCCGCCAATTTGGCGAAAACTTTGTTATGGAAATTGTTGTTTATTTACTTTTATTTTTTATTTTAATTCTATAAATTATTTTTGATATGTATATCAATATTTATTTACAACAAACTATCATTTATTTATTTTTATTCTTTTTTTAATTATGAGTATTTTTGTTAGCCGGGAGCAGATGATAATTCGCCAAATATCGTTCCCATCACCGTCATTCATACTACAATTAATTTAATTTTAAATTATAAACCTGTCACTCATTTCATGTAAAATACTTAACTTTAATCTAAAATGCTTATATTACATAAATTTAAAATACTTCACACTTTTCATTTAAAAGAGAAAATAAATAAATAAATAAGAAATAATATCATAAATCAAAACATTTGATTTCAAAATCAAAGTATCATTTCTAATTTGTACACGCGATAAATAAAAGCTGTATTAGCGATTTTAAAAATGCTAAAAATCTGATTCATTAAATATTATTATATGAGTTCAATTTACGTCAAGAAAAGGTCCGAAAGTTGAGTTGTATAGCACATATTTATGGTAAACTTTGATTGTCTCACTGGTGCGAATTATTTTTTTGACGCGAGGCAGCGGTCCAAAAATTCATTCGCGGAGAACTTGCTTTGCGAATGATTACCTCCATGATTTAATATTTTAAATGTTCACGACGAATCAATCTTTTTTTTGTTTACTTTTATGAATAGAGAATTTGAACTGCGAATCTTTCGACTGAAGTTATTGCAGAATATATACATAATTGAACGCAAGTCATCTCTCAAATATTAATTTATTTTGAACGATCTTTCTTAAAATGTAACTTTTATGCAGTTTATTCGAAAAAATAATTTTGAATAAAAATGGCCGCTTGGCATATGAAAAAGCGATGCGGCATCCCGGAACTGTTGAGGACAGTCACATGACTTACAGTTTTATTATAGAGATAATTCTGAAACAGATTTTTACGCTCTACTTAATGTCAGACAATAAGAGACTAAATAGATTAAAGATTACTACTTTGAAATTTGGGTAGATATTTTGAGTAAAATGCGCTCTAAACTGGCAGTACTGTTAAGAATTAATTATGGCACCAGAAATTTGAAATATCTAACGTAATTTTAGAATAGCAATTTTTTCTTTATTTAATCACGGGAAGTCTGCCAATAAAGAAGCGAAGATTTGAAGCGGTACATTTTTATTTTAATAAAAAATTCTGGATTCAAAATTTCACAGATTGCTTGTTTGCAGTTTCTATCCGTGAAATATTGCAATTATAATACATTTTTTTTTTCCAATATCAAGGTAATTAATAAAATTATGGCTTTCAGTTAATTTGTTGCTGAATTTCAACAAATACATTGGTACTAATGTATTTAATACAGTTTTGACGTAATTTTACCTTCTGAAATTTAGAAATTTTGTGTACATTTTGATAAAAATATTTTTAACAACTTTAAAAGCACAGTACAAAAAAAAAAGAGAAAAAGTACAAAGCAGAGGAAAATATCACTTATTTTCTCCTAAAGTAATATTTTCCAATCCAATTTTCTTTCAATGGTTTTTGAAAAGGAAATTCAAAGTAATTCCCAGGTATATGATTAGTTGAGTCTGAGAGGTTTTTTCCTTGTTTTTCAAAATGATTTTTCAGACAGGAAGGCTTTTAAGGTAAAAAAGATGGTTATACTAAAAGAAAAAAATCCTTTTTTTATGTTTCATGTAAAGAAGATTTATTTTGTGAAAAGAAATGTGAAAGTAAGAAGGTAGAGTAATAGAAAATAAAGTATTTGCGAAAATTATAAGAAGTTAAATCGTCTTAATATTCACACACCAATACTCGCGCAATATAACTTTATATTGCGAATATTGTAAATCTAAACCAATAAATGCATTATTAGCTTATTGTTAGTTTAGGTTTAAATTAAAACCTAAAAGGTAAATTATGCAGGTTAAACAAGAACGAAAAATCATGCGTCAAGCATAGATTATGAAACACATTCCAACACAGCCAGAAAACTGTAACGAAACTCCTCCGTTAAATAAGGTGATAGAAGATATGTAAGTTAAACAGTTTAGAAAACCTATAACACATTGAAAAATACAGTTTTCGAAATTGCTTTCCGGTGTCAATAAAGTAGTCGAATGATTTTGTGGGGTCCTGTATATGATCAATAGATGTGAATATACACAAGATGGCCATAAATGACGGGAACTTTCAGTTTTAGACATTTTTTTAATACAGTAGATGCCGCTTAATGTGATCACTTCGGGACCATGAGTTTTTAATAACAATATCCGATTGATAACAATAAGCGATTTAAGAAAATACCAAATCATATTATCTAATAGTACTATTACTAAGAAAATGATTACTCACCATTGTTGCAATGACGACTTTTAAAGTGATAAAAAACATTTATTGAGACAATTCAGTAATTTTTATTTGTTTACAATTCTCTCAAAACTTTATTAATGAATTGTTCATTCTCGTATTCTTTTTAAAAATTGTCCTATGATGTACACCTTGTTTCAAAACATTTTCAACGCATCCCTCATTTCTGCATTTGTAAGTGGTCCTTCAGAAAGTTGGCTTATACATGTCAGATTCTTTTGGAATTTTAGGATTAAAAAGAACAGGTTTGACTTCATATTTATCAACATTGATTTGATAAGGAGGACAATTAGGGGACCAATCAAAAATTAAAGAAAAAAAATAATACTTGGGATCACCCTGTAAAATAAAATGCACGAAATGATCTGTCGCTGCAGAATATACATTGGCAGACATTGTATAATATGTGCATTCATTTGTGCAAGAATAGCATGTATATTAATAGAGATATAGCGATTTTTTTAATTAAAAAAATTCTTGCATGTTTTTAGCTTATAACATACAGGGTTTTTAACCAAATTTAACGCCAATTTCAGAAAAATTGACGAAATGTAGTAGCAATAACATAGTGCTATTGGAATATAAATACATTAAATATTTAAGAAAATATGGGCAGTTGTATGAAATAATTTTTATCTGCGCATGCGCGAACAATATCAAGGGACCTTTTGCATGATTTAGTAGTCAACTTTCTGGAGCAACTTAAAAATTCAGAGATATATCGGCGTTAGAGTGAGCTGTTGTTTAGTTTCTGATTAAAACTCGCTGAATGATAAAGGATTGTCCACAAATTGTTATTTCAATCACTTTTCATTCAGCGAGTTTTAATCAGAAACTAAACAACAGCTCATTCTAACGCCAATATCTCTCTGAATTTTACGATATTTGACTGATTTTTTTTATTAAGTTGCTCCAGAGAGTTGAATACTAAATAATGCAAAAGTCCCTTGATACCGTTTGCGCATGCGCAGATAAAAATTATATCATACAATTGCCCATATTTCTTTAAATATTTAATATATTTATATTCCAATAGCACTATATTATTGCTACTGCATTTTGTCAATTTGTCTAAAATTGGCGTTAGATTTGGTTAAAAACCCTGTATGTTATAAGCAAAAAATATGCAAGAATTTTTTTAATTAAAAAAAATCGCTATATCTCTATTAATATACATGTTATTCTTACACAAACGAATGCACATATTATACAGTGTTTGCCTATGTATATTCTGCAGCGACAGATCATTTCGTGCATTTTATTTTACAGGGTGATCCCAAGTATTATTATTTTTCTTTAATTTTTGGTTGGTCCCCTAATTGTCCTCCTTATCAAATCGACGTTGAAAAATATGAAGTAAAACCTGTTCTTTTTAATACTAAAATTCCAAAAGAATCTGATATGTATATTTTTAAATATTCGGAAAAATGTCTAAAACTGAAAGTTCCCATCATTTATGGCCATCTAGTGTACAGTATGATAAAATTTAGTTCAGTATTCACATTTAACAATTTTCGCCAGTCGATGGAAATACACTCGAAATCTTTTGTACAGACCTGTATATTATCTTACGACATTTGTACACACCACATATTAAGCTAAAAGGCAACTTAAAACTCACTCTCAGCAAGTACCAACCGTAAACGACAATGTATATTTTCCTTTGAGTAGCCCTGTATATGAATTTATTTATATTCCACAAACTTCTATTAGTCTACTAAATATAGTTCAGCAGTAAAATGCGTAAATACATTTAAAAAATACCCTTAAGCAATTCACTCCCATAGTCTGTAATACTTACGAATTCCCTTGTGTAGCCCTGTGTATGATCAACCGCGTTTATAATTACTCACGTACTATGGAAAAAATTAGTTTAAAACGCAAACCAAAGTTGGAAACGCACTTATCACACATAGACTGTAACTATCGCACATGTACTGTAACCAATTTCTTTTGTGTGTCCCTGTAAATAAACGCAATGCACACAAGAAAGCAATTTATAGTGAACCTCAGTAATGCATATAATTTTTATTATGTTTGAAATAGTGAAATATCACTAAATTATACTGCAAACGATTTTTCCCCGTAGATCGATGTGTAACATAATTCTTTTATTTGACTTTTGTTTAAATACATAAAATCAACGTTTGACTTGCATCTGCAGTCGTCTTCAGGATGTAAAGTTAAAGCGAACTAAAAGTCTAGAGTTGAAAACATAAAGTATGAGAAACAAATAATTGAATTTCGGTCAACAATATGACTGGGAGGATGTAGTGGCGCCATCTAGTGAATATAACAGAAAAACCACGGTGCGTACGCACTTTTGAATTTGTAAGTAGTATGGCAAAACTTTTTCAGAAATGAAATCTTTGCCCAATATATTTTGTTCAGAATAAAAACCTTTTAACGATTGATGCCGTAATTTGTAATTTTTATGCAATTAAATAAGGCAGAGATACTCGAAATTTGTAGCAGAACTAATCTGTGAGACACCTGATTTTTTGATTTTTTTTCTTTTTCCAATTAAAACATTTCTCGTCAATGAACAGAATTAATAAAGTTAAAAAATAAAAAAACGCTCATTAAAATCGGAAGTAACTTCTCTAACCCAATTTTGGTTAAATATCTACTAAAACGCAAATTCAATTCAGCGCCCGGATATGAGACTGAAAACGGGAGGAAACTTTTTTTTTATCTACTTTCCTCACTACAGGAAGCTTTTAAAGCAAAAGGGTGGTTGCGGTAATGAATGGTTTTGGGTTTCGTTTATAAGACCATTCATTAAGTGAGAAGAAATCCTTTAATAGTATATAAGGCTTTAGTAAATTGTAAGAAGATTTTTTTCTGTAAACAGTTTCTGATGGATAACTTATGTTTATTTAATATATATATCCGAAACTGTAGGACACTTTATGTATAAATACAATTATGCAAATCAAAAATTACATACATCCCATTACGTTCACGAATTTTGGTAAAAATCAAAGGAAAGAAAACATTCTTTGAAATGTTATAATTAAAACTCTATACTAGATTGTGCAAAAAAATCTTTTATGTCATATAAAATAGCCTCCAAACTTCCATTTTTTTCAAGTCAAATAAAACGCATTTGCATTGAAATTGTCGTAAATAAGTAATTAATTGTAATTTAAATATAGATAAGTACTAAGTCAATTTATGTAGACCCTAAGTTACTTTATATAATCACTTTTTTTTTTCAAATCATAATAGTTCAAAAGATATTTTAAAGTATATAAATTCGTAAATGTTTAACTAAGTTTACTGTATTTTTATTTTATTTGAGATGACGGATTTGAATTGAACCCAGTTTATTTAGGAGTCTTCAACTTTCAACTGTTCAAAATCCAGATTTATAAATACTTAAAGTTCAACAAGTCACCCATAATTTAATTAAACAACGTAGGTGAAAAATGTATACATGCCTAGGTTCCAATGCCAGTGTGGGTTGTATATAGCGAGCTTGCCAGTTTGGCTTCCGTTTTTATTCAGAAATTCTGAATTCATACAGAAAATTTCGAAAGAGGGATTTTTATTTTATAGTTTTCTAATTTTATCTTGTAGAGTAAAACCTGCTCAGTTGTCATCTATTAATTACGTCACACAATTTTTTTTTATTTCCGACCCATCCCTCCCACTATGACACAAGTTGTCACACTCGAATGATAGCTCTCCCGTCCCCCGTTGGAAACTGGTAGTTCCATTTCCACCGTCAAAATTCTCCCTATCAGCACAACTATCCTTCAGTCAGTGTGCAACAAAGCCATTAAATAATAAGCCCAGTCAGATAAATGGGAAACTTTTCGTAAGTTGAAAATAGCGCCATCTAGTGGTTGGGAGTGCTGCATTCGGCACCAAGAATATTTTAATAAAATTTTGCTTCTAAAATTAAAGCTTAAAATAAGGAGTTCATATTTTCTAAGAAAGTCGTTTGTAAATTCCTTTGTCAGTCAGTAATTTCACATTTTACGAACATAATTTGTCTGTGCCGGAAAGGGTTAATTGCATAGTGATGTAAATTTCCATCACTTTTTATTCAGCTTTAAATAAATAAATCAACTTCTTCGCCACCACTATATTTATATAGAAATATTAATCCAGTAAATTTCCACATTTTTTTTTCCATTGTAGTTTTAGCTTTAATGTAAAAGATCCCAATAATTAGCAAGCTTTTAAAGGAAATGCAAAAACAAAACATCGATAAAAATCGTATAAAATATCGATATAAATAAATCGTATCGTTTCTCTGCTACCCACTTCTGTTTTGTCCTCCTTCCGCAGCAGAAGTTTGGCGCTAGTGTGTCGCTAACAAATTTAACACTATCTGACTGGGCTTATTATTTAATGGCTTTGGTGTGCAAGGCTTCAGCGCGTCTTGGTGTGGCGCTCCTTGTAGCGGGGAAATCCCAGGCTGACACTCTGCAATCAACTGGTGCCGTCAATAACCAACCATCATCCTGTTTGTCGCTGCCTGTCGCGTAGGAACGTTGGTTCCAGCGACAGACCCTGTATTGTATTTTTTTCCTTAGTTCCTGCCGCCTGTCGCATGGGGCTTTGTCCGGCAGGACCAGCCATTTGGCGAAGTTTGTACTGCCACCGTTTAATCCCTGCGTGCCGGGGAAGACATTAAACGCTCAACGGCTGGGTTCGCCCTCAGCCGAGTGGTCTTCCACAGGCATTAAATTAAATTAAATTAAATCATGAAATGTCTGTCAATAATTTAATTTAACAATTTTAATTTATGGTATGAAATGTAATTTCTGAATAAAAAAAGAGACCAAACTGGTATATATAGGCGCTACGGAATTATGAATTTTTAATTTTCTTCTTAAATTATAAATAAAAACATTTTATTTAAATTTGTATGATGTAGCACCATAAATTCTATACAATTACTTGATTTAATAACAATGGTAATAGCACGTATGGTTATTCTGGTGCTTAGCATTCAAGAAAGAAAATTGTGCATTCAGGTTTCTTTTTACAGCAGTACCATGAGAACTCATGGATTTATGCCATTAGAATCTGTTAGTATGAATGCAGCGCCTTGAATACATAGTGCGGAAAACAGTTTTACCGTTTTTAATTCAAAATTTTCGAATTCAAACCGGAAATTCTGTAACAAGAATATTTACTTTAAAAAGTCAAGAAATATCAGCCATTAAGTAACCAAAAGAACATTATAGGGAATTTCTGGTATGAATGCGAAATTTCGGAATTTAAAAAAAAGTCAAACTGATAGTGCTTTAAAAAGTGCTAAAAAATTGTAACCGATAAACGCGCAACGATGCGGTACAATAATAGGGCGATCGCAGCGACATCTGCTTTAAAAATAGATTTAGCTCTAGAAAATGTGACCGTTTCACTATTGACAACGTGAACATAATTTCTGTAAATAAAATCTTCTTGTAAGTGTATATTTCAGATGTAACTGGTTTTGAAGTTAATTTTTTGTCATATCAGGATATTAATCTTTTCCA
Source organism: Maratus michaelseni (assembly GCA_963931845.1). Taxonomy (NCBI): domain Eukaryota; kingdom Metazoa; phylum Arthropoda; class Arachnida; order Araneae; family Salticidae; genus Maratus; species Maratus michaelseni. The sequence continues at coordinate 264,412,330 of OZ007587.1, read as the reverse complement.
CTCTTGTATCAGAGATTCATCCTTTGGTATGCTAAATAGGGATAGTTTCTAGTATGCTGTCTTGTATCGAGTATTGCAACCAGGCAAAAAAAATGCGTATCACGTTTTTTGGCCTTTATCAATATCATTCATATTTTCAAAGCTTATGAAAATCACTAACCAAGTCAAAGGAAATTGGGTATAATTTAATTATTTAAAATATTTACCACCAGCTGAAACGTTTTTTCAGTTCGATTCTTATACAATGCTTGGGTTGAAAAGAGCTAGCAGACAGTGGCGTAGCCAGAGAGACGGTTTCAATTGCTCTGGAAACAAGTAATATTATAAAGTAATCTTCGCCTTCGATATCGCACAAAATTCTCCGATTAGATAAGGCAAAAATATTTTTATAAAATTAGTGGTATCCAAACCATCTGAACCTCCACCCTGTCTACGCCACTGCTAGAAGATGTCGCTGCGATCGACCCGTTATCTTCATCGTTCTACATTTATCGGATTCAATTTTTAAGTACTATTTTGTAGCCGTGTTCCGCACTATGTATTCTAGGCGCTGTAGTATGAAGTCTATTTACCTCTTTTAAGAGCCTACATCAGTCACGCGAAAAAACTCTCCAGCTAATATTAAGTCTATGGGAAGGTTATCGCGCGATTTCTCGCTCGCATTTTAATATTTTTAAATGATTTTTTTGCATAGGATAGCTGAGGTCGATCTCTAACGTTGTTAGTTTTTACTTTTTCGATTTTGGTTCCAGTTTTTTTTTATAAGGGTAATTTCCCTTTCAGAACCAGTTCCAACCGGTTCCAAAATTGAAAATATCCGCTTATAAAAAAACCGTAACCAAAATCGAAAAATTAAAAACTAACAACGTTAGAGATCAACCTCAGCTATCCTAAAAAAATCAATTAAAATATTAAAATGCGAGCGAGAAATCGTTCGATAACCTTCCCATAGACTTAACATTAGCTGGAGCGTTTTTTCGTGTGACTAGCGTAGGATCTTAAAACGAACGTCAGATAAGGGAGCAAATTCATTTCGCAGGCAGTGTTACCAGTCCACTACTTATTTATAAAAAAGTCAGATTGCTTGATTGCCACCACTTTTTTTAAATCATTAATATTTGCCTCATTTAACGGAACATTGAATAAAGCAAAAGCCAGGCGGGATATACTAATTCAAAAAAGTGGTGGAAATTAAGTAATCCGTATAAAAATGTAGTAGGGGACTGGCAACAATGTTCGCAGGTATTTGAGTTCACACAGAGAAATATTATCAGCATCAAGTGACTGTTTCTCTATTTTTGATCTAAAGAATCGAATTGCCAAGGAATAACTAACAAATTTTACTTACTTTTAGAATGTTAAATAAACATTTTGAACCAGAGATTTTACTTCATCGATTAAATGAAGAAAGTGCCCTATTGAAACAAGAAACATTTTATTAAATAAACGTTCTGCTTCAAAACAAGTTTATTTGATGAGGGAAAAAGCCTATAAGCTGAAATCTATGGCTATATTTTAATAAGGCGTTTCGGAAATTGTTCGCTGTCACTGAACACTTTTGGTTCTTAATATTCGAAATACACGATGGGCCGCTAAAATAGTTCTGGCGTCGCGGACCACCCGTGACAGGTGGACATGGCTTAATCCCTTAACCTTTTAACGTTCATTGGTTTCCCTAGGAAACCACAAAACTTTAATTACGAAATTCAACAATGACAGCAGAATTTTAATAGAAATGTTTTCCATTTATTACAAAGCCATTAAATAATAAGCCCAGTCAGATAGTGTTAAATTTGTTAGCGGGGACACTAGCGCCACTTCATGTGCTGCGGAAGGAAGGCGAAACAGAAGTGCGCGCAGAGAAACGATACGATTTATTTATATCGATATTTTATACTATTTTTATCGTTTGTATCGATGTTTTGTTTTTGCACTTCCTTTAAAAGCTTGCTAATTATTGGGATCTTTTACATTAAAGCTAAAACTACAATGAAAAAAAAATGGGGAAATTTACTGGATTAATATTTCTATATAAATATAGTGGTGGCGAAGAAGTTGATTTATTTATTAAAAGTTAAATAAAAAGTGATGGAAATTTACATCACTATGCAATTAACCCTTTCCGGCACAGACAAATTCTGTTATTAAAATGTGAAATTACTGACTGACACCGGAATTTACAAACGACTTTTTTAGAAAATATGAACTCCTTATTTTAAGCTTTAATTTTAGAAGCAAAATTTTATTAAAATATTCTTGGTGCCGAATGCAAGCATCCAAGAATGAAGCAAAGTTGAAACAATTATTGTGATCGACTGTTCCTCTAATACACTGTGGGATTAACCAGTTAACTACTTTCCTTCAATTCAGATTGTTTGATTCCTACTAGTTTTAAATTTTTTTTTTATCTGTCATTAACTAAGGCGAATATTTATATTTAAAAAAAAATGGTGGCAATCAAGCATTCTGATTTTTTTTTAAAGTAGCAAAGTGACAAAACTGCATTATAACAAGACAGTAGTTTAACTTAAATAAAAACTAAGCGTATTATAGAAATTTTATTGTTTCTACCACTAATTCGAAACAGTTATCGTCATGAAATATTTATATTGTATATGTTAAAGAAATGTATTCTAAAGATAATTGATTGGGGATATTCGTAAAAACAATAAAATTTCTCTTATACGCTTCGAAACCTGCTAAAAGAAGAACAAATAAGTAAATAAAAAAAAGTATTCCCTTCATCGTAGAAAATTGGATTTCTGAAAGCCATACAAATTGACTGAGTTTGAATGTTGGTAAGAATAAAATTAATAATCAAAGCACCCGTTTCAAAAACAAATTCACTAAGAGACAAAATCTCATTTGATTTTGTTTATTAATAGTGTGATTATTTATATCTTAAGACAGAAGTTATTAGAAAATTTAATTTCCTGTTGCAAACTTGGTACATTATTATTTTTTCTTACATCCCCATGAGCATTTTTGTTCATCTTCAAATTTAATGCTCTTATAAAAGTAAATCAATTCAATAGGTTCTGTTTGAAATATGATGAACAATGTAGAGAACAATTTAAAAAATAAAAGAAAAATTCTTGACTTTGTTGTATTGAAAAAATAAAATCTGTTTTTAAAGTAATTAATTTCTTTTATCGATATACGTATTTCATATTATACTCACTCATGAAGAAAAAAACACATTCGTCTTGAAAAAATTACGACACATTATCTATCAAATAATATGTATAGTGTATATTTATTACAGATTCTTGTTTTAATTTAACCCTAATTTGAGAATGGTTTAAAAATGAACACGCTATGTGTTACACTAGCGTCTATGAAGTAACAAGCATAAATCGGCTATAATCCAAATTTCCTTTGTTGTATAATTTAAAATAAATTTTTCTGTTTCTTTTTTAGACTGTAAACTTCATGGATTATAAAGATGCTTGTCGAGTAAAGATTTTAAAATGGTTTCTACTGCAAAATTTATTTTGTATATTTTTGTTGTTATAAAGATGGAAAATAAAAAAGTTGTTCGTACACCTGATGAGACTCGGGGGTTTTGAATACCAGATTTTTCGCAAAGTAAAGCTGGTTGTATTTAAGAGGAGAAATGTTTAATTAAATTAGTCAAATATTACTTTACGAAATAGCTAGTATTCAAATGTCCTGAATCCCTTGAGGCAAACAAACCCTGTAAAAATATATTTAAAAAATCATTTGTAGACTTTACTGTAAATTAAACTTTTCATAGATATAAGAAATGTATTTTATGTATTTTTATTTTTCTATATTTTAAGCGGATCAGACACCTTTAAAGTAACCTTAACTGCATTTCTGTTATGCTCATCTGTTCTGTTCTGTCATGTCCATCCCTAATTGACTTTGTCGAGGAAAAAAATATCAGATTCAAAACAGGAAACCAGTGAGTTATATAGCACTCGATAATTTAATTTGCAACAATAATTCTTATTTTTTCGGTTAGTCTACAATTAATTTTGTGACCAATTAAGAAATAAAAATGTACCCTATTGTTTTACGTGAAATTGAAATTTTGCTTTATTACACGTACAGGGTACGCACAGACGGCTATTTAAAAAAAGTATTTTTTTTTTGTGGTGTTCTCTTACAGTTGTATTTATATGGCAAGGTTTATTGTTTAAAAAATGTAGTTCAAACCCTTTGAAATAGAATAAAAATAGTCGCCTGAGTCAACCCTGCAACTATGAACTTTATATTGTGGCCCTTTGCCTAACGAGTCAGAACCGAGCCATTAGCTTCTCGGGAAGGAAACAAGACTAGTTATGGAGGCTACTGTTAAATGTTCACAAAGTCCAATTTTTTTAGGTATATACATATGAAAGTTCCTTTAAAATGTGGAATATACTGGTTTGATACAGCAAAATACAATCTTAATAAACCCTAAAATAAAGAGATGCGCTAGGCCTTTCGAAATATTTTTGTATTTCTTCTTCATCCGCAAGGAAGACGTGCTAGTGTTTGCAAGTCTTCTTTGTGCCGGAAGCAGAAAGGGTCAGTTCTTTCGAAAGGCCTAGAGCATTTTTTTTTATTTTATCGTGTTATTAATAAGTTGTTCTGCCTTTAATGCATATGAAAGATGAAAATTTTCGGCACACTGTAAAACAAATCGTATTAAATAATTCTATAATCACTCTTGAATTCACACACTTTTCTCCGGGGCGGACATTATAGAGTTCCTGGGGAAATTTCACTTTTTGACCACTGAAAGCATCAAATCTGAAATCTTCCGGTGGAGGGCATTTCAATGCTCTGGGGGGGGGGGAATGCCCCCCGGGTCACCACCTGAATTCAACACAGTAGTAAGCGTAGTGTGTAGCTAGTAAGGACTAGAAACACACCAGTTTGTCCCTATTTTAGCGATGCTTAAAGGAATACTTTAAATTCGTTTATTTCATAACATTAAAAAACTTTAAAAAATTACGCGCATGATTTTTCTTGAATCCTTTAATATTTTTATATGCAATCTTCGCGGATATATAGATGATCTATTTTTTAGTACTAAATCTGAACATGGGTACTTTTGAATAAAATATTTTTTTTTAAATAAAGTAGAAGGTATTACGTATTGGGTTTTCGGAGTTTAACTATGCACAATTTTTTAGGTCAAACAATAAATATATTTAGGCTCAAGCTTAAGATACAGATGTAATTCATATCTTCTAAATCTAGTATACATGTTTAGATTATTTTTGAATAAATAATAAATATACATACATTATGAGACATATTCATTAAAAAATATTAAGAAATTCCACAGATATCTCTTATAAAATATTACAGACAGGCAATTTTCTATGAAAACAATAGAAACCTGTCCTCTTTTTTAAACGTTATGAACTGACAAGTTTTCTAGGTTATTGGACATCCAGGTTCATGCATTATAAAAAAAAAGTCCCAACATGGATTTAATAAAAATGCTTTTACAAGTCTTATAAAAAATAATCAAACATATAGTTAAAGAACATATATTTTCTGCCAAAAGCTTACAAACATACAGGGGTGATTGTGTTCCGGTATTTTGTCCACCACTAAATTTATATAGCAATAATTTTCTTCTTTAATCGATAAATTCATACTAAGAATATTGCTATATAAATTAAGTGGTGTACAAAATACCAGAACACAATCACCCCTGAAACATACTATGCATAAAAAATTACATAGGTTGAATTAATTCATGCGTTTGTTGATGAAGTTTCTTATAAAATGGTAGAGAATAGCCTAAAGAATTGTTGCCGTAGTAACGGAACACCCTCTGCCATATCGAAATGTAACGGTAGGGTTCAGAATCAAATACTAAAACAAAATTTAACTGAATATTTGCGATTTGCGACCCATAAGTGGGCGTGGCAATGATATTTTAACGGTAGTTACATTATACATTTTGAGTCGTAAATAGCGTAATTGTATGAATTTTTTTATATGTATAATTTGTTTTAAAATGCACAGATAATATTGTTCTTTCATATGCATGTTCCTTGCAAAAGCGCAATTTTTCAGATTCATTAATAGTATGCCCACTTAAAACAACAGTATTAAATCAGAAGGACTACAATACCATTCTTTAATGAAATATTTCAATGTGTTTTATCATAGATGTCAACCCTTCCGTTTTTTGAATACCAGTATTTCGATATAATATTCTTAATCTTAAATAATCTCAAATGCTGTTCATTAAATGAAATGATGATATCTATCCGGAAATTGTGATCTTGAAAATCGGAAGGTTTTGCTGCTATAGTTTTATATATTTCGAGATATGTTAGGTTTTTAAAGTTTACTCTATTACAGTAATCTATAACTTTTTAAGTTATTTAACATTTCCGCTGTCAACCTAAAATTAATGCATAACTCTCCCTTTATAAAACGATAAACGTGATAAACTTTCCATATGTTTTCTTCGTCTTCCGTTAAAAAATACACAGGTAAACTGTGTTTCTGTTCGGAAAAACTACATGTGTAACATTAACTATGTAACATAAACTGCTTTTTTGTAACAAAATGGTTTTGCGTTATTATTTTATTAATAGTAAAAGTTAAAACAGTGAAAAATTAATTGAAGAAAATAATTCATTGCAAAGTTATTGTCGGCTAATTCACAAACTTATGAAATTTAATTTTATTATGAATATTTTATTAGGAAGGTTGCTCGAATCCGAGGAAAATCCGTATTACCTTTATAAGACGTTTTCAACATACGCCTGTGGTGCATGCACATACTTATATATTTTTTAAATTTAATTATTAACGTTATATAACTTACGGATTAATACGCTTAGACAATTGCACGTTTGAAATAGTGTTATTTATACACTTGCAACATTGTATTACTCCATTGATGATAATAGACGATATTAATATTGATAATGGCAAACCGATGACATCTGATTTTCTCTAAAATATTTTCAACTAATAAAATTTTCCTGACCGTTTTGGGCCATCATGTTCATTTTTTGGCTACCGATTTTTCTAAACAATAATCTTTGTGGGAAATGTCTACGAAATTTGCAAGAGAAATATACCATGAAGTTTCTTGGTTAGAAATTGAACTAGCCAAAAATGTGTCCGTGCTGACCTCTGAAGAGCACAACATCCCTGGAAATTAACTGAATCGTGAGAAACACAAAAATAAATGACAGAAAAGCTTATTAAATACACTGAATCTCTCTAATGAAATTTTTTAATGATGTACAAGAAAAATACACTCTTCTCATCTAGTAAAACTATCCTCTTTCTAGACATAAATGCTGGTAAAATCACGTTCAAAACACGTAATTTACATTGCTGCTACCCACAAACAGTAAATATCTAAAACATGTAGAAACTATAGAATTCTTTCTGATTTGTTGAATCCCACTTTATTTGAGTTTTAGGCACAAATATTTGCTTGTTTGTGATAGTTGTACCACATGTTTTGTCAGAGAGTAGTTGTCCATTGCATACAGTAAAAGTTACTGTATAGGAATATAAATATGGGATACTGTTCACAAACTTTTAGGAATTTTCTGAAACATTTCTTCACATATTATTAAATGTAGCTCATCTGAAGAAGAATTACAGTAAGTATTAATAGAATAAACAATAGAATAATAAACACAGTTCGGCACTCTTTTAAGCACTAACACATTCTGCAATAATAATAAAACAAAGCTGGCAACTCTGAAAGCTGTAAAAAACGGTGAAGTAATTATTCCTATATCATTAAATAACTCTAAAAATCCAACTGTATCATGGAAATTTCATCTTCACTGAAATATTTAGGTATTTAAAAATCAATAATTTTTGACATATTTCGGAAATTGGTAAATAGAAAGTTCAGTAATCATGATTTGCAGAATAAGCGTAGAGACATAGTTTGAACAAAGTCAAAATTTATATAACTGCGAGCATTTCAGTAACGTTTATGGAACAAAAACTTTTGAAAAAGCTGTAAAATAACATAATCAATCTATAAATCTATTAGTTAAAAATTTGAATCTTGTTTTAATTTGCCTTACGGAAAAGGCTTTAACTGTAATGATGAGATGTGTCTAACCGTGCCGAGATAAAACAAGAGCACACTTATTTTAAAACTTTTTAGAGAACATGCCACATTCTACCATTTACAAACGAAGTATCTTCAGCATATTAAAAAGGCTCAAGCAACAAATTGTCCATTTGATTGTGACAACGAAAATTTTTCCATGAAATCTAAATCATCTAGCAAGCTTTAGCGTACGAAGAACTATTACGAAACTAAAAGTTTGGTCTAACATACTTTGAAGCACTTATATATCATACGACTTCTGATAGTAGTCAAGAAGTCTCTGATAAGATTTTGTTTTTCAAACATGAACAAAAATATTATATCTCATTATCAAAACAATTATAACTGTAAGTTAATATTAGTATATGAAGAACCATACAGTTTCAAAATATGAAACTGCGAAACTGTATTGCTAAGATAGATATCTTGTTCAATCACAAAAAAACTTCTTTTCAGGTTTGCATTGAGCGATTTTTAAATGATTTTTCATGTTATATTTTCTTCAATTCCCTGATGAGATTGCCCAACACTTCACTATAATTAAATAGAAGTTCTTTATTTTAATATCACATGTTTTTGAAGTGGTTAAAAACTTTTTTCTAATATTTTTACCAAATTTGATATGCTAATCTAAAGTTTATTTTTCTTTACAAAATAAAAATTTTACCAATCAAATATCTGCTCATGATTTCAACTGCAATAATTGTAAAATACATCTACAAATTCATCTTCATCTAAATGTAGAAAATATCCTCTCACTTTAGAGTAAGCTGTTATTCCTTCTAGAAAATTACCATTGATTATTGTTCTTTGTTCCGCAAAAGATATAACTCTACGAGAATATATTTTAAACACAAAAGATACTTTATAGATCCTTGTTCAATCTGCAAAAGCAGTTGTTCTTTTAACTACTGTACACAAATGCATCCTCTAACAATAACGTTTGATCTAAGTTCGTTTTTATGTGATTTTTCGATTAATAACCTTTGAGACCGAATGTTAAAAATTGAAAGCACCGTTGTTTTGTTTTGTCCGGAAAAAAGTTTAGATTCCTGGAAGACGAGATGTTCCTGAAATATTTTGTCACATCTAACCCTTCCTTGTCGCATGACAAGTCGGGGTAGTCGAAGACCATCGGCCGTCGTCAAGGCAACGGAGCATCTTCGCCCCTCTGAGTTCGAACCCATCTGCGCAGTCAAACGTCACAGTCTCGTTTATCCGGTAGAAGAATTGAACATTCGAGATTGTGGCCCCGGGTGTTGTCCCGGGATACTGACATGCTGATACACCTGCAAGTACGGAAAAATAATGAGTTAATATCATTGATAATTTACATTTAACTAATGAAAACTTTTGTTATTAACACATCCGCATACGTATGTTTTTGTGAAATATGTATTTTAGAATAATTGTATCTCCTCCCTCTTTGAAATTCTTTCGTAAATTGTTTCCTAGATAGTTTTCTCAAGTTTATGCATCAATAAATGTCATTCAATATATAGTTTTATTATAAAATGTCTTACGATCTGAAAAAAAGGCAACATGATATAAATGCATTTCCTGTAAGGTAGAAGCCACGCCCTTAGTCAATGATGTTTTCGGATGCGAATGTGTTAAGACACCGTATTTACTATTGAATAATACGCACTGTTTTCAAAATCTTTAGAGACAAAAAGTGAATTGTACATTATACACGGATAGTTCCTGGTTACCACAGGAGCAAATTTCCCCAGTAGTTCGGAAAATCAATTTTCGTCTTATTTATGACAGAAATTCTGAGTTTAAATAATCGGATAATTACATTAAAAAATACGCATGGCAGTACGCTCCTATGGCAAATTGCAGCCTGTGATTATTGTGCAGTCTGTCTACCTGTGCGCCCTACGTAATAAATAATTGCACGAAATATTTTTTGTACAGGAAATATTTCCAAAAGCTGTATGATACCATGCGTGTTTAAAATAAATCACACTGAACATAGCACTTAGCTATTGTTATACAAGCAAGGTGCGTACATTTTTCTGAATTTCAAAAGAGTACTACTACTACTTCAGAATAGAAAATGTCTATTTAATATTTGAATCGGAGAATTTTTAAACATCTCATTTATATTCAAAATCTGTAACATTTTTCTGAAATTAAATAAAAGAAAAAATTCTGTTAAAAATTGTGATATTAATGCAAGAACACTGGATATATAAGTTAACGAATATACCGGGTGATTATAATTAAAGTTACGATTTCAAAAATCGATAATTTTAAAACTACTGGTCAGAATGACTTGATATTTTAGCAGAACAATCGTGAGGCAATGGAATTTTGTTTGGCGAAGGGAAAAAAAAATAGTTCCAAATTGTGCCGATAGATGGCGTTGTCAGGGTAATGTCAGGGGAAAGACCAAAAATGTATTCTTGAACCCTTTCCGGCGCGGTGTAAATTTGTTTGCAAAATGATGAAATAATAGACTGACACCGGAATTTACAAACGAATCCATTAGTAAAAAGAAACTTGCTTATTTTCTGGCTCTTAATGAAAGGAAAATTTTAATTAAATATTCTTGGTGCCGTTTGTCAGTTTTAGAATTAAAGTTGGGTGTTCTTTTTTGTGACCACCGCCCGTTAAAGGGTTAAACATAGGAATGATGTTGCCAAAAGGAAAAAAATAAGAGTTCAGAGATTTACTAAAAATTTATTAGCGAAAAGACAAGACTACGTGTTTACAGCGACGACAGCGATAATGACAAAAAATGAAAAAAAAAGAGCTTCATGGAACAAACACCTTACTGATTATTAAGGCATAAGTTGCTCAATATGCCCTCCGCCTTGTTCCGCTACTAATTGGAAGCGCAAAACGGCATGCCCCACAACAGATCGGAGGGTATCTGTACTAATGCAATGGGTGTGTTGTGTGATGCTTGCCTTCAAGTCGGCTAGATTCTGAATCCGCCCGCTATAAACAACATTCTTCAGGTACCCCCAAAGCCAGAAATCACACGGGTTTAAGTCGGGAGAACGTGGCGGCCACGTTGTTGGAAAATGGCGGCTTATGATCCTATCATCTCCGAAATTATCACTCAGTAGCTGCTTCACAGTAGTAGCAATGTGCGGAGGAGCGCCATCTTGCATGAATATTATGCGATCCACACACTGACGCTGTTGAAGTGCCGGAAGAACATGGTTACGCAAAAGTGCTTCATACCGCTTGCCAGTAACTGTGCAGGTAACGGGACCCGCAGGTGTGATCTCCTCGAAGAAAAATGCACCGACGATAAACGCTGCCGTTATTCCGCACCACACAGTGACCTTTTCAGACTGAAGAGGTAATGGCTGTAGCTGGGACGGATTCTCGGTCGCCCATATCCTGCAATTTTGCGTATTTACAGAACCTTGCAAATGAAAGTGTGCTTCGTCAGACCACAGAATGTTCCATGGCCATCCGTTGTCCACTTCCATCCGGGCAAGAAATTGTAGTGCAAAAGATTGACGTGCTTCCAGGTCAGCAGGTAGCAACTCCTGCACATGAGTTATCTTGTACGGATAACAGCGTAAGACGTTCCGTAGGACTTTACGCACCGTGCTGTTCGGCATATCCAGCATTCGGCCAATCCCCCTTGCACTGCTGATTCCAGCATCACTGTCAGTATGTTCCTGTAATGCTGTAGCCACATCTTCCACTGCCGCAGCTGAAACTGGTTTCCTTCCTCTACCCCGTTTAACGTCAAATGAACCGGTCTCTTCAAATTTAGCAATCATTTTTGCAGACCATTTGTTGTTATTGGACCTTTTTTTTATGGATTTTAATGTCCGAAACTTCCTAATAGCTGTAAGTGCACAGTCATCGTTCTTATAAAAAAGCTTCAAGAGCAGAGCGCGATCCTTCATAGTCAGAGTCATGATGAAGCATTCAGGCAAAGAGCTGCTGCTCTGCATTTTTATGGTTGCTATGTCTGCGGTGCGCATGTCACGTATTAGTAATTTGCATATCTTCAGACAATGTGAACCCAGACAGCGCCATCTATGGGCACATTTTGAAACTTTTTTTTTTCCTTCGCCAAACAAAATTCCATTGCCTCACGATTGTTCTGCTAAAATATCAAGTCAATCTGACCAGTAGTTTTAATTAAAATTATCGATTTTTGAAATCGTAACTTTAATTATAATCACCCGGTATTTAATTAAAATTTTCCTTTCATTAAGAACCAGAAAAATAAGCAAGATTCTTTTTACTAATGGATTCGTTTGTAAATTCCGTTGTCAGTCTATTATTTCATCATTTTGCAAACAAATTTACTCCGCGCCCGAAAGGGTTCAAGAATACATTTTTGGTCTTTCCCCTGACATTACCCTGACAACGCCATCTATCGGCACAATTTGGAACTATTTTTTTTCCTCCGCCAGACAAAATTCCATTGCCTCACGATTGTTCTGCTAAAAGATCAAGTTATTCTGACCAGTAGTTTTAAAATTATCGATTTTTGAAATCGTAACTTTAATTATAATCACCCGGTAGATGCAGTGAGTGGAATAAGTTCAATAATTACTCATTTAAGAACGGTAGTTTAGATATTACGAACAAATATATACAGTAACAATTTCTGGTGTCAATAATTATGACAAACTAAGCTTCAAAGGGTGCACATAATAATAGTATACATTGCAGAGTAGAAACTTTAATTTTATGGTATTTTAGTAAGTTGCGAATATATGCATGAGTGATTAAAGTTGATTTAATTTCAAGAGGAAAAATGTGAATAAGAATTTCTACAAGTTCATATTCCAAACTGCTGGATTTTTGCGGTTAAATTAGCATGGTGCACATTATTACATGAGGGTAACTGAAGAAAATATATCAACCACATTATCTCCCTTTTTATCATGAAATTTAACCATAGTTTTTCTGAACATTATTAGCAGCTACAGAGCTTTTATCATACCTCAATTTAGGGATGTGTTATCTCTATTTGTCAGTAGAAAAGAAATTCTATACAGAGTACTCGATTATTATCGGCAAATGGTAAATTGGGCCCTGACGTCTAAATGTCCTGACGTACAACGATAGACAAAAAAGAAAACGGATGATTTCATGATGCCTGTCTTTATGAAACTGATTATAATAAGCGAAAGAATTTGTTTAAAGATAATGTGAATTTTTGAAAGCTATATAATATTTATGAATAGTGTTTCACCTAGGAGGATCCTTCTATCATTTTTTGTATGTACGTAAGACGAATAATTTACTGAATGGTTCAGCAGGGTAAGCTCTCTCCCGGTCATCAAATTAACATTCTTGGCTGTTTCGTGTCTATCGATTTCTGCCTAATATCTCGCTGGAGGCAAACGTCCTCCACTAATTCAACAAGGTGCCTCCTCGGAAAATACGAAATATCTCTCTGGGAATAAATGTCGGAATTCAGCAATGTATTCCATATGTTCGTTCATATATTACACATTTGACAGTCTATTATTAAATCGAATTGGAAATTCGCCAGATTTATGAGTCATCTTTCTTTTAGAAAATGTATGATTTCGCAAGAAATCCAAATCAGTCAAAACCACAGGACAAATGTAATGATGAAAAAAAGAGAGAGATTTTCGAATTTCACCAAGAAGAATATCAAATGTCGAGAGATTTTGTTGAGAAAATTCAAAATTCAGTTATTACATTTCTCTGATGTTAAAGAATTTAACGAAAATTGAATAAACGTGTTTTACACTATAGCACTATCTTATTTCACAAGAATGTTTAATGCAGAATATAGGTATGAATGCCGCATCTTAATTATACTCGCTAAAAGAATAAGAAATTGTATGAAAGAAGAAACACTTCAAAAGATTTTCCGCCCACATTATCCAGTTTCTTTCGTTGTCGAATCTGTTTTTGGAACACTTTGAATAGGTTTTGTAGTTATAGGGTCAGTGTTTGTTTTTAGGGTTTAAATAAAGAGTTATTAATGGCTTAAATCCTTAAATGTCTATCTCTAATCCCGAACAGCAATAAAATATCTATACAAGAACTGAAATACGCTGCCTACACTTTACAGAAATCGGCATACACATACATCAATCAAAAGTGCCAATCGCTACAATTTTTTATTACCGCTATTTCCTTAGAGCAATCGTTACCGTATTTAATCTCAGAAATCCATGATTAAACAAGGAGCGAAGATTACTCTGAGATAAAAGAGGTGAGCAAAAACGGTAGCAGTTAGCAGTTATGATTTCAACTGTTTTTTATTTATTAAATAATAAATATGGAAAGAATCAGGAACAGGAACAGGAACAGGAACAGGAACAGGAACAGGAAAGCAACAATTACATTTGGGTACGGGTGCTGACCAACGTCCACTTTCTTGACAGACGATTATAGCCTTTCCGTCCATCATAAAATTGCTGTTGCATGCGAACTGTAAAATATCGCCACCACGATATACATCTTTGTTGCTACTTTGCAAGTACCCGTTCTTTAGCACTTCAGGAGATTCACAAATCACCTCTAGAAAGAAAACAGAATGTTTTGTGAATTTTGATACATGAATAATGTAAAAATATCCAATGCAATATTTTGCCTATTTTATCAGAGAATAATAGTACACTAAATAACTTTATTTGTGAAACAATCCTTGTTATTTACGGAAACTTGATTTATTCGGTAATTTACAATAAAATATGCATATACTATGGCTGCCAACCTTACTGATTTTTTTTAAACCACCATAGCTGTCAAATTTTACGCGTTTTTATTACCCGTAATTTTTAATTGTAAAATTTCACTCTTTTATTCTGAGAAAATACACAATTAAATAAGCTAATTTTTTGAAACATAGTGGTAAGAAGAAAATACGCAAATGTTGGCGGATGTGCATCACTATTTCCAAACAGAAAAATTCGCTTTATTTAGCAGTAAATATACCAATCACAAGGTCATTTGACCGGTACCAAAGTAAAATATTTTTATTCGAACCACCTGAAATTTCTTAATAAAATAAATCCCTAACTATAATAAAGAAGAAAGTTTGTGTGTTTGTGCGTGTGTTTCTCGTCTGTGTTCTGGAGAGACCGCTGCACGCAGAGCTACAAAATTTGGTGGGAAGGTACCTCTATGTATGAAGTTTTGAACCTCGAAGCCCGATTTTGGAATTTTTCAATAGATTTTTCATGCGATTTTTACTGTTTTTCACGTTTCGCTGCGAATTTTTCAGATTAGTAATAGGAATACGGTTACAATCTTTTAGCCCAATACAGTAAATTTTGTCCTCTTTTCAATAACCTTTATGCGGAATTTGTACAGAGATTTTTAAATTTTTGGTGAATTTTTTTTCTTTGACACTAAGAAATTTTGTCCAGAATGATTGATTGGAACGTTGGTTGCTTTCATTTCGGCCTCAGTTATGCTCAGAATCGTCATTTTTTCCCTCTGTTTAGCTTCACAGAGTTAAGAGAAAGAATCGAGAGGAAGTAAAGCGTAAAAACGGTTTGCAATATGAAGCCAGTTATTGCTCAAATCATTAAGCCCAAACAAGAGATTTCATTGGACGGAGAGAGGCTGCCGTGGAACAAGGGCTGGATTCATTGGACGGGGAAAGGCTTTCAAAGCACGCCGCCAGTTGTTTGGACCAAATGTAGGGTTGAATTTTTGGCGTCACGCGAAACGTAAATATTGCACCTCCAGTTCCTCTTTACTTCTTCGTTCAGCTTGGAGAGAGTTGATAATTGTTTACAGATAAAAAATCATGATTTTAAAAGGGAAGGGCTGGTTATTAATTATCCCGATTTGGATTATTTTATTAGATTTTTTTTATTTCATTTTTTATGAGTTTTTTTTTCTTTTTTTTTCATATTTGCAGCGTTTTTTGTTTCAAATGACGTCACAAATCGCCCATTGGAAGTCAAACACCGTTCGAAGGCAGTTGTGATTGGTGGCTGAGAAGATTGAAGGCACAGTTAGAAGTCAAGCGGGCAATTGTGATTGGCCGATGAAAATGTCATTAGCTGACTGCAATTAGAACAGCAATTTGTGAATTTTTCGCGATTTATTTTAAGTGATTTTTAGAGTTTTTTCATGTACATGACGTCATTTATGTACTTGATTTCAGAAACTATAACTTACTGTATTTGTATGTCAAAACAAAACAAAAAAAACGTCATTTTGTTTCTGTTTCAAAAGTTAATGATGATTCCTAATTTTTTAAGGTCGTTGGTTTAATTCTGAGGGAGGGAGAGGAGTATCTGGTTGTAATTTAAATATCGCGTTGATATTCTGACCAAAACTCCTTCCTTCCCCCCCCCCCCCCCTTGCGTCAAAATCAGAACTTTTTCATTATTAGTTTGATTCAAACGAAACCTTTTTTAACATTTTTTTCAGGTCACCCAGGTGCTAGATAAACTTCGGTATCATTTTTTCAGCCTTTGGTAACCACTATTTCTCAATATTAATCACCAGGGAGGGGTATTGTCTCGGGTTCTATGGGCCCAATTTCAACGAGAATTTGTTCATTAAACTTAACGCAGATAGCTAATTAAGATATAGATTTAGCGCTCTCTGGCGGTAGGAAGTGGAACTAAAAGATTTTGTAGTGAGTGCGCAGCACGCCTGCTATACGGGGTCGTAGGCAGCAGGATCACGTGCTGGAGTTTCGATAGGAAAGAGTTTTATTTATAACAGAGTGCATCCTGTAGCGGTGGGAAGCGGAACTAAAAGATTTTGCATTTAAAATTGGACCGATTCAAACAAAGGGTCCGATTTCAACGAGAATTGATTTATTCAACTTAACATTAACTAATTAAGTTAATAGATTAGACTAATTAAGACATAGATTTGGTGACCCCTGGTGGTGGAAAGTGGAACTAAAAGATTCTCAGTGCGTGCACAGCGTGCCTTCTATACGGTGCCATAAGTATCGGGGACACGTGCCGGAGTTTCGTTCGGAAAGAGGTTTGTTCAGAACAGGGTGCGCCACCTGGCGGTGGAAAATGTAAATAAAACATTTTGCATTTAGTCTTGGTCCGATTCAAACGAAATCTTTTCTAACATTTTTCCGAGGTCTCCCAGGTACTAAATAACTTCGGTATCCTTTTTTCAGGCCTTGGTTATCACCATTTATGAATATGAATCTTATTCTCTCGAGTTTTATGGGCCCGATTTAAACGCGTATTGGTTCATTCAACTTAACATGAACTAATTATTATATAGCTAACTAATTAAGTCATAGATTTGGTACCCCCTGGCGCTGGAAAGTGGATCCAACAGATTTTCCGCGCGGACACAGCACGCCTTCTACACAGTGCCGTAAGCAGTAGGAACGAGTGCCGGACTTTTGTTCGGAAAGAGATTTATTTAGAACAGAATGCTCCCCCTGGTGGTGGAAACTAGAACTAAATGATTTTGCAGCGTGTGCACGGCACGTCTGTTTTACATCGAACCGTAGACAGCTGGTATAAGTGTCGGAAATTTGTATAGAATAGATGCACCCTCTGGAGGTGGAATTAAAAGATTTCCCTGCGCGTGCGCCAAAAATGGCTATTTTTATTGAAACCGCAAAAGAATGTTACCGATTTGATTATCCCAGACAACGAAATATTCTTATTTTCACTCATCCTCGAGTATTAAGAAAAGTTTTGGAAGTATTGATTCAAAACTCACAGTCTGTACGTAATTTAATTTTTCTGATTCCGAAAATGCAAATTTTGTGAAAATCCGACAGTAACTTTAAAAATAATTTGACAAAAAACCGATCCGCTTTGAATCAAAATATCCAGACTTTTGAGGGGGTGGTATTGAATATACCTCCGCTTCGGGGTTCATCTCTCTATTTAATTTCCGAAAGACAAAGAGTTACCGGTTTTGTGCAGGGATATTTAGAGTAATTTCACATTTCGTAATATTTTTTGACGGGACCGGGTAACGCCGGGTGAATCAGCTTGTAAAATAATAATTACACAAAAATAGGTTATATAAAGAAGTTAAATAGTTTTAAATAAAAATTCTGGTGTGGATTTTTTTAAAAATAAAGCTTGAGTAAAACTCGCGATATGTTTAGTGTTAATATCAGTAACTCTGGCGATAAAATTAAACGAAGAAAACTTTTTGAAAATAGTGGTGCTCAAAAAACTGAAGGGTTGCAGCTGTGATATACATTTAATTTTACCATTATTTCTCTGTTAAATATTTTTCCTAACATTTGCATCTTTACATCAGATTCTCGCAATTTCCTTCTGTCATCTGAGTCGAAGAAGCTACAAACAAGTATCCCACTTAAGCTGTTAATTTTGAATATAACAGATTTTACAATAGTTTTCTATGAAAAAGATAAAAAGCGTTTAATATTTATGAAAAACAATAGAATTTAAATGCAGAGTATATGCATTTGTTAACTTAAGCCAACTTTACAACACACATCAGCATTATAAGTAGCACTATCTCTAATTAGCAATCATATAGCAATCTAAATAGCTAATTTAATATCTCGAATAATTTAATAATAAATCTGAAACTAATAAAGTAGCAAATTATTTCTCATTAATTTTTCAAATAATTGAATTTTAGTCGATTTATTTAAAAATATCTAAACTGTATACTACAACATTTTACATGTGATTACAAACTAGCTCTAAATTAGTTTCTTATGTTGAAACTTGTTAAAACTCATCTATATGACATCGTGATGAAAGAGGAAAATTGAGGGAAAGGAAATATTATAAACAATTAAATAAAGGAAAATAAATTATTTTGATGCTACTTATGTTTTTCACGAAGGTTTTACATGACGTTCTTTTATAAATTATTCATATATATAATTTAAAAGATATTTCCTTTACAGTGTTTTTGATCTACACATCAAATTCGTCAGGGAATCACTACTGTTGTGATAACTTCTTATGTGCAGGATTCTCCACTGGTCTGTTTTTGGATATCACAATTTCCATGCATTAATTTTTGTGGTAGGTTCCTGCAACATTTGTAATAGAACACATAAAACGTAAATATTGTTTGAAAAAGTTGTATCCAAATCCGAGATCTGAGGGACTCCTGTATGTGAGTGACACTTCTTTCTTAATTTTCCCCAGCTGTGAGTTTTAAAACTCCGGTAATGATAAGAGGGTACTTTTCCGTTAGACGGACACCATGCCAAAATTTATGCCCTAATGCATAATGTATATAAATGTATGTATGAATGTAAATGTATGTAAATTTATGTATGTAAATGTATGTAAAGGTATGTAAAGGTTTGTATTAAATGTATGTAAATGTATTCTTGGCGACAATGGTGTCCGTATAACGGAAAAGTACCGATAAGAGTTACAAAAAATAGAAAGGATACTGGGTGAAAAACTATACATCAATTGTTGAAACTTTTTACTATTGTATTTTTCAAACAGAACAATGTGTTTTAAAATTTGTAACTAATCTTATTATTGTTTATGGTAAAACATATAATGCAGTGTGTTCTGTAAAGATGGCATAAACTATGCACAGTGCTCGGAAAACATAAAAAATGTCTGTAGAACCATACTTCTAGTGTTATTTGTGTTTGAGATAAACTCGAAATAAAAAATTAATTGATATCGCAACCTGTGTACATAAATTAAGCTTTAATGGGAATATGGATAGGAATTATTGCATATTAGATACCATATGATATTTACAGGTTGGAGATAATCAAACTGTTTACTACGCGTATTGAAGAATGTTTGAGTTCAACGTGCAACAGGCAGTAGAATACACCCCAACATCGTCATGTTCATTAGAAATTCCATAGACGAGTTTCTGTTGAATTAAATTTAGTTAATCATTCAGCAACGTACGCTTAAATAAATATTTCAGAAAATGTACAGATTATTTTAAGTATCTACTCACGTAAACGTAGTATGATAATGCAAGTACATATGTTCACGTTTCAAATAAATTTCATTTTCGTTGCACGGGATGTGATGCCACACTCTGCCTTTTGCATTTTTTTAAAACCATGCATGCTAGAAGTATAATTCTTTGCATATTTTTTTATGTATTCTGAACGATGAATTTCACTTTACACAGTTGATATGGTCTCGACAGAATACCCTGTACAATTTATATTAATAAATATAATAGACACTGACCTTCACAGAAAGGCACATCTGCTGACCACTGACCAGTGTCCAAACATTCAAGAGTGTCATCTCCTCTGAGACCGTAGCCAGTAGGGCAGGAAAAAGTTGCTTGGGATCCAACAGTCCGACCGGAAACATCTGCTCTTACGTAATCGGATGTTGAATTGGATAAATCGGGACACTCGGTAACTGTAATATTAAAAGACATTTTTACAGTTATTGTGTAATCTTATTCTATACTTAAAAAATAAAAATACTATAAGTGCATTAAATAATAATAAAAAATATATTTTTGAATACCTACAACAGAGCAAGGTGCGTACAAACATGGAATTTCCAAGGTGTCTGGCACCATTATTCAGGCTAAGAAATTTTCTATTTAATATTAAAATACCAGAATTTGTAATCGTCTTGTTTAATTGTAGAATTTGTATTATTTTTCTACGATTAAATAAAGAGAAAATTCTATTTAAAAACTGTGGTAGAACTTAACGCACCCTGGCATCGTCACTGTAATCAATTTACATAAAATAATTATTAAACAAATGTTAATCCTTAGAATACCAATGCTTTACTCCTGTTGGTACAGGATTGCTTCACTCGACAGTTATTTTGCTAATTTGTGTACCGCTATTTACATACAATAATATTCGTAATATAATTCCAGTAGAAACTTATCTTGAAGAATAATGGTTGGAAATAGTGTAAGAAAACTAATTAAAAAGATTGTCATCTGTATGTAAAATCTAAACACAAGAAGCGTATACAAATGCAATATAATGAAACATCCGAACTTCGGGATCCCAACCTGTAACGATTCCCTTCCTTAAAAGAATATACCATTACAATACACGCCGCTCATTATCAAGAACCCTCATCACTCTCTAAGTGCGGTGAATAAACACCAAAAAGACATTACGGTTTCGCTTTTTGAACCTTGAATTTCAAATAACCCTATCGACGACAAGGCATGGAACGTCTTTCCCATGTACTTGAAATGGAAACGGGAAAACATGACACGTTTCCAAGTTAGAGTTCTTCTAAAATATTCTAAGCATTTTAGTCGCTGATTTTTTTTTTCGGAGATATATTACCGACGAATGGGATCAGTCAAATGCGTAAAGATTTTTAGATTACTGATATAAGATTTACTGTCGAAAATTTATGTGGTATTTTTATATATTGCATTAAAATTATATTTAAAGCCGAAATTATAATTAATTAAATTTTGTTGAATTAATAAATTAGGAATTACCACGTGATCATGCACTAGTATTTCTTTTGGCTGTGTACTTAAACATGTGTTTAAAATGATCAAAATAGCAAATTTCATGTCTTTAAAAATTTATTTTAAAATATCACGTAATAATAACACCGTATATTTTAGTAAATAATAAAGATATATGTCCGATGGGTTATTCAGTACTCTTATTCACTGGCAATTCTTTTGTAGACTGAAATGACTTAAAGTAAAAATGAATTTATAAAATCTGGTATTTTAACATTCAAACAATATGCTGTTCCAGAATTATCTTGAAATCCCAATTCCCTTAAGCAGGGCTCCCAAATGGTCCGCCGACTGAATACCAATATTTTTTAACAGAAATTTTCATGATAGGTTTCAACATTATTTCCACAAAAACTTACCTCCGAAGATGGTTCCTGCAAAATATGCAAGAAAAATCTAGAAATAAAATGTTTCTAACAAAATACCGGTATTCAAAAAGCGGACCATTTGGGAGCCCTGCTTAAGCACTATAAAAATCTACAAATCCAGAATGATGAATTAAGTGAATTACTAATACTTTTAGACGAGACATACCTACCAGTGACTTCTCTAATCAGAGTTTGGCTATTAGTGATGATTTGTGCATTGTCATGTGTACAAATGCTACTAATAACTCGATTTCTACCAATGATTACGACTTTCATGTTAATGAATCACCTATTAATGATGCTCTTCCTGCTAAGGGCGAACAATATTTATCCTAATTTTCATGTTAATGAGGATTTAAAGCGGTGGCTAATGAGGACTTAAAAACTAATGCTGATTTTTCTGCCAGCGCAAGTTTCCAAATGGAGCACCATGAAGGCATTAATA
This sequence comes from Maratus michaelseni, assembly GCA_963931845.1. Classification (NCBI taxonomy): domain Eukaryota; kingdom Metazoa; phylum Arthropoda; class Arachnida; order Araneae; family Salticidae; genus Maratus; species Maratus michaelseni. The sequence goes on along the minus strand of OZ007587.1, from coordinate 264,390,072 downwards.
CAAATTCTTCAATAATTTGTGATATATATGACCAAACAAATGTAACATTGAGTAGAAATATATAAGTGATGAAAGTTTTAAAATTTTGCAAACAATGAATGGATATTTTCGAAACACTAACAAGCAAAAAACATTTCAGATTCTATTTCAAGATCAGTTCCCAACAGAATCACACTCACAAATACCTCTTCCTGAAGCTAATACATCTAATGATTTTAAAAGTTGTTTCTTAAAAACAATTACAAACAAATCAAAATCTAGCCAAAAAGCGAAAAGCAGTCGGATAAAAATTCACAGAATGCTTAATAACTGATGCATATATGGAAAAATAAAAGAGGAATGAAAGCGAAATGAAATAGAAAAAACAGAGACAAAAATTGGAAAAGAATGAACGATTAAAGTTTAAAAAACCTAATGAGTGTTTATTATGAAAACAGAAATCAGTAAAACTTGAAAACAGTTGCTACAACAATTTGAAATTAAAGATACAGAAAAAACAGAAAATATGAAGAAGTCAAAACCTCAAAATTATCTATACCCATGCTTTCCACAAATAAATAAAAATTGAGACCTACATGGAAAATGAAAATCAAAAATGTGTTAAACGGAAACTGAAAAGCAAAATATTTGCTGAAAATACACACTTATAAACATTGCTTTGGTAAAATGCATGTTGTTATTCATTAGTCACTTCTTGTTTTATGCATGCTCAAAGGAAAAGGTGTTTATATTGGGTTGTTCGGAAAGTTCCTTCCGTTTGGGAAAACCAATTCGTACCGGAAAATTCTACCTATCAATTATTAAACATTAGATATCAAAATTAATCTCAAATAATTAAATAATAGAATTTTCCGGTACGAACCAACTTTCCCGAACGGAAAGAACTTTCCGAACAACCCAATAGTATAAATGCTGAAATATTCGTAATTTAATTATAATACATCATTCAGTATTATATATATCAAAGTTACTTCTTTTAAAATTATTTAAGGTATTACTATTTCAATAATAAGGGTTTAAATTTTAAATTTTATTTATTTTAATATTTATGTAGATCAAAATTTGATAGCAATGAAATGAATATTTTAAGACTATAGACACCTTTGGCAACCAGTTTGCTATCCCTTAAGTGTATGCTAAACATTGATATATGTTACTTTTATTCATAATTTAATTTATGTGCTTAATACTTCGCCAAATCGGAAGATTCTGATAGATAAATCAAGAACCCTTTTGCGATCATGGCAGCTCTTTGTATACATTTTATTGTTACTTATCAAACGATATTCTAGGATTAATTGAAGTATATATCAAAAATAAGAATATTCATACTTTCGCTGAAAAAGGAAAAAAAAAATACTGCAGTAATAGAGATATTATGATCACTATTTTGTACTCACATTGATAAGAAATAATATTAGCTGATTCTATAGTTAAAAAAAGTCCTTCCGGCCTGTGCCTGGCGGAAAAGGTAGCTTTCCTATATCTTCGTTTTAAATTTTTTGCTAATGTTACACGGAAACAGCAAGTTAAAATGCAAAGAAACGGTTACAAAAGATTCGTTAACACTGAATTTGAATAAAAAATTCGCCAAATTTTTGAGCAATAGCCAAATTGACTTCATTTATGAAGACTTATTTTGGTCGGCAAATTTGGCGATATTTCTCCAACCGTCGCCAATTTTGGCGAGAATTTGGCGCTAACGAATATGAATATATAGTTTTATGCGTCTGATTGGGAAAATTATTACAACAATGAAAGAAAATAATTTGCGAGTAATCGCGTTAATGTGCTGTTTTGTTTCAAAATGTCAGCCACCCTAGAATTTCAAACTGCTCTATCTCAGCCATTTTTTAAGATAGAGGTAAACCAAAAAATGCTCTGGAATCCTTGTATCAAGGCCTAACACGTAATTAAAAAATAAATTTGAATTTTTAACTTTTTTGTATATTTATTTTAGTTTTAAATTTTTAAATGGCCGCCATCTTGAAACAAAATGACGGACCAAGCTGGCCAACGAATTCGGTCGAGACATTCGTGAGCTTAATACACACAATTGGTTTCATCGAAATTGATTTATAAATACGAGCGTTATCGAATGACATAGGTCAGATAGATATAAATATATATATGGATATATATATATATATATATATATATACAGGGTGTTCCGTTAAAGGGGTCCAATATTAATAGGGGTAATAGAGGAGATCACATGGAGCATAAATCAGTATATAAAGCCTGGTCGGATCTCAATAGTTTTCAAGTTACAGCAAATAGAATGAAAATTCGGAAAATTGTAAAAGAACCCTCATTGCTAAACTATCGATAATGCTACATAAAAACGAAGCACATATTTAGAAAGAGCAGAAAAAAACCTACAAAATGACATCAATTGTATTAAAATAGCAATATTTATTGACGAGTTACAAGCCCTGAAACAGTGAAAAAAGTACGAAATCCAATATACATCAAAATAGTTAATCGTTAATTCCAAAAAGACAACTCTAGCTACAACAAGGAAAATGTAGTAAAATTTGGTCCATTCCGAAAACTTTCGAAAAAGCTTACAATGAACCATATCGGTTTAATTGTGTGAGAGAAATTAATCAGTTTCTTAGTTACAACTCCGCTTTCTTTGACACTAGCAAAGGTTAAACTCCGCCCATCACGATTGGAAACACCGCCTTTTTAATTACTCTCAACTATACATTTTCGATCATGCTTCTTCTGAGATGCAACATTTTTAATTATTCAAGAGTTGAATGAACCAAAATAACTTTACAATAATAGTCTACATTTTAAAGTGGTCTTTTATTGATATAAAGCTTAAGTTAAATTCCTTAAAATTAAACTGGTGGTGAAAATTCGGAAATAATTAAAAATATTGCGATTTGTAACTATGCAAGAAGTTTCAGTACATGTTTTACATGGACAATTATTGTATGTATATGTGCATCATAATTTATGATAGGAAATAATAATAACAAATAGCATAATAATTTTATTAATTATAAATTTAAAAAAGACACTAAATTTTAAATTAATTCATACAAACTTTGTAATTTACAATTTGAGTACACCACATTCTGTGACTTACAAAATACTGTGCCAAAAAGTGTTGAAAATAAAAGAAAAATGACAAATAAAGAATTACATTCCACGTACTTTATGACATATGTGAAGCATAGTATTCTGGCCTGCGCTGCACAGTTCAATATCGGAAGGCAGACGAACGGACATTATTATAATAGGTGTTCGAAGTTGCGCTCATTAACAGAATCGCACAGCCGACAGCGACGTCGTAAAGATTGGCGAACACGCCGAAAAACTCCGACGGAGTTGGGAATGTCTCCTGCAGCGACAACGATTCGCGCTAGTAAATCCTCCGGTGTATCCACAGGCGTTTCATACACCAGCGATTTAAGGTGTCCCCAAACAAAAAAGTCTAACGGATTGATGTCTGGAGAGCGTGCAGGCCAAGCAACAGGTCCACTGCGTCCAATCCATTTCCCAGGATATGTTGAATTGAGGTGATTGCGAACACCTATGAAAAAATGTGCCGGTGCGCCATCGTGCATAAACCACATATTGTGGCGCAATGTTGCTGGCACATTTTGCAGTAACTGCGGTAAGATATCCCGTAGGAAAACCAAGTACGTACTGCCATTGAGTACATCTGGGAGTAAATATGGTCCTATGAGATAATCGCCGAGGACACCTGCCCATATGTTCACACTGAACTTTTGTTGTGCGTTCGACGGGAAAACAGTGTGCGGATTTGTATATGACCATGTGTGCATATTGTGCGTGTTTACCACGCCCTCTCTCGTAAATGTTGCTTCATCAGTAAATAAAATATTTTCCAGAAATTGTGGATTATTTTCTGTTACATTAAGCAACCAGCGTACGAATTCTGTCCGCTGAGCACAATCTGTTACTGATAACAGTTGTACCCGCTGCACATGAAAGGGGTGCAAGTTTTCTGCACGCAGAACACGCCACACACTTTGGTGAGAAACACCGACTTCAGACGCAGCAGCTCGTGTACTCGTGGAGGGGTTATCTTTAAAAATATTCAGTACATCTTCTTCCATTGCAGGTGTTCGTACATGTCGAGGTTTCCCTGCATCAATGCTTGCTGTATTAAACGATCCAGTCTCCCGTAATCGTCTATCGATTTTTATGAAGAGTTTCGAACTTGGGCAACGTCTCCTTGGAAATTGCTCACGGTACATGCGCTGTGCTAGACATGCATTTCCATGAGCTTGCCCGTACATCAGATGCATGTCCGCATATTCTTCGTTAGAGTATTCCGGCATAATTATTATACATCAACTTGCTACAATCCCACTTACAACAGCCTCCCTTTAACATAACGCCCACTGATGACTGCTGTTTTATTACACTTTTCTTCCTATACACATAGAAAATTTGCATAAAAAGTACTTCTTCTTCATCATCCTGAAAGTTCATGGAGGAAACGCAGCAGTCACGGAGTTTGCTTTAAGACAAGGCGAGAGCTGCACAATATGTCATTCACTTGACCAGACTGAATAATGAAAGGGTATTGATAGAGGTTGATCAGAAATGTATAATTGAAAGATATTAAAACGGGGTGTTTACAATCGTCATGGGTGGAGTTTCGCTCTTTCCGAGCGTGCAACAGTACAGAGTTGTAACTAGGGAACTGCTTGATTTCTCCCATACAATTAAACTGATATGGTTTATTGTCAGCTTCTTCGAAAGCTTTCGGAATGGACCAAATTTTATAACATTTTCCTTGATGTAGGTAGAGTTGCATTTTTGGAATTAACGATTAACTATTTTGCTAAATATTTGATTTTGTATTTTTTCACTGTTTCAGAGCTTGTAACTCGCCATTAATTCTCAATATTCTAAAACAACTTATGTCATTTCGTAGGATTTTTTCTGCTCTTTCTAAATATGTGTTTCGTTTTTATGTAGCTTTATCGATAGTTTAGCAATGAGGGTTTTTTTACAAATTTCCGATTTTTTCATTCTATTTGCTGTAACTTGAAAATTATTGAGATCCGGCCAGGCATTATATACTGATTTATGCTCCGTGTGATCTCCTCTATTAGCCCTATTAATATTGGACCCCTTTAACGGAACACCCTGTATATATATATATATATATATATATATATATATATATATATATATATATATATATATATATATATATATAAATCAACATTTGAACGGAGGGTGGTTTTGGGGTCAGGGGGTCATGATCGGTGAAAATATATCGAAATTTTCTGGAACTGCTTTCCTCCGAACGGCTGCAATAGGTAGCTTTATACTTTTTTGTATTGAAAGCTACCTAAAAGTGAAAACCTGTAAATTATTTTTTATTATTTCTCTGCAAATGCACATTTTAGAATTGACTTCCTTTTTTAGGTGCGTTCGTAATTATATAAATACGTAGCACCTATTGTCGTCGCTTTGTCCGTCCGTCTGTCCGTCAGTCCGCATATAACAACGCAAAAGCTACCCAACCGAATGGTTTGAAATTTTAGATATATTATCTTTGCAGAAATTTGTCGAGACATTTCAAATTTTATGAAAATCGAATCAAAACTTTAGGAAATATTAATAAAAATATTTATTAAGAAATGTGAATTATTTTTTTAAAAATCGGTGTTTTTTGTTATAGGAGCTTCCGAGGTTGAATCGTCAAGCGACCGAGATATTTATTTTATGACAGAAATTAATCTGCAGACGATATAATTCATTTCACAGAATTAAAAATCAAGAAGATCTGAATATTTATATAACTAGCTATAATAGCACGAACGCACCTCATTTGTCACGTTTGACAAACAATTTCCAACTTGTTCTTCTTTATCAAACTTATTCGAGAAAACAAAAAGCCAATGACTTCTTTTTTTTTTTTTAAATAACATTTAAACAAATTTATAATTTGTAAAAGTAGTTGCTCTAAATAACAATGTATGCTACAACATTCTTATACGAAGGAATACCTGATAATTATCTTTAAAATTGTTTAAATAAAAATAAAGTTGCAAATACTGAAGAAGAAACTCCAAAAGTTTGATTATAATTACTTTGTTATAAAGTTTGAATGGCACTAATACTTTGATTCACCGGAGAAAAAAAGAACGTGATTTTTTTTTCATAATTGTCAACATAAAACAATAGTTAAGATTATAATTATCACAATGGAACATCTTCAAAAGATGTATTTTATATTAAATTGGGTAACCTTTTGGGCTTTGCAAAATAAAATTTGAAATACAAATGATCAAACGAATAATGAGATTATCGTAATCTTAAAACAATTAAGTAATTAATGTTATGACATTTCTAAATTCCGTGTTAGTGAAATATTAATTGGAAAGATAGTTAGCATGTTTTTAAAATTTTATAATGAATATTTTCTGAACTATCATGTTAGAAGATAGAAGATAGAAACGTGTATTACGTAGCAGTCCAAAATTCTTTTTTTTTTCCTTCCTATGAAAGGTATTGTGATGAAAATGAATCTGCCTGAAAAATACCAACAGTAACTCTTATAGGATGGAATACACTATAATTATCTTTCAAATTGCTTAGATAATAATAAAGTTGCAAATATCACACTAATTATACTCTAATTATATACTAGATACTATAGTGTCCACGTGTACATGTGCATGTACATATCTTGATTTAGTATTAATCCAGTTATTATTAGTGAAATCCAGATGGATCAACCGTTATTTTTACATGGAGGATTTTAATATTATTAATATTAAATAATTATTTCAAAATCAAATTTATAAATCAATTTATAAATCAAAATATGTAAATGCAATTATTATATCACGTAGCATTTTTTAGGTAGGAGTGATTGTTTTAAAAGTGAATCATCTTATGCCAGACTATATCATTAGTGGAAATTGCGTAATTAATAAAATGAATAGAATAACAGAGTTTGTACGCTTTTACCACAATTTTTTAATAGAATTTTTCTATTTTGTTAATATATTATGTATTTAAATAACAGAAATTCTAGAAACCTTGTCGAATTATAGGATTTGTAATTCTTTTCTGCGTTAAAATAAGATAAAAAATTCTATTAAAAATTGTGGTGAATGCGTACAAACCCTGAATAATATGTAAATAACCTATAAATATACGTATATAAACGTTAGTGAACACGTAGTGTGCAAGATGAATTAAATTATGTTAAGTGGATACTGCTGCACACGAAAGAGAGTGACCAACAAACAATGTACAAGGCAAATATCAACAAAATGTACTTTCATGATATATTTTAATGAATTGTTATCTAAGACAATGAAAATACGTTTTCATGTTTTCAATTTTATCCAACATTAAAAATTAATATTACAATCCTTCATTATTTTTTATTTTTCGAAATAAATTCGTACCATGTTTCTCGGAAACATGGTACGTGTTGGAGCAATTTGGATGTCATATTCAGATTTAGGAATGCCAAATCGATGTAATTCACATAATTGGTTTGCTGGGATTCTATATTATTATTACTATTATTATTATTATTATTATTTGTTGACCAGTGACATTTAATACTATTAATTATTTAGCTCAATCTGATATCTAGCAACACTTATAATTACATCTTTAGACTAAAAATATACTATATGCTAAAATTGATTACAGTACCTTTAAAGCCTTATAAAACATTCTACTAAAAAATCTATTAGTTCAATAAGGATAAAATTCTATTTTCGCAAATTTTGTTTGATGTGTTGATGAACACATTTTCCTTACGACAAATTATTGAAAATTATATCGTTTATAAACAATCGTACAGTGATCACCGAGCAAGGTGGATATTATGACTGTTGTGATGTAGTCAATTAAGTAAAATAATCAAAACAATACGCGTTTTCCAAAATGGTTTCAACATTGCAGACACTGTTGTATAAAGCGAGTGGATCCATTATCTGGAGACATTTTCTATGTTTTTCGAGGACTACTATATCCTCAGATAACGAATGATTTTACTGAATCAGCACATTCTACATTTGAGCAGTGGTTCTTACACCAAGTGAAAGATCAATATCTGACACTTCTTTTCAACAAATTTCACTTGAAGACAGTGTCTGAGTACCGGTGGGGCAACCTTCTACCAGTAAAAACGAATAGCCTTATTTCTGATTGAAATTCTGTATGAATAAGGCGTTGAAAAAAGTCGTACATTTCTATTTAAATTTTCTGGTGGAAATGTTCTCTGTCGGCAATCAGGCTCTGTCTATAAGTGGAATTTGTCAAACAAAAATGTCAGATATTGATCTTTCACTTGGTGCCATAGCCACTGTTCAAATGTAGACTGTGCTAGTCTATATCTTTATGAAAAAATTATGTATCTTCAACAGCAAAAATCTTAGTTAAATGTATTTAAAATGTATCCTCGTGAAAGAGAATCTATAAGCCCTTTTTGGCCTGGGGGTTCGTATAAGACTCATAACATTGATTATTTTTTTTTTCAATTTTGTTTTATTTGTGTTGATGAGGTCTGCCTTTTAAAGGCATGTTAAGAAAAACGAGAAAAAATGTCTTAAAAATGTTTCTATAATACTCAATGTAAAGGAATGTAACAAATAAAGATTTTGTATGATTTACATTGGATGATTTTCAAAAAGAAATTTCGATTTGTTTAAGTTTATATAGCAAAACCTTGATCTTTAACGTTCTTAATTCTACAGTAGTTATCTAAATGTACAAAAAAAAATTAATACAAAGGTCAGAATTTCATGGAAGTATTAAATAAATGTTTGGGGTCGTACACGACCATCTGTTACAATTTCAGTAATAATGACTTATAATTCACAAATATCTCGAATGTACTCATAAAGACATGTGAAATAAAAAGTAACTGAGGAAAAAAATGAGTTTTTTAATTTTTTCTGACCTTTGCCTAAATTACATTTTCAAATGATGGATCGGGCTTCTACAAGTAAAGGTATAAAATAAAGATAACCCTTTGATCTGTCAGCGCATATCAGAAGGAGATATACGTAAGGAGGTCGGTCGATAGAATTGGTCGCACAATTGCACAACGGATAATCGGAAGGTTACTGTTTATTTATTTAACCCCTTAACTGTGGAAGGTTTTTTGACACCATAAACTAAAAATAGCCACTATACACCCCATTTTCAGTACTAAAATATTTGCTTGATGTAATCGAAAATGTCTGTCGTTTAATAAAGCGAAGGTTGCGTTTCAAAATTACTGGTGTGCGAAAGCTTTTAGTAACAAAACAAGCAAACTCTTCTTGCCCGAACTGAGTTCCGGATACACTGTTAAGGGGTTAACTATGTAATGAAAGAATTCTTTTAATTTTATATACCAATATTTTTTAATGCATTTTGTTTTATGATTTTTATTTTATTTCATTTTACGTAAGTAAATGATCACCATATTTCAGACAAAAAATTGCTGTTGTGAAAGGCAATTGAAATTGGTAAATTGGAAGCTAAATCAATGATTTTTAACATATTAGGATATAGTTTATAACTTATTTTTAAAAAACTCGGCATATGATAATCGTACAATTAGAAGTTAAGAAATTAAAATTTTAAATACATTTTATAGCATATTCTGATAGAAAGTATCTTTTAACCAATTCAACTTATAAACAATTCAACCAGTATACAAGGCAGCTTAGAATTTTCAAATTTTCACGAGTAATATCGCATTTGTAATTTCTGTTCCGTAATTAAAATAGATTTAATTTCATAAGTGTCACTTGTAATCATTTTATGTTTATTTATAATACATATATATATATAAAGAGAGAGAGAGAGAGATTTTAATTTAATAAATTTTTATTTTTTTATGAGGTCGGGTTTCGGGTGTTGTTGGGTTCGGGTAGGGTATAACCCGGTCATCGCAGAACTCTAATACGAGTCTGTCTACGAATACAGGATGTTTCTTTCATTCCGTTATTCCTCCCATAACTGCCTAACTGAGTTGGCTATAGCCATCGCATAGCAAAATAGGTGTGTCTGCACAATAAGATACCTGGCTGTGTTCCTTAGCAGCAAACTGCGAAGTTAGCTTTCAATCTCAAAAACAGTATGCGATATGCAGAGTTGCCATTGGCGACTATTTTTTAATTTTATCTCGCATTATTTTCTCAAAACAAAAAATGTTCCTTAAAAAATATCTTCTGTGCAAGAGACAAAATTTATTTTTAAAAAATAGTGATGCGAGTAGAATATAAAAATATTTGCTAGTTGCAACCCTGAATATGGGAAAACAGTTAATTACTAAGTTGTTTAACGTGTTCGATTTAGTATGGAATGTCGTGATATACGCAAAAATTAATTTATTAGAAGTCTAGAAAATGTTAATTTTTAGATATCCAATTAATGGCTTAAATATGTCACTAATTGCGTGTAGAAAACTGACAAGTGAGATTATAAGCAAATGCACTTTTAAAATAAAATAACATATATAAGCAAGGTACAATTTATTTTAATAAAAAAATTAAGTTAAGTACGAACGCTACGTCCACCATCACTAGCAACGCATTCTGCATTTGTCCCGATGTTGGACGTATTGAGCATATTTATTTTAAGTTTTTTTAATTAAAATAATTTGCAGCTTTGTGATTAAGTTCTAATACTATTAAGAAGTTATATTTTCGTCAGAAACACACCTGTGTACATAATGTTATAATTCTAGCATATCAGGAAATGTGTCAAAAATCGATTATAAAATTCCATCGTTGTCTTTACATACCTGAAGAAAGTTAAGTTAAATAAAAGAGAATAAAAGTAAAAGGATGTAAGTAAAAGAACATACACACCTCTGCATGCTGGTGCCTCTTCTGACCAGTTTCCTGATGGCATACACGTAGCTTCATCCGCACCTATGAGTGTCTGACCATCTCTACACGAGAATACGACCTTCGTGTTCATCTTCGTACTTGGATTGCTCACATGAAGCCCGGGACTCGAAGGAATCTGGGGGCAATGAACAGCTTCCGAAAGAAAGAATAAACTCTGTTAAGCACGACAAATTTTGTGAAAGTAAAGACATTGAATGAAATACATTTATTATATCCGTATATTCATTTATATTGGGTTGTTCGGATAGCTCCTTTCGTTTGGGAAAACCAATTCGCACCGGAAAATTCTGCCCGTCAATTATTAAACATTAGATATCTGGATTAATGTCCAATAATTTAATGATGGAATTTTTCGGCTCGAACCAACTTTCCCTAACGAAAAGAATTTTTCGAACAACCCAATACATCATACATTACGTAACTTACTGTCAAAATATAGATATTTAATTTTTATCTTTTTATTTTTGTAATTTTTCAGTCAGATAATGTTTATTAAAAATGATATCATCATCGGCATCGCACTTTAAAAGTTACTCTCCTCATCTCCAAGAAAACCTTGTTTTCATCATTTCCAATGCTCAAATTTTCCACAGGCCCGACTAAAAATTCTTGATAATTGTGACAGACGATCACCACTGTTTTCGAATTATAATTTACGTTTGATAGAAATAGAGCCTTTAAGTAACCAACTATTACAACTATGGAATAGTGATACTGCTTGACCAGAAAAGCTGTTTGTTCTACCTGCGCCTGTAGTAATTATTTTTTGCACATCCGGTAAGCAATCAATTACTTTAACCCCTTGTGACTTATAAATTCCGATTTGAAAAATATTTATTCAGATGTCAGAAAACATCATTTTAAGCATGTGAAAAAATTAAAAAAAATTAGAACATAAAATGAAAAAAATATTGAGTAAAAGGTACTTTTTTCACATCTCTGCAATAAACAGAAAATTACATATTTCTCATTAATATTGTCGATTGTCTAATACATAATTGTAAAGTATACGAAATTACCTTTGTAAAAAATCTGTTTTTAGACGTCACCACCATTTTTAATTTGACAAAATTTACAAAGTTCATTTTAGCAATAACGATGAAAAAGTGCTCAAATGATAAATAAAATTTTGGAATGAAAAATTAACTCAGTATCGCTGTCTGTTGAGAATTCTATGAACAATTTATATTAACTGTTGCGTTGAGAGATAGAGGAAATAAATACAATCGTGTTTTAAAGCCCGATGTATAAGTAACATTGATTTTTGGGTATTGTTGTGAGCTCGGGGTTCGAAAGGACTGATGCCAATATATAAGAACAATAAAAAGGCTTTATTGACTATAAACAGTGCAATACGATCACAAATATCTTCTGAAAATTACAAGATATTCAGTAATCTTCAAATCCAATAAAAGCGCAGCAAAATTTCACACAGAAACAATGCGTTCAATACGACGTATCAACGACAAAATCGATCCGAGAAACACAGGTCTCAATGCAAAGCCTCTCGTATGAATTCAATCGCAGTTGACAGACAACTAACTAACTGGACTGGTGGAGGTCCCTTATATAGGCTTCAGAGATCTTTCCAGATTATTCCAGAGCTTTCAGATGCTAGAAATTACCAGAAAGTGCTTTAACTTTCGATAGAGAACCAAAGCAAGAAAGGATCCCAATGTACAGGTATAAGGGGGGGTGGTTGCACAAAAAGTCGCCAAATCCGTCGCCAACTTGGCGACATTTGGCGATATATCGCCAAATTTGGCGACAAAAATAAGTCGCCAAAACCATCGCCAACTTGGCGATAAACCCATTCCTTGGCGATTTTACCATAGACTTCCATTATAAACATGGGGGTGTAAGGTTGTTTTCCTTGCAAACCATCTGAGGCCTTTAGCATTGAGTTACATGATGCTCAATAGGAAATACATTAATAATACTGCAATTTTCACAATAATAAAATAAAATAAATTTAAACAAATGGAATATTTACAGATATATACAAAATTCATAACATTGCCCCCCTCTCAAGGACTGCACGTCCCGGGCAGATCAACTTTTGATCGGAAAGCAAACCCGTTACCAACAAATGCTATACTATTCAAAACACATTCATAATGCTGAATTATACAAAATATACACTTATTTAAAAATAAAATAAAATTAAAGCATAGACATTATTACATACAAGTATTTAAATAATAATAACAATAATAATGATAATGCTAAGCAAAATAAATAATTACATTAATTTATATACAAGACCATGGTCATACTAATTTACATTATTTACATTACACTATTTACAATCAATGAACTAAGTACTATGGCCATAGTATGGAGCCAGCCTGTCGTAATGAACGACTCTAGGCTTCGAACTTGGTGACTTTCGGATCCGAATTACGACATCGTTCAGTCTGTTTAGGACTGTATAAGGACCGTCCCAGTGCGATTGCAGTTTGGGAGAAAGTCCTTTACGTTGAGTCGGATTATAAAACCAAACCTTGTCACCTTCTTTGAATTGATGTCCCGTGGCTTTCGTGTCGTACCTGGTCTTCATCTTCTCCGTCTGTATATTGATCCGCTCTCGAGCCAAGTTGTGGACGTCTTCAAATCGTGCCTGGAGATTCTGCACGTATCCCTCTGGTGATGAAGGCGCATCTGGAGGGCGACCAAAAAGCAGATCACAAGGTAGACGAAGATCACGACCGAAAAGCATCTGAGACGGGGAATAGCCGGTCGTTTCATGGACGGCGCTGCGATAGGCGAGGAGAAACAAGGGAAGTTTTTGGTCCCAGTCTTGTTGGTTTCTTGAAACTAGCAGTGAGAGGTTGTTGAGGATGGTACGATTAAACCTCTCAACCATGCCATCCGACTGTGGATGTAAAGGCGTCGTCCTATTTTTGTCCATTCCGAGAAGTTGACAGAGACCCTCAATCACAGCAGAGATGAAATTTCTCCCCTGGTCCGAATGCATTTGAAGAGGGACTCCATACCTTGATATCCACTGGTGTACCAAGGCATCCGCAACCGTAGAAGCTTCTTGATCAGGGATGGCATAAACTTCAGGCCATTTCGTGAAATAGTCCATGACAACAAGGAGGTATTTGTTGCCATCAGCACTTATTGGCAGAGGACCTAGCATGTCAAGGGCGATGCGTTCGAAAGGTGCTCCTACATTGTAGAGATGTAGTCTTCCTCGGCTACGTTTCTTTGGTCCTTTCCGAGCTGCACATGCATCGCAAGATTTGCACCATCGTTCGACGTCAGCTCTCGCTTTTCCCCAGAAGAAGCGCTCTCGGACTCTGTGTAATGTTTTCATGACTCCAAAATGGCCACCAGTGGGACTGCCATGTAATTCCTTGAGGACCTCTGGGATTCGGGATCGAGGAAGTACCAACTGCCACCGAGATGTCTTCCAATCTTCCGATTCGAATTTTCGGAACAGGACACCATTCCTGACGTGGAGAGAGTTCCAAAAAGCCCAATATTGCTTCGTCGTAGGACTGTAAGTCGAGATGTCTTTCCAACTGGGCTTCGTGCTAGAAGATTCTAATAACTCCAAGATTGGTTTGATCTCAGAGTCTGCCATTTGATCTTCTCGAATCTTCTCATCACTCCAGGGATCTGGTGGCGTCAATAGTGAAGTCTTCGTCTGGCGTATGACATATTCGGGATTATACTTGCTCTCCGCTCTGGAACAATAGCGACAGCTCTCGGGACACGGTCTTCTTGATAGGGCATCGGCATTTCCATGCGATGAGCCTTTGCGATGCCTGATGTCAAAGTCGTATTCCTGGAGTCGTTGTATCCATCTGGCTACTTGGCCCTCTGGGTTCTTAAAATTCATCAGCCATGTTAGGGATGCGTAGTCAGTACGAAGGAGAAATTTCCTGCCATAGAGGTAGTGATGGAAGTGTTCTATGGCTTTCACTATAGCTAATAACTCCTTACGAGTGACGCAATAATTCCGCTCTGGTTTCGATAAACATTTGCTCCAGTATGCTACGACTCGTTCTTGGCCATCTATTTCTTGGGAAAGTACAGCGCCGACACTTTCCTGACTGGCATCCGTGTCCACAATGAATTGTTTGTCGGGGTCTGGATAGGTAAGGACTGGAGAGGATGTGAGAGCTTCTTTCAGCCGCTGGAATGAATTGTCGCATTCTTGTGTCCATAGAAACTTCTGTTTGCTTTCAGTGAGCCTATGCAAGGGTCTTGCGATGTTGGAGAACCCCTGTACAAACTTTCTGTAATAAGTGCATAGTCCCAGAAAGCTTCGCAACTGATGGACATTTTCCGGACGTTTCCAGTGCTTTACTGCAGACACTTTTTCAGGATCTGTTCGAACACCTTCAGCTGAGATGATGTGTCCTAAATAGTTTACTTCTCGTTGGAAGAACTTGCATTTCAAAGGGTTCAGCTTTAAATTCGCCGCTCTTAGTTTCGTTAACACTTTTCGAATATTCTCTAGATGTTCTTCAAACGTACGGCCACCAATGATGACGTCATCTAGGTAGATGAGACAAGCTTCAAAAGTCAGACCTTTTAACACTGTCTCCATGAGGCGCTCGAACGTTGCTGGAGCATTGCAGAGCCCGAACCGCATAACTTTAAATTGCCAAAGTCCTTGTCCAGTAGTAAATGCGGTCTTCTCTTTGTCATCAGGATGGATCTCTACTTGCCAATATCCACTCTTCAAATCCAGCGTGGAAAACCATTTATGTCCTGAAAGAGTATCTAGCGTGTCGTCTATTCTTGGTAGAGGATAGCTGTCCTTCTTCGTGATATCGTTAAGTTTACGATAATCCACACAAAATCTTGTGGAGCCATCTTTCTTTCGGACCAACACGATGGGAGAGGCCCACGGACTTGATGACGGTTCGATGATGTCACTATCCTGCATCTCTCGTAAGATATAGAAACCTCTTCTGGTTTTGCGAACGGCAAGCGTCTTGGATGCTGTTTAATCGGTGGATGGTTGGCAGTATCAATTCTATGACGTGTCAGTGAAGTGCGCCCTATATCACTCTCGTTTTGTGAAAACACATCCTTAAATTCCTGGAACAGTCTTTCTGCGGCATGTCTCTGTTCAGGAGATAAATTTTCATTTAGTCCAATTACAGGTGTTAAACTTGTAGGCGGTTCCGATAACGTCAAGCTCGGGTCTTTGCAAACACAGGTGACTGGAGCACAGGTTGCAAGCACTTTCTGGATAATTCTAGACTTTTCACTTACGTTCGCAATCCTCACAGGTATCACATCTCTCGACAGATCTACCAGCGCTGATGCTATTAGCACTCCCTTTGGGCTCTTCTCAGGATATCCAGTCAAGCCATACTGGAAAATTCTTTCGTTTCCAGTTAATCCAGGTATCATCATTTCGGTCCGAGGAGGGATGATAACATCTGCCTTGGCTGTGATCCGTTGAATAGACCCGGACTCATTTCCAAGTTTGAAAATAATGACATCTTCTTGAGCAGAGCGTAACTCATTATTCTTAAAGTCCAGTGTAAATCCATGCTCTTTTAAAAAGTCCAGTCCGAGTATGAAAGGGTCAGAAATATCGGCCACGTAGACTGTATGGCGATAAGCGGCGTTCCCAAACTTTATTTCCAGTGTCATTCTTCCAAATATATCGATCTTATCTCCTGTCACCGTTTGAAGGATTACACGTGGAGGGGTCCAGGAGAGTTTTTCTTGCAGCCGCTGAGCTAGATCTTTCCGAATGATGGTCACATTGGCTCCTGTATCGATGATCATATTACAGGGCAAATCATTCACACTTCCGACTAGAAAAACTCCGTTCTCGCCGCAACTTCTTGCAGAAATTTCACATACTTGAAAATGAGGCTTCTTAAGATCTGGAAACCTCCGCCCCGCAAGATGGTCAATAATCAGTTTTCTTGCTCCTCCGTTAGCGGGTGAGCTATTACCTTCGGTGCTGTGTCGTCTTGGGAAGTCGATTTGGATATGGCCTTCTCCATCGCATTTCCAGCACTTGATCTTCCTGTAAGGTTTGTTGGCCATTAAGGAGTTCATCTTTCTCATTATGTCATTCATCTGCTGCTGTAAGCACTCCACAGCTCTATCCGACGTCTCAGGCAGGTTGGCTGCTCGCACAAAGTGTCGATCTTTCCTAGTAGCTTGCTGGGCTGCCTCGAATTTCAGAGCGTAAACCAAAGCCCCTTTTAAATCGCTGAGATCTGCAATCCGGAGTGCTTTCTGGATCTCAGAGTCACGCACACCATCAATAAAATGCTGTAGAGCTAAGCTTTCTCTAATTTCAGTCGGACAGTCAGGATAAGCAAGATGTGAAAGTCTCTCGACATCCGTAGCAAGATCTTGCAGGGATTCAGTGGATTTCTGCTGTCGAGATTTGAGCTGGAGTCTGCTATATTCCTTCATGCATTTCTCGCCAAAGCGCAATTCTAAGGCACTGACGAGCGTTTCAAAATCCAGCGGTTCATTTGCAGGCAAAGTCTGTAGGACGTCGGCAGCATCAGCTCGTAGAGAAGCAGCTAACTGGCAAGCCTTTGTCTGGGAATCCCATCCATTGGCGTCCGCTACGATCCCAAATTGTGTCTTAAAAACTGGCCATGAGGATTTTCCGTCATAGGTCGAGAGTTTAATAGAGGCCCGGGGAAACATAGCTTGATACTTGACATCTTCGGGATAGTTTTCGGCAGTTATCTTTTGTTTCTTCACATTTTCCAACTCCTTTTCTATACTCTCTATCCTTTCTTCTACGGTATTGGCTGTCTTTTGAACTTTTTCCTCTATTTCCAGAAATCTTCCTTCAAATTTGTTTTCCACGCTGTCAATTCTTTCATTTAAAGATGTTATTTTATTATCTATTAATTCTTTCAACTCACCAAGGTTGGTTGACATATCCTTCTTCATTTCTTCCGACATCTCTTTCATTTCAGCCTGGTTTGCGGTCATTTTCTCATCTATCGCTGACATTTCCTTCTTCATTTCTTCCGACATTTCCTTCATTTCAGCCTGGTTTGCAGTCATTTTCTCATCCATCGCTGACATTTCCTTCTTCATTTCAGCCTGGTTCGCAGTCATTTTCTCATCCATCGCTGACATTTCCTTTTTCATTTCAGCCTGGTTCGCAGTCATTTTCTCATCCATCTCTCCTAATTTCTCCAATAATTTAGTCAGTTGCGCCTCCATTGCTCTGGTAATCGGCATTCAACCCCACTCCTGACACCAAATGTTGTGAGCTCGGGGTTCGAAAGGACTGATGCCAATATATAAGAACAATAAAAAGGCTTTATTGACTATAAACAGTGCAATACGATCACAAATATCTTCTGAAAATTACAAGATATTCAGTAATCTTCAAATCCAATAAAAGCGCAGCAAAATTTCACACAGAAACAATGCGTTCAATACGACGTATCAACGACAAAATCGATCCGAGAAACACAGTTCTCAATGCAAAGCCTCTCGTATGAATTCAATCGCAGTTGACAGACAACTAACTAACTGGACTGGTGGAGGTCCCTTATATAGGCTTCAGAGATCTTTCCAGATTATTCCAGAGCTTTCAGATGCTAGAAATTACCAGAAAGTGCTTTAACTTTCGATAGAGAACCAAAGCAAGAAAGGATCCCAATGTACAGGTATAAGGGGGGGTGGTTGCACAAAAAGTCGCCAAATCCGTCGCCAACTTGGCGACATTTGGCGATATATCGCCAAATTTGGCGACAAAAATAAGTCGCCAAAACCATCGCCAACTTGGCGATAAACCCATTCCTTGGCGATTTTACCATAGACTTCCATTATAAAGATGAGGATGTAAGGTTGTTTTCCTTGCAAACCATCTGAGGCCTTTAGCATTGAGTTACATGATGCTCAATAGGAAATACATTAATAATACTGCAATTTTCACAATAATAAAATAAAATAAATTTAAACAAATGGAATATTTACAGATATATACAAAATTCATAACAGTATGTTTCAGATATGAAACGCGGTGATACAAAGGTTTTATAATTAATACCTTTTGACTTAGTTCTTTCTATTTCTTTTTCTTTTAGATTATGAATCTGGTTACTTTGAAATACAGTGCGTGTAAAAACAGGACAGCAACAATTTTTAATATTTTTGATAAATTTCAAATGAGATGATACTATAATGTGTATCATAAATCTGAAAAGCTAATAAAAATGTCATCAAAATTTATCTGTAAGTATTTTATTATGAAAATAAAGTAATTACACAAAAAAAACCTATTTCTGCTTGTGTAAAAACTTTAAAGGCATCAAAATAAAATCAATACAGTAATGAAGAAACAAATTTTTTATATATTGTGCACGCCCATTGCTTTTAATGAACGCAAATATTTCATCTTTCTTGGACATTATTAATTTTTGGCACAGTTTGGGACTAGTTTTATACCATTCATTTTCAATCAAGAATATAAGTTCTGAATCTGGGAAATAATGCCTTCCATAATATTCAAATTTTAATTGCTTAATAGGCGTATATCCAACATAGTAAAAAGTACCCAAGCCGGGACTCGAACCCGGGTCATCAGTATAGCGCACTAACGTTCTACCAACTGAACCATTTTGGAACGATACTCAGCCTGGAACTTTTCCACCATAACATGTTGGCAAGGCTACAAACGCAGCACAAGATGGAATATTTTCCGTGAGCCTGATGACCCGAGTTCGAGTCCCGGCTTGGGTACTTTTTCACTATGTTGGCTATACGCCTATTAAGAAATTAAAATTTGAATATTATGAATGCAAGGCTTGAAAATTTTCCAAATATTAAATATGAGTTTAATGCCTTCCATTTTGGTAAACTCGTCTTTCTAGATCTTCCCGCAAGTTCTTGATAGGGTTTAGATCAGCACTTTTGAGTGGCCATTGCAAAACTTCCATATTTTTCTTCTGGAAACATTGTCCTACGGCTTGTGTACATACGCGCATTATCTTGCTGATAAATCTATTTTTTCCCGTTCGATAGTGTTACAACAGGTGAAAGATGGTCAGAAAGAGTTTTTAGATATGATTTCGATTAACTATGACTGAAAAAAAATGTAAATCAGCCCACGCCGTTAAATGAAAAACAGCCTCATGTCATAACGGATCCGCCCCCATAATTGACGTTTTAAGAACATTTCTTTTACATTTTTAAAATCATGCCAACAATACTTCCAGCTATCAGATCCATCTTAATTCAAACTGTTTTCATTGGAGAAAATAACCTGCAGCCTTTTGTCGTCCCAAATCATTAATTGTCTTCCACATTGAAAACGCTGGTGTTTTGTATCTAGCTAGTAAAGATGTTTTACACAATTTTGTTATGTATTGGAAATTCCCCGATCGAGTAATTGTACTGCAGATTGTTTTCTTGCATACATTGAACCCAGGCATTCGTAAAATTTCCTTACTTGAGTATTTTCCAGTTGATACTAATTTTAAAGTTACATTTTCATCTCTAGGGCAGTGTTGCCAGTGGGCTACTTTTTTTAAATTCAGATTTCTCGATTCGTACCACTTTTTTAAAATAGTATAATACGACTTGTATTCGCTTTATTTACTATGCCATTAATTAAGTCAAATTTTACTTTCTCCAAAAACTGGTGGGAATCAAGAAAACAGAATTAAAAAAAAAGTAGTCCACTGGCAACACTGCTCTGGGGCACAACACTTTTGGCCTTCCTCCAGCGTTTTTATTCCATACCTTAAAATTTTTAACCTTAAAAAATTGTTCATGACGGTATTATGTCTTCCTACCTTTTTTGAAATAGACCGACAAATCATTCCTGACAATTAAAAAGATTCAACCGCACCTTTTTCATATTCAGTCAGTTTACTTGCTTTTGGTATCATTATAAAATTTACAAATCTCATAATAGAAACAGTCATTAAAATGACTATCCACAACAGTTTTTAACATGCAAATGAATAATAATTATATGTAACATTTCTATCAAAAAATAGTGGTGTCATTAAAGTTTTTACACAGGCGAAAATAGTGGTTTTTGCATAATTATTATTTTTTCGCAATAAAAAGCTCACTGATATATTTTGTTGACTTTTATATTAGTATTTTAACTTTATGATCAACATTAAATACCCATTTCAACTATCTCATTTTACATTTATCAAAATTTTTACAATTTTTTGCTGTCCTTAAAGTTGTATTACCATGAGAGATTCACTATTATAAAAGAAGAAATGATAGAACTCTATTTTTAATCAACCCTGAATAATTGCATGCTAATTATGGTGTGGCTTAAAGTCATAGAATTGACTATATATGCGAGTTGGTTCAGCTTTCTATAAAAAAATAGAATTTAAAATTTTTAACCTCTGGAAAATTTTAGAATTTCACTTTAGTGCACTATACTTCAATAAAAACCGCACTATTTATTTATTTTTATGGATGTTCCAAATCAATAGTATTTTGGTGATAAACAACAAATTGCATGAGAGATAAATTACTTAAATATTCAAAAGTCCACATGTGCTCAAATGTTTATTCATAATACTTAAAACTGATTATATATATCTTTTTAAAGCGATTGAAACATTGTTAATGTTTATGTCGATCAGCATTTTAAACTGGAAATAGCTCAAAGATATGTTAATCACTGTCACCTAAAATATGCAGATTTTATCTTCAGAGGAAAAAAAGCTATCTTCATTTACAGATAAATAAATTGTTAAAAGTATTGATTTATATTAGGTGCATTACCTGCTACAACTATATCCACAGAGTGTCGGTGGCCCATGGGAGTGATACAAGTGAAGCGACCGGAGTCGTCTTTCTGCGCATGATAAATGGAAAGGCGGTATTCCAGCTGGGGATCGCGGCCTGCCTCGTTCGTCCAGCCTGTAATACAAGTGGTACATAAAAAATAACTAAGAACTATCATTAATAACATATTTAAAAGTTATAGAATCCAGAATCTGACGAATCTTCACAAAAATCATAAAACAAACTTTGTTAACCCATTTTTGATCGGAAGTGTTTCTAATTAAAAGCTGTTTATATATATAGATATATATATATTTCAGAATTCTTAAATAGTATTTTTTGTTTTATTTATTCGATACATTCTGGTATTTTATAAAATGGTAAGTACCTTGAGATTATCCTTGACTAAAAGTTGACTTGGAATAAATATACCGGTACCAACAAGGGGGAATCGCTAGACCCTCTATAGTTCTTAATCCTTTCCTAAATAGCTAGCTCTTCTCTACCTATCTATAAAAAACCCTTCTTTATACCGTAATTTCCGGCGTATAATCCACGGATCAAACAATTGTTTTCCGACACAGAAATTTTATTTTATAAAATGTAACTTACCAGATCGCTGTAAATATTTCACTTCAATTATTGAATAAAATTTCGGGGTTGAAACAGAATTGTTTGATCCGCGGATTATACGCCGAAAATTACGGTAATTCATCCATACTACCAGAATCTCTTCGGAAATGACATACGAATGTCCGATCTGGGGCTCCATTTGCAAAACAGGTATGGTATATAATACCTAGGAAAGTTTAAATGCTTCCTATAGCTTAGAAACTGTCCATTAAAAGATATGTCTAAAACAGCCACTTCAGAAAAATGGTAAATGACTTAAATAAAACGAATTATAAACATGTTTATAAATCCCCGGTGAAATAATCGTAGAACTGCCAGAATACGACGCCTTCGAGCCCCTCCTCCCACAGAAAGTGCCCTAAATATTTCATGATTATGGATAATGAGTGAGCCTTGATTTCCTCAAAACTGCTAACATTATTTTTATCTATATTAAACTATATATATATATATATATTTATTACTTTATATATATATATATATATATATATATATTACTTTATATATATAAATAAATAAATAAATATATATATATATATATATATTACTTTATATATATATATATATATAACATAAATTAATAAATATATATATATATATATATATATTAGCTGACTCGTCCGGCGTCGTCCGATCCCATCAAAAAAGCGAAGATTACGGTTTTGAAATAGTAGTAGAGAAATTTCTAACAGAAAATAGACTCAAGTGGCAGACCTGTTTTTGAAGAAAATGCTAGAAGAAAATCTGTGATAAGTTAATCGAAACATGTGATAATTAATAAAGACTAATCATTAAATAATCGATAAGAATAGCACTTACGTCTAATGGGGAAGTTGCACTCATTCTAGATTATGCTTTCTTTTATGTTTAATTGATGAAGATGACTTTACATTCCTCAAAACTTAACTCGGAAACGCAACAATAATTTTAAATAACAAGTTATTGGAGTTTTAAACTCCGTTAAAAGGAAAACAAAACCACGTGATCTGAAAACGCGACGGGATTGGTTTGACATTCACTACACATGAAACGCGGATTCTGCTTAGAGCCGAATGCATGCAGGCTGTATTGCATTACTTTTTATTTATTATAAACGTCTTTTAAAGACACATTTACACAAAAACAACAAAAATTAAAGTCAAAAGATTATTTTAACATATCTAAGTATAATGCACTATTTATTTATACATTTGTATTAATTTTCATTTAGAAAAGTGATGAAGTTTGTCGGATATGAAAATACAAAATTATGTCTTTCGGAATATTTTTTTATTTATTTACTTTTAGGGCAGAAAAACTGCATTTCATGTAGATACAAATACAGGAAATTAAAGCTAAAAAGCACGTACATCTTTTACTTATTCTTATTTATTTAAACAAAAAAAAATGATAGTTTCTTACAAAAGAAATCGTAAGTAAAATCCCATTTATATAGTTCTTGAAATGCATTTTTTCTTAATTCATTTTAATGCTTAATAATTCGTTTTGATATGAATATAATTTCGTGTTATGCAGATTATATTAAGGATAAAAATGTACTCAAATTAATTATAATCAAATTAATAAGAATTACTTATTAATCAAATTAATAAGAAAACGAAATTTTGAGCAATAATTTAGAAAACAAAAACAAAAAATCTTTATTTAATACTGATCTATTGAATAAAAACATTAAATTAACTAATGACAATAATAATTGTGTATGCACCGATCAGAAAAACAATTACTGCAACATACGTGAGTAAATTTATCACTATTGTCTTTTATTTTCTCTTTTTATGTGCTTACTTAAAAATAAGTATTAAAGTAAAAATATAATTTTTAAATATACATCTTTTATGAGCATCCAATGTTTATCTTTATACTCACGCCTCATTTTATGATTTTTCTAAAAAATGTCCAATATAATACTATAATTTGGCTTGGCCACCGAACCCGATCATGGAAAATTCACCACTTTTTTTTACGTTTGGTAAAACATGAATTAGGTATACATTTGGTAGAAAACATTATAAGTTTATTAAAATAAATGTGTAATGTTTGTTTTATTTCTGTTTTAAGGTATGAAAAGAGGAAAGAAAAAATAAAATAAAAGAATTATTTAAACTATCTTTTTAGGATTTCTAAATTGATTTCTCAACGTACAATCATAATTCAATAAATATGAAAAATTTTATTTATTAAAATGTATTTTTTAATATATTACACTCTATAGGTTTTATTTATTATTTTCTACTTTTTAGTATGTAAAATAGTTGCAACTTCACACCCATTTAGCCTTTTTTTTTTGGCGACCGTGGTTTAATGCATAATAATTCCACTGTTGTTGTAAGTTGCATACAATTGTAACCACAAAGAATATTTTTTGATTTATCAACTGTGGCGGGCTAATGGAAAAACATATCAAAATTAATGTATTAATTTATAATTAAGTTCTAAAAATATTAAAATGTTGTACTGTCATCGGAAACAGACCTTTGCACATACTTTTAATATTTCTTAATTTGTCAGAAAGTGAGTAAACAACCGATAACAAGATTCCATCCTTATATACAAAAACCAAGTTGAGTTAAATAAAAAAGTGAAAATAATTTAATTGCTGTTTTATTATTATTTGCTTACGTATAATTTTTGAATGGATGCAGTGCTTTTTGTTTGTTTGAAATATAGTTTCTCAAAATGTCATATTTTAGATTAATCAGGTTCTAAAAAAAATTATATCAGTATTTTCCTCAATGCTCTAACTTTCATAAAAAATAAAAATAATGAAAATATTTGAATATCTTGTTAAAGAAAGCAGTATCTTAATTTTGAAAATAAGCATTATACTGTACAAAGCTTTTTTTAAAAAGAGCAAGTTGTGCTAAGAATTTGAATATGTTGTTAAAGTAGAGCCCACTCTTTTCACTTTTGAAAACAGACATCTCATTACACGTGAACTTTGTATAGTGACATATAAAGAAAAAAACATATATTATCATTCAAGGTTCATTCTTCGTTTGAACAATGCATTAGTATCATAAGAAAAGGATATTATGTTAAGAACTGTTATGCTATAATATCACAAAATTTATAAACAAGAACCTGAATGTAACAGTCATTTCAAATTAACAAAATTATAATTAGTTTTTTCACAAATATAAAATACTTCTCACAATTTCACAAAAACAGGACTCTGCCTGTGAAAAAAGGTCTGGATAGACACCTGGAAACAGTTTTTGAAAAATTATTAAACTTTTCCCGTGTATATTTATATAAAAATTCTGTAAGGCTGTCTTAAAGCTACCTCAGCGCATTTCGCTCTTTGTAATAAGTTTAACTGTTCTCAAAGATTCAAAACAGTTTATTTAACAATTGAAGAAATAAAACATTACTGAAACCAAGCCAAATTCTTAATTCAAGTATAAAATATAAATACAAAAACCTTTTTATAAGTTGATTCCACCCTCTCTAATGAAATAAATTCTATTTGTACCAGTTTATTTTATACTCTGCAATATTAATACAAAAAATAAATGAATAAAAGTATGCATTATTCTATAAAATACAATATTGTAGTACGAGTATTAACTTGTACCGATACTTTATTTCTACATCGAGATCTGGAAATGAAAATTCTTAGAAACGCGATAGAATAAAAATCTCACCTGGAATTCACAGTATTATTTATTCATTACAGCAATTTAAGATGCTTTTAATTTGTTACACAAATCATTTTTAAGAAAATAAATAAATCATTCAGCGTAAAGCAAGCCATCCCCCATAGAAAATAACAGGGATAAATACAGCGAGGGTGTGTTTACATGTGTAGTGACGTCAAAACAGCTTTTATCAAGTGACGCGGCTTCTTCCCGCCACTACAAAAACTGCGTTTTAAAAGTTAATTTAATGAATTATACAAGTTTCCAATATAGGTAAAAATGGTATCAAAATGTTCATATTTTTACACTCGATCAGATGAAAGTTAAATTGAAAAACGTGCAATTTCCCCATTGCGTATTTACACTTTGTTATAAAAATGTATTAATAAATGCTAACGGAAAAATTAGTAGAGAGATTAAAATTAATAACTTGGATAAGGTTTATATGTCGTATGAGCAACATCGTTGAAAGAAGTCAAGTTTTATAACTGCTCATTTGAGGTGGTTATAGAAAATACGGAACTTGAAATTAGCGAAGGGCGAAACGAGTTACTTTCTTAATCGTACGGTTTGCGTTCGAGTGATTTTGATAATCGAATGATCTGCAAATTACTTCAAAATATAAATGAAAATTATCATTATGATTAATTTTCATTTGCCATTCTGAGAACGAGGAGAAATTACGTAAATCTACGGGGATTCAAGTATATTTAGTTCCCTAAATATACTTGAATCCCCTTAAAACTAAGGACTTATTCTAAAAGTAGAAGACTTCTTCCAAAATTATGGAAATAAGAGCAATGTTAAGCCTTTCTTAATTATTTCTAGAGTAGTAGAACATTGAGTCAAATTAGAAAAACAAATAATTCAAAACAACACAGGTATTTATCAATCTTCGAATTCTATTTTAGATCATGGATACATATAAATGAAGTTTAGGTTGATAACATTTTGTTGTATGTAGCCATCTAAAGTGCACGGCTTAGATGCCGCTGAAATAATTTTGCATTTTCTCTTGCTTTTTCTTTTCTTTTCTCTCTTTCATTTTTTTAAAATGTTCCACCTTAGCTAAAAATAAATTTCCTCTTAATCCCTTGAAGGGCACCGGTATATTATATATACCACTTAATTTTAATCCCAAATTGCCACATTGACACCAGAATTTTATAATCAAATTTTGAATTTATAAATTACATGAGAAAAAGCTTTTACTTATTTTAAAATAAATTCGTTCGTGAATCCTGGTGTGAATCAATCATTTCAATATTTTAGCTAAAAGAGTACTTTCCCCTGAAGAGGTTAACCCCTTGGGGACGAGCGACACGTATACGTGACGCATAAGATGCTCAGAATCCTCGATTATTCCCACCAGTTATTTTTTATTGTAAGCTTTGCTTTATGACAGCATTCCTGCGATTCGACTAGGCAAAAAGTTCTGTTTTGAAAAACCGGTGGCAAAAGATTAAAAATTCTGTAAAGGGCGCCCGTCGCGAAGGGGTTAATAGCCGTTTTAGTAAATATTAATATTATGTAAGAAAAAAAATATTTCTTCAATATTTAATTTTTTTTTTCAAAAACGTTTCGATGAAATCACAATATGTTGAACAGTTATAAAAAACATGTAATCGCAATTTTTTAATAATTTTATTTCGATAATATTTTTATAAAATATAACCATATTCATATTCAGATCTTTTTTCTGTCAAATATTTAATGTATCAACATATTTTGAGATGCATATCTCATAATTGTATTATCGGTATTCACGTAATTATTTTAAAATGTATTTGTTTGAATGTATAAAGAAAAAAAAATAAAAGCGAAATTTTGAGCCACTCAGTTATACAAATTTGAAGCTTAACCCTTTATATCCTGAATTAATTTTCCAGCTACTGTTCAATGGTATTTTTGCATCATTGGATAAGTTTTGGTGCAGAATAAACATAGGAAAGAGGAAAATAACTTTTAAAGTGTTTTAGTGGTTAATTATGCAACTGTAACCACCATAAATTTTTTACCCTATGATATAAAATAAAAAAGTAAATTTCAAATAGTAAACTTCAAATAAAATATAGGAAATGTTCACCTGTAGAGCATAGAAAACAATAGAAAATAATAGTACTAAATAACCGGTAATAAACCACTAAAATTACTCAAATGAAGAACAACATGCATGTCAATTCTATTGCAAAATGGATTTCGAAAGTAGCGTGGCAAGTGTAAAATCCCTACAATGCAAAGAAAGAGGATATGTGCTTGAATTTGCCATCTCCTGCCTGCTGTCAGAAATACACTCTTTGTGCCATTGTGAATACCGTTAGGAAAAACGGTCGTATTACGAATATATAGGTGTTTTATTAAAGTGGTACTTATAAGTACCGTCAGGATAAAAAGGGTTAAACTCCGCCCAAACATTGCCTTTTGTTTTTTATCGCCTATGATCTGACATTTTTTGAAGTAATTTTTTCATGACATTATACTATACTGAGACACATTATATTGTCTTTGAGCATTTTTTTCCTTATATACGTTTTCAACTACATTAAGAATTTTACACATTGATCAAATTGAGACAAATTGATATAGTATGTAAAATAATGTTTACATGAACTTTAATAAACTAGAAAAGAGAATTTGCAGCATCAACAATAAACTTAATCAGAAAATCATTTATGTCATTTTTTTTCTTTCAGAAATATGAGCAAGATCACAGTGTAAATAATGTAAACTGTAAAAATGCTGTAAATCTATTTAATAAATGTCCCCTAACAATTTTAATATAGAAATTTCGCTAAAAAGAAAATCAACAAGATATATTTCTGAAAAAAAGGGAAAGAAATACACATCTTTTTTTACTCGGCCTCAACGACTACATTTTAAAGTCGTAATACTTGCTGGCTCTAATTTTCTACAGATATAATTAATTATTCTTTTTTAATTAAAAAAGATAGCTGAACTTTAAAATTTTATTATTCGAAGTTTCCATTTAAGAAATTCGAATGTTCACAGTGAACACAATTAAAAAAAATTAATCTCGTTCACCCTATGATTTACAACTCTCAAGTGCTTCAAACATATTTCTGAGAACACCTTCTAAGAATTTCAACCAAATTGCTTCGACAAATTTGGGATTTATTTCCTTGCAGTTAAAATAAATGCATATCTGAATATACGTAAATAGAAAACATGATTGTTCCATAGATGAATATTAACAAAAAGAAAAGAAAGGAAAAAAGAATATAAATCAGCTTCCCTGGTTGCTAGAAAACAATTAGAACTAAAAAAAAGTCTATCAAATAAATTAGTTAATTAGAAACTTTTCATCGATACTTAAAGGGTTTTTACAATGTTCTTTTTCTCCCAAATCAAGGTTACAGAAAAATAGTATTTTGTAAAATACAAGTTCGCTAAACCGAACTTCAATTTTACAGTTTTATTTGTCACAAAAGAACTCAATGCATATTATTATTTTTCTCGTGTTGATAAATATTGTATATTAATAGTTTATTACGTAAAATATTTTTTTGTGCCTTGTTATCATTAGATTGTAAAAAAAATAACAATGTAAGAAAAAATGAGTTTGAGAATTTATTTAACAAAGTATAAATATTTCATAGAATGTATACAGAAACAATACATAACCTACAAATAAATAAATACATAAAAGCGTAATAAAACTAAAATTCTATCTAATACTAGTAAACCTAGGAGCAAGAATTTCGCATTTCCATCTTCGAGATGCGTTTATTCATTAAGTTTTAATTAACTGCAATTTTAATTCAAACGTATTTTATTGTAATGTGTGTATGCTATTTCAAAAGTTTGATAAAAAAAACCGGTACTTTTCGGTTAGCCGGGCGCCAGTGAAATGTATATATCTATATATACATATATATGTATACATACACACATATATGTATGTTTATATATATGTATATATATATATATACATGTATATATATGTGTGTGTATGTATATATATATGTATATATATGTATATATAGATATATATATTTCACTGGCGCCCGGCTAACCGAAAAGTACCAAAAAACCTTTAGGAAAAACTCCATTCAAAGTGTGCTTTGCATGGGATTAGAAAAGATAATGTTGACATGGAAAATAGTAGATAATTCACTGCCAGGTAATTCAAATATATAGCCAGAGATGAGATTTCTCCGCTTTTTTGCATACCAGTAGAATCTTACAGATTTTTTTTTAATCGGAACATTCTGCGATTTAAGAGAACAACGTTTTCTCTAAAATTATACTGGTATGCAAAAAAGCGGAGAAATCTCATCCCTGTATATAGCTGGCTAAATTAACTCTAGATTAAAGAATGTAGTTGATCCTAACAAGGGAAAAATTTAAATTTAATTAATAATCCGTTAGAAAAAATGACTAATTTAATTAACGTCTTATTTTTAACAGTAATAACTGTGCCTTAAGCTAATGTAAAAAAATCGAGACAACTTTCTGCTTTTGTAGAAATGGGGAGGGTAGAAAATACTATAGAAGCGATCACAGTCTTAAAACAAGTATAGTGTAGCCATCTTAAATTTTTCTTCTATATCATGGTGAAATATTGATTTTAATAACGCAGTTACACGTTAATTGCTATGATTATAGAAATATAGTACATTTATTTTCAATTTAAATGGTAACAGTTTAAAAGTTTAATTATAATTTCAAATATAAAAAGTTGTGCATTTCTAAACAATAGAAACAGACAGATAGCTACCCTATTCATCTTAAAATGCATAGCAAAGTAAATCACCCAGTTGAATAACCAAATCCAAAAATCATTAAACACATTTTATTCATGACATCCTTAAAGAAAATAAATTGATCAAATAATTGAAGTCGGAAATATTTGTGAATCCAAAACTGTTATCCTATGTACAGGAAAAAAGTATATAAAAAATGATTAAACTAAAGAGAAAAACATTTAAATAGAGGAAATGTCCAAAATCATAGCGCCTTATCATTTTTAATAAAAGTTCGTTTTCAAAAGTACTATGTTGTTTAAAGAATAATAAATAATAAACCTCCAAAAACCTAAATTACGGGGTTTGCGATCGTCAAATCAATACACGGCTGGATTTTTTTAAAGCAAAAGTTCCTTTTTTTGTATATTAGTAAAAAATCTGTACAAAAATGTATAGTTAAAACCCGATAATTATTTTAGTACCGAAGCACTATACAAATATGCACAAAAAAATCACAATTTTGCATTAATAAATTGTTAAAGGGTTGTTTCCAAACCTTTTAACATTAACTTTCTATATTACGCGAATCGTGCAATTTTTTAACATATTTTTTTATTAATAGTTACAAAAGAGAAAACACAAACCAAAAACAATGAGGCATTTGAGAACTACTCATTAAACTGTTCAAAATATGCTTGTATTTATTTAATCATAATTCATTCATTAGTACCAGAAACGAGTCTTTCAGTCATAACAAAATTAATCTCCACAAAATGGAAAATAATTCACAAAAAGCGGTAACGAATGATTTTACCCAAACGAGTTATAATCCCCTGAAATAATTCAATCAAGAAATCATTCAAAGAAGCTCTAATGACTGATTTTCCTCAAACGAGTAATAAACCACTGAAGTAACTCGGGCATGCGCAAAAGAAGCAGTAATGAATGATTTTACCCAAACGAGAGAAAATCCCCTCATATAATTCGGACATGCGCAGAAGCATAATTGTTGACCGTCTAATGTCTTTTAAATGAAATAAAGCTGGATATTTTACAAGTATACCTTGTATACAGTACCTTGTATACAGTTACATGTAAACAAGAAACATTTCACAAAATACTTTTTCTGGTGTAAATTATGTTTTACTAGCTAACCCGCCCGGCGTTGCCCGGGCCCGAGATAATTACAATCTCAGAGAAAGGCGTTAACCCCCTCCTCCCCATACCCACAAATATAATGAATAATTTGTTCAAGAGAACCACCGTCACCTACGTTAACGCGATCATTAAAAAAAGAATTACATTTCTCTGATAATTAGAACATAACGAAGACACTACACTAAAATAGCCGGCAGATGACACCCCTTTCCGACCTCAATTTCAAATCTATATCTTAAATAGTTACCTATTAGTAAAAATTGGCAATTATTTCCTTTCATTTTCGCAAACTAAATGAAGGGATTTGCCCGAGAAACAGATCTCTTTGTAGTTCAGTTTTTAATGAAAGCCGATCCCTGTCTGAAAATTTCTGGGATCGTTTTCACATGGCGCCGGCAGATTTTTAGCAGTTTTTTGCGTAAATTAAGAAAAATTACCGGCCGAATTTTTCAAAAATTGCATAGACGGATGCAGAATTTTTTTTACGTATGCTCAGAAATTTTCAAATTGATATCTTAATTAGTTTTCTTAAAATTCGCTAATTAGTTAAATAATTTCGAATTCGTTCATTTCCGCTTCCAAATCCACAACAACAGTTCTTTTCTTCAGCCATTTTGATTTAAAAGATTTAATTTTCAATGCGATGTTTAATGATATTCTAATTAATATCTAGAATAATTATCAAAATATTAAAATTTTGAGACCCAGGTGCACATGATCAGACCTTGGACTATCCACACCTAAATTTCCAGACTTCTAGGTGGGCTAGATTTTGCTAGCCATCGCCAACACACACACACACACACACACACACACACACACACAGAGAGAGCGAAACTTTCTTTTATTAGTATAGATTTTAACTTGAAGAAACAAAAGCGAAACATACCGTAATTTCGCACGTATACGCTGCACCTCAGACAGTTCGATTTCCTACCAGAATTTATTTTAAATGAAATGTGACTTACTTCTGCTTAGCACTTATTTGACTTCTTATTTTCAATAAAATTTCCGGTTTGAAAAAGACTTAACTAAGATGCGGCGCATACACGCGAAATTACGGTATATCATTTGGAAAAAAATAACACTGATCTGCATATTGAAACTTTTTTTTTTATGATTAAAAATGAATAGGTGATTTTAGATCAATTTTTTAAGCTGATTTCAAAAGTAAAGTCGAAATTTGCGTATCACGTCAGGATTTTTTACAAATTAACAATTTGTAAATTTATAAAAACATATGATTTTTTAACTTTCACTTATATAAATTTATAAAAAAAAATTATTATTCAAAGGTAAATAATTAATACAGACTAGGATATGTATTAAAAAATTAATGTATGAAAAATTAAAGTATAGACATAATAATTATACTTACAATATATTTAAATATGGACAAATTTGATTAATATTAAAAAAATCAATTAGTTTGAGAAAAATTCCTTTTAGTTGCTTTTCGTCCACTAGCACAAAGATCTCTCTTTAACATCCAGCAGTAATCTGCCATCATATTTTTATTCCACTTGCCTTGGTACCGTTTTTCCATATCTTTGATGTCTTGGTGAAACCTTTCACCGTGTTCCTCACTCACTGCTCCGAGATTTTCGGGAAAGAATTCATATGTGCATGTAAAAAGTGTATTTTTATACTCATGTTGCAACCAAGTAATCTCAATTTTTCTAACATATCTGCAACTATAATTTTGTAATTTGGGTCTTTCTTATTTCCTAAAAAGTTCTCCACTACACATTTAAAGCTCAGCCATGCTTCCTTTTCACAATCATTCATTGTTTTTTCAAATTCACTATCTGTCAGTAATTTTCGTATCTGAGGCCCAACAAAAATACCTTCTTTAAGCTTAGCATCAGTAATAGAAGGGAATTTGCTGCAAATATATTTAAAACATTCATTTTCTTTATTTAGGGCTTTCACAAATTGTTTCATTATCCCTAATTTGATATGCAGAGGTGGAAGCAAAACATTTTTAGGATTGACTAAGGGATCTTTAATTACATTTTTTGTTCCAGGGGATAATGATATTCTTGATGGCCAATCTTTCTTTTCCCAATGATTTTTTTTATCCCGGCTGTCCCACTCACACAGAAAACATGGGAATTTTGTGTATCCTGATTGTTGTCCAAGTAGCATTCCAATCACTTTTAAATCACCACATAACAACCATTCATGATCTTTATATTTGACCTGGTCTAGCAAAAGTTCAAGATTTTCATATGTTTCCTTTAAATGAACTGAGTAGGCTATAGGTATTGATGCATATTGGTTTCCATTATGCAACAAAACCCCTTTTAAACTTGTCTTGGAGGAATCAATAAAAAATCTCCATTCTGATGCATTATAAAGGATACCGTAAAAATTCATTATTTCCTTTATGTTATTGCAATATACTAAATTATCCTTTTCAGAAAAGTATGGAACAAGTTCTTTTTCACGATGCCTGTACCAAGAGAATTGTGTCTCTGGTAATAATAAGTTCTTAGATTTAAGCCGAGAACCAAGAAGTTCAGCTTTTATTTTTGGCAAATTTAAATCGCGCACCAAATCATTGAGTTCATGCTGATTAAATAAAATTGGAGCTTTATCATTTACTTCTGGTTTATAGACATCTTGTTCTTGATTTTCATCATCTTCTGAATTATTTGGTTCATTTATGCTTTCCAAATTGGTTGGAGGAGAAGGAACAGGAAGACTTTCATTATGCAATATAGGTCTTATTGCAGAAGGCAAGTTAGGATATATAATTCCTTTTTTATTTTTCGAACTATACCCATGAACATTAGCTAAGCAAAAATAACAATCGTCATGATGATTTCTAGGTTCTCTCCATACCATGGGAATAGCAAAAGGCATACATTTCTTTTTGCCTTTCAACCAAAGTCGTAATCCTTCAACACATGTTCTACACACTTTATGAGGGGCCCATGTCTTATCTTGGTCACCCAGTCTCACACCAAAATAAGCATAATAAGCATTTTTAACAAAATCTGTAATATCCTGCCTTTGTTTTACTACAGTATAATTTCCACAAATGTAACAAAATATATCTGTATCATTTACACATTTACGTGAAGCCATTATTCAATTAAAGAAGATGTGAAATATATCACATATTTCAAATCGAAAGAAACAGACGTGAATAAACAAAGAAATTTATTGTTGTTAAAACCTATGCATTAGATCAAACATTGTTTGGTGCTGCCACCTAGCAAGTATTAATTTAGATATTTTTTACAAAATTAAATTTATGGATTTCGCTTTTTCTTTTTAATTTTACATAAATAATTTTTTTTATTATTATTAAATCATATTAATAAATAATTTCAGCTTCCTAAATACAGTTTCTCATTTATTTAAATTAATGTAATGTATATACATATGGAATCAATTCCTAAAAAATTTGGTGGCGCCATCTAGTATTACTATTATAAAGTAATTTATGATTTAAGAATAAAATTAATTAAAAATAATATTTGTAAAAAAAGTGTACGTGGTGTGCAAAAATGCTTTACATTTTTGAAATCAGCATAAAAAACACTTTCAGAAAAATATATATTTATATGATCATCAAAATGCACGAGTGATTGCTCAGAGTTACTTTTCTATAATCGAAATATTCGAATAATTTGTAATAATCAAATTGTTCGAATGATTCACTCGAATGATGGCACATCACTACTCGAAATATAAAATACTAGCTGAACCGCCCGGGGTTTCCCGGTTCCACCAAAAAAAAAAAAAAAAAAAAAAAAAAGAAAGAAAAAAAAAGAAAAAAAAGAAAGAAACACAAAACAGAAAACCTCGGAAAATTACGATAAAAAATTGCGAAAAAAAAATTTAATCCGCTGCACGAATTACGAATAAACTTTATAGAAAAGTGAAGAAAATTTACTATATTTGGGTAGTAGATTGAAATCGGATTCATTTTACAAATTTGAAAAAATCGCGAAAAAACACTGAAATATCAGAAACACTAGAGGACAAAATTTACTACATTGGACACATACAATTAAAAGATTAAAACAGGATTTCTTATACGAATACCGAAAAATCTCTGCGGAATGCGAAAACATTGCATAAAAAATTCACGAAAAATTCAGAAAAAGCTACGTTATTGAAAAGAGGACAGAATTTACTATATTGGGGAAAAAACATTAAAATCAAAATTTATTGAAAAGAGGATAAAATTTACTATATTGGGCTAAAAGATAAACAGAATTATTTTTATTAATATAGAAAATCGTATAAAAAATTAAATTTAAAAAATATAATAAAAAAATCCCATATCGGGCTTCGAGGTGCATCACAACAGCAATAGAGGTACCTTCCAACGAAATTTTGTAGTTATTCGTGAACCGGTCTCTTCAAAACACAGCACACACTCACACACACCTACAGAGACAAATGTTGATTTAGAAAAATCAATTTCAAAATAAAATATTCAATATAAAAAACATAATGAAAGAATGCAGTCGAAACGTTATATACATTAATCGAATGAAACCCCAATACAAAATTATATAAATTTATATAATAAACTCATCTCAATTCAGCTTGCTTCCATCATATGAGCAATAAAACTAAAAAGGAAAAATGTTAAACTATCTTAGAACTGTACATGATGGACCAAATTGAAAAACAATTACTTCAAAGCGGCTTCATAAATTATGTTTCATGTTTCTTGATTCGCAGCAAATATATACAAATATCTTGAAAATCTTTCGTAATTAACTAATCTTGTACCGTTGCAAAATCTTGTAAGATTTAAATTTATCAGAAGCATAATGGGTGATCCAATCTTCAGTATCAAGTTATACGGTGGAATTCCGGGAGGGTCCAAAGAGATTAAAAATTCAGTTAGGGTAGTGCACAGCCTCATTTTCTTCAACAACGATAGCTATTGATTTGTACAATAGAGTTTAGAAACTGATGCTGTTTGCTCGATCATTTTTTGGTGCAAGAATCCAGGGCCTGGCTGATGCAGGGACAGGGCATGCGAAGCAGCTGCCCTGTACATAATCCCATTTGAGGGAGACCCATGGGAGTAATCAGGATTTTCGTTAAGAGGGTGCCAAGTGGTTAAATAATCATATTAATGATGGAAGTTCTGTCCAAACCTGTCCCCTCTCTGCTTTTTGTACCCTTTCTTCCCCCCCACAAAAGAACGAACTACATCATTAGAAAAGTAATGTTTAAAATTTTATTATAACAGCTCAGTATTCCATTGATTTCATGACAAATTCATTATTGATGCTTTCCTCGTGACGGGGCAAGTTAAAACCATTAATGAGGACCAATTGGGGACATTTTTCTTTCAGACATTTTATGATCTAAGCAAAGGGAAAGTTTGCAAACAGATAAATACTCCTGTCAACCAATCCATTATTTTTTCTACTATTTTCCTACTAGTTTACCTACTAGTATTTTTTCTTATAGCTGTGACCATCTTTCTTTTGATACCCTGTATACAGATGTGAATGTACTTGGTACGAAATTTATGTATACATACAACAGAAATGAAGTTTAGTACTAATCATTTCAGCATAATTCACATAATGAACATTTAGGAAGGGCCCCCAGAATAATAACTGCCCCGGGCATTTGATAGTCTAAGTCCGGCCCTGCAAGTATCTCACGTTCACAAAGCCATTTATTGTCTGTAAAATGTTGTCAAATATTTGAAAATACTTTCGCCTACAGTTATTCAACACAGACAACTGTGTTACAAAAGGCTTTTCTGATTTTGAACAGACCAGTTACTGCATGAAGAGGTATTAATCCATTCCTAATATTTAACAAATGCAGATGAACTCTAATATTTGCAGTTATTCGCAAACTCGAACATGACTCCAAAAATATGACGATTTAAGGCATGCATTAATTTCATCCGCAATTGTTCCTGTTGGAATGACCGGCAATGTTTGACGGAAATCTCCAGACAATGCAACAGTGACTCCCTCCATTAGTAAATTGGTGCCATTTAAGAATTGAAGTCTCTGAGAGAGCCCGCAAAGCATTCTTGTGTGACATGACATCACATACAATGACCTCACATTTTATTTTTTAAAAATCTGAAAATCTGAAATCTTTATTTCAGTTCTTCACTAAG
This sequence comes from Maratus michaelseni, assembly GCA_963931845.1. Classification (NCBI taxonomy): domain Eukaryota; kingdom Metazoa; phylum Arthropoda; class Arachnida; order Araneae; family Salticidae; genus Maratus; species Maratus michaelseni. The sequence continues at coordinate 264,352,205 of OZ007587.1, read as the reverse complement.
AACCTGGAGACTGTAAAGCCTCCTAGGGACCTAAAAATTTGCGAAAATTTTAACATACACGCATATACATACATATACATGTGGAACATACTTAAAAATAGCGAAAACGAATGACAAAAACAAAAGTTTTTTTGTAGGGGTTTGGGGGTGATGTATTAGCGTTTACTGGATACAGCTGTATCAAATACACCAAATACATTATTACTGCTTCAATTTTGATAAGAAAGTTCTAATGTAATATATTTTTTAGAATCCATAATTATTCTTAATGTTGAATTTTGTTAATAGATGGTGTTAACATGCCGGAAAGTGTTTAATTATTGAATACTGGCTATGTCAAGCAATAAGATGCTCAAATTACTTCAATATCTGATTTTAATTATATATTGTGCCTTGTAATTTTTTTTTTAAATGCAAGGATTTTTTTTAATAATTTGTATAGTTAACTGAATTATTTAAATAGCAAATCATTTTTATTTCACTTAATTTTTTCTGTAAATACGTGTGAAAAAATTGCAATGTTTTAATTGCTGTGAAACTACAATATATATATATATATATATATATATATATATATATATATATATATATATATATATATATATATATATATATATATATATATATATTAAATAAATAAATTAACATGAAAAATTTTGTATGTTATGCATATTTCATCTAAAGCGATAGTTTAAAAAGACTTTGAAATAAAACCTGCCCCACCTCCCACCAAAGATAAAAGTATAAAACTGCATTTTTTATATGCCAATTTAACTGCATATCAGTTTTATGAAACAGTTCAAAAAGTTAATAATAGCTTGGTAAATTTATCTTCACTTTTACTTCACTTTACTTTAATTATTACCATACACATTTATTAATTTTTTGCGCCTTACCTAATTTCATTATTGTGAAATACCAGTTTAGTAGGTAGATTTAAGTTTGATCCTTTAAACTAGAGTTACTAAATAATTACAAATTATCCCGCATTATAACTACTAAATAAAATAGTTCCAACTAATAACAGTAAATTCTATAAATAAAATTTAAAATCAGAGGTGCTTCTACAATATATATGTAAGGAATTATCCGGGGACGACTTGGGAGACTAATACTTTACAGAAACATACAAATAAGTTGGACTCGGGACCTCTGGACAGATCGAACTCGTTTATTGAAGCATTTCTTCGTACAGACATCTTCGCGCGTTCAGTCGGAGGTCCCGCGAGCCAGTTACGTTAAATTTTGAGAACTACATGGCCGAGGGTTTGGCTGACCGCTCAAATGTGCCAAAAAACTGTCTTCTTCGACCTTGCATGAGGTTTTAATCAGAATTTAGGATATTTTCCAGCAGAGGGAGAAAGAGTCAAATTGGGAGGATCATTTATTTTAATTGGTCAATTAGCTTTTGACTGATGTCTGGGGTCTTACGCCGACACCAAGGCTTGGCCGGGCCTGGGAGCCGCACCCAACAGACAGCTGCAAGAAATGCAAACTCATCCCTTTTAAAACTTAAAGAGATGTCGAAATTGATAGATGAAAGTAATATTTGTGAGGCTGAGAAACAAAGATCACAGGGGCAGATTAGATTTAAGCATTATATTTATAAGTTAGAAAAAATGTTTTGGGATTTAAAATTTTAATTTTGCATTTTATAAAGGGTTTATTTTTATCCTTTCATATCCCCCCCCTCCAAGATGAGATCCACCAGATTTGCCTGCAAAACTGGGGGAGCTCACCCGGAAAACCGAGAATGCCAAAGTGAGTTAAAAAGAAAGTGTTTAATTGAGTAAGGCTTCAAAATAAGTTAATGTTAAAGTTAAATTTACAACTAAGATTGTTAAAAAGTGAGGGCTGAATTTTGCTGCTGGAAAAATATTAAAAGTTTACATTTTGACGCATAAAAATTAAGGAAAAATGAAAGATTTTATGTTTTTATGCTAAAAATTTCTAAGTTTGGTGTATGGCTCTCGGGACAATCTGACCGAACTTTACATTAAAAACTTGAAAAATATAATAATTGTACCACAAAACATGCGAAATCTATGAAAACAATAGAACAATAATATTACCACAAAACTATATGAGAAAAAAAAAATACTAATAAGATAAAGATTAAAATAATAGCCATAAATTTGTTGTTTGTCTTTTGGCCATAATTGTATGGATTAAAAGTTTTTTGGCCATTTTTGTGCTATTTCTGTTCAAGTCCTTACAGCACAAAATTTCAAAATATTTTATAAAAAATTATATTTCTGTACAAAATTATAATTCTGTAAAAATTATAACTTTATGGTAAAAAGTGCAAAAATTAAATATAAAAGTAGTTATGTAAAATATATATAAACATATGGTATCAATATAATAAAATAATAATAAACGTAAGAAATTGGTGTGAAAAATATACGTTCTTTATATGCAAAATATTCACATTAGACAAATACTTGGAAATGTTAAATTATGAAAAAGAAACTTGAAATTATTTATTCACATTTTTTCAAAACGTGAAAATATTAAAATTGCAGTAATATAAAATTACCAAAATTAAATGATTATGTAAATATTTAAAAAATAATGGAATATACTGTAAAATGGACAAAACAGGTGTGGACATAACAAGTGTAAGATATAGAGTTTATTTACAGGGACTACTGGTTAGGTAAGTAGTTTTATTTATATCCTAAACCTTTGGAGGTTTTAGCAGATCCTAAACCTCTGGGAGGTTTTAGCAAAAATTAAAAAATTAAAAAAAAAAGAAAATTGAGCATGATATTTTCATTTTGGATGAAGATGTAGATGCAATTTAATTGTAAGCAATGGAATTTACTGTTTTGCAGACTGGGGTGTATTTGTTTTCCCCAGTGGCATCAATAAATCCGAGCAGCAATATAATAAATTACAAATACATCTCACTGTTAGCTCAAAGAAAAAAATAAAAATTAATTCCTGTTCTAGACAAGTATAAATCACAGAACATTTTTCCTTTAAAATTGAGGCCAGAACGCTCCGAATTTTCCTTGCTAGTTTTTACGCAAATAGCAAAAATCTTTTTATTTTTAAGGGTTTTACTACTGGCAAAGGAAAAACTAATTAATAAAACAAAAAAAATAATAAACCTGGTATGAATAAAAAAGGACAGTGTTTTAGAAGTGCGTGGCAACCTGGTGACAATTCTGTTTACTAATGGATCTATTCTTACCAAAAATGTCAGCAGTCGCCACATTTGCACATGTACATCACTGAATCCTCTTTGATTGCACAGGGGTGTTTTTGGTTGGAGTTTAACCAACTCAAAAACTTTTAAAAAAATGTGGGCTTAAAGATTTAATGGAATGGAACCATGGTCATCTTTAAAAATTGAATGGGTGGATTTAGACACTATTGGACTTACCACGGTAAAAGTGGATTCACCAAGGTCATGCCTAAACCGATTGGTTAATGAATTGAATTTATTTTGAATATTTAAAATGGTAAGGACGGGGCCTTCCCAATTTTTCTTTAAAAACTGGTTGGGGTTTAACCAACACAGGGAATGATGGGTCACGATATTTGAATTAAAAAGTGATATGGGTAATAAAGGGGTGATATGAGTAATAAAAAAGGAAATGGTAAAAATAATATAATATAAAATATAAAAATATTGAATAAATGCACTGGAAACACAACATAAATACTTACTTACATGAAATATTTTTAAAAATACTGCCAATCTGATTGGTATCTCCAACAGTTCAATAAAAATATATTTTCATATAAAAAGAAATGAACTGTAATAATGAATACGTACAATAGGTAATAATTAAACACACACAAAATCTAAAAATAATAATAATAATATATTTACAAATTAAAAAAAATTCACCTGGAAAAATTGGGTAAAAACTTGATGAAAAATACTTGGAGAATACAATGATGAAACATTGAACGATAACTACGTAAATGTATCATTTCATAGCTTTATAGCTATTTTCTGTTCTGTTTCACTCTTATATGGAAAAAGTTGTAAAAATAAACAAAAAGGTTGTCTGTTTAAATCTTTTTACTGGAAAACATTCATAAAAGTAACTAGTTCAACCCATTTATTTATAATACCATAAACATTAAATTCAACTGCATTTATTTTTTGGGGATCACACGTGTGCTTCACCTCATGAAAAAGAAAAGAAAAGTACTGTTATCAAAAATTATCACAATTAATGTGCATAGCTGGTCATTACCAAATTTCTTCTATCTTTAATAACTTCAACTTTACAAGAAAAAATAAAGCTAATAAAATTTTAAAATAATAAATTTAAATTTGCTTAAGACTTCTAAAATCCCTTTAACACAACTGTGATATTAAAAAAAATCTACTTTTAAACTTTCAAAAACTACACATTGATAACAGCATTTTTTTTTTTTTTTTTTTTTTTTTTTTTAACTTTTGATATTTCCAGGAATAACTTTAATATTAATTCTTTAAGCAAATAAATAAAGTAAAATATTGCTTCATTTAACAAAATTGATTTTCAATAACACCTTTTCATAATAGAAATAACGCAAAAGAAATCTGTATTGTGGATTAATTACTTTTAATACAAAAACTTCTTAAAATATTTAAAAAATTAAGCTTCAATTAAAAAATATCATACTTTCAAACACTAAAATGAAGAAAGTAAAAAGAATGTAATGAAGCTTTATATTTTTTTCCTACAAAACTATTAAAACGGAAATTTTAATAGCAATAAAACTTACCTGTGAATTAAAATATCCAATTTACTTTAACACACCCACACACACATACAAAAAATAAAATAAAACACAGGGCTTTTTCTGACCCAGATCATTATCGTTATTTGTTCACTAAAGGTAAATAAATAACATTTTCCGGTGGTCGGTTCACAGTGCATCATGAATCACTTTAGTTTAACGTGCTCAACTGAAAGAAAAGAAAAACTTTAAAAAATAAATGAATACTGAATGTTTTTTCCTTTTCTTACTCAGTTCTAACCACAAAAATTTAAAGTCGGGATCGCACAGATAAATATTTCAGTTCTGTATCAGAGTTTGCGCGATCTTGAAAATCAGCTGTCTCTTTGACCTACATATGTTGAGGTTATAAAAGAGTTTTTCGAAAGATTCAGTTTGATCTTCAGTGAGTCTAAAGTTAATAAATTGACGTGGTTTGCAACTAGATAAGTTTCTTTTTGACGATAACAGAGTGAGAAAAAAAAAATGTTTCTTGGTTGAGGACCTGAAATACAGCAAATAAATTTCAGCATAAAGGATGTTTATTTTCGGTTTTTCTCAGATGAATACGAAAATTATTTGAATGTTATCTGGCGAGTAAGCACACTAAATAAAATAATTTGATGTTGGAGGAAAAAAAAAAGTTCTTTTTTACCGGCCATCGGGGGGAAAAGTATTTTTCTTTTCTAGGTGACTATATTCAACTTTTATACACAATAAAAGTTCATGATGGTAAAATGCACTTTCTTGAAAGACTAATCGAAGTCTCATTAATTGCTGGCAATCTTTTGAGATTGTTCGTGGGCCGATTGCACTGACACAACACAGATACTATTCGAAATTTTCATGGCACAAGTGGAATTTTTCATTTTTCAAGTTCTTTTATCGTGGAAAGGCTGGGATTTTCCCGAAGTAGGCGACCGTCATGCCGACTTTATAAAATGTAAGGAATTATCCGGGGACGACTTGGGAGACTAATACTTTACAGAAACATACAAATAAGTTGGACTCGGGACCTCTGGACAGATCGAACTCGTTTATTGAAGCATTTCTTCGTACAGACATCTTCGCGCGTTCAGTCGGAGGTCCCGCGAGCCAGTTACGTTAAATTTTGAGAACTACATGGCCGAGGGTTTGGCTGACCGCTCAAATGTGCCAAAAAACTGTCTTCTTCGACCTTGCATGAGGTTTTAATCAGAATTTAGATATTTTCCAGCAGAGGGAGAAAGAGTCAAATTGGGAGGATCATTTATTTTAATTGGTCAATTAGCTTTTGACTGATGTCTGGGGTCTTATGCCGACACCAAGGCTTGGCCGGGCCTGGGAGCCGCACCCAACAGACAGCTGCAAGAAATGCAAACTCATCCCTTTTAAAACTTAAAGAGATGTCGAAATTGATAGATGAAAGTAATATTTGTGAGGCTGAGAAACAAAGATCACAGGGGCAGATTAGATTTAAGCATTATATTTATAAGTTAGAAAAAATGTTTTGGGATTTAAAATTTTAATTTTGCATTTTAAAAAGGGTTTATTTTTATCCTTTCATATATATATATATATATATATACATAGTTACACACACACGTATTTATATATATATATATATATATATATATATATATGTGTGTGTGTAACTATGTAAGTTTTATTTAAAATTTATTGTTATACAAAAAAATATTAATTTTTTTTAAACGTTATACAAGGTTTGTGATACATCATTAAATTATCCTAAACGAATAGTTTTTTTTTCATTTCAAAATTACACAAGCTGCTATAAATTTAAATTATTTTTCATTCACAATTTCACATAAAATAATATTAGTTTTCTTTTTCTTAAAAAAAAAAATAAATAAAAAATAATACAAGAGGTGAAGTATTTGATTTCTAATTCGACCTGTTTTATATTAAATGATACTTGCGCATATGGATTGTTTTCTTTTAAATAGATTAAGTTAATAATATTTGTTTGACGCATTTAATATATCACAATCACAAGCATCATTAAAAATAACACTAATGCAAGCTCTAATACTTTTATGAATCTTCAACGAAATAAAAATTATCCTTTCACGTTAAGCCCCTCCTACAATGTCCTCAGCAATCGATCAACCAACATTCGAGATCGTTTTTAATGGCGGTTTGTGAAAAGATTGTTTGTGAAATCGCTACTCATATTGATACTCTCCTTGTATGATTATCAAATATTTGAAAAAATCCGTTAAACTTCCAATATGTCGTCATATTCATTTAAATTTTTATTTCTTTTAATGATCTCATATTCACCTGATTTTTGTACTTACTCTTACCCTCCTTGTATTATTGAGAAATGTTTGAGAATGTCCGTTATAGTACTTTCAATATGACGTCATATTCACCTTTTTTTCATTCTTGAAACTTTTCATTTCATTTATTTTTCACGTGGAAATCTTTCAATTGAAAAATAATTGCTTGTGGAAAGAATTTTATAGTGAGTTTTGAATGTTTGGCAAATAAACTATAACGAAAACTGGTTAAATATCACAGGAAACGGCTGTTAGGTGGTTGGTTTTTTATTAATTAAAAATTTAACTACAATTTATTTCGATTCCAGATTACTTTATTTGCCTCGGTCGTGTTTTAATTCACCTGTACGTAAAATTTACAATTCTTGCTTCAAAACTGTGGATTTCTATAGAAAGACAGATAGACAGACAAATTTTCATTTTTATACATTAGTTGAATTATTAATTTGCTAGAACGAAAAAAAAACGCTCTGAAAAATCTGTTTTGTTTACATCCTCTGGTTTTTGCTCCCCCTTCTTACTTATTTTTTACCTTGGAACCTGTTTCAAACTTGTGCTCAACTTTAAAATATTTCTCTTCTTACTTTTATTTTTACTAATTTTAACTTTTATAATTTTTATTATTCTTAATTTTATACAGTATAGCTATATTTTAATTTCATCTTCCATATTTTTTCCCATTCTTAAACTCTTTTACAGTAGTTACTATAACTATAGTTCAACTTTATTTCAATGGTTCCATTTTTTAGCGAGACATCTCATTTGACTTGATGACAATTCGTAAACCTGATGACAATTCGGAAGCCTTGGAAGATCCCTGCGTTTGTTCATGTAAAATAAAGATTTTCAATTACAAATTTTTAAATGTTTCGATTCAAAGAACGCGTTAAAAATAGACGGGTATACTCGTCACCAGTCAACAAAGTGTTAAGTTTCATATAAGTAAAAATAGTGCGTCATATTAATGCAGCATTTAAATTGTGTATTTGAACATTTCGACTATCAAAAGCAAAATTAAGTATTTAAAGTTTTAATGCTTTTACCCTCCATTTTTACGCCGCTACTGGAAAAATTCAAGAATTTTTGAAATTTAAATTTTTAAATTTGGTTTTTAATGGTATGAATGGTAAATGAATCATTTATATGTTTAACCTTTTTATTACGGTGTTGAGGCATCGTGCGTCCCAGCAACAATTTTATTCTATTCGTAACGCTTTCTTAAAACAATCTCTATCATACATATATAATCGGCATTTTTTTCTAAAAGACGCATACCAGGAGGAAATTGTTTTGTTTGAATTGTGGCACGATTGAATAAAAAAAATGTCGTAAGTGTTGATCCACCGCCCTCTGAATACTAGGCCTACTCTCATACACAAGATTGTCATCTTTCGTAGGCAGATATTTTAAAGGTTTGTACAGTCCCCTGAGTTTAAACACCATTATTTTCTAAAAGTTTCATTTGACTTATTTAATCTCAGAAAAATAAGGCGGGGAAATCTTTTAAAAATTATTGGTATTCAAATTCAAGGGACCGTACAAACTGCTGAAAAAATCCGCCTACGGCAGCCGCTATTTTTGTGTCACCGCACAGTCCTAGTATTAAGAAACTGTGGATGTCGAGTAATCAAAAGGTTAAATGTAGATGTTCATTTCGTTGATCCCTATATTTAGCACAGAGCTTTTCTTTCAAATAACTATATTAAACGACTATACGACAATTTTCAAATAAAGAAAGGATAAACCTGCCCGATTTTCTTCGATCCAAATAAAAACATTTTTACCAAGATATTTTACTTAATAAATAAAATAAAATACAACGAAGGAAAAACACATTTTATTAAATAGATTTTGTGGCTCGAAATATTTTTATTTGATTTGAGTAAAATTTAATGGTTTTGAAGCCATGGACATACAGCGGACAGAAAAGTCAAGCAAATTCCCGAAGGAGCCCACATATGGTGCACCTGCAAATCATTTAAGTCATTATTGTAAAATGAAGAATATTCAGAATATCAGAAGGTCAGCTGTTGTAAAAATGTTAAAATATTGCACGAAAACATTAAATCTATCTGAAATCGATACCTATCTCTATAATAATCGTAATCGATATCGAGACTTTTTAATCGTAATGTGCATTTACCTTAAATTATTTTAAGATAATTTATCTAAAATTTCAGGATTTATAAAATTGTTATGGAATATATTATGCTTCTCTCTTTTTAAAGCAATCAATGGACACATGCTTGAAATAATTTACTCACCCTCTGGATATTTTCTGTACGAATGGCTCACTTGCCAGTGTGGAACTCCGTATTTCCGAATCCATAAACATTCCAAGTGGAGTATAGTACCTGGGTAAACGATGAGTTTACCCTCATTGCTTTGCGCAATTGGTCCCAGTTGATGTCGGAAAAGGATGGTAGGAGGTTTTTCCACTAAAAATATATAACAGTTGGTGTATAGATAAAATTAATTTAACAATATATAATTTTGGTGAGAAACTCTCTATGTATATTTCAAAAGCAATTTTTTAGAATAGGTGTATTTAGATAGCTTCCAACGTGTCTAATAAACAACAAAAAAGAATTAACATTATTTAGTCCCCTGAAGGCAGGGGTCGCAGTGTCCTATATATTTTTTTTATAATTCCCACCACTATTTTCAAAATATAATATTAACAATATCTTTCTATTGCACATTTTAGAAATCTACCATGAAATTTATAATGAAAAAAATCTTGTGTGGATAAATATACTAAAAATACCAACGTTTGACACACAATAACATCGTATAATAAACAGACGCACGTTTCATGAGTATCTTGGACTCACTTCCTCAGTGTAAATAAAATTAAACCCTATTGTATCCCCCCAAAGACATGAAAATGAATCTAAAAACCCAAATGAAGAACAACAACACACCGAGAAACTCCTCCAATGATTGGAGGAGTTTCTCGGTGTGTTGTTGTTTTTCATTTGGGTTTTTAGATTCATTTTCATGTCTTTGGGGGGATACAATAGGATTTAATTTTATTTACACTGAGGAAGTGAGTCCAAGATATTCATGAAACGTGCGCTTGTTTATTATACGATGTTATTGTGTGTCAAACGTTGGTATTTTTAGTACATGAAATTTATAGTTTGAAAATAGTGGCATCAAATATATAAGAAAAATATAGGACGCTGCGACTCCTGCCTGAAAGTCTAAATTACAGGATTAGCAGTGGGCTCTTTTTGGGCCACCACTAATTATTATTAATTCATTTTCATGGTAGACACCGCCCTCTGAATACTAGGCCTGCGCGCTGAAAAAAATGGCGGCTGTCGCAGGCGGAATCGTTTGTACAGTCCCTCGAACTTCAACACCAATAATATCTAAAAGTTATCTTTGATTTATTTGATCTCCGAAAAACAGGGACAGGGATGACCACCTCAGAAAACCCAGCCTAAGCCTTTGAGTTTTAGTGCAATCCAGATAGGGATCTCCGAAAAACAAGGCGAAGAAAACTTTTAGAAATTATTGGTGTGGAATTTCGAGGGACCGTTCAAACGCTGAAACAAAAATCGGCCTGCGACAGCCACCATTGTTGTCAGCGCTCAGGCCTAGTATTCAAGGGGGCGGTGTGGTAGATTACAATTGTATCTCATGACGAAGTGGGTTCTGCAATATTGGCAAGATAAATCTGAAACGAAAATTTTCGTAAGTAAATAGGGGTGGAGAAAATTTTGATTTAATCTCTTTTCAAAGAGACAACTCTGATTCCTGGATTGAGAATTGACCAGCTCCTCTTTTCGTAACTTAAGGACGTTGTTCAGTGAACCTTCAAATTCTCTTCTCTAATGTTACACCTATCGGCGCGGAATTCATTCGTAGTTTTTATATTTCTTCTGAGAAAATTAATATTTTTGATTTATTTTTGCTATGTTTTTTGAGGTCTCTTTTTTTTAGTTTACCAAATATTTCTAAAATGTATGCTTAATTTAATATTTTATGTGCTAGAAGCTGATGAACTATGAGTAGTATTTTACAACTTCAAATAAAAATTTTAATTTTAGAAATATTTTGACAACTAAAAAAAAGGAGAGGTCTTTCTGTTTTTCAAAAGCACGTGTAATATCTATAAATGTCTGAGCTAGCAAATGTATTTAGGTATTAGGGGAAAATACTGCTCGTATATCATAAATTAAACATGCATGTGATTATCGTAATTCCGAATTTTATGGCTTATTTGTGTACTTTTACAAGTTTTATTTTCAAGGTTTATCTATCTGTACATTATTCCTGTAATAGTTTTCAAACATTAAAACTCACTTTATTATGAATAGGAAAATGTTAAACACATGTTCAGAATTATTTTATCGTACTAACTTTGTAAACGAAGATTTCCGAGACCCTTACAAAATTTTCAGTATTGTAATGATCTACTGGGATAGGAATCATAATTTAATGTTTAAAAGTTTAGAGCAGGGGACTCCAAACACTCCTCCGCTATCAACACAGCTGCCACCCTTTTCAAACAAGAAAAAGACAGAAATCAGAATTTCTGTGATTAAATAAGGTGTAAATTACCATTGGTAATTCTGCCGGCCGAAGTAACGTTGTTGGGTCCAACAAGTTTAGAGCAAATTATTGCCTCAAAATAATTTAATAATTTTTTCTTTCTTTTTTTTTTCAATTTAAAGTCATGTCACACTATAATACTAAAAGCGTATCCAAGAAAACATTGAGAAAGTGATGTGCTTTAATTGTTTCCAATCAAATAACAAAAAAAAATTCGCATTATCTGACGAAAATAGTCAGATGAATCCAGACACTTACATGCATAATCGTTTTCTTGAGATAGTCCATAACACGTTGGCTTTACACCATCCCAGTCCCCGTGAGTGCAACGCCTGCGTATGCTGCCGATGAGGCTGTATTTGCCAATGTCTTTGCATCGAAAGACAAGCTCTGTGTGCGGTGGGTGTTCAGTTTCTTCTTCATCGATCATTTTGTCGCCTAGAAAAGCCACTAAATTTGGCTCCGTGTTGTAAAATATACAAGATTTGTTACGCCGATCTTCATCAGGAGGGGGGTCTGGTTCAGCCTCTAAATAAATTAAAAATGAAAATTAGCATGTAGAAAGTATTATAAAAAGCCAAAGTTGATGGGCAGTAAAAAATAATATATAGTAAACTGCATTGGCGACTCGTAACTGACTATTTTTGGGGCACTAAATTACTTGAAAGAGTTATTCTGTTCGTAACACTACTTTATTTTGAAGGAATTTATTGTTTATTTAATGGCAGAAATTTCTACCAATAAATAATATAAATATATCTTTTAAAATACAGTTGTAAGAAAATAATAAATTTGGCAGACATGCATTAAGTGCCCTCAAATGAAGCCAGTCAAGAGCCGCCACTGGTAAACTGTATAAAAGTGACTCTTTCGCAATCTAAAATTTCTTAAAACAGCTACGATAGAGATCCTACTAGACCGTTTTTTGAATAACACTGCCTTCAAACAAAAGTAATCGTCGTAGATTCCTATGATATTTGCAACAAAAATATACCATGAAAATTATTAAAAGGGAGAATGGTGATACTCTGTTACGGTTTCAGGTAATTAAGTAGCGGTTCTATAGTCTGTCTAGAGCAACAGATAACTAATACCGAGTAAAGTAAAAGCGAATCAACAAATGTTTTTAATAATATATAGTTATACAGAATGGTCCCGAATTCATGGTACAAACTTTAAAGGTTGAGGTATAAGACACTGTAACAGTCATTTATTGGATAGGAAACCAGGGTCTGAAATCCACTTTTTTGTCAAAATTACAGGGCGTCTCACTTTAATTCGAAGTCGCGTTTTCATTCATAACTTTAATAGTACTCTGTTAAAAATCTTTTGCTGCAGACACACTCAACCGCTAATAGAGAAAACGGTTACTTTACTATATTATGAAGCATTTTCAATGGTCAAAATAGAGATATTCTATAAAAGCGGTGGGGTGACTATGCAGCAAAAGCTCAAAATTTTTCCTTACAACTCATACAAAGATGAGTCTGTTGGGAATTTCGTTAAAATATCTTTACTACTATTAAAGTTATTAACAAAAACACGGCTTTGGATTGGAGTAAGACGGCCTGTTATTTTGACTAAATAAAGACTCTGGTCTCCTGTACAATACATGACTGTTTCAGTGTCCTGTACCCACCCTTAAAATTTGTACCATGAATTCAGGATCACCCTGTATATAATTAAATAAGGTGGCAGAAAATGAAGAGTCGGTGATCAGAGAGTAACAAGGATTCTTAACCCCTTAATTCTCGCTCCCATCAATATCACGGGCTGAGGAGTCGTTCGTTATTTCTCGTGCCCGTCATATTTCCGGGCTCAAGATTTAACTGCTGGAAAAAAACTTCTGAAACCAGAAAAATTTAACTGGAATTTCCATCTGAAGATTCCATTGCGCTGATTGTGATGTTAGACTTTCTATTGCATGTTTTGAAATATATCCATACTCAAAAAAGTTATGGATAATCAATCTTCAATTTATGTATATTATATCTAATATTATTTGTAAAAATGTGAAAATTAAAGGTCTTATTCGCATTAATTTGTATGGTGTAAAGCTAACATTAACCTCTTAATTCTCGCGCCTGTGATTTTCGCGGGCAGTGTAGACAACTTTTTTGTATTCAGATTGTTTGACTCCCACCAGTTTTTTTAAAATAGTGTAATTGGCTTTATTTTCGCATCATTTTATCTGCCGTAAACTACGGTGAATATTTCTACATAAAAAAAAGGGGTGGGAATCAAATAATCTGAATTATAACAAAAAGTAGCCTACACTTATCGGGGGGCGGTGCTTAAGGTGTTAAGACACAGAATTCTCGCATGATGGCATTTCTACAAATGTGAATTTGCTCTATAACATATTGTTTTTTTTTCCTTAAAAAACTAATTGCATATTTTATTTAGAAACCTTATAATTATTCAATTTCTGTAATAAAAAAATAGGTACTTTTGTGACGGTTTTTTTTCAAATATTAAGCGACCCTGAAGGGGTTAAAAACCCCACATCATTTGACACAAATTCCGTAAGACAAACAATTCTTTCAGTCGGTTATTTCGGTGCGGATCGAGGTCGGTTTCGGGTTGAGTTTGGATTCTTTTCGGACGGGTTCGGGTTGACCCGACATTTTAAAAGAAAGTTCTGAATATATTTTTATGAAAAGTATTATATATTTCAATATCAATGAGTATTTATGTGTTCATTTTTATACTAAAAAGATAAATTGATTTTATTGTATAACTGTAGAATAATTTTCCATAATTGTATTAATATTTGGATTATTTTTCTTTCATTTGGGATTAGGGTTGAGGTCGGGTTCGGGTTGAAGTATGTCGATGTTTGCATTTGGGTCAAGTTTCAAGTTGACTTTAAGTAGAATTTTCGGGTTGGGGTTGAGTAATACCCGACTCGTGCAGGACTATACTCTATTGGAACTCTTTTGATTAAATTCTTTAAAAAAATCAGGTTCAAAGCCTTTTTAACATGGGTTATATTAATCCCTATTTTACGGAAGATTAGTGTAGGGTTGTCCGGCAGGTAATAGCATTTAATAAACAAAATTCTATGAATCATCCACAAGTTGTAAATCTTTGAAATCTCATAAAAGTGGAGAGATTAATTTTCCTAGTCCGTTCATTAACGTATTCCGATATAAATAACTAGAAACAGTGTCAAACAACCTCATTGTTGACTACCTCAATTTAATAAACATAAACATTAGATTTATTTAAGAACAGAAAATTGCGTTTAGGTAAGATGAAGATTACTATTCGAAAAAAAATATATTGGTACTGAAAAATTGGAAGATTTTGCATTTATCTTAAGCTGAAAACGAGAAGAAATATCTAGATATTCCTTAGCTCTATAAGAATGCTTCTTCAACCAGAAAATGCTTTATTACAGAGGGTTGTGTGACAACAAATACGTTGATCTTTCTAGAAACAAAAAGTGTATTTTTGTTATGTCCAGGACGTTGGAACGGAAATTAACCCTTTGCCTGTAGAATATATTTGAGAAAAACGTGCCAAAAATGGAATTTTTTTTCTCTTTAAAAGCAATGCAAAGAAACATTTAACTTGCGTAAAGTTTATACAACTTCCTGTAAACATAACGTGGTTTGAATGAAATTTGGGAAGAACTGCAAAATTACAAAAGACCGACAAATGGCGCGAAACTGCCGAAGTTTTTGCGGGAAAGTATCGCCATCTATTGGGAAAATGGTAAATTGCATATTATGCATTGGACCAACTGAGTTCGGACTTCACGGAATTAAAACAACGATATTTTCTCTTGCCCGAACTGAGATCGGGTGTTCCAAAATTGGAGTATTTGCGTTGCCTGGACTGAGTTCGGGCGTCATAGGCAAGCGGTTAAATATCAAAGAACCCCGAAACTACCTCTTTTCTTCTTTTTTCTTAAATGAACGAGGGTACAAAATAATTTATTAAGTCCTTGACAGTTTTGCCCGAACACCACTCTGGCAAGAAGAGTTTTCTTGCTTCATATTACTAAAAGCTTTTGGATAACACTAATTTTTAACTGTAATTTTATAAATTGGTAGAAATTTTTGATTATATAAAGCAAAATCTTAGTACGGAAAAAAGTGGTGTTTTGTCCTTATTTTTCATTTATTGTGTCAAAACTAAAAAAAAAAAAAAAAAAACTATTAAGGGGTTAAACAGAAATAAACAAGTCATTACATTATCAATATCAAATATATCATTGAAATGTATAAAATTGAATTTTTATCTCAATAATCTCAGCGCTCGCTTCAGAAGACGATAATAGATATAGGTTTAAGGAAGCATACTACCCTTAAATGTAAAAGTATTAGATTTTTCGAAGAACATGTGTGTGAAAGTGTAATATTTTATGCGCATTGTAAAACAAGCCTCATAAAGAATTTTCTTAATTATGGTATTTATGACTAGAAACATAGATGATTCCTTTTTAAGCAATGCTTAAAAGAATATTTAAAACTCACTCATTTTAAAATTTTGAAAATGTGATTTTCTGTTTAATTTGCGTTTAAAATTACTCTTGAACCATTTAATTTTCTTACATGCCATCGTCAGGGATTTATAGATCATATTTACATTTTAAGATTCAACTTAAACGGGTGTATATTTCAGGAAAATTTATATTTTTAAAAATAAAGTATTGTGCATAATGTTTTTAAGGTGTTTACATATATATTATCTTTTTTTGTATTTGAAACAATAAACATATTAAAGTTCAGACTTAAGATATAGTTATAATCTATAACGTCTTAAAATATCATGTAAAAATTTCAAGTAGTTCCACATAAAGCTTGTGCGTCAATTCTGAAAAAAAAACTCATTCAGATATAAAGTAATTTAAAGCACATTTTATTGAAATTTTAAATATTCAATGTTCTATCGCACTTGTATTGAATTTTTTTTGTGCCAATAATAAAGATGTATTTTATGAAAAATATTCTGAAGGAATATTAAGAAAGTTCATGAATAGCTCAAATTATTTTTATTTTATTTTTTACGAAAACAATGGAAGACCCGCCCTCTTCTTCGAACAATATTAGTTTTGATAAGCTTTCCAGGTTCACGCATCAATAAAAATGTCGCAATATATGTATTTAATATAAAATATCTATGACAAAATATGTATTTAATATAAGTTACGAGTCTGATAAAATAAGATAAAATATATGAATTAATTACATATAAATTCTGTCAATAGCTTAGAAAAGTTTTATGCAAGTAAAAATACACAGTTGGATCTAAGTATTCACAGCAAAAGTTTGTCGATGACGTAAATACATGCAGTATCCTTTTTAGATCTGAAGCTAAAATAACACTACAAATGCTTATCCATTGCTTTTGCACAAAAAAATTGGCATCATACATGAAAGAAAAAAGATTATTTCTTAAATTGATACTTTAGGGCAAGACTCCCTTATCATAGATCAGACTTGACAATCCGGAGAAAGTATATGGGAGAAAATGTCCGCGGTAATTGCCAACTTATTCATTGACTTTCTCCGGAAAGTATCGCCGCCTGGTGGATACTACCGATACTAGTTCATAAGCAAATGCGTAGAACAAATGGAGCTGTGAAAAAATTTCATGTTATTTCGTGTCTTAAATACTCCTATTACCATGGAGATCATGCCTATTACTGACGATTGATGGCACTAGTAGCAGGACAACCATGCAGTCAAAGGAAACTTGCTGATTGCGAGGCCTGATACTATGATAAGGAGGCCTTGCTTTAGGGTAGGACTGTCCAACCTGGCTCCCAATATTCACCAGAAAACTGTTACAGAAATATTTGTGTTATTCAATCTCCGAATATCTGCGATTAATTAAGGCAAATATTTCTCTAAGAATTTTTAGTGAATATCGGGCCCCAGGTTGGGCAGCCATGTCCGGCTTCAGAAAAGCTTCTTACAGAAAAATTTGCATTAATTAATCGGAGATATTCAGTGATTGAACAAAGCAAATATTTCTGTAAGAAATTTCTGGTGAATGGCGGGCGTTAGGTTGGACAACCCTGCTTTTGCGCGACCTACGTTATACACGGCCCACCGCCCTCTGAATACTAGGCCTGCGCGCTGAAAAAAATGGCGGGTGTCGCAGGAGGAATCGTTTGTACAGTCCCTCGAACTTCAACACCAATAATATCTAAAAGTTATCGTTGAGTTATTTGATCTCCGAAAAACAAGGCGAAGAAAACTTTTAGAAATTATTGGTGTGGAATTTCGAGGGACCGTTCAAACGCTGAAAAAAAAATCGGCCTGCGACAGCCGCCATTGTTGTCAGCGCTCAGGCCTAGTATTCAGGGGGCGGTGCACGGCCGATGCATGACGTTTAAAACGTCACATGTATTGGATCATTTTTTCACGGCGATTGGTGCAAAACGGGGGGCACGTCGCTTTGCACCAATCGCCATGTAAAAATGATCCACTCCATGTGACGTTTTAAACGTCATGCACCGGCCGTATATAACGTAGGTCGCGGCTTTAGGGGACTGGTAATTTAGGTTCACAAATATGGATCTAAAATTTATATCCCCCTAAAATTTCAACTTAATTAGCAATAGCATAAATTCACACAATCACAAATATAAGTTCTCTAAACAAGTATAATGATCTCCAAATCCTCAAACATTTTTATCGTTCAGTATAAGTTAAATAGCTATAAAAATTATTTACTCTCTTGGCCACACTGTCATGAAGGAGTTAAGCAAACTCAGATGAAAATAACATTTCTTTTAAGAGGGAATCAACATCAATGTTGCCATTTATTGGCTTTGTTTTAACCCTTTAACGGGCGGTGTCCACAAAAAAGGACACCTAATTTTAATTCCAAAACTGACAAAAGGCACCAAGAATATATAATTAAAATTTTCTTGTTATTAAGTATCGGAAAAAAGCAAGTTTTTAATTTCTAATGAATTCGTTTGTAATTTCTGGTGTCAGTCCATTATTTCATCATTTTACAAACAGACTAAGTCTGCGCCGGAAAGGGTTAAAGCAAAAAAATTCAGCTATATAGAAGTGAAGACAAAATTAAAAAAAATAGTTTTTATCAGGAAAAAAATACAATTCCACATTTATGTACCTCGGGTCTGAAGAGGTCAAAAGGGTAAAGAATAAGATAAAGAATTGTTGCCTTAAAAACCATTGTCCATACGGAAATATAGCGATTGCGTTCAGAATATTTCCCTAAGAAAAACTCAAGCTAAGTGTTTGCGTTCTGTGAGCCATAAATAGGCGTGTTATGACCTTTTAATCATTGTTTACTGAGAATAAATACATCATATTTGTCATAGTCATAACTAGAATAATTTTAGGGATTTTTTGTGTGGTTTGATTTAAAATGCGCAGAAAATATTCTTCTTTGATATACATGTCCTCGAAACACTGCATGTTTTGAAAATTTAAGAGTATGTTTTATGCTGTTTTAAAATTTAAATGTATTAGTACATTTTAAATACCAAATTATTTTATTTAAATATAACCGTTCTTATTTTCTTTTGAATTTTTTTTTCTCGTCTGAAGTCTTTTATGCTTTCCATTCCATTTATAAATACAATACCAATATTTGCGCAGATAATAACACAGAAATACTAAAGTAGTATAGTAGTTATACTAAATTTCACTACTTTACTGTGAAATATTTAAAGTGCAATACTTGAGTGCTTTCTGTGTATGCAAGAGGGGTTTTTATATTCATCTTCTGAAAAATAATTGCGTTTCATTAAATCTGTTATGTTAGTTTTAACTTAGTATTCGGAAATATTTGACATGCGCATTACTTTCTGTTTAATTAGTTAATGTTTTAAATTTCAAAATAGTCTGAAATTTACAAAATTGGATGACATTTCACCAAGATATGGCAGATATGTTTTGCAAATAATTTTCTTTAACCCCTTGAAGGGCACCTGTTTATTATATATACCACTTAATTTTAATCCCAAAATGCCACAGTGACACCAGAATTTTGAAATCAAATTTTGAATTTATAAGGTACATGAGGAAAAGCTTTTACTTATTTTAAAATAAATTCATTCGTGAATCCTGGTGTCAATCAATCATTTCAATATTTTAGGTACAAGAGTACTTTGCCCCTGAAAGGTTTAAAGGAGAAAACTAATATGCAAAAACAGATGCATGATTTAAATGGAAAATAGAGCATAAAATTTAGATTATTTAAATTATCGACTGCATGTCTTTTATGGGAATCAATTGTAATATTCATGATAATTGACGCGAATTCTCGTATTTTGTGTATGCGTAACTCCACCCACTTTTTCATTTTATTTGTTATAATTTCTCAATATACACAATATTCGTATTTTTTCAATTAGTATACTATGCATATTCCAAAAAGAAAGTGCCATTATCATACACATTAATTTGCAATATACAAAGAAACACAGAAAATATCTTTGTTTAATAATGCAACGTTCAAGTGTATCGCCAATAGGCAGGACTTCCTATTTAATGGACAAGAACAAGTCGTTAGGGACTTTTATGCTTACAACACTTAACTTACCGCATTTGTAAGCGCCTCCGACCCAATTACCATCTTGGCAAACTATCTTCCATGTAGTCTTTTCTCCGTAAATGCCTTTGATGCAGTTGAATCGGATTTCAGTATTATGAGCGAACCATTTGACAGGTCCATGATTATCGTCTTCATCCTCTTCCTCTTCGTCGTCTTCACTATCCGAAAGGAAATAAGGATTGCCTTTGTTAGTTGGATACAATAGCGTGTTCTGTTGCCTCTCAGGAGGTCCACAAGGTCTGTACCCAGCTGTCAATGGCATGTCCACTGCGACATTGTCGTCACTCCCAATGGTCTGTCGGTATCGGATATCTGTCTCTTGAATGTCTTAAAATAAAGAAAAAGTTTTGTACTTCATTCATATATTTAAAATACTAACAGGAAAATACATAAAATACTTATTTAGAAAATAATGTTAGAAACATTATCAAATCAAAGAGCGTCATTCGCGCAAACGAGCATCTTCACTATAGCCATTTCAACTGAATGATCAACCTTGGTTGGTTGGTTTCTGTTCTTTACTTTTGTGAGCTTGATTACCGCAGGGACAAACTTCCAACAATAATTCTAAAAAGAAGTTCTTGGCTTAGTTGTGATAAAAATTATGGGTTTTATATTAAATTATGGGTATCATCTTCACTATAGCCATTTCAATTGAATGATCAACCTTGGTTGGTTTGTTTTGTTCTGTACTTTTGTGAGCTTGAATACCGCAGGGACAAACTTCCAACAATAATTCTGAAAAGAAGTTCTTTGCTTAGTTTTGATAAAAATTATGGGTTTTATCAAGGCTACAACAACTTTTTTAAACTACTGGTGTAAATTTATTCCTGCAGCAATCGGTATTTGTCACTTTTTCATTTTAATGTCTTTTGTTAAGAGTTCCATGTTTCCGTTATAAGACTATAAAAATGTTCTTTTCGGCATTTATAAATTAATTTAAAAAAAATCATAGAACAATTATTAATTAATAATATGAAATCAAAAATTTTTAAAACAACACCAAGTAAAATATTATAAAAGGGATATTAAAAAACTTAATATAAATTGATGGTAAGGTTTAAAAAAAATATATTTAATGATATTTCAGAAACTTTAAATTAGAAAATTTTAAATCGAAATTGTTACTTTTATCGTCTTTAACATTAGTGGTACAAATTGCTGTTAATTAATTTAAGTGATATTATTATTATTATCATTATTATTATTATTATTGTCGTTGTAATATTGTTATAAATAATGTTTGTCATGGAAGCGATAATAAATTCACAAAATTTGGAACACGTCCTAAGGTTGCGTATATTTATGTGAAATTATTACTATTATTATTATTATTATTATTATTATTACTGTCGTTGTCGTTGTAATATTGTTACAAATAATGTTTGTCATGGAAGCGATATTAAAATCACAAAATTTGGAACACAGCCTAAGGTTGTGTATATTTCTGTGATATTATTATTATTATTATTATTATTATTATTATTATTGTCGTTGTAATATTGTTATAAATAATGTTTTTCATTAAAGTGATATTAAATTAAAAAAATGTGGAAGACGCCTAAGGTTGTGTATAATTTTGACACATCATTTATTTATCATATAGTTATCATATAGTTATCAAATAGAAATGTATTATAAAAGTATTTTTATATATGTTTCATGCCTTAAGTTTATTCGCACAGGCACATACATATATACAATGAATTTCTTTTTTTTTTTTACCATGGTCACAACTAACAAAATAAATCTCACCTTATTTATATATTTCTTTTGTGTCAGCTTTGACAACTTTGTTCCGTACCCTTTAAATTGGGGCCAAAAAAAAACATCGCATATTTTTCCCAGAATTCCCAGAGTAGATGTAACTGAATTGTGTTTTGGATATAAGTATTCCCAGCACTTTCCTTTTACAGGAATTTTATTAATTAATTTCGTTCATTTCGAAATTTGCTAATCTTTTTCTAGGTTTGTGCAATGTAATCAGGAATAAGATTTCTCCGACTTTTTGCAGACCAGTTTTAATATTAGAGAAAATATTGTTCTTTTAACATACGAACAATGCTGAACAGTGGAGTAGCATTGAGGGGCTTCCTAGTCAACTACGCCCATTCTATTGGTGAGATGTCTTATTATATTGTGAGCCATTGGGTAAGTAAAAACTGTAGTTTAAAACTACTATAGAAGAAAAGAATTACTTAACATTTAAGAATTTAATAAAAGTATAAATTAAAGTTAATATTTAAATTAATCAGTAAGCTAAAAAATAAAAAAGTTAAAATTAGGATTAAAATATGAATGAGTGAATATAAAGATTTAAGAAATGACTAGAGGGTTGACTTAAAAGTATAGCTGTAATTACTGAAACGACTAAAAAAGTTTAATAAAGAATTAAGTTAAAAATTTACGTTAGCACTAGTTCAGTAATAATTCACCAATGGCGAAAAGGAAAAGGTAACAAGAAGGCGGCAAGGCCACAGGTAAAAAAAAAAAGCACACGTTCCGATTAAATAAAAAACACTTTTCTAAAATTATACTAGTATGAAAAAAGTCGGAGAAATCTCATCCCTGAGTGTAATATACTATGCAGGTTAAGTTCGTATTGCTATAGAAACCAAAAAATATTAACTAATTATAAATTTATTTATATTCTTTGTAGAAACTTCGCAAAGTGCAGCAGAAACAGTGTTTGTGTTATTCTTAAATAATGATAAAATTTGGAGTACAAGAAAAAAATATTATTGTTTTAATTCATGAATTTTAGCTCAAATTATACCATAAAATAAAATAATGTCAATTTTTGATAAGGAAAAACAATGATTTTTTTTAAATGTCACAAATTGTCGTTACTATCTATGTCCATGAAAGCATAAATTCAAAATGCCTTAGAAATATCCACAGTAATGAAATATTTAACTTTTAGCCTACTTTAAAGCTAAATCATAACAATTACAAGGTTATGGTATAATTATTCATAATTATAACAGTTCCAAACATTTTGTGTGATTCATTTAGCGATGTTAAATGATTAAAAATTCCTTTCAGCAATAATGAACTTGATAATGACACGTAATAAGTACACTGACTAAAATATGTGAACAAGAGGAACAAAATGAAGAAGTATTTATGCTGTTAGTCAAAAATACACATTAACTGCTCGTAAGAAGATATTGAACTGTAGCATCTTCGTTCTGATATCAAAACGCCATCTAGTGATGCGCTGAATGAAAAATTACTGTTTACTACGGTAATGAAAATTACCTCTCGGGAAAAATTTTAAATGGGCATAATTAAGAGAAATATTTTCTGTTTTGTCTACAGTGCCAAATAAATTTTTAAAAAATACAGAAAGGAGGAATACTCAGATTATCATTTTCTTTGTTTTAAGGCTTCCCAATCCCGAAAAATTATATTTCAATTAATAAATAAACTAACTACGAGTCGTTAGTCAGACTTGAATACATTTAAAAAGCAATTAAATTAAAATATGTACTTAAAACATTCAAAATTAAAATAAGAAACATACAAAATATACGTTTCGCTATATCGTCAGTACCATGTCAAACTATTGAATATGAAAAAAAAATGCATTTTTCTGTACTTTTAAAAATAGTCCAATTGTCACCACTAAATTTTAATAGAATTCTTCGCCTAGTAAAATACTAATTAATTTTTTGTAGAATTACAGAGTTGCCAATTAGGCCTTAGTTTTTATTCCAAAATACTAATTCATACCAGAAATTTTTAGAATTTTATTTTTGTTTAAATAAACATGAAATGTCTGTCATTAAATAAAGTAAAAATTTCTATTTGAAATTTCTAGTATGGATTCAAAATTTCTGAATCGAAAAGGGTGTCCAAGTAGCAACCCTGCAGAAGAATAATGTTAAAATTTAGTGGTGACAATCAGCCCATTTTTAAAAGTAATGAGAAATGCATTTTTTCACATTCGATAGTTTGACATGTTAGCGACGATACCACCGTATACCCTCTTCAGTACTTAAATCAATTAATAAATTTCAAGTTTGTGATCAGCCAGGGTAATAGCATTTACAAATTTACAATTTTTTAAGTACTGTTTTTTTTTTCATTTAAACTAGTGTACAATACGATGTCTGAAATGAAATATTGGCAAACATTTCGCTAGTTGCTAATAGCTATCTTGAATGTTTAAAAATCTGTGCGATGACAAATTTAAATATTTAGCAACTCAAGCCTAATTAACTTTCATACATTAGTACAAAGATTCCGTCAAATGTTTTGTCCTTAATTTAATTTGGTTTGAATTAAAATGTCTCTATCCTATTAATTCGAATTGTTTTAAACTTTTTTATTGCAATTAACATATAAAACACGGAAAACAAATATTATTACAGGAATTTATTTATTCTTTATACATTTACTTCCGTACCTACTTTACACCATTTTATAATCAGTTTATTATACAACTGTTCTAGTATATTTCCAATGATGTAATTGTAACAAATTGTCTCCCTAATGGCTGGAAATTAGTATTAACCAAATCGCATTTGTAAACAATACTAGAAGATGAAATCATCGAGAAACATTTAGATCAGTTGGATGATCATAAATCATATTAAAATCTCTTTCCAATTAACTATGATAATAAATCATCCTGATATTTCATCACGAAAATAAATTAGTGAATGAAAGGAAGGAGTACAATGTAGCAAGATGAATAGTATGAATATGTCCTTTAAACAATTTCGTTTATGTAACTGAAGATTAATTATTTCAACATATCACGCTCTCTATATAAGCATTTTGACAATGTAAATCAATTTTATGAACGCTTATGATAAAGAACTATCAATTTTCGAAAAGAACTCACAATTTAAATTTTGATTATACTTTTAATTTCATTATTTTGTAAACACAAAATCGTTGTCAACTTATAGTTTTAAAAAAATCAGAAATCTACCACTCTTTTCGAATTCGTCTTATGTAATCTTTAGTCTTATTTAACATTGGATTAAATAAAGAGTATATTAATATTCGAAAATAATGGTATATTTAAAAAAAATCTCCTTCGGATTGCAACGATAAAAACAGAGGTGGCGAATTTGCTTGCAAACCGGCGGGCGTACATGTTACCACTATTTCCGAATAATAACCTCTGATTTATTTTTACAGAATTTGAAATAATTTTTTGCGATTAAATAAGATTATTATTATTATTATTATTCAAAAATAGTGGTAAGAAGTGGCCCGCAGGCACGTTACCCCTATTGTAAACGATTTGTAACCCGTGGCGGTTGGTTACTGACATTTTTGGGGGGACTAAATACATGGTTGCCAAATTTTTCTTCTCTTACCACTATTGTTTAAAAGAAATCTTTCTTTTTATTATTGGCAAAAAGTTCTGCCGTTAAACAAGGAAACCATGTTTTAAAAAATAACGGTGTGAAAATAATCAATTTTTCAGTCAAGCATTTAGTACCCCAAAAAAGAGCTGGTCAAGAGCTGCCACTGTTTATAACTAATAATGGGTTGTAAATTTAAAAAAAAAATTATTTACAATGAAAGTAATAACAATTCACTCCGGATTATGTTATTATGTTACACTTTAGTTATGTGTTTTCTTTATATATTCAAGGGGTTAATATTCTAAATTAAAACCTAATTTGAAATTTGATGACAACTTTGATTTGATTTTTATTGTAACTTAACCCCTTAACCCGTTAGGGACGAGCGACACTTATACGTGACACATACAATGCTCAGAATCCTTCATTATTCCCACTAGTTACATTTTTTGTAAGCTTTTCATTATTTAAACGTAGCACTTCTGCGATTGAATCAGGCGCAAATTTCTGTTTTGTAAAACCGGTGGTAAAAGATTAAAAATTCTGTAAAGGAAGCTCGTAGCGAAGGGGTTAAGCACCATATTCAATTTAGTGATAGTATGCTGAATACCAGATATATTAAGTTTCGTCAAAAGTAGTTTATGTCATTATTTTTAATTACATGTGACTAATTTAACTACATGTAATGTAAAAAGATGAAATAGAGGTTTATTTATATTATACAAACAGAATTAAGGTTCGAAGTTCCAATCTTCATCGCTTGATTCAAATCTATCATCACTATCGTCTATGTGATCATCAAAATTAGGAACATAATCACTCTCCGTGTCTGACATATTATTTTATAAAATCACTATCTATCAGAGATAAAAACAAAACCGAAAGCGAAACACTACAATTTATGTAACGCCATCTGTTGGATGCTAAAATAATCATTGCTATAAAGCCCGTACAA
The DNA here is from genome assembly GCA_963931845.1 of Maratus michaelseni. NCBI lineage: Eukaryota > Metazoa > Arthropoda > Arachnida > Araneae > Salticidae > Maratus > Maratus michaelseni. The sequence goes on along the minus strand of OZ007587.1, from coordinate 264,325,800 downwards.
AACCAATCACAATAGAAATTACCGACGCAAAAAACTAGATGCTTAGAACATTGCAATCTGGGATTAAATGAGGACGTACGCACATACGTCTTGGTATTGCAAATAGAAGAGTTCATGACGTACGCACATACGTCCTGGTATTGCAAATAGAAGAGTTCATGACGTACGCACATACGTCCTGGCACTGCAAATAGAAGAGTTCATGACGTACGCACATACGTCCTGGTATTGCAAATAGAATAGTTCATGACGTACGCGCACACGTCTTGGTATTGCAAATAGAAGAGTTTATGACGTACGCACATACGTCCTGGTATTGCAAATAGAAGAGTTTATGACGTACGCAGGTACGTCGTGATGCTTAAGGGTTTAATTGCATACTGTACCAACGTTGTCGAATGATTCAAAGCTACTTCTTCTCTAATTGTTTTTGAAAGTAAGATGTGGGGGTTGAATTCCAATTACATTTCTGCGTTGTTATAAAAATCTAGGTGTATCCTTTTCAATCGTAAGTGCAGGAACGAGAATAGTTTTCATATAATTACTTACTGAATTAGTTTTATAGTATTTTAAGTATAGTTATTAATCGTATCATGTGACTAAAAGTTAGAATTGACTAATCGCATTACTAAACACTGCTAGAAGATGAATCATCCAGAAACATTTCATGCAGTTTAGTGATTGGGAATCTCATTCAAAACCATTTTCATCCAATTATGGTAGTAAATCATCCTCATAATCCATTACCATAATCCAGTATTGCCAGTCAGTTACTTTTTTGAAAATTCGGAATGCTTGATTGGTACCATTTTTTTTAAATACTGTAATTTGCCTTGTTTTTACCTTTTATAATTTTTTATTAAATAAGGCGATAATTACAATTTTGAAAAAATGGTGGCAATTAAGCAATCCGTTTTTTTTGTTGTTAAGTAGCAAACTGGCAACATTACAATAATCAATTAGCGAATGAGCGGAATATAATTTGTAAAATGTAGCAAGATAAATTAGAATCAATATGCTTTGTTTTATTATTTCAATGTGTTGCGTTTTATAAATAAATATTTTAGGAATTTAAAAATAATTTGTGACCGCTTATGTTAACGACATGATAATACTTCAAAAGAATACTGAATTTTAATACGGATAATAAGTTTGTTTTCATTTATTGTAAACGATTTGTAAGCAACAATGGGTGCACACACACACACACACATATATATATATATATATATATATATATATATATATATATATATATATATATATATCTTGAATTCAAGTTCGAATTCGGTCTGAATGGCAGTAGGAAGCTCTTTGATAAACATGTTTAACTCTGTGCAAGGTTTCCCTTCTCGATCTTATCAAGAGGCCGTGTGGTATCACCAACAACAAATCAGACTTCAGTGAATTTTCAGTACAAGTAAAGACTTTATTGACATTTTAAAAGGTCAAGTCAGGAGGAATGCTTGCTAGACTGTAGTTAAAACTATGCATCAGTATGATCCGTTGTGACAGTCAATAATTTCCACAAGTCTTTCCCAAATTTAAAGACATTTTTTTAGGTGAGTGGATTGGATCCACTGGGCACGAAACCCTTTTAAACATTATCAAAACTCTCTACATTACTAACTAAAAAGACGATGTTGCGAATTAGAAGGCTGTTAAATTTTTACTCTGCTCTTTAGCCAACGCTAAACGTCAAAATTCTCCGTCTCTCCTGGCATTGCAAGTGATTTTAAGTGGAGCTACGCGAAAGGTTACAAACGCGACATGTGATCTGTTTTAGCCAATTATAGTCCGAATTCGAAGGTACTCAATCCAATTTCCGGCGCACAGATATCATAGCGATTAAATTTCCGCGATGTTTTTTGGCGCCAAATAATCTTTCTGATTTCAACTGGAATTTTCTGAAAGCTTCTAAAAACGCGGTAAAATGAAGTAATGTTTTAGCTTTGAGAATAGGTGTAAAATATTCTGAAACTGTAGACGATTTTTTTAGAATACTAGAGAAGAAATTTAATAATTGACACAGATTAAAAGTAAGAAATGTTTAAATATGGAAACATACTAAGAAACATTTAATATTTTAATATAAGAAAGAATTTACGGAAGTAGGGTTTTTTAAGATGGAATAATTTTAAGAGATGTGATATTTTAGCACTTTAATAAAGACTTTATAGCAATTTGACTACACGGGAATAATAATAATGAATTTTAATAATGGATTAAAAATAAAGATGTTCTATTTAAAGAATAAATTAAAAAAGCTATCGCCATTTTTAGAACTAAATACTTTCGAATAAATATTATTAACCTTCCTACCCTGAATGGGTCGAATCGACCTTCTATAATTTATTTTATTCGATTCGAAACAGAAATTTCTTTTTAAAGTAAGTGAAATAAAAGCCACAGAGAACTGTGTTAAATAAATCTGTTAAATAGTTTTAAATAAAAATTCTGGTATAAAATGTTTTTAACAAGGTTGAGTAAAATTTCAACAGGGTAGGACGGTTAAGTGGATTAGGACAAAATGGCTTTACATATGGATAGTAAAGGATTATTTTTTTAATAACAATTATTTTAATAAGCCGGGGTTATATACGGAACATTATTCATTTGGAAAAATTTTATAGAATAATTTAGCAGATTACCGAAAAAATTAAATTTTGTAATACATAAATAAATAAATAAATAAATATATATATATATATATATTACGATGACAGTTTTCACAAGAAATAAGACTGTGTTAAGTATTACTGTATTATGCATTAACTGTCCTGTATTTCAATTAAGTGTTTTAATGACAAAAAATGAGCATTAAAAATTGTATTAGTTAACAGTTCTAGAAAAAGAAATCATCCTGAAACATTTAATGCAGTTGGCTGATTTTAAATCCAGACTCAAATGCACACCCCCCTTATACCTATACATTGGGATCCTTTCTTGCTTGGGTTCTCTATCGAAAGTTAAAGCACTTTCTGGTAATTTCTAGCATCTGAAGGCTCTGGAATAATCTGGAAAGATCTCTGAAACCTATATAAGGACCTCCATCAGTTCAGTTCAGTTAGTTGTCTGTCAACTGCGATTGAATTCATACGAGAGGCTTTGCATTGAGAACTGTGTTTCTCGGATTGATTTTATCGTTGATACGTCGTATTGAACGCATTGTTTCTGTGTGAAATTTTGCTGTGCTTTTATTGGATTTGAACATTACTGAATATCTTGTAATTTTCAGAAGATATTGGTGTTCGTATTGCACTGTTTATAGTGAATAAAGCCTTTTGATTGTTCTTATATATTGGCATCAGTCCTTTCGAACCCCGAGCTCACAACAATATATATGTTCTAGCAATTAATTGTTTAATATTAATCATCCGTCAGGTACACTTCTGGACTCCCTGGTGCGGGCACAATACGCCTGACAAGCGACATTTTTAAAATCGTCATTAGCACCTAATTAACTCAATTACAACACTCTAAAAGTGTTTCGTGACCTTCATCAGGGAGTAGATAGAGATAATATTCGAAATCAGATACAAAAAAACCTCATTTATTAAACTCAAAGAATGGAAAACACCTAGTAATTTGCAAGGCAGCATTCAGTAAGCCTTTACAGTTTGCTAGCTAGGCCAGCTCTGTCCTAGGGTTAATTATATTATGATTTTAAGTGGAGAGAAATCTTGAATAGATCCCAGCTAAATATGAACTACTGTTTTTCTAGAGAAGTGGAGTACTTCTGAAGCTATCTTATAGTCAACTGTAGATTTCCTATAGTGCAATATCAGCAGTAAAAATACTTCAGTTATTTCGCATCTAATGTGAAATAATTTTGCAGTAATTTATTTCAAAAATAATCTCAGCTATTACCTGCAAAAATACTGTAGTTTATGTGAAGTTATTTTACAATCATAAATTTAACCCTTAACTACAGTGGCAAAAAATGTTGCATAATTATTGCTAGCGGTCTATGAGACCGTTTCATCGAAAGATGAAAAAAAGGCTAGATTAACTTATATGATACGGTTTCTCTACTAAACTTTATGTACAGCACTACTTTATTGAAATTCATATATTCAAAAGTCTCTAGGAATAGTGCTAGAGCTCCAAGCGAAACAAAATTTCACTAGTTTCTATAGATAAACTGGAAGCAGAGGTGCCAAGGTTTCATTAATATTCAATTCCATAATACGTGGGTTAATTTGACCCAGGTTTAACATGTTTCGCACCAGTAATTTTTTTAAGAAATGAAATTAAATAAATTTCACGCAGTAACCTAAAATTAAATAAATAAAGATTTATCCAATAACTTTTTTGGTTCAGATTAAACCGCATATTACGGAAGATTAGTGGGAAATTGGCACCTCTGTGGAAGTTACAAGTTAACCCTTTCCGGCACAGTGGTCCCACTCCGGGAACACCTAATTTTATTTCCAAACTTGCATGCTACACCAAGAATATTTTTATAAAATTTTGTTTCTATAATGAAAGCTTAAATTAAGGAGTTTTTATTTTCTAAAAAAGTCGTTTGTAAATTCCGGTGTCAGTCAGTAATTTCTCATTTTACGAACAGAGTTTTTCTGTGCCGGAAAGGGTTAAACTTTGAAGATTTAAAAAAGCAGCGGTCCCAGACCTCTAACAATATTAAGCGTTAAAAGATAATGAAAGTTTACATATGTAGTAATAGTAATACTGCAGTAAATTTGAAATAATTTTACTGTCATTAATTCAGAAGTATATTTTCTGGCGTATCTGCAATATATCTGTAGTTATTGTGAGGTTATTTTACAGAAATTATTTTATAGAAAGCTTGTCTTGTATGATATTTTCTGTAGTTTATCTGCAGTTTTAAAAGTGATGTTAAAGTTTTTCTGTTTTTGATATCGTTGCACGACTCACTTTTTAAATTTATTAATACTCATTCAAAAATTTTATTTTAAGTGCTTAATTTGAGCATCTAGGAATATCCTCCTCCGCCTTCTTTAAGTGAAACAAAACAAATATTCCAAGAACTTTAAAATTCAAAACAAATATGCATATAAAAATCAATCAATGCTATTCATCGTTAAAATTTTAGACCTAATCAGGGACCGACTTACAGATTTCGGGAGCTCAGAATGTTTAAAAAAAACATTGTGGTGTGAAATGTTTTTAATCAAGCTTGAGTAAAGTTTCTGGTAGCTCTAGGGTTAAAACAACTGTTTTAAGTTTTGATAAAACTTTGATTTCATTGTAGTGTAAGTGGATATTGTAAATTGTGTATCCATATCTGTTTGATTCAATGCTACTTTTTGCCAATATATTCTGTGCGTATTTTAATTTCTGTGCGTATTAAATTTATCGCAAGGAATGGGTTTATCGTGGAGAAGGCCATATCCAAATCAACTGCCCAAGACGACCCAGCACCGAAGGTAATATCTCTCCCGCTAAAGGAGGAGCAGGAAAACTGATTAATGGCCATCTTGCGGGGCGGAGGTTGCCAGATTTTGAGAAGCCCCATTTTCAAGTATGTGAAATTTCTGCAAGAAGTTGCGGCGAGAACGGAGTTTTTCTAGTCGGAAGTGTGAATGATTTGCCCTGTAATATGATCATCGATACAGGAGCCAATGTGACAATCATTCGGAAAGATCTAGCTCAGCGGCTGAAAGAAAAACTCTTCTGGACCCCGCCGCGTGTTATTCTTCAAACTGTGACCGGAAATAAGATCGATATACATGGAAGAATGACACTGAAAATAAAGTTTGGGAACGCCGCTTATCGCCATACAGTCTACGTGGCCGATATTTCAGACCCTTTCATACTCGGACTGGACTTTTTAAAAGAGCATGGATTTACACTGGACTTTAAGAATAATGAGTTACGCTCTGCTCAAGAAGATGTCACTATTTTCAAACTTGGAAATGAGTCCGGGTCTATTCAACGGATCACAGCCAAGGCAGATGTTATCATCCCTCCTCGGACCGAAATGATGATACCTGGATTAACTGGAAACGAAAGAATTTTCCAGTATGGCTTGACTGGATATCCTGAGAAGAGCCCAAAGGGAGTGCTAATAGCATCAGCGCTGGTAGATCTGTCGAGATATGTGATACCTGTAAGGATTGCGAACGTAAGTGAAAAATCTAGAATTATCCAGAAAGGTGAAGTGCTTGCATTCTGTGCTCCAGTCACCTGTGTTTGCAAAGACCCGAGCTTGACGTTATCGGAGCCACCTACAAGTTTAACACCTGTAATTGGACGAAATGAAAATTTATCTCCTGAACAGAGACACGCCGCAGAAAGACTGTTCCAGGAATTTAAGGATGTGTTTTCACAAAACGAGTATGATATAGGTCGCACTTCTCTGTCATAGAATTGATACTGCCGACCATCCACCGATTAAACAGCATCCAAGACGCTTGCCGTTCGCAAAACAAGAAGAGGTTTCTAAGCTCTTACGAGAGATGCAGGATAGTGACATCATTGAACCGTCATCAAGTCCGTGGGCCTCTCCCATCGTGTTGGTCCGAAAGAAAGATGGCTCCACAAGATTTTGTGTGGATTATCGTAAACTTAACGATATCACGAAGAAGGACAGCTATCCTCTACCAAGAATAGACGACACGCTAGATACTCTTTCAGGACATAAATGGTTTTCCACACTGGATTTGAAGAGTGGATATTGGCAAGTAGAGATTCATCCTGATGACAAAGAGAAGACCGCATTTACTACTGGACAAGGACTTTGGCAATTTAAAGTTATGCCGTTCGGGCTCTGCAATGCCCCAGCAACGTTCGAGCGCCTCATGGAGACAGTGTTAAAAGGCCTGACTTTTGAAGCTTGTCTCATCTACCTAGATGATGTCATCATTGGTGGCTGCACGTTTGAAGAACATCTAGAGAATATTCGAAAAGTGTTAACGAAGCTAAGAGCGGCGAATTTAAAGCTGAACCCTTTGAAATGCAAGTTCTTCCAACGAGAAGTAAACTATTTAGGACACATCATCTCAGCTGAAGGTGTTCGAACAGATCCTGAAAAAGTGTCCGCAGTAAAGAACTGGAAGCGTCCGGAAAATGTCCATCAGTTGCGAAGCTTTCTGGGACTATGCACTTATTACAGAAAGTTTGTCCAGGGGTTCTCCAACATCGCAAGACCATTGCATAGGCTCACTGAAAGCAAGCAGAAGTTTCTATGGACACAAGAATGCGACAATTCCTTCCAGCGGCTGCAAGAAGCTCTCACATCCTCTCCAGTCCTAACCTATCCACACCCCGACAAACAATTCATTGTGGACACGGATGCTAGTCATGAAAGTGTCGGTGCTGTACTTTCCCAAGAAATAGATGGCCAAGAACGAGTCGTAGCATACTGGAGCAAATGTTTATCGAAACCAGAGCGGAATTATTGCGTCACTCGTAAGGAGTTATTAGCTATAGTAAAAGCCATAGAACACTTCCATCACTATCTCTATGGCAGGAAATTTCTCCTTCGTACTGATCACGCATCCCTAACATGGCTGATGAATTTTAAGAACCCAGAGGGCCAAGTAGCCAGATGGATACAACGACTCCAGGAATACGACTTTGACATCAGGCATCGTAAAGGCTCATCGCATGGAAATGCTGATGCCTTATCAAGAAGACCGTGTCCCGAAAGTTGTCGCTATTGTTCCAGAGCGGAGAACAAGTATAATCCCGAACATGTCATGCGCCAGACGAAGACTTCACTATCAACGCCACCAGATCCCTGGAGTGATGAGAAGATTCGAGAAGATCAAATGGCAGACTCTGAGATCAAACCAATCTTGGAGTTATTAGAATCTTCTAGCACGAAGCCCAGTTGGAAAGACATCTCGACTTACAGTCCTACGACGAAGCAATATTGGGCCCTTTGGAACTCTCTCCACGTCAGGAATGGTGTCCTGTACCGAAAATTCGAATCGGAAGATGGGAAGACATCTCGGTGGCAGTTGGTACTTCCTCGATCCCGAATCCCAGAGGTCCTCAAGGAATTACATGGCAGTCCCGCTGGTGGCCATTTTGGAGTCATGAAAACATTACACAGAGGCCGAGAGCGCTTCTTCTGGGGAAAATCGAGAGCTGACGTCGAACAATGGTGCAAATCTTGCGATGCATGTGCAGCTCGGAAAGGACCAAAGAAACGTAGCCGAGGAAGACTACATCTCTACAATATAGGAGCACCTTTTGAACGCATCGCCCTTGACATCCTAGGTCCTCTGCCAAGAAGTGCTGATGGCAACAAATACCTCCTTGTTGTCATGGACTATTTCACAAAATGGCCTGAAGTTTATGCCATCCCTGATCAAGAAGCTTCTACGGTTGCGGATGCCTTGGTACACCAGTGGATATCAAGGTATGGAGTCCCTCTTCAAATGCATTCTGACCAGGGGAGAAATTTCATCTCTGCTGTGATTGAGGGTCTCTGTCAACTTCTCGGAATGGACAAAACTAGGACGACGCCTTTACAACCGCAGTCGGATGGCATGGTTGAGAGATTTAATCGTACCATCATCAACAATCTCTCACTTCTAGTCTCAAGAAACCAGCAAGACTGGGACCAAAAACTTCCCTTGTTTCTTCTCGCCTATCGCAGCGCCGTCCATGAAACAACCGGCTATTCCCCGTCTCAGATGCTTTTCGGTCGTGATCTTCGTTTACCTTGTGATCTGCTGTTTGGTCGCCCTCCAGATGCGCCTTCATCGCCAGAGGGATACGTGCAGAATCTCCAGGCACGATTTGAAGACGTCCACAACTTGGCTCGAGAGCGGATCAATATACAGACGGAGAAGATGAAGACCAGGTACGACACGAAAGCCGCAGGACATCAATTCAAAGAAGGTGACAAGGTTTGGTTTTATAATCCGACTCGACACAAAGGACTTTCTCCCAAACTGCAATCACACTGGGACGGTCCTTATACAGTCCTAAACAGACTGAACGATGTCGTAATTCGGATCCAAAAGTCACCAAGTTCGAAGCCTAGAGTCGTTCATTACGACAGGCTGGCTCCATACTATGGCCATAGTACTTAGTTCATTGATTGTAAATAGTGTAATGTAAATAATGTAAATTAGTATGACCATGGTCTTGTATATAAGTTAATGTAATTATTTATTTTGCTTAGCATTATCAGTATTAATGTTATTATTATTTAAATACTTGTATGTAATGATGTCTGTGCTTTAATTTAATTTAATTTTTTTTTTAAATAAGTGTATAATTCAGCATTATGAATGTGTTTAATTGTTATTTTGCATGTTTGCTTTAAGTGTTTTGAATAGTATAGCATTTGTTGGCAACGGGTTTGCTTTCCGATCACAGGTTGAACTGCCCGAGACGTGCAGTCCTGGAGAGGGGGGCAATGTTATGAATTTTGTATATATCTGTAAATATTCCATTTGTTTAAATTTATTTTATTTGATTATTGTGAAAATTGCAGTATTATTAATGTATTTCCTATTGAGCATCATGTAACTCAATGCTAAAGGCCTCAGATGGTTTGCAAGGAAAACAACCTTACACCCTCATCTTTATAATGGAAATCTATGGAAATATCGCCAAGGAATGGGTTTATCGCAAAGTTGGCGATGGTTTTGGCGACTTATTTTTGTCGCCAAATTTGGCGATATATCGCCAAATGTCGCCAAGTTGGTGACGGATTTGGCGACTTTTTTGTGCAACCACACCCCCCTTATACCTATACATTGGGATCCTTTCTTGCTTGGGTTCTCTATCGAAAGTTAAAGCACTTTCTGGTAATTTCTAGCATCTGAAGGCTCTGGAATAATCTGGAAAGATCTCTGAAACCTATATAAGGACCTCCATCAGTTCAGTTCAGTTAGTTGTCTGTCAACTGCGATTGAATTCATACGAGAGGCTTTGCATTGAGAACTGTGTTTCTCGGATTGATTTTATCGTTGATACGTCGTATTGAACGCATTGTTTCTGTGTGAAATTTTGCTGTGCTTTTATTGGATTTGAACATTACTGAATATCTTGTAATTTTCAGAAGATATTGGTGTTCGTATTGCACTGTTTATAGTGAATAAAGCCTTTTGATTGTTCTTATATATTGGCATCAGTCCTTTCGAACCCCGAGCTCACAACAATATATATGTTCTAGCAATTAATTGTTTAATATTAATCATCCGTCAGGTACACTTCTGGACTCCCTGGTGCGGGCACAATACGCCTGACAAGCGACATTTTTAAAATCGTCATTAGCACCTAATTAACTCAATTACAACACTCTAAAAGTGTTTCGTGACCTTCATCAGGGAGTAGATAGAGATAATATTCGAAATCAGATACAAAAAAACCTCATTTATTAAACTCAAAGAATGGAAAACACCTAGTAATTTGCAAGGCAGCATTCAGTAAGCCTTTACAGTTTGCTAGCTAGGCCAGCTCTGTCCTAGGGTTAATTATATTATGATTTTAAGTGGAGAGAAATCTTGAATAGATCCCAGCTAAATATGAACTACTGTTTTTCTAGAGAAGTGGAGTACTTCTGAAGCTATCTTATAGTCAACTGTAGATTTCCTATAGTGCAATATCAGCAGTAAAAATACTTCAGTTATTTCGCATCTAATGTGAAATAATTTTGCAGTAATTTATTTCAAAAATAATCTCAGCTATTACCTGCAAAAATACTGTAGTTTATGTGAAGTTATTTTACAATCATAAATTTAACCCTTAACTACAGTGGCAAAAAATGTTGCATAATTATTGCTAGCGGTCTATGAGACCGTTTCATCGAAAGATGAAAAAAAGGCTAGATTAACTTATATGATACGGTTTCTCTACTAAACTTTATGTACAGCACTACTTTATTGAAATTCATATATTCAAAAGTCTCTAGGAATAGTGCTAGAGCTCCAAGCGAAACAAAATTTCACTAGTTTCTATAGATAAACTGGAAGCAGAGGTGCCAAGGTTTCATTAATATTCAATTCCATAATACGTGGGTTAATTTGACCCAGGTTTAACATGTTTCGCACCAGTAATTTTTTTAAGAAATGAAATTAAATAAATTTCACGCAGTAACCTAAAATTAAATAAATAAAGATTTATCCAATAACTTTTTTGGTTCAGATTAAACCGCATATTACGGAAGATTAGTGGGAAATTGGCACCTCTGTGGAAGTTACAAGTTAACCCTTTCCGGCACAGTGGTCCCACTCCGGGAACACCTAATTTTATTTCCAAACTTGCATGCTACACCAAGAATATTTTTATAAAATTTTGTTTCTATAATGAAAGCTTAAATTAAGGAGTTTTTATTTTCTAAAAAAGTCGTTTGTAAATTCCGGTGTCAGTCAGTAATTTCTCATTTTACGAACAGAGTTTTTCTGTGCCGGAAAGGGTTAAACTTTGAAGATTTAAAAAAGCAGCGGTCCCAGACCTCTAACAATATTAAGCGTTAAAAGATAATGAAAGTTTACATATGTAGTAATAGTAATACTGCAGTAAATTTGAAATAATTTTACTGTCATTAATTCAGAAGTATATTTTCTGGCGTATCTGCAATATATCTGTAGTTATTGTGAGGTTATTTTACAGAAATTATTTTATAGAAAGCTTGTCTTGTATGATATTTTCTGTAGTTTATCTGCAGTTTTAAAAGTGATGTTAAAGTTTTTCTGTTTTTGATATCGTTGCACGACTCACTTTTTAAATTTATTAATACTCATTCAAAAATTTTATTTTAAGTGCTTAATTTGAGCATCTAGGAATATCCTCCTCCGCCTTCTTTAAGTGAAACAAAACAAATATTCCAAGAACTTTAAAATTCAAAACAAATATGCATATAAAAATCAATCAATGCTATTCATCGTTAAAATTTTAGACCTAATCAGGGACCGACTTACAGATTTCGGGAGCTCAGAATGTTTAAAAAAAACATTGTGGTGTGAAATGTTTTTAATCAAGCTTGAGTAAAGTTTCTGGTAGCTCTAGGGTTAAAACAACTGTTTTAAGTTTTGATAAAACTTTGATTTTATTGTAGTGTAAGTGGATATTGTAAATTGTGTATCCATATCTGTTTGATTCAATGCTACTTTTTGCCAATATATTCTGTGCGTATTTTAATTTCTGTGCGTATTAAATTTATCGCAAGGAATGGGTTTATCGTGGAGAAGGCCATATCCAAATCAACTGCCCAAGACGACCCAGCACCGAAGGTAATATCTCTCCCGCTAAAGGAGGAGCAGGAAAACTGATTAATGGCCATCTTGCGGGGCGGAGGTTGCCAGATTTTGAGAAGCCCCATTTTCAAGTATGTGAAATTTCTGCAAGAAGTTGCGGCGAGAACGGAGTTTTTCTAGTCGGAAGTGTGAATGATTTGCCCTGTAATATGATCATCGATACAGGAGCCAATGTGACAATCATTCGGAAAGATCTAGCTCAGCGGCTGAAAGAAAAACTCTTCTGGACCCCGCCGCGTGTTATTCTTCAAACTGTGACCGGAAATAAGATCGATATACATGGAAGAATGACACTGAAAATAAAGTTTGGGAACGCCGCTTATCGCCATACAGTCTACGTGGCCGATATTTCAGACCCTTTCATACTCGGACTGGACTTTTTAAAAGAGCATGGATTTACACTGGACTTTAAGAATAATGAGTTACGCTCTGCTCAAGAAGATGTCACTATTTTCAAACTTGGAAATGAGTCCGGGTCTATTCAACGGATCACAGCCAAGGCAGATGTTATCATCCCTCCTCGGACCGAAATGATGATACCTGGATTAACTGGAAACGAAAGAATTTTCCAGTATGGCTTGACTGGATATCCTGAGAAGAGCCCAAAGGGAGTGCTAATAGCATCAGCGCTGGTAGATCTGTCGAGATATGTGATACCTGTAAGGATTGCGAACGTAAGTGAAAAATCTAGAATTATCCAGAAAGGTGAAGTGCTTGCATTCTGTGCTCCAGTCACCTGTGTTTGCAAAGACCCGAGCTTGACGTTATCGGAGCCACCTACAAGTTTAACACCTGTAATTGGACGAAATGAAAATTTATCTCCTGAACAGAGACACGCCGCAGAAAGACTGTTCCAGGAATTTAAGGATGTGTTTTCACAAAACGAGTATGATATAGGTCGCACTTCTCTGTCATAGAATTGATACTGCCGACCATCCACCGATTAAACAGCATCCAAGACGCTTGCCGTTCGCAAAACAAGAAGAGGTTTCTAAGCTCTTACGAGAGATGCAGGATAGTGACATCATTGAACCGTCATCAAGTCCGTGGGCCTCTCCCATCGTGTTGGTCCGAAAGAAAGATGGCTCCACAAGATTTTGTGTGGATTATCGTAAACTTAACGATATCACGAAGAAGGACAGCTATCCTCTACCAAGAATAGACGTCACGCTAGATACTCTTTCAGGACATAAATGGTTTTCCACACTGGATTTGAAGAGTGGATATTGGCAAGTAGAGATTCATCCTGATGACAAAGAGAAGACCGCATTTACTACTGGACAAGGACTTTGGCAATTTAAAGTTATGCCGTTCGGGCTCTGCAATGCCCCAGCAACGTTCGAGCGCCTCATGGAGACAGTGTTAAAAGGCCTGACTTTTGAAGCTTGTCTCATCTACCTAGATGATGTCATCATTGGTGGCTGCACGTTTGAAGAACATCTAGAGAATATTCGAAAAGTGTTAACGAAGCTAAGAGCGGCGAATTTAAAGCTGAACCCTTTGAAATGCAAGTTCTTCCAACGAGAAGTAAACTATTTAGGACACATCATCTCAGCTGAAGGTGTTCGAACAGATCCTGAAAAAGTGTCCGCAGTAAAGAACTGGAAGCGTCCGGAAAATGTCCATCAGTTGCGAAGCTTTCTGGGACTATGCACTTATTACAGAAAGTTTGTCCAGGGGTTCTCCAACATCGCAAGACCATTGCATAGGCTCACTGAAAGCAAGCAGAAGTTTCTATGGACACAAGAATGCGACAATTCCTTCCAGCGGCTGCAAGAAGCTCTCACATCCTCTCCAGTCCTAACCTATCCACACCCCGACAAACAATTCATTGTGGACACGGATGCTAGTCATGAAAGTGTCGGTGCTGTACTTTCCCAAGAAATAGATGGCCAAGAACGAGTCGTAGCATACTGGAGCAAATGTTTATCGAAACCAGAGCGGAATTATTGCGTCACTCGTAAGGAGTTATTAGCTATAGTAAAAGCCATAGAACACTTCCATCACTATCTCTATGGCAGGAAATTTCTCCTTCGTACTGATCACGCATCCCTAACATGGCTGATGAATTTTAAGAACCCAGAGGGCCAAGTAGCCAGATGGATACAACGACTCCAGGAATACGACTTTGACATCAGGCATCGTAAAGGCTCATCGCATGGAAATGCTGATGCCTTATCAAGAAGACCGTGTCCCGAAAGTTGTCGCTATTGTTCCAGAGCGGAGAACAAGTATAATCCCGAACATGTCATGCGCCAGACGAAGACTTCACTATCAACGCCACCAGATCCCTGGAGTGATGAGAAGATTCGAGAAGATCAAATGGCAGACTCTGAGATCAAACCAATCTTGGAGTTATTAGAATCTTCTAGCACGAAGCCCAGTTGGAAAGACATCTCGACTTACAGTCCTACGACGAAGCAATATTGGGCCCTTTGGAACTCTCTCCACGTCAGGAATGGTGTCCTGTACCGAAAATTCGAATCGGAAGATGGGAAGACATCTCGGTGGCAGTTGGTACTTCCTCGATCCCGAATCCCAGAGGTCCTCAAGGAATTACATGGCAGTCCCGCTGGTGGCCATTTTGGAGTCATGAAAACATTACACAGAGGCCGAGAGCGCTTCTTCTGGGGAAAATCGAGAGCTGACGTCGAACAATGGTGCAAATCTTGCGATGCATGTGCAGCTCGGAAAGGACCAAAGAAACGTAGCCGAGGAAGACTACATCTCTACAATATAGGAGCACCTTTTGAACGCATCGCCCTTGACATCCTAGGTCCTCTGCCAAGAAGTGCTGATGGCAACAAATACCTCCTTGTTGTCATGGACTATTTCACAAAATGGCCTGAAGTTTATGCCATCCCTGATCAAGAAGCTTCTACGGTTGCGGATGCCTTGGTACACCAGTGGATATCAAGGTATGGAGTCCCTCTTCAAATGCATTCTGACCAGGGGAGAAATTTCATCTCTGCTGTGATTGAGGGTCTCTGTCAACTTCTCGGAATGGACAAAACTAGGACGACGCCTTTACAACCGCAGTCGGATGGCATGGTTGAGAGATTTAATCGTACCATCATCAACAATCTCTCACTTCTAGTCTCAAGAAACCAGCAAGACTGGGACCAAAAACTTCCCTTGTTTCTTCTCGCCTATCGCAGCGCCGTCCATGAAACAACCGGCTATTCCCCGTCTCAGATGCTTTTCGGTCGTGATCTTCGTTTACCTTGTGATCTGCTGTTTGGTCGCCCTCCAGATGCGCCTTCATCGCCAGAGGGATACGTGCAGAATCTCCAGGCACGATTTGAAGACGTCCACAACTTGGCTCGAGAGCGGATCAATATACAGACGGAGAAGATGAAGACCAGGTACGACACGAAAGCCGCAGGACATCAATTCAAAGAAGGTGACAAGGTTTGGTTTTATAATCCGACTCGACACAAAGGACTTTCTCCCAAACTGCAATCACACTGGGACGGTCCTTATACAGTCCTAAACAGACTGAACGATGTCGTAATTCGGATCCAAAAGTCACCAAGTTCGAAGCCTAGAGTCGTTCATTACGACAGGCTGGCTCCATACTATGGCCATAGTACTTAGTTCATTGATTGTAAATAGTGTAATGTAAATAATGTAAATTAGTATGACCATGGTCTTGTATATAAGTTAATGTAATTATTTATTTTGCTTAGCATTATCAGTATTAATGTTATTATTATTTAAATACTTGTATGTAATGATGTCTGTGCTTTAATTTAATTTAATTTTTTTTTTAAATAAGTGTATAATTCAGCATTATGAATGTGTTTAATTGTTATTTTGCATGTTTGCTTTAAGTGTTTTGAATAGTATAGCATTTGTTGGCAACGGGTTTGCTTTCCGATCACAGGTTGAACTGCCCGAGACGTGCAGTCCTGGAGAGGGGGGCAATGTTATGAATTTTGTATATATCTGTAAATATTCCATTTGTTTAAATTTATTTTATTTGATTATTGTGAAAATTGCAGTATTATTAATGTATTTCCTATTGAGCATCATGTAACTCAATGCTAAAGGCCTCAGATGGTTTGCAAGGAAAACAACCTTACACCCTCATCTTTATAATGGAAATCTATGGAAATATCGCCAAGGAATGGGTTTATCGCAAAGTTGGCGATGGTTTTGGCGACTTATTTTTGTCGCCAAATTTGGCGATATATCGCCAAATGTCGCCAAGTTGGTGACGGATTTGGCGACTTTTTTGTGCAACCACACCCCCCTTATACCTATACATTGGGATCCTTTCTTGCTTGGGTTCTCTATCGAAAGTTAAAGCACTTTCTGGTAATTTCTAGCATCTGAAGGCTCTGGAATAATCTGGAAAGATCTCTGAAACCTATATAAGGACCTCCATCAGTTCAGTTCAGTTAGTTGTCTGTCAACTGCGATTGAATTCATACGAGAGGCTTTGCATTGAGAACTGTGTTTCTCGGATTGATTTTATCGTTGATACGTCGTATTGAACGCATTGTTTCTGTGTGAAATTTTGCTGTGCTTTTATTGGATTTGAACATTACTGAATATCTTGTAATTTTCAGAAGATATTGGTGTTCGTATTGCACTGTTTATAGTGAATAAAGCCTTTTGATTGTTCTTATATATTGGCATCAGTCCTTTCGAACCCCGAGCTCACAACAATATATATGTTCTAGCAATTAATTGTTTAATATTAATCATCCGTCAGGTACACTTCTGGACTCCCTGGTGCGGGCACAATACGCCTGACAAGCGACATTTTTAAAATCGTCATTAGCACCTAATTAACTCAATTACAACACTCTAAAAGTGTTTCGTGACCTTCATCAGGGAGTAGATAGAGATAATATTCGAAATCAGATACAAAAAAACCTCATTTATTAAACTCAAAGAATGGAAAACACCTAGTAATTTGCAAGGCAGCATTCAGTAAGCCTTTACAGTTTGCTAGCTAGGCCAGCTCTGTCCTAGGGTTAATTATATTATGATTTTAAGTGGAGAGAAATCTTGAATAGATCCCAGCTAAATATGAACTACTGTTTTTCTAGAGAAGTGGAGTACTTCTGAAGCTATCTTATAGTCAACTGTAGATTTCCTATAGTGCAATATCAGCAGTAAAAATACTTCAGTTATTTCGCATCTAATGTGAAATAATTTTGCAGTAATTTATTTCAAAAATAATCTCAGCTATTACCTGCAAAAATACTGTAGTTTATGTGAAGTTATTTTACAATCATAAATTTAACCCTTAACTACAGTGGCAAAAAATGTTGCATAATTATTGCTAGCGGTCTATGAGACCGTTTCATCGAAAGATGAAAAAAAGGCTAGATTAACTTATATGATACGGTTTCTCTACTAAACTTTATGTACAGCACTACTTTATTGAAATTCATATATTCAAAAGTCTCTAGGAATAGTGCTAGAGCTCCAAGCGAAACAAAATTTCACTAGTTTCTATAGATAAACTGGAAGCAGAGGTGCCAAGGTTTCATTAATATTCAATTCCATAATACGTGGGTTAATTTGACCCAGGTTTAACATGTTTCGCACCAGTAATTTTTTTAAGAAATGAAATTAAATAAATTTCACGCAGTAACCTAAAATTAAATAAATAAAGATTTATCCAATAACTTTTTTGGTTCAGATTAAACCGCATATTACGGAAGATTAGTGGGAAATTGGCACCTCTGTGGAAGTTACAAGTTAACCCTTTCCGGCACAGTGGTCCCACTCCGGGAACACCTAATTTTATTTCCAAACTTGCATGCTACACCAAGAATATTTTTATAAAATTTTGTTTCTATAATGAAAGCTTAAATTAAGGAGTTTTTATTTTCTAAAAAAGTCGTTTGTAAATTCCGGTGTCAGTCAGTAATTTCTCATTTTACGAACAGAGTTTTTCTGTGCCGGAAAGGGTTAAACTTTGAAGATTTAAAAAAGCAGCGGTCCCAGACCTCTAACAATATTAAGCGTTAAAAGATAATGAAAGTTTACATATGTAGTAATAGTAATACTGCAGTAAATTTGAAATAATTTTACTGTCATTAATTCAGAAGTATATTTTCTGGCGTATCTGCAATATATCTGTAGTTATTGTGAGGTTATTTTACAGAAATTATTTTATAGAAAGCTTGTCTTGTATGATATTTTCTGTAGTTTATCTGCAGTTTTAAAAGTGATGTTAAAGTTTTTCTGTTTTTGATATCGTTGCACGACTCACTTTTTAAATTTATTAATACTCATTCAAAAATTTTATTTTAAGTGCTTAATTTGAGCATCTAGGAATATCCTCCTCCGCCTTCTTTAAGTGAAACAAAACAAATATTCCAAGAACTTTAAAATTCAAAACAAATATGCATATAAAAATCAATCAATGCTATTCATCGTTAAAATTTTAGACCTAATCAGGGACCGACTTACAGATTTCGGGAGCTCAGAATGTTTAAAAAAAACATTGTGGTGTGAAATGTTTTTAATCAAGCTTGAGTAAAGTTTCTGGTAGCTCTAGGGTTAAAACAACTGTTTTAAGTTTTGATAAAACTTTGATTTTATTGTAGTGTAAGTGGATATTGTAAATTGTGTATCCATATCTGTTTGATTCAATGCTACTTTTTGCCAATATATTCTGTGCGTATTTTAATTTCTGTGCGTATTAAATTTATCGCAAGGAATGGGTTTATCGTGGAGAAGGCCATATCCAAATCAACTGCCCAAGACGACCCAGCACCAAAGGTAATATCTCTCCCGCTAAAGGAGGAGCAGGAAAACTGATTAATGGCCATCTTGCGGGGCGGAGGTTGCCAGATTTTGAGAAGCCCCATTTTCAAGTATGTGAAATTTCTGCAAGAAGTTGCGGCGAGAACGGAGTTTTTCTAGTCGGAAGTGTGAATGATTTGCCCTGTAATATGATCATCGATACAGGAGCCAATGTGACAATCATTCGGAAAGATCTAGCTCAGCGGCTGAAAGAAAAACTCTTCTGGACCCCGCCGCGTGTTATTCTTCAAACTGTGACCGGAAATAAGATCGATATACATGGAAGAATGACACTGAAAATAAAGTTTGGGAACGCCGCTTATCGCCATACAGTCTACGTGGCCGATATTTCAGACCCTTTCATACTCGGACTGGACTTTTTAAAAGAGCATGGATTTACACTGGACTTTAAGAATAATGAGTTACGCTCTGCTCAAGAAGATGTCACTATTTTCAAACTTGGAAATGAGTCCGGGTCTATTCAACGGATCACAGCCAAGGCAGATGTTATCATCCCTCCTCGGACCGAAATGATGATACCTGGATTAACTGGAAACGAAAGAATTTTCCAGTATGGCTTGACTGGATATCCTGAGAAGAGCCCAAAGGGAGTGCTAATAGCATCAGCGCTGGTAGATCTGTCGAGATATGTGATACCTGTAAGGATTGCGAACGTAAGTGAAAAATCTAGAATTATCCAGAAAGGTGAAGTGCTTGCATTCTGTGCTCCAGTCACCTGTGTTTGCAAAGACCCGAGCTTGACGTTATCGGAGCCACCTACAAGTTTAACACCTGTAATTGGACGAAATGAAAATTTATCTCCTGAACAGAGACACGCCGCAGAAAGACTGTTCCAGGAATTTAAGGATGTGTTTTCACAAAACGAGTATGATATAGGTCGCACTTCTCTGTCATAGAATTGATACTGCCGACCATCCACCGATTAAACAGCATCCAAGACGCTTGCCGTTCGCAAAACAAGAAGAGGTTTCTAAGCTCTTACGAGAGATGCAGGATAGTGACATCATTGAACCGTCATCAAGTCCGTGGGCCTCTCCCATCGTGTTGGTCCGAAAGAAAGATGGCTCCACAAGATTTTGTGTGGATTATCGTAAACTTAACGATATCACGAAGAAGGACAGCTATCCTCTACCAAGAATAGACGACACGCTAGATACTCTTTCAGGACATAAATGGTTTTCCACACTGGATTTGAAGAGTGGATATTGGCAAGTAGAGATTCATCCTGATGACAAAGAGAAGACCGCATTTACTACTGGACAAGGACTTTGGCAATTTAAAGTTATGCCGTTCGGGCTCTGCAATGCCCCAGCAACGTTCGAGCGCCTCATGGAGACAGTGTTAAAAGGCCTGACTTTTGAAGCTTGTCTCATCTACCTAGATGATGTCATCATTGGTGGCTGCACGTTTGAAGAACATCTAGAGAATATTCGAAAAGTGTTAACGAAGCTAAGAGCGGCGAATTTAAAGCTGAACCCTTTGAAATGCAAGTTCTTCCAACGAGAAGTAAACTATTTAGGACACATCATCTCAGCTGAAGGTGTTCGAACAGATCCTGAAAAAGTGTCCGCAGTAAAGAACTGGAAGCGTCCGGAAAATGTCCATCAGTTGCGAAGCTTTCTGGGACTATGCACTTATTACAGAAAGTTTGTCCAGGGGTTCTCCAACATCGCAAGACCATTGCATAGGCTCACTGAAAGCAAGCAGAAGTTTCTATGGACACAAGAATGCGACAATTCCTTCCAGCGGCTGCAAGAAGCTCTCACATCCTCTCCAGTCCTAACCTATCCACACCCCGACAAACAATTCATTGTGGACACGGATGCTAGTCATGAAAGTGTCGGTGCTGTACTTTCCCAAGAAATAGATGGCCAAGAACGAGTCGTAGCATACTGGAGCAAATGTTTATCGAAACCAGAGCGGAATTATTGCGTCACTCGTAAGGAGTTATTAGCTATAGTAAAAGCCATAGAACACTTCCATCACTATCTCTATGGCAGGAAATTTCTCCTTCGTACTGATCACGCATCCCTAACATGGCTGATGAATTTTAAGAACCCAGAGGGCCAAGTAGCCAGATGGATACAACGACTCCAGGAATACGACTTTGACATCAGGCATCGTAAAGGCTCATCGCATGGAAATGCTGATGCCTTATCAAGAAGACCGTGTCCCGAAAGTTGTCGCTATTGTTCCAGAGCGGAGAACAAGTATAATCCCGAACATGTCATGCGCCAGACGAAGACTTCACTATCAACGCCACCAGATCCCTGGAGTGATGAGAAGATTCGAGAAGATCAAATGGCAGACTCTGAGATCAAACCAATCTTGGAGTTATTAGAATCTTCTAGCACGAAGCCCAGTTGGAAAGACATCTCGACTTACAGTCCTACGACGAAGCAATATTGGGCCCTTTGGAACTCTCTCCACGTCAGGAATGGTGTCCTGTACCGAAAATTCGAATCGGAAGATGGGAAGACATCTCGGTGGCAGTTGGTACTTCCTCGATCCCGAATCCCAGAGGTCCTCAAGGAATTACATGGCAGTCCCGCTGGTGGCCATTTTGGAGTCATGAAAACATTACACAGAGGCCGAGAGCGCTTCTTCTGGGGAAAATCGAGAGCTGACGTCGAACAATGGTGCAAATCTTGCGATGCATGTGCAGCTCGGAAAGGACCAAAGAAACGTAGCCGAGGAAGACTACATCTCTACAATATAGGAGCACCTTTGAACGCATCGCCCTTGACATCCTAGGTCCTCTGCCAAGAAGTGCTGATGGCAACAAATACCTCCTTGTTGTCATGGACTAATTTCACAAAAATGGCCTGAAGTTTATGCCATCCCTGATCAAGAAGCTTCTACGGTTGCGGATGCCTTGGTACACCAGTGGATATCAAGGTATGGAGTCCCTCTTCAAATGCATTCTGACCAGGGGAGAAATTTCATCTCTGCTGTGATTGAGGGTCTCTGTCAACTTCTCGGAATGGACAAAACTAGGACGACGCCTTTTACAACCGCAGTCGGATGGCATGGTTGAGAGATTTAAATCGTACCATCATCAACAATCTCTCACTTCTAGTCTCAAGAAACCAGCAAGACTGGGACCAAAAACTTCCCTTGTTTCTTCTCGCCTATCGCAGCGCCGTCCATGAAACAACCGGCTATTCCCCGTCTCAGATGCTTTTCGGTCGTGATCTTCGTTTACCTTGTGATCTGCTGTTTGGTCGCCCTCCAGATGCGCCTTCATCGCCAGAGGGATACGTGCAGAATCTCCAGGCACGATTTGAAGACGTCCACAACTTGGCTCGAGAGCGGATCAATATACAGACGGAGAAGATGAAGACCAGGTACGACACGAAAGCCGCAGGACATCAATTCAAAGAAGGTGACAAGGTTTGGTTTTATAATCCGACTCGACACAAAGGACTTTCTCCCAAACTGCAATCACACTGGGACGGTCCTTATACAGTCCTAAACAGACTGAACGATGTCGTAATTCGGATCCAAAAGTCACCAAGTTCGAAGCCTAGAGTCGTTCATTACGACAGGCTGGCTCCATACTATGGCCATAGTACTTAGTTCATTGATTGTAAATAGTGTAATGTAAATAATGTAAATTAGTATGACCATGGTCTTGTATATAAGTTAATGTAATTATTTATTTTGCTTAGCATTATCAGTATTAATGTTATTATTATTTAAATACTTGTATGTAATGATGTCTGTGCTTTAATTTAATTTAATTTTTTTTTTAAATAAGTGTATAATTCAGCATTATGAATGTGTTTAATTGTTATTTTGCATGTTTGCTTTAAGTGTTTTGAATAGTATAGCATTTGTTGGCAACGGGTTTGCTTTCCGATCACAGGTTGAACTGCCCGAGACGTGCAGTCCTGGAGAGGGGGGCAATGTTATGAATTTTGTATATATCTGTAAATATTCCATTTGTTTAAATTTATTTTATTTGATTATTGTGAAAATTGCAGTATTATTAATGTATTTCCTATTGAGCATCATGTAACTCAATGCTAAAGGCCTCAGATGGTTTGCAAGGAAAACAACCTTACACCCTCATCTTTATAATGGAAATCTATGGAAATATCGCCAAGGAATGGGTTTATCGCAAAGTTGGCGATGGTTTTGGCGACTTATTTTTGTCGCCAAATTTGGCGATATATCGCCAAATGTCGCCAAGTTGGTGACGGATTTGGCGACTTTTTTGTGCAACCACACCCCCCTTATACCTATACATTGGGATCCTTTCTTGCTTGGGTTCTCTATCGAAAGTTAAAGCACTTTCTGGTAATTTCTAGCATCTGAAGGCTCTGGAATAATCTGGAAAGATCTCTGAAACCTATATAAGGACCTCCATCAGTTCAGTTCAGTTAGTTGTCTGTCAACTGCGATTGAATTCATACGAGAGGCTTTGCATTGAGAACTGTGTTTCTCGGATTGATTTTATCGTTGATACGTCGTATTGAACGCATTGTTTCTGTGTGAAATTTTGCTGTGCTTTTATTGGATTTGAACATTACTGAATATCTTGTAATTTTCAGAAGATATTGGTGTTCGTATTGCACTGTTTATAGTGAATAAAGCCTTTTGATTGTTCTTATATATTGGCATCAGTCCTTTCGAACCCCGAGCTCACAACAATATATATGTTCTAGCAATTAATTGTTTAATATTAATCATCCGTCAGGTACACTTCTGGACTCCCTGGTGCGGGCACAATACGCCTGACAAGCGACATTTTTAAAATCGTCATTAGCACCTAATTAACTCAATTACAACACTCTAAAAGTGTTTCGTGACCTTCATCAGGGAGTAGATAGAGATAATATTCGAAATCAGATACAAAAAAACCTCATTTATTAAACTCAAAGAATGGAAAACACCTAGTAATTTGCAAGGCAGCATTCAGTAAGCCTTTACAGTTTGCTAGCTAGGCCAGCTCTGTCCTAGGGTTAATTATATTATGATTTTAAGTGGAGAGAAATCTTGAATAGATCCCAGCTAAATATGAACTACTGTTTTTCTAGAGAAGTGGAGTACTTCTGAAGCTATCTTATAGTCAACTGTAGATTTCCTATAGTGCAATATCAGCAGTAAAAATACTTCAGTTATTTCGCATCTAATGTGAAATAATTTTGCAGTAATTTATTTCAAAAATAATCTCAGCTATTACCTGCAAAAATACTGTAGTTTATGTGAAGTTATTTTACAATCATAAATTTAAC